>OX401853.1:8026753-9455466 GCA_947859175.1 Gandaritis pyraliata
GCTCTACTGCAATTTCAAAATTCACTAGCAATGTTTTTGATATTATAAGACAACACCTTTAGAAAGAAAAAAGCAATATGTTTCGATAGGTTTTCAGACAACTAGTATTGTGAAACATCGACCAAAATCCTTCGATTCACTTCACAAAAAAGGACCATTCATTCATTCGGCGCATAAATTTTCATTTACAATTTTACGACTTGCAATGGTTACCTATAAGTTTAATGGCCTTATTACCACAAACGTAGAGTACGCTCGTGTGCGTTCCAGTGCGTACAATTGTTGTATAGTCTGTGGTTAGTCTGCGACCTTGTCCAGGGGCGTCTGACACGCTGAATTACGTGCAGGGACCCAGGGAGAGGGGGGGGGGAGGATTTCAGGCCTGGGAGGATCGATATTCAAATTATGAACAGTGCGTTTTATTGTTGCGTTTTTGGACATGAGGATTGAGTTTGATATTGAGATATTGGGATATTGGTTAGAAGTGTCCTGTGTAAATTGGTACAAGTATTTTTCATGCTGAGCAAATTGACCTATTTTTAAATCTCTTTTACAATCTAATACTAATAGCTCTAAGTATCTGATTCTATCCATAAATATTTAATGACATTGATAACAATACTGGTAAAAGATTTTAAAGAAAAACTTCCCATCAAGCGAATAATAGCCCCACAAAATCCCCGTGAAACCATTCTTTAACGATGGAAACCCCATCAAAATGGGGCCAGCTATTTGTGTGTCGCGCCTGTCATCGATCTGTTTTTAACCCCCGACGCAAAAACGACGGGGTGTTATAAGTTTGACGTGTCTGTGTGTGTGTGTGTCTGGCTGAGGCAACGTAGCTCCCGAACGGATGAACCAATTTTGATTTGTTTTTTTTTATTTGTAAAGTGAATTAGTCGCGGGAGTGTTCTTAGATATATTTGATGAAAATCGGTCCAAGATTCAGGAGTTTTTGAATTTTTTATTTAATTACTTGTTATTAATACTTTCGACTTCGATAAGAATCTGCATTGCATAGACTGTCACCCGTTTACTAAATAATTTTTGTAGATGATTTGCCAAGGGTTCTGTAAAATTTAATCCACGCAAGGTGGCTCACTGAGTATTATAAAAAGAAAAAAGTTTTATTCGATTTGTATATCTTGGAAGCAAAAACAACCGACAATTATGTGCAGATCCAAAAGTTTCATAAAAAACAAACATGAAAAATAAAACGCGTTCAGTTTTTACGAATTTGCAACGCTAACTCTAAAAATCATAGGCTGAGCTGAACCGCTGAAAACTTGAAGACACTTCAAAGGCCCGTCTCTTCAACTTTTCAATGCATTTATCAGCAAAACCATAAAATTTTCCTCCTACTTACAAAACATCACTTTTACTTCAACTACATAAGAATAGTTTTTGCGTGATTTTCAGTTTATAAGCTGCATGGATATTTTTGTCAGAGTCAATACCAGCGACCTCTAGGAACGGACAACGAACGCCTGACATTGAAATAGGACGACCGCCTAGGCCTCATCCCTCAGAAATATGCCTCCCTCTATTGCACCCTCCATCCACCCTGAATGGAGAGGGAAGGGGGTTGAAAAAAATCGCTTGTTAGGTACCTACTTAGGCTGAAAGGGTGGAATAAAAGTGGTAAGCACTTTAATTGGATGATTTTCGATAAAAAACTTAACTTTTCTTGGAGTTCCGAAGAAGTAATTTTGTTTTTGGAAAATTTAAAATCTGGGATGAATTTTAAGGATTATTTTTATTCCGTTTAGTTTAGTTTGTAAGAAAGTTCACCTGCTTTGATCGATACAGCTATTGTGTAAATTTTTCAAAACTATTGCTGTATGGTAGATGCTTGCCTTACTGGTAAAATCAAAATGGTTGCCACGTAATGTAACATTAAAATTTGACCCGCATTGTGCTCTAAACACCTGTAAATAACAATATTTTATGTAAATTTTCTTATAAGTTCCTGATAGCAAAACTTTGAGTAGCCTGCCACCTATTGATTCCACTTAAAACTGAATGTATAGCTGTACAAAAAACGTTTGACTGAGTTGCCCCACACTTAGTTCACACACCTCTATAAAGATATTACTTAACTTCACTAGATGGCGTAAGTTACACAAATTGTAGGTATATAACTGTAGAAGAGTAGGTACTAAAATAGGAGCACGAGAAAATACTCAACTACGTACACATTTAAGATTTGTCTCGGATTAGGGAATGTGTCAAAATCTGAAGATTTCAAAACTAAACAACCAGGAAAGTTTTTTTTTATTTTGCCTAAGTTTGTCAAACAGACCATGTTTTCAATGTCGATTCGATGATTGAAAAAATAATTTAGTTAATTTTTTTTTTAATCGATATAATTTGGTTAAAATGTAATATACTTATTATTTAGTTAATATTAAACTTGTTACCTATGTCTGAATAAAGGTATTATTTAATTATAATTATAAAGTGGAAAGCTTAAAAGCTCAATGTGCAGTTTGTGGTGTAAGTAGTTCATTATTGTATTGTAAAGTAAAGTTACTGACGCAAATCGGAAGTTCCTCACCTATTCTCAAGAAACCAGCTCATTGCTTGCTAGGGGCAAAGCAAACACAGTGACAAACTGCCATGAGCTTCCAAGAAAGTCATGTTTAAAAACTTAGCATTTCTTGGTAAAAACGTTATCTCCAACGTGGTTTAGGGAGTAGGTAAAGGCTATTTACCTAATCAGCAAATAGCTTATTTTGGGTATAGGTAAGTGTTACGGACGTTGCTGAAAATGTGCCATACCTACTCCCAACTACGAATAAAACCCCTAATATATAAATATAAATTTAAAAATTTTGGAAAACCGTCATTAATTTGATTACCTTCTGGCTTCATCATGAGATAATGATGATGGCAGTTCGTTGGTAATGTTCTAGTGACCGTAAACACAATTAAAAAGATACAGGATATCAAAATATTTGGATTCAAAAACCAAACTACTGAACTGATTTTGATGAAATTTTTATGGGACCAATCTAAAAGCCTATCAATTCGTAAAAAAAAAATCGTTTATAAATGACGGAGTTCTGAAGCAACAAACATTTAAATGAAAAGTACTACCGAATTGAAAACCTCTTCCTTTTTTGAAGACGGTTTAAAATGGGAAATCAATAAGTTTAGTAGGTGTGTTAAAATATAATATTCCAGATAGTTTTCCTCACGGGAACAGGTTCTGCCGTTGACATAACAAGCTGGCGTATGGCGTCGGCGTTTCGTAAGGCACTGGCTGCCTCAACTCGACCCATTATGTAACCACTATTAATATTAACATCATTAAACAGATACACTTGAAATCTGAGTCATGATACAGTTTTGAAAGTCAACTATTTTATTTTACAAGAAAAGATTTCATTCAACCTTAGATCAAGTTCCGAGGAGTACTTGGTGTGACAAGAACACAGCTGATGCGTTTTGTGGTAGAAAGTGGGAAAATGAGTCTCGACTTCCCAGTCATCCAACTGCTCTGTAGAGGTCGGCTGGTTGCTCTCCGGTTACGTATCTTACGACAAGCGATAAGCAATCATTGCTGTCACAAACTACTTTTACAACACAAACAGTAGCGTTGGATAGCTGCAGTAACTGCCTATTTAGACCTGTCCTTGATAAATATTAGCGTTTGCCAGTAGTGTTTTTGCAGACCTGTTGCGAGATACATCATGGAGCGGGTTAGAAACAGGCAGATGGCTACCACTTTTACCCACGACTCTTCATTTTCAACCAGTATGCCCTTTCATCTTTAACTGGATAATTAGAAATGTCTGATTGTCCAATTTAGATGGCAGCGTGGCTTGTAATTCACGTTTGGCACATCTTGTGAGCACGGAAATGGTTATAATTCAGACGTGACCCAATTTGAAAGGAAAAAGAGCGTTAAAAGATGCTATAAATGGAAGATCCAAATTTTAATCTACTAAAAACTTAAGTTAGATTTAAATTACTCATTAGCCTGTACTTTCGCTAGATCGTAATAGTATTAGGGTACATTCTATCAACAGTAATGTACGCTATCATAATAAAAAAAAATTGCCTAACGTAGCCATTTTTCGGTAGCTTAAAATTTAAACTCTATGGTTGTGTAGTAACTAGTAAGGCACAATTTAAACTTTAAATTGGGATTTACTACACAACCATACCTAGAGTTTTTTAGACAGGTTTGTACTGAGAAATCATTGCTTTGGTACCTATTCATTTTTTTTTTTTTTTTTTTTTTTTTTTTTTTTTTTTTTTTTCTGCGGCGGGTAGTCATAAAAGACACATCTTTGAAATTTCACCAAACTTTATTTATTCAATTTAATAAGTCTAAGCAAACTTACATAACTTTTTTATGTCGCACGGGTGCTGTTGACATAATTCCTCTGCCAGAAAGTGTTATTTCCTGTATTTACAACTCTTCCAAATATCATCACTACATAACCTCACTTTTGGGATTCACAATAATGGACAGCACTGAAAGCTATTCCTCGACCCATCAGATGGTCGTTGACTTCACGAGGAGGATGGAACTCTTTGAGGAGGAACTGAAGAAGAACCTCAATGTGTCTCCAAACATTTCTTCCCTGAGTGCGGAGTTCTCAAGCTTCAAGTCATTTACTTTGTCTGCCCTACGAGCGCTTCAGGACCAAATTGAGGTGAATGCACGTTCCATTGATCAGCTCGAGATGCGAGGCAGGAGAAAGATACTTCTTATGCATGGAGTCCCTGAAGACCAGAAGGAAGACACTATCGCAGTTGTGGCCAGCACTGTTGCAAGCAAGCTGAAGATGCCACAGTTCACCAGTGCTGATATCAGCCGATGCCACAGAATGGGCCGTTCAGCATCCAACAAGCCACGGCCAATTCTCTTCAAATTGCATGATGTTGCAGTTCGGGACAATGTTTGGTATGCCAAGACTAACTTGAAGAACACTGGCATAACTTTAACAGAATTCCTGACGAAGTCTCGGCATGAAGTGTTCATGGCTGCAAGGCAACGTTTCGGCATCACGAAGTGCTGGACTCGGGAGGGAAGCGTTTACGTTGCTTTGCCTGATGGGAACAGGCAGCGTGTCAACTGGTTGGGCGCCCTCAACAATATTGCAGAGCCCTCGCAGTCGGAGCCTGCGGCAGCAGCAGCGTCGTCCACCGGGCTAACAGCTGTGGTCAAGGAGGCGGCGGCAGTGCCGAGGGCTAGGCGCGCGGTCACGTCTAAGAAGTAACGAAGTTGAAGTAGTGTAGTTAATTTGCAGTAGGTGGGTACTTTTCTCCTTTAGGTACGGTACATGATTGTGATTGTGAGTTTACTTTTTATTTTACAATGGAATTTGTGTTGTTACGGTTTTGTTAGATATCTTGGACTGATTTGATTGACACGACATGGCAGTGAATCTCTTCAGTGTAAGTCAATGTCAGTCATGTCATTCATCTTTCTGTCCATAGACCTACAAGATTATTTTGTTTCATTGTTTCGTTCGGAAACCGTATAACAATCGTCACAATTTTTGTTTTGTTTTTTTGCAGTCATTTTAGTCTAAAGTAATACCAAGTAAAATTTGTATATTATTCTTTGTTTATAATCGGTAGGTACCCACTTACTTGTAAGATGTTTGTTTATTTTAATGTATTTTCGCTGACAGCACAACTGGCAGATGGGCCCTTTGCTTAGACACTTATTGAATTATATATATATTTTTTTTTTTTTATTATTATTTATTATCTAATTAGATTTACTTATATAACTATATTTTTATTAGTATGTTATGCCTAAGTGATAGTGAGTCAGAGCTTTTTGAATCCTGTTCATCGTCTGGCGATAGCTTTATTAGTTTTCCTACATTATCGGAGTCGCTTGCATCCCGGTTTAATGAATTCCATAAGAATTTTAACGTGGTCCATATCAATGCCCAGAGTATTCCTGCCCACTATCCTGATATGCTTGCGTCGTTTGACATCAAAAATATTCATGCAGTTTTTGTCTCTGAGACTTGGTTTAAACCTTGTTTACCCTCAACTTCATACTCGCTGCCGGGATTCGTCCTTATCCGAAATGATCGCATTGGGCGAGTGGGTGGAGGCGTTGCTATCTATCTCCGTGCTCACATTCCTTACTCTGTAGTTAGCATGTCTCTCCAGCCACCACCATCTACCGAAGGCGAGCATCTTTTCATTGAAGTTAAACTCTTACACACTAAAGTACTTCTCGGAGTCTACTACTGCCCCTCCTCTAATATTAATTTTTTTCCATCTTTCGAACAACTATTAATAGATATCTCTCCAGCCTACAATCACACTATCATTTTAGGCGATTTTAATACTTGCCTTCTTAAAAAGGATTACCGTACAATTAAGCTTGAAACACTTGTGAAGGCCAGTAATTTAACTATTCTCCCTCTTAATGCCACGCACCATTTTCCTGATTGTGATCCCTCTCTTCTAGACCTGATTATTGTATCTTCCCCTAATAATGTTTCCCAACATGGCCAATATTCGGCGGATGCTTTCTCTTATCATGATCTTCTATTTCTCTCATACAAAATTCGCCCGCCGAAAGTCAAACCTAAAATTATTCTGCAGCGTAACTTTAGTGGAATGAATTTGGAATGTCTTCGAGAAGATGCAGCTAATATAGATTGGTCTGAAGTTGCGGAAGCAAATACCGTGCATGAGAAACTGTCCCTGTTCAATGCTGCTATTATCAAGCTGTACGACAAGCACGCCCCTTTTAAAAAAATCAAAATTAAACACCTCCCTGCTCCCTGGCTGACGCCAGAAATCAAATCAGTTATGCACAAAAAGAATTTAGCTAAATTTAAATATAAGTGTCGTCCTTCCAAAGAAAATTTGTCCAATTACATGAAGCAACGGAATCACTGCAATAAGGTGTGTAGGGATGCAAATCGCCGTTTTATTCATAAATCTGTCGAAAACAAGGATCCTTCGAAAGTTTGGAAATTTCTAAAAACATTGGGGGTTGGTAAATCTCGTCCTGAATCTATTCCAAATGACATAAACTACGACTTATTAAATAAGCATTTCTCAACTTCTTCCAATATCAATGACTTAACAAAATCTAATACTATTCAGAAACTTTTATCTACACCGGCCCTAGACTTTTCACCATTTTGTTTTAGTCAATTTTCGTATTGTGACGTTAAGAGAAGTGTGACATCCATAACATCCAATGCAGTCGGCGACGACAACATTAGTCGTAATATGTTAGTGCCCATTCTCGACGAAATCATCCCCGTCCTGACCCACATCCTTAACTTCTCCATGTCCACTAGTACTTTCCCTGATGTCTGGAAAAATGCTCAGATAATTCCTCTACCTAAAAAAGCTAATCCTTCCACATTCTCTGAGTATCGTCCAATATCAATTCTTCCTTTCCTATCTAAAGTACTTGAGCGTCTTGTTCACGACCAGTTAAGTAAATTCTTAAACATAAATTCCCTTATGAATCCTCTGCAATCAGGTTTCCGTCGTGGTCATAGCACTACGACAGCCTTAATTAAAATCACTGATGACATTCGCCTGGGTATGGACAACGGGCATGTGACTGTGTTGACTTTGCTGGACTTCAGCAACGCTTTCAATAACGTGAACTTCGACATTCTCCTGGGTGTACTTCACTCTCTTAACGTATCTCCTGCGGCTGTTGAGTGGTTTCGTAGTTACCTGTTTGGACGCCGGCAACGCATCTGTATTGATGAGACTTTCTCATCATGGTGCGATCTCACTGCTGGTGTACCTCAGGGCGGCGTGCTATCACCTCTTCTTTTCGCCATTTTTATTAATTCTATTTCCAAAACATTAACTTCTTCCTACCACCTTTACGCAGATGATCTTCAGATCTACACGCAGGCTTCAGTTAATGAGTTGAATGAGGCAATCGTCAGCATCAATAGTGACCTGATGCGAATTCTTACATGGAGTAAAGCTTTTGGTCTCTGTGTCAATCCAAAGAAAACCCAGGTAATTATTTTAGGCAGTTCTCGAATGATCTCAAAAATAAATTGGTCAGTTCTCCCGCCAGTCATTTTTGATGATGTCCCTATTCCTTTTAGTGATTCCGTCAAGAACTTGGGTTTCATCATGGACAAAAATATGTCTTGGGAGCCACATCTGGCGGAGCTAAGTAGGAAAATGTTTGCGTCAGCTGCCTCACTGAGAAGGTTGAGGAATTTTCTACCAATATCCACTAAAGTTATGCTTGCGCAGTCTCTCTTGCTTCCCATACTTGATTATGCCGACGTTTGTTATCCTGACCTCACCGAGGTACAACTGGATAAGCTTGAGCGCCTCCAAAACTTTGCTATTAGGTTCATATTTGGTCTTCGCAAATATGACCATGTTTCCAATTTTCGTAATATGCTCAAGTGGTTGCCTATTCGCTCTCGCAGGAATACTCACCTTCTTTCTCTTTTGTACAATGTTTTGTTCAATCCTTCCGCTCCTCCTTATTTAAAAGAACGTTTTGAATATCTTTATCTTACTAACTCTCGTAACTTACGCTCTTCTGAAACATTACAATTAAAAACTCCCTTGCATTCTTCTACCTTTTACAAGCTTTCTTTTACTATACAAGCCACTCGCCTCTGGAATGCTCTTCCTGCTGATATTAGGAAGGCCAAATCCCTACCTGTCTTCAAAAAGCTTCTACTTAGTCACTATTCACCCTTATAAAAGAGTTTATTCTATGGTTATGTTAGGTATATATTACTATTTATTTATTTTTTTACTTAGTTTAGTATCTATTTATGCAGTTTAGTTTGTGAAATGTAGTCTTTGTTTTTTGCACCGTCACTATCATACATTTAAAATCCAGTCCATCCAAAGGTTGCCTGGAAGAGATCGCTCATAGCGATAAGGCCGCCCATTGTACTTCGCTTTAATATAGAACTATGTCTAATATCTAATTTCCGGTGCAGTACAATAAAGAGTTTTCTATCTATCTATCTATTCAGATTTGAACCACGCAACATAAAGAGGGTAGTCGTCAGGTCAGACAACCACCAGTATTTTATGCATTCGAAAAACAAACCCCCTCGCCAACATAAAACATCTCATCAGATTTCTAAAATTTTCAAGATACTATAAGATACTAAAGTGGGTAGTCAGAATCACGTCCATATACGAACATGTCAAATTTTCCAGTTTCGTGACACATTAAATCTATTCTGTTATCTTGATGACATAAGCCAGTACCGGTACAGTCATAGTCAGTAAACCATCACGGTAATTACACCATCCAATAAGGCATGGTGTAGACATCATTATGACGTAAGTAACCCATATATAACAATGGGTAACGCGACAAGCGCGAACGCATTCTAAAATAATATAAGTATGGGACCTTATCTTAGAATGCGTTAGCGTTTGTCAGTTTTGTACCCATCTTGATCCTTTTTACACTGGCTTTATTACTGTACAGAAAACGTGGCATATCATCCCTTAATATTTCGTTTTTTTTATATGAAAGTAAATTTTTGTTACTATTAACTTAACTAGACCGATAAATCAAACTTAAAATCAAAACAATCGTTTGTGACCAAATCACTTATTTTTTATCTGAGTAAACGGCGAAACCACATGCGGAAGCTAGTAATAAATCAAAGTATGTTTATTTGTAGAAACGTGTTGCATTGCAGGAAATATCATGGAGAAAACCTTCAAGCGTCACCCCTTAACAAAAAGGTTGTAATCTCCAAATTATGTTCCGGTACTTTAAAAAAAACCGTGTTCCGGTGTTTTTTTTTGTGAGATTTGAGCACACAAGCGGATCCAGGAGAGGCTATGGGGTTCAATCACCTCGCCCCCCCAAAGTTCCCGGTCTACATACAGTAATACCTTTCCCCCCAAAACCAAAACCCTAGACTAAGCCACGTCTGAGCACAATATCTATGAGAGAAATCAAGAAGTCTAATTATTATAATAAAAATAGTTCAAGTTCACTGCCTTTGACATTTTCATCAGATTTTGATTACATTTGCATAATCCATAATCATGACGTCATAATGATCCAGCGAAATTATACTGTAAAGGTTATATAATATAATCAAGGGCTGAGCCAATGTGAGCGCCGTTGACAGAAAACGTGGCTGATAGCAACCACTCGAAAAATAATAACTGCAATGAGATTAGAGCTACAAACAAACAAATAGATAAACCGCACATTACTTACAAAAGCCCCTAAATTTTAATTTTCCTTGAAAAAAATGCATCTTGAAAGAATATAAATGACTCTCTGAAATGATATAATTTTTGTAGACAAAATGAATTTTTTATATAAAAATTGTACGGAGCTCATTTCAACGTATATTTCAAGTTTTGGAGTTTGTTAATGTTTTTACCCCATACATTCTAGGAAAATAAAATGCTCAAGTTTTGAGAACCCTAAAATCAGTTGCGTTCGAATGTAGGTGATGCGATGTTGTTGATAAACTTTACCTAGGGTTGACAAAACTTTTGTCTATCTCGCTTGCTTCTTAGCATTGATTTGCATTCGTTCGCGCCAAATTTTGTTAATCTTTTTTCATAACATTGCAATTATTGCATATCTTTGAAATTATTTTTGATTTTTATATAATAAATTTAATAAATACCTTATTACCTTCCTTTTCCTCTTCCCTTTTTCTTAATTATCTGGTTTTAACATGTTTCATTCATACACTTATCTGAATCATCCTTGCACAGGAACGAGTTTCGAGTTTATTTTTTATTTGACTCCAAAGTGACAACCCTGCGCCCAAAGATCTGTGTCAGTGGGTCCTTTCTCGTAGTTTTGTACCGTCGCGTGCGCAACTGCAGGTGGGACAATACTGTTAGATAATAATGTTGACCTTTAAGTACCATTTCTGGTATTCTAACTTGCGGAATGTCGAGCGGTTGTATAGAAATATCTTTTCTGCGCGGTAACAAACAATAGCCATGTCAATGTCGTGTCTTTATCGAAATAGCTACCCCTATTATTTACAATGGATCCAATTGGACAATTCGTATAAAGTTAAGGATGTATGTATAATTTAGAGAATAGACATCGTAATGTAACATACAATTTAGTCAGAAATCAATTTTGTAAAGCCAGCTAGCAGCGGCTGTGTTCGAACAACTCCGAATAACGCTATTCGCCAGCTAAAACACTAGCCGTCTCTACTTTTAACTTGTTCAAAAACAAGGACGGAAATATTTTAATCTAAGCAAAAGGCCTAAGCAACTTAAGTTTAGGAAAAGAGTACCTACTTAATGTAAGTAAACATTACAACAATAGTTTCTCTATGAATGCTCCGTTTAGATAAATCATTTCGTCCTCGTTCGAGCTGGATCAATGACCGCTACCACGGAGTGCTTAGAACTGCTAATAGCTCTGCATCATTGATCTCCTCTTTCAAAATTAGTAATGATCGTGTTCAACTTGTTCATTGCTCAAAGGTAAAATAAAAAGGTTGCTATTTACTGAAATAGCTAGATTTGGGGGCAGTTTGGACAAAAAAAGAACAATCTGTCCCCCGGTTGCTAACAGGGCGACAGATTGGACTTTTTAACATTTTTAAAAGTCGCATCTGTCATCCTGCTACGAAAACAGCAACAGATTGGACATTTTGGTCCAATCTGTCGCTTTGGGTGACAGAAGGGAATAATCCGGTATAGTAGTCACTACGGATCTTTGTTCTTCTGAAGTATTTGCGCAGCCCCCGTATGCCAATCTTTTGCTGTCAAGTTATATTTCACTGCCCAGTGTAATTTCTTCAGGTAACGTGGTACAATTTTGTACCACGTGATCATTCTTTTTAGACACTTGACAGCAAAATATGCGCGAAAACACATCAAATAACGTCATAATGTCACTATTTAGTCACAGAATAACTATGAGTTAGTATGAACTGACCATGATTTAAAACTTTGCAGTTCAACTTTGATTGGCATACCCCTGCAGAACCCATTTTCGGGTCGAATTGGAGGTAGGTAAGCTAATTTTTCCGCACATTACCAACATGCGCAGTTGTTGGTTCAACTTACTTACCACCTAACCTCAGAACTTTTTGTTTAACGTTCGTTTATGATCTGTCAAAATTTTTTTCTGACGCGGGATGGTTTGAAAAATTATCTTGCGAATTAATTTGTTTTATGCGGTATAAAGTGTTGTTTTGAACTTAGTTTTATGATCAACGGTTGTAATTAATTACGGACAATACGAAAAAAACATTTTCAGTGAGTTTGGGCGCGGTCCGAAATATGGACGCGACCGAGGTCGATCTCAGGCCTCGGTCCAGAAACAGTAACATGAGTGAAGAAGAAGTAATGGCTGTGCAGGCAATTTTAGATGTTAGTCAACAATGTGCGGAATTATTTCCTGTGAAGGAGACCCGGGCGCCGGCGGCGAAACGATTGAGGACCAACAATAGCAGTGATGAGAAAGAATGTTTTGATGAAGATGGATTTACTCTTGTGCAGAGCAAGGCACAACGTGTTGCGGCCAGAAGGAACAGAGGACCAACAACTATTCGAGGTACCAATGTATTGAATAACAATGATAATTGCTTTGAAGTGTGTATCTCATCGTATCAATTGCTGCCAAAACAAATCGGGTTGGCTATGTTGTTGAAGGCTGAAGGAATTACCAATGCGACACAGATAAAATACAAGAGCCCTTATAGAGTTGTTATCACATTCGAAAAAAAAGAAGATGCGGATAATTTAGTTTTGAATAAAACCTTTATGGATTCTGGATACAGATGCTATTTGACAAATGAGGTTGGCGTTACTTATGGTGTAGTAAAGTATTTGGAACTTGATGTGAAAGAAGAAGATTTGATGGAGTCATTGCAGTGCGAACAAAAAATATTATCTGTAAAGAGGTTGAATAGAATGTCGGAGGAAGGTGAATGGGTCAGTAGCGAGACTGTACGCTTCGGTTTCAAGGGCTCTACATTGCCTCCCTATGTGTTTGGATATGGTTGCAGGTTTAAAGTAGATCCGTATACTTTTCCGGTGACGCAGTGTGCATCGTGCTGGAAATTTGGACATTTGACACGAACATGTCCGACTAAAAAAACTTGTTGTCCGAAATGTGGTGGACGTCATACAAACTGCGAGACGACGGAGTATCGATGCATTAACTGTAAAGGCAAGCACATGGCCCTTAGTAAGTCTTGTCCTGTCTTCTTGAAGGAGAGAGAAGTTAGGTCCATTATGTGCCATGAAAATTGCACCTATAAACATGCGTTGGCGAAGTATTTGGCGGAAAAAACATTTATATTTAATGAAGTAAAGACACCAGCATCCTTCTTTAAGTTTGGCGATGAATCTAATGCAACGAATCATGAACCCATGAAGTCCACAAACCGCATGTCCTACAGCCAAAGTGTGGGTGCGAAAGTGATGCAAAAACAGCCTTCAGTGCCCCTGAGTAGATTAGATGCTATGCGTAACGATCTTGAAGACGTGAGTGAGGATGAATCAAGCAGTAGCGAGGAAAATATTAAAACGGGGACTTCGAGTGGACGAAAAAGGAATAATAGGAAGAATAAGAGACATGGAAAAAAAAAACCACTGCGGCGTAATGATGATGCTTGCTCTCAAGATCCATCGGCAACGACGGCGGCAGCATCGGCTGCGGCAACAGGTGAGGGAACATCGTCTGCTGGTACGCAAAAGAAAAAGAGCAGTTTTAGTGGTATATTTACAAAAGCAAAAGACATTATATTTTCGGCCTCAAGTTTTGATGTGAAAGTTAGTCAAGTGTTGAAATTACTTTTTGATGAATTAATGTCATTCATAGTACAGATGGTGAGCAGTGGAGATGTTTTTACTAAACTGTTAGCCCTCTTTCATAATGGATAACAACATCTCTAATGTAACCGCGGCCAGGGCATCAGGCCCTGTGGGTTCCATTGAGCAATATTTAAATATTGCGCAATGGAACTCGCAGAGTTTGATGCCCAAAAAACTTGAGCTCGAACTACTGCTTTGTCAAGAAAAGATAGGTATTTGCTTACTTAGTGAAACATGGCTTGATAGTGATACTAATTTGCGGATAAGTAACTATCGTGTTTTCAGGCAGGACAGAACTGATTCTTACGGAGGTGTAGCTATATTGGTTCACAAAACTATAAAAACTCAAATGTATTCCATGCATGTGAATAATAGCGGCATAGAACTTTTATGTGTAAGAATTTTAAACTGTAAATATTTGGAACATATTGTATCGGTCTATTGCCCTTCAAATATAAGAACTTCACAGTGTGATTGGGATGGTATATTTTCAAAATTTAGGGTTAAATCAATTGTGGCTGGTGATTTCAATGGGCATCATTCTAATTGGTCATCTAAAACAGATTCTAGAGGGTTGCAGTTACTTGATTCTTCTTTAGAGCATAACTTCATATCTCTCAATAGGGGGGAATTTACGAGGGTTAAACTAGTTAACGGTCATTTACAAGAATCTGCGCCAGATATAACATTTGTTACATCTGATATTGCTATTTATTTTAAATGGTTTGTCACGCGGGAGAACCTAGGTAGTGATCATTTAGTTATCAAGTATTCTCTTCAGTATGAGGGTGCACGGAGATTTATTAAACGACGCAACTTTAAATTAGCTGATTGGCGTTTGTATCAAGAGATTCTGGCTGAGAGTTTTCGTGAAGGTGTTTGTGAGGATGATGTTCAATTGAGCTATAACTCATTTATAGAAAAATTGAATGATGCGGCTCGACAAAGTATCCCTATGATTAAAAATTGTACAGACCCTCTACAGTCTTTTCAGCCAAAACCTTACTGGTGTCCAGCGATATCTCATGCTATAGCTCAACGTCGCTTAGCGCTTAAGGTGTTTAGACGTAATCCCACACCTGCTAATCTTGATATTTTAAATGCTAAGATTGCTGAAGCGCAAAGAGTTCACAGGCGGGCCAAGGGAGCTAGTTGGCAACAGTTCTGTGAAAAGGTAGATGAGAACATGTCTGCCTCTGATATGTGGCGTCGTATGCGCTGGATGAAAGGTTTACATAGAGATAATGTATGCGCTCCGAATGATAAGAAAGAAGAACTTTTACGTAGTTTAGCTCCAGATTCTGTGCAAACATCACAACCGAATTTTATTTCAAAAAACACTCTTTTAGATAGGGAATTTTCTTTTCAAGAGCTTCAAAATAGCTTAAAGAAAAAGGATACTGCCCCTGGAGACGACGATATTACATATTCAATGATTTATAATCTTCCAAAAGAGGTTAAGTTTATTTTGCTTAGCATTTTTAATATGATATTTAAGAGTTCTCTGATTCCCGAACAGTGGCGCAGCATTAAAATAGTTCCTATTCCCAAACCTAATTCAAATCCTAATGTAGTGCCGAAATTGAGACCGATATCGTTAATATCTTGTATTTGTAAAATTTTTCATGGCATGCTTTGTAAGCGTATTGAATGGTTTGTTGAAAAGCACACTATTTTGGCCCCAGTCACGAGTGGATTCAGAAAAAGTCAATCTTGTATAGATTGTCTAGTTCGACTTCTTTCGCACATTCAAATAGGGTTTTCTAAAGATGTATCAACATTAGCAGTTTTTCTTGACGTGGAAAGTGCCTATAACAATGTTTTGACGGACCAACTGGTTATTTTACTTGATAGTCTAAACCTAGGAACATTAACTTGTAAATATTTATGGTCTTTCCTAAGCAGAAGATTGTTAAAGATTAAAGATGATATTGATAACAGTGCCATAGTGAGATGGTCTGGTAGGGGTTTGGCACAAGGCGATCCTCTTTCCCCCCTCTTATTCAATATTGTTACTCACAAAATTTGTTCAGGATATGGCAGCGTTAAAGTGTTACAGTACGCTGATGACTTTGTCTTTTACGCCCAAAACAGAAGCGTGGAGTTAAATGAAACTAATCTTCAAGCAGCTTTGAATTCTGCTGTTTGTAACCTGGAAGAGTTAGGCTTGGAAGTCTCTTCGTCCAAAACTCAGTGCTGTAGTTTTAGGAAAGGGAGGAAAACGGATAAAGTAACGCTTTCAATTAATAATAACAATATTACAGCTGTAGCAAATATTAAGTATTTGGGAATTTGGTTGGATAAATCTTTATTGTGGAACAAACATATTAATGAGATTCGTGAAAAAGTTATGAAATCGATAGGACTGCTGAAAGTTTTAGCTGGTGCGTCATGGGGATTGCATCCTAAACATTTGCGTCGACTATATATTGCTTTAATACGAAGTAGAATAGATTATGGATGCTTTTTATACGATACTGCTGCGAAGACGCACCTGCTGAAGTTAGATAGGGTGCAAAATATAGCGATGAGGGTTATTGGTGGTTTTATAAGAACTACACCCATCCATGTCATGGAGTCCGAAGTGTGTTTGCAACCATTACAGCTTAGACGTCAATATCTCGCTACTAAATACTGTCTCAAAGCTCAGTCATTTTCGAATAATATCACTATCTCTTTATTCAAGGAACTACTGAACGTTGAGCTACATAAGAAGCCTCTACTTATTTCTATTTTTGAGGAAACACAATCAGATATTTTAAGAACTTGCAGTCCCCTTACTATGTTTTCCTTAAATACTTGGGTGTCTGATATAAGATTAGATTTTATCGAGACTACGATAGAAGGAATAGATCAAGCTAAAAGAAATTGTGATAACAATTTACTCAAGTCTCTAACTTTAGTTATGATGAATGATAAATATAGGGGCTGGCACAAACTTTTTACTGATGGGTCTAAGATAGATAAAAAATCAGGCGCCGCTTTTTACGATCCCATTTGCAATGTGAAGGAGATGTACAAAATTTGTTCTGATTATAATTCTATAATGTCAGTTGAACTCTTTGCAATCTCAGAGGCTTTATCTTATGCGATTAGTTTAGATTCTTGTAAAGTAGTTATCTTGACAGACAGTCGAAGTGCGTTACAGCATATTGCTCGATGTGTATCTGGTACTCGGTGTGCATCCGTAGCGTATGGCATTCTAACGAAAGTGCTGTTCTTATTAAAGAACGGTAGGGATCTGAGATTGCAGTGGGTTCCCTCACATATTGACGTTCAGGGTAACGAGGAGGCCGATAGGTTAGCTAGGCAGGCTATTTCAGTTGGCATGGAAACGTACATTTTGCCTGAATATACAGAAGTGTTGGTTAAGTATAAATATAAAATTTTTGAAAAGTGGAAAGATTTGTATATAAATATTTCAGAATCAAAAGGAATTTGGTATAGAATTGTACAATGTGAACCTCCTCGTATACCTTGGTTTGTAAATTGTAGACTTAAGAGATGTCTGATTGTAACAGCTCACAGGCTGCGCTCAGGACACATCCCGCTGGCTAAGTTTAACCATCTTATGAACGTTTCTGACTCCCCCAATTGTCCCACTTGTGGAGTTATAGAGGACGTTCACCATCTTCTGGAGGAATGTGTGCGGAGCCAGTCTCTAAGATCTCACATGTGTAGTCATTATAATTTGAATTTGTTAGATGTTGGCGTATTTCAAAGTGTACTTTCTGTCCCGCTGTGCGAAGCGGCTAGGACACTTTTTACACTAGTGTATAATATTGTTAAGTCGTAGATAGTAGTTCCATTGCAAGATGTAACAGGGCTGACATAGTCGCTAAGCGACTCAAAGTCCTTATAAAATTTTAAGAATAAAAAAAAAAAAAAAAAAAACGTTCGTTTATAATTGACCGAGCGAGCGAAGCGAGCGAAGCGTCTCAGTTTCCACATTGGCCAAAAATGCGTTTGTCCGGATGTCTGTCTGTCTGTCTGTTCTCCTCTACAGGTCGCATTTTTCAACCGATCTGGACGAAACTTGGTACACAGGTTATATGAATTATTAGATTTTTTTTGTCGTCGGGGATTTTTGATTGGGGGGAAAATAGGGGAGAAAAGAGGGAAAGTTTGCTGTAGCGTTATTTATCGACGGATTTCAATCAAATTTAAGGAGCACACGAGAGATTTCATTCTACACAAGATGGTGTAAAAATATTTCCAAAAAGGGGGACTGGAAAGGGAAAAAAAGGGGATTTTTTTTTCCCGAAAATTGACTTCTACCAATATCAATGAGACTACACAGTCCTCTTTGCCTTTATGAGACAAATCCGTAGACACCAGATTCGACCTCTTAGGACCAAGGAAACGCGAGTAATCGCTAAAACTTATACCCTTATTTTGCTCAAAAGTCTACATAAGGGCCTATTGGAAAATTCAAGCACCTGAAATTAGATTTACTTAGCCAGGGTAAAAGGGAAAGTGTTGGTTATTGCACGGTTATAAAGGCTCGCGAGGTCTATGTTCTCACAAGACAACTAGTTTAGTGGTTAAGAAAAAACTAACCTCAGAACCTAACCTAACCTCAGACCCTAACTAACTTCAGAGGGATAAAAATCTGTTGTGCGTACTGTAGGTACCTGTCTACTTTGAAATACACAGTTAAATGTATTTTTTTTTATTAGAAAAGTTTTTATGCACGCGCTTTTAATGGTTTTGAGCAATTTTTTTACTTTATAGATTAAAATAGAAAGATCTAAAATCTAAAATGGTTTATGTCAGAAAATTAATAGAATTGTGAGTACTTACCTAGTTAAGCAGGTAACTACGTTCACCTACTTTTATAGTTGCATTTACTAGCTAATGAGTTTTTTACCTTACTGAATTTGGTTGAGTAACTAAGTCTTGGGCAACCACTGCGCTGCAAGGACATCAGTCCTAAATGTACCGATTTGATAGCTGTTTGTCGTTCGGTACACTTTTAACTAAATCTACATACCTACATCTCCCTAAGTTTGCTTTATAATCTAGTTCTAATAACCCAAATAAAAGGAAACTGGTTTTTGGAAAGCAAGAGTTTCTCTAGACTAGAACGATCGAAAAAACGCGCCCTTCTGAATAGTTTTAAGATAAATCCAATAATTAGTTATGACTCTACGTTGTAGAGTCATATATATTAAATAAAATGTTATTTATAGTTAGATTTAAGAATATTATTCTTAAAACTAGGTATAAGTTAGCTTTTAGAATACAAACTATGACTAACAATTTTAGAAAAATCAAGACCAAAATACAAATTAACCCCATAGCAGCAAATGAGCGCATACATTATGGCTTCGTTTACGTGATGCTCAAAATGCTCTACATTTGTAATGACATTTTACTTATTCATACTTACTATTGTTCAGGGATACACTTTTGCTAAAATTGTGACACTTTCGTATCATCATCTTTTACTAAACCAATTTTTTTGTCCAATTATCCTAAAAGTAATCCTAACAATTGGATACCCTGACATGGGTATCAAAAACTACGTGTAACTAACCAACCACGCTGGTAGTGGGAATGGCATCATAACATACAGACTCAGCAGGGGTATGCCAATCAAAGTTGAACTGCAAAGTTTTAAATCATGGTCAGTTCATACTAACTCATAGTTATTCTGTGACTAAATAGTGACATTATGACGTCATTTGATGTGTTTTCGCGCATAATTTGCTGTCAAGTGTCTAAAAAGAATGATCACGTGGTACAAAATTGTACCACGTGACCTGAAAAAATTACACTGGGCAGTGAAATATAACTTGACAGCAAAAGATTGGCATACGGGGGCAGGCCAATTAATTGAGATCATGCAAATTCTTGCAGCGCCGCAAATAGTGTAAGGTACGAGCAAAGATTTACGTGTATGTTCGGCCAGACTGCCGGATTCAATTTTTAATATATTCTAACTAGAGTTCAATTGTCACATCCATGTGTCGTTATAAATAAAGTACCTAGCTACTTATAATCCTGTCGAGTTCTATTCGCGATCTAACCGTCTAATCCCGAGCCCACGTGCTCGCCCGCGCTAGGGGGCCCAGGACAAATTGGGAATGTCCGCTCTCTCTAATCAAATTGGGCATTAACTACGCCGTGAACCGCGCGCCCTCAGTTTGTAATGCACGGTTACCTTCCAAAGGACAACACCTACTGTCAGTTTCACCGCATTCAAAAACGACTACAAGATATCTCTTTGTTGGTGGTTGGAGCGTTGGGGCCACTTTTACCATCAGCCCCCGTATGCCAATCTTTTGCTGTCAAGTTATATTTCACTGCCCAGTGTAATTTCTTCAGGTCACGTGGTACAATTTTGTACCACGTGATCATTCTTTTAAGACACTTGACAGCAAAATATGCGCGAAAACACATCAAATGACTTCATAATGTCACAGAATAACTATGATTTAGTATGAACTGACCATGATTTAAAACTTTGCAGTTCAACTTTGATTGGCATACCCCTGCAGCTCATCATGTGCGGTTTTCAAATGACAACATCTACTATCCTTTTGTTTGTATATAAAAATAAACTTTTCTTTGTCGGTGGTTGGAGCGTAGGAGTCAGTTTCGCCTCAGTACTGTGTGGTTGCCTTTTAAAGGACGACCTTCCACCGGTTTTGGATACATTTAAATTCCAAAAAAAAGATACATAGCTTCACTTTGTAGATGATTGGAGTCTTGGAGGCCACTTTTCATAAGAGATGTAGTGCTTGGAACATTATTATATACCTAACCATCAGCACCTACACGACCTAGGTAAACGTGCCTACCTACACTGCTCGTACATATAAGTATACCTACCTACTATCATCTGAGTATAGTGGTGTAGTACTTTAGTAGGGCAAGTTTTTTTTCACAGACATCGAAGCGAGAAGAAAAACTGACTCACCGTTACAGCTTTTTACGCAGCAAAATATTAATGGTCAGGTGCTGTATCTAAAGGAGAATTTACTTTCACTCCATATTTATTATTTATCCAGTGCCTCTAACCTACTATACTCTTCACGAGTCTACCACGGATGCAGTAGGGAAAGACGTTGATATCTTCAGAATTAAGACAGCCATCTTGATGATCATTCCAGCGTTCATCATCACCCGGTAGTCCACTGTCACACATAGTCTCCTACCCCTTACATTAAAAAAAAATTAAAAAAAATCCACTAACTCTTCGCAACTTCACATTCTTAGCTCGGGAATTTTGTCTATTTTCGCTAGCAGTTGTTTTAGACAATTCATATCTTTGTTTATAATTTTATATTTATTTTATGCACGAGTGTTTCTTTACCAATTTATTTGGACATCCATCGACATAGTATTGCGTTTTCCATTCACCAGTGGGATTTAACCCACGACCATTGTCGTCCATTGCCCCACGAGATCACACGGATGACGTTTGGATTACCTCCTTTCACCCCAAATTCAAATTTGCGATTACAAAGACGTGTTCGAAAGAGGCGCCGATTGGTGTCTTGACGAAAATGATGGTTTGCGTGACGCAACGTCTCTGCGCATGCGCCGAAACCGGGCCACGTTTGTGACCGACTGACTGACACACTTGCAAACCAGTTAGGCACACTTTAGTTATAACTGATTCGTTCTTATCTTTTCAAACAGGTGATATTTTGTAATCCAAGCGTTTCTTGACTGAGGATCAGTTTCCCTGGAATATGAGTGAGTAGCTTCAAAAAGAGTGCTCATCATCATCATCATCAACCTATATCAGTCCACTGCTGGACGTAGGTTTTTCCCAAGACGCGCTACTGTGCCCAGTCTTCGTCTCTTCTCACCCAATGTTTTCCAGGTACATTTCGCAGATCGTCACCCCATCTAGCCCGAGGGCGTCCTACTATACTAAGCTTGCCTAAGCGCGGTCTCCACTCAAGTATGCTCAACTACTTACCTACTACTAAAACATAATTAATTTGATGGGTAACTTATGTAGGTAAATGAAGAACCCTTTGAAACTAAAAAATGGCGGCGTTTCGCGAAAGTTAAATCGTTATTAGGACATTATAGATGGATCATACAAGACTTTCGATTTTCTCGGCAAAAATTGTGTGCATGAGTAAGTATGCTGCACCCATCTGCGCGGTGCATGCGACTGCATTCAATGCTCACTCTATTAACTGCATAGTACAACAAATCAGTGGTTTTCATTCTTTCTTTTTATTTTTTGAACTTACGGTAACTGAGGCTTACAGAGCAGGGTCAATGGTTTTTCTTTTTCTAAAATGGCAACACCATCGCGGATTTATTGGTTAGTTTCAACAAAATTATTTGCGATAATTGTAAAAACTTTGATGTTTCCTTGAGTGATGTTTCAAACGACTTCCGGTTCGTTCACTCGTCGATAATAATGATTATAGTGTCCACTGCAGTTTCTCGCCATTGTAGGTACTACATTGTGCAGAGAAAGCCTGGTTATTGACGGCAGAAGCAGTGAACGTAGAACTGGCTTACTATAGTTTCAACTTTATTTATTACCTACATATCCAAAATAGGATTTCTAGCTATATGTACCTACCTACACAGAATACGTAAGCTACTTTCGATAAAACGACATTTTTTTTATACATTATAGACAAACGTTTGACCGCAATCTCACCTGCCCCCGTATGCCAATCTTTTGCTGTCAAGTTATATTTCACTGCCCAGTGTAATTTCTTCAGGTCACGTGGCACAATTTTGTACCACGTGATCATTCTTTTTAGATACGCAAAATATGCGTGAAAACACATCAAATGACGTCATTATGTCACTATTTAGTCACAGAATAACTACGAGTTAGTATGAACTGACCATGATTTAAAACTTTGCAGTTCAACTTTGATTGGCATACCCCTGCTGATGGTAAGTGACGATGCGGTCGACGATGTAGCACATTTGCCTAGAAGAAACCTATTCACTCTCCTCTTGAAAACATTCAAATTGTACGTGTTCGGAAACACAGACGCCGGTAAAGAGTTCCACTCCTTGACATAGGTTGACTAACGTTACTGCTACATATCCTGGGATACCAGACACGGTAGGCTTAGTAGGGTAGGGATCTTTGTGAAAAAGCTCGTCCGGGGAAGTAATACCACCCCACTCATTTCTGCCGCCAAGCAGTTGCTCGCATTGTGTTACGGATGCCGGTGCAATTACAGGCACATGATACTTACCTAAAACCTTTGTCTCAAGAGTGATGGACGTAGTGGATTACCTCATAGGGTACGTCGTCTTATGGATTTACTTTCTAAGGTAATGCATTGTTATAGGTAGACAACCACTTAACATGAGGTGCGCCATCTGCTTGTTTGATAACTTTTCTCATTATAAAAAACATCAAGACAGGCGTCACAGCTCAGTCGGTAATGGCTCTGCCTTCCGTGCTGTGGGTCGTGGGTTCGATCCCCACCGAGAACAAACATTTGTGCGTGGAAAACATAGATGTTTTTGTTCTATGTCTGGGTGTTACTATGTATTATAAGTATGTATTTACAAAAAAAAGTATATAAGTATTCTATCAGCCATTTAGTTCCCATATCACAAGCTTTGCTTAGTTTGGGACTAGAGGGCGTTGTGTGTAAAGACCATGAATATTTATATTTATTATTTATTTATTTATCCCTAGATCCAAATATGACACTGTCACAGAACCAAGCGACAAAAAAATGAAAACAAAAATCAGTAGTCCTAGTTACCTACCAACGATTTTTTTCAAGTAATGTTATGAAGAAAGATTACTTAATTAATTTGTTTAAATAAAATCTGTAAAAGATTAATTAAAGTTAACATTACTTATGATTCAACATTGGGATTTTCCTTCTAGCACTTTCTCGCAGCAAGTGTCCGTGATTGCAACACTTGGAATTAACTTCTCGACAAGGCATCGTAATATTATACTTACTATGAAATTACATTTGCATAATTCTTACCCATTTATAAGTAAAGTTGTAAACTTCTCATAAGAGTCGGCTAAAACCACCACATTATTTTTATTGTGCCAGTTTCCTGTAGGTATTTCTCCGTATTTAAAAGAAAGCGAAATCGAGGATTAAATAAAGATTTTGCGTCAAAATATCTCTTGCAATTGCATTTAATAAATCAAAATAGAGCGCCGGCGATGTAGTGGTAGCGACCCCACCTTCCGATCCTAGATCGTAGGTTCAAATCCGGCCGTGCACCAATGGATTTGTCTACTCGGAAAATTTATGTGCGCAATGCCAGTGCTCTCGAACCATGAAGGAAAACATTATGAAGAATCTCGCGGCTAGTCAGCTCCGCACATACTAATCCATCTAAAATGTTGTCCCAGGCACTACAGCGTCACGTTCATAGGGATATGGGTTAAAAATTGACCCCTGATGCTGTATAATTCATCTTGATTAGATGCAAAGGGCTGATTATTATTACATACTAGCTTCGACCCGCGACTTCGTCCGCGCCCCGTTTGATCCTGTTGATTTTCCGGGATAAAAAGTAGCCTATGTGTTAATCCAGGCTACGAACTGTAATGTATTCCAATTCATCCAAATCGGACCAGTAGTTTTTACGTGAAAGTGTAACAAACATCCATACATACATAGGTACAAACTTTTGCGTTTATAATAGTAGTAGGGTTTCATAAATAAATAGTTTGTTGACAAGGCCAGTTTCACCATCCTTGATGTTTCGCTATCCGTTATATAAAAAAATCAGTTTTTGTTTTGACTAGTCGGAAGTAGTCACATAATATTTTCATCTGGAACTCGATCGCAATCTCAAAGTTGAACTGCAAAGTTTTAAATCATGGTCAGTTCATACTAAATCATGATGGATAGCGTAATCATCTCATCATAAGTCAGTCATAAAATGGTGAAGTAGGTACTAAGAAGAAATACAAGATGTCATCAGTCAGACTGCAACATCTCTACAAAAATTAGGATATACAGGTAAAATAATATACCAAAATATCCACAATTCAGATTCAGAACCACATACATTTGTATATTATCTGAGATCATTTTGTAGGGAGATGGAAAACGCAACGATAGCGCGATTCAGCCCATTTACATTACAGTAGAGCGCCATCTAGTGGTGTTAAGTAAGCATCAATGTTGGGGTTGGGGAGGGTGAGGGAGGTTAAAAAGGGGTAAAAGAATAAAAGCGTTCTAGTACTACTACCAACCAACAACGCCCCGTATCGCTGTCCAATATTCTATACATATTTGATACATTGTCTACCTTTTTAATAAGTCTTACCATGTCTTACCTAGGTACTGCATGCTGTGGCATCCTCTAATTGTAGGAACACAATTGTTTTAAGCCCATTGCCATGGCATTTCTGTTATTGTTAGTGTGTTGGATGAATAAAATAAAAAAGAAGTAAAAAAATTGTTAAGGTGGGTAGTTAGTGGGTAAAGAGTACAGACTGACCGAACCAAACCAACAAAATAAAATAAAATATAAAAATAATAATATAAAATTAATGACCAGATCATAGCTAGAACCATTACGGTGAAAGATTTGGGGGTCACATTTGACCAAAAGTTAACATTCCATGACCATGTTGCTACGCTGGCTAGAGAGTCTTATAGACGTCTGGGATTTGTTCTGAGGAATGCTCGCGAGTTCCGAAACGTGCACGTGATACGCACTCTTTTTGGCGCCCTTGTACGCAGCAAGTTGGAAACAAGTTCATGTGTTTGGAACCCACACGAAGCGAAATATGCACTTATGCTAGAAAAAGTCCAGAAGGCATTTTTAAGATTTTTATATAAACGCTGCTACGGATACTACCCTTTTCTGTACCCAACAAAGTTCCTTCTGGGATGCCTGGGCTATAATTCGCTGGAAGTCCGCCGGGCCAACGACCAAATCACTATGGCGTGCAAAATTTTCCGTGGCCTGATAGACGCTCCGGACCTGAGCGATGTGCTGTGTCGACTCTATACCCCGAATAATTATGTACGAAACCGCAGGCATAAGCTGTTTGCCGTCCCTACTTGCCGCACAGAGGCTCGGGCTTCTTCTCCTGTACCGCGTATTCTAGCCGCACTCAATGCTCTTCTGGACGCCAACCCTGAATGCGATTTGTTCTTTGACGGATGGAAGAGGACACTATGTGAGTGTCTGCAATTTTGTGAATGTGTTGCTGTTTAAAATAGTTTTAAATTTATATTGATAATTCTAATCTAATTCTAATCTAATTCTAATCTATAATTTGACATATTTTGTACCCCATTTCTTGACTGTTAGTATTAATTAATGTAATTGGTTTTTAACACCGTGTTAATTAAATGAATAAAAAAAAATGAAAAAAAAAAAAAAAAAAAATGAAAAAAAAAAAACCCTTCTATTCTACCAGCATTTTAGTCTGTTCTAAAAAAACAATTTGAATTAATATAGTGGTATCTGATTTTTTTTCCAGAAAAAAAATTAACAAAAACATTTTTAACAGAAAAATCGATGCTTGGATGCTATACGTATGAATTTATCGAAGATGTAGTACCTAAGTACAATATTCTACAATGTTCAACTGTACCTAGAGATAAATGTTGCTTTCAAAGTAAACCAACCAACATTTAAGTGATTATAATGCCTCTTCCTACTTATGTTATTTGTTATGTGCAATAACTTACAGAGCTATTTATAAAATAATGCAACTATAAAGCTACGTTTAAACCGCCGCAAGGAAACAGCAAGAGAAAGTGTTTGTGAAAATGAAAAAAGATGTCGTTCATGACTTGTAGGTTTTTTACGGGAGAAAGTTACTGAAAAAACGATGACCTACCTGATGTTAAGCGATTACAAAGAAATAAACTAATAATTTTCTGAAATAGATTAAAATGTAAGTAATAATAAATAAATAAATATTCAGGGACATTTCACACAACACCCTCTAGTCCCAAACTAAGCAATGCTTGTAATATGGGAACCAGATGGCTGATAGAATACTTATATACTTTTTTTTTGTAAATACATACTTATAATACATACTAACACCCAGACATAGAACAAACATCTATGTTTTCCACGCACAAATGTTTGTTCTTGGTGGGGATCGAACCCACGACCCACAGCACGGAAGGCAGAGCTATTACCGACTGAGCTGTGACGCCTGTCAAAGTAATTCGATAGATACCTACACTAGTGCTTTACAACACGTACCAACCCTCGGTTAACGACACTGTCTAAAACAAAATCTTTTTATAAGTAGCTATAGTAGTCACAACGGATCTTTGTCCTCCTGGAGTATCTGCGCAGCAGTACTCGTTTTTGAGAAAAGCGAACTTTTCCGCACAACAATACATGCGCATTTGTTTGTTGCACCTAAATTCAGAGGGATAAAAATCCGTTATGCGTACTGTATTCTAAATGATCCTTGTGATTTTATTGAATAAAGAAATTTTGACTTTGACTTTGACTTTGTACCTAACCTACCTCGCACGTATGAAAAACGTCAGTGTAAAAAGTTGAAAACGTCTCAGAATCAGCGTCCTTCGTGAGTGACGTTTTCCTCATATTAGTAATGACGTGACGGCGCGTCGGCTAGGTTGAAGCTTTAGGTGTTTACTTATTTCAAGTGATATAAGTTAACACCAGCAGAGCAGAATAAATGTGGTTGCAGTAACGGTCTAACCCACTTTGATGGTGTATTGTGATGACTTTTTAACCGACTTCAAAAAAGGAGGAGGTTCTCAATTCGGTTGTATGTTTTTTTTTTTTTTTTTTTTTTTTTTTTTTTTTAATGTTTGTTACCTCAGAACTCCGTCATTTATGAACCGATTTCAAAAATTCTTTTTTCATCTGAAAGGATATACTTCCAGATTGGTCCCATTTTATTTTCATCAAAATCGGTTGAGTAGTTTGGGTTATAAATAGAAATAACTGAAAAAAATATGCCCGGCGCGGCGCAGCGCCTACTATTTTACTGCTAGCAACGATGCAATATGCCAAGTTGCGGCGTAGCGCCTACCATTTTACTGCTAGCAACGATGGACCCTTTGTGGTGCACACCTAAATTTTTACATTTTTCTAAATTTGTCAATAAACCCAGTTTGTACATTCAAACCGCATTTAATTGGAGAAAAGCAAAAACCCACCAGTTGTTCCTCTAAAGAATCAACACCAACCACGTGCACCAAATTGCGTATTTTGCTTTCCTGTGACTTTTATGTGGTGTTTATAGTGACTAGAACATTCCCAATGAACTGTCATCATCGTCATCATCATCTGATGATGAAGCTGGTAGTCGAGTTGAAGTCGGTTTTCCAGTTTTTTAACTTATAAATTATTAAACCATAAACTTACCAACTTTAAATCGTTTCGTCTTTTCGCAAATAATATTAGGTAAATTAAAACCTACCTTCTTTGTAGTAAGTACTAATTCTCGTTTTTAATATATAAGCCTCATTTTATCTAAATCGATCGAATATCCTGTCTGTATTGTAAATATAAAAAATAAACAATAATAATTCTTACTTGTGTGCCTATCTATATACAACGACCAGACATTTAACTTTTATAGACCAGACAAGACAAAAAAACAGAAAGCCTCATTGCACTCCTGGTTCATGTTATCAGAAATCTTCGATAACATTTTTTGTCTAGTGCTTTTTAATAACTACAACTTATTCTATCGCTTTGTTATCTCTATGCGCAAGTTTATGGCCACCAAGAATAAGATAAAAAATAAGGCTGTGTTTACATTTTGTAAATATTTTTTTATCATTATTTCTCTAAATGCTTAGCGTGTTTGTCTGTTTTTCGTTTTTGAACTTAGATAAAAACGCACACAGAAATAACATTTTATTCAAAACATGCTTGTGTATTTTTATAGAGCACGGTAGAAATTTTGTTTTTCTTGAAAAAAAAAAGTTTATAAAGCTCCTAATTTAACTATCATAATATTATGTAGATATTATGTAATTTTATGTATAAAATTAAGGGCTCCTATTTGACCATTTATCTTCGGAACCCTAAAAAAGGATGAACAAAAGAGTATTCAAATTACAAATAATATTATAATGATGATGGTGATGCGGGACACATGGTAAATGCTTCATGGTGGTCTTTTGGGATTAAAAACAATATCAACACTTCTTCTTCTTACCTACTTAGGTTAGAGTGAAAACATATCCTAGAACTTCAAATTCAAGCGAGCAAAACACAATGTTTTATGCAATTTTTTAATTTAATAATTTGATATTGTAATAGGAACCACCGATTTTGGTCGGTAGCGCAGTAAAAACTACTCGCTAGACCTTAAGAAACAAGTAATTAAATTAAAAATTTTAAATCCCCGAATCTTGGAGCGATTTTCATCAAATATAGCTAAGAACACTCCAGACTAATTCAACTTTCAAACGAAAAAAAAACAAAATCAAAATCGGTTCATCCGTTCAGGAGCTACGTTGCCTCAGACAGACACACATTTGTAAATAAGTTTACAAAAAAAAATAGGTATATAGTTTTTTTTTATACAACTATTGTAGACGTAGCCTTACAACAAGTGGGAGGGACGACCCTGCAATCCGAATGTTGTAATGTATGCGAAATTCAGAGATTACGTGGCCCACATGAAATAACTCCCGAAGACAAGGCAGTCTCCAGGCAATTTCAGCAAGTGGTGAGGTCAAGTTTTATTAATAATCGCAATAATAATCTAGTGCATTTGTGTGAGTGACGAATAGGATACGATTAGCAGGATGTGCGAGTGGACTGTTGCTTCCGTCATATACTTACCATTCTAGTAAGTACTCAGTTATGATGTGTTACATGACATTAGGGTTACCAGTGCCTTGGGTCTTGTTGTTCATAAATGTGACACTCGTAAACGTGAATCGTAAATTGCAACGCTAGCGCATCCGAAATACACTGCGCGGTGACGCTACAACGTTTGACAGTCGAGCTGGCGTTTACGCGCAATATGACTCGAATACGTCAGGTGTACGTAACACGGCTACTGTCATTTGTTCTACTGATTTGTTCGTGACTAGGTACCCTTCAGATCACTGACTAGGCCATAGAACGTTGGGCCGCTTATTCCGGAAAACGGTTTTCGGTTTTTAGCTCCCATTCTTTATCGGACCTGACGTTTCAGACTGAACCTTTCAGGAAATGACTGAAAAGATGCAAGTAAGTTACCAGAAACTGTAAATATAGGTCGTTTTGATAAAGTAATTGCCCTTCCAGCACCAACTCTATGGCCTTAAAATAACTGAAAAACACGTTCACTTTTACTACGCACATCGTTTCAGTAAATTTACTTGAATAAAGAAAGATGTATCTATTAAAGGCGTACTAACGTAATTTACTCTTGTGAAAAGTATACGCAGAAAGCTTTAAGCTTAAAGTTTAGGAAAAGAAAGTCAAAGGTTTTCAAAAAAAAACCTAAAGTAGTGACCCTACGCGCGAGTACCTACTTGCACGCTACAGTTGCAAGATAGGACGTTCTGATAAAGGTATTGCATGCAATGTCAAGAAGAAGAAAGGATGGCGAAGCCACGTCCGGTGTATTTTAAGACTTTTTGTCAACGTATACCTACAGGGTGTTATATAATGTCCCTATAAGGTCAAAGGGGTCTTATTTAGACGAAACACGTGAATAGATTGGCAAGTGCAAAAGTTGAATACAACATACTTGAAATTTAACGCATGCGCAAAACTATTTTTAACCCCCGACGCAAAAACGACGGGGTGTTATAAGTTTGACGTGTCTGTGTGTGTGTTTCTGTGTCTGAGGCAACGTAGCTCCTGAATGGATAAACCGATTTTGATTTTGTTTTTTTTTGTTTGAAAGGTGAATTAGTCGGGAGTGTTCTTAGCTTTGTTTGATGAAAATCGGTCCAAGATTCAGGGGTTTTTTTAATTTTTAATTTAATTACTTGTTAAGGAAAGTGTAGAAGCATTTCATGAATGAGAAACTTCTAAACATTCAGAGTCGTAGAATAAACGTTGTTCGCCATGCATGACAGAATTCACCTTTCAGGCTTATGGACAGGCGTCACAGCTCAGTCGGTAATGGATCTGCCTTCCGTGCTGTGGGTCGTGGGTTCGATCCCCACCAAGAACAAACAATTGTGTGTGGTAAAACATAAATGTTTGTTCTATATCTGGGTGTTACTATGTATTATAAGTATGTATTTACAAAAAATAAAGTATATAAGTATTCTATCAGCATCTAGTTCCCATATAGCTTTGCTTAGTTTGGGACTAGAGGGCGTCGTGTGAAATGTCCATGAATATTTATTTATTTATTTATAGGGACATTATGTAACACCTTATAGTAAATACAGATAATTTTAAATACTATTGATCATGGTCAGTTAAAACCTGTTTCTCCATTTAGGACGCAATGTTGCTAAATAATGATAGTTTTTTAAATATTTTTTGTGTAATTAATTTTTTGTTAAAACTCGATGATAATTTAGGCTCTAAAGCTATTGGCTCCATCACAGCTCAGTTATTGTATTAAATTAACTCACTAAACCAGTCTTTGAAGTGAGAAGTGGGTATAAGTAACCGCATAAAAACCTGGCAGGTTCTTAGCAAATTCTAGACACGAGGGTATCATACACTTGTACAGAAAGAGTAGAAACAATTTAGGGTACAGTTTGAAGTAAAGTACACTTTCAACTTCAACATAAAATTGAAACGCACAAGTACAAGACTTTTAAATAAACTCGTATAAACTGCAATTGCAGTGGCTTACCTTCAACGAGTGGCCTCACCCAGAATCTGCAATATACTTGCTGGTTTTAAAATGTCTGAAATGACTTTCATTAAAAAAAATACACTTATGTATCTACAGCTTACCACAGAAAATTTTAAAGTTCTGTTGTAGTACTGACAATAAAATATTACATATTTATTAAAATTTTGGGGGAGACCTTTGCCCAGCAGTGTGACATAATAAGTACAGTCGGCTACACATCAACTTATCAACGGTTCGAACTTTGAACTATTATAATTCGAATGTTGCGAATCATGCGAGAGGGGCGATATGTTTTTATATGAGACTCGCTGCTTGCGCGCCACGCACCGGCGGAGGATTCAAATTATAATAGTTCAAAGATCAAACAGTATATAGGTTGATGTGTAGCCGACTGTACACAATTAAAAAAAATAAGACTGTCTTTGAGCGTACCTTCAGTTTCTATACTAAAGTTCTCATATCCCGTGTCTACACCGGAATATCCTTACAGAATCCCAGCAAAAGCTATTCCACTCAGCATGCCCTATATATAACAACAACGTCACTTCACGAACCAAACATTACATAACATTGAATGAACATCAAATTGAAGTAACGACTCCGCGTACGGCTGTAAGTTAATGTAGATCGCGGTATTGAGACCGTTGTCGTCATGGGTCAGATGGTAAATAAACAGCACGCAATCGAATTATGTAAGTAACGTATAAGGCTGAAGATGGTGAATTGGTAGACTTGCGGTTGGAGATGCAACCACCAATGAGCAGACAGATAAATCAGCAAACCAGCAATCGATGTGACATCTACGCATTGCTTGGTCTTGATTAGGTTGCTGACTCTGGAGAATTATATAGATACGGATGATAATTTGACTTACCGCTTTACGTGTAAAGTCAAAGTCAAAAACGTTTTATTCGATAAAATCACAAAAAATATTTAGAAGTTTTAAATAACTAGGTAGGTGATTCTAGATGCCAGAATACAACATATGCCCCCGTATTCCAATCTTTTGCTGTCAAGTTATATTTCACTGCCCAGTGTAATATCTTCAGGTCACGTGGTACAATTTTGTACCACGTGATCATTCTTTTTAGACACTTGACAGCAAAATATGCGCGAAAACAAATTAAATGACATCATAATGTCACTATTTAGTCACGGAATAACTATGAGTTAGTATGAACTGACCATGATTTAAAACTTTGCAGTTCAACTGAGATTGAAATACCCCTGCAGTTAGCAGTAGTAGGGCTCTTTGTGAAAGAGCTTGTCCGGGGAAGTACTACCACCGTACCTATTTCGTGCGCCAAGCAGTGATGCTCGCATTGCTATGTTCCGGTTTGAAGGGTATGGGTGCCGGCGTAATTACAGGCACATGAGACTTAACACCTTTATGTTTCAGAGTGATGGACGCAGTGCAATGCATCACAGGGCACGTTCTCAGTGGACGTGCTCGGTGAGGCAATGCATTGTTATAGGCCGAGGTAACCACTTAACATCAGATGGGCCATCGGCTTGTTCCATCATTGAGTTGTATAAAAAAAACAGGTAGAGGCAGGACTACTTCGTGGTTCCTAGCGTTTTTCTATAGAGTCTATAGAAAGGGAATGGATCTAAAGCAGAAATGTATGGTGAAAAAATTATGGTCAGACGCGTTGCCTACTAGGTAGGTATGGTACTTATACCGGGTTGTACCTACCTACCCAGCTAAGCAAGTTAACTTGTTTGATTTGTTAATTAGTCAGAACATTGACCTCAACCAAAGTATCCAAATATTCACTGCAATATTTTTTGAACAGTTTTTTAACTCGCACTTGGCTCATCCTTTTGTCCTTTCTCTCAAGCTTCCACATGACAACACTAACGGATATATCAAACAATAGTGACAATGTGGTATCGGTTTCTGCTGAACAAGCTCTTGAGCACGCCTCCTTAGACAAACGGAAGGTGTATTGATTTTTGGGCAACTCGAGGAGAGTTTCAGTAGAGCTAAATATTAGTAAAGATATAAATATCCTATCTTATCCTATCCTATCCTATCCTATCCTATCCTATCCTATCCTATCCTATCCTATCCTATCCTATCCTACTAATATTATAAATGCGAAAGTTTAGATGTTTGGATGTTTAGATGTTTGGATGTTTGGATGTTTGTGTTTCAATCACGTCTAAACTACTGAACCAACTTGGATGAAACTTGACATATATGTAGTTCGTAACCTGGATTGACACATTGGCTACTTTTTATCCCGAATAATTAACAGGATCTACAGGATAAAATGAACGAAAAGGATTAGCAGCGCCAATTGGCAAGAGGATTTCATTGTCATGTCATGTCACGTCAGTTTGACAGGGCGTAGTACTACCTCTTTGGTCTAACGACTAGCGTTTGACATTCCAGTACGAGTTCGGTGTAATGAGGTGTAATGTCAAGTTTCTCAAAGTCTCCGCTCGGTACACGCACAGTTAATAATAATACACAGATAATATAATGTACACGAAAACTGTAGACGCGTACGAAGTCGCGGGTAACTGCTAGTATAGGATATAGGATAAAATGATGGTAGAGTAAGTTTATATTAAAACGGAGATAATACGGAGCGGTAAGTCCTTGGGGTACACCGTCGGGAGTTTTGAGTTAAAACGTAGATTAAAATATATTCAGAATCACTTGACTGCACAACAAAAACACATTGACGAAACAAATAAACTAAATTGCCTATTCAATCTTTGAAAGCGTTTCGTTTTACTACCCATACGTAACGTCTCTTCAAAAGATAAATTACTTTGTCAGTGTCCACGAACATTTTATAATGGTCCCAGGTACGTCTCCAGAGATTATAGAAATACGTTGCATTCCGTCGACAATGAGACGACAAAAACTGTGACAAAGTTCATAGACTCGGAGGATTAAGGCCCAGTGGGGAGCGTGTCCTTATCTCAGACGGTTTCGACAGCCAGCCGAGACCAGTAGAGACCAGAGTATTAGCTACGAAGGCCCGTGTAGTGGGGTGGTGTGGTGTGGCGTAGACCCAACACTTGGCGCCCGACCGCGAACGCTGACCGCCGCACGACGCCCGCGCATACTTTCATACCAACTTTCATAAAACGAACCCAACATTTTTAAAATGTTCTCTTCAAACACAGTGACGTGATCTTCTTACAAACGGAAAATAAAAAAAAAACTTCAGTGATTTTACTGTGTGCCAGTGCTTGGAACGTAACATATTGGAGGATTTTTTGAATTTGGAGCAACCCTCACCAGTTTCAAGGTATGTTTTTTTTTGACAAGGTTTATGTAGGTGGTCAGATTGCGACAGTAGAAATTGTGTCGAGGCGATTGCAATGTGCAGTTTCGTTACCTATTTACAACATTGCGTACCACGTCTGTCCGTACGTCCGGCTGACGGACTTTCTCGCAGCTGTTTTTGCAAGTAATCTTACATTTACTTAATGTTATAATCACGGACAATTTTCTATAGATAAAATATGATTTCTTTTTCCTGCTACGCATTGATATTATCAAAATAAATTGTTATTGTTAGTCGAAATTACACCGGTATCATTTGAAATAATATTCGTTCCATTTACCGTGAAAGTTTATATTTTATCAAACAGATATTTTCATTGTTTCCAAATACACTGAAACTCGAAATAACTAAGCCTCTACAGCGCAGTTTGTGAAATATTTGCCGAAGTAATTTTATTTTTAAAGGCGATATTGCCTAAGATCTATTCAACCTACTAAAAGCTTTCGTAACACAGAAGATTTATTAGTAAATGTTAGTTTGATCGAGCGCAAATTATGATTCAGCGATTATTATATTAGATAGATACTTCTGTAGACTGTAAATACTTAGGCAAGCAAAGCACAAGTAAAGAGTCGAGACAACTGGCGTTTAGTTTCATTTGTAAAGAAAAGTCCAGTCAACTAACCATTGAGTTTTGACAGTAGAGTACTCTGAACACGAAAATAAACAGCCCGAGGTTATATTCCAGTTCTATACTTTATACTTGTCCACTGTTGTTTTTGTTTTTAGTTTAAAAAACAATCATGTTCTATCAATAAACCTATCGACACATAAGCATTCAGCTAGAATTGACCGTCCCAAAATCTTCGACTATTTTTAACCATACTTCTTTTTAATTATGGCCTCTATCCGTCAAACAGGCTTCTTCATTTTTGACAGAGTTGATGACAAAATTAACTGCCATCAAAAATTTACCAGACCTTTTAAAAAAATATTCATTCAACTGAACTACCGTTTCAAAATCTCAATGACTTGACGTATGACTCGACTTGACTAAACTTATTTCAAATAATCCACTTGACACTGGCACAATTGTCTGTCGAAATGACGGACAGAGGCCATATAAGAGAAGAAGAAGAAAACTATTTCTTCTGCATTTTTGACACAGTTTTAAATCGTCTGCCACGAATTTACCTAACTTATGATCGTGGCTGAAGATAATCTAGAGTGGTTCTCTCGAAGATCGGTTTCGAATCTTCTAGATCCGTCTACACCCTCATTTAGTGGGGCATCTGCACGCGCCATATAATCGCATACCCGCACGATATCTACGGGCAATCGGGTATGTTGATACCTAACCTACTACAAGATAGCATAACAAGTTTACCCTGGTAACTAACAAGGTTTAGATGTAGAAGTTGCTACATAAACTCCTCAAATTGAATGTGACTAGCAATATTACATTTCCAACGGGTAAAGTGCCGATTTGAGTTTTTTTCTACAAAGTGTCCTTGACTAACTGAAACACTCCTTATAATGGAATACAGGAATGTGGCCTAAAAATGCTATGAGTAAGTAAAAACTTGTTTGCTTACTTCTTTTTAGGGAAAACATCATTTTTATTCTAAACTAAAAAAATCTATTAATAATAATTTAAAAAAATTTGATAACCGCATCCTACCGCCTTCAAAGTTTTTCAAAGTTAGAATTTTTAGATCCACAATTTTATTATCTGTGGTAGTATTTTGAATATTTTTTTCTTCAACCGTTTCGTGAAAGCTGAAGTCTATTTTGATGTAAATAGAGAGCTTATTATGACATTTGAAAAAAACCCTCGAAACGTAACGATAGTTAACGTGGAATCCGTTGCACATCAGAATCTGCGCACGCGCAACTGTTACTCACACAATTCCAAGATATTGATGTAGATATCGTTCCCATTTGTTGGATCATCGTGAAAGTAACTGTGAGAATTTACATTGTCGCTTGTTATGCACTAGAAGACTTCGATGAGAAACGTTACAGTATGTGATAGAGGCATTAGAAATGATGTATTATGAAAGGAAGCAGTTCATTGTTACTCATTGGTAGTATCTAGTTAAAGTAAGCATACGCTACAAGGCGGGGCTTTAGATTGTTTGAAATTCAAACAATCTAAAGCCCCGCCTAGATAGTTTTCCGAGCCGAGAAAATTCATCTTTGTTTGTTATTCCCATAATAAAACATACACATCTGTCATAGATTTCATAAATTATCGGTGTTCTAAAAAAATCATCTTCGTGTATGAAATGAAGTCATTGCAATCGAACCTTTTAAAACTTATTTTCTTTGTAGCTCTTATTATCTTTGTTTTTTTTCTGCAGACTTGTTACCTACATACTTGGTTCATACTTTTATACTGAACACTATTAAGAAGTCAAAGTACAGTTTCAGCGGTCTTACCATCAAGTGTAATGTATAAGTATTTTAAGTGTAATGTATTTTAAGTGTAAGTGTAGTGTATTGTACAATATTTGTAAAATTTACTTTTAAGCTTGATAAATGAATACCAGGTGCTAATAACTATCACCTATTTTACTTTTTATGATTTAGGTAATCCTGGGGTTGCAAAGACTACGATCAAAGTTTTCTCCATTGCAAAATTACACTTTTAATTTGTCAGACCGATGAGGTCAAATTTAAAATGCAAATATTAGTCAACTGACACACTATTCCACTTCAAAATTAAGTTAGTAACGTTTATCGCTCGATTAAGATTTAGGTTAGGTACATACATACATACATGTAGTATTTACTTGATTATTAACAGTAAACAGTCCAGTGTTCTAATTAACTAATATCACATAGAAAGTTACGACTAATATAGTATTTACAATATTTATAATATGTACAAAATACACATGAAGCAGTTGAGCTATCTACACACCGTTGCATATCACATTATATACTTATAACTTCTTTGAACTCGCGTTGTGCTTACCACCATTCAACTTATATAGACTATATATTATTAGAATTAAATTATTTACAATGAAAAAAAAAATTATTAGGTTTTTTATCCATTGAAAATAAAATTTAAGCGTTGAAGGCCGCCCGAATCTAGGTAGAGCATTCTCTAAACTACCAACAGTTTTTTTTTTCGAAGTTCATAAAAGTTCGAAGTTCTTTTGTCCAAAAAAGGGTACACGACAAAAAGTTGTAAATCAATTTGGAAATACAATATGGGTATCCCGGAGTGTAAAAAAACATCCCTTAGGACCCTTACAGACAGGGTACCTGCAGCACAAAGCAACAAGTGATCTTATTATTATTACCTGAGCGGAAGATAAAGGCTTTCTGATTGAAAGGAAAAGGTGTAAAAATGTAACTCTTGAAAACTTGGACGTTGAGCATTCTTTCAATCAATTACGAAAAAAACAGTGGACAAGAGAGTCTATCTAGTACATGATGTTACTTGCAGCGCCCCTAGCGGAAACTTTCAGAAACTACAAAAATGTATAGAAGGAAACGATACGAAATAAAGTTTTCTAAAATTATCAAATAAATCTTGTTGTAATCTTGTGTTGTCCCCAGTAGACCACGTCAATACTTAATTACGAATTTCTTGAATATCAATAGGACGTTGACCATTCTACGATCAATTTACGGGCAACAAAAACGAAAAATAATTATCAATAATTCGTGTATTTTCAATATTGGTGTTAGTTTTTACGTTACCAATTATCTTAAAAATCTGATCAACTATTATAAAATCAATGAACAGCTATATTTTAGTGCTGTCAAGTTTAAGAAAAGGAAACATCAAAATTTCGACAGTTACCTCTTGTCTTGTCATAATCTCCTGTCATTTTAGCACGGCTTTAAAAATGCTCTATCGTTGTCATTTGCATGACAAATAAAAGAGATGACAATAGATTTAGCAGCCATTTTAGTTCGCGTTGCTTTACAAAACCAATATGAATAAGACAATTAATTTTTAGTTGAATTTTTCCAAGTAGGCCTCCTCAAAAGTTCGATACTGGCAAAGAATTGCAGTGATGCTGATGAGGTTACGTACCTTGTTTGACCTTGGCAAGTGAAGTCAGGGTTTTCGTAATCCAGCAGATGCTCGACTCTTCACAGGCGTCACACAATTTATGCAAAGGAACGTGACACGCCTGCCGATTCTATTGTTCAATTGATTTGGACGTAAGTACTTTGCCGGACGAAAACATGATGCGATTTTATCATGATCGTTTTTAAATAAATAAAAACCTATAAAGGAAAACCAATGAAAAAGTACATCTTGGTTTGTTTTTAAAATTTAGATAAACTAAATAATTATGTTGGAAAGTCAATGAAAAAAACTGGACTTATTATTGTACGGTTAGGTAGGTATGGTTGGCGTCTTCATCTTAAAAAATATTGGTTCAATGTTTTTTTTGGAAACAAACAATTAAGTAGTTCAATAAATTAATTTAAAACAAACTTATGTTAGTAAAATTAACCAGTAAAGTTTCCTCCCGTTCTCTGTTTGTTTTAAGAAAAAGTTTGCGATTTGGATTAGATTTCTATGGTATTTTTTCTAGCACGTCTCGTTCTAAGTTATAGTTCGTTTTGAATTGAACTGATTGGACTGATAAAGGAACTGTAAATTGACCAGCAGGGGTATGCCAATCAAAGTTGAACTGCAAAGTTTTAAATCATGGTCAGTTCATACTAACTCATAGTTATTCTGTGACTAAATAGTGACATTATGACGTCATTTGATGTGTTTTCGCGCATATTTTGCTGTCAATTGAAAAGAATGATCACGTGGTACAAAATTATACCACGTGATCATTCTTTTTAGACATTACACTGAATTACATTACACTGGTGAATTACACTGGGCAGTGAAATATAACTTGACAGCAAAAGATTGGCATACGGGGGCAGTTACCTTGACAACTTTCAATTCTTTTTGAAGGTTTTATTTAACTTATGTATTTTTTAAGAACGTTACTTATTATCAATAATTATTATTGATATAATGTAGTCTAAAAGGCTTTGCTCTTGCTACATATTTGTTACTGTGATGGGTTGTTAGGTAATATTTTTCTTAGTGCTCGTAAAATTATGTAAGTCCATTGTTTTGGCTTTAAACTGAGTAAGCATCGCCGCATTTCAACTGCATTTGCATGCATCGTTTATTGTTTGACAGGCGTCACAGCTCTCAGTCGGTAATGGATCTGCCTTCCGTGCTGTAGGTCGTGGGTTCGATTCCCACCAAGAACAAACATTTGTGTGTGGCAAAACATAGATGTTTGTTCTATATCTGGGTGTAACTATGTATTATAAGTATGTATTTACAAAAAAAATATATATAAAGTATTCTATCAGCATCTAGTTACCATATTACAAGCTTTGCTTAGTTTGGGATTAGAGGGCGTCTCGTGTGTAATGTCCATGTTTATTTATTTAATGTTGAAGTAATAACTCTGAAACTAGTGAAGCAGTAAGTATATTTAGTATAAGGTTTTAAGTTAATATATGGTCGTCTGGAATAAATTACCCAGCGCGATAAGACCACAGATTGTAGGGCTAAATACAATGTTACCCGTAAACCAAGTGCATTTTGAAAGTTGTTTAGTCCGCAATAAATTATTTATTTATAACTCATTCTGACCATGGTGCATTACACTAATTGCAGTCTTATGAAAAAATGCCTGTCTTAGCCATCTTTAGCTGGATTAAGTTGTTATTTTTCTTCGTGTTTTGTACTTAAAAGCTTCTCATTAAACGGATTTTCCTGATCATTTGCTCTCAGCTTTTGAGAGATGTTTAAAAAGCAACGACTAATGATATTTCTACATTACAATGTTGCACTGTACTTAAAGGAATATGACGGATATCGTCATTATGATTACCAAATTGACAAAATATTTCAAGTGCCTAATTCATTGTACCGTTACTTCGTTGCTCAAAGCGTTGAAAGCTCACATTGATCACATTAAAACAAAACTTTCAAAATTTATATATGCCCTATTCCAATTAAAATATACTACTAATACTGATACTGCACTATCAGCTTATTACGCATATGCATACTCTTGGCTCAGATACGGAGTCATGCTATGGGGAAATAGTGTTAATATAAATGAGTTATTCATTATTCAAAAGAAATGTGTAAGAATCTTAGCCCAAATCAATAACACACAAAGCTGCAAACCTTATTTTATTAAATTTAAGCTATTGACACTCCCATCTATTTATATCATGGATGTATGTATATTTGTTTTCAAAAATAAAAAAGATTTTGTAAAAATTAGTGAAACACACAACATAAATACCCGCCATAAAAACAAATTATATCTACCATATTCAAGAATAAAAATGTTAAATAAAAGTCCATATTACATGGCAGTCAAAATCTTTAACAACCTACCAAATGATATTCAAAATGAAACAGAAATAACTAAATTTATAAGAGGATTAAAATCATATCTAGTCAAAAAATGTCTCTACTCAACTGAAGAATATTTTGAAAAAGAATAATATTATTATATGTACCATCAGCAAAAGTTCTGCCTTACCACCTTAAGGGTGCATTTCCTGTAAACCGACTAGCCGTTCATTTTTGAACACCAATAGAAGCAAATTATTTCGGGTGTAAAAGTTATGAAAACAATGGGCCGTCATAAAAATAAATAGATGTTTAGGTCTCTGGTTGGTCAAAATAAAAAGACAAAAGAAAAAGGCGGGGTCAGGTAGCTAACTGCTTGCAAGCGAAACAGTTTCAAAAGTGGTAAGGCGGAAATTTTGCCGATAGTACCTACTTAAGATAAGTTTAAGCGCCCAAATATAACATTTTTGCGATACCTGAAAAGGGTGAATAAGTTTTAAAGTGCCTCTGACTTTAGCATAAGACCAAATTGTAACACTTATTTTGGCAAATAAATGTATCTTGTATCTTGTATCTTGCCTTGTAGAATATTTCATTTTCTAAAGCTATAACAACTAGGTACGTCTAATCATCATCATGTCTGGCTAATGTTTACCTATTTGTTTACGAAATACATTATTTTTATTAAATAAATAATAAATATACAGCATTTATTATTTATTTATTTAAAACTGTAAATACTCACAAATAATAGTAGTATTATTTTTGTTGCAAAATTAATTTAACTGAGAAAGGTCGTCTTGACAGCTCATAAATTTTAATAAAATCGAATTATAAAAATTTACATAGGTATGATTAAATTCTGAACCCCGCGGATGAAGACGATTAGCTGAAGGTAATCGAGATTATTGCATATTTAACAACATACTTGGTGTTTTATCATCTTTATGGTGCTGGCTAGTATCATATACTCTGATATTTAACACGGAAGTATTCATAGGAAGTAATTTAAATTATAATCATTTATTTACAAAGTTTATATATCATTGAAGATTTTTTTTTAAATTGAAGAATTTACTTAAATTCATTGAAGAAGGTTGACTAAGAAAAGTAAAAGAAACCTAAATGACACTTGCTTTTTTGAATTTTTAAATATGGTTGAGTTCAAATACACTACACTGTAGTGCATTCGAACCCAACCACCTCTTAATAACTACAGCAATTAGTTATGTACCTAAAACAGGTTTTGATCCTCAAAGATATTTAAGAACGGTACCTGCAGGGGTATTCCAATCTCAGTTGAACTGCAAAGTTTTAAATCATGGTCAGTTCATACTAACTCATAGTTATTCTATGACTAAAGAGTGACATTATGATGTCATTTAATTTGTTTTGGCGCATATTTTGCTGTCAAGTGTCTAAAAAGAATGAAGAAATTACACTGGGCAGTGAAATATAACTTGACAGCAAAAGATTGGAATACGGGGGCTGTACAGTCGGCTACACATCAACTTATCAACGGTTCGAACTTTGAACTATTATAATTTGAATGTTGTGAATCATGCGAGAGGGACGATATGTTTTTATGTAAGACTCGCTGCTTGCGCGCCTACAACTATTGCGACCCCTCATTCGCAACATTCAAATTATAATAGTTCAATGTTCAAATAGTGGATAGGTTGATGTGTAGCCGACTGTACCTACATACCATAGAATAAAATTTCCTCGAAGCGTGATGCTAAAAATTATAAACAAATACAGAAACTGAGATTTTTACAACGTTAAGATTGTTGCAACACAACGGTTTGCTGAGAGCTCAACTGTTTTATGTGTATTTTGTAAATATTTTATATACTATATTAGTCATGATTTTCATTATATATCAAATTATAAAAAATATGGTATGGCTGAAGGTCCCGTTTTAGTTAATAGTTTTTTTTTTGCACTCTGTACGTAGTTCGTTAAACTTGGAGGTTGACGACTTTCATTTTTTTGAGAGTATTTTATACATTTGTAAAGGTAGGTAAATTATGCGTAATTATAGACATCCGTACACGTAGGTAGGTAGGTGCCCTTTACTTAGCATAAAACCTATTTGTAGTACTGCTGAAAGTACTAAATGACGTAGAAGGAAGACAAATAAATAAAGTATTTACTAAAAGGAAGTAAGGTTTAATTTAACTGCAATATAACTTGGTGAAGTATGCCTATAATTACAATTTAATTTGTTATTTATTTATTTTTATTAAATTAGTAGGTACCTAAGTGCTATAATAAATTATTGTCCCTAAATTAGTGCTATAATAATTATTGTCCCTTAATTCCCAGCTTTTACCTACTATTAGACCATTCAAGCTTTATTTTTAAACCAGAAAGGCTTTTTCTAGAACACAATGATATTACAAATAAAATTAATAACTTTTAAACATGTGTTTTGATGGGTATTTTTTCAGTAAAACGTCATTTTTGTGTATTTTTCAATGACAAAATTATTGTGGTAGGTAATTACATGCTCGGTTGCATACCACCATTGAGATCGTCGGTGATAGCAACGATATTGCGGCTCACTCAGCTGATCTCATTTAGATATGTAGTACTGAAAACTGAAGCTGAAAAATGTTACCTCTGATTGTGCGCGCTGTGTAAAATTAAGATCGAAATTGCACATTCTTTACATAAAGGCTATGCGCAAACTACCTTCAGTTTACCAAAGAATTTTGAAATTCTATCAAACCGTCACAAAGCCGTGCCGCCGCGCTGTTGCGTCCCCGTGAAGTCTGATTACTCTGAACTTTATTCGTTAGACTATAAAGCTGAATTTTGTGATTAAAAACGATATATAAAAAAAAACACTCAAAGGGTTAGGCTGCATTAGTAAAATCAAGTTTCTTTGATGAATTTATAGCACGGCATTTGTCTATCCAAGATATCGGTTTTACTGCACTGTCATTTTCATACAATACAAACTAAAACTGTAAAACGCAGCAGTAAAACTCATCTTCAATGATTCTAAAAGTGAATGTCCTTCGCAAGAAGCTTTGCATAATATCATCACAGATAATAACTGCATAACACAAACCACGACAGCGCATAATGCGAGGTAATCAAGTTGTAAGTCCCTAAATGATCAAATTAATATTTATAAGTATACGCACTGGGTTTGAACTTTTAATGCTTAGGCTGAGAACACACGGTAACTGACCTATCTCAACAATTAATTATAAATTGCATTTACTTTTTTTTTGTGTTAAAATTTGCTCTTGACATTTTATTTTTGGATTTTAATCGAGCTATTTCATAATAGTGCTTAATTTTTCAAGGCAGTTAACGATATGACGGAAGACTTCGGTATAGTATAAGTAGAGTCATGGTAGAGCACACGTAACGTTAAAAATCTACAATTGAATGATTTGAAATTCGGGAGTTATGTGTTGCACAATATAGACGCCGATCCTACTGAATCTGTCGAGAAAATCTACAAATTAGAGCCTTAGCTGTGTAAAAACAGCCTTAGCTAAAGGGCAAGCGTCATTTTCAGTTTCCGTGGTACCCAGCAGGCTCAATTCATTACGTTTAGATCATTGCTCAATGTTGGGACGTTCAGCTGAATAACAGTCAAGTCTTTCATCATCATCATCAAATTACTCAGTCCCCTTCTGAACATACTTGTACCCTCCAAAGATGCGTCATTAAATCCAGTGTTTGGCTCTTCTCATCCAGTCTTTACCAGCTATTTCGCAGATCGTCTACCATACCGGCAGCGTTGGTGTGCAAACGCCCATTACCATTAAAAACTGAATTTATAGATCCTCCTTAGTCAAGATGCTTTAATACTCTGTGTTCTATACTTACCATGTTAACATTGTGTAGTTGTTTCCAAGAAACTTACCAACAGCGATTAGCGTTCGAGTGGTCGCACTCGTTACATCAGACGTTGCGCCACGGCCGGCGTAGTGGAACGTTTGCGACAGCTAAATAATGCTCGTGTCTTCCTGAGGGCTGGCACTTCCTCGCCTGGTGCTTGAGGATGTAGGCTGGCACGTACGCACTTCCAGCTACCGTTCCCAAAGTATCATCATGCCGGTATGGGAATAAACTTTAAAAATCGTACGTGCGTTTGCGTTGACAATTTATCATGCTTTTTTTTTTGTTTGTGATGGGAAAAGATAGCTTCCTAGTAGTACCTACTCAAATCGTTTCTATACTTAGGTAGATGTGTATCATTGAATATTGATATATCCTAGACCTAAAACAAATCATAGAAGCGAGACTGCATGATGTGCTCCACGCAGCTGCCACATATATTGTTACCCATAAAATATTCGCAGATAATTATAGCCAATACTACTTATGTATTTTAGGTTGGACCTTTCTGCCTACTTATTATACATTTTCATACACCAAGTTCTCATAATTTTTATTCGATAGTTTTTTGCTAGCAATTTGACCGGTTTAGTTAGTATAAAACCACATGATATTTTGAATAAATTATCTTCCTACTTGGGTACATAGTTACATAGCCAACATAAAGATCACATTAGATACTTTTTCATATTTCTTATAAGTAGGTAAGTATATGAATACTTGATTAGTTAAATCAAGAACCAAGGAATGTGGACTAATGATATTTTATGGTTTTTTCATAGGTCAGACTCTTTACTTATTTAATTTCGATAATCACATTAAATTTCACATAATAATTATGTAAGTACCTTATTAATAATTTAATAAATATGCATTAAAATTCAAACCAAAATACACTTAGAAAAAGTATTCTTGCATTATTGTTCGTTACAAGAGTCGATTACTTCTCAATTCGAAAAATTAAATTGAGTCTTATATTTGCACATAGAAATCTCGAGATACCCTCAAAAAAAAACAACCATAATCTCTATAAAATGGCTGACATCAAAATAAATATTGTAAGCGGAAATAAACGGATTGAAATGCCGTAATAGTTGGTAATGTAACTCCATATAACACGTACGTGCCGCAATATGGGTTCGGCGCACTGTGCAGTGTGCATACAGTTTGCATCAGGAGTTGAAAATTCATCAAATGATTACACAAAAGCATTAGCTAAAACTTTAGGTTCAAACAAAAGTGTTGATGAAAGTCGATATTTTTATCGTTTCCCAAAAGCTATCGACTAGGTTCATGAATGTTGCAAAAATCATCATCATTAAATTCCCTGCCTCATCTAGGCCTGCCCTTGGTGGGGTCGGCACAACATGTCTTCTTCCACTCACTCTTCTCATTCATCAACTGTGAATCTACTCCTCTCACAATCATTATCCTCTTTCACAGAGTACAACCATTTCTTCTTTAGCCTTCTACTTGCGTACATATTCATAACTTTTTTCGTAACATGATTTTCATCCCAAATTATGGTTCATGAATTAAAATTAGCAAAGTACCTTGTAGTAATCTTCATGTTATCAGCCTGAAAGGATTTAGTGCTGGATATAAATACTCATAACTTCCAGGAAAAAATATATAGAGACTTCTACATTAATCGACCTTACGTGATCTTCGTAATTGGTTCATCATCAGGTGAGATGGAGCAGCCTTTGTTTCGCCTGTTTCAACATTTTTTGTTTAAGTAGAGCTCTCTGCAGACTTTTGCAAACGATTTATAGATGGTTCAAGCATTCTTGAACTCATTTTCCGAAATTGACTAATTTTTGCACCTGATCTATAATTTTAGTTCTAAAAAGTCATCAAATTTTGATACTAACTGTACCTACGGAAGACGTAAGCTACTATTCTACTACTAGTACTGTTTCTTGTTTCTTGTCCTTGAACGACTAGCCTTACATAACGTTAGTCGCCCTGCGAACAAAACGCAACTCGTGCGAGTAGCGCGTTCAAGTCTTTTGTATGGCGATTTTATTCAAATTTAAAATTTTTACACAATCTTACTAAAATATGTGTAAATCACATAATACGTAAAGTTAATTATTCTTAAAGTTCAATTTGATTGTAAACTCCAAATATAGTTAGCTACCTGCTACTTGAGGTCAGTGGAAAATGAAACTTGTCTGCATGTATAGATCAGTGAAAGTGTTTCAATAAACGAGTAAAACCGGTTTTGTTCCTAGTTTTGCAGCTTTTACGAGGCAAACTGTGACTGCATTCACAAGTTTATACCAGCTACGTCACTCTACGTATCACAATATTAATAAATATTCATGGATATTTCACACAACGCCCAAACTAAGTGAAACTTTTTACTATGGGAACTAGAATTGCTGACAGAATGTAAATAATAATACCTACCTACATAGTAACACCCACAACAAAGATCTATGTTCGTCAAACGCACAATAATGGTTGTTCTTGGTAGGGATCGAACCCACGACTCACAGGTACGGAAGGCACAGCTATACCAACTCAGCTGTGACGCCTGTCTAGGAGAGATTGCTACGAATATTTTTTTTTATGTTCAGCTGGACAACAAAATCATTGTATTTTCATTTATTTGCATCATCTAGTACATCATTTTAAAGGACTGTGAATCACGTATCCTAGCCCTTACAATGAACCTACTTCTTAAATTGTTAACCACATAATAAACCATTAAAGGTCGCCCAAGCAGGATCAACGCCGAATAACAATGAGACGCAATGAAAATTAGAGTTACGGAAGCGTCGTATAAGGAAAGCCCATTGCGCTAACCACCTTGAAGCAACCTCGAGGGACTAACCACGATTCGCCCTTGGAAACGACCTTATTACCTTCCAAGAAGAGCTATTTTTGTCTGGCTGATGGGGTTTCAAAATCACTATAACTAGGTGAATAGTGATTTTGAAACATATGGGTACTTCGGTACTGCCCTTCAAAGTGAACTTTATAAGTACCCCTGCAAATCTCAGCTAGCGTAATTAGATATGATGGGCTTCCACCTGAGGCTTCCACGTACGAACAATAAAATTACTGCGAGGTTTAAGTTTCAACATTTTTGTTTATGTCAAAGTAAATGTTTGTACAAAATGCGACTGATGTTGGGTTTTTTTTAATGATATTGAATGTCCTATGGGCACAATCTCACCTGATGGTAAGTGACGATGAGGCGGACGATGAAACAGGACAGGCTAGAAGACACCTATTCACTCTTGCTTTGAAAAAACCCAGACTGTATTATTCAGGAAAGATAGAAGACGGTAACGAGTTTCGATAATGCATCATACTCGATGCATTTTATAAGCTACTGAATGATGAATTTATACAACCTGTAAGTGATATGATGGTGATCAGTACCTACTGATGAAGAGGATCTACAGTTACTCAGAACCGGGGCTTTTTAAAGGATTCGGCGGATTTGGGCCCTGACGAACAAGATGTTCATTATAACCAAAATCATTAGCATAATTTTTAACCTTGTTTGCATATTTTATTTCTTTTCTACAACTTCGTATAAATATTTCGTTAAAAAAAGTATATCAAGCTAACGCTTCCTGCATGTTCTTGAGTATTTTCTACCAAAATCTACCAAAATATGATAGGATCCAACACGGCGACAATAAAACCTTCGTAGGAATCACCGGTTGACAGCATACTGCATACCTATTATGACAATGAAGTTCAGACCGGGTAGGTTTTCAACCTCATTGGTGGCTCCAACATAGCAAAGCGATAAGGACAAGCTGCTTTTTACATACTCATTATTTTTTGAAAATACCCAAATACGAACTTTAGACTTAATTAAACTTATCCACGGCTAAAGCGTATACATTTTCCGAATGCAATATAGTACTTTTGATTCTGTCCACTCGGGCCCAGCTTCCTATGGCCGCTCAGAGGTCTCCTTTGTAAAATTACCTGGTCCATAGAATAAGCTTGCCCAGCCACAATCCTCTCGTCTTTTACCAGAGAAAAAATATTTCCTGACAACGGATTCTCTACTATTTTTTTTTTGAGAGCAAAATCTATGTCACGACGTAATAATAATTGCCCTACCTCTACATAACCTTGTTTCTGATGCATTTTGCGTAAGAAAATATCTACATATCAAATCAAACTTTAACGTTCTGATTTGACCTATTGGCAAACGTTTCAATAATTAAAAAAAACGCGAGCACAGGTCCTGGCAGATACTGCGGCACATTTATGTAAACACTGGCTTCTGCCCGCGACTTCGTCCGCGTCCCGTTTAATCCTGTTCATTATTTGGGATAAAATGTAGCCCCTGTGTTAATCCAGGCTACGAACTATATGTATTCCAAGTTTCCAAATCGGACGAGCAGTTATTGCGTGAAAAAGTAACAAACATCCATACATACAAATTTTCGCGCTTATAATATAGGTAGGAGTAGAATAAATAGATGATGGCTTTCCACAATCTTTTTCTTTTATTTACTTTCAATCGAATTCGAATCTGCTAGTCAATGCAAAAGACAAAAAACCGTGTACTCCAAGCTTACATCGAGCTTATTAATATTAGGTAGAAAATGGTTCTTAAAAACTTCTTGAATGGATTTAAAAAAGTTTATTGTTCATTGTAAAGTTTAAAAAAGGTCTTTTTGAAATATTTTGATCAAGCATAGCTGGAATGTAACACGCGTGGAGAGTCAGTTGTAGACAGTTATGTGTACGGTTTTCACGTTGTAACTTCAGCTTCCGTATGCCAATCTTTTGCTGTCAAGTTATATTTCACTGCCCAGTGTAATTTCTTCAGGTCACGTGGTACAATTTTGTACCACGTGATCATTCTTTTTAGACACTTGGCAGCAAAATATGCGCGAAAACACATCAAATGACGTCATAATGTCACTATTTAGTCACAGAATAACTATGAGTTAGTATGAACTGACCATGATTTAAAACTTTGCAGTTCAACTTTGCAGTTCAACTTTGATTGGCATACCCCTGCCCTGTCAGTTTCTAACTCTATACCCTAGAGTTAGAAACTGACCTCGGATGTACATGATGTGCCAAGGCAAAGACCCAAACTGTAACCATTTATGCTAGCGTGAATTCAAGTAGTTATAATCATATCATGTTAGATATTATAGTGTTTATTGCCCGGCCTTCTACATGTACTATCACTTTGAGAATTAAGTAATATTATCTACATTGCAACTGTTGGTCGTGACCCTGAGCTTTGTACAGTCAGCATCAGAAGTAGAGCACTTATCCAAAATTTCAAAATTGTTTATTTTAGACTCAATATTTTTTTATTTTTTTAGTTCCCATATTACAAGCTTTGCTTAGTTTGGGGCTAGAGAGCGTCGTGTGAAATGTCCATGAATATTTATTTATTTATTTACAGTCACAAAACGTGTTTGAAAGTCTCATCGTCATTTACTTGTGTTGACTGTACAGACTTGGTTTACTGTGTTTACGCCATAGGAATATCTAATGGATTAAGGATAAGACACAGTAATGTAACAAATTACTTGAATGTTAACGTTCATAATTAACATTCAATGGACTGATAAATGAATAACAAGAGGTCGTCATTAAAGGTGGTTTCATACGTAATTATAATTTAAGAAAAAGAATGATTATCTGCAAACCTAACTTTAAATAAAAAAACCTGAAATGAAAGTCATTGATGATTTATTTTATATGATAGCGAAATGCCACTTTTTGTAATCTACATTATTGATGATTTTTTTTAAAAATCATCAATAATACAATAAAAAAAAAACATTATTTTTATAATTTAAAAGTTGTCTTGTGTAATTTGTAACATGGGTTCCAGAGAATTATTATGAAATAAGTTTTTTATTTTTCTTAATAATTGACATATGTTTTTTACACCACTAAAATGCCCAAGTAACAACTAACATGCCCAAGCTTCGGATCGGTTTATATTCAAGTTCAGTTAAAAAAATTTAAAAAATAGGTACGTACGAAGCCTTAAACTCGTATTCCACCACATCCATCTAAAAAAATTTAAATTTTAAACTGCAAAATATGTTTGAATTCTATAAAGTTTTGAATAAAACGAGTCTACCTCCATTCACTCACGGGTCACAAGTTAAGGACATATGCACTCAAAGTCAAAAGCAATGAATCTTACAGATTCGCTGTAATTTAGACCACTTTAGCCGCGAAACGTGTACACCACCTGTCACCACAGATAACGCACAAAGGTCATTCAGGTAAGTACTTCTCATTTACTATCAAAGATTGGTTACATTGCAACTGCAATCCAAGTTGGGTTGCAATTGCATTTTACTGCAATTTTCATCAAAAATCCCACCAATAAATAATAAATAAATATTCAGGGACATTTCACACAACACCCTCTAGTCCCAAACTAAGCAATGCTTGTAATATGGGAACCAGATGGCTGATAGAATACTTATATACTTTTTTTTTTGTAAATACATACTTATAATACATACATACCAATAACTGTCACTTGACCACTTAATAATGAATTAAGATTAGTAATTACTTGAATATCCTACAGTAAAATTATATGTGCCTTTTGAGGTAAGTATACTTTATATCTTTTTATGTTTTTCATTTACTTGACTTTTTCGAGTTGATAATTTATTGCTTTGGCATTTCGTGGTAGGCAGGTACTTTCTCGTAGTTTAAAATCTTCTTGATTAAGGTCGGCTTGCACCAGAATCACCATACGTGTTTAACAGCTAAATAGATTTAAATCTGACGTAATTTATATGACTTGACAACTCGCTAATTACTATTTAATAGTTCAACGCGTTTAGCGATTCTGGTGCAAGCCGCCCTTTAAGTCATTGCTGTTGCAGGTTATTTATGAAAATGTAAGTTAGGCATGTAGCCCACAGTTCAATTTAAGCTTTATTTATTAAACTAGAGCCTTGAAAAGTAGGACTAATGGTAATCACTGCGTTCCGGTTTGAAGGAGAGGCAATCGCCTAAATTAGAATAGGCGATTAACTTCAAATGGAGTAGGCAGTCAAGATTAGTCCCGGTTAACGAACGCGGCCTAATCGTATGGTCTCCAATCAGGAGCCATAAGCTAAACAAAGTTCTACAACTATCTTAATAATGTTTGTTGCGAACCTGTCGCGAGATACCTACATAATCGATGGTTGACGTAAAAAAGATCGAAAGCCAAGCACTCTCGCAAGCACTCTCTCAAAATAAGGCTAGTCTGCCTAATAATGTAAAGAGGTGAAGGAGTTTTAACATAACTAAATGTACACGTTTTCAAAGATGCATATCTTTGGGATTTGGTTTGCCGTAGCTGGAGGGGTTTTTCAGAAACATCAAAACGTATTGCAAACTATTGCAGCTTCACTGGATAAGGTCTAGAATTTAATTATTGAAAATTTTGTTAAATACTCAGTCTATGTAAAAATCTTGTTAGATGTTACAAAATTGTTTCTAGAAATATTTTATTTTGGAACAAGTACTTTGCTTGCTAAAGAAATTGAATATGTTGAATTAGTAGATACCTACTCCATGAAGTATTCAAGAAATTGAAAAAATAAAATAATTAAAACACAGGCGCTTATACCACTGTGCTAAGCAGCTACCGGGAAAACAGTATGTTCACTTTGCTCAATAAATTACCCAAATCTGTGTAGGCTAGTCGGAAACTCTAGTGGTAGAGAGTGTAGCACGCTCGTAGCACGCGTAGCACGCAACGTCACTTATTTTTCAATTTTTCAAAGCGTACGCAAGCGTGCTTTTTTTTCCTCTACATTGCTTTTATGTAGCCACGTTTTTTGCAACTTGTAGTTTTTATTCATATTTATGTAGTTTATGGTTATTAATATATTTTTGGCACTTATACTTAGCACGTGTCAGTTTTATATCATTTTGCTTTGTTAGCCATCTTCTCCGCAGCCTTTTTTTACCAGATTGGCCAGTAGCAAAAAGGTTGTAGGGTGCTCTTCGAGCGTATGTTATTATTATTACTTTTTGATAAAGTGCAATACAAGCAAATACATTTTAATGAGTTGTTTATTGTTGGAAGTGACCCAGCTATTTATTCTGCGCTCTGGCAGTGCGTTGTAATATTGCGTGTCGGTAATTAGAGGCACATATTAAGAACATGAAAGAAACAGCATTAACATTTTCTGAACAAGGCAAGCACTATCTGATGACTCTAGCGGCCTTTAGCAATTCCATAGTAGGTAAATTAAGGACGACAGTTTATGAATGTATAAAAAATTACGAAAAGTAAGTACGCCGGTCACATAACTACCTATTACATAGATACTCATACCTTCTCACTTATTACGTGGATAATGAATCAGTTTTAGTTACACCTTCTATGTTCTTTTAAAACTTTTAAGTCAGAGGTTACCTAATGATGAAGTTTTATGCGGTTTACAAACTTACAATTTTTCTCATTTTGTTTTATATCGATTTCTAATTTGCTGCTGAATTATTAAAAAATGTGAAATTATGTTCATGGCCAGGTAGGTAGGTAGGTACTGTTATCATCTAACTAAATCAATATACAAATACATCCTGTTATTAACTACACACACAGTACACACAAGTACCTTCATTAATAATAGTGTACACAATAGGTACCTACTACCTACACTAAGCACTATCGTAGCAACTAGTGGCGGAAAAACCGCTATCTAGCTACAATTTATTTAACCCAAATCTTCTGTTAATAAAATTAAATACATTATTATCTGTGGCAGTGTAGAGCTATAGTGAAAATTGTAGTTGTTAAAACCAGTATAACGTGAGCTACAATAAAACTTAAAAGAAAACTTCCCTGTCCAAATGATGTAAACGTGCATTTAATTATTTTAATTTCTTAGAGTTTCAATGACTTATTAGTTCAAATAAGACTGATAATTAGCTAGATTGCAGTATCGATGAGATTTGCAAAGATCTCAGCCATTTCTAAAAAGTGTTTGCATTTTTTTTGGAATTACGCGGGATCTCATTTCGGGGCGAACTACTAAGTAGTAAAGTAACGGTTCAATTTAATCTGTAAGGTATGAAATGTACTTATCTACTATGTACCTAGTATGTAGTACCTTATATTAGTTATGTAAACAAATAATTATCATAGTTTGCAGCTGCCGCCTTACCCATAATACTTAGCTAAGAGTAGGTAGGTTATAATGTTTAGAATTTCATTACTACCAACTCGCGATAAGCATGTGTAAATTGTGTAATTTTCCGGTTAGTGAATTTATCCATGTCTAAAATAATTCATGAGTTTACTTAAGTATTGTTATGGGCACAGGAGAAAATAATGTTAGGGAAATAAAAGGTTATGGGCCCAGTAGGTTCGAAGGTACATAGTTCGTATTACGGTATTCGTCAGATCGAGCCTGGAATTATATGGTACCAAGTTACAACACTAAATAAAGAGCGCAGTCCTCTTTGATGCCATTATATTTTATTTCAGGCAGAAGTACCTACCTACTAATTCTTTCCTATTCAATATTTTGCTTCGGTATACCTAATGCTTTCATTGGTAACTCGATCAAAAGTAAAAATCTCAAGATATCCATATATTTTCCTCTATTTACATCACTCTACAAGTTTATCCAATTTTCCAGCACAACTTACTAACAAGGAAGCCTAAGGCCGTATGATTCACAGCTTCATGCAATTCTATTGAAACGTGCAGATGACCTAAATGTTCGGTATTAGAATTCGATCGACCTTTAAAGTTTCCTTATGTCACTTGTTTGAGAATGAGCACCACGGAAAAATACCACCACCACCTACCACACCGTAGGGTAGGTAGGTACTAGGTACCTACTACCTACCTATTTCTGCTGCCAAGCAGCATCGCGATCGCATAGTTGTTCTAGGGATAGATGCCAGTCTAATCTGAATGGACATGCTAAGTGAGGCAATGCACTGTTACAGGCAGAGGTTACCGGTTTGCCTAAATGTTGCCTCAAGAGATCACTAATCTCATAAAAATGTGTCAAGGTGTTTGACTCCACAAATTACTTTTTGTACCTATACATTTGACTAACAATTTTAACGCCATTAGTAGTTTTTTTAGCCCTTAAACGTTACTAATTACCAGGTCAGGAGTCATTGTCATGTACCAACCTTGACACAGGTCAAAAAGCGTTGAATGGTTAGCGGTAGGTAGCAGTTTCATAATGATACTAATTTTGACACGCTGGTGTTGCGAGGTGATGTTTTGCTGCTATGTTTTTAGGTCTACCATTATCATTACCTAATATCCTTTTTAAATATTATTAATGCCTGAATGAAATAATGAGTGCCTATTTAATCCATTATTGAAGTAGGTAAGTGTAAGTACCTACTAACTATTCTGTGCCGTATATTTGATTTCACTTCACCAATCCGAGATTGTTTTATTTTGTCAATATTTTTATTTCGTATTTTTATTTTATGCGTAGGTTGGGAAAGTACGGGAAAGGTTAAAATGGTCATAAATAAACTTAACATAATTGTATTGGAACAGAACAAGAACAGAGTATTGGAAGTCTCTGGGGGAGACCTTTGCCCAGCAGTGGGACTAGACAGGTTAATTAAAAAAAATATATATTTAAAAAGTTCAAGTTATAGGTTCAAGAAATCCAGTTTACCTATCCAGCTTGAAGGTGCTGTACCTATTGGCACCTATTATTTTGTTGTTAATAAATATTTCGCACATCATTGATAACAGGCACATTTGAATGTGGCTCACATAACGGACTGTCTTTCGGGGTCAACTGGCTGAAATGTCATTTCCTCTTGAAAGGTAATTTGTTAGCCCACAGAAAAAGATATAGTAGATAGGTTGGCTTTTTTCCCAACAGGTTGGCTTTTGAACATGGATAAGACGAAAATCAAACCGATTTTCTATGACATGTCGCCACAGACCATTGAGAACTCATGGCACCACGCCCGCATTGAAACTGAAAAGCGTAGCGACGGTCCTGCAATAGATAGAAAGAAGGACACAAGTAATTAAATTAAAAATTTTAAAAACCCCCAAATCTTGGACCGATTTTCATCAAACATAGCTAAGAACACTCCCGACTTATTCACTTTTGTTTGAACAAAAAAAAACAAAATCAAAATTGGTTCATCTGTTCAGGAGCTACGTTGCCTCAGACACACACACACCCACACTCACACACACAGACACGTCAAACTTATAACACCCCGTCGTTTTTGCGTCGGGGGTTAGAAACAGAAGTCCTAGAAAAGGTGCGCGGACTCGGGGAGCCGTTGGGTGCATGCAGGTTGGAAAAGATCGGTCAGTGGTTGACGTATCGCTGTAAAATGTTGATGGCTGCACGTCCCTAATTGTTTAGGAAAAACACAAAAAACCATATCTATGATAGTTATTAGTAATAACTGAAGACATTAAGAGTCGGTGTACAGTCATTCGGCATGACGACGCTGACGTAAAGTGCCGTTGACCGCCTGTTTACTTTCACACGTTGTCGTACAGAGTGTAAAATAATAAATTAGTATTCACAGCTGGTGACTAGCGTTTTAGTAGTACTTAGTACCTACCTATCTTTTTGCAACTGAATCGTAGGTCTTCAAAAATATTGTAAGTTTATAGTACCATTCGGAGGAAGAGCTCGAAAGTCTCGCCGTGTTGATTGAGCAATATTCAGCACATATGTCATTTTTTGAAGACAAATCTTTTAGGTACACTTTTTATGTAAGTAAATACAAAACAAAGACTAAAAATGATAAAGGACTTGTATTACAATGTGAGTCACGCACTGATACGTCACGTCTGATAAACAAATAAAAAGTAAGTAAGTAAGTAGTACCTAAGCAGGTATTTACCAATGATCTTTTGTAAAAATTTTTGGTATTTGCCAAATGAATGCTTCACTCACATTCATAACACAAAATTATATTAAAACAAACCTTTCTCAATTTAACAAAAATTTTTTAAACTGTTCTCGATAGAATTAGAGGGTAGTTTGGCACGAACGGCACGATACGCCAATTTCTACACACACTACTTATGTAGGTACACATAACCCCTTTAGGTAGGTAGGTTTGCATGATCGTTGGACGTAGGTATTCAGTTGGTTACCTTTGCCAAGTTATCACTAAGCAATAACGATGAGATTTTCCTCACAAATAAGTGAGTACCTACTTAGGTATTGATTCCACCTGTTTTCCTCTACTAGCCATGCCTATTGCCTATGTAAGTATAAGTGAAAGGTTATGTTACGATCAGCTGGTCAAGGAGGTCCACGGTTCGATGTGCTACATACCTACTTACTTAGCATAGTAAGCAAAATAATCATGTTAATACAAATCTACAAGCACTAATAATCCGTAGATTGAAATCTAAGACTTCAAAATTTTAATTTTCAAGAGGCTACGGCAATTAGGTATGCATGTGGGTTAAACGTTTAGTTGGGAAATTGGCAAGTTTCTGAGGCAGAAAATTAAAGTAGTAGTAGAGCTCTCTTTGAAAGAGCTCGTCCGGGGAAGTACTAGGTACCTACCACCGTACCTGTTTCTGCTGTCAAGCAGTGATGCTCGCAGCTGTGTTCCGGTTTGAAGGGTATGAGTGCCGCCGGAATAATTACAAGCACATGAGACTTAACATCTTTATGTCTGAGAGTGAAGGGCGCAGTACAATGCATCACAGGACACGTCCTCAGCGGACGTGCTCGGTGAGGCAAAGCATTGTTATAGGCCGAGGTAACCACGTAACAGGTAACCACAGATCATAATATAGATACAGCATTATTTTAACCGTCAGGACATCCACTGCTCAAGATAGGCTTCCTCTATAAACCACCTCAGACCAACCGAACTCTTGTGGCCTGCACTGCCACCCAACCGGCTTCTACTAAACAACATTAGGTACCTATTAGTAGGTAATTTTCGTTTATGAAACTGATGAAGACTTATGTCAAAGCATGTCAAATGACAAGCATGCTGATGGTTTTTGCAACACCGACTAAGGGCCGTAAGATCAAAAGCAGTTAAAACTACGGATTTCCTAAACTACGATCACATTTGATCGATGGCTTAATCTACTGTCATAAGATCAAGTCGAAAATAGAAGCAGATTAGATAAACTTCGATTAGTCCTAAACGCATGGCAACATTCTCGTATTTCGTTCTTTCGTTCATGAAAAAAAAGGTTATAATTAGTCAGTTTGACATATTCGACCACATCGACATTGACATACAGACGCAATTTTTGTCAAAGCCTTATTACACTATGCAATCTCAAGTCAGGCTTACTGATAATGATGTAACGTGACGAGTTGAGTTATTTCGAACTCAAGTTATTTGAATTGACTCGCATCGAGGACTTGCATGCATATAAAGTCATACAAGTGAAAATCAAGGATCAATTTCTCTAACCACTTACGTTGCATACGGACCTAGTTGAGTCAAGCCAATTGGCGGCTCGAATCAAGGTTCAGTTTAACTAAAATAATTAATTCGAGTTCGAAATAATTCAACTCGTTACGTTACATTACTGTCAGTAAGCCTGACTTCAAATTACATAGTGTAAGAAGGCCTTTTGGTTGTTTGTTTTGAATTTGAACTCTTGTTGTATGTAATGTTTTCAGCCCATGAAATAATTCGATATCCGAATAATTTTCCATTGCAATAGAGTTTTTGTATTTATAATCTCAAAACTACAACAAACGAATTACAATACAAATAGAAAGTTTAGTTCAAACAAACATCTGGTAGCCAGGCAACCATATTGAAAAAACGTCAAAAATGAGCGTTTAATCTTTGATTGGCAGTTTAACCGTACCCTCGGCCGAGTTTAAACTAATCGTTAGTTTAAGCTACCCATGGTCGATTAACTACCATTGATCTTATGAAATAATCGGAGACTGGAGATTAAACTCTCTTTTGTCGTTTAAACCACTATTGATCTTACGGCCCTAAGGGCCGTAAGATCAAAAGCAGTTAAAACTACGGATTTTCTAAACTACGATCACATTTGATCGATGGCTTAATCTACTGTCATAAGATCAAGTCGAAAATAGAAGCAGATTAGAAAAACTTCGATTAGTCCTAAACGCATGGCAACATTCTCGTATTTCGTTCTTTCGTTCATGAAAAAAAAGGTTATAATTAGTCAGTTTGACATATTCGACCACATCGACATTGACATACAGACGCAATTTTTGTCAAGGCCTTATTACACTATGCAATCTCAAGTCAGGCTTACTGATAGTAATGTAACGTGACGAGTTGAGTTATTTCGAACTCAAGTTATTTGAATTGACTCGCATCGAGGACTTGCATGTATATAAAGTCATACGAGTGAAAATCTAGCACCAATTTCTCTAACCACATACGTTGCATACGGACCTAGTTGAGTCAAGCCAATTGGCGGCTCGAATCAAGGTTCAGTTTAACTAAAATAATTAATTCGAGTTCGAAATAATTCAACTCGTTACGTTACATCACTGTCAGTAAGCCTGACTTGAGATTGCATAGTGTAATAAGGCCTTTTGGTTGTTTGTTTTGAATTTGAACTCTTGTTGTATGTAATGTTTTCAGCCCATGAAATAATTCGATATCCGAATAATTTTCCATTGCAATAGAGTTTTTTTATTTATAATCTCAAAACTACAAACTACAACAAACGAATTACAATACAAATAGAAAGTTTAGTCCAAACAAACATCTGGTAGCCAGGCAACCATATTGGAAAAACGTCAAAAATGAGCGTTTAATCTTTGATTGGGAGTTTAACCGTACCCTGGGCCGAGTTTAAACTAATCGATAGTTTAAGCTCCCCATGGTCGATTAACTACCATTGATCTTATGAAATAATCGGAGACTGGAGGTTAAACTCTCTTTTGTAGTTTAAACCACTATTGATCTTACGGCCCTAAGTAGGTAGATAATAAAAACAAGCGATATCAAGGTTGTTACCTTTTCAGCATTGAATTAAACCCTTGAATTTTATTTAGACTTTCAAAAAATATTCGTAGACAATTTTTTTAAAAGTAGCCTGCCTTGGTGTAATTATATCTAAAATTCTGGAAAAAATGATCTGATGCTGACTGCAGGTACCTTACCTACCTAGGGTACAGTAACAGTTAGAAAAATCACCTAGCGGTGATCATCGAACCTACAACTTACAGCGCAGAATGCAGGGCTACCTGCAACCTTAGAGCAACACCACCGACCAACCCACTTTGGTCTATGGCTATTACTACCAACCTGAGCTATGAAGCCAGATTACTTGAGATGGCAATGCTCAGATATCATCTAGGGCAGAAATACCGATGCTGTAACTCAAACAGCAGTTGTTGAAACCGTAAATGAGCATCTAGAGAACCGCAAGTAATCATCGTTATTACCACTTACTTGATGGTTGTCATAAATCGCACTGCAATTGGCCTAATTGTCATGCATTTCATGATCGATTACCTAGTAAATGTAGATAATCTTAAATCTAAATAGATCATTGTCGGTAGTGTAGAGCTAGTAAGCTAACCCGAAATGATGGTCTGACTTCGACGATCGCAGGAAACCGATGAATGGAGAAGGCTATAGATAAATAGTTTTTATATGAAAATCTATGGAGGCCTATGTTCAACAGTAGACGTCTATAGGCTGATATGATGATGAGTCCTGTTCTGACACACTAGGGCTCTTTGTGTAGATACCTAGGTACTCACCTATAGTAATCCAAATATTTGCAGATTATACCAACATTTCCCACGGTACCCTGGGTCGGCATTCGTGGTTTACACCACTGTAAGCACCGTATCTAACAACAGTATTTTTGTTACAGATGGGGGGTTGCAGACTCACAATAGTAGACGATGTCCTCAATAGATCCTTCTACAAACTGGGTCTGGTCGTGGGCCGGAATCCCGGCTACTTCATCATCATCCCAGTCCTGCTGACGTTACTCATGATAACTGGATACCAAAGGATATACTATGAGATGGATCCGGAGTACCTGTTCTCACCGGTCAGCGGGCAGGGCAAGCTCGAGAGGAGGATAGTAGAAGAACATTTCAAAGTTAACTATTCGCATAGGTTTAGTGTTGGGAGGATAACACGTGCAGGTTTGTTGGAACTTTGATATCATTTCATGATTTTTACGCCTTTGCGTAGTGTCATTTTCTTAAATAACCAGGTATGGCCTTGATTGCTGCTACTTGTGTCTTAAATTGTCTAGACTATAGAGCGTAAGCAAGGTGAAGCTTATTTACCTTGACCCCTGATATTGCATGCAATCTACATCCCGATTCTAGCAAAACAATGAGAAGTTATTGTCAACACTGAAACATTTATCTCCTCGCACAGGCAGATTCGGTCGAGTCATCATAGTCTCGAAGGACAACGACACGAACATGCTTCGAACAGAAGTATGGAATGAATTGAGGCAGCTTGATGATATGGTGCAGAACGTGACAGTCAATCTACCGTCAGGAGAGACCTTCACGTACCGAGAGGAGTGCGCGAGATGGGAGGGACAGTGCTTTACGAATGATATTTTGAATCTGGACAAAATTATTGGCGAGGTAAGCACAACTTGCATTTCGCTTAAACACAGGATAGTTAGTAGCCAAGTGTTAAGTTATTTTGAAATGCTTGCAGCGTTACTTGCATTCGTAACACGTTATCTTACGTATTGAAATCGCTGACATTAAAAGCGCGGAGGTGTGGCCAACATCTGAGTTAATTAATGTTGGTATTAGGTCTCTTCTTTGTAGAAAAAAACTGCTAGTAAGATTATTAGATTAGTGTGGGTAGATATATACCCACAGAAAAACTGCATTCTTCAGTGATTTTCACAAAATCTGATTTACATTCAAATCATTTACACAATGGTGATTCACAGTCATAAAAATGAGCCCTATCCTGAAAGAAACAATAGACTACCTACTCATAAGATATGTTCTTCCAATCCTGACCACATGCGGTCATCGGTCATAACATAACGTTCTTTGTATTCAAACAAAGGATTATCTTGCTAAAGTACCATTTTAAAAGATAGTTACCCATGTAATTAGTTTACTTAATGACTAATTGCAAACTAAGTAGTCAAGTACGTAGTGTAAGCTTTAGTTTTATTCTTATATATTTTTATACCAATTATAAGCATTTAGCTTTATTTTACATGTTTTACAGATATTTTTTTAAAATCTAAGTATCGTATTGACAGGAAATGTAGTTCTATTCGTAATTTAAATTGATGTTTATTTTATTTTGATTGTATTATTTCATGGAAGCTTAAAATGTTAATTATAAAATAAAATATCAGTTTATACCATCCTGAAAGTATTGAAGTAATAGTTTAGAAAAAAAACATTGTAATTGAATCGCTGTTGACTACTCTGCACGCCAGGCCGCCATTTTTGCAAAGGAAAAAGGTGGGGTTGGCAGTCTGCGAGTAGGCAATGGCTAGTCGAGCTGGCATTCCGTCTTGAGGCCTCGACTAGTAAAGTCACTAGCATTAGCTAGGTCGTAATACTATAGATTCTATAAATATACCTAGTTCTATACATTTTTACACAGTGTCTGGTTGATTAATAAACTCCAGTGAAAGTACATGTGGTTTGTATTCTACTTCATCGGCCCTCTCTTGACTTGGTTTCTTTCAAGTCAGAAGTGGGATGACCACAAGTGAAAGGGTACGTACAATACCAATTTTATTTATTAGAAATAAGCAAATGTTTCGATAGTGTTATAATACCTTGCGGGTAGTTGTTATCGGTCTAGTAAACTGCATGCGTAGGTAACTCGTGTGGCGCACATAGCCAAGGCTACTCTTTGGTAGTGCTACCCACACGATTTTATTATTTTTATTTGTAGATGCATGCATAATAATAGTTTATCTCGTGTGGCGCACATGGCCAAGGCTACTCTTTGGTAGTGCTACCCACACGATTTTATTATTTTTTTATATCTCGTGTGGCGCACATGGCCAAGGCTACTCTTTGGTAGTGCTACCCACACGATTTTATTATTTTTTTATTTGTAGATGCATGCATTATAATAGTTTATCTCGTGTGGCGCACATGGCCAAGGCTACTCTTTGGTAGTGCTACCCACACGATTTTATTATTTTTATGCGTAGATGCATGCATGATATAGTTTATCTCGTGTGGCGCACATGGCCAAGGCTACTCTTTGGTAGTGCTACCCACACGATTTTATTATTTTTATTTGTAGATGCATGCATGATATAGTTTATCTCGTGTGGCGCACATGGCCAAGGCTACTCTTTGGTAGTGCTACCCACACGATTTTATTATTTTTCGTAGATGCCTGCATATAGTTTATCTCGTGTGGCGCACATGACCAAGGCTACTCTTTGGTAGTGCTACCCACACGATTTTATTGTACTTTTAGGCGTGGATACTTTGTCACTTGTGTATGCTACATAAATTAGATAATTTTATTTATTGTTTATTGCGTTGTTTAGTTCAATAAGTCTCTAGTTTTTTCTCTTTATCGTTTTGTTAATATACTGGTATCGAGCAGTTGATGTCCCTTAAAAAAATGTTACAGCTTGGAGGCTCCATCGACGGTGACGACTGTGACGAGGGAACTACCGCGTCGACATCACCGGTGCAGGTTGACGAAGTGCCCTACCTACCCATTACCAGCCATCGATGTCGATCGTGGGCGCAGCGGCTCACCGACTTCACGGGGTCCACGGCGACGCGTTCTTCATACACCACCCAGATACGTCAGTGCTATATTGACGATGAACATCACTGAACGCCTCATTGGAGTGTTGAGTGCGTTAAACGAGGTTAGATCCAACCATTTTATATTCCGATCTTTGATCGCTGTTTACATGTCGATTCTTATTTGTTTGTTATTTATTAGGATTGCCAAAGAATAATGCACATAACAGCTAAACTAAAAAAAAAAATATAATAAAACAAGATCGTGACCTGTGCTTATCCACTAAAGGAAACCACAGCAACTAACGTAGCAAACTATTCGTATAAAGGTTAAATGAGTGCGTAAAATTAGACGCTGAAAGGACAACGAGTGTTTCCGGGTAGCTAATTACGTAAAAGGCGATGTTTTATTGTCTTTCAAATCTAAGTTTAAATCACATGTGCTCACGTATCGATATCGCAAACCCTTTTAAGGTTATACTGACAGTTGCGCCGCGCATTTAGAGTAATGCCATGCATGCGTTTAGGTGACGTCAAGAAATCACCAAAGTAGTGAAGGACGATGGTTGTTATTTTTTATACATGGAATAACTCCTTAAAACCTAAATTCCAGTCTGAAACCACGACCGTTACCTCTCTAAGTAGGTTACTTGATCGAAAATGATCCGTTAGTAGCAAACAGTCAGGTTTGTATTTCCGAAAAGTTTATGCCGTTGTGGTGTTAGTCATCCCCAGCGCTTTTGCAATCTGACAAGTTAAGTTTTTTTATTGCTTGTACATCTCGTATGTGTGCAGGTAGTTCAGGTTTGAAAACATCGTGTTTTATTTGTTCTGTAAGTGATTAGGCCTTGACGTCACTATTTGTTTTACCAAACTACGATTTATCGCAACAATAGTGTTCGTTTCGTCTAAGAGTTTAAAGGTAAAATATATTGGCATCGGACTATAGTCATACAGTGCCTTTTTAGAGCATACCTACATGCCATGTCGATAAATAGATAGAAAACTCTTTATATCTACTACACCACAAGAAAATTACATATTAGAACAGGGTTCTTAATCTCAAGTGAAATACAATGGGCGGCGTTAACGCTAAGGACTTGATGATTGACAGCGGACGTGTCTAGTTTACTTGCTGAGTAATAGATGCAGAACGATTTAGATATTTGCAAGTACCCACCTATTAGGTTTTGCGAGGTAGAATATAACCAAATATCGAGTGTACGCCCAGGCAGGTTGCCCTGATATTGTGTTTTCTATAGATTGATATTTTATGATTGTCATCCCTCAAATGGATGCTTGTGTTGGCGCTTATAGGAATAGACACCAGTGACGTTTCTAAAGAGTATCCTCGTAAATTGTATGAAATATTTTCAAGATTGTCTGGTCGCGTGGAAAACGAGATGAGTGGTTGGTGTAGTGTAGTATGAGTGTCTATTTTGTGTTGTTTACCTACTGCTTTACCTAATGTGTCGTCGCACACATCTTGCTACGACACATCAGTTTTGGTTCGTTCGTTCGTATGAGTTAGTGCCCAACTCTGGTGACTCGAGTCTTTAGGCCAACCTATGGCCTCTGTCGTAGCTTAACTGTTACAGCTGGAAACAACAGCTTTACTCACCTTCCAAAGCACGGAATTGCTCAGTTGTAAATAGCACTAAGTGGTTAGCCATTCAAATTGTGACCGCGTAGAACGTTGCTTAACTTAGGTAATCAGTGAAGATTGAGCAAGCTACTTGATGAGCCTCGATGTGAGTCTCGTGTATGTCCATGTAGAGTCTCGTGTATGTAGAGTCGATGTAGAGTCTCGTGTATGTAGAGTCGATGTAGAGTCTCGTGTATGTAGAGTCGATGTAGAGTCTCGTGTATGTAGAGTCGATGTAGAGTCTCGTGTATGTAGAGTCGATGTAGAGTCTCGTGTATGTAGAGTCGATGTAGAGTCTCGTGTATGTAGAGTCGATGTAGAGTCTCGTGTATGTAGAGTCGATGTAGAGTCTCGTGTATGTAGAGTCGATGTAGAGTCTCGTGTATGTAGAGTCTCGTGTATGTAGAGTCGATGTAGAGTCTCGTATATGTAGAGTCGATGTAGAGTCTCGTATATGTAGAGTCACAACGTAGAGTCGATGTAGAGTTTCAATGTGGCTTTCATCGTTATTCTTCAAGCTTCATGCGAGTTGGATTTTAGTCGCAATGTCTTATTTGAGTAACACAAATAGTACGATTTCAGTCTGATGCAACTTCAGTTTTTTATCATAAAGAAAATTATGACTCATAAAGTATTTACAATATTTATAATATGTACAAAATACACATGAAGCAGTTGAGCTATCTACACACCGTATCGTTTATCATTGATTTGTTGATATTAGAATTTTTTTAGGTAGGGCTTCAAAGTGTGCGTAGAGCCCTATTTAGGTTTGTAAGTGCTGGTTTCTGATAGTTGATTTCTCAACTGCTTTGACGTTCAAACTGGTTGTTTTTGGTTTGGTTTTAGATTTTGATAATAACTATATAGAACGATCCAGTTAGTTCTAATGTGTTCGATTTGCGACTATTGTTGAACGGAAGCTGGTCGAATCATATTTGTGATGAGGATTGATTTGATGATGATGAGATGGAGTAAAATGAAAGCGGCAGTAAGCTACTTTTCAACATGACATATTTCAATTAAAAAAAAAAATATTTAATAGAATATCTCTTTTGTAAATAAAAACTTGTCGGGACGAGTTCCATTGAAAATTTAATTTTAGAACGTAACTATCAAAATTAAAAAAAAAAGTTAATCAAAGTACAGCACTTCTTAAACTTATAACAAATAAAAACGGCACAAAGGCACCTTAGTTACTACAAAACATAGGAGTTGGTTAATAACGAAAATAATTGAAGAGTGCAATGGTTGCAGACTTGTAATCACTTCGGCTGGATAAAGCCATCAGTTAGAAAAGATAAGAACGGTGTTGGTTGATCCAATTCATCTTTAACTAGAGCTTGACCAAAATGTGTACAACAAGTGATATCATATTTTAGTTTCTTTGGTTGAGCTGTCTAAAAGGTCTGTCTGGTTGTGGACAGACTATTCCTTTTTGATATAATATAGTTCAAGGTTTTAGTGGTTAAAAGAACGTCACGTTAAAGATAACTTAAATTTAACTAGTAATTATGATATTGGGAGTGAGTCAAATGGTAGATGATCGCGTACTGGTGATAAAAACGCCCGTAGCGATGCACGACTACAAACAAGCCGTGCTTAGTATCTGGTGGTTAGATACTCTGTGGAATTTCTGTGAGATTTTTCACGTACTACTATTTGTCGTTTATCTATTGGTAGTAAATAGCAGTAAAGACATTATTTGTCTATTCACAGGTTCTTGTAAGTGAATGTCATGATTAAAGTGGCTGGCTCATGAAATTGTCTGACGCTGGCTCAATGGTTTTCCTGTGCGCAGTGCGGCTTCCGTCGCGCAGTGCGGCTTCCGCCGTGTGCTAATGTTGGGCGCCTGCGCCGCGCTGCGTCCCCTCGTGCGCATGTTGTGCGCATTGCTGTCTACGCGCCGTTGTCTACGCGCCGTTGTCTACGCGCTGCTGTCACGGTTTAACATGGTAACAAGTAATAGGGCGTGCTTCCAGCGGAAGTACTATTTGGTACAAATTGGACTAAGTAGTATGGCTGAAGGCATTCTACGACGAAGAGAAGATTTAGATTTAATTTTAAGTTAACTGTTGCATTATGAATGTTGTGTTCGCCTATAATTGGTGTTTGCACTAAACATAAGACTACTAGAATAAGAATATTGTGTTCGCCTATAGTTGGCTTTTGCACTAGACATAAGACTACTAGATAGAATCAGAATATTGTGTTCGCCTATAATTGGCTTTTTTGCACTAGACATAAGACTACTAGAATAAGAATATAATGTTGTTTCTGTGCACAACACTGTTGGTGATCGTATTAATTAATAAATAAATAAGAGAAAATAACAGTAGTAATGTAAGTGAAACTTTGGGTGATGTCATTGATAATAAAGATATGGATGATCCCGAAAGTGAATTAATAATGTGAAGGTTTTAATTCAGAAGCTTGATTAAATGAGATTTAAATAAAACACAAAATAATGAGTTTGTGGATAAGTGATGAAATGTTGATGAGATTTAAATAAGTGATGAAATATTGATGAGATTTAAATAAGTGATGAAATATTGATGAGATTTATATAAAACACAAATATTGATGAGATTTAAATAAGTGATGAAATATTGATGAGATTTATATAAAACACAAAATGAGTTTGTGAATAATTGATGTGAAAAATAAAACACAAAATGATAGTTTTGTGGATAATTGATGAAATGAAAAATAAAACACAAAATAAATAAGTTTTGTGGATAATTGATGAAATGAAAACACTCGATAAAATTGCTTTGTATTTTACATTTTAGATTGCACTTAGATTTCTCTATCAATTAGTTTTCTATTAATTTCTTGTAGCTATATCTGAAATTTAGTATGGGTTAATATGGGTTACTATGGGTTAGTGTTGGTTAGTATGGTTAGTATGGTTAGTATGGTTAGTATGGTTAGTATGGTTAGTATTGGTAGTATGGTTAGGCTAAAAGGCCGTAAAAGTTTCCTGCGCACCACTTCAGCCGCCAAAGAACATCCAGCCATACTCAAGGTCACGCTCTGGAAGAAAAGAACAACAAGCACCAAGCAGATTTCATCACAAAGGAGCAATTGCCTCCAGGACAAGATCTTCTATGGCCAGTGCGGAGATCCATCAACCGGCTCCGAACCCAAGTTGGTCGCTCAACAAAATGAATAGTTATTAGTATTGTTAGTATGATTAGTATTGTTGATCAAGTGGTGTTATTATGGTTTGAATGTGATTAAAAATATTTATTAACATTGACATGCAAGAAGACTGGTTAGTATTGTTGATTTAGTGATGTTATATTATGGTTTGGATTAAAATGATTTGTTAATAATGTAATTAATGTTTGGATGTGGATCAAATGATTTTTGTTAAAAATGTAAAGGTTTGGATATGGATTAAATAATTTGTTGTTAAAAATGTAATTAATGTTTGGTTAGTATTGTTGATCTAATGATGTTATGGTTTGGATATGGATTAAATGATTTGTTAAAATATAATTAATGACCATTGCGATAATGATTGTTCATTGTAAGAAAAATAAAATAAAATATAATAAAATAAAAATAAAATAAATAAAATGTAATTATTGTATTCCTAACTAATATTAAGTTTATATTACTAAATAAATCATTATGTATCACGAGGTCGTGACTGGTAATCAGGATGGACGAATTTGTAAGCTTTAGTTTTATTCTTATATATTTTTATACCAATTATAAGCATTTAGCTTTATTTTACATGTTTTACAGATATTTTTTTAAAATCTAAGTATCGTATTGACAGGAAATGTAGTTCTATTCGTAATTTAAATTGATGTTTATTTTATTTTGATTGTATTATTTCATGGAAGCTTAAAATGTTAATTATAAAATAAAATATCAGTTTATACCATCCTGAAAGTATTGAAGTAATAGTTTAGAAAAAAAACATTGTAATTGAATCGCTGTTGACTACTCTGCACGCCAGGCCGCCATTTTTGCAAAGGAAAAAGGTGGGGTTGGCAGTCTGCGAGTAGGCAATGGCTAGTCGAGCTGGCATTCCGTCTTGAGGCCTCGACTAGTAAAGTCACTAGCATTAGCTAGGTCGTAATACTATAGATTCTATAAATATACCTAGTTCTATACATTTTTACACAGTGTCTGGTTGATTAATAAACTCCAGTGAAAGTACATGTGGTTTGTATTCTACTTCATCGGCCCTCTCTTGACTTGGTTTCTTTCAGTAGGTACGTACTAATTATGCCAAGGGAATAGAAAAATAACAGGCATAAAATAAAATAATATTATAAATATCTTGCCCGCCAATCTACAATCAATTGTCCATGTTTTGTCACGTGTACCAGGATCATTTGTATGCCGGTCACATGCGAGCATTTATTTGTGATGAGATCTCGCGAACCACGCAAGGATTCGCTTTATTGGGATCGCATAATCATCAATTCAACATCCATCACTACAATGACCAAGATGCGAGTAGGTAAACATTAGGAACGATGTTCTTTCCTTTTAAAGATTTACTCTTTATGCGATGTCAAAATCGCGAACAAAATATTGTTCTTGAGGTATCTTTTGTACATTTTTATGATGCTATAGTAATCCACCGACTTTTGACTAGGTACAGGAAATCAAATGCATACTTTCCAACAGGTTGAGCGAGGCGAATTGAATCTAACGTTTCCAATAATGTTCAACCCGGTGACTTGGGAAGCGCACGCATTTCCAGTATACTTTGGAGGCTCCAAGGTCGTAGACGATATCATAGTATCAGTACCTGCAGTTCAACTGGTCTGGTTTGTAAGGACGGACAATGCTCTTCAGCAACAAAGGTGAGAATTATTTGAATATTTTTTTAAAACTGCGTTTCGTGACCAATTATTAGGTACATTCGTACTTATGCACACATTGTTTATCTTACGCAGCATAATGATGGACATCCTTTGATATCTGCTCAAGTATTCGTAATAAATCATCCAAGTGCAATCATACGCAAGGAAAATAGTGTTTTCGGGTGGAAACAAAGACCGTTTCTATTTCTCATTGAGTTATTGCATTCATTCTAAACGCAGCTTTTACAACTTGTTTTGAATTTCAATAGTGCTGCGGTTCACTTACAAACCTAGCCTACATACCTACTACAACTTAGATAATAGTCATCGATCTTGACACGGTTAAAGAAATCGTTTCGAATTCTAAGCGCAGCGTTATATTCGCTGTGAATACGAATAGAAAGGTCGATATTTCACTTAATTAATTGTAGGCCAATTCTGTAGTGGATTGCGCTTATTTCCTGCGATTTGCGTGTACGTGTGACAGGTGTCACAGCTCAGTCGTTAATAGCTTTGCATTCCGTGCTGTGGGTCGTGGGTTCGATACCCACTAAGAACAAATATTTGTGTGTGCCAAACATAGATGTTTGTTCTATGTCAGGGTGTTACTATGTATTATAAGTAGGTATGCATTTACAAAAAAAAGCATATAAGTATTCTATCAGCCGTCTAGTTACCATATTCCAAGCTTTGCTTAGTTTGGGACTAGAGGGCATTGTGTGAAATGTCCATGAATATTTATTTATTTTTCAGGGGAGCAGCATGGGAAGATGCGTTTCTGGATGCAGTAGGGATTGCCGAAGACACAGGTCGTTTCAAACACATTTCTATAGCGAGATTTGCTTCACGAACCCTGGACCATGAGCTCGAGAAGAACACGCGAACTGTCATACCCTTTTTCAGTTCAACTTTTATTCTGATGGGCATCTTCTCGATCGTAACTTGCATGATGACTGACTGGGTTAGGTCGAAACCATGGCTGGGATTGTTGGGTAACATCTCAGCTGTGATGGCAACGGCTGCAGCTTTTGGATGTGCTATTTACTTGGGAATTTCATTCATCGGTATCAACTTAGCTGCTCCCTTCTTGATGATTGGTGAGTTGATGCTATTTCGTTTAACTTGATCTGAAATAAAATTCTGAACTGGTTTGATCCAATACTTAGTTTTATATTTTTGTAACCAATACTTTTGTTTACAGGCATTGGTATCGACGATACGTTCGTGATGCTAGCGGCATGGCGAAGAGTCTCACCAAAACTTCCAGTTCCAGAACGGATGGCAATCATGTTATCTGAAGCAGCTGTTTCAATCACCATTACATCTGTAACAGACATGCTTTCATTCTTCATTGGGATATTTTCTCCGTTTCCTTCTGTTCAAATATTCTGCATGTATTCAGGCAAGGATCAATGTCTTGATACCAAATACTTACACAATTTTCTTTTTAATATATTCATTAACTAATAGGTAAACGTTTTGCAGGACTCGCTGTGTGTTTCACATTTGTATGGCATCTGACGTTTTTCGCTGGATGTGTCGCAGTATCTGGATACCGTGAAAAGGCCAACCGGCACACTATCACTATGATGAAGGTTTTGCCCGAATCAAGAGCGAGGAAAGGTATGTCTTTGAGCAAAATTGTTTGCTTTTTCTATGAAGCATAGAATAACTTTGAGTGCTTTTTTGCAGAAGAAAAATCATTGCTGTACCGAATGTTCTGCAGTGGCGGCATAGACCCAGCAGACCCAGATAACCCTATTGATAACCAGGAACACTGTATCATGGCATTCTTCCGGACCACAATGGCAGATTTACTCAACAACAGCGCTGTCAAAGCTTTGGTTATAGCTGTCTTTATTATTTATCTGGCTGGAGCCGGGTACGGAGTGACGAATCTTCAAGAGGGTTTAGAAAGAAGGAAGTTGTCCAAAGTGGACTCTTACTCTGTTGTGTTCTTTGACCGCGAAGATCAGTATTACAGAGAGTTTCCATATAGAATCCAGGTAATTTTTAACCTTTTCATGAAATGCAAGATGAACTATGCCATACCTAATGGTTTCAATAAAATTTAACGTTTGTCTTTTTTAGGTTGTGATTACTGGCGAATACAATTACTCGGACCCAATGGTGCAAAATGAGGTTGACAAGTTAACACGAAGATTGGAAAATACGTCCTACATATCAAATTCATTGTACACTGAATCGTGGCTTCGGACATTCGTTGATTATGTTTCGAGAAATAACGACTATTTAAATGTAACCATCGATAATGAAATTGATTTTATCCACAATCTTAAAGAGGTAAGTGGTAGTTATTGTATTAGCAATCCTCCTACACACTCATTCAAGCACTAAGCACCCATTGCTCATGATGTTAAAAATAGTCAATTGAATGCATACAATTTGTATAATAATGGCCATGACTCATCTAAACTCCAGGATACTTCCACGTAATGATGATTGGAACGATTTATTTTCAGTTATGGCTATTCCCGGCAAATCCATTCTCCTTGGACGTGAAGTTCAATGAAGCTGGAGACAAAATCATAGCTTCGAGATTCTTAATCCAAGCTGTCAACATCAGCGGCACCAACCATGAAAAAGAAATGGTGAAAGTTTTGAGAGACATCGTTGCTGAATCTTCACTGAACGCGTCTGTTTTTCATCCATACTTCGTGTTCTTTGATCAGGTATGCAAACAGTATACGTGAAATAATGAGGCATGTAATTTACTATTTTGTACTATCTCTTTTTCTTTTTCTTCTTTTCTTATTCTTACCTTTTTATTCCAGTTTGAGCTTGTGCGACCAACATCCCTTCAAAACTTGTGCTACGGAGCACTGATGATGATGATCGTATCTTTCATCTTCATTCCGAACATCCTGTGTTCGCTCTGGGTGGCGTTCAGCATCATATCCATAGAAATTGGCGTCGTCGGCTACATGGCGCTTTGGGACATCAATCTGGACTCAATTTCAATGATCAACCTTATCATGTGCATCGGATTCTCAGTAGACTTCACTGCTCACATCTGCTACGCATACATGGCATCTAAAGCGAAAACTCCAGATGAGCGCGTCAGTGAATGCTTATATTCCCTCGGACTGCCAATAGTTCAGGGATCGTTCAGTACGATTCTCGGGGTCGTCGCACTACTTCTCGCAGACAGTTACATTTTCTCCGTGTTTTTCAAAATGGTGTTCATGGTCATCTTCTTTGGAGCTATGCACGGTCTCTTCCTATTACCCGTGCTTCTATCACTCTTCGGACCAGGTTCTTGTACGAGGCAGAAAGACGATATCAAGATGACTAAAATAGAAAAACCATTCCCAAGTGCGTACTGCATACCACATCCACAACTCATGTTGAATGATCAAATATACAACGGAAAGAACCTAAGTCCAAACGGTATTTACAAAATCTACGGAGAAGACAAAGATTTGGGGATCGGAACCTCCGGAGAAGATACCAGTGAAAGCAGCTCGAACCAGTCCCAACGCAGGCAAATTGGGGAAGAAGAGAACGGCCGCAAGAAATACGAGGACGGATGGAAGCGATCTAGTTATGCCCAAGGTGGGAGCCAGTTCCAACCATCTGGGGAGTTAGATTTGTATGGTCATGACCTTGATAGAAATTGGCAGCGGCAACGCTACGATGATAACCGTCGTATTTTTGATAATTATAGGAAAGCTCCAGTGAAACCGCGAGCTAGGGACGAGGACTGGACCTCGACGCGAAAGACTAGCGACGCCGGCCCCGACCGCGAGGGGACCTACAGAGTGATGCGAGCGCATTCCCATCACAATCTACACCGGCCGCGACCCCCTCGTCGCTCCAACTCGCAACATAATCTCGATCACATAGATTATGTAGCGGAAATGCGATTTCCCTGACAGTGACCCCCTAACCTCTCTTTATTTATATGGTAATCGAAGTGCTCAATTGTGAACCAAAGTTTTATAATACCTTCGTTAGTCGAAATTAGTGGTCTAGTTTCAAAACAGGGAAGAGACAATAAGATGGTGTTCTAGAAGAAGTAGAGCCCTCTGGACTGCTACTAAAATTATAATAATATAGTCTGAGTGAGTGACAGGATGTTCGAGCTATTATTTTTTGAAATGTGAGAAAAGTGATACAAATGGACACTTGGAAGACTAAGTACAAGGCTGCATTAAGAGAGGTTATGTATACAGAATAGAATTTTAAGTCGCGTATAAAATCAATACGGTTTTATGCAAATCGTTGCTGTAATGTAAATAGATAAATGATTATTGCCTATAATAATTAAAGCCAAATAAATATACCTGCAATATTTCTTATTCTAAAACAATTACTGCTTGGGACCATCAAAAACTTTTAAATTTTTCTATAATATATTTATTGCAACGTGCTAGTTCCTAAAAATATAAATTAAAATGAATCAGTCGTTACATAGCTTGCTTTGTGGTGACTAGGCAAATTACAGTCTTAGCGAGATATTCGCTCCGCCAATCGACTGGGATTTATCTAGTCCACTGGGCATTATTCGTCATAAAGAAAAAAACATTATATACCCGAGTACATAATTATCAAAACGAAAGAGTAAAAAAATACTAAGTATTAAGGCAGTGTGATACAAATCGGAAAGGGCGATGTAATTTTTATTGTACAGTGGGCTACACATCAAACTATCCACTGTTCGAACTTTGAACTATTACAATTTGAATGTTGCGAATCATGCGAGAGGGAAAATATGTTTTTAAATGAGACTCGCTGCTTGCGCGCCAGGCGCCTACACCTATTGCGATCCCTGATTCGCAACATTCAAATTGTAATAGTTCAAAGTTCGAACAGTGGATAGTTTGATGTGTAGCCGACTGTACATGTTATTGTGTGTAATACACACTGTGTATTATTTAAGGGCTTGTACGTACGAGTAGGTACACTTTATGTGAACTGCTTAAACTCATTTTAAACTTTATTTTCAATAAGACATTGTTCAAAATTCTTAAGCAATTTGAATCATAATATGGTAGGTATTCGTGTGCACGCCCGTTTTATAAACATAGCTTTATTAACATTACTTGCTGTAAATATTAGGTGTGATACTTTCTTGATGCCATGAAACATCCCTTAAAGCGAGTTCACACGATACTAGTTGCAGCAGAGTAGTTTTAAGTTTTACCAGTTTTGAAGCGATAGATATTACCTATATAGTAAAGACTTTCTTCCTCGTAGCAATGTACCTACCATTTCGAAAAGTACCTATTAGGGAATTAAGAACTTTCGAAAAGTAAACAAAATGCTTTGCAAGCCCACCGTCTGTCCTGGGTGACAAGATTTTTTTAATGAAAATTGGTATCTGGGATCCTGATAGGTATCTTAGAGGTAAAGAATATTGGACTTGCTCAATTGCTCGCTTCTCGGTACTCGTACCGTGTGAACTCTGCTTTTTTTCTCTTTTTTTATAAAAGCTAATTTTAAATTTATACAAATTGTACAAGACACGTGTTTTAACATTTTGTTCAGTATGAAAGATTTACTATGGTTTTGATATGACCTGCGGTTATTCTGACTGAATAATGTAAATAATTTACATGTTTTGTATTGAATAAAGTAGTTTGAATATTCTTCGCTTGTTTAATTGCATTTAAGGACCGTATTCGCACAAAAAAAAACTCAAGATTCAGATTTATCTCGAGTTAAATAAATAGATTCGAGTAAGTAGATGTTTTCATAGAAAACAGTCAAAAGACATGTCTAAATTGGGTTTGATTCAGACTTGGAAATGTCAACACACGAATCTTAGCCCCTATTTCACCATCTCACGATTAGGTACGCTATCCGTCTAATATTTCTAGTATTTTGACGTACGTTAAGTAGTATGGGTAGGTACGTTCCATTAGACTTGACAAAGATGGGTATAATTTTATTTGAAGAAGGATTTTATTCAGAGATGGTGAAACAGGCCCTTACTTTATCTTAACAAAACTAGTTAAACAGCACATACCTAAAGATAAACAAATACGCAAAACCAGGCGATTTTCATGCCAATAAGGGCGGCTTGCACCAGAATCGCTAAACGAGTTTAACTCTTAAATAGTATTTAGCGAGTTGTCAAGTCATACAAATACGTCAGATTTAAATCGATTTAGCTGTTAAATACGTTTAGTGATTCTGGTGCAAGACGCCCTAAATCTATAATAAATCTATAATATTCAATAAATCAATAAATCTGTCACATGACAATATGTCATAAAAGAGTTTTCTAGATAAAACTAACGAAATGGTCGTCGAATAAACGTTTACTCTGTAAATGATTATCTTGATTATTCTTACAGACAATTCCAATTATAATTAAGTTCCCACCGAACATTGAACTAGATATAGTCAATGATCATTTATGGGTATAGTATTTATTAGTAACGACGAATATTTGTCCCTCTGATGTATCTGCATAGAACCCTCTTTTTTGGGTCGAATTGGAGGTAAATAAGCGAATTTTTCTGCACCTGTAGGTACTTGCGTAATCATACCAACACTTTTTTTAATTTATAGGATACGTTTTATGTTTCACTAAAATTTGCACACATCTAGAGTATAATTGTTCTTTGATACTAATTAAATTACATGTTCTGGCAAATAAACGTTATCCACCGACCTATTCATACTGCCTAGAAACTATAAATGTAATCAAACTAATACAAATAAATCATTAGAAATCCGTAGTTATCCAATAGTTTTTTATTCAGACGCTTTTTGGTTTTGCCATTTGAAATAAGAAAAATAAACATAAATGTGGTAAAGCATAATCTTAGTGGGATCATTATAATATAAATAAATGCCGATGTGGCATGAACATAGCACAATATTTTTTTTGCACCAAAAATACACCTTACATCATACAAAAATTATAGAAAACTTAAATTCACCTTATTCATAAAATTCTAAAAGGTTATACTTTGATTCTGTACCAGAGCAATCCTTTCACTATGGGTGTCAGCGGGCTTGTTAATGGCAGCCATATGCATTCAAATTGATTGAACCAAACCCAGTTTTGTTTGAACGTGTGTGGCTGCCATTATATAGTAATAATAATATTAGCGTCTCAGATTGTGATTTGTCTACTGAAGATATACTAAAACTATTTCTCTTTTTCCGTCAAACTTATGAAAGGGATGAAGAATGATTTGTATCTTTTCTGTTAGATAGGAACACGATAGAAACGATGCTGGGGCACTCATACCACTTTAGTATACTTAGGTATCGATATACCTAAGTATACTAAAGTGTAGATGTAGACGAGGTATAGTTGATCTTCTTCTTCTCTTATTTAAGGCTTCTGTCCGACATTTTGACAGACAATTTTGCCAGTGTCAAGTGGATTATTTGAAATAAGTTTAGTCAAGTCGAGTCATACGTCAAGTCGTTTGTTTTGAAGACAAAATGGTGGATTTTCCCTTCAAAACTTGAAAACGAATTCAATCAAATAATAAAAACACATAATAAACATTTATTCCAATGGCTCACACTTTATGCTATGAATGCAAGTATTATTGGTTAAAATTCCACCAAAATTAAAGAACAATACTCGCTAAAACACCAAGAAAAACAATTAAAATAAATGTGCTATGTTGCTTTTACAAATGACAGAAATCGAAGATGTAGACCCCGACGTGACGAGTCTTGCGTCAGGTGTCAATAAACGCACATGTCAATCAAATAATTATTTTCTATTTATAGGACACTAGCTGTTACACGCGACTTCGTCCGCGTGTACCGTTTTCTGCGCGGATTCTTTGAGAAGCTTGACATTACCGAATACCATCTACCGTCCGATAGCGCACTCGCGTATCAGACGTTTGACTGCTTTGTACACCAAAACTCGTACTAGACCCTCTGACGCAATGGGATTGGCGCTGCTAATCCCTTCGTTCAATTTATATTGTAGGTCCACTTCATTATTCGGGATAAAAAGTAGCCTATGTGTTAATTCAGGTTACGAAGTATGTTCAAAGTCTTATCCAAATTGATTCAATAGTTTCCACGTGATTGAAACACAAACCTCCAAACCTCTAAACTTTCACATAATATTAGTGGGATGAGATTATAACTAATTTTATTTTTAATTAACACGAGTACATTCATTTTCCTTAGAATACTTCGCCTAAAGGCCTATTCGTGAGTTTTTAGACGCTCAACGTTTTTTATCGGCAATTAGCGCGCGTATACTACACGAGTGTTTTATGTGTACTTTATACTGCTTCTTTACGGAGCCCATTCTCTGGGAAATAGCATGCAAATTACCTGACTCCATCGATGAGTTGGGTGAAAAGTGTAACCTCAATCTGATTTATCAATAATATTTCTCAGTACACGAATACAATGTAAATGCAAATCTTTAGTTTTATACCTTTTCGACAAGCTGTCTCCTAAAAACGAAAGCTCTGCAATGCTTTTCTTATCGTTCGGAACGTCTCTGCTGTGGTGTTCGAGCAGTTGATAGAGCAAGGTGGTGAGATTTTCCGACTTGTGCATCAGCATATCGAAGATGACTTCGGTGGGTAGTTTTTCCGCGATGGTTTTTATCGAGTCCTCGTCCAGCTTTTCGCAGAGCTTCTCGATAAAATCTCCTCGCTACAAAAAAATATAACTTTTAATTATCTGAAAATCGCCACGTTACGTAAACCTAACGTGTTCGAGTCACACTGCGCGTCAACACCAGCTCGACTGTCGAACGTTGCAGTGTCACTGCGCAGTGTATCGCTACCGTTGCGGTAGGTTTACGATTGTCACAACGACAAACAAACTAAAACACAATAACTGTGTGATATGATGAAGGCAAAACTTGCATGAAATTAATAAAATCCATATAATAGTAGGTATTTTGTTATAATAATATGCAACTTAAAATAGTCAACAATATTTTTAACAAGAATGAATGATTACTTACTTCAACAAGGGAAGATATGGTATCCTCCGTAGTCTTACTACCGGATTCGTCAGTTTGTATACTCGTGTGCGCCACGCACACATCGTTAGTTTGTGTACAAGCTAGGAGCATGGGTTCAACGACAGTTTGCATCTCCATACTACTGACTTCAACTACATCCGTCTGCATTTCCATATCTGCCGATTTACTTATAATTAATGATTCCGTCATCGGTTCCCCGAACGCATCTCCAATAGCTGTTTCAACGAACTGCACCGTTGCTCGTTTAGCAACATAATCAGTCAGTACTTTCTTCGCTACTTTTATCTTAGGCGCTTTGATACAAAGCCTGTTAATTTCAATTTCGGTCATCTTCGCTAAATCACCGACAGTTTCAACTTTCCCTTCTAATTCCTTCACAAATAAATCTCGCATCGCTGGTGATGATAACTCAGTAGCTATGACATCTATAGGATCCTTGCAATCGATGAGATCTGGGTAGAACGGATCAGTGTCATTCAACTCGCTCGTTTTAACTATTTCAACTACAGGAGTAATATCCAGTGAGGTATTCTGTGTATCGTCGCTCGGTGAAGCTGCTTCTATAAAACTTTCAACGGTTTTAGATAATACTGAGTCTAGGTTAAATGCATTTTCGAGTCTTTTCGGTGATTGAATACCCAAGCGAGTGTGGCGTTCTAGACGTTTCTTGGCCGAGTTTTGAGGAGAGCCAATCATGGATACCGGCTCTATGTATTTGTGAACTGATACGGAGGTCGAGACGGGTGGATCGTGGAAGCTAACTCGTTTTCTCTGAAAATATCACAATATTATGACAATGAAGTGCTTAACTAAATTTCCTTTTTTGTACCAACAAGAATTTGGTGAGGTATGGACATGAGCAAGATAGGTACATTACACAGGGGGGTGATTCTAGACCGATAGACTTTTGTCACGATAGATATATCTCCCCGAAAACTGTCAGTAAGTATGGAGTTTTGAAAGTTTTTGGTCTAGAATACACCCCCCCCCCCCCCCCCCCCCCCTTCTATATGTCTGTTTTTTGAGTAGATTTATTGGACATGGTGAAATTAGATGGAAGTATACATACCTTGCTAGAAGGTGACGCGGTAGCATCGTCTGTAATATCAATAAATTTCCTTTTCAAAATAGGGACTGAAGGACTGCTCGTGAGTGTCGGCAAAGTTCTTTGCAGCTTCAAGAAATCATCATTCTCTTCATCAGCGTTCTCGCCAGCTGAGCTGTATAACATCCGCAAGTTACGTCTGGCTGGCGTATTTGCACCTTTCCTTATCTCTTCCGGCTCAGCGCGTTCCGAAACCTTCGTAGTTTTGAGGTCTGACTTCACACAAAGGTCTAGCATTTGCGCAGCGCGGCCGCCAGGTCTACCTTGGGGACGGTTCTTCTTCAAGGATAAAGATGAACTAGGACTGGTATCGGTGACTGCGATTTCGACTCTAGGCGGAGACGCATCCCGTTCGTCAGCCGACACTTTGTTCTCAGTAAAGACCTCGAGCGGACTAATCAACTCAAAAGGCTCACCATCACTATGCACGGGAGATGACAGTTTGATAACAAAAAAATCGCTACTGGTTTCTGGGGAAGGAGATTTCTCCTGCCTTTCCGGACTCTGGATCTTTATGGGTGATATTTCCAAAGTGTTATTTAAGAAATCTTGCTTTTTAATATCGTCGTCTTTGACCGGAGATGATACATCTTTGGCGTCATTGATATTTGCGATAGCAGCTTCTGGCAAACTTTGCGTGATATCCAAAATTACTTTTTCTGCACCCGGATCATTTACGCTTGAATTGAGAGAAGAAGAAAATAGATCTTTGTCAACAGGGTGCTCGTTCTTGCCAACGACTTCATATTCTTCAATTTGGATGAAGTTTTCCGGATCGTTAGGTTGAGTATCTGCTTCAGCTAATTCCTGCGTCTCAGGCCCTACAACGGGTCCTAAGTTTATTACTATCGGAGCAGGTTCCGTGTTATCAAGAACGATTATATCTACTGAATCATTTATATCGACCATAAGTTCAGTATCCATGTTTTCAGTTAATTCTGTTGTGGTATTATCCTCTTCAGCAATCTTATTTTGCGATAATTCAATGTCAGTTTTTTCATGATTTTCCTGATTGTGTATATCTGTTATTTCAATGTCTTGGATGAGATCTTGTGTTGTCATCATCTTTTTAATAATATCTACACGTTGGAGTACAACTGTGGGTGGTCGCTTTTTAGATTTGACACTGACGGTTGTGCTGGTGGAATCTTGGGAGCTTTCAATAATATCTTCAGAGCAAGGAGGTTCAGAATCTTCCATTGATCTGGTTTGTTTTTCCTGAGATTCTTCTACTGTGAATGAACTGATGTTAAAAGATTTTTTCTCTTTAGGGTTTTTGGTCGATTTCGGAGTAATTTCTAATTTTGACTTGTTTAGTTTATTCGCTGAACTTTTCAGTCTACTACTATTTTCCACTTCCGTCATTTTTTTCCGAGTTAATCTTTTCTCAGAATGTGCATTGAGGAACGGGTGTCCTTCTATCATATCGATCATCAATTCCTTTTCAATTCGCGATGTTTTATTTTTCTTTATAGTCGATTTTGGGGCTATGTCCTTGATTTTATGCTTTGGCGTAACTAATTCATCTAACGACTTGTTTTCGATCTGTGTCTCTTTGTCCTTTACTGCAGATTTCGGTTGATCGACTTCTTTAGTTTCACTTGTTGGTGAAGAAAATGATTCAAATTTTTCATCGTGGGTATTGTTCGGTACTAAATTAGTTGCCGTTGTGTTTTGTGAATTAGCTTTAGTTACTTTATTCACTCGAGTGGTTATAGTTAATTTTGGAGCCACATCTTTGACTTTGTTTTTTGGTAATACTGATTCTTTTAACGTCTTGTTTTCAATTTGTGGTACTTTGCTCTTGACAGTATATTTCGGTTGATCGACTCCTTCAGTTTTGCTTGTTGTTGAAGTTACTGATTCAGATTTTTCTTTTGGCGTTTTGTTGTGTACTAAATTGGCTGTCGTTGACTTTTGTGAATCTTTAGCTTTAGTTAATTTATTTACTGGAGGTATTACGTTTTTATTACTTAATTCCATAACATCATCAGTGTTCACTGGTAGACCCTTATTCCTAATTACTTTGTCTTGTTTATCGTTATCATTCGAAGTATGTACTTGAGCTACTGTGATTTCTGGTTGAGTGGTTGGTTCTTGAGAATCTCTCTGGGATTCGTTATTTGACAGACGATTTTTTTTTAAAACCGGCATCAGACTATCATCAAATTTCTTAGGTTTTCTCTTTATGCGAGGAAGTCTTATACCAGATAGTATGGCTGTGTTTGTATTGTCATCTCTTTTTTTCTTTGTCGCTGGGGTACAAACTAATGTGATATTTTGATTGTCTTTCTTTGCTGTTGCCACGATTACTTTATTCTTATCGGCATTAAGTGATTTAGTAGTTAGCGTTTCATGATCTTCTTTATCAGTTAGTTTATTTCCAATAGGCTTTGGTTCGGGTACAGTACTTTTTGAAACATTGTCTATTTGGTTTAGCGCGTCAATTTTTTCAGTTGTTTCTATATTCGGTTTATGTGTCGGACTCCGAACAGTGTTAATAAGAACGTCATGTAGAATTTCAATATGTGGAGAAGGTGATGATTTTTCAATCAAATTTCGCACATTGCGAAATACTCTATCTTTCAAAGCCATGCGTGGAGACTTGGTGTCTTTAGGTGTAGCCACCTTGTCAACTTTGAGAGTCTTATCATTGGGTGCAGGCGATGTGTTAATACACGTTGTATCATTAGCATTTCTGGCACTATCCATTATATTTTCCATTATTTTAGGAACTATGTTGGCACTAGGTATAGATTTGAGAACTTCTGATACGTCGTTATTAGTAGTCGATTTGCTAGATTTACTAGAAGACAGTGATGTGTCTTGTGAATCTGTTTTCCAAGTGGACAGTTTGAATTCGTCTTGTGATTGTGATAGGTCTTGATAAAGAGCTGGTATATTTCGTTTCCTCTGAAACTTTTCTTTTTGATTTTCTGTCAAGTTTTTAGGGTTAAAATTCCAGTTTGATTTAACAACTACATATTCTTCTCCATTTTCTACAACCGTTTTAACAATCCTGGCTTCTTTTTTTCTATTATTTTTCACCTCCTGAACTTTGGGCGAAGCGAATTCTTTCTGAGCAACCTCCGTTTTCTCGAGACTTGCAATTACTAATTTGTGACTTTCTTCAAGTTGAGCAATACTGTCTATTATATCTTTTTTGATCGTTTCATTTGAGCACTTCGCTAAATATGTTTCCAATGCTAACATGATAGTGTCAGACAGCACTTTTGTATTCAAATAAAGAATACAGGGCTTGGCTTTATCTTCAGCAATTTCTTTGCTTGTCAAAGTATTATCATTGTCATTTAATTTCGCATGTGAATGAAGTAGTTTGAATATATTACGCACGCAGTTTAAAGTTAAATGAGCCAGATTTTCATTTTCTAAAGCTGGCATCTTATCAATCGTTAATGCTAGTGTCTCTACTAGTGATGGGATTAACGGTTCAAAGTCTTCACAGTTACTCATTTCGTATGTCAGGGCTTCCAGTTTTGCCATCTCTGAAAGTTTAAAAATACCAAATCAGTGCCTGGAAAATATTAGCTCAGTACGAGAGATAGCTTTAGAGCTACATCATATTACTAGTTCGCCTCGAACTAAGATTTTGCAAATCGCATCGACGCAGTCTGCCTAGTTACCGGTCTCACCTCAACTACAAAATCATTATAGCTCGAAGAAATGGGATGAGCTATGATGATTTCGAGCCGCGCAGTCGATGCGATTTGCAAAATTTAAATATATGCAGTCATTGAATCTCCCAGAAATGGTAGCACACAACTTTACAATACTATAATATTATACTATACAATATTATACTATAGTTCTAAATCTATATAACCTAGAACAAAACACGGTTTTAAAAGGTTTAACTAAGCCCTATCATATGAAACCCTACTTGATTTTTAGACCCTCGACTGAAGGCCACCATAGAACCTAAACAACATAGTATAGATATGTCACTATTAGATCACTAAGGTCCTTTTTAGGTGGACATTACACACAACGCCCTCTAGTCCCAAACTAGTATATGTATAACTTACTGTCATCATCCGGTTTGTGTTTTAAAACTGCGATCAACGCAAACAAAATGAAGTAATTGACAGCGCTACTGTCTTCTACAGGTTTGATAAGAACTTTTGATATTTCCTCCACAAAACCAGTCTTATCCAGTTTTGCATGCACAGCGTTGTAAACTATGGACCAGGCCAGAGCTGCATCTTGAACCTAAAAATAAAAAAAAAGCTTGTTAAAACACATCTCTGTCTTATGTCGAGTTCTATGGTGTGCATTAATAGTACACGAGACTTTCACTGTTATTATATCCGACTCTTAAGGACCATGATTTGCCTTTATTTAGCCTGCAAGGTTGCAGAAAGAAATAAACTAATTTTTTGGAAAAAAAAACTAATCAATTCAATTCTTTTTAAAATAATAAATACTTACATCAGTGAAAACCGACATCATCTTGAATGGCCATTTCAGGATAGCGCTCAAGGCTTGCAGACAAAGATTTAACTGAGGAGTAGCCTGTACCAATGCTGTCCATAAAATCAAAGAGCTATCTGTTCGTGGAAGCTCCTCCAAAAGCAGGATCATGTATCCAGGGGTTGCAAGTGCCTCGCTCAGTAAGCGAGTAACAAGTGGCTGGAGTATCGTCGTCAAGACTTGCGGTTCATATCTGTATGCAATGACGATCAGGATCAGAAATACGTACAGTCAGCACCATAACTCGATTTAAAAATGGAGTGTTTAAAAATCCAAGTAACAACGAATCTTTCTCCCTCTGAATGAATGAAGTATCTGCGCGCGCAGAACCGATTTTTGGGAATATTTCCGCACAACAGTACATACGTAATTGTTGTTGCACCTAACTGCAGCGGGATTAAGATCTGATCTATGAAATATTGTTCCGACACGAATGTGTAGTGTAGACATACCTTTTATAATATATATCGAAAGTTTTGTCAGTAATTATTTTGACAATATTATGCATCGGCCGATGGTGTTCACTCTTTGAATCGAGTAGCGTTTGCACCCTGTCGTCATTGAACATTGGCATTACTAGATCCACGAGCACAATCTCTAAGAATTCTTTATGCGTTGCACTCTCCTGAAATATTTGAAAAATATTTTAGTAATAAGTAGGTTGTAAATAATACACTTGGTTGATAAAGGGGATAGAACCTTTGTGGCATATCCATCGACCCACCGCAAATTTGAATTTTTTTCAAAATTTCCGCACATTGAAACTAGTATTTAAGGGTAGAGGACAATAATACAAGCAAAAAATGTTAAATACTATTATTATCCTAAAGTGTCACATTTCTGAGATATTTGGAGTTAAAAATCGCCATATGAGAACAATGAGGAAGATGAGTTAGAATTTTTTCCGGTTTTTTAGCCTAAATCAAAAGTGTAGAAGATTATAAGGACAACTGTGAAAGAAGTTTTGCGATATATCAAAAACCGCGGGGCCCAAAACAGATTTTGAAAATACAATCTTTAAAAAACTGTAAAAAATTCAGTTTTTGAGATATCGCAAAAGTTTGAACCCCTTTCAACTTGTTATGTATGGATACGAAATGAAAATAAAATATGGACACTGTTCGGACGTGTACCCGACTACCCTTTGCCCTATGGATTTGTTATCAACCTACAGCCAACTGCCATGTTACAGCTAAAGACAAATTACACCAAAATATTAAATTTTTCTTGAATTCTATTTCTGGTAGGTCTAGTGTACCTGCTAAAAAAACCATAGTGGTACCTATTTGAGTAGGTTAAAAAAAATAGCTATCTGAGCACCCAACCAATTACCTACTATTATATTAAATTTTATGTTAAAATAAATATAGTTTAGTAAAGTACCTCAACAAATACCGACAGCAGCTTGATTAGATCATTGAACCAATCTCTTCTTACAGTGTTATCCAAAAGTTCTGTCATCAGCAGCGCAAGCGACTTCCAAATGCACCGAACATTCTTTTTAGATTCAGGATTATAATTCATAGCAACAACCTTCACAGCAGTTTTCAATGCATACATCCAGTCATTCCAGTGATCGGCCAACATGACAGTCGTTATTACCCCCCCTTTACCCTCCAAAGGCTTTATATTAGTACAGCGAGATGATGAAGCTATACAATCACTATGCCCTATCAACTCAACAAATGCTTGCAAGCATTTAGTTTTCATTCTCTCAGAAACTTCCCCAACCCAAAAAGTAGGCTTGGTCAAATTCTCTTCCCCAAACAAAAAATGTAAGAACGGTATCAAAATCTCATCAGCATGCGCATCCAATTTTGACTTAAATTTTCTTATAAAAAGCCACCAGGTATAGAACTTCGCAGTTGCAGCATCCTCAGTTTTAGCATTGTTTAATTTCAATGGGATTACAATCAACTTTACTCTTTTACCCACATTGTATGATTTTGTTTCAATGGCGAAGTTTTTGATAAGTTCATTCCAACATGCAAAAGCGCGGACTCTTTGTGTGGAGTCCCCCCTCCTAAAGGCAGTTTCGACCACAGGCAGCATCGAGTTGATGATAGTGTAAACTGATCCACCACTCCTTGTCACGTAGTCTAGCAGCAGTTTGATGATCGTAATCCAAATCCTATGCCAGGTGGCATTGCCTTTCTCCAACAAACCCAGAATGTACATTGGAAACCTAAAAAGTTAAGGTCTATGATGAGCAAATCCACCCACATTTGACTTAATAATAATTTATAAGTTTAAAAAACTACAAAAACCGACTTCGACTACCAGCTTCAACATCAGATGATGATGATGATGACAGTTCATTGGGAATATTCTAGTGACTATAAACACCACTTAGAAGTCACAGGAAAGCAAAATACGCAATTTGGTGCACGTGGATGGCACATTTTTTTCAGTTATTTATATTTATAAAACTACTGAACCGATTTTGATGAAAATTAAATGGAACCAACCTGGAAGTAAAAAACCTCAGATAAAAAAATAATTTTTGAAATCGGTTTATAAATGACCGAGTTCTGAGGTAACAAACATTTTAAAAAAATATTACAACCGAATTGAGAACCTCCTCCTTTTATGAAGTCTGTTAGAAATAGGAGCGTTTGTTTCATGCTATTCATATTATTAGATAAAAATACTTACTTTTTCTGGTTAACCACATTCTCCAAAAAGTTTTCCCATTCAGGGTATTCAAAGTAATTATATTTAACCAACTCTTCAGTTAGCAATTCAACATAACCTAGGTATGTTTCAGCTTTTTCTATATCTTCTATTGAGATTAGTACTTTAACAATTGTTGGCAGAACACCACACAACCAAAGTTGTATGCCTTGTTTCACAAATATTGACTTTTCATAGGCGGGTATGCAATTCAACAACTGAAGAAAATTTAGAGACTGAAACCAATAAAAAATTAATTTACTAAAATTTTATAATATGAATATGAAAACTTCAGTTCATTAAATCTAAACACATTGAGATGAACCAAATGTTTCAAACCGCAATCATGCCTGAGATTCCTCACAACTGGTTTTCAGAGTTGATGAATGCCCTCTTAACTTGGAAATGGCTGCACAGATTTACACCAAACATAGCTTGAGGCAGCTTGCTTGATGTTCCTCTTCAGGACAGCCTCCTTGACCTCATTATGAGTGCCTAATTTAAATTACCTCAACTTTGGCATCAAGAGTAGCTTTTGCAGAGAGAAACAACCCAAAAGTCTCAATTAGTGTTGGGGAGTGGTCTTTCACAAGCTTGGACAACACTTCCCGAGGATGTGACATCAACACAAGAAATGATAATTTCCGCAGATGATTTTCCACGAGTTCGCTGCAGTTATATTTCAAAAACTCCAATACAGCAAGGGCTGATGGAAAAAAGTCAACTTCAGGTACAAATGGTTTTGCCTGCAATGGAAATCAGAGTGTATTTAGTACATCAAAACAAAAGTAAAAAAGTATAACGTTGTTATCTACTTTTTAGAAAAACTGTTTTCTTAAGTTTCATTTTAGAACTAAGCCACATTATGTAACATTTGTTTTTTGTTCCCGTACCTTGCAAAATTTAATCAGCAATGATTTGATTGATAACACGTATGGTGCACATTGCATGTCCATTTTGTATCGTAGGCATATTTTAAGTATTCTGTCAGCATCAGTGTAAGTAATTGCTTCACAAGAACTAAGCGATGAGTTTAAACTTATAAGCAAATTGCAATGAGAATTAGTAGCGTATATTGCATTGTCAGGGCCACTTTTCAGCTCTTCAAGTGTACTCAGCAACCCTTGGAGGGTTGATTGAGCGTCTTCTGTCATTTCTGTAAACAAATAATTGATCGAGTGAGTGAAGCAAATAGTAATGTTGTTAGTGTTAATTTTTTTTTATTTATTTATAAAGCTTTTTATTTCCACAACTTAACATATTATCTCTATCTCTATACCACTAATATTATAAATGCGAAAGTTTAGATGTTTGTGTTTCAATCACATCCGAACTACTACTGAAGGGTCATCCCACGCTAAAAGTAACCACGACCAAAAAAATAAGCTTAGTTATATAAGCTTTATTTTAAAACGTATAGCAAAAACCCCATATTTAATGAATTGTTAAAAATCGCGGAAAAAGTGTAATTTTCTAGGTTGTTTACGATTTGAAACATTGGCTTCCGCATTTCTTTGCATGGTACGATTTTTGCCGGTAAATTGAAACCACTGTTTTACTTTATCCTCCGCCGGGCACGGCGGAGTGTTTTAGTAAGGAGATCTACAGAAGGATGTAGGTATTCTTTTAACTGGTGTACAAAAAAATATGTAGGTACCTATGTTACTAAATTACCGATTTATGCAGGGGCGTAGCGACCGCCGTATATGCCGTATTAATTAGACGGGGCCCCGGGCCACGGGGGCCCCCGACGTGCGTAAGCAAAAATCAATAAAAACTTCCATAGAGGCAGAAACTTTAGAAAAACTAAAGTCATCATCAGCTATAAATGGTTTAATAAACCAGTTTGCCGACAAAAAGGCAAGGAGAGTGTATGTATATTTAATTTGAATTGTTTGTAAAAATTTTGGAAAAAGTGACCGATAGATAATTAGGATGAATAAATATTTCTTTTAATTTTATGCAAACATTTTTTTTTCTTTTGTGAGAAATCTTTACCGTTCATAAGGGCCCCCAAACAAATTTTTATACGGGGCCCCGCCAAGGCACGCTACGCCACTGGATTTATGACGTCTCAAAGTAAGGCGTATCTCATGTCCCGACCGCCGCGTTGAAATAGACGTTTAGTTTTTTTTCATCTAAAAGTATTACACCTGTAACGTAAATAACTTCCAGAAGTAAGGAAGGGCTGAGCAGCTATCCTTTCAGCTTATTTACTAGCAGCTAGATTTTAATTAGAATATTTTGTGAGGGATCAAAGTCGGGTCCCGACCGCCGCAAATGTCATACCAGGTCAAAAATTAAAATTTCACAGTGCATGTTTTTAGGTATATAATAAGTACCGTTTTTCATTATTTAGATAGTTTGCAAATATACGAAAAAAAGTATATTTTTCTTTGTAAAAAATGTTCGGCAAGCAGTAAAATCAAGAGACAAGGTAATTTTTACACCTGTTTTTAAGCGTTATACATAAAGTACATATCTTCTATAATAAAAAACTTATGTGAGATCACCGCGGAATCTTTCTCTATAAAATATTGAAAACCCTATCGGAATCTGACGAGTTTTTCAGAAGTTATCGGGTATATACCAGAAAAAAAATACGCCAAATCTTCTTTTTTTAAGTTTGCTAGAAAAATATTTAGTAATGTTCAATAATTTTAGGTACCTATTAAACAGAACTCAGATAAAGAGATATCGAAGGCAAAAAAATGGTAAAATTTGAATAAAATCTAAATTGTACAGGGAAAAGCGTGGGACCGATGCCGTAAAAGTAAATTATTACCAATAACGATAATTGCTGTGGCTTAATAAATGATACTAAAGTCTTATAGTCATTATTTTATTTTGCAGAATACCCCGTTTTGAGTACTCGTCCCGACCGCCGCCGCGAATTCCTGTCCCGACCGCCGCACTTTTAGAAATTTTCTATCCGGACAATCTTTTTACAAAATACTGTACCTATGTTTTGTCAGGTTCTATAAAATAACTATCTAGGTATCTGTTTAAAAATTGGCAAAGCTGTAGTACGACTATAGGAGCTGAATTTCATATTTGTGTGCACAAATCTGGAGGGTGAGCGCGTACCTGTCCCGACCGTCCCACTTTTTCCAGTGAAGATTTAGCATGATAAAATGCCAAAATGCAATCATTTTACTGGATGATTACCTCAATTAAGTATCTAACTACATATGTGCGTATTAATATTACCCAAAAGGACTATAGTTAGAGAGCTACAAATAAAATTAAGTCAAAAACGGGAGTAAAACTGTCCCGACCGTCACAATGGAATGACCCTGAACCAACTTGGATGAAACTTGGCATATATGTAGTTTGTAACCTGGATATATGCTACATGGGACATAGGCTACTTTTTATCCCGAATAATTAACAGGATAAAATGAACAAACGGGATTAGCAGCGCCAATTGGCAAGAGGATGGTGTCATGTCATGTCACATCAGTTTGACAGGGCGTAGTACTACCTCTTTGGTCCAACGACGAACGTTGGACATTCGAGTATGGGTTCGGTGTAATGTCAAGTTTCTCAAAGTATCTGCTCGGTACACGCACAGTTATGTGTGTTAGTAGTTTTTATTTGCTTTCATCGTTTGCAAAGGTGTGTAGATAGCTCAACTGCTTCATGTGTATTTTGTACAAATTATAAATATTGTATATTAGTCATAATTTTCTTTGTGAATAAATGTTTTATCATCGTAGTTTTTAATCTTAACCTATTTGTTAGTGAGGGATGTGGTTCCCTTGAGGGTAAAAGCCTCTTCCAAATGTCTCACTAAGCACACTACAGGGACAGCTCCCAGTAGTGTGCTTAGTGTGTTAATTAACTTGGCAAATCTGCTTTGCATGTTTATTAGAGAATAACTTAAGAGGGCTATCACAGTTTGGCCGCGATTCAAGGGCCAGCGCGCGTCTGAGTTCGTCTAAGAGTCTGAGATCGCATTTCATGCAGTTTTAAATTACGTTTATTCAATATAATAAAATAAATTATTTAAATAAAAAGTATACAATTTTATTGATTATGAACTAACGTTTATTTTGGTATAATTTTTACTTAATAATATTAATGTAGTATGGAGAAATTAACGGCTAATTCTGAACGTTTTTAGCAATTTTATGGTTTTGAATTGATTTTTTTTTGTAGATATCCCATACTTATTTCTGAATTCCGGGGCCGCTACGGTCAATGGCAGTATATAAGAAATATTTGTAAATATTTTTCATTTCGTTTGCTTTGCACAGTAGTTCAATCCAGGAGCTTGAAAAAGGGTCTGCGCGAGTTTTATTAAAAACTTGTTTCGGAATTTTGGCTTTATTTAAATATATAAGGAAAAATTGCAAAAAGCGAGGCCGCTACGGTCAATGCGAATAACTATTCTACACCATACAATAAATCGAAATTATCTAAGAGTTTCAGTTTCAGAGATCTAGAACGTCAAAAATGGGCATTTTCACGGTTTGACCGTGATATCCGCCTTAATGTTCCTTGTGATTTTATTGAATACAGAAATTTTGGCTTTGACTTTTGCATCACTTATCTGATCTTTATAGAATTTGGTAGGTCTACTCCTGGTAAGATTTGGAGGTAAATGATAAATCGGCTAAGGGGTTGTAAAGTAATAAAGGTCAAAAAGGAAGAAGAAAATAAGTAAGTTGTACAAAAAAAAAAGCAAGGTATGATAAGGCTTTGTAGCATAGGACATTTATTTTTCTATAGGTATAGTGAAAACTGTAAAGTTGGAAAAGCCAGTATAACATGAGCTTTTTTTTCTTGTTGGGGGTTAGCCGAAACATTACAGCAAAACATGCACAATTTTGTACATGTGTATGGAACCGCATTCCCACTGTCAATTTGAAGAAATATATTAGACATTTCAGAATCTTCTGCAAGTTGATTGTATGTTTTGCGTGTATGAATTGTATGTACAAACTGTTTATGTTTACCGACCTAGCTGGTTATCACGAAATAGGTAAGTACATGTTTTTGTAAGGATTGTGACACGTTTAGCAGCAGTGGAAACGAAAATCCACCAACAAATGTTTAGATCTTTACAGAGGATTCCGTTCCTTGCAGTGAAAACACTAGCCTGGCTAGATTAGTAGGTACCTACCATGTGTATAGATCGCATCATAGGGTACCTACTAATACTATATGAGGAATCGCATTAAGGTTTTTTTTGGTGGAAACAACACTACCTACACTGCATTTTTACCTACGAGGTACCTACTTTATTGTAAACAAGAACAGTATAATATACATATTTACCTGAATTCAGATTTACGTAAAGTGATTTGATTATTATTCTCACAAAATTAGAATACGAATAAAAACTACATTCTCTCACTCACAGGAATTACAGGAAACCAACAAACATGATTTTTTTATGGCATCTGTCTGCTGTCCAGACAATTTTGCCAGTGAATGTGAATTTGCAAGTGAATTTTATTATTTGAATTAGGTTTATTCAAGTCTAGTCACGCACGTCAAGTCAAGTCATTTGTTTTGAAAACAAAATGGTGGATTTTCCCTTCAAAACTTGGAAACGAATTCCATCAAATAATAAAAACACATAATACACATTTATTCCAATGGCTAACACTTTATGTTATGACTGCAAGTATTATTGGTTAAGATTCCACCAAAATTAAAGAACAATACTCACTAAAACACCAAGAAAAACAATTAAAATAAATGTGCCATGATGCTTTTACAAATGAAATGAAATGAAAGAATTCGAATATTTTATTTCTGTAGGTTAGTTTAGGGCTGCCAGTAACTTTTTTAAATTATACCGCCAAGTCCGCCAATACCGTAAAATTGTACGATTAGAGGTAGGTACTACCATCGATTAATGAATACACGAAGATTGCTACACCCTATATATTAGAGCGTGACTCGCAAAACCGGCTAGTTCCCGGTCCTATTTGGGGATGACGCTACAGTCGACGACGACTTAAGCTTCAAGTAGCCGTTAGAACCAAAGAAACGCCATTAATTTATTTTTGAAATTCATCAAAAATTATGTCCTTATTTTAGAATCTGTAATGGTGTTCATTTATTTAGTTATCACGATTTTATTTCATACTGATTATCTAACATATTTTTCGCCACGCCACCTAGGCGTGATCACCTAGGTGGTCATCAAATTGAAAGATAGTGTACAAATTAATGACATAACTTTACTAATAGGTGGCGTCTATATAACCACAGAAAACAGTTCCCCTACGTTTCGTTAAACGTACAAAACGATTGACGCATTTCTTTTCTAAGAAAATTCATCTTTTCCACGCATCAAGTAAGCTAAAACGGAACCGTACTGTCATTTTTTGATACAAAGTGTCATTGGCCTGCGTGTTGTGTTGTATTCTCTTTGACGATTTTATTTACATGTACAATTATTTCATTTTCTTGTTTTGTAGTTGATTGGTTGTGTTGTGGTTGTGATGAAAATAGTGCTTCCCGTTATGGACTATAATACTGTTCAATTTTTTAACTCGTTGGTATCGAATTTTAACTGATTATAGATTTGATGCAAAAGTATTTGTGTGGTTTCTTTCGATAGTCTGAACCTTCTTATATATTTTTTTTATCACTCCTACGGTGCTCAGACGTGGTCGCAAACTACTTTGCCAAAGAGTGATGGAGCGAAGTATTTTAGGTGTGAAAAGAATAGATCGAATTCGGAACAGAATACTTCGCTCCAAAACTGGAATCGCCGATGTACGTCGTAAAGTAGCGGAAAGGTGGGCTCAAGGAGTCACAGGCTGGATACCCCCAGGGGGTAGAAGACGTCGCGGCCGCCCGAGGAAGCGCTGGCATGACGACCTGGACTTTCGAGCAGAAATGTGCTATACTCGGCAATAGGTACTGAGGGGTAATCACGAACAAATCTGACAGTCGCCGCGTTACGTAAACCTAACGTATTCGAGTGATATTGCGCGTCAACATCAGCCCGACTGCCGAACGTTGTAGCGTCACCGCGCAGTGTATCTCGGATACGCTAGCGTTACGATACGTTCACGATTGTCAAATTTATTCGTGATCAAGGCACTGCTAATGAGTAGACAAGCCGTTTTACCACCAAGTTTAATGATAAGTCGCAACGCAACTACGTCCTTGAAATTTTTAGAATCCTACTACTAATATTATTAATGCGAAAGTTTAGATGTTTGGATGTTTATGTTTCAATCACGTCAAAACCACTGAACCAACTTGGATGAAACTTGGCATATATGTAGTTCGTAACCTGGATTGACATATAGGCTACTTTTTATCCCGAATAATTAACAGGATCTAAAGGATAAAATGAACGAAAAGGAAAAATTGAAATTGAAGGGACTCCCTTTTCCGCATTTAGGCTCAAAGTTGGCCCATTATGCGTGGGAACGAAAAGGATTAGCAGCGCCAATTGGCAAGAGGATTTCATTGTCATGTCATGTCACGTCAGTTTGACAGGACGTAGTACTACCTCTTTGGTCTAACAACTAGCGTTTGACATTCCAGTAGGTACACGGAAACTGTACACGCGCACGAAGTCGCGGGTAACTGCTAGTCAATCATATACCTACTTTAGAATATTTATATTGATAAATATACCTATAGGTACCTACCTACCTTCTTCAGACATACCTATTCCATTATTTATAAGTAGGTAGGTAGTAAAACTAGAACAGGATAGCCTAGGAACAAAAGACCTAGGCAACACCCGCAGAAAACTTATTTGTTCGTACCTAAATGGTTCGTAATGTATGGTAATGTTTCAGTACATAACTAAACAAGTACCTATTGGGTGTGATATTTTAATAATATATAATTAAAAGTCTACCTACCTTTTATGTTTTATTTTATCAAGCTAAAAACATTTAAGATTTCATATAATATCATTGTATTTTTTTGTTACCGCACTTGGCGGTAAGGCGTCAGGTTTAAAATCGAAACATCTATTATTTTACTAGCTTGATACGACCAGAGCGCTGTTGCCGCTCTGCATCCAGACTCTATCTCGCTCGTTCGACATTGCATAGCACAAGCTGTCAACGTCGCGCGCGTTGTAACCGAATTTTGGTATACGCTTTGCAAAATTTAGAAATAGCGCCATCTGACGTTTATTTCCGTACTGCTTATAGTGTCAGCGCGCCAGAGGTTCAAGAAAATAAACACCGTTTTGATTTATTACCGATTCGATACACCCAGCGACATCTCACGCCTTTGAAGGTAATCCATTTTCGGGTTACGATATTTTCTAAACATCTGCTGGTCTATTTTTTTATTTGTCTATGGTACTACGTACGGTACCATCCCTTTGTTTTTTAAAGAATATTGGCTACCTATCTAGGTACCTACCTAATAATATTATTGCGAAAGATACCTACTTGTAGCTTGACTTTTTTAATCTGTCATTTACATAAAGTGTAAAGCTTCTGTTATTCCAGGACTTAATATTTTATCAGATTGTACAGGAAAACGATACAATCATGCCCCAAATTATACAGGTTTTGTAATCTGGCAGCCCTGTTTTTGCTTGACTTACCATCACATCATTCGGCCTCTCTCTCATTCGGCTGTCAAATTTCTGGCGCGCGCGTACAATGACAGCACTAATGACAATACATACTTGCCATTACAAAAAAATGCTTGAAGACCACAGACTAGACTAATAGAATCTACTCATATTCAATCAAGCCTAGCCAATATTATAGTCTCCTTAATTGACCGAGCGAGCGAAGCGAGCGACGCTTCTTAGTTTCGAGATTGGCCAAAAATGCTGTTGTCCGGCTGTCTGTCTGTCTGTCTGTAATCGCCTACAGGTCGCATTTATCAACCGATTTAGGCGAAAATCGGCACACAAGTTCCTTGATTTATTTAAAAATTTTTGTCAACCGCGATTTTTGATTGGGGGAAATAGGGGAGAAAAGGGGGAAAGTTTGCTGTAGCGTTGTTTATCGACCGATTTCAATCAAATTTGAGAAGCACACGAAAGACTTCATTCTACACAAGATGGTGTAAAAATATTTCCAAAAAGGGGGAGTGGAACGGGGAAAAAAGGGGAAATTATTTTTTAATTTTTTTCCCGAAAATTTACTTCTACCAATATCAATGAGACTACACAGTCCTCTTCGCCTTTACGAGACAAATCCGTAGACACCAGATTCGACCTCCTAAGACCAAGGGAACGCTAGTAATCGCTATTTAAAACTTATACCCCTATTTTGCTCAAAAGTCTACATAGGTAGGGCCTATTGGAATGTTCAAGCATCTGAAATTCTATTTAGCCAGGGTAAAAGGGAAAGTATAGGTTATTGCATGGTTATAAAGGCTCGCGAGGTTTATGTTCTCATAGGACAACTAGTGTTAGTAGGTAGGTAGGTATACCTACCTTCCTTCCTACAACCAAACCATACCAATTCTTAATTTTCTTAATTCGTAATACTACTATGAGCGCACGCACTTGTTTGCTTCACTCCCGCCCAAACTCCCGCCACCGCCGCCGCCACCGCCATCGCCGATTGCAACGTCCGCCGTCGAATGTCCACACGAGGCTGCGTCGCGAGAATAATAATCAGTATTTCCAAGCGCACCGAATAAATTACACACAACTCCATATCTGACCGAAGCGCGCGAACGTGTGCTGATAGTTATGTGCATCAAATACGGGGGCTGATGGCTTAGAACCAAAAATTTTATTGTAGCGTTCAGTGGTTTAGTGTCATAAAGTTACGAGATGCCTGGACACGAAGGAAGTCCGTACTGGGCAGTTGTAGATTTTGACAGTGAAGGAGACGATGTGCCTACACCTCCGCCAAGTCACCGAGTGTATCTGGACCCCTGGGATAATGAAGCACACGGTATCATCCAGGTGACAACGGCCGAGAGACCGGAATCCAGTCAAGAAGAAAATTTGAACTCGTTCGCTGGCGAGCCTGTCAGTGCTAGTTTTTATTATGTACCCACTAAAAACTATGACTCCGGTGAGGAGCCCCCTGTGCCACCACCGAGGAGGAAGATGAGCGCTCGAGAAGAACGCTGCTCTGATGAATACTCAGCTTACGGAAGAAAGTTGTCGCGGGCGTTAGTACCTGTTTTACCAGAACAGGCGATTTATAGCGAGAGACCAATGAGTGAGTGAAAAATACCACTGAATTATTTTACTAGCACCTAACAAGCTATTATTAAATATTTCTACCTAGCAAAATATTCTCTTGTACCAAGTAAAAACCAAAGACTACCTACCTAACTATTCCTCATGCAACGCAACTAATTAACAGATTAATATCAATTAAATTAGCAGTAGCTGGTCTTGAATTACACAAACGCCTGCAAAAATAAATTTAAAATAGGTAACCTAGCTAGCTGTATCGTAAAATTATTTCGTCATTGACGAAATTATGTAGACAGACAGCAAAACTGTGTAGAAGGATAAATTCAAATCAGTCGGTATCTCGTCCAAAGAGCTTATATGCGAATTCACTGTCAGGTGTATTTTTAAGAAAGGATTTTCCTGTTTCCAGGGGACCGCCGACGTTCTGTGTATATAGAAGAACCGATATATATGCCACATCCCATGGCCCCAATGATGTATGAACCGCTATATGGGATGGCACCACCTCCGCCAGGCTACCTTCCTCCAAGACCTAGGACACGAGTGTCTGTCCCCCATCACCTCGGCCCTGAGTACATGATGGCTCATGGACAGTCCAGAAGACCTTCTAGGTAGGTTCATGACTTCAAGCTAAGTTCAAGCCCAAGAAAGACTTTGAACATGGTAAACATGCAATAACCGAACAAACAAAGTTTTACTCCAAGAAAGACTTTGAACATGGTAAACCTGCAATAACCGAACAAAGCGCCAAAGTTTAACTTACAGCTAATTGAATGAATGACATGTTTGGATTTGTCTGGGTTAAAATTGTAAGTAGATGATGTAACTTGCCCTTTGTAAACCTAATGTAGTTTAAAATATACATAAGCAACATGTTCCAAAGAATATAAGAAATAGAAGTAAGTTAGGTACTAGAGCGTTAGGAGATAACGATGTATGAAATATCGTAAAGTGCCGCGTTACGCAGCATGAGCACGACACTCGAGAGTACAACAGCACGAAGATTTCACGATAATGAGATGAAAATAAAACAGTAGAGGACATGCACGGAAAACAGAGATTTCTAAACCTTGATGCTCTATACCTACAATAACTAAGAATGCTTCACACTCACGCTGAAACCTAGCAATGGCAACGTTTGCCCCTCAAATTTTAATGTGTACCTTTTAGAAAGTACCTACCTACTAATAAAAAAATTGTTTTCACTATTGAAAGTACTTATTTGATTTCAAAGATAAAATAGTATTAACGATCGGACCTTTCGTTCCCATGACTAGTAATATAATTCTAAGGAAAGCATTTACGGCAAAAACTTTGCTATTGCAAAGGCACGTTACATCGCTATTTTTTGTATAATAACAACGTTCTGTACGAGGCATCGTGTGAACCTGCACCAGTTTTTGTTTACTACTAATGAAAGTTGCACTTGTGGGAACATCTTTGTTGTGTAGAAACACTAGAAACTTGTTTAGTGTTGACCTCAGTGACCACTCATCCCTAGGTCACAGCCCCATCAGCTGTTGAATTAAACAATACGCAACACACACGTCTGGCTGGGTAGACATTATCTAGTAATTTTTCAAATTATACGTGTTACCTATTTTAGTTCAACCATCATTTGTTATCTAGCTACAATATTTTTTGTCTTTTGTCTACAAAATGGCATAAGAGCAATTATCCAGTAACACACCACTTTCTAGTCACGCATTACGTGAAGGTAGCATTGTGCAGTTTTAGTTGATACTAGAAAGTAAGCCAAGTCACTGGACATTCTTAATTATTATGACACTAACAAATAAGTGCGATGTGTATCTAGGGCAACGATGATTGGTAACTTCGATTACCTAATGGCATTTTTATGGCATGCTCAGTGGACTATCATATGGTGCGTGTACCTATAGTTTGATTGCTATGCTAATTCCATGTTACGCTATATCGCCTGTGAGTAATTTATAAGGTAACAAAACTAGGCAAATACACACCCGAAAATATTTCACATTCCCTGAACAACTTTTGAATAAAGATAATGGTTGAGAAGATAATGTTAAAACGTGCGAAAAGCCTCAAGCATCACAGGCAAATCACACCGAGCTAATAAGCAGAACGCAGTTTTACAAGTCTATTAGGTGTTCTCAATGTTTTAAACTCTGTTTCAGGCTGCCAGAGGCGTACGAACAGTTCATTTATGAAAGTCTATCTCCAGATTATGAAGACTGGGCAAGACCTTTCCCAAAGACTGCTCCTGATAACTTCCACCTGTCCAGGTATGGGCATCTACAGATCGACTATTCGTTCAGCTGGCATTCACTCGATCGACTTATTCGAAACCAATAGAATCAAAATGGTAATTTTAAGTTTATTCCTATTCTTTAGTATTCTTTAAGTTTATTTGTTTAATTTTTGATAATCCAAAGCGAAAATTTAGTCTAAATTAATTTAATAGGTGTCTATTGGATCAGTATTTGTACAATAACTAAGCTATGTAATTTACTTTTAGCCAAAGAAATAATAAACAAAATGTTTAGTACCTAATCTACAACCCGGTGCTATTGTTTTTGGTAGGATCAGAGATGGGCAAAATACCGGGTTTTTTCAAAATACCCGGTGTTTTGGGTTAATACCCGGTAAAAACCTAGAAACGGGTATTTTCAAGGGTTTTTTCAATTTTCAAGAGATATTTGTTATTGTTGACCTTCAATTGATTAAAATGTAAATAGTATTGGTTATTTACACATATTTCAATTATATTAATTTGAAAATACAGTTATTTTCTAGTAAAAAAATGAAAAATAAAAATCTAATAGGTACGTTTTTTCTATAGGAGTCTGGCTTTTGGAGTTTGAGGAGTCAGGCAGGTTCACATGAATGTTTTTTTAACCGACTTCAAAAACGGAGGAGGTTCTCAATTCCGTTGATTTTTTTTTTAAATGTTTGTTACCTCAGAACTCCGTCATTTAGGAACCGATTTCATAAATTATTTTTTTTATCTAAAAGAATATACTTCCAGATTGGTCCCATTTAATTTTCATTAAACTCGGTTTAGTACCTAGTTAAATTTTTTATATTTTTTTTTGACGTGCTGCTCGTGCCGTCTACTTATTTGAATTTTGGTGGGAGGACATTTGTTTTTTCTTTCTTTTGTTTTATTTGTTGCACCGGTCGCACCTTGGTGGAATTGAATATTTGAGATGTTGTTGATGTAAAGTTATTTTTAACCGACTTCAAAAAAGGAGGAGGTTCTCGATTTGGTTGTATGTTTTTTTTTTTTTTTTTTTTTTTTTATTTTTTTTTATGTTTGTTACCTCAGAACTCCGTCATTTATGAACCGATTTCAAAAATTTGTTTTTTATCTGAAAGGCTATACATCCAGATTGGTCCCATTTAATTTTCATCAAAATCGGTTCAGTAGTTTGGGTTATAAATAGAAATAACTGAAAAATATGCCAAGTTGCGGCTTAGCGCCTACCATTTTACTGCTAGCAACGATGACCTTTGTGGTGCACACCTAAACTTTTACATTTTTCTAAATTTGTCAATAAACCCAGTTTGTACATTCAAATCGCATTTAATTGGAGAAAAGCAAAAACCTACCAGTAGTACCTCTAAAGAATCAAACCAACCACGAGCACGAAATTGCGTATTTTGCTTTCCTGTGGCTTTTATGTGGTGTTTATAGAGACTAGAACATTCCTAATGAACTGTCATCATCATCATCATCATCTGATGATGAAGCCGGTAGTCGAATTGAAGTCGGTTTTTCCAGTTTTTTAACTTATAAATTATTTAAAATTTTTATGCTGGCTTAAAGTTCAGAATGCAGGTGCTCATATCTCCTGTCTCACTCAGGTTAGGAGTATGGTGTAAAGACAAATGTTGAAGCAGGCGACCATACCTTTCTGATGGTAGGGTACTCGTATCTTCTGTCTCACTCTAACACTCACTGATCGATTTGTTCTCCCACTTGCGCTGGTATATTGCAAAATATTTTTCGGTGGATCTATTTCAAGGGTGGGGTAAACATGGGAAAAATACGAAACCCCCCTAACCCCCCCTTCTTTGACTTTTAGCTCGTAACTTTTAAACGGTATGACTTAGAGGGTTGGTTTTTGAAACAATTTTTTTCGGTGGATCTATCTCGGGGGTGGGGGTAACCATGGGAAAAATACGAAACCCCCCCTTTCTTTGAGTTTTAGCTTGTAACTTCTAAACGGTAAGACTTAGAGGGTTGGTTCTTGACACGATTTTTTTCGGTGGATCAACTTCGAGAGGGACTGTGACCATGGGAAAAATACGAAACCACCCCTATCCCCACTTTTCTTTGAGTTTTAGCTTGTAACTTCTAAACGGTAAGACTTAGAGGGTTAGTTCTTGACACGATTTTTTTTCGGTGGATCAACTTCGAGAGGGACAGTGACCATGGGAAAAATACAAAACCCCCCTTATCCTCCCCCTTTCTTTGAGTATTAGCTTGTAACTTCTAAACGGTAAGACTTAGAGGGTTGGTTTTTGAAAAAAAAATTTTTTTTGTTAGATCAACTTCGAGGGGTATGGTGACCATGAGAAAAATATGAAACCCCCCCTATCCCCCCCCTTACTTTGAGTTTTAGCTCGTAACTTTCAAACGGTAAGACTTAGAGGGTTAGTTCTTGACACGATTTTTTTTCGGTGGATCAACTTCGAGAGGGACGGTGACCATGGGAAAAAGACGAACCCCCCCCCACCCTCCTAATCACCCCCTTCAATGAGTGTTAGCTCGTAACTTTTAAACGGTAAGACTTAGAGGGTTGGCTCTTGAAACAAAAACAGGTAAGTACAAGGCGCTTCAGTAAATATTGCTAAAATCTAATAGATCTTTCTATAGGTAGGGTTGACAGGTACAAGGTGCATCAGTACTAATGCCGAAATCCTATAAATGCTCGTATCTCATCTTTCACTGTAGGTAGGTACGAGTACAAGGTGCTTCAGTAAATATCGCTCAAATCGAATAAACTTTTCTAAAGGTAGGGTGGACCGGTACAAGGTGCATCAGTATTGTTGCCGAAATCCTATAAATGCTCCTATCTTATCTCCCAATGTAGGTAGGTACAAGGTGCTTTAGTAAATATTGCTAAAATCTAATAGATCTTTCTATAGGTAGGGTTAACATGTACAAGGTGAAAAAAATGAAAATGAAAATGAAAATGAAAAAATATTTATTTCCAGCAAAACATACATAGGTACATACAGTAGGTAGGCAAGGGTAGGAAGGGTACATAGGTACAAACCCAGCAGGTAGGTACAGTGAGAAACAACAGACAGATAAATTACCTAAACATCAGGGGTACCTACTAATGAGCGCTGAACAATTCGGACATACGATCAAAGAGCTGTCATTTGTAGTTATAAAAGGATGGAAATGATTTAACTGATCCGATTTATGCAGCGATCACAAGCATAGCGATTAATCTTATTTTTTTAGTTTGTAAGATAGATTTAGCCTACCTACACCTTGCAAATAGCATTACAATATTCAGATAGTTTTACTGTGAGGTGAGAAAACAAAAGATTGCCTATGGCACCCACACTAGATCAAATCTGTATCGTGGGTACCCATACGTTTAACTAGAGAAATTAGCGCCTCGGTTTATCTAATTTGTTATATAAAGCAATAAAATTTAAAAGCATAAAATACCTACCTAATTTTTTTATTTTTGAAACAATTCCCATAAAGATGAATAGATAAGAGTAAGTTAAGGCATGATAAGCAAATTAAATGGCCAGGAGATGGGTGATTCAAGATTAGGACAAAGGTACCAAAAGGGATTCCGTACGGTCATATGTGAAAGAGGAGAGCAGTTGAATTAGTTTCCGTTTGGCTTCAAATACTGAACAATGTTTGATGTCACACAGCCTAAGAACTTTGTTATATATTGAGGTTGCGACAAATGGGCTGAAACGTTTAGCAAAAGAGGTATTCACAGAAGCGAGTGGAAGTTTAAAGATACGTTTATTGAGCATGCTATTGTATTCCGGACTGCGGAGAACCCGATCGTGCATAGAGAGACACACCCTGAGAATGTATAGTTGACGTACGTTGAGGACCCCGCTATCCCTATAGACACTGGCTGTAGGGTATCTGCGGTTCCTGTTCAACATGACTTTTAAGACTGATCTCTGCGCACGTTCTATCTGAATCATAGCGGTCTTCGAGGCACTACCCCAACAGGTTATACAGTAGTTTAGTAGTGATTGACACAAAGCAAGGTATGTGGACTTGATAATTTCAAAGTCTGCTAAGGTGCATCAGTACTATTAACAAAATTCAACTAGTGGTTTGATCTCCTATCTCACTCACTCATGGTAGGTATAGGTACAAGGTGCTTCAGCAAAAATGACCCAAAACATTTTTGGACCCCAAATTTTTTTTTGACTTAATTTTTTTTAACCCTAGTTTTTTTGGACCCAAATTTTTTTTTGACCCTAAATTGTTTTTTTGACCCCAATTTTTTTTTGACCCCAATTTTTTTTATTCCTATTTTTTTGAACCCAATTTTTTTTACTCCAATTTTTTTTGACCCCAATTGTTTTTACCCTTATTTCTTTTTACATAGTACGACGTAGGATTTGGTAAAAGTTGGTAGGGGTTTACAGGATTTGTAGGGGTTATAGGGGTTTTTAGAAAAAAGTATAAGGTAAAAAAAACCGCTCGCGAGCCTCATGCAGCTCGCGCACCACGCAACCTAGTTAGCTTTATGACGCTTCTAATGAATAAATTCAGCTAGGCGCGTGGTGAACCGTGCAAACGACAGGCTTTCAGTCAGGATTTTACATAGCAGGTTCTGAAATGTACCACTCAAAAGCGCGTCCCAGGCTCTGTTTACTACTCGTAGCGACATCTACTTGTCAGTTTTGTACTAAGATCTAAGAAGCACGGGTATAGTATCGCATTTTTCCAGTGAATTATTAGAACGACTAAGTTCTCAAACTGAAAGTCAAACGACCTTATCTTGGAAACTACTCATCTTGGACTTCTCGTTCCATAACAAAATGAAAGAGACAATCTACAATGACCATTATATTCTTCCTGCATGTTCTTGAGTATTTTCTACCAAAATCTACCAAAATATGGTTGGATCCAATACGGTGACAATAAAACCTTCGTAGGAATCACCGGTTCACAGCGTACTGCATATCTATTAGGTATGTATGGATTTCGGAGTGGGTCGATGTAGTAAGGATGTATTGGGAGTGTTTAATGTGCAGATCTAACAAAATATACGCCTAATACCACCAAGAGATACCTTACTGAATACGGTAGACAGACACTAGTAGGTAGGGTATCACTTGGTGGTAAAAAAATGTTTTTATTTTGCGTAAACTTTGTTAGACGCTGCACGGACACGGAGTTTCATTGTTTTTCTTATGTTTAATACATAAAACGTTAGTAAATTTATTTTTTTCTGGTTGCTTTTATTTATATAACCCAATAAAATTAGGTAAGCACTCTAGAACAGTAATACTTTCTTTGAAAATCGTGTTTACCTGCGAAAATACCCGATTTTGGGTATTTACCCGGTAAAAACCCGAATCGGGTATTTACCCGGTAAATACCTTTTGGGTAAATACCCAGCGCCCATCTCTAGGTAGGATATAAAATTTTCTGTACTTACATACAGGTACATAGGTACCTACCTGTATCTATTCTGTGCATATAGGCTAATCAAAATAATAATTAATGATTGGAAAAGATTTCAAGCAACCCATCAATCTTATCAATTCACAACTCACATGTCGGAGTCACATTACCCAGATACTAGTGAATATAACAGAGTAAAAGCTTGCAGGTTCAAACTTCAGTATGGGCAGTTGATATTGATACCAAGCACCAACCTAATAGGTAAGTCGTTTAAAAAGCACATTCTTATCCACATTCAAAAAGAAGTAGGTAAGCATGAATAAAGATAGGAAGATTTGCCTGAGAAAATGATTAGTAACTATCGCCTCTTGTTAGTGTGGTTAACTTTCAACAGAGATTGAAAATGTAATGCTTTCACTATTATGTGGAAAATTTATAGCTAGGAGTATTATAATAATGCACGAGATCACGATGTTATAAGTGTTGGGAAATTATAGGCAGTGAAGCGGATTGATGCTCATAATAATAATACAGCAGCTTACTGCAACTACAATGATACGTTTTGTTCTTTTCACTTGTAAAATGCCTAGCTTAGGTCCATAGCTCCATAGGTACTTTTTGATAAGATCATAAGTAATGTAGGTAATTTCTTGATAGCAAGCTACAATGCTAATGTTAATTATGTACTGTAGGCACCAGGTAAGTAGGTATTTCTAATTATGTAGGTATGTGTACATCCTTTTTAGGCGAACGAGTCTTCAAACTAATCATACGAGTCTTCAACACGAAAAGTGCATAATTACAAAAGTAGTCTTTATAAGTGGTTAATAAAGCAATTCACGCTCCAAGGGAATACACGGTACCTATACACGAAATAAACGCAGTAGATAGGTATGTAGGTCATGATGTAACTACAGCTTAAGTGTTCATGTAATACTTAATTTTTATAATCGCGTTCATTATTCTTTGTAATAACAATGCTTGATATCAGATCACACAAGTAATTATATTACCTATTAGAAAGAGGAAAGGAGATTATTAAATTAAATTTTAATGATTCTTCCAATTAACTAGGTACCTACCCGTAATATAGGAATGTAGATACCTACATTATGCTATTGTGAAAAATAAATAAGAATCAACATGCTTTTATTATTCCGTTAACATTGGTTGGTTATATTAAAAATCTTGGTAATCTTTCTCATTAAAAAGCTTTCGTTTCTTTGTTATATTGAAAGGTCCTTTTTTATCGACTACTTTCGGAATGGGTGCTTTATTCCCATAATACATAACTTGAAGACTTGGTTTCACAGACTTATTTTGGTTGAGTTTATGAGTAGATCTCTCAAGTACTGGATCCATATTCCCAAAGTCTTGGTATTCTCTTTGAGCGGAATATGGACGTTCAACCTGGCTCTCATATTGGGAATGAGAACCACTGGTGCTCTGTGCCAAGTATTGCTTAAATTGGCTTTGCTTGAGTTTTTCCTCCAATTCTTCCAATCGCTGTAAATGCAGATTTAAAAAGTGAAAGTCGTTCGATAATGTTTAAGTACCCACCGTAATTATGAATATCGGTACATAGGTATACATATCTACCTACTACTTAAAGATTGATAATTCTTCGGAACCGGAATTGAAATGTTGTATAGATAACTGAACTAGTTTTTAGGAGATAAAGTTAAAATATACCTACACCTGTTTTATGTTGTCAAAAATTGAGCTACTCGTATTACCGAATGTCTTAGGTACCCACACTACGATTAAGTATGATTGATAACATAGAACCTGCAAAATAGATTATAAAACCTTTGAGAAATTATGATTTTAAAATCTAGTTGCGCGTGTTCTTATTCGAGAACATTATCATCTAAGGGCTCGAGCATAGCTTCATTTGACACAAGGAAGTTTACTTTCTCGAAAGTAAGGCTATCCTTAGTTTGCCTTACATTCCAAATCCGGCCTTACCTAGTAGGTACTAGACAAACTAAGATTACGAAATAGTCCAAACTATCAAAAAAGTCTATGAAAGTTTTTTAAGGTCATGGCGGAATAAGGAACAGATGTTTGAGACTCCTCAAGTTGTCAACACCGGAAACGTAGGTACCTACAAGTGTACGATTACGAGTCACGGAAGTGCTTAGATGATGCCACTAACGAGCACATAAGAATCCAAATGGTGACAGTGCTGATTGTTGCTAATCTAGGTTGATATAAGTTGGTTTAATTGTTTTACTTGTAGATTTTACATGAATTTACTTGTTAAATTTACTTATTTGTACAATCTAAGAGCTAAAACATATAGAAATGTTCTAGTGAACGAATGGTTGTTTTTAGGATCACTTACCCGTTTGTAAGCGTCGATATCATCGTCATCAGTGCGAGTGGCCTGGAGCGCTAACTGCTCTTGTAATTGAGCTATTTGAGATGCACCTCTTTGGATTTTCTCTTCGTATTCCAACACGACGACATTCATCTGTAATGAAGATGAATGCTGAATTGTGTTTCGTTGGGAGTTTCTCAATAAATGAAATTTGAATTTGAATTCTACTAGTCTGGTTTTTATATAAGTAATCATCTAAATAAATAGCTAGTTAAGAGTTTAAACACGTACAGTTGGAGTACCGTGCACCATAAATGGTAGCCTTAGGAGTTACCTAAACCGCATAACACTTATAAAAGTCCTAAATAATAGGAGTGAAATAGTTTGGTAATAGGCAGAGGTTACCGCTTAAAATCAGGCAGGCCATCTGCTATTTGCATTTGTGCCGTTTGATTCCTCAGTATATAAGCACAGAGGTAAAAGTGAAATGAAAATGTTACAAAAAGACAACGTGGGACTACTCAATGAACCAAAATTATGACGGTTTAGCTGTTGATAGTGGTAAAGTTGCTAAATAAACTAATAGTTGAGCTATCTATCTGCAGACCGTTGCAAACGATCTATAGATTGCTCAACATCAAATAAGTTACTAACCTTATCATTATTTTCTACTTCCAACTCTTTTATCCTGCTTCTGAGCTCTTCAATGACGCAAGTGAACTGGGCTATTTGAGTGTCAGACTCATGTTGCATCAGCTGGACTGATATCAGACAAAATTAAAAAATTAAAGACATTCTTTTGATTTCCGGTTTCGGCTATATTAAACGAACTTACCTGTACGTGAAGTTCTATCATGATAAAATTATGAAGACTTCGTATGATGGTAATATTTATCGCATTTAGACCGAATTCAAATAACTATTATTCGGTCTAATATAAATTATAGTATTCAAGCACAGGTGACCCTGTGCTTATCATATGCTAGGTAGGTACCTACCTACAATTTTGTTTGTAAAGCTAAGGTAAACATTGAACAAATAGGTAGGTACGAACTTTTCCTTTCATTGATGACCGTTAGCTCTTCTATGTGCCTTTCTTGGTTCTTGCGTAATTCCGACATACTTTCATTGTGCTTCTGGTTTAGATTCTCTTTATCCTGCAAGAAGACATAACTAAACTCTCAAGTAGGTGGGTAATTAATAACCCTAAAAAATAGGTAAGTTTGTAAGTAGCTGGGTAGGGTACAATAATAGACTTTTACTATTGACTACACCTTACTATACCAATGACAGGTATTCTGCCTAAATATTGTATTTTTACCTTTTCCATGGTAAGAATGGTGCTATCTCGAAATATTAATTCTTCCCGCATCTTTTTCATATCTCTTTTGAGATGCACCAACTGTGAAACAGTTTCTTGTAGGTTTCCGATCATTTCTCTCGAAGAAAGTAAATGGTAGCGATGTGATTTTTCAAGTTCCCGCGCTTCTTTTAATTCTACCTCCAACTTTGCATTTATCTCCCGTATTTTTTTGCAGTCCTCTTTTTCACTGACGAAATCCTGAAAGAAATGTTGGTTGTTTAGGTAGATACCAACCTACAAAGAATTTACATACGTAGGTAAGTAGGTACCATCAGCAAAATTTCCGCCTTACCACTTTTGAAACTGTTTCGCTTGCAAGCAGTTAGCTACCTGGCCTCGCCTTTTTCTTTTGTCTTCTTATTTTGACCAACCAGAGACCTAAACATCTATTTATTTTTATGACGGCCCATTGTTTTCATAACTTTTACACCCGAAATAATTTGCTTCTATTGGTATTCAAAAATTAACGGCTAGTCGGTTTACAGAAAATGCACTCTTAAGGTGGTAAGGTAGAACTTTTGCTGATAGTACATTGTACTAGGATAGGGAAAAATAAAAAGGAAATAGAACCAGTATATAATAGTAGGTACCTAAAAACTCACTATTTTGCATTTTGATAAACATTTCAATAAATTATTTAAGCGCCCGCTTTGGATATCGGGTTCTTCATTTGGTCTAACATCCACATCAACCATTCTTATAGAAAATAGTTTAGATAATTTATTTTACCCTTTTCAAGACAGCTTTATGATACGTTACGTTGTGCTTTGTTTTATTAATTTTTCGTAGGCCTACCAATAAAACTTGTTCCGAGAATAAAATCCTCTGATTTAGGTATAGCTCAATGATAAAACCCTCTGATCACAAACTACAGAATAAAACCAAAAAACCCAACAGAAAATCACGCCTTCTTTTTTTCGTCCACAAAACTATAGATGCTTTTTCGTCTTTTTAATTTATCCCGCCAATTTTCTAAAGGTTTTTATAGACTAGTCGAATGGATTATTAAACTAAACTATACAATCGATTATTTTACTGGCAACATTAAAGTAATATTTTTTTCAATGCCTTTTTTTTGAAATTTTATTCTGGCGCTGGATACTGGTCTTTTTACCAAGTCCAACTATTTTTTATTTTTTTATTTTGTTCTGGCGCTGGATACTAGTCTTTTTGCCAAGTCCTACTAGCTCTTGCAGAGGTGCCAGCTTAAAGTTAAAATTTTGCCCTAAACGTAGGGTAAAATTAAAAAGACATGGTCACTAGCCTAAGGCAAAAAGTAGGAACTTTTAGGACGGTTTTTCTAACCATATTATTCAGTCTGCAACTCTGCACATAAACAAAAAACTTAAATGACATGAAAAAATGTTTCTGCCTCATGGAATAGATACTCTGGAAAAAATTTCTCGTTAGTGTTCATATCATAATATTCTTATCAAAAATATAAACTTAGCGTTTTGTGAAAAAGTTAAAAGAAAGTTGTCAATGCAACATAAAATGGAAAATATTGGAAATAGAGTAAGTTATCTGTAGTATTCTGTCATAGACCATAGCTACCGATCATAGAGAAGTAAAGAAAAGGTTCACTCTAGTTCACTCACCCCAATGTGTTCAACTCGTTCGTTCTTGTCTTGCCTGTCATGGCGTCGTACGTAATGTGTAGCGAATAGGTTTCCATAAAATGTATTAGATATAACTTTCCTAAGCTTAATAAAAGTATTTGATTGTGCCATGGAATTCTTCTTTATTCTATAGGTTATGGGCCCAGAGTCCTAGGTCAGTCAGATCGACAAAGATTAGCGTAGGAAAAGTTGTAGGAGTCCTCGTGCCACCACAGAAAAAGGCTAGGCAAAAAGAGCGTGGAAAAGTGTTTCTAAAGCAAGAACACCAAAAATATAAAGATGACTACACAAGTAAACCAAATACCTAAATTGGAAAATGAAAATTTCTCGAACTGGTTATTTCGAGTGGAGATGGCAATGGATGAAAAAAAGTTGTAAAGATGTTATAGAGAAAAATATAAATCTCGATGACAAAGATGTAAAGAGCAAAGACGCCAAAGCAAGAAACATAATAGTACAAGCGTTATCAGACAAGCATCTAGAATATGTAAGAAAAGCAGGAACAGCCTACGAAATGATAGAAAATTTAAAAAATATTTTTGAAAGAAAAAGTACATTATCAAGCTTATACCTGAGAAGAAAATTAATAAATTTAAAATGCAAAAAGCAAGACAGCGTAGAAGAACACTTTAACAAATTTGATACAATAGTCAGAGACATAGAAGCTAATGGAAGTAAAATGGATGAGAAAGAAAGAGTGTGTCAACTACTACTAAGTTTAGAAAATGCTTATCAGCCGGTCATTACAGCATTGGAGGCATCTGGAGCTGAGCTCACAGTAGAGTTCATTAAATGCAAAATGCTAGATGCTGAACTTAAAGAAAAGAACAATAAAGACAGTAAACAAAGCTTCACAAAAGATTATGCTTTTCAAAATAGCTCAATAAATTGTTATAACTGTGGAGAGCCTAATCATTTTGCCAGAAACTGTCCTGGCAACAAGTCAGCACATAATCAACAAAAGAGAGGAGGTTATCAGAGAGGACGAGGCTATCAGAGAGGAAGAGGCCATCAGAGAGGCCAAAGTAGCTACAGAGGAAGAAGTGATAATAGAAATTCAAATGCAAATTTTACAGAAGAAATAAAAGAAAAAGAATCATCATCATTCATAGCGGCACAGGCCCATGCAGCAACAAATGGAGACAGTGTAAATAATGAGATAAAATTTGTGATTGATTCCGGTGCAACACACCAGAAACCATGAATGGAGAGAAATATTATCTGTCAATAATAGACGATTATTCACATTTCACTGAAGTACATTTACTGAAAAGAAAGGATGAAGCAAAAGATTATATTATGAGTTATATAAGAAGTCTGCATAATGATGGTTTTTATGTGAAAAGAATAAGAACAGACAGAGGCGGAGAATTTGTGAATGAGGAACTAAAAGAATTCTATAACAAAAATGGTATAAGACAAGAAACCACATGTGCGTATACACCACAACAAAACTCAGTCTGTGAAAGGATGAACAGGACACTAGCTGATAGAGTAAGAGCTATGTTATTAGAAACTTCATTACCTAAGTACCTATGGGGCGAAGCGATCCGTGTTGCAGCATACACCATAAACAGATCCCCCTCTAGAGCACTCGATGGAGACACACCGGCCAATATATGGTTTGGAAAGAATCAACTAGAGAGACTGAGAGTCTTTGGTTCTAAAGCGTGGTGCATGATTTTTCCAAGGCCAAGTAAACTAGAACCTAGAGCAAAACCTATGATTATGATTGGATATTGCGGTTCAGGGTACAGATTGTGGGATCCAAAAACAAATGAGATAATAATATCGAGAGATGTTCGCTTTGATGAGACCGACTACAAATATGATCATAGAGAAAGACATATATTTTTAGAGGAAAGTGACACAAATGAGTCCAGAGAGCAACCACAAATAGAACAGGAAGGAAAAGAGCAAATATCAAGTGATGAATATGAAAGCTCAGATGAAAAAGAAGAGAATATTCAAACAACAAAGAGACAAATTACAATGCCAAAGAAATATGAAGACTATGATATGAGTAATGTAGCCTATGCATTGTTGACAGAAGACCCTACAAGCTACAATGAAGCAATTGAACAAGGAGAGTGGTCTGAAGCTATACAGAAAGAGCTAGACGCACATAGAAAGTTAAAAACATGGGAAGAATGTGAATTACCAATTAATCAAAAGGCTATCGACACAAGATGGGTATTTCGAACAAAATCTGATAATACTAAAAAGGCAAGACTCGTTGCAAAAGGTTTTCAGGAAGAAACAACACAAAATGTCTATGCACCAGTAGCCAGAATGACAACAGTAAGGTTATTCTTAAACAAAGCTGTTCAGGAAAATTTACAAGTCAGACAACTCGATATACCAACAGCATTTTTGAATGGAAAATTAAAGACTGATATATTCATAAAATACCCAGAAGGAGTACCATACAAAGAAGGAAAAGTACTGAAGTTAAAAGAGGCACTATATGGACTAAAAGAATCCCCACGATGCTGGAATGACACATTGAACAATTTCCTGATAAAAAATGAATTTGTCCAGTCACAAAGTGATTTTTGTCTTTATACTGCAAAGAGTGTATACATATTAATATTTGTAGATGACATCCTAGTAATTGGAAATGGCCATAACATTATAAAGAAACTACAAGAAGAATTTCAAGCAAAAGATATGGGGAATATTAGCAAGTTCTTAGGCCTAGAAATAACAAGATCTAACGAAGGAATGAAAATAAAACAAACACAAATAATCGAGAAACTTTTATTAAAGTTTAACATGGTGGACTGTAAGGGCATTGATACACCTGTGGAGGTCGGCCTGAATATTAATGAAGGGGAAGAAATTATAAATAATGTTCCATACAGAGAACTTGTCGGATCATTGATGTATCTAGCAACGATCAGCAGACCAGACATCGCATATGCAACAGGATATCTCAGTAGATACATGCATTGTCCAACACAGACTCTATGGAAAGCTGGAAAGAGAATTCTCAGATACCTGAAACAAACAAAAGATACAGGATTAGAATACAAGAAACAAGAAAATAATCACTTGCACAGTTTTTCAGATGCAGATTGGGGAGGAAACCGAGATGACCGCAAAAGTATCAGTGGAGTAGCCATATTTCACCGCGGAAACTTGATCAGCTGGAGCTCAAAGAAGCAGGCAACCGTTGCACTCTCTACCGCTGAATCAGAGTATGTCGCAGCAGCACAAACTGTAAGTGAAACAGTGTTCATTATCGAAGTGTTAAAGAACTTGGACTGTGACAAAAACTTACATTGTTATTTGTTTATAGACAATCAGAGTACTATAAAAATGATAGAAAGTTACGAAAATAGTAAGAGAACCAAACATATAGATATAAAAGTTCACTTTATAAAGGATATAGTAAACAAGGGTTTATTGATAATAAAATATGTGTGTTCTCAAGAAAATAGTGCTGACATGTTTACCAAATCGTTTTCGAAAGTCAGACACCAATATTTGTGTAAATTACTTGGTTTAGAATAAGTTTTCAATGTGTAAATTGTAATGTTTACTACCTTGTCAGCACAGATAATAAGTTATATGAATCAAAGAATGTAAACAAAGATTGCTAAATTATGATTTAGCAAACAAGCAAGCAAGAGGAGACTTCTTCTTCTTTTAATTGAAACCATAACATATGTTAATTGTCAAAGTCAAAATACGATTGATTGTCAAATATTTTAGAGTTGCCATAGTATTGTTTTAAATTTTGTTAGCAAGTTAGCAAGTCATTTTTGTTTTATATAAGTTTAAAAAAAATTAGACTTGAACTTGAGCCGGGGTATTGGAAATAGAGTAAGTTATCTGTAGTATTCTGTCATAGACCATAGCTACCGATCATAGAGAAGTAAAGAAAAGGTTCACTCTAGTTCACTCACCCCAATGTGTTCAACTCGTTCGTTCTTGTCTTGCCTGTCATGGCGTCGTACGTAATGTGTAGCGAATAGGTTTCCATAAAATGTATTAGATATAACTTTCCTAAGCTTAATAAAAGTATTTGATTGTGCCATGGAATTCTTCTTTATTCTATAGAAAACACTAACAAATACCTGTTATATATCTCTATAAATTTTTATGAAAGGTGTTTTTTCACATGAAAAGGTTATTTTTTTGTCAAGTGCAGGTGATTTTAATTGACTACCCATTCGGGAACGCAGAAACCTGCGGATCCTCTGTTTTCTGTTTTTCACTCTCAGACCCTTTCTCGACAGCTCATCAAAACGTCGCTATCTATTCCGGTCAGATACACCTAGTAGACCTTTAAGATCAGATGACAACATCCTTCTGGAAACCCCTGAACATAATACATGTTTCCGAGGAAACTCCTTCTAAGTTATCAGGCTTTGGAATAAACTACCTTTTGATATCCAAAAGGTTGAGTCAAGGGAACGTTTCAAAAAACTGACCCGTGACCTTTATCTCAAAATTTTAGGTATATGCATAATGTCAACGCATACCTGTAACCTTATCTTGTACCTACTACCTCATCTATCATAAGTACCTCATTATATATATTATATGTATGTATATATATACTCTTTTATAAAGATTTTTGACGAAAACCGGCTGGCAACATTATTGGCTCGGCTATAAAAAAAAGTCTCTCTGGGTCTGGGTTATTTATTGCAGGTTAACCTTATTTATTTCATTTTGTTTTCTGCTACCTACCTAAGTAGGCTAATAGTGCATTTCACCAGTTTCAGAAAGTTCACAGAATATCCTGTGTGTGTTACTTAGGTTGGTTGCGTTTCCTTCAGTGAATAAACTCGCTCGTAGTATGGCTGCGGCTTACGGAATACATTTGGGTAACAGCACAGCATGTTTGGCTTCGTACAGTAGTGGTGCTCCAGCTGTGATAGCAAATGACGCTGGAGACAGGGTAACTCCTGCTATCATAGCTCTTAACGGGACTGAGTGGGAGATAGGTCTTCCAGCTAAGTCCGGTAATGCTGCATCCAAATCCATAATAAAAAATAACAAACGGCTTATGAACGCTGACTTCGATGGAGACGACCTCTCTTATGTGGAGTCTTCATCCAACTGCCGCATTCAGAACGATGAAAAACTAGAATATGTTTTTGAGACCAGTGAAACCACAGTGTATTCCAATCCCGACAATATTGCTACCAAAATGTATGCCAAATTGTTTACTATCGCAAGCCACTCAATGAGAGATGAAGGTGACTTGAAGCTGGTTTTAGCGGCACCACTACATTGGTCAAGTGTGAGCACTGACAGGATGGTCAAATGTGCAGAACTAGCGGGATTTGATGTCGTGCAAGTTATCAGTGAACCAGCTGCTGCCCTTCTTGCTTACAACATTGAGGAAACCATGGAAGATACTAATGTGCTAGTTTACAGGCTAGGAGGTTCTTCTTGTGATGTCACAATAGCCAAGGTGTCTGGTGGCTTCATTTCAATTGAGAAAAGTATATATCGCACAGACTTGGGAGGTCAGTGTTTGACTAAGCACTTGGCAGATTACATTGCTCAGGAATTCAGACAAAAGTGGAAGTTAGATCCTCAGGAAAGCCGCCGAGCCATGATTAAACTTCAAAATCATGCAGATAACTGTAAACATGTTTTGTCAACGCTCAACTCAGCCCATGTATTCATTGAGTCATTGTTGGATGGTGTCGACTGGAGTCAAAATGTCTCTCGTGCCAGATTTGAAAATATAATTCAGTCTAAGATATCAGAGTATGTTGAACCAGCTCAGAAGTTGATAGACAGCTTTGATGGTAAAATCAGCAAGATTGTTCTTTGTGGCGGAAGCATGAAGATTCCGAAGCTACAATCTGCAATAGCAAACTTGCTACCAGAAGCGGAAGTTCTTTCAGGAATAAATCCTGATGAAGTAATTGCCGTAGGGTGTACCAGACAATCTGGGCTCTTATTAGACATACCCGAATTTGCTTTAAAGGATATCAACACAGAAGTAGAATTCTTAGGAAGAGATATTTACTTGAAGTACTTGGACCAGACAGTCCAAATATTTAAAGAAGGGTCTCCACCATATAGTCAGAGTGTTCACACTATAGATGCTGGTGAAGTAAAAGATATAAGTTTCTCTTTACATGATGAGCCTGAGGGTGAACAGTTTGCAACAGAGACTTTCAATGTGGACAGTTTGGGCAAACCTTTCACATTGAAAGCTTCACTTCAACAATCAAACATTTTATTGAAAGTGGAATGAATGGAGAGAAATAGGTACCTACTTACCTAATAATAGGTTTTTTCTTATAATAAAAATTTTGTGAAAAACTGCACTGCTTTATTTTTTAGCTTTTAATTTCCCTAGTTCCTTCCATGACTATTTTAGTCATTAAAACCGGTCCACATACTTTAATGTCAATGGACAGCAATATGTGAAATAAAAAGAAGAAGAAAAAATTTAAATGAAAAAAATAAATATGTAAACAATAACAAACAAAATGAAAATTCTAGTTTTTAAAATGAAAATTCAGTTTCTCTGCTTTTTGTTAGCCTCTATATATTACATTAGTGAAGCTTCCATACAGTCAAACAGGGTTTTCGATCATTTATCGACGCGAACACCGTACCGGTTCAAAGCGAATACAAATCACTCGAAAATCAAATACCCCGGTAAGTAGGTATAAAAACTTTAATAGACTCTATGATGAACCGTTGATTGGGTAGATACCCCTACTAAATCTATTATCCAAAGGTATAGGTACCTATCTATGAATCTGCTTATATTTTATGAGGCAAATGGCAAAGCAAGACCACAAACTGTTGGTACCTAGGTACCTACTTATATATTTTGTATCATAATCCTATTTAATCTGTTAATTCCGTGGTTAATTCATACCCTTATGCCTTGTAAACTTTCACTTTCCAGGCTGCAAAGAGAAGAAAATATGGATGATGGCTCGTCATGGGACTAGGTTGCCCAGCACCAAAGACATTCTGTACATGGACTTTATTTTACCGGATCTAAAACTAGCGATACTGTTGCAACATAAACTATCAAAAGGTATTTAAAATATTAGGCAGGTATACATTATTATATGGGTAGTATTTATTTCAGGTAGCACTTCAGAAAATCACCATTATTTCATCCAAAATATACCTACTAGTGTCCTATCAAAACTACTTGCTTGACTCATATCAAAATTGCATTTTGAAAGCTATTTTAGATTTAAAAGCAAAATTAGTATTTTTATTTTTAATTAAAATAAATATTTCTGTTATTTCCTTTTGCATCTTGAACAGGTCACAGTGTTCATATTTACAAAACTTTTCACTGGCTTGGGAATTTCTTTTCTTGAATGGTGACAATGAACTAAAAGGCCAAGTGTAAAACGCCCTCCAACTAGCCTGAGATGTTGATCTACATAAGAAACCTACTTCCACCAGTGGATGATTATGACATTAAAACCTAAAAGATAAAGAAATTCTATCCTATTTCCAGGAAAACTAAATAAAGAGCAGCTAGAGAGGCTCGAAGCCTGGTCCAATAACTTGGAGGTGGAAAATGAGAAGACGTTAACTCTGGAAGGTCAGGATGAGATGGTATTGCTAGCTGAACGGATGCATAAGAGATTTCCTGGTGCTATAAAAAGCAAATATGATAATGAGACATTTCTAGTAAGTGCCAACTAATTGCTGATGGTAGATTTTTTTTATACACTATGCAAACGTTTGACCGCAAATTCACCTGATGTTAAGTGAACAACAAATGAGATGATGAGTGATGTTAAGTGTGTGTTGAGTGAATGTCGACGACGTAACACATTTGCCTATAAGAAACTTATTCACTATCCTCTTGAAAACCTCTAAATTGTAAGTGTTTGGAAACACGAGACACCGGCAAAGAGTACCACTCTTTGGTGGTCCCCATGATAAATGTCTATAGTTGAAGTACCTAATGTTCCATTCCTGCTCAGTTCTAAACAATCTAAGCACAGTTTAGGCAATTTACCGCAATTTCTTTCCAGTTCAAATACACTGCAACAGAGAGAGCTCAACAAAGTGCAAGATATTTTGCTAATGGCCTCTTTGATAAAGAGGGGAAAGACGTTATATTTGCACCGGCAACAAAAGTGGACCTTATCCTAAGGGTAATTATAGTTTCTTTTCTATTTAAGTACCTACTAAGTATTTGAAGTTATATTGTTTTAAAATCTATCTCTTGGCTTGGTCAGCAATGCTTGTCAAATAAATTGGCGGGTGTGAAATTAGCTGCAAGAATCTCTTGCATTTCTAAACATTATAATATAATTCGAATATTATTGGAATAATAATAAGCTTTGGATAGATTCTAATTGTCACACTCACAATTATTTTTCAGGTATTGTAATATATATGTGCACCTAGTTACACTGAGTTGCAATTTTTCAGTTTTACAAACATTGTGCCAAGTGGCAAAAGCAAGTTAAGAAAAACCCTGAAACGTACACAGAGCGCAGACGATTCGGTGTTAGCCCAGAAATGCAGGCTACACTGCAACACGTGTCTAGAGCATTGGGTTTTAATACCACTTTGAGTTTGGGTTCGTAATATCCCGCTATGCCACGATAGCTTGCTTTGCTATTTGCTACTCTATTTCCTATTGTGTAAAATCCATGATTCATCGTGTAGTAACAAAACATCCCACTGTACATATTACCCGGCATCATATCGTAATTCTTGCATTACTTATATTAATTTATTATTATACCTATACATTCGAGTGGGACTTCGAGTAGACATCATTACTCCAATTAATAGCGGTCGTTGTACTAACTAGGGGTTTAGTACAAGATTTGATAGTTTTAGAAAACTTCGTTTCCTTCCATACATTTTGTAGTTACTGAAAGTGTCCGTTAGGGGCGCTGCAAGTATGATAGAAAACGAAACCAAACAAAGTATTCTAAAACTATCAAATATCTGTTGTGTCTATCAATATTGGCGCTTTCACTTTTGCACTAAATGCTAAATTCCTAGATCTATCTTAGTAAGATTACCTTCCATGGAGACAATATTTGAATGTAATCTCATTACACCTGCTGACATACCTCTTACAGCATTATGCCACTCTGCTGTATAATAGCTAACATCCGAATCTTCTCATCACCCCAAAATGATGTCATTACCTTACAGATATCGCTGTAGGTATTTAAAATTCACCGTTACAATTTCAATTGTAATATTTACACAAAGATGCATCGTAGCAACGAGAAACAAAAAGTCGTGTTGAGCCATAAATGTGACCCAAGAGGATTTATTTCCTGATGTGTCACTGTGACACAAAGGATAAAAATACCCATAAAAACTTGATTGAGATGCTTATCAATAAATGAATACTACAAGTGCGGGGTGGGTCACATGAGTGACTCAGGAGGATTTTTATCCTAATGTGTCATTGTGACTCGAGAGGAAAAAAACCCTAAGAACTTGATTGAGATGCATGTGACAGGTCACACAAGTGACCCAAGAAGATTCCTATAAGTGTGTCACTGTGACTCAAAAAAAAAATACCAATGAAAATTCGATTAGAAGTCATGAGTAAAATGTAAAACCCATTTGCAGATAAAGTATCGCTGATGTACAAAATATGTGGGTTCGAAACGGCTTGGCACAAGTACTATCCGTCGCCTTGGTGTGCTGGGTTTGACGAAACCAGTGCTGAGGTTGGTTTTCTTTGCAACATTACAAAGCTTAAAAATATATCATGCAAATGGTTGTGCTGAGATACTAAAGCAACGGATGAATAATTTATAAGTTTAAAAACTAGAAAAACCGACTTGAATTCGACTACCGGCTTCATCATCAGATGATGATGATAATGGCAGTTCATTGGGAATGTTCTAGTGACCATAAACACCACTAAAAAGTCACAGGAAAGCAAAACACGCAATTTCGTGCACGTGGATGGCTTATTTTTTTCCAGTTATTTCTATTTATAAGCCAAACTACTGAAATGATTTTGATGAAAACTGAATGGGACCAACCTGGAAGGAGGTACATTCTCTCAAATAAAATAAGAATTTTTGAAATCAGTTCATAGATAACTGAGTTCTGAGGAAATGCACATTAAAAAAAACATACAACCGAATTGAGAACCTCCTCCTTTTTTGAAGTGGGTTAAAAAAGAGTGCTTGTGACAGAGATTAAAATGTTAATATCCATTAAATGAAGTGTAACAAATCCTTGACTCGTCAAGCCATATGTAATTACATTTTTATATTGTACTAGCAGTTACCCGCGACTTCGTACGCGAGTACCGTTTCCGTGTACATTATATTATCTGTGCGTGTACCGAGCGGATACTTCTTTGAGAAACTTGACATTACACCTCATTACACCGAACTCGTACTGGAATGTCAAACGCTAGTCGTTAGACCAAAGAGGTAGTACTACGCCCTGTCAAACTGACGTGACATGACATGACAATGAAATCCTCTTGCCAATTGGCGCTGCTAATCCCGTTCTTTCATTTTATCCTGTAGATCCTGTTAATTATTCGGGATAAAAAGTAGCCTATATGTCAATCCAGGTTACGAACTATAAATATGCCAAGATTCATCCAAGTTGGTTCAGTAGTTTAGACGTGATTGAAACACAAACATCCAAACATCTAAACTTTCACATTTATAATATTAGTAGGTTTTTCACTATAGAAAATACATTGGATTGTACATAAAAATTATGAATTCATAAAGTACGCTGTAAAGAGGCGCTCCCGTCAGTTGATTATATTATTAAATTAAACAATTTGTTTAAATAAAAACATTAAAATTAGCTAAAATATAATTACTTACAATTTAGAATGTAAGTAATTATACTTTACAACTAATGTTGAGATGGATAAATGACTACAAACAGTAAATAGATGATATTTCAATTTCAGGTAATGGAATACTACTATGACTTGAAACATTACTGGGCGGACGGTTACGGGCATGATCTTACGTACCGACAAGCGTGCATGACCATCAAAAGTTTGTTCGACAATTTTAGGTAAGAAGTCGTTATTTAATTTCGCCTCGCTTCCTGATTAAAAAACTAGGCCATCTTGTGCAGTTTTACACTAAATAACTTTTATACTGCGTAAGAGTCAATACGCACTGTCGACTGTGACGCGGCATTCTATAATTTAAAAAAGTATTTACGCACTTGGTCGCCGTTATTTTTGTTAGTGACAGGCTTTTTCGAATCAACAACGTTTTAATAACACTTGCATTATTTGGAAGTGTATAGAGCTGTTAATGCCCCATTTAATAGCAGCCCATGATTACGTAAATTAAATGTTGTAACAGCTCTAGATTACATATTATTATGCCGCGAACGTATTTTCATAGATAACCGAGGCGCTTCACTTCCATGGGTAGGTAGTAATATAATATCGGTTCATTAAACCTTTAATTCATAGATAATGAATTCTAGGAGTTTTCCAAGGAGTTTTTTTACGCGATAGAGGGGTTTTGAACAAGTCCCACTATTAAATTTTTAGTAAAAATGTTATTATTTTTATTATGTTATTATTTTGTGTTCATTTTAATTTAATTTTCAATTATTACTTTGTCATATTAATTTAATTACATGATTTTATAATATAACTTAATTTCAAATACGATTGTAAAGAATTGTTGTTAAATAAATGATACAATATGAATGTAGAAGCTCCTCTAAATGCCTGTTTACAATTATTTAGCGCAACGTTCGGCCTCTGTTTATGAATTGGGGGGTAGATGGGCAGTTCTAAATAATCATTATAATAATTACGGTGTTATTCTTGCAGCAGTAAAAAATCTCCGAAAGCGACATTTTTCTTCGCACACTCTGGTACAATTCTAAAGATTTTATCTCATCTCGGTTTATACAAACCGGCAACGCATCTCCGAGCAGATAACTTTGAAGAATATAGAAATAGGACTTGGAAAACCACTGATATAGACTGCTTTGCTGCGAACCTCGCTTTTGTATTATATGAGTAAGTATTTTTAATCCCCGAATATATAAAGAAGAGTGTTATAAGTTTGAGCCAGTATAGGTCTGTTTTTCTATGTCCTCGTAGTTTTGAAACTATGATTCTTATTTTGATGCATTTTCTAGAAAGAACGTTTACCTATATTGTGTAAAAAAAAGCCTGTAGATCTGTGTTGGTTCTAAGCTATGTTTTATTAAAATCGGTGCAGCCGTTTTCGTGTTTTGATGATATTCATTAGCATCAACAGTTTTGAAGAGTTCGAAGACATGTTCGAAACTATTTTTTGGTTCATCTCAAAGCATTCGTTTGACGAACCGGAGTCCATACTCCATAGTTTGATTTTCCGGGATAAAAAGTAACCTATGTGTTCATCCAGGTTACGAACAGGTTATATTCCAAGTTTCATTCAAATCTGAACAGTAGTTTTTGCGTGAAAAAGTAGTAGATTAGTAAAGATGAGGTTCGAATTTTTTTTTAATACCCTATTCTGTCCCACTGCTGGGCAAAGGCATCCCCCTCTTCCCTCCACTGGTCACGGTCTTTCGCCAAACTAGGCCAGTCCCTGTTAAAAACATCAAGGTCGTCTCTCCACCGCCGTTTCGGTCTACCTCGGCGGCGATGTCGAAAGCGGCGAAACTATATAATTTTTAAAAAATAACATTTTGGTTTCAGGTGTAACGACGGTGAGCACGTGTTAACTCTACATCAAGAGCAACCGGTGATAATGCCGATGTGTGAATCAGAACTGTGCCCTCTCGACGTTTTAACGAAGCATTTCCACAGTTCGATACACAATTGCAACTATGAAGATATGTGTAGCCTTGACAAATAGGTAACAGATTTATTACACATCGAATTAAAAATCTCTAGATAGTAAGGTATGGGTACTAATATACAACGTGTAACATATTGTCCCTATAAACCGAAAAGGGGCTTATTCAGACCAAACACGAGAATAGATTCATCATCATCATCATCAACCTATACTCGTCCACTGCTGGACGTAGGTCTCTCCCAAGACGCGCCAATAAGCTCGGTCTTCGGCTCTTCTCATCCAGAATAGATTGGCATGTGCAAAAGTTGCATACAACATATTTGAAATTTCTTTTTATCTTAGAAAATTGCGACAACTCTAAGTGTTTACTTTGCGTTTGTATCCAGCCTGTTAGTACACATGCACAAGCACCCTCCTATCACGTCGCAACCACACATAGACACTTCAACTTCAACGAAACTTGACACTTTTCGTGTATGAAAAACTTCGATACATTTAAAGTCGTAGAACAAACTTTGTTCGCCATGACGTGTAGAATACCCCCTCTTTGGACGTATAAGGACATTACGTTACACCCTGTATACAACGAAGATTACAAAATCGTTCAAAATTTATATCTTCAATGGGGAGATACAGGCAAAGCTAATGCCAACAAATGGCGCTGTATTAGTCTAGTGTTTCATCTAGTACCATACTTTGGCGACATTTTTGAGGATATAAAATCACTTATAATGCAATATCTCTAAAACTTTAGTCTAGAGTGTAATCAGAGCTAAGCTAGAAAATAAAAATGCAAAGCTTCAGAAAAAATATAATTTTGAATCAAACAAGTTTAGCATTCCGACAACCTATAGCGATGTCGCTTTAAAAGAAATACAATTACGTACAATTTTATTAAGACTATTTCGAAATAGGCTATTTAAAGAACATGGTGTAAAAAATACGCTACTTTATTATAGAAGAATATATATTAAGTCAATTATTTAGTACAAAAAGCTGTATGTTGAATAGCTTTAAAGACTGATAGTAACATTTGTTAAAGAATGCTTTTTATAAATGTTATATACATAAATTGTTATCTCAGTTTAATATTTTTTAGCCCAGTGTTTAAAAGCCATTTTGTAAAACAACCCAGTTATTTTAATTTGAAATAAAAATTTGCACTAATAAAATACTAATTATGACGAAACCTATTTTTATTATTCACAAAATTACCTATTCATGACTTTCTCTGGTTTAGTCAACGTATTCTGCTTATCCTACTAATATTATAAATGCGAAAGTTTAGAAGTTTGGATGTTTAGATGTTTGTGTTTCAATCACGTCAAAACTAATGAACCAACTTGGATGAAACTTGGCATATATATAGTTCGTAAAACCTGGATTGACATATAGGCTACTTTTTATCCCGAATAATTAACAGGATCTACTGGATAAAATGAACGAAAAGGATTAGCAGCGCCAATTGGCAAGAGGATTTCATTGTCATGTCATGTCACGTCAGTTTGACAGGGCGTAGTACTACCTCTTTGGTCTAACGACTAGCGTTTGACATTTCAGTACGAGTTCGGTGTGATGTCAAGTTTCTCAAAGAAGTATCCGCTTGGTACACGCACAGATAATATAATGTACACGGAAACTGTAGACGCGTACGAAGTCGCGGGTAACTGCTAGTTAATAAATAAAAATAATAAATTAATAAATAAAGCTTATCATTGCTGGTCATCACGTTGTAATATGGACTCCAGTTCATCAAATCTCAATACTTTGAGATGAACGAAGTGTTTCAAACTACAGTTATGCATGCGATTTTAAACTGCGATTATGCAATGCCGTCAAACTTATAACGCCTCCATTTTTCGGCCGGAGGTTAAAAAATGATAGGTGTCCTCTCAATTCTGTGCTCGTAATTTTAACCCGAAATTTCTACTTGTTACTCAAGAAAGCAATTCAATATGGCGCTCGCAATCAAACTTAACGCCTTGTAGTTCACAGCTTTAATGGCTTATTCAGTACCTTCTGAGAATTCCATAGATTAATTTCCATTTCACTTATTGAAAAGTTTAAACTTCGTTCTAAGATAATGTTTATCGGAAACTTTTGGAATTTAGAAGTTTAGATAATGAGTTTGAGGAATAAGGCGTGGTCTACGAACAAATGTTTTATTTGTTCGGGGCGTGTTAATTCGTCCAAGTGTAAAGACAATATTGGTAAGTAGAGAGAATGCAAATATTTTCATATTGCCAGCGTCATCAAAAACATTGAATTTGATAATATTGCGATTAAATATTTATTGGCACCATATGTCGGTTCGGCGTTATTCTCAGTTCGGCAGAGATTTTACCTAATAGGGATGACGTCATATCTCGGCCATATCTCATTTTGACGTCATCAGAAGCTCAAGATATCGCATCATTTATTTCACCATTCATGTAAAAACAATGGTATCATGAGTCTTATTTCTAGATATCATCATCATTATTCCCCTACCCTTATCCCACGTTAGGTGGGGTCGGCACAACATGTCTTCTTCCACTCACTCCTATCATTAGTCAACTCAGAATCTACTCCTCTCACATTCATAGCAGTTAAGTATTTGGCATCTGTCTTTTTCAAGTTACAAAGTCTACTTTACGACAACTAAAGCTCAACGGTCGCATGAAAAATTCAATAACGACAATCATCATGTCCCTTCCACATGGGTCTCCGAGACCTCGGTCACTTCGAGCCACTCTGAATGCAAATTAAGCTTTATCACAATATACTGTAGGTTCAATACGGGTAGAAAGCAAGTACTGGTTCTGAAAAATTACTGGGCCTTTTGCGCTGTCACGGCGAAATGAACCGTCGCTAGTTCTATTAAGTTTTAATATCCCTTGTGTACGATTCATTGGAATTATATCCCCAGTGCTTCTATGTTGGTTCGTCTATGCCTTTAACAACCACATTTTAACCCTCCATAAAACACGCCCGTACTTTGTATTCTGTAAAATATTTCTGTAAAAGGTCGCAAAGGCCGTAAATGAAAGGTTTAAAACATAATTGTTCGCATAAAAATGTTGTATCTGACATGAACAAAGGTTTTTATCTAGCCATCTGGCATCTAATATGCCTGCCTGTTTTACGTACCCTAATAATTATTTTGTGCTATCTTCAAACGATCATAATATAGACTAATTAGCTTCCGCCTGCGACTTCGTCAGCGTCCCGTTTGATTCTGTTGATTTTCCGGGATAAAAAGTAGCCTGTGTGTTAATCATACTAACTATAATGTATTCAAGTTTCATCCAAATCGGACCAGTAGTTTTTGCGTGAAAGAGTAACAAACATCCATACATACAACTTTCGCGTTTATAATATAGGTAGGAGTAGGATAGGATTCCTCTCAGCCACCTCACACGATCAAAGTTGTTCTTGAACTAGAATTCTTGTTTCTGATAATAAAATAGTTTCTCATGCATAGATTTCAGTAAAGATTTTCATGCAAAAATGACGAAAAATGTATGTAAATTCGAATAAGCACGATAAAGCTCACACAGTCAACGATCAACGAGAGTAAACGAAATAGCTATATACCTACCTCCTTAGTGGTCATTATGTCGATTGCCGGCTCTAAGAAATTGAAAGCTCAGACAAGTATTTCTGTTACAAGAGATTTTCCTAGAACAAAGCTTCTCTACATTTTCTACAATCAATATAATAAGAAGTAATTTTCTTCTCAAGTTCTATAGGTACTTTATTTGTAAAGAAATAACCACTGTTTCTATGTTTCTCTAAATAGTAATAAAATAAAGCTGTACCTATTAAATAAATAAACTACTTGAATCATTTTCGTGCAAATCAAGCATAATAAAACCAATTCGATGTAAGCTTGGAATAATTACACCACAAATTACACCATGTTTGTCTCTTTCGATCGAATTTGAATCTGCTTGTCAATGCAAAAGACAAAACATGGTGTTACTATTCCAATCTTACTCGTACATCGAGTTTATTAATAGCAGGGAATAAGTAATTACATAGTTTTATAGATTCAAACTCTAATTTTTAGATACTTGTCAATAGCTCAATATACAAACTTTACGAAAGTAACATCCAGTCATAATAACTGTACCTATTACGTTTGACGCGTAGGTTGCATTCAAGTTTACAGCACATTTCGTAATTAGACAGACAACAATATATTCACAACTTTAGCGCTCAAATACAGCTTGACACTCAACACAAAAATGTTAAATTAAGAGGAGTAAAAAAAATCTGAAACTTAGCTGAAATAATGATGAGGACCGACCCGACCTGATATTTAGCGTTACCTACCTCTACATTATTGACTACATTACGTCACAGAGCAAGTCGGTTAGGTTGAGCACGAAGAAATGTGACAGTCGCTGCGTTTTCGAGTCGTACTGCGCGTTAACGACAGCTCGACTGCCAAGCGTTGTAACGTCAACGCGCAGTGTATCATCGCAACGTGTCACGTATTATATTCATATTCATTTATTTTTAACCATAGGAACTTATAGAGAACACTTAGTTACGTCACTTTTATACAAAACAACACGATGATGCGATGTCGTATCGGGTTAGTCTCAAAATCCCCCTTGAGTTTCCCCCCTTAAGGGGATGTCGTATCGTGTATATGTGTTTTGGTCTTGACTCAATTGTACTTGTAAAGTTGTATTTAGGTAAAGGTCACTTGAGTTGTCAAGCTACTTCTGGAATTCGGGTCAGGAGCGTATTTAAATCTTTTTGAGAATTCGTTCCGAGCTCTGGGACAAACAATGCTTTTATGAATCGTTAAATTATCACACTGCAATGCTATACCAACTGAAATATATCAATACTAGTTAAGTTTCAATGACTTTGCCTGTATTCTGGTTTATACATATTATCTTTCAAACTCGGACTGAGGTTCAGTAATTCCTTTGTGTACTGCTTTAAACTCTTGTCCGCATGATGTTTTAGTAATTAATAGTAAACCCCTTTAACATCTCGTGGGAGTGATGTTATTTTCTTTCTGTATGTATCGCTGAAGTTGAATTTCAGTAATTCATAAGTGAACCCATCAAAATTTCGTGCTAAGACCTATGGTTTTTCGTGGATTTTCAGTCATTTCGCACAATCGCAACAATTTTAATATATTTAGGGTAATTCTAAAGGTCACCTTTTGATGTTACAGTAACATCACGTTTAGAAACAGTCATGTTTTTTTTCATGGTTGATTTGAACATAATTTGTTTTATTGTTTTGTTTGTACGAAATACCTAAACATTGTTCATTACTAACAGTAAATGAATTGTGTACCATGTTTTGTTTTTCTAAAGGTATATCTATATTATTAGTTTACTTTATGCAACTAAACGAGGGAACAAGCCATTGGCCCACCTGATGTTAAGTGTGGGTTGCGTACTCCCATGCTTTGTATCGAAAATTGAGATAAAGGTAAAATAGGGAAATAGTCCTATGTGACATCAGATCAGGGATAAAACACTAGCCGAACCTAAAAAACATGTATTGCTCCATCAGGTAACTACACCCAAATCAAGAGCACCCGAAATTACTTTTCTTAAGAATTACTTAACAATTTATTACAGTTTTAAAAGTTCAAAAATGTTACCTCACTACCTTTACGTAGGCCATCTTTCTTGGCAAAATAGACGCTGAAAGAACTTTTAAACAGAAAAAGAAGTAGGCTAAGCTGTTTTCAATTTCCGTGATGTGAGGTCGGATTTAGTCAAGTTGTTTTCATAGTACCTACGAAGTTTGGCAAACGCATCGCACAGTGAATGATACTGGCGCACGCATTCTACAATTGCATGCTTTGGCACGCACGATGGAGTTATGGTGTCACTGAATTGGCAATGTCTTTGTATTTCAGGCATGTATTCTAAACTAAGCAAGCAATTCGTACCAAAGTACTTGATTTTTTGAACCAGACAGACATAGATCAAACATTAACGGCCAACGATGTACGGAAGGCAGAGCTATACTACTGAACTGTGACGCATGTCCTGGTTGAGACCTACCCCAAGGTGAATGCTCCTACAAGATCGGACAGCATCCCTACCGACCTAATCTGTAGAGTCTAGATAGAGCATAAGGATTAGATCCCTAATCCGGCCCTGCGTCAGACAACGTCTCGGCAACATGCCACAGTACGATGCAGTTCAACGGCATTGCGACTATACCCGTCTAACCTAGAACGCACATGCAGTTCTAGACACAATGGAACAGCTGACCCACTATTGCATAAAATAAAGTCAATCCGCGGTAATCCTTGACAACATTAATGTCTGTTGAAAATTTTTAAAAGCCCAAGCGGAGAGAAGAAACGTATAGGTCTACAAAAGCAAGCATTTTTCTTTTCTTTGTGGCCATCAGTCATCATAACTTAAGCATCCTGCCATATTTCCTGTGCCCCTCTCCTCTTTTCTTAACAAGAGCCATATAGACCGATCGGTTTATTCTTATATCTTTACGTTCTTGGTTTCGACGATAATTATGGAGCTAGCTAACAAGTAAGTAATAATAGTGTTTTCTTGTTCAAAATGCATCAAAGGTTACAGAAGTGAACCAGCTGAAACTTCCCTTACCCCTGAACAACTAGAACAAACTGACTCCCCGACTATTCAGAAAGAAATTAATTAAAACTTCCACACCGTGATTTACGATGTATTCCAAGCTTTGTTTCTTTTTTTGATTAATCGACAGGATTACCTGAACAAAGAAGGCTACATTGAATTGAAATCGATAAAAACGACCACCGAGCGGTGTAGGTATGCCTTTGTGTTTTTATTAGGAAAGGAAACAGAACTTTTAAATGAATTATCTACTGTACTCGTACAACATGTGCAACACCTACCATCGAACATATGCAGAAGTTTTCGAGCATTTTCATGAAAAATACTGCGTTTTATTTGACACAGATCAGGCACATAATTACTGATATTTTTATTAACAGCTAATTATATACTAGCTACATTTATTTAGGAAACTTACTAGTAAACGACAATGTGCAGCTTCGATTGTTTCCATATTTTTTACGAAATCGAAATCTTATCTACTTACCCAATGACGTTTTCTCGCTCTTATTAGTTCTTCCCCCAACTAACCCACTCCAAATAATGACCCGGTATGACATTAAATTATTGCTGCTTTTCCTTCCAAGGATGTGCGAGATAGCTAAGAAGTAAGCTGGGAAAATATCTTCAATTAGATATCGAGGTTAGAAAATGCAACAATCCAATTGGTTGATTTTTTTCATTCGATATTCCATGCCAAGCCCCACCTACGTACCTACACATGAGTAGGAAACTGTGGTAGGAAAGACCAGAAGGACCAATAAATCATCAAATACTTCGAGATGCTCTTGTCATGCGTAGTTGAACGCGTGGGGTGATTTAGATGTTTTTCCCTTCATATTTTCTTCGCCATTACACATAAACTACATTCAACGTTATGTCGTATACCTCCAAAACACAGTCATGAGATCAGAAAAGTAAGTATCTTATATGCTTCGAATCGTATAACTTTTACAATGAACTTTTGAGTTTGGTAGAATATAGTTCCCCAAAGGATTCTAAAATATCGATTTGGGTGATCTCTGAACTGAAACTTCTCTATGAGAGCAACATACAGAACCAACGCCACCTTCAGCACTTAAATATCAAAATGTTTAACTATTTAGTAAACCTCTCTCAAAAAATATGGAATATTTATAACGATTACGCTTTTAGTACAACCTCTACTAATATTTTATCTTCATTTATTTCATACAATTTAACTGACACGGACGTCGAACTTAAACAAACGGCTTAACATCTTAAATGGAAAACTTTCTAAGAAATACTAGAGTTTAATGGCGCTTCTGTTTCGCGTCATTGCGTTTAATGACTGGGAATTTCATTAGAGCTGGCCTTCTTAACTAGGGACGAGAAGAACACTGATAGGTTATTTATATTTACTTGAATATGGCTCGTTTCTAAAACCATATATACTTATATATATATATTATTTCTTTACCAGCAGCTTCATCATCAGTTGTGCCAGTTTAGGACTATTGGTATCTCGTCCTACTGTGTCGAAACGCAATCTTTTAATCCTAGTTCTACTAATTTTATAAACGCGAAAGTTTGTACCTATGCATGGGTGTTTGTTACTCTTTCACGCAAAAACTACTGGTCCGATTTGGATGAAACTTGGAATATATAGTTCGTCGTAGCGTGGATTAACACATAGGCTACTTTTTATCTCGGAAAATCTACAGGATAAAACGGGACGCGGATGAAGTCGCGCGCAGAAGCTAGTTTTATTAATATTTTGGTTCTAGTTTGGTCTGCTGGATACATATCTTCCCACATAGATTTCTAGGAAGAACGATATGGGATTTCTCCCCATGGACTGACGACAACGCTTCATCAGTAAAAAGACTAACTTAGGTATATTAAACTGCACGTGCAAAAATTTAGTATCGTCCTCGACTAAGTTTTTGTTTTTTTTTACCAGTTGACCTTCACCTGTCCGTACCAAGTTGTTTTTACCCGAGATGTTGCATTTTATAACTTCCTCTATAAAGCGTAGGTGTGGAGACTGATGTTCAATCTCAAAGAATCACTTTGCTGAGGCGTATCATATACTGACAAGTTGAGGAGGAACCTGTAATACAATTTTTACCATCGAATCATTCGTAAATTGAAAAATGGGAAAACTTTCGTTTTTGAGTCCATAATCTTCCATTTGGTATTTTTTCATTTGATAAACAGATTGGCTTTTTGTTATTGTAGGTGCGTAGCATTTTATAGCCAGCTATTTACGAGGCCGGCCATAGACGTCTTCCGACTGATTGTGATGATCTATTAATAGTGTTTTGAATGATTTGGTATCAAACAGTCTATAAACAAAATCGCTACAATTTTATTCGTTCCAGTTATGTTGGTATGGTTTTTCCCCATGTCTGGTGTTTCAAGTACGGTGATTTTTTATTTGAACTATTAATCATAATTTCTTTTTTATGATTGGACCTCATTGGTAGATCCCCACATTGTAGCTAGGTACAGTAAGCAGCATGAATATTATGGTACAAAGTTTCAAAAATGTTGTACCTACCTATAACTATCCATTTTCTTTTTCTAACTATAATTAAGAACTAAAGACTATCATAAAAGTATTTTGATAAAAAATTAGGACTAGATTTAACAGTCGGTACATAATTTTTAAATTCTGAAAAAGGGATCTAACTTCTGATGCTTACTGTACTAGAGGTCGATGCTTACAGTTAGGTTTCCGTCAGCGTCACCATCTGAAAGTAAAATATTTTAAAAGGGTAGGTCTAAACCAGTTTAAGATGCTCTAGGTTTTACACAATTTTAATGTTGACTGCGTAAAATTTAAAAACTAAATAGCCAGCAAAACAACGCATTCTGTGCTCTTAAACCGGGTTGTAGGTATTTTTACATTTTATTATTCTACGATAAAGAAGCGGTGAAATACTTCGTAAATTACTTGCCTAGCAGAATTCTGCAGCGGTTAGCGAAACATAAAAAGCGTACAGAATCGGTTCTGGTCAGTATCAGGCGATATTTACGATGCTAATGATTGATCGCATCATTGTTGTGGAGTTGCTAACTTCGAGCGTTGTTGTCAGTCCGTTGCACAGTTAAGGCACAGGCTAATGTGTAGTTTGTATGGCTGAGGGTTTATTCGTTTTTAACGGGCGAAGCAAACAAGCCATGGATTATGCAGTGTTTTCAACCGTCTGATATCTGGCATGCAGTGAGCTCTCGCCCCTGCTTCTAAACGCGCGTACGCACTTTATGTGAAAGAGTTTGATAGTGCGGGAGGATTTTTCAGTGCTGTTTATGACTGATACGTAAGTCATAATTGGTTTTTTTCGCGCAATTACTGAATTGAGCAATGCAGCAGACATTAATTCGAGCCGCTCAAATCGTATCAAGGAACAAAATATCCGTTAAGTAGGTACCTACCTAAGTTACAAATGTTTCTCACTATGTAAAAATGCTGTAAAATTTTTATATTACCTGGTGTTTTTACCAATGTTTAAAAAAATTATGAACCTATATACTTGAATTTTTTTGCGACCTGAATTATAACAACACATTCAGTATAATAAATGAAGATTTTTTTGATATCTATCGCACACACAATAAAATTATAGGCATAGTTTACCTAGAAATTAGGTAGCTAGCGGTAGGTTATGTCTGGCTGGATTATAAAAATATTACTTGAAGTGCAAGGTATAGTTAATTTATTATGATTTAGTTAAAATCCCTTTTATTTGTTTCTAGAACCAGTGACACAATGAACCTAAAATTGAACAACGAATTGAAAAGCTCCAGGATAACTATGAAGTCGGACTCCTTAGTGAAGGTACAATAATTATGTAAATGCACACATTACTTTTCTTAACTTTTTGGTTCGGATTAGAATGTCTAAGGCTGGATGCGATCAACTCCGAATAACGCTAATCGTCAGATAAAATGCTATCAGTCTGTATCTTGAGCTTGTCAAAAACAAGGACGGCAATATTTAATCTAGAGAATAGCGTTATTCGGAGTTCGAATTCAAATCCAGCCGAAGCAAGCAACGTTACTCACATAAACACTTATAATTTTTGTTTAAAGTGTTTAGACAATACATATTCTAAGTAAAAAAAAGCCCTGAATATCGTGATTGCAGGAAGGTGTGTCTCAGTGTTTTTAATCACTGGTTTATTCAAAGGGTGTTCACAAAAGGCTCCGCTTTATAATGAAAAGTAACATCCGTGTTTTCTTTGTGATATAAAGTGGTTGTTTATTGTCTACTGTTTCTTTTAATAGTAGTTTTTATATGTGGGTGCTCTATAAATAGGTAGGTAGTGCATACAAATCCGTCTTCGCCTTGGATAACAATTCGCTGTCGTTACCTAATCTTATCAACTTGCGAAATACCAAATGGAATTCAAATTAAATTCGGTAAAACTATACATAATCTAACAAAATAATATGTTTTCCTTCGTTTTAAAGGTTCAAAAAAATATCTTCCAGCTATTTTTGTTTTTTCTCAAAACAAATTGTAGTAAAGCGCGTGATCTGCGTCCGTTCTGACTTTACGGCCCGTATTTACGGCTTATTCCTGACACTGCCGAAGCACTGATCCAGACTAAAGCATTGATTTTTGTATGAAAATCTCTACTCAAATCTATGCATGAGTAACGACTCCTTTATACGGACCTCACCTTGTAAAGAACTGAATGAATTTCACGCCGGTTTATGAATTGATTTTCACTGTACCTACACAATGCAGCCCACGTAAACTGAAACGTGGCAACTATTCCAGAAATGAAATAACTACACTGATTTTACAAATCTATCACGTGTTTTGAAATAATTTGCGTTTACAGAAATTGTCTCTAGGTAGATAAATTTATTAGATAAATTTAAGCAGAATAGGCTGGTAGAAGTTAAAACTTCTAATGTTTTCCAACTTATAATTTTGCCGTAATTAATCCACGTCCTGTAGTTTTGGGGTCCCGTGAGATAGACGACCGAACAAAGGAGCTTCGTTAATAAACTTTCGTTTTGGGAAATCCTAACAAATTGGATAAATTACTAAACGTTCAGTGGGCACAGATACTTGGGCTGAGTAAACTAAAACAACAAAATTATGATGTGTAATCATAACCACTTCATAAATGCCTACTTGTTCATCAAACGAATTAAGGGTACGCTCTTGGTGTGCCTTTGGTACCATTTTTAGGGCATTTGATCCTTGACCTAAATTATGGGTCAAATGCTTGACTTAAATCATCTTGTAAGTCCAAGGGCTCAATTCTACTAAGTTACAAAAATTGACGTTCATTCAGTTACAACTTTGGTTCGTTCTGGAATGTCATTGGGCAGCTGGATCGAAATAGCTTAAAAACAGATGAAGAACTACGGTTCAGCTACGTTTCAGCTATCAAAGTTTGATTGTAGAATACGAAATAATCTAAAACAGATTAAAAACTACGCTTCAGCTGACAAGTTCGTTAGTGGAATTGGCCTCCCGTGCTCTACTGGTCCTAATTATTTTGTCGAAAAAGCATTTACCTCTGAAGTCTCTTAAGTATACCCCTGATTTTTGTAGAGTTTCATTCTTCTGCTAAACAATTGACGATATAATTTTAAACCGTGCTATTGTAAAAGCTACTCTATTTCTTATACCTACAAAGGGTAAACACTTTAATAGGCTTGGTACCAGTTATGCTCTCAATGATATGTGTGATGTATGTTATTTCTGAAGGGCCGAACAACAGAGCATCCTAATTCATGCGAAGATGTTTTTCAGAGCTTTTTTTTCTTAGAAGCAGATTTATTACAAAATTACAGACTATGTTAAATTTTATATTCAAATTAGTGCTAAATGTCATTGAAATGAGGTTCAAATTAGTGCTTTAGGGTGACGCGGCGGAGTGTCCCTTTATTAGCTGTTCACGATGTTTTATTTCACTATTCACAGATTCAACAAAAAAGGATGAATGTGGACATAATATTTTATCAGATGACCGTTCCATATACACGAGGCAAGCCCTCTTACAACAACATTTTATTAGGCAGTTCCTTTCCATTGCTGAAATGATAGGGCCTGCGACTGTTATCCATACAGACGCGATGAAAAACTTCTAAGATCGTTCGAGATTCTTGAACACCATATAAACTAATAAAATGAAAAGAGTTAGACAAGAAATGAAAAATTATAAAAGTACAATGATAAACTAAGGGGTAGGAGGGAGAGGGTAGTCAAAAACACGTCCATATCTGAGTAAAGCTTATGATTGCAGGAGGAACGCCGCCGCACCGGGCGCTACATAGCAATACTAGTCGGGATAATGCTGTTCTTGCTGGCGTTGTACCACGCGTGGGTGCGACGCATACCTATCGTAGCTAGCTTGGTGGTGCCGGCTCTGATCATGTTTGTATACGTCGCTTGGGTGCTGTTCACTGCTTCGAGGGACAAACATCGGGTAACTATTTTATTCTCTACTGTTTTTGGTACTTAGAAATATTGAAGAGTCAAAAGCTCCCTAGAAACCCCTCCCTCCTGGATCCGCTATAGTCTGTGGAAAAAGAGAACCGTCGTGGCGTTACGGTGAACTAACATGCCCAATCCAGCTGTCATCGCAACTGTCAAGACTAAGTGTCAACTTTGACTCGATAAATTATTGTTGATCTTGTTTTTGTGCAAAAAAATTGCAGAGCAGTATCAACGCATTTGCACAGACTCTAGCGATGACAGCCAACACAGTGTGAACAAGTGGTGACTGCTTGGAGAAAAGGTTCTCAAAATGGGGACATCCCATTCCGGTAGACGAAACGGGGAAAGCTCCACCACTGGAAATATTTCAGGCAATTTAAATTGTCACGTTGATTTTTCAGCTATGAACCGAACTGAAGTACAAAATATGAGGACCGTTTCTACTATGGATATTTATTTTTTTAACTTTCCTAAGGCGCCAAGGTACAGGTGGGCGGAAATCTTAATATTTTGGTTGAACAGGAAAAAATTCAAATTAGTTATTTAGGTAACATTTTATCAATATTAATATTAATTAGATCTCCAAACTTTGTCATAATTTTTTTATTTAAACATAATTTGGAAAGGTTCTAATTTGATTCTAGAATATTCTGATAATTATTTCGTTCTAGTACTTTACTTTCAAATAAGTTTTAGAGAGTATTATTCATTATTCGTTTCGTAAAATGCTGTAGGTACCTACTACTACCTACTGGTATTTCAATTAATAAAAACCTAGTAGGTACTTAAAGCATTTCATACCGAGTAAATGTAGGCCAAACCTTATAAGCGTCAACACGAGAAAAATATAAAACCTAGTGATTTAGGGCACAGCCGTGAGTCACAAAATACTGTAGAGCTTAGACAAATCGACTTCTGATTAGAAGCCACTGAAAAAAAAAAAGAAAGATTTATGAAACCCGATCTTGTGTCAGCTTATTTTTGATTCAAGGGGAACCAAATAAGCCTCGAATAAACAGTGAATAACACAAAAATTATCAAAGTTATTGCGGCTACAGGGCACCGCCATTTTGTAAACATAAACAATCTTCGGATTGAAAATAATCGAGAATCGAACATTGAAGTAAACCAAACAGCATACGATTTTTTTATCTTATCTCTTACACGAATAATAGAATGGTTTTATTCATATTGGTTCATATTCATACAGGCTATAAAATCGAGAATCGAACATTGAGGTAAGTACTTAAAAATTTTTAAACATCAATTTTCAGATCTTGTTTTGGTCTATATTTGCAATCTTAAATCTAACACATAATGTACGTGTATTATTAAGTTGAGTTTAAATACAAACTTTCATTACTAGGTAAAGTATTCATTGACTACTGCCATTTATTTGTAAAAAACAGGCAAGTTTTTTTTCTATCGTTAAAATTTTTAGTAATCGTGTTTTCACATCACATAATGCATCACATATATCCTCAACAGTACTATATTTTTTTTCAGAATTATTTAATTATTGACTTTTATTGATACCTACGCAGGATTAAACTTGAAATATTGTCGAACCGATTCCGCCCTCTGTTTTAAGTGATCGAAAAAGCTGATTAAGCTGAAAAGCAGTGTATACTTACTACAGGGCATCTTACACATCCTGGCAAACATGCCTGAAGTCTGAGTCAGCTGCTCATTACCAAGCAAACATCTGGCCCGATTGATGCCGGTTTGACAGTCTGTTTACGAAACAACTAGATCACGTAGTAATTAACTAGGTTCTGCCGAATTGCCTTGAAGTTCATTTACATTGTGAAAGCATAATTTATGAGACAAGTGTCTGGGAGCCTATCAGGTGTACCTAATCTTGGGCATAAACTAAAATTTATGCGGGTTTTTTAACCAAATGATTACGCGTGTGAAATTTTTCAATACCGTACCTACAGAGGTACAGTCGGCTACATAAAGTCGATTATCAAATTAAGTTTTTAAAACCCAAGTAAATTAAGTCGTAAAATGTTATAAGCAGCTCTATCATTGAAATTAGTATCTAGTGCTGACTGTACCTATCTATCATAAGTTGATATCCAATTGGTATAGTTACATAGTGGTGTCTTGTGTTTATTATTATGATTTATGACCATTGAGCCACACAAGACGAGTCATACACCGCGTATGTCTGTCTGTATATAGGTTAGTAGCTAAAAGTATCTGCAAAACGGATTTTACTCCGGTTTCGTATAGCTTAATTTCCGGGGAAAGTTTTAGCGTAGAATTTAACCCGCGCCAACTGGGGCGGGTTAGCTAGTATTTTATGACGAAAACCATTCAAGGAACTATTTCTAGTAGCGACATATCTACATAATGTAGCTGGATAGTATTTTCCAATCAACTAGAATTTGACCTAGCTTTTGTCATCTTAAAAGATTTCGGTTTCATTACAATGGGAGAAGATCGATATCTAGAGAAACGCTAGGTACTGCGAAGATCTTACTGCATTCTTGGGCAGAAATCACTTGCTACGTCCTTGACACACCTCTTCATTCATTCACTAAATGTGCAAATAAAATGAAATAAAAAAATCCTTTCAAATCCAACGACAGACATTTCAATCCCTCACAATAAATTCACAACCAAGACATGTGGCAGGACGTGACGTAGCATTCAAGACTGCGGGTTATTCTCTTACTAAAATCTAGTAAAGATATGATTGGAGTTTGTTAGGATAGTAACAAAATAGTAGCCAGTGAATTTTATGAAATCCCAACAAAATCCCTTTTTCTTGATCTTACAAGATTTTACTAAGAGAATTATCCCTCAGGTAAATAACGATATTATCATTCAGTCGCTGAACCACGTAATACAACAACCTCGCCGAAATCGTGCCCGAAAATAATCCCGAATATAGTTTAATAAAATAAAGTTTCCGCAATTTATTTCGAAAGACGATTTTCCTAAGGGCAATGTGGAGCATGTCGAGATTTGCCTTGTTCAAATTCAAGTACGGTAAAGCAATTTAAATCCAAGGTCAGACTTCAAATCATTTCGAATTGGTTCATTAGAAAATGGGAAAAGAAAATTTTATTTCTTATATTTGCTGAGACTAAATTCGGAAATATTTTTCTATTACTTTCAGGTTGGTACTTCTGTAGTGTCTTCTTTTATTTTATTGTTATATGTTAGTTTATTTTTATGTTTTGTATTTAAGTTGTGTTATTAATTAGTGAGAAAATATTCAAAAAGCATTCGAAATTCTCCACTCAAAATACTTCGCACAGAGTGTTCTTACAAACCAATAAGGCTGATAATGACAAGCTAATAAAAATCATAAACATCAAAACCTATTTATAAAATTCTTTCATGAAAACATAATTGGTTATTACAAAATTCAATTTCCGTAAAATATCCATTTATTCGACATCTAAAGTTTCGTAAAAAACTCCTGCGTATTTATGTAGGTATATTAGTAAGTTGGGCCGTAGAAGTCTTGTGGGAACCGCCCCTAACCATTGATGCAAAGCTTTTAAGAACTGTGTTTGCCGTGACAGAGCTTGGTGATGAGTATCAAACTAAGCATTCTCCAATAGCTGAAACTGTGAAATTTCGAAAAGAAATCAACTGCGGGAAAATTAAAATATATAATTTATAAGTTCAAAAAACTAGAAAACCGACTTCAATTCGACTACCAGCTTCATGATGATGATGATGATGATGACAGTTCATTGGGAATATTCTAGTCAGAATAAACACCACTTAAAAGGCACAGGAAAGCAAAATACGCAATTTCGTGCACGTGGTTGGCATATTTTTTTCAGTTATTTCTATTTATAACCCAATACCAATTTGGAAGTATATCCTTTCAGATAATTTTTTTTTAAATCGGTTTATAAATGACGGAATTCAGAGGTAACAAACATTAAAAAAACATACAACCGAATTGAGAACCTCCTCCTTTTTTCAAATCGGTTAATAAACAACTAATTAGGCCTTTTATGAGCGAATTTGGTTGGATTCAGAACGTTTGAGGTCTAAGGCACTTTTACACCACCAACATCCATATTTTGGTGGTTTGAAATCTAGAACCAATGCTACAATTCCTACCTTATACGAAGGTTTACTTATTCCATTGTTCACTAATCGACATATAGTTCGACGATACTAGGTGCTTATTATGAAGATGACTAATGAGATCGAAAAAGGGATGTATATTTATCTCGCAGTGTTTACGATACTTTACAATTCAAGGCGAGGTTATGCCGACAATGGCCGCATTGACGCTGAAAGAAGGTTACCAGTGCTGACCAATACCTCACCTCCAATTCAACCCAAAATGGGTTCTGCGCAGATACTTCAGAGAGACAAGGATCCGTTGTGACTACTAGGTATACCTGCTTGATGAAATCTGATAAGCCAGTTTTTTATCTGAATTCAGCCAAAGAAAAGTCTGATTATTATTTCGTTGAAGATTATTCAGTATTGTGTAAAAAAATCTATCAATTTTTTTTGTAAAAATTAACTTACGTTTGGCTTTACGAGTACTTATTTGAAAAGATGAGGTTTGGACGAATGAAGCCCTAACGTTTCAATTTTTTTTTCAGTTTGCCAATTTATTAATTTTCAAACAGATCTGAACTTCGATGTATGTTTACGTGATTATTGGAAGACTTACGGTGCAATAGTGTCTACAGTTACCGACTTTTGATATGGCATTCTGTAGGCAAGAGGCCTTACGTTTTGTATCGAAGTTTCGATTACGAGCTTTTTCCATTACACTTTTACGTTTAAATCGAAGAAAGTCTTGAGCGAATTTTTTGCTCTATCTTACTTAGTAAAACTTCGTAAGCTATTGGTAGTTATAAAATGTCATGATGTAAGTTAGATTCTTCTCACTTTAAATAACTTTCAACCTATAAATAATTGTTTACTTAAATAATCACTTTTTTAATAAGATAAACCTTTTCATCGCTACAGTAATACCCGGGAACTGTAATTAACTACACGATTGCTCTTTCTAAATATAGTGCGCTAATTAACTTGCCATCTCTGTTGTGCTGAAATTGTTTACATGCCGTAGGTAATGCCGTAAACCACAATCCTTGCGGTTTCGACGTGTTATGTTAGGTAGACAGTTAATCACGCAATTTCACGCGGATGCTGTAAAGAGGATAGGGCGGGGGACACTATACCTAACTCTTAATTCGACTGCTCTAGGGTTTAAAGTGCCGTCAATTTATTTCTCTATAAAATACTTTTTATGCTCACAAAAAAAACTGCAGTCCGCGTATTGAAAGCAATATTTGATTTAAAGCGCGTATTTATTGTTTTAAAAAAGCTTTGTAGTCTGTGCTGGATATTGCCACAGAAAAAATAATAGACATACTTAGTGCGCTACATCTTTAATTTTTTCTGGATATATTTGGATAAAAAGTACACAAATCCTTTAATTGAAGGAACGCATAGATTTTAGTCCATTATCTTGTTATCTTTGTATTCTCGTGTTACATTTGTTGGTTGTCCTTATAAATAAATAAACACAGTTATGGAATAAAAAGTATAAAAAAAAGAGGTCAATAATTAATTAATTGATGCTGGCTCTTAAACACAAGATAATTCTTCGTCATTTTCATTTTACATCATATTATTATACACTCAAATTGCTAATTTTCTATTACAGTTGTTGGACATGGAAGCAGCACTAGCCGCTCAGAACGAACTAGAAAATGATTACTCCGATCAGAACCTGGAAATCTCAGTCATATCAAGCAAAGAGACCTCGAATCTCAACACTCCTGAAGAAAAGCGCTGGACTGAACTATCCTCTGCCTTCCTCAAAGGTGGCAGAGAACACAACGGGTTCTTACTACCCATTATACTTATCAATGATGAACCTCATGAGGATATGGACCAGAAATGGTTAAATATCGTAGAAAAAGCAACGAACAATGATAAATTAAAGAGCTTTCATAATCGGAGGAATTTTAAAAGGAAATATTGTAGGAAGAGACGGTATGCTGCGTTCAAGCGGTCTTATTCTATTGGGTAGATCATAGACCAGACTGAAATTGACCAGATAAATACATAGTAGATTTTATTTAACCCAGTGGGGTCCGGAATGTATGAAAGTGGCTTATTCTACCTACCAGTAATGTACAATGAAAAAATTCTTATCAATTTTGAAAATTCGTTTAACAGAATAGGGACATTTTGTATCCGTAAAATGTATTTACCTACTATAATATCTACCAACATTGCACAAAAATATATTTTTTTGGACTTCAATCAGTTCACTCAATCATATCACGTTCAATAAATAGTACTAAAATTGATACTTGAATATTCGGTGCAAATGTTTTTATACTTTTTATATAAGTACAGTCAGCGTCAGAAGTAGACAACTTTTAAGAATTTCAAAATGAAAACCTTTGGCTCTGATCATATTTTTATCTAAATACTACTTTTAGAATAGTGTTTATAGTTAAAAAAAGAAGATGGAAAGTTTTCAGTGATAAAACATTTTGAAACTTTGTCTCATCTTTACTTTGCCTTGTACTGTTTGTGGAAAATACAATCTTTTTATAATTTCTTGCAAAAATAAAACGAACAATTCTAAGCCGGGTCTTGAATTAGTAGTGCGTGATCCTGTGATGAAACGAGTATAACATATTCAGGACAATATTACGTAGCGTGTATTTTCAGTAATTTTTCTTAGAACTAGAACTAAAAAAAGTTCTTACACGATATTGTAATTTCCTATCCTAGGCCATATTTTACCATAACTGAAAGGAGTGCGTAAATTTGATAAAGTTAGGTTTGATAGAAGAATTTTATTAATCTATAAGTAGTTATACCTACCTGATTGTGTTTTGGTGTAAAGTTCAATACATTTTAGAAGGGTTACGGTCACCATTTAGCAACTTGCGGGCCATTTAGCAATGTATCTTTGGAGTTCGGGTTAGAAAATATATAGAAAAAAAAGTTAAAAAAAAAATATATACTTTTTAAACTTTCAACATTTATAAACGCAGTTGCTTTGTTATTGTATGCGACTTGTTCGTTGTTTCTGTTTGGCATCACTTTCCGTAATTAAAATAACACTTTACTGCTCCTGAAATAGTTTTATAATCGCTGTAACACGAATCTGTTCCAAACTGTAAAAAGTTATGCTAAGAGTTATAATACTTAGGTACCTTAGTAAGTAGGTATTATTATAACTACACGATTTAAAAATAAAAAGGATTCAAACGGTCGTCGTTGTTTTTACCGATCTACCTACCTAATTTTTTTCTTTTGAACGCGTTTTGCATATTGTTTTTATTTTTTTTATAAGTTACGTATAGGCAAGCGTTTGACCACCTGATGGTAATAACATGTTATATTGCTTAGGTATTTTTACAGCGTAACTTATCGAATAACAATGGAGTGGACTCCCAAACAATAGCAGACGACCCGAAGGACCAAATATTGACGTGGCGCATGGCTAGACGACAATGACATAGGTAGTTGATCATTTATTAGTTGGTGCAAGACAGAAAACTGGAGGCGCGTAGGGAGGCCTAAGCCCTGCAGTGGAACAATGCAGGCTTAATATTTAAGCATATGGCAACCCGTCCAGAAGGGCGATTACGAGTTGACAATGTAAAAACCGGTGTGAAACGTCTGACGCCAACCACACCGAGTGCGCTGCTTGGTATGGAAACACTGAGCGGATTTTTTGAGAAGCTTGGTCTCGTCAAGCTTCCGCTCAGTGTTTCCATACCAAGCAGCGCACACCGGTGTGCTCGGCGTCAGACGTTTCACACCGGTTTTTACATTGTCAACTCGTAATCGCCCCTCAGCACTGGCAACAATGGAACCAAGTTTGATCAGACTAAAACGTAAAATACGGCTGCTATGTTTGGTGCTTCAATGTGACGCAATCCACGACTCCATTCCATGCGTGTCAATGATCCTATGATCCTTTAATAAGATCCGTACCCTTTTCTATTATATCTGCTCGCTCTCGCTCTAATCTTAATAGCTTGTTGTCTGTCTCCTGTAATTTTTGTAGCACTTGGCATGATTCCTTCCTTGTAATTTTATTCTATTAGTGTACACAATGTTGGTGATTCAAATAAATAAACAATAAGCATTTTTTTTGTTTATTGTACACACAATCTAAGTTCATATAGATAGCTTACATTCTATAGTTTGGTGGCACAGCTCTGTAAAACAACGTGTTACATTACTAGGTACTTTTATTTTTATACGCGGAAGAATCAATGTTTTGTGTGAAATTGGTTATAAAAATCAACCACTCATCGTCATTTAATAGTTCTGGTTAAAAGATTTTCAATAGCTATGGTATGACTATGAGTACTTAAATAGCCTAAATTTTAATAAAATAAATAATAAATAGCTGTAGGTAAACTGAAAACTAAACAAATGTATTCTGCCCCCGTATGCCAATCTTTTGCTGTCAAGTTATATTTCACTGCCCAGTGTAATTTCTTCAGGTCGCGTGGTACAATTTTGTACCACATGATCATTCTTTTTAGACAATTGACAGCAAAATATGCGCGAAAACACATCAAATGACGTCATAATATCACTATTTAGTCACAGAATAACTATGAGTTAGTATGAACTGACCATGATTTAAAACTTTGCAGTTCAACTTTGATTGGCATACCCCTGCTGCTCCACGTCAATGTGCAGTTTCCTACTGCCCCGTGAGGATTATTCGAGGTAAAGAGATAATGAGCCTGAAACTTTTTAATTATCAGTCAGGTATTCAGGTACCTAGTTAACGCGAAGCGTTGGATTTATCAACGTGAGAATCTACAACATAGCAGCGGCAGTGCTCCACTTCTTATAAAAATAAGAAACTTGAGTGTTTTGAACTATAAAGTTGTTGGACGAGCTGGCAAGTATGTCAAGTGAAGTGGTTCAGTTTTTATTCAGGTTATCTCGAACCAAGTTTTCTGCTGAGTTCACAGTTTAATTGATACAGATAACTTCAATGCATACTGTCGACCGGATTTCGAGAAAAAAACCGCTATGTGTATTCGCATTCTGAGTTTTTAATTTCAATCTAGCAATTTTTTTAGTACCTATCTAAATAAGATCTAAATAATGAGCACCATGGACCGAGGGAGATGGAAAAGAACCACAAAAAAGAAATGATTTGAGTCATATGAAGTCACGGACACCAACCAGTCTTTAGTTAGGCGGAGGAGTTTCCACACGTACGAACTAACTTATGCAAATGTTTGTTAGTACATGTAATAACTTTGAGAGTTGGTTTCGATAGGCACTTGTCTACGATGCACATCGTAACTAGACCCTGGGTGTGGTAGATAGATCGTGCCAATTAGTCGAGGTGAAAACTAAAGCGCTGACAATAAAAGTTTGCTAGTTGACAATCCAAATAGATACATTGTTCTGATATTTTTGTTCTTATATTTTTACCCGACTGCGGCGAAGCAGAAAGGAGGATGGTTTATGTGTAAGTTTACTTTAGGTAGCCGTATTTCAGTTCACTAGGACTGTTGCAGACGTTGCAGTCAATTATGAAAATCGAGAAAAATATAAACACCCTTTACAGAAAATATGCTACGAATGTGCTACGAGAAATGTAGCACCTACGTAGCACATAATCTCTAAGCCGTGTGTTCACGAGGACAAAAAAAAATCCCAGGATTTTCCCTCGCGACTAGCGGAAATTATGTCCGTTACGTTTTTAAAAACAACTCGAGTCACGCACATGTGCGAACTCGAACGTTTTTGCACGACCCTGTCTAAAGACACGTTTACATTTGTCCCACAGTGAATACACGGCTTTATTACTTCTATCCGCATAACGAACCTCTTTTGTTACTGCTTTAGAACGGCGAAGGTAATCATCGTGTGTCGTAAAATCTAAACATCAAACGAAGCTTGATACTCCAAACTCCTGCTATTTTCCAAGGAAGTACCTACGTACTGCAGGTAAATACAAGTGCTTTAATTATTTTTCTCAAACATGCTTCTATCGTTGCTAAAAGACACCGTCCCGAAAATTCTCTGTCGCAGAGCCGGAAGAGTGCACTCAAGGTTGATAAATGATGCTTTTGGGAGAGCATTTCACTACCTTTGCTCTTTACTGCATTTTGCGACAGAAATAGGTCACCATATATAAAGTGATAGGTGTCTATATTGCTATTCTAGGTGTTTTTGAATAGGTGCTATTAGTAGATTTTTTTAAACATTACGTGCAACACTAGTACACGCAAGACATCACTATTGATAGAGCGTTTTCCTTATCTATGGTTGGAAGGAAAGAACATGGCGTACCTACACGAGACAAATTTAACGATACGATATAAATTGGACTCTCCACTTATCCCGTAAATTCAGTCTAACAGTACATAGGCATTAGACGTTAAAATAAATTTTTGTTATAACCTCATGCAGAATTATCTTTTGTACGGCGGTGAAGAGCAATGCGTAGTTGTTTCTAGACATTATTTTAATTTAAATAACTACGAGATTTCTACAACGGGTTTAGTTAAACGATAAAATAAAAAGTAAGAAAAAGATTTCGCAAACTAACCAAAGCAAAGAATGAGAGATATAGGCCAGGTGTGAACCTTTCTTCAACGCTATCGCTTACAAAAGTAACCGATACCTTTGTCTCTATACATCAGTTTGTTTGTTACGACAAGGGATGATAGAGAGTTATAAAAGTGCTATTGAGCTGTTGGATTTTGTTTTCCCTAATGCCATCAATTCGATCTCGACACGTTATTACATAAGGGTATTTTGGTTCAGACGGCACTACAACGATAAATGATCTAAACCTGCCAAAAAAACTCTATTTTTCTTTTCCAGTCTTAGAACCTTTTCTCCTATTGGTTTGTAGTAGCTCTCTACCGTATCTGTTATTATTTCACAAAGGTTTATAACCTTTTGTATGGAGTTTACAGCTATAGGTAGGTTGAAATTTCAGTTTATGCATGAAATTTCGATGTCACATAAAAACGGAGCGCTCAGAGCAATTTTCCGATATTGTTATAGCTTATAGTGATAACGCTGCCGATGCCAAATAAATGTAATAACGACGACGTGCTTGCCAAAGGCTTTTCGAATAAGTACAATATAACAGTTACAATGGGTACCTACCTATTCGTTGAGAAAAGCTAGCGGGCATACAGGCATACTGAGTAGCTTTTACTACGATTTTCCTGGGGTACCTACAGGCTATTAGCTTTACGGATTTAAACATAAGAAGTACCTAAGTGCTAAAGACGATATGCGTAGAACCCTTTATGTACGTACGAGTACATGGAGGTGTAGGTAGGTGCTGTATGTTTGAAAACCTAGTGATGAGTTCAAAAAAGAATGCCGATGTTAATAAAATGTTTCTACTAAGTAAGTACTTTTACTGTATTTCTATGCTCAAACAATCGGTTTTTGCTAGTTTTAAATTATTTTTAGTACTTACAAGCTGTTTTTTTTATTATTTTCACTAGTTAAAGGCCTCTGGAAACGAAACACGAAACGCTAGGTTGAACATTCTCAACGTCGTTGTCAAGAAAATCTAACGTGTAGTGTAAATAGGTTCACATATTGACCTAGTTATTAAGATAAGCTTCATGGATAGACGTTGTGACGAAGAATAGAGGAGTCTTAATGAATGTGTCAGGGAACATGATGCTTGTGAATGGCACGTCGAGGCTAGGTTTTTAAAAGCCCTTGTTTACGCCTCACCCTGGTATTTTATCTGGTTCCTCATCTTTTCCACAATTCGATAATGATGTTTGAGAGAGTTTCAAGTTATTTATCTTACCTATAGGCACGAGTGCTCACGATGTTAATGTCACGGCAAATAAGAATAAAAAAAAAGATTTATGTAAATAAATAAGTAGGTACAAAACTAAATGATATATGTTTACGCTTCGACCAATGATAAACCTACTGAAAAATCCAAATTAGTTAGCTGAAGACACTTTTTCTACTCTGCAAAAACATACCATTATCCTACTGTGCTAACTAAATTATTTGGTTAAGTACATTTAGATAGAATCAATTGTTGTTAGGCATGTTTGTACATTTCCCAATAAACGTTTGTTTTTTATTAATTTATACTATGGCAGTAACTCATTATTACATTTACTTTACGAGGCCGCTTTTCAACTCTAACGTCTATAGTTTTGTGAAGTACTTAGATCCCATCTGAATTTTGAAAACAAATAAATAAAGCGAGGTGTTGACTCGTGTTCAATATTCATGAAACTGCCTAGAGCTCAGATTTCTAAAGAAGTTTAATAATATTTATTACTAAGCGTTTCAATATGAATTAGTAGACTGAAAGGGGCGAAACGATCTGACAAAAACCACGGTCTCAAACGAATGAAAAATAGTTTATTGTGTCAAAAATTAATCCAAAATATGTTAAAAGGATTCTTGAATTAAATGACGGCTATAAATAAGAAGAAGAAGAAGAAATGCACCACTTTTTCTTATTGTCACAAACAAAAACTGTTTCAGTATTTGCAAAAGTATAGGTACTACAAAGGCCATATTATTAGGGCAACGTCGCAGACATTACGTGCAAGATAAATAATTTTAAAAAATATAGATATATGTATTTTATTTTTAAGGTATTTATTTATTTATTTGTAATTATGGGCCTTGTATTACTGTGTTGTCTGAATTAAATATTTTTATTTATTATAACGACACAACGTGACTGCTGGCGCTGACTGAAACTGAAAATGCTGACAAAGCACCTACCATCGAAATCAGATAGGTAATAGGAAACAGAACTGTATAGCAACTGGAATAAGCATCAGTATTGCCTGTTCACATAACTGAATGGTTAGCAATGTCACATTACTCTGTCACATTCGCCCAAAAGTACTATACATTCACGACCGCATGCCGAGAATTATTTATAACCAAAATGATTAATTTTACTAAACCGTGTACCTATTTTATTTTATTAATGGGGGTATTTTCGGGTGACATTTGAGAACGGGCACATTGCTGGATGTACTACGATAACCGATAGACATTCGGGCTACATTGCGTGGTCTCCTTGTACATTGTGTGCGTCGTCCTACAGAGTGGTCGCATCGCTGCGCAATGTAACTTAAAATAGTTAAAATAGTCCTTTTATTACTTTGCACAGTTGGTACTCTATTTCGGCAATTAATATCATTCAACCTAATTGAAAGAACAAAACAAGTCAGTAACTTTTTGCAGTGCTCGGGACAAGAAGCTTGTTTACCTTTTAGCAAAGATAATATAAGTACTTAGCGGATCAGTGGCTCAATTCGATTAATTTACTATGATTAGCGTTCAATTCAGTTCTAACTTGGGTTTGATCGATCTTCAGCTTTGTTTAAACGTCACTATCTATACATCGTTCGCTAGTAGAATATGTAGCCTAAAAACAAATGAAAAGCTGTGATTTAGGTGCGTTTTCGCTGAAATTTTTTTTAGTAGAGCCCCAGTTTTATACGCATCATTATTACACGCAACACACAAAAGAATATCAAATAATTGTGTAGTATTGATTTACCGAAGTCATCACCCAGTAGAAGTATCGTTCACCAACATCTCGCTATTTTTACAATGTCGTCGGTTCTTCCGGTGGAGGGCATTTTCTCTTCGTCTTCTTATTTGTGGGTACACGATACAAAAATCATAATATTATAAACTGCAGAATGCATAGTAACAACACAAAAGCTCTTAGACATTTCAACAACCCAAAACAGTCTGAGGCAAAACTTTGTTCGGGAATAAGCCATTTACTTCTTGATATAGATAGAGCATAACATTTCATGGATATTTATCGCGTATTACGTTTATGATTCTTGTTACGTTTCTACTGTTATGTTTGTTGTTCTGAGCATGTTAGGTTGGAGATACCACATCTATTACTTACTACATCGAATTAATGAAGATTATGGACTGAAGAAAATTAACTTTTGTATCATTCGTTCTCTCCCCTCTCCCCAAAAAGTGTCCAAAGTCTATTTCCCAAAATGTAAATGTTACATAATATACGGGAGTGCAGTGTCCGGGCTATCATAGATGGATTGTGTACAAAAAGTTTATTCTAAATATATTTAAGCGTGTACAACTTCAAATAAACAATAAAATAACACATGTGACAGGCGTCACAGCTCAGTCGGTGATAGCTCTGCCTTCCGTGCTGTGGGTCGTGGGTTCGATCCCCACCAAGAACAAACATTTGTGCGTGGAAAACATGGATGTTTGTACTATGTCTGGGTGTTACTATGTATTATAAGTATGTATTTACAAAAAAAAGTATGTAAGTATTCTATCAGCCATCTAGCTCCCATATCACAAGCTTTGCTTAGTTTGGGACTAGAGGGCGTCGTGTGAAATGTTCATGAGTATTATAGTATCCTACTAATATTATAAATGTGAAAGTTTAGATGTTTGGATGTTTAGATGTTTGGATGTTTGTGTTTCAATCACGTCTAAACTACAAAACCAACTTGGATGAATCTTGGCATATATATAGTTCGTAACCTGGATTGACATATAGGCTACTTTTTATCCCGAATAATTAACAGGATCTACAGGATAAAATGAAAAAACGGGATTAGCAGCGCCAATTGGCAAGAGAATTTCAATGTCATGTCATGTCACGTCAGTTTGACAGGGCGTAGTACTACCTCTTTGGTCTAACGACTAGCGTTTGACATTCCAGTACGAGTTCGGTGTAATGAGGTGTAATGTCAAGTTTATCAAAGAAGTATCCACTTGGTACACGCACAGATAATAATAATTTACACGGAAACGGTACTCGCGTACGAAGTCGCGGGTAACTGCTAGTTATTAATATATTAAAAAAAATTATATACACACCAAATATTCGGCTATCACGCGTGGCCATCCGTGACATGGATTTGCGATATCCCATCATACATCACTTCTATCTGAGGCCTGAGGCACTCTTTATTCTAATATCCTCGTGAACACCGCAAATGTATTCGAGATATTTTCGTTTTATAAAACGTAGGCGGTTGCCAAAACTGCTTTGGAAATAACAAGTCTATACTTTGGTAACTAGACTGCGAAAAACTTATGTACAACTTGATTTATTATTTTTTTATATGTTTACATAAACATATTGGCATGTTAAAAACATCAAATAGCTAGTCGAATACTTACATGTTCTAGAGTTTTTTAAGCCAACTAGGTACTTACTCGTATCTACCCATCGCATTAGTAACATCTAGTTCATAAATATTACTTCGTTTATTCACGAAGGAAATTATGACTAGATAATACAATTTTTACAATATTTACAAAATACGTGTGAAACATAATACTTTAATACAGTCTGTTTCTAGATTTTTTTGACATCAAGGCCGACGCAGGTCCAAACCCGATATAAAAGTGTAAACAGCGTCTATACTTCAAACTAAACCCACTCTATGAGGACGACCTCCGTTACACTAAACACATGACAAAGTTATATGTATTTAGGTTGAGATCTGCCCGCCTACAAAAATTTGTTACCACACCGAGCACGTCCACTGAACACGTGCCCTGTGGTATTGCACAGCGTTCATCATTCTAAGACATTGAATTTGAATATTTTTATGCTACCTTTATGTCTCTGAATGAATTGTAAACAATATTCAAATTCAATGTTTCTGACAACAAAATTCTTAGTAAATGACATGATCGTTCGTAGCAGAGCTTGAGCTATAAGCTCGGCCTACGCCGTAGCTCAATGCTACGCCTGGGCTACGGGCAGGTTTCTCTAAGTCTAGAATTCTAGATCAATTTTATTTTCAATTTCATTATTTCTTATTTCACGTCTGCTCTATTACACAACTTTGGATGCCTTAAAAGTTCTCGTTTGCTATTACTTTTCTCAGTAAAAATATTTTTGAAATTTAAAGCATAATAAATATTACACCTACATTTTCATTTCAAAGTTGATCTAATGAAATGAAAGTACTAGGGTTACTATTACATATAGTTTATCATTTACATTTATACAATACATCTGTATTATTGTAACGGTTTTTATGAAATACAAACGGCTTATGTATGACAGATTTTCTTTCCACAGAATATTTTACATTTATATTTTAAAAGTTATTATTTTAACTCCATTTTCATAACGATGAGTCTGAGTGACGCTGAGTAATTTAGGTATTTCTAGCGAAAACATCTTGTTGGTGTCGCAAAGCGGAGAGCAATCAAATACAGTCGAGAGCAAAAATTCCAGGTCATCATACCTATATCAGTTCACTGCTGGACATAGTCCCTCTCAAGACGCGCCATTGAGCCCGTTCTTCGGGTCTTCTCATCCAGTGTTTGCAAGCTACATTTTGCAGATCGTCGCCCCATCTTGCCGGAGGGCGTCCTACACTACGCTTGCCGAAACGCGGTCTCCACTCAAGCATTCGTTTGTTTCAACGATTGTCGGTTTTACGGCGAATCTGACGCATTTATACGACTTGACAACTCGCTAAATACTGATGCTAAACATGTTTAGCGTTTGTGGTTCAAGCCGTCATTTTGCATACCTATTTGCCTAAATAATATTTTGACAGCCTTTGCTTTTCCAGATACCCTGGAGGGAAGAGTAGATACGTAGTTCCCGTTACCGTCAGCTCCATCAAATTTAAGTTGAGCTTTCGGCTACGGTGAACGGATTACCCGCAGCCGGCGGACGTCCTGAATTCAAGCGTATCTTACTGAATTTGCGAGTTTGAATTAATCTAAGACAAATTAATAAACTCTCCTTGCAAATGAATGTTTACTTAGAAGCCCTAGGCTGCTGAGATTAGGTACGTAGCAAGATAAAATTACTTAGAGTTCTTTGTTTGAACTCTTTCAAATAAGTTCATCAGTTACTTGTCAAAATGGTGATTCGTTTTAAAATATTTTAATGGACAATAATTTAACTATCTCATGATTATTTTCTTAGTTCAAGTCTGTTGAGAGCATTTTGTTATAAACCACCCAGAGAGCCGAGTCTTAGTTGTCGCATGAAAATTCAAAAACATTTATTTTATTTGAAACACGTGAACGGACAAAAACTTGAGATACATTAGCAAGCAAGCACAAAACAGAAAATGTCTACCGCACCGGCCGGGCCATCTCAATTGAGAACCAAGTATGAAGAAAAAAATTGTGAATTCATACAAAAACTCTTGAAAATCTACGATTCAGAAATTGAAACCAAACAAAACTCAGACTCGAGTATCCAAAACTAAAGTGAGTATTGAAGAGAATAATATAACAGCACTCTGTTTTTCCTGTAATAAGCGAAAGGGTGCTGTAACTCCGCGGGGGCTAAGTGCTGCAGTTTGTAGACGGGAGTGAATAAGTGACTTCACTTAGTTTCCGAGTCACCCTCAGCCTCAGAACACAAAACGTTCCTTGGCGGTTATTTTAGTTCTGCAGTATCCTAACCTATTTTGGAAGAAATGCAATGATTATCTTGCTTTACTGAATAAATAAATAATAAATAAATAAATATTCAGGGACATTTCACACAACACCCTCTAGTCCCAAACTAAGCAATGCTTGTAATATGGGAACCAGATGGCTGATAGAATACTTATATACTTTTTTTTTGTAAATACATACTTTATAATACATAGTAACACCCAGACATAGAACAAACATCTATGTTTTCCACGCACAAATGTTTGTTCTTGGTGGGGATCGAACCCACGACCCACAGCACGGAAGGCAGAGCTATTACCGACTGAGCTGTGACGCCTGTCACAGCTCAATCACAGAATAATAGTGTTTAATGTTTGTGACTCGATTCCATATGTTAGCAGTTGGTAAGTAAAATCTGATGAATGCAGAAGAAATACAAGATCTGCGAAAGCAGAATCTGATGTGAACTAAATCGGAAGATGCGAGTAGGTAGGTAAGCCCATGAAAGTTCACTGCTCCAGACAGAGTACCAAATCGATTATTTTTTGTTAACGTAATCGATTGTTTTACTTTAGTGACCTGCATTGGTATGCCAATCAAAGTTGAACTGCAAAGTTTTAAATCATGGTCAGTTCATACTAACTCATAGTTATTCTATGACTAAATAGTGACATTATATGACGTCATTTGATGTGTTTTCGCGCATATTTTGCTGTCAAGTGTCTAAAATGAATGATCACGTGGTACAATATTGTACCACGTGACCTGAAGAAATTACACTGGGCAGTGAAATATAACTTGACAGCAAAAGATTGGCATACGGGGGCTGTACAAAAAGCCAGCATTTATTGTTTTTTCTGTAGGTACGTGGAGTGGTAAAAATCTAAGCTTGAACATTTTTAGGATTGACCTAGTATTTCGTTCGATGTTTCACGTTTATGATTATTTGAAAGCAATATCCCGCTTTCAGTGCATTTTATATGCAATTTTCTCGAAAAGTAAACCAAGTTTTATTAAAAATATAGCGCAGACACTCTGGGAATATCACATATCCTCTCAGCAAGCACAATATTTCACATAACCCGTAGTTATTGAGTGCTTAAGCGAGCTTACCAGAAGCAAAAGGCAAAGAGAGTTCAGTGTTTTTATACAAGTGACGAAACAAGTAGATGGCCCGTGTTAAGCGGTTACTTTACACCGCACAGTACATCCTTTGAAGACGTGCCCTGTAAAGCAATGCATTATGCCCATCCGAGACGTAAGAGCAAGTTATAGCGTCAGTACGGCACCCATACACTTCAAACCGGTTCACGCAATGCGACCAACACTACTTGGCGGCTGAAATAGGTGATGATACTTCCTCTACATAGAGCCTACTACCACAGATAATTGAATACTACTTAAAACGTTATTAAGTTCTGTAAATGTGCTGTCGGGTAAAGATGACGAAGTTCTTCTCGAACTTCGTCTAGTGTTTTAATACCATTGACACGCAAAAAGAAGGAGAGTGCTGTAGCGAGCTTACCAGAATTAAACTAAAAGCAAAGAAATTCCAATGTTTCCAGAGATTTTCACAGATCATTTAGGATTATACGTTGTTTGCATGATTGAAGTCACGTTGCTCTATTGTGATAATGCCTGGTCGTTGAAAGGGACAAAGGATGGGCTTACGAGTATATCATTGTGTATGAGTACAATCCGATTGGCTTCTGGCTCACGAATTTCGCTACGTAATTGGCTGCTAGATCCTAACAATGAAATGTAAATTAATTGTTTGTAAGGTATACTCTAAAACAGTAATAGCATTTTTTTTAGTTTTTCCTTACACACATACAGAGAAAATACCTTTACTTTTCCACTGCGCATTCACTTATTCCGTCTAAGAGTTATATTAGCTACTGCGCTGAAACTTTTTTATAATACTGCAGTTCACTGACCTACCGTAAAACAGTAGAGGCAAATGTATTTTCTCAAACAATTTCAATTTATCCCACTTGTTATTCGCCACTCTCGATTGTTCTGAGGGTTGGTGGCACTTTTGTTGGCATTAGTCAGTAGATAGTACGTTTCACAGTCTAGTTACCACGAATCAAATCAACCTCATCTTATATAGCCTCTGTGAACATTTTTCATATTTATTTGTTTGATCAGCATTCGTCGAAAGTATTGACACCGATACACTAAGGAGAATAAAAACGAAACCTATCCATTGCATGAACAGGACATTCGTAAGTCTAAATCCCAGTTTGCCGATGTCTTTTTACTTATTGTGATAACCACTTATTTTTATTCTATCAACCAGACTTTAGTGAGCGTCACGAAGAAGACATTATCTTTCTGCTGAAGATGACTGGCAGAAAGCGGTTCTAGTTAACCAGTTTCTATTCATTCACAAAGTGAAATTAATCACATGCCCCAGACTAGTGCAAAGTCATATCTCAAACGTGAAATGCGGTTCGCCTGTCCGTATAACACATTTGCACCCCGTTGTTATAAATAATAGTATTGCCAACGCTGAAATGCGAGTTGTAAAGTTTTATGGCCCCTAATGGCTGCTGTATGCTTTCAGACTGAACATACTGAAAACGGTTTTATTGCATGAACTTCGTTTCGGTTGTACCTATCCTAGTTTAGTTTTGCCAATGGTATGAAATTATCACATGCGAAAATGGCGAAATTGGGTCAACCGTCGTATTTAAGCTTATTATGCGGAAAGCTGCGGTTTATTATTCCATTTTAAACAAATTATCCCTTTTTCAACGAACACTTTCTGATGTTTTTCGCTTATTGTTCTGCAAATATAGACTGTCCTGCTCCATCGTCGGCCACATCGTCACTTACCATCAGGTGAGATTGTGGCCAAAGGACATTCTATATCATATAAAAAAAAAAAAAAAAAAAAAAAAAAAAAAAAAATATTGGTCGCAAAGACTCACTGCCCCCGTATGCCAATCTTTTGCTGTCAAGTTATATTTCACTGCCCAGTGTAATTTCTTCAGGTCACGTGGTACAAAATTGTACCACGTGATCATTCTTTTTAGACACTTGACAGCAAAATATGCGCGAAAACACATCAAATGACGTCATAATGTCACTATTTAGTCACAGAATAACTATGAGTTAGTATGAACTGACCATGATTTAAAACTTTGCAGTTCAACTTTGCAGTTCAAGTTTGATTGGTATACCTAGCCCTGCTGATCAAATTAAAGAAATAATAAAATTGAATGCTGGGTGCACAATAATCGAGTAGCTCTGCGCAACCAATAAATATTTCAACCGTGTAGTTCTATCAACAGATTGAAACTTTAAATGCTGAGTAGAAAATATTTTCTTATTTTAGCTACTTTAGGAAAACCTCTTTCGCTGAGTCAGTTCGATATTTACAGAGAGAGAACTCAGATGCGTCAAAGCACGGCAGGATGCAACCACATGAACCAGGATCTCTTCAGCGTGTTTTTAATAAAAACATTTTACCATCCCTCATTTTGTTTCCGCTTCGTCATTTCCCGAAAACTGGATCCTGTTTTACTGGAGATTACGATCAGCTCAGAGTTGATGTTGGTAATAAGTTTTTAAGTGTTGGAAGATTACGAACGTAAAATCAGTTAGCCTGGTAAATCCGTCTTGATTCAGAGGTCTAGAAATTGTTTGGGTCGGGGAATATTTCACTGTAAAAAGGTTTTGGATAATTTGCGCAACATCGGGTGTTTTCACACTGCTTGGCACCTACACGATATCGCTTCTCATACACCCTGTGTCGTCGACGACTACGATATTTTGTTCAAGCAACTCACATGATATCGTGTCAGTGTGTAAACGCCCTTTTATTTTTACGCGACGCTTAGGTAAGAGTGTTTAGTATATAACGCGCACTAGGCTATAGTTTTTAAGTGTAAGTAAACGTGATTACTAGATTTAGCTACAGATTACATTTCACAAACAGGTAATCAATCATAGTTGACGAGGAAACTGCAATTGGATATGTCGATGCATAGTAATTATATAATCTTGGCGCTTACATTTCCAATCGATTTTATCCTACCTACCAATTCAACCTACAAATATCATTATCATCACCATATCAATCTGTAGAAGATACCTCCTCTTATAAATTGTTAGTAATAAAAATTTTGGGCCTTCATTTACCTGTTTTCCATGTCTTCAGTTCATCCTACGGTTCGCCTTTCGAATAGTGATACCCATTCTAAAACCTTTGTTCCCCATGATTGCCACCCATCGCCTCTTTAACGAGCCATCTTATACATCCTATAAACGTTGGTGAACTCCACTGTGCAACCCCTAGTTGATGCGAGTTTATATTTATAGTACATACTTATACACAAAATAGCTGAACACGTATCTGTCTGTGCTCATTTGTAAAGATTTATGCGTCGCCACTTCGCTACGCCTCCCTCCCAGTCCATTTTATGCAAAAGAAGATTGTTTATTTCCGGCTTCTATTGAATCTTGGGTTTCTGTGATTTTGTGATGCAAGTATAATTTTATAGGATTGGCTCTACCGATTTTTCTTGTCTCAATTTTATTACTATGCTACTGATTCAACCTTATTTGTATACAAGTTATTGAATTATTTATTTGGTTATTTGTATAGCTATTTTTGTTGTGTTTAAAACGCATTTTTATGAATGGAAAACTTCGAAACATTAAAAGTCGTGGAACAAACGGGGTTCGCCATGACGTGTAGAATACCCCCCTTTTGGACTTAAAGAGACATTATGTAACACACTGTATAACTGAGGCAATATACACTTACTAATTATCTAGGTATTATAGTTACCTAATTGAAGGATTTTGGTTTATCTTATACCTATAGGTACCTATGCTAATTATTCAATAAAAAATCAAGGATATGAATGTAGAAAAGCGTAGCCCAAGTCCATTGTCTGGTTATAAGCTGCAATCGAAGGCAGAAAATTCTGACCTGTAATGAACCTTTGACTTGGTATCTGTTGAAAACGCTAATATTTGTTGAGCACTTCAACATTTTAGGTATAAATTAAATCTGCCCCAGCATTAACCAAATCAACGAATTTAAACAAAACCGTATTATTTGAGTTTATTAAAATGAAGCTCGTCCAAGAACAATTCTAATTTCATTGTTTGTGCAAAGTAAATACGAGTCGGGCATCTGTTAAATGGTCTAACTAACGTTAGGTAGGTACCTAAAATTTACAGTTAAATTTTATCTTTATTTGTATTTCATACTAGCTGTTACCTGCGACTTGGTACGCGTGTACCGTTTTCTTTTTCAGACATTTCACACCGGCTTTATACACCAAAACTCGTACTAGGCCCTCTGAAGCAGCTGCCGTGACGTCGTCCTCGTGTCAAAGTATATTGTATTGGCGCTGCTAATTCCGGTAGCTCATTTTATCCTGTAGGTCCTATTAATTATCCGGGATAAAAAAGTACCTATGTGTTTATCCAGGTTACGAAATATATTCCAAGTTCCATCCAAGTTGGTTCAGTAGTTTCGATGTGATTGAAACAAACATCTAAGTAAACTTTCACATTTATAAATATTAGTGAGATTGAAATGATGGGATGGAATGGGATTAGAATCATAATTGAAAAATCAAGTACCCTAAGAACTAAAGCGTTCGATTGGACACGTCTACTTCTTCAAGATGCTTCGCCGGCATGTTGCGGCTTTTATAATATAAATCACAATAAAATATATAGCATAGAATACCAACTAACGTACAGTTTGCATCGGAAGTAGGTAGATCATTACTTAAAAATTTCTAAATTGGCTCTAATCAAATTATTTACCTAAATATATTACTTTTAGGATGGAGTTATAACTTCTTAATCATAGCTGGAATAAGAAAATGGGAAGCTTATAGTTTTCAGTCATAAAATATTTTTGAAACTTTATCATCATTTACTGAATAATGATACTGAACCTGTTGCCCTTTCAGAATAAATATCTTATTATTTTGATATTCCTGAAAAATTCCATGAAAAATAATAATGTTTACCAGGAAACCATGTGTGTGTTAAAAGCCGGAGGCAGAGAAACTTCAATTACCTAAGTAGAAAAAAAGAATCCGGATCCTCAGCTTTCTGCTCAGTTCTGTAGAGATTTTATTCTAATAAGGATGACGTCGAAAACTCCTGTCAACAGTGGGTGAAATGAGATTTCGGCCGAGATATGACGTCATCCCTATTAGAGTAACATCTCTCCTCCTAGGGCTTTATTCTCACTTCGGCAGAGATTTTACTCTAATAAAGATGGCGTCAAAATGACGTTGAAAACTCCTGTCACTAGTGGGTGAAACCAGTTTTCGACCGAGATTTGACGTCATCCCTATTGGAGTAAATCTCTACCATACCCGGAATCACCCCCCTGAACTGAGCATAAGGCCCCTGTCAAGAAAAGTCGCTTCTCAGAAACAGCTGACGGTACCCAGCTGTCAAGTTGTTACGTTCCATAATTACTACAATCATCTTGACTGAGTAATTAGTGAAGGCTTGCAAGTCTGTGGAATACCTAATGACAACTCGAGAGTTGACCTCCCCTGACATAGTCAAATTTGTGGCAGCCCCACCGAACCACCACAAGAAAAAGAAGAAGAATTATGTCCACAGACTTAAAAATCGAATACACAGTGTACCTACTCGAGCTTGTGGCCAACATATTGAATATTTTGGCCACCCAAAATCTCTCGCTATATATTAGGTATAGCATTATGACTACGCTTGAAGTCTTTTAGAGGGTGTAATAAAACAGCCTATATTCTAACCAAAAACCGCACGCGACTTTTAGCAGGGCTCTAGCATGTTGAACCCTAGACAGCGTTTTGTCTACGGAAGAAAAGACCAAATGTTAGCCCTGTCTCTGTTTTCGTCAATCAAAAGAAAGAGACGAAGTACGTATGATTTGTCTACTCTTCGATAGAAAGAAACGCCGTTTTTGGCGCTCATGCTAAGCGTGCAGGACTTTGCCCAAAAACAGTTCGTTACAGTTACAGCTTGTACAATGCAGATTTTGACGATTATTAGTGCGTAAAAGTTTTCTTGAATAAATGTATTTTTATAGCTACTTACCAGATTGCTGAACCCAATCTTCGCAAAAAGGCTTTCCTTGTAGTACCTACTGCATATAATTATGGTTATTCTTCCATTCGGATGAGGTTCAATAATGGAAATTCACCATAGAAGCATACCACAAGGTAAGAGTGGTGAACCTACCTCCTAACCGCCTTTAGGTGTTTTAGGACGTTAACTGAGAAATACTTATATAAATAAATAACTATAAAAAGATATGAAAGTGTTTTATTTTTATCGTCCATGAGAACCGACACCAATACAATATGTAAAACTTGCTCTTTTTGGTACTTAAGTGTTCTATACTTAAAAATATTCGTCATTATTATTTCTAGGCTCGATTTAAAGCTTATTATAGCTTACAATTAAAAAGAGTTAGTGTATAAGTACTCTTGTTCAAAGTAGGTACTTAATGGAAAACGAACAAACATTTTTCGATGTTTAATAGGAAACCCTTTGTTACTTATAGCTAGATTAGGTACCTACTTACCTAGAGGTATTCTAGGACCTTGTGTAAAACATAAAATTTCAATTAGCTCAACGTGTCCTAGAGTATTGCAATACAGGAGTTACTAAACCGCAAACACGAACCCAGTGAATTCATTTTCGTGGATCTGATGAAATCTCATTGTCGGAACTGCAGCTTTTAACTTAAGAATCAAATTCTGCTTCATTTTAGCTTCATGAAAAATTCCACGCTTGAAACTGTGGTGCTAAAAACGTGCTAAAAACATACTTAAAAGATTCAGAGTAAAAATAGAAAAGTAAGAAGGTTCTTAATTGTTTCCAAACGTTGATTTTCTTTGTTTTACTCTACTGCTCGGTGTTGGGAGCTCAGCTGGGTGTCGACATGCGAATACGTATTCCAGCATATAGATTTGGCTGTCTAAAAACTAGCAACCGACATGACGGCCGTAATAAGTAATATTTTTAATTGAATTGAAATATGGAACGCCTTATTACACGTAGCTATATCATGACCATCGCATTTTCTATCAAAAATGTCGTTCACTGAGAATTCATTTTGAAAACAAGGCTGGGTCGGATAGATGTCACCCTGTTTTTTACTTTTTCGCCTCCCATTTTGGCTAGTGATAAAACTCTGAAACGAATATTCGGTACAGCGCTGTTTTTATTGGAGTGGCGAGCAATGTTCCCCTTTTGATATCGCAATCTAATCTCGATGTAGCTAGTCAAACTAGAAAGCTGCTGGGGGATAAATGTTAGCTTTTCGCATCGGGATAAAACTGCGTGATCTGCGATGCCTAAATACCTACTTGGTGGGTGGTTGTACTTGAAGTAGCTAGCACTCATACGACACAGATTATCCTAGTGTGGAGGATTTATATGTGAATGAAACCGCTGACAAAAGCCAGTTTACATAATAAACAAAGCTCTCCAAAAGGGTCCCAAGTATTTGGGTTGATCAGCCATCAGATAACACTGGATAAGTTATGTCAGTAATTTGTCAAGATGTCTCGAGAGCCGAATCAGTGATGTCGTTTTATTATATCCGGTTCCTTGCTAAAGTGATCTAAGCTACTGCAGCCCCCGTATTCCAATCTTTTGCTGTCAAGTTATATTTCACTGCCCAGTGTAATTTCTTCAGGTCACGTGGTACAATTTTGTACCACGTGATCATTCTTTTTAGACACTTGACAGCAAAATATGCCCGAAAACAAATTAAATGACATCATAATGTCACTATTTAGTCACAGAATAACTATGAGTTAGTATGAACTGACCATGATTTAAAACTTTGCAGTTCAACTTTGCAGTTCAACTGAGATTGGAATACCCCTGCAGAGTGAGTTCAGGTCACGTGGTACAAAATTGTACCACGTGACCTGAAGAAATTACACTGGGCAGTGATATATAACTTGACAGCAAAAGATTGGCATACGGGAGCTGTAATTATAAAGTTCGTCACATGTCATTATGTTAAAGCTCGACTAGTTGGATAGATGGCTTGATCCGCCTAATGAATGCTTGTCTTGCGAACCGGCTCAAGCTAAACTAATTGCATCAAACATGCACTGTGATATGTAAATACAGTCTCTTGAACTTACAGATTAATTAATCTCTCCATGAGAGAAATCAGTAGAGCACAACGGTTGTCCTACTGAACTATCTTGGGTCCAATTTTGGGTCAAATTGGAGGTAAGCGAATTTTTCCGCATGTACTGACATGCGCAATCGTCTGTTTCACCTAACTGCAGCGGATAAAGATCCATTGTGTGTACTGTACCACTGACTGTGTAGTTTTCTCCATTTACGCATGTACTTACCATTTGTTTTAGTAGGCAAAGTGATAAATGAGATTTTGCAAACATCCATCAACCAGTTTTAGCTTCTGAATTTTATTTTTCCACTTTTTAGTGGTTGTTATAAAATTTTGAAGTATGAACCTAATTTATCTCGTTCCCTGTCTATCTATTTGTAACGGAAATTTTTACATTATAATCTTCTGCTATTGAGATGAAAGGAACGCGTAGGGTAAAATATCATTATTTTTATCGTCTTAAAATAATAGTGTTCGATATTCTCTGTCATTTTTTAACCAATTGTAGTTGTAGGTAGATTCTGCAGTGATATTTTAAGCTCTGCGAATAAAAGGTAGTTGTCAAAAGTGTAATCATCATAATTGCACCAATCTATAAAAATCCACTGCTTGAGAGATAAAGATAGAGATAGAGATTTATTTATTTGAAACGCAATCACAAAACAGGTACAGCACAGAACAAGCAGAAAAAAAGAAAACAATAAGCACCTACACAATTACTACTAGCTAGGTAGGCTGTAGGTAGGTAGACTATAGGTAGGCTGGGCAGGTGTGAGTGCTGACCAGCGCGTTGATGTGAGTCAAAAAGGTCCTGCCTCAGCTTAATGCAGCTCTGCAGAAGCAGAGCGGCGCTGGTTTTCAGGCAAGACCTGATATAAGGCCTCCCCATACACTTCCAGAAAGAAAGGTTTGTTACAGTTAATTTTACTTTTCAATCTGTCATTCTAGTTTTGAAAGTAAAGGGTTTTCGCTTGTCTCGCGGCATTTTTTTTTAAATTAACCCATACTGTCCCACTGCGGGGCAAAGGTCTCCCCCCTCGTCTTCCACTCCCCGCGATCCTTGGCTAGTTCCGCCCATTTCCGCTCGAAGGAGTCCAGGCCGTCATGCCAGCGCTTCTTCGGGCGGCCGCGACGTCTTCTACCTCCTGGGGGTATCCAGCCTGTGACTCCTTGAGCCCACCTTTCCGAATCCATGCGAACCACGTGGCAAGCCCATTCCCACTTCAGCTTCGCTACTTACTTTACGGCCTACATCAGCGATTCATATATATCGTATATCATATATTATACTTGCTACCTACTAACTACTTAGTAATTAGAGGATCTTTATTTTTGTCAACAGAAGACCTAGCCAAGTTTACATTGTACCTACAATTGTTAGATAATAAAAAATGTATGAGGAATAGTCACGTGACTTATCACTTAGAATTATCATTTTCTTTCATACAATTTTGATAGCGTTTGTTAGTTAGTAATCTATAGGTTGCCTACCCGCTGCGCGAGCGCATAAATTTCGCTCACGATCTCGCGTCCCACTCGCACTCACCATCCTCTATCACATGCGCGTGAGATGTATGCCGCTGTTGATATCTAATGGTTCTACCCGTTCACCTAAGCAGGTATTATATGCATGCGTGTTTTTGTCATTTTGCACTTACTTACCTAACTTCATGTTTTGTTGTGTCATACTATTCTGTTATGATTGTATTCACTGTATATTACGACGAATGTGAGTACTTAGACAAACCTCTTAAGGTTTTAAGGTGCAATATTTTATGAACATTGTAGTAGCTATAAGTAGTTGTTAAATAAATAAATAAAAATAAAGGTAGGCACTCATAACCTCTTTTTAACCTTATAACCTCTGAAAGTTTTCACGTCCGATTGCAGCTAGTCTAAGGCAGGGATACACAACTTCGCTCAGACAGCTTGGCAAGATAAATTGTAACTCCTCCTTAGATTCGTTTGCAGCTACATCTCTGAGGAATTAAAGAAAACTTGAGCGTTTTTATAAGAAACATTGGCTTTAATAAAACAGAGATAGCGTAGATGTTATTAAAACGTCTAGGTTCGTATCACAGTTCGTGCAATGCGGTTTTTTTACGAATAAGCTGATGGCCCACCTGATGTGGTAACCACTGCCTATAACAATGCATTGCCTCACTATACCAAGTTCATGAGAATGTGCCCTGCCTAAGTGATTTTTAGGCTCTTATGCTGAAACAATGCCAATGACTTAAAACTCGAAGACATATTGAAAAAAAAAATAACAAAGCCTCTTTTACGAAGGTAGATAGATAGATAGATAGATATATTCTTTATTGTACTCGCCACTTAAACTAATACAACAATGATACAGATTCTTTAGGAGGTAAGTACAATGGGCGGCCTTATTGCTAAAAGCAATCTCTTCCAGGCAACCTTTGGATGGACAGGATCTAATACACAAAAACAAGGACGGGGGCGTACATAAATATAAATTTAAGTGGTATTTAAGTTTCGGTGTTTAAGTAGTACAGATAGATTGACAGGCGTCACAGCTCAGTCGGTAATGGATCTGCCTTCCGTGCTGTGGGTCGTGGGTTCGATCCCCACCAAGAACAAACATTTGTGTGTGGCATACATACAAAACATAGATGTTTGTTCTATGTCTGGGTGTTACTATGTATTATAAGTATGTATTTACAAAAAAAAAGTATATAAGTATTCAATCAGCATCTAGTTCCCATATTACAAGCTTTGCTTAGTTTGCGACTAGAGGGCGTTGTGTGAAATGTCCCTGAATATTTATTATATTTATTTATATTTATATATAGCATGTATTACAACTTGAAGAGACAGTCTCTCCCTCTTAGAATTTTATTCCTATACTATCCAATAAAAGGAATTGATAGCTATTTTACTCATACAATGAACATAAATCTAAGTAGCTACGAGATGCCCCTCCCCTATCTTCCCTATTTGGAACTGATTTATTACTCTCTGAGCTGCGAGTTTTTAAACGTTATTCTATGACCTATTTTAATGATAACAAAGTTACACAGACCCGAAAATCAATAGGGAAGTCAGACAGACCGTTTCGGTTCATAAAGACCACTTTGCAAGTTTGTATTGCTGTGCACAGAGTTAGAATCAAGGCGATGAGAACTGTCAAATAAGTCAAAATTTATTTATTTAAACGACTTGACCGTGTGACTCGACTTGACTAAACTTATTTCAAATAATCCACTTGACAGTGGTAAAATTGTCTGTCGAAATGACGAACAGAGGCCATATGTAAGAGAAGAAGAAGAAATTAACTAACCATCTTACACTTTTAGGGTAAAAAAACTATCGTAAGTAGGCAAACATCATGCTCGAGTTGCTGTTTAGACCTACTGTTAGACTGAATTTAACCAATAACTGTAGATTCGTCTTTATATCCTTTTATTGTCCAATTCTTAACGTATCGTACATTTGTCTCGTGTCCGGCATGATGTATCTTCCAACAGTAAATATTATGGTAAACGCTCTATAAACAAGTAATGTCTTGCGTATAACAGCGTTGCACGTAATGTTTTCAAAAATCTAAGTACGAATACGTACTTTGAGCATCGTTTTTAATTTCTGGCCAATCTGCCTACTTTTGCAACCTTTAATTCCTTGTTATCGAGTTTCTGTACCAATTATATGCATAGGTCCCGACTTCTAAACATTTTACGGCTATTGTTTGTTGAACCCTATTGTTCCCTTATGGATTGTTCTGGAAATTCTTCTCGTAAGCTTTTATAATGTTTCTTAGCTACAACGAAATAAACTTTTTAATTAGTTTGTAAAAATAAAAGTTCAACCACACATTTTTTTCATGGATTTCAATACTCAATACTTTATTGCGTTTATGTTGTACAAAAGGGTCTTAAATGTATTTATGCTACCAACATGAGCCCAGTTAGGTAGGGCACTTTAAAAATGGTCACTAGGTATTTAAACCATTTTACTAACATAATTATTAAATAACATTTTTATATTGTTTAGGTATCTACTCAATATTCTAATTTACATACTTATTAAAATTGCACTTTAAAATAAATCTAAAAATTACAAAGTTGCTTATTTGTAATTTTTTTAATTATATTTTATTTTCTATTTTGTCACTCTTTTTATAGCTTCATCATATTGAGTGAGAGTGAACTGTACGGCGCTCAGTGTTTTAGTACCTACTAAGATTAAAAAAAAATAGTTAGGTATATTCCCTCCCCTGTTACTATGTAACCTGAGATTAAGTATAGTGTTCAAAACAAAACTTCTTTAAAATACCTCACTTCTACTATTAAACTATTATAGGTAAAGTTAAAAATTCCCTAAATTCATGATAGCTGCGGCAAGCCAAGTTTTAAGACTACCTTAGAATATAATAAAAGTATGTTAAAAATATTATGTAGAACTCACATTTACATAAAGTTTATTTTGTAAAAGTTGTCTAATAGCTCTAGATATGAAAGATAAATTCGCGTGTAGGTACTGCTTTTATAAGAAAAGCGACGAGACGACGCTTAATCTTTCATCGTTTATTTGAAAAAAAAAAGAAACGGATAAAATAAAGTGCTTTATAAAGTACTCTTTTCGAATAAAAAGAGTACTAAACTCATTTAAATTTATGTAGGTACTTACCGTGTGTCAGACCGTAGTATAACTCTTTAGAAAAAAAGTAGTTCTTGTATCCTTTTTATTTTTTCAAGGCGGCTAGTACACTTTTTAGATTAGTTCATAATATTATTAGGTCGTACTTTTGTATATATTGCTACCTTTAACAGCCCCCGTATGCCAATCTTTTGCTGTCAAGTTTTATTTCACTGCCCAGTGTAATTTCTTCAGGTCACGTGGTACAATTTTGTACCACGTGATCATTCTTTTTAGACACTTGACAGCAAAATCTGCGCGAAAACACATCAAATGACGTCATAATGTGACTATTTAGTCACAGAATAACTATGAGTTAGTATGAACTGACCATGATTTAAAACTTTGCAGTTCAACTTTGATTGGCATACCCCTGCAGGGCTGACATAGTTGATAAGCGACTCAAAGTCTTTTATAAAATTTAAGAATAAAATAAATAAATAAATCCTCTTTATTTATTTTTTGTACATGTGAAAAACTTGACGGAATTTTGGTTGAGTGACTTATGCAAAAGCGTAGTACCTACTTAGTAGGTACTCAGTAATATTACTCTTAGCAACATCACCGCAAATCGAGTAAACTTTTGGAAGTAAATCACAGCGATACTGAATACGGGGACCTACGTGGACGTAATTTATTTACTACCACGTTGGACCCACTCCATCATCACCCTCTCATGGTTTTTTGTACGTTTCTCTTTGTCTTTCTTCCTTCATATATATCTTTTCCTGTTTTTATCTCTCGTCGGGCTTTGTGGGTTTTATTTTTCTTTAGCATACGTTCATTGTGGATCAAAGTTATTGTTGTGTGATATGACTTTGCTTCAGAAGATGGACCGTTGTTAACTTGTTGTCTTCATATTAGTGCCTATTTTACCATCTTATGATTACGCTATCTATCAGATGTCCATGAATATTTATTTATTTAGATAGGTAAATAATTTCAAATAGGCTTACAAAACTACTTACAAGTAAGGAGTTTGTTTGTGTTTAATGCGACGAGAAATATCAAGATTATAAAATATATGTTTAAAGTAAATTACGTTCATAAACAAGTAATTAAATTAAAAATTAAAAAAACCCCAGAACCTTGGACCGATTTTCATCAAACATAGCTAAGAACACTCCCGACTTATTCACCTTTCAAACAAAAGAAACAAAATCAAAATTGTTTAATCCGTTCGGGAGCTACGTTACCTCAGGCACACACACTCACACACACACAGACACGTCAAACTTATAACACCCTATCGTTTTTCCGTCGGGGTTAAAAATGCACATATGACAAAACACTATCGAGGCAAAATGCGTTCGAGGCACCCATCTAACAAAGCACAAATTGCATAGACTAATTGCTTTTAGTTCACCAGACTGATTACAATAGAAACTAACTTTTCTTGGCAAGTCAAAGTTCCAGCTTGTAGAAGTTACCAAAACAATAAGTAACGAAACAAACAGTTTTGATTTATTACTTAGCTACTGAATAGCTATAGTACTTGCATCTTTTTTCCAAACACTTACATCGATTTTATTGATAACAGGGACAGGAAAGAGATGAAGTGTGCAAAGTTACAGTATGATTTTAATACAGTAATATAATCTATATGACCATCTCTATATGAATGTACCTCTTTTCTACTCTACCCTAACGCACCTAGCTAATAATTGCAATTATTGTTTTAATATATACCTACCCACTGAATATTTAAACACTTTCTTTCCTTTCGTTTTCTTTAACGAACAAGCGATAATCTTTATTTCTAATTAAACTTCACAAAGCCGCAATTAAAACAGATATTAGAATAGAAAATTACGTGCCGAAGAAAACTGTAATAAAGTGTTCCAAAAGCTAATAAAAGCGTATCGCACCATTTGTCTAAGAAAAAAGGCGGCCACAGAAGGTATAGGTACCTATTCACTTGTTGAACGCTTTTTTTGCCGTTCTCTGTCCACCGCCGTCGATTCGATTGTCCCTCGCCGCAGAATACAAAGTTACTAACCTCTCGTCACCTCCCTCCCCCTTCTTACCCCCTTGAGCCGCACCAGGCTAATTTGAAATTCCCTCCGAGCCTCCCTGCTGTCTCAACACAACTGAATTTCGAACACCAAAGCTTATTTCATCAAGTTTGAATGATTTTTCTTTTCGATTTTCCAGATTATGTGTTCTTCGGGTTCTTTTGAGGGCTGGTAGTAAAGTTGGTATGAGTTAGTAGTCGAAATGGGTGACAGAGTTTTTTTAGAGTGTTTGAAAGATAGGTTTCCAAAGAGTGCTTATTAGGCATAAACAGCTACACTATAACTAGGACTCTTTAGGAAGTCCAAAAGCTATACTAAGTACTTCTTTTTTCGAACCGCTGCGCTGCTATACTGAATAGGTAGAACTGATATTGCCAAATGAGTGATAATGATCTAATCAACATACATGATAAGATAAGCAGAGAGATGAGTTTTATGTTCACCTTAGAAATCGAGCGAAGGAAATTCAAGTTTTTGCAAGAGATTTTCTCATATTTACGGAGATTTTGGGCGTGAAATGTATAGTACAATCAAACAACAAGCAACAAAAGTAGATAATAATTTTAAAACGTTTCAATGTGTTTTTTAAGTACTTGTGATTTTAATGAGAAAACTTGGGGAGCTTACATTTATTTTGCGAAAACTACGGTTAACAACATTAAACATAAAACATTAAACTAATTGCTTATGTGCATTCCTCTTAAAAAGTTTAAATTGCCTTTTGTTGTTGCTTGGGTTGAGTTAATTGTTATTTTTACAGAGGTGAGTGCTCTCACCCACAGTATAATTAGTCTGTAGCAGATTTTACGTTAGAGTTTAAACAATTACAACCATTTATTTATTTAATTTAAAAAATGTATCAAAACGAAATAAAAAAAATCTTCACTACACCCTTAACCCAAAAAAAGTTTGCAAAATTATCGCAAAACCCAAAATTTCGATTCGTTTTGTCGTGCTCTGATTTGTAATCCATAAGGTTTTCGGTACCAAAAATGTGAATGACATTAACAAATATATCTTTTGTAAAAAAAAATACCATGATATAACTACAAAAATCTAAAAACTCGCAAGACAAACTTGACTAGGTACACTAAAACGGTTCACAAAGAAATCTCAGGGCGTCTGTAAACAGTGCTTAGAAAGTTTGCGGAACCCCAATACTTCGCCACCTTTGTGAGGGCTTAGGCCGAGGCTGAAGCAACAGGCGCGCTCTACACATCAAGCTGAAGTAGCGACTGCGAAGAGTACAATATAGGCGACTAGCTACTGAACAAACAGGTAAGCAGGGTACAAAAAGGCCTTTGAATTTATCGCAGCGTCAGGGCACAGAATGGTTATAAAGCTTCATAGTCAGGGGAAACTTTTTACCCTGTTCACGGGATTTGATAAACACCATTTAGGTGTGATCAGATTCGAGCCTATGGTCGTAATGTGAGAGAGTAATAGCTAGCACACGACCACCGAGAACTGGTGTTCTGAGAGAAGCTGAAAGAGTTCCAATGACAGGTCATAAAGTCCTTAAATTTTGATATGCAGAAATAACGATTTTCAACCTTCCAGCTATCTTATCTTCACAATATTGTCAGTCGATTGGGTGGAGGTCGAGGTTTTATGGTGCGTGGTCTTCGTTTGTTCAGTGTTTACACTTATGATAATTTCAGATTTGTTTTTAATTATTGCTATTATATTTTTTTTTATTGCTTGTAAACACTGCTCCGAAATGAAGTTATCCGACAGAGAACCAAAGTCGTCGACATAGCTCAAAGGATTAGCAGGCTGAAGTGGCAGTGGGCCGGCCATGTTTGCCGTAGAACCGACAATCGTTGGAGCAAACTAATACTGGAGTGGAGACCACGTTTAGGCAAGCGTAGTGTAGGACGCCCTCCGGCGAGATGGGGTGACGATCTGCGAAATGTAGCTGGCAGACACTGGATGAGAAGAGCCGAAGACCGAGCTCTATGGCGCGTCTTGGGAGAGACCTACGTCCAGCAGTGGACGAGTATAGGTTGATGATGATGATGAAACACTGCTGCTTAAAAATGTAAGAAAGAGAATTTATTTAACTCTCCTAAAAATCAATCGCTTGTATACTTAATCTTCTTAAAATATAAGAAAATTATTATTCGGTTATTTGCCAACATGTTTTCAGCCGGGGATCAGACGATAAGTATTTCCTTTACGAAAATTGCTTGCTTCAGACTTCATCTCGGCTTCCCTTTGCCAAGCCTCATTCATTTGGATAATTATTTTTTACCTGCCCCCGTATGCCAATCTTTTGCTGTCAAGTTATATTTCACTGCCCAGTGTAATTTCATCAGGTCACTTCACAGATCATTCTTTTTAGACACTTGACAGCAAAATATGCGCGAAAACACATCAAATGACGTCATAATGTCACTATTTAGTCACAGAATAACTATGAGTTAGTATGGACTGACCATGATTTAAAACATTGCAGTTCAACTTTGCAGTTCAACTTTGTTTGGCATACCCCTGCTGAAGCATATTTTGTAACGGTGTTTTTCTACAGTATGGTTTAGGAAATTTCTTGCTCCACAGATTATAATACTTTTATTCTGGCCCATACCCAACTTTAACGACGTCTCTGTGGCACGATAAAATTTGGTTTTGGTGCCGACACGATGAGAAAGCATCGTGGGCACACAATGAGCGCTCTGCTCCGTCAATATCGTGTAGGTATCGTGTCGAAAGCAATTTTAAATTAACTTCGATGTAGTTATAAGGTAATATCATCAATATTTCTGCCGCAATGTTTAGAGAGCTATCCCATTGATGCCTCCACCATAAAATTCCCTGAAGTTAATTTGTTTTTTTTTGTCTAGAAGAAGTTATAAAACAAGCAGATGATTTTAAATAATTTATGCTCAAAACAAGATCAACATAATAACGATCAACCGTAAAATAGTAACATAAATTGTGGTTTACTATTATTTAATAATGCACGTCTACTCTAGTTTCCAAAGCAAAACACTGGTATTGCTATGCAGGTGTTGCTGCTATCTAAAATATTATCTTGCACTACAAAGACAATAAGCATCTCTGGGTACAAAGAGTATCACTTTGTTGTTGTTACAACATTGTGTTTGATAGATCATTTTAATCTAACATTTTTATTTGCATATAAAGTGTAGCTGAATAAACTATAGGGTATGCAGAATGTACGTTTAGGTAGGTATACAATACATAGTTTGGAAATAGCTAACTATTATTATTTCACAATTTAGGTCACATTAAAGTTATCTGGTTCATTAAAATTCTAGTTCAAGTGTTATCGCGCAAAGGCACGACTTATTTTCATTATTTACACATTCACTGACTTGTTGATATCGGCTGTACAACACGATCAATAGCTTTTACTAAGTAATTTTGTTTCCGTTTAATTACACGCTCAAAAACAATACAAAACTTTCACAAAAGACCTATTCAATCGTTAAATAATTCGATTACGAGCTGCCCTCAAATATTCAAATCAATTTAACCGAATCAAAGTTCAAATCTGTTTAGCATTCAACGCCGTCCCTAAGTGTAGATAGGCGGTGGCGGCCGACGTAGATATAACAGTTGGGTATAAGTAATGTTTTCATTAAAGGATGCGCTGGGAAGCATCGCGCGAGCCCTGAAGGCGCCATTCGTCTGCCGACCACCAGCCGGCGCACACGTCCGCGTCGCACCTCCTCCCGTTCGCGCCTGTTGCCGTACCTCACGCAACCTCTGTGTACTCACCTATTATGTGCTAAAGTGAAACACCACAATGAAGGGACGACACCAATTCCGGCGCAGATTCAGTCTGCAGCCTTCGTTTATGAAAGAAGACCACGAGGAGGACCGGAGACCCCACAGGTGATTGCAATCATTATTTTGATAATAAAGTGCTACGCAATCGGCTACGGATTTCGTAGCTACGCGGCGAGTCACGTAGCGCTACGAGTACCTACGAAGATAATTTCTTTGGGTACCCGTCCTTATTTTAGTCTTGTGCGTAGCCAAACATTGTGCCCAATGTGTCTATTTTACTGTTTCTAGACTACGCACTTACTGCGATGTTGCCAATAAAAACTTTTGTTTCGTAATTCCATTCAAAATCAGCGAAGCTTTTTAAGGCGTAATTAATTGCTGTCTATAGCAACATTAAACGGTTCCTTCTCATTAACATCAAAAAGATCTCAATAAAATGTGTATTTCACCTTGTAGGTCTGCAAAGCATCCATTGTAATAAGCGTTCAGCTCAGCTAGACTTTCGAAACGGGCTCGTTATCTTGAACAGGCAATTTTCTACAATTTAATATTATCTATTCGTATATTTTACCTGTGCAGTTAAGCGTTTTATCAAAGAACGATAGGACTACAAAGGATCTGGTTTTTTTGCAGACTGCTATCAGTTTCAAGCCTTATTAAACATGAGACGTACTGCTACTTATAGATGCAAAACGTTTACCTTTACAAAGTCTTACTTAATATAAAAAAGGTACATAAAAAACAGGCTCGTGGTAGACTCATGAAAATTAAAAGAAGGGGAAAAATTAATTAAATTAATTAAATACATTTTTTTTAGACCGCCGTTTATGTTCTCCGAGGGCTTAATTTTATGTCCTTTTGTGCACTTTGCACATAAAAGCTAAAGTGCACAAAGGATCAGTAAAGAATGAAAGCACAAACCATAAAAGATAAGCTGTTTTATAAATATATCAGCGAAGAATCTATCAAGGAGAGCAATAGAACGGCTGAAATGATGATGGTGATGATCCAACTGCCCAGCTAATTTTTCCAGGGCTTTTTACATAGTAGAAATGAAAAACGTCCTGGAAATGGATAGTTATATTCAGTGCTTGCTCAGTTTTCCGAGAACCTATCTAGGCAGAGAACCCTAGGCAGATGTATGTGCTAATTCTTTTTAAATATCTATTGACATGATCACAGCTGCATCTTGTTTTTGCATTTTATATATCTTTGATTTAAAAGACTTATTTAAAAAGGCATACCTACATACTGCAAACAAGTCATGACAGAGCCGATAATCTGACATACAAAAATCACAAAAATAAATTACAACCGAATTGAGAACCTCCTCCTTTTTTGAAGTCGGTTAAAAACAGTGTGACAAAGCAATTTTACAAAACAAAACCTTCAATAAGTTCTTTCCATCGTATTTTGGACTCTATATCATTTCAATACATTGCCGATCAAATCTCGTCCCTTTATATTGGATGTTGTTGGGACCCGCCATGCAATAACATTATGTAAGAAGTAGCTCCGTATTATCCTTTCCTTATATTATGTCAGTGCATATCAATCTCTTCAAATATTGATAGTTTTCTTGCAGATACGCAAAAAATACATGAATACATTTGGAAACCCCCGGGAGAAAGCTCCGGTTAATTTTATCGGTAAAAGTATTGGAACAAGCCCACCTTTTTCTTATACAACTAAATGATGGAACAATGAAAGCAATTCACTGCAAAACATTTTGTGAAGTGTCTATCGCTCTGAGATGCAAAGGCACATGAGACTTGTCGAGACGTCTCATGTGTCTGTAATTGCATCAGCATCCATATCCTTACAACCGGAACACAGCAATGCGAGCATCACTGCTTGGCGGCAGAAATAGATACGTAAGTACTTCCCCGGACAAGCTCTTTCGAAAGAGCTCTATTACTAGTTAAAAGCAACATTATTTTGTGATATCGCACTTTTTAAGTTTTAAGTATGGAACGACAATTAAGTGCCGAAATTTGCCCTATTTGACCATGCAGTAGCAATGGGCTTACATCATGTCATTGTAGTCTGTCATAATAAGTTATTTGCTCTTCATACTGCAAAAAGTAGGTACATACATAAGTGCAAATTTAAGGACGTCCCTCTGACACCCATCTTAGACCAAACAAGGCATTTGTTTGGATGAAGTTGTGACTACCCCCCTTACTTCAAGGATCTTCAATGCCAAGATATCTGAGATGTTGACCCGCCTGGGGATTACAGTCTCTGAGTCTATTTCAATTTGCTCTTGACTTATTTTACAACCCTTGTTGAACAACGACGTCATCTACGCGTTCTATAATTTTGCATAACAGGATAAATGTTGATAAAAACAATATTGCGTCACAGTTTAGTCGTTAAAGCCCTGCCTTCCTTCCGTGCTGTGGGTCATGGGTTCTATCCCCACTGATAACAAACACTTTTTTTTATAAGTACTTAATGATGTGTGACATAAAGGCTTTTTGCCGTTACCAAGAAATTTGAAAAAATATTTCACCTTGTGAAAATTGTTTTGTTTTGCGTTCATCAAAGGTCAGTGACCTACTTAGGTACAGGGGGCGACTGGCGACAGTTACTCGGTAGGTGCTCAAGTGAAATGAATAAAAAAATAAAATATTATAAGTAGACTAGTAGGTCGTGAGAGATGGTACAAAAAGAGACAGGCCTATACTCAGCAGTGGGTGAAGTCAGGCTGTGGATGATGATGATGATGATAAGTAGACTTCAATTCCGCCCGTGATGATGGCACATATTATATGATAAATACCCCATTTTTTGTGAAAACTACGTGTCTGTCTCAAACAGCCCGTTTAGAAGCCCTTGGGATCATCATTCTATTTATAGGCACTGGTTCCTATAAAAATATCTGAGTTCTAAGAATATTTTCGAATCAAAATGCTTGAAAATCTGATTGAATAAATTCACGAGTTCAATTGGTACAAATCATGTTGACGTCGTATTTCTGTCGTTTCATCGGAAAATTACCTATTTTGCATCCGGCTACTTTCATTTCTATAACCGGAGAAATACCTACTTAGCTAGCTACTTATAAAAATAAATCTTTCTTGATGTTTGACTGACAAAACACCACGAATCTAACAAATTGCCTAGTTTTGTCGGAGAATTTATAATGATTTAAAAAAGAAATTCTATACCTATATGAACATCAACATTGTAGTTGCGAAAATTCCACTGCATAAAGTAGAAGTTGTACTGCAGGGGTATTCCAATCTCAGTTGAACTGCAAAGTTTTAAATCATGGTCAGTTCATACTAACTCATAGTTATTCTGTGACTAAATAGTGACATTATGATGTCATTTAATTTGTTTTCGCGCATATTTTGCTGTCAAGTGTCTAAAAAGAATGATCACGTGATACGAAATTGTACCACGTGACCTGAAGAAATCACATTGGGCAGTGAAATATAACTTGACAGCAAAAGATTGGCATACGGGGGCTGTTTCATATGAAGTTTCATATTTTTTCCTGTTTCCCGTGAAGTTTTTTCGCGTTTTCTCGATGAGAATATAGTTCTTGGATATACGAATTGACATATTCAGACATATTCATGACTATAGATACATATATTTTATAGTTATCGTCGTACTATCTCTTGACACTACGCTCTACAATGACTTGTTCTCTATTGTTAGTACATTCTGCTTAGGAGTTTTATGTACTTTCCGAACTGTGTATTCTCGGGAGCATAGATGTAGAACTTTTGCTTATCTTCATTACAGCACGTTCTCTCGTGCTCTTAATTTATTTGTTTTGTAACAACCCCCTGAGGGCATTTACTTTGAAATGGTATACCTATGACTGGGTGAATTTTTTTTTTCAAAATATCTTCACCACTAAAAATTTATCATCTGTGGAGAGTGTAGAGACGCATATCGTACAATGGCTGTCGTCCAATACATATAAAACTCAACAAAAACTTTTTTAAGATTAGAAATGTAATTACCTAGATTTATTTTACTTTTATAAACTGCAAAAACCTGAATATTTAGTTTACTTAAATCTATTTTCAGGCTGTATCGAACCCTTAGACGAATTATTCGTCCAAGATCGAACCCTTTTTCGAGAGCTACAATGAAAACGTGTCAGGTTTTTTTATAAAAACTATCATTCAAAAATGGTTTCAAAAGACTTTGTATGCGTGATTATTAGAGCCCATTCACGTGGTACTAATGCCCTCCACGGCCGCCGTTGAAGTGCTATGACCCGCGCTCGAGAGAAATTAAGGTTTTACGTTTTACTCAAGCGGCAAACGATAAAATCTTAACGGACGAATGCACGGAATAATAATTGCTACAAATCATTCAAATGGTTCAGTTTACGTGTAGGAATTACTGGAAATTGAAGTATATGTTTTCAACGAATAAAAAATTTTTATGTTTAACGGACTCCCGCTAGCGGTATCACATTCGTGTTAACCAGATACAATTATACTCGAAAAGAAAAATGAAAAAACCAAATAATGCTACTATTTCGTGAGCTGTATTTATACATCTCTTCGAACTCCTAAGGAGGCTGAGTAGAAATTAAAGGTACGGCCAGTGTCAAAATATGCATCTAAGACTCAGCTGTGAAATTTTAGACATCAACAAAAATGCTTATATTATTCGTAAGCACAGCAGTATTATTTTACAACGCATTTAGTCTCAGCTATAAATTGCAGCGACGACGTTCTGGATTCAATGTTTTGGTGAATATAGTTTATTGGCACTCACTGCTGGGAATATGTCTTCTCTTTTACACGTTTACAAAAATCAATGTAAAAAGAGTTGTGCACATGTTAGCACTCAGTTTTCTTCCATTAGCTACCATGTTACAAATACGTACTTGTGTTTGCCTCTAGCGATTTCGATGAGGGGTCGTACGGAACATACCCGCATTATCAGTGGTTATCAGCTAATGATAACATCGATACCACAAGTGCCCGATCGTGGTACACTATTTTAGTAACAAAAGCACAATAATGCGGAGTATCTAGACTTTGTTTTGTCTGATATCACAGGCTTACTCTACTATTGAAATATTAGTGCATGAATCATACTGCAATATATTTCCAAGAGAAAGTCCGATTTTCACGAAACGATGTACCTGATATACCTTTGCATCTATATAAAATACCTATTTTAACAAGTTTTTGACTGCTTGTCTACTGTATTTTCTGTGCCATTTTGTACCATATCATTTACCATAACACACCGAGGTCTGATGATCACTTTATTTTAAGTACCTACGAAACATGATCTCAAATTTAAATCTCAATTTTATTTTTATGTTAATTGTGTTCACTAGTTATTATTAATTTGCTTTGGTTAGTTTAGTTTAGTTGAGTGTATTTTGTGCACGCTGTGGCGTCCTGTAATTAGAGAAACACATAGCACTTTTACTTTAGATTTAAGAATGTACTTGATAATTGTGATTTCCTTGGATGCTCTAAATAAAATAAATAAAAAATAATCAAAATGATTTATACAGCGTCAGGAGTCACTTTAAATCCACCCGTATAAACAGTAGGTACGTTGAGTGCCTGGGACAAGATTTAGACGAAGTTAGGCTTGCCAACTGACCAGCACTTATACAAGTCTCAGCCTAGTCGGCCCTATCCACAAGAAATACAAAGACAATACGAGCGGAACTGACTAAGTTGCCCGTTTAAAAATCCGGGTGGTGCACAGTCGGGTTTGAGCCCACGACCTTAGGATCGGAAGGCGAGGTTGCTACCACTAGACCACCGGTGCTACTATTCTGAGCCTTCTCTATTTATTGACTTTTCACGGTTTTCACCACACTAGCCCAACTCTTCGTCTTCCAAAATCAAAATAAACTGACGAAATACACCGAACGTTTCATTTTCAATACAAATTATCATATCTCATCAAAATCTCACCCAAGTCGTGCTCAGCTCTTTCCAAGGGTTGTTCCATATAAGGGAAGGGCGTGGGAAGAAAAACAAGTGCGCATGTTTTTATAGGCTTTTTAACGTTAATTTAGTTTTATTTTAGGTGGAACAAGCCTAGAAATACATTCATAAGTCGTCTCACGCGTTTGTGATTACCATACGTAATCTGACTAGGGCTGTCAAATTGATCGGAAAGAGACACATTTCACGGAGAAAATGCTTTTGTAGTCGTTTATTAGACAACCCTAATATTCAGAAAACATTCATCCTGCGATATCGATAGGCTAACAATTGATCAGCCCCCGTATTCCAATCTTTTGCTGTCAAGTTATATTTCACTGCTCGGTGTAATTTTTTCATTCTTTTTAGACACTTGACAGCCAAATATGCGCGAAAACAAATCAAATGACATTATAATGTCACTATTTAGTCACAGAATAACTATGAATAAGTATGAACTGACCATGATTTAAAACTTTGCAGTTCAACTTTGAGATTGGAATCGCCCCGAAGTGTTGTCGATACCGATTTAAATAAAAAGGTATTGATTTGTAGTCTCATTACTCCCTGTAACCAACTATAGAAAATATCCGTGCTAAGCTCAAGACTAGATCTAGGTCCTCAACAATGTAGGTATCTAAAGTAATTTGAATATCGAATAATGTTCACCAGTTCAGCCGTCAAGCGAACATAACCAATTAACTAAGTCCGCGTCGCACGCAACAAGGTTCATAATCCTGTGAATTTCCGAAATAATTAAGCTATGCGCGTTTGCACATTGGACGACACCGATGCCTAAGTACTCGATACCGATGAGTGCTTCGAACAAAAATATCGGTATTGGCGCCGACGCGGCAAACGGCTACCCAGAAATCGGGTAAACCTAAATTGAAAGCACAAAAATTTTTGCCGTCCCTTTCTCATAAACTGAAACGACAAAGACAGCTATAATTTTAGTGCTGTCAAATTAGTTTAGTTAGAAAAATGTAACAACAGAATAGGGTCTTATCTATCCGGCGATATCATGTATTTGTCGTGTCAGTGAAAGTGTGAAATAGACTATGAGTAGATATCCTCCGAAATACAGAGTTTGGCTTGGGAAGTATTTAATAGAACCTACGGATCAAATTACTTGTGGTTTGTTTAGTAATATTTAGAATTCTGTTCACTATGGAGTAATTGGGTAGTTCGGATGCTTTGTTATTGTGAATTCGATATAATAACAATTCAGCTCATTATAGTAGTGCCTAGTAAAACTTCTTGTGAAAGAGCTGGTCAGCTTTTATTTCTCAGAGAAGAAAAAAGAAAAGAAGAAAGAAGAAAGAAGAGAGAGAGAGAGAGGGCGCAGTTCAATGCACCACAAGGCACGTCAACAGAGGGCGCGCGTGCTTAGTGAGGCAATGTACTAATTGTTATAGGCAACGGTAACCATTTAACATCAGGTGGGCCATCGGTTTGTCGCATCATATACCCACCTTACCGAAATAAACAGCTATAGAAAAAATATTTGTATGGGTAAGCTAACAGTGGTAATTTCGTATTTCTTTCCTGTTTGTTTTCAAAGTACTTACCTAAGTCCTACTTCCTTTGGGGCCTTTGCTTCGGTAAAAGGCTTTTAATGCTGTCAATCGCTGGTTTTTCTTTCAAGTATATTATTACTTATTAATGAGCGTCGATAAAAAATTGAAATAAGGTTTCAAAGTGGTGGTGAATCTTATACTATGATTTTGAATAAGTTTTTTTTGACAGAAAAAAAGAGAAGTCGTACAGAGGCGAGCTTAATGCTAGTTATCATTCTCTTCCAACTTTGGTGTAGTATGGAGAAAATGGTAGAGCTTATAAGGAATTAAAGAAACACCTTTACGAACTAAAAAAAAGCATGATTTGGTCATAGTTATTGATATTGCCAACTGACAAAATGGGGAATAATAATAAAAATATACCAATATTATTACCTGCTTTATTGTACACTAACGATTTGCCCAGCAGGGGTATGCCAATCAAAGTTGAACTGCAAAGTTTTAAATCATGGTCAGTTCATACTAACTCATAGCTATTCTGTGACTAAATAGTGACATTATGACGTCATTTGATGTGTTTTCGCGCATATTTTGCTTTCAAGTGTCTAAAAAGAATGATCACGTGGTACAAAATTGTACCACGTGACCTGAAGAAATTACACTGGGCAGTGAAATATAACTCGACAGCAAAAGATTGGCATACGGGGGCAGACCCTCTGTCCCAAGTGTCAGTAATTTCGACAGTATCCAATAAAATTTAAAACAACAATAAAGGCTCGAGACTTGACGACTACTTACAACGAACTAATAAAATTAATATGACGCCTGCTGGTAAATAAAGCGATTCGATCGTAAAGAGCCTGTTGCGAAGCTGTAATGGGGAATGGATAACCTATAGTACTTAATTGATTCCGTCATTTGTTAGTTTAATATAAATGAGAATGTTTATTTTCGTATGCAGGGGTACAGTAAATATGAAAGAAGCAAATAACTGCAGTAGTCGCAAGACTTTGTCAGCAGGCGGGAGCAAGTTTTATATATCGCATCTGTTTTATTATTGCTCTATGATGCCAATAAACGGTTTGATAGCCATGTTGCGTTGTGACTGCTAATTAGTGCCACGCCCATTCACAGCGTAGATAATCTGCACCCGTATCTCAAGTCCTCACACTATAAAAATCATAAGATGTGCGTGTAACAAATCAGGGAGTATTTATTTTTCTCATAAGAATTTAAATTCACTGATTGAAAAAACAGTATTATAAATGTAAATTTACGAACTACGTACTTACAATTTTAAACTAAAATAAGTAAACACTTTTCTTGGTGTAAAAACCGGCAACATGATACCATTCTACAGTAAACATTGTCAAAACATGCATCTACTTACCTAACATACTTAAACAGCCCTTTTAGCTGAATTGATATTCTACAGTCACGTGATATTGAAACTATTCATAAAAAGTATGGAAACGACGCTTTTGAAAGACAAATCATATGACCATTCTTATAATAAAAATTTTAGACGATTTCTGCTCTTTTGTCTAGCGTAGCGCAGCAAGGTAGCTTAATGTGGCGTATTTACCTTGTCGGAATATAAAAGTAAATAGCTATGTTTACAGCTTTATACCATTAACATCTTTTAAATTTTAATTAATTAAGTCTGCGAGCTTGTAAGTCGATCTACAGTCGTTTTATTTCTTTCGTGGTTTATGTTTGCCGCAGAGAAAATACGCTTTGAGTCTTTATTAAGTTACTATCCGCTAGCAGCAACTCATTTCTCTTTCAGTCAAATAAGTATATTTTCATTATTGCCTAGGTACCCTTTCAATTTGGCGAAAAATTTAGTAAATGTGACTTTTAAATTTTTGTATAATGAATTTTGTAACCACGTTTGTATAATAATTTAGCGTGGCACATAGTGTTTAGCATATTCATCACAAAATAGTTGCAATTAGAAATTCTACTATGCTAATAAAAATAGTTCAGGTTGTACTGCGTTTACACACTGACCGATATCGACATACGACACCGACGCGACGTGTGAGTGGTACGAACTCGATTTCAACCCTTGGCTTTTTCAGTTTCATGACCGTTATTTATTTAAATTAGTCTAATTTAACAGTCAATTAAAAAGCTCATTTATTGGTTAGAAGGTAATTACAATTCGTGCAGCGGCGTGGGGTATTTCGGGTCAACAAATTAACATAAAATTATTTAGCTGATTTAACTAAATATGCTGAAAATATTTACCTAGTGCGTGCTCTGAAACTCCGAACATAAATAAAAAAATAGCTATGTAGTATCTACCTATTATTTTAAAATAATATCTGACATAATGTACAACTATAGTTTATTCACAGGACTGTTTTTTTTTTAAACCAGCCTTGGTGTGACGTGCCGACAATGACTATGACCTACTTGTTCCGACTTTTAACAATGCTACACCCACCTGCTTCCGTTGATTAGAATACCGTCACACTGCACTATCGCATAGGTTTTCAAGATCAAATAGATAAGCCTAGTTTATGACCTGTTTTTCTAGGTCTCTGCATTTTTGCAGGCTTAATTGCAAATATTCACACATTTCAGAGAATTCATGATTATACTAACGTGTAAACTTTAGGCTGATATTCTATTTTGTGGGTGTGTAGGCGGGTGAAAGCAATCGCTCGGCTTGCTATTTACGCATGGAAATTGATCAATTTAATGGTAAACTTTGAACAGCACCATATTCCAATGGGTACATTATAGCTAAGTAAATTGAAGCTAGATTACATTGTTTTACGTAGAAATTCTAACATGATCGAGGGCAGAATAGATAAATTAAATTACGTTTTTCTTTGTTACAGAACTGACAGAGTAGAAGACACAGTATCCAGTAGTGGAAATCTAGCAAACAGCAGCGTAGTGCGCCACAAAATAGTCGTTTTAGGAGCAGCCAAAGTTGGCAAGTCCTCGCTTATAACCCAGTTCCTTTACAACACATTCTCGCCGAAATACAAAAGGACGATTGAAGAGATGCATCACGGGGACTTTAATGTGTCAGGAGTGAGATTGACACTGGATATTCTAGACACGTCAGGTGCTTACGAGTTTCCAGCGATGCGGGCATTGTCGATGCAGTCTGCAGACGCTTTCATCCTCGTATATGACATCACTGATGGGAACAGTTTCGCCGAAGTGAGGGCGTTGCGAGATCAAATCCACGAGACAAAGGACAGCACAGCTGTGCCAATCGTTGTCGTCGGCAATAAAGTCGACTTGGCGGAGACAGGTGCTAGACAGGTTCGTTTTATGAATATTGTTTTAAAGTTTAAATTGAATCAATTTTGCCGTTTCACTACTTATTGTCTAGTCACTGATATCACATAGATAACGTGATATCGATTTGACTATTCGAAGCTGCTTCCATTATTTGCAGTTTATAGCTTTTATTTTTACTGAAAATAAACGTTACACGTTCGAGGTGTCAATCATTCACTGAAAATGCAGAATCTTCTTTTGAAACGTAAACGCTAAGTACTTTATGGTTACATCACCTACGTCATTTTAAATTACTACACTCATAAGCCTAATTATGATAGCCATGAGTTATCACAAGCATAGGTACTCTAAAGTACTCTATCATGCGGTTTTTTACATAAGTAAGACGTGGCTAGGTCGACATTTTACTTATTTTTTAAGACACTTTGCCTATTCTTTTGGCACGTGACTTCTAATAGTTCATTCGGTGCATTCTAAGTACAGTAGAAAGTACACAATCTTTCAAGTTCTCGTTCGATCTACCCATGTTTGCAACATTAGGTACACGTAGGTTCGAGGATAAAACAACAAAGCAACGACGGTCGTGAAGGGCTTGGAGGTTTAAGTATCTACACGTCACGTATTTGGGAAACTTTTCGGGGCATAACTTACTTAACTAATCAGGGATGTGTTCGTGTACCTAGTCTCATAAACTAATCTAGATATAAACTTACCGACAATAAATTCGTACCTACTTGGTAGCTAAAATAATTCATAATTATTATTTCAAATTACTCGTTATCGTACACGGTGAAAAGTATAACAAACAACTTGCACATGTATGAGAGTTCTTTTCTAGCAAACCTTATTTATTTAATTTCGTTGATTTTTTATTTCTTCTTTCTGGTCAGCCTAGAAAAAAATGCCGATCTCGCTAATTAGAACTCACACATTTATTTTTAAAGTAGCAACAGAACTTTAAAAATACCGATAAACACGCCCATGTATAAGTTGGTCACTCTAGTTTAAGATATCATGCAAAATAGTCGGTTTTTTCATGAAAATGCATCGTCAAAAAGAAGGCGTGAGCGTTTGCAAATATTTGCAAAACACGTGGGATGTTATTGAAAATCGAGAAGAGCTTGAAGCTATGAAGGATTTTGACGGCACAATGCAACTTCTGCTCTTTCACCGCTGAAACATCAAATAAAAGAGTTGATTCTCGCGTTCAGTAGATAAAGCTGGTTTGCAATCTGCACGTATACTCTGTTCCAACGAACTCGGCGCTGCGGCGTAAGCTGTGTTGTGTCTCTTGCATTTACGAGAATATTCTATCTAATTCAGTATCTATGTTATAACACGATACAACTATCCCGAACTCTACAGGAATACTAGTACGAGTAAGTACCTACTTATATCTCAGTTAGGTATATCGAAAGATTTGGTATATCGGATAGACTTATTATGAAGACAGTTGAAAAACTGAAGGTGTGAATAAACTGCACAGTATAGCGGCCGGCCGTCATTTGACGATTACTAAAGTTCAGAAAGGAGTAACAAAGCGTTCTGAATTCTGAAGCTGTAGATATTCTATGAAAACATCATTTATTTGTGAAAACGAGATATTATCGGGCTGAATTTCAAGCTAAAATGGTAGAGGTTCGCGCAAAATTGAATTTCCTAACTGTCAGGTTTTCAGAAAATGTGAGTTTACGGTTGGTTTCGCGTTGATTGCCGCAGAATATGCTGTCAATCTGTGTATGGTGGCTACAGACTGACCGAACGAATCCCTATCGTTAGCTCTCGCTTGCTTTCGTTTTGTCAGTCTGTATTCATCATAAGGACTAGTGAGGATCAGCATAAAATTTTATATGTGGCAAAACAGATGTGCTTAAGTAGTATACGCCATTCACTTTTCAACAGTCTGTCCTTGTCAGTGTGTTCAGATTGCGTCCGTTTGTCTGTTGGATTTAATCAAACGTTGTGTAAATATAAGTACTCCTTTTGAAAGATGCATGACAGAAAAAGAAATGTTTGCGAAAATACTGAAGCATTATTGGAAATCCACGGGGTAAAAATAACATTCCAGGAGAAGCGTTTCTTTATATTTCCTCGCTTGGAAATTACGTATGAATTCAGAGGTAGATCTATGACAGCGGAAATAATGTTGAATGGTAAAAAAGTGTGTACTTCACCAGTGAAGTGATCAAAGATGCGTTACGTTACGATCAGTCAGGTTCCGTAATATGTGACGGTTTCCAATGAAATAATATTATCCAGTGATTGCCACAGAAACAAAAGTTTTTTTTTTATTATTATCTGTGGTGACTCCTCTACGCCGTTATTATACATTTTATGATTTGTGTTCTCTGTTGAAGCTCTGTTGCATCCATAGAACCGTAATAGCCATACAGGTTAATTGGTTATCTATAAGAATGAGGTACAAATAGGGACCAAATATAGTGATATAGATATATAACGGAGGGGTCTGTCCAACAGGGTTTTTAAAAACAATGACGTCAGCGGGGCTGACGTCACTATTCTTTTCGCTAGGCTTGCTCATTGCAAATAATGAAACCAACATCGTTTCTTTGAAGCATTAACTTTATTAACCACCTAATACAACCTTAGAACCAATGTAGTAATAATAATAATCTAATAATTATTATAGAATTTATAGGTACTCACAGGATCTCACCAAACTTTACACCACCAGTTTTTTCCAAGCCTCGAACGATAATGAGACTACAAAACGCCACGCTTTCGCAAGATGGCGTTTCGGAAGTGAACACCAATAACTATTTACGATCCGAATATTTTAAACAAACTAAAAACAGGTTATTTCAGTCTGAAAATTCTTAGAAATAATTATAAAAATTAGTTTTGATTTTTAACTATTTTATTTCCAGTTAAAACATTGAAACGTCAAAGTTCAATGTTCCAACTAGAAAACAAGCTTGCGTTAACCGTTGCCTTTAATTAAAATTATGATAAACCAACTGATTATTATTGATAAATCAAAATATGAATTTAGCAATAATTTTTGAACCATAAAACAATTATTTAGTAATTATTTGCTGTCGTCAACAACAATAGTCATTGACACAACTTAAAGTCTGTTTAGAGACATACGTAAACAAAGCATTACATTGCTTTTAACAGCGAATAAGCTCCGAAATAGACTCTGAATATTTCTCAAATAATTTAAAAATTAAAGTTAGATTATAATTAAGATTTTCGACGGTCTTGCGTCGACACGGCCATTCTGCGAGACGGTGCGTGCTCTGCACCAGTCGCGGTCCTGAAAAATGATAAATTTCTCTGAGCTAGGTATCCGTTCACTAGGTACACTAGCTGACAACTCAGTTGTTTGTTTTAAGAGTATTTAGTTACTTTGAATGATCGTTGACTCATCAATCACCCTTGTAATCAACTTAGTTATCAGCTAAAGTCTTATAACTCTAAAGCACTAGGTGATAACCGGTAACAGAATCCGATAATAATAGACTGGTTTTCATAACAAATGACAGTCGATTCACGTAGAAACTCTTGTCATAATTTTGGTTTGATTGTCATTTTAAAATGATAGTTGACCCATGATCACACATGCAATCAACCACAGGCAAAGTTTTATGGTAGTAAAACAGTAGGTAACATCATCTACCAGTAATAAGCTGGTTGTCTTAGTAAGCATTTCAAAACACAACAAAGTATTTCAAAACCGCTGTTTTAAATAAAGTTTGCTGTACGTAGGAAATGAGCTTTGTTTTATTAATGCAAATGCTCCACGCATACTTGCATGATTATTGTTTATATTGGTCAATGCAAATGCTCCACGCATACTTGCATGATTTTATATCTCGCAGACAAGGATGATGCTGTGGCGCTGAGCGGTCTTGTACGCCGTGGTCCACAGGGGCTCTAAAGGAATAGGGAACTAGGTTGATGCTGGGGCCCTAGGTCTTATATTTATGACCGTGTTCCCAGGGGCTCTGAAAAGTACATTCGTAGACTGTATTTTCTCGACGATAATAAAGAGTTGATGCTGTGGCGCTGAGCGGTCTTGTACGCCGTGGTCCACAGGGGCTCTAAAGGAATAGGGAACTAGGTTGATGCTGGGGCCCTAGGTCTTATATTTATGACCGTGTTCCCAGGGGCTCTGAAAAGTACATTCGTAGACTGTATTTTCTCGACGATAATAAAGAGTTGATGCTGTGGCGCTGAGCGGTCTTGTACGCCGTGGTCCACAGGGGCTCTAAAGGAATAGGGAACTAGGATGATGCTGGGGCCCTAGGTCTTATTTTTATGACCGTGTTCCCAGAGGCTCTGAAAAATACATACGTAGACTAAGTTTCTCGGCGATAATATTGCTCATAGGTAATTGATGCTGTGGCGCTGAGCGGTCTAGTACGCCGTGGTCCACAGGGGCTCTAAAGGATTTAGGAAGGACGATGCTGGGGCCCTAGGTCTTATTTTTATGACCGTGTTCCCAGGGGCTCTGAAAACGATATAGAAATAGGAAGGGAAACTGGTTACAAAAGGTTCATACAGACTTTTTGGTTATTAGAACTGTTATTTCATTCAGTTCTGTTTTACCAATCTGATACTGATGATAATAGCATCCAGTACGGTTATTTTATTTCTTGGCTTGTAGACTGTCAGGCCATGAAATTATTTTACATGGATGATAATGCCTAATGAAACTGAAAAGAATTAACCGGTTTGTTTAGGCGTCCCATATTAATCGGGAAGTGTGGGAAGTAGAAGACAGGTGCCGATACTGTGCGACTGAGCTGCGTTGTCTGCTGCAGGTTGTGGTTTTCAACAGCCGTCGACACGGTTCCTTAATCACTTGGCTGTTTTACTCGACGTAGCTGGTCATGGGTAGCTTTCGCACGCGTTACACCTAACGTGTCAAATTATAGATACTGTGAACAGAAAAGGATTATTAAGTAGATGAATACTTGCATAATGGTAAATGTGCCGGTAGACAGAGACGCAACCCATAAGCATACACGGTGCAGACCACCCTCTGTATACCTACTTCTATTTAAATAAGCACCAGTGTCATAGAAGACGGATACCTATCGATAGCTTCAATGTGGTTTGCACATTTTTGGTGTACAAGGAGTTTTGTTTAATGTTCGTTTGCTCGGCTAACTCCTGACGCTATTTAATGTAAATTGACCACGAAATTATAACAGCACAAAATCCAGGCTGTGATGGGTCGGTACAAAATACTGCAAAGAGGCTGCCGCTTTGGCCCTTGTCACTGGAGTAGCGAAGTAGTTTGTTAGTCAGTAATGTGGAATGCTTAATTATTCACGACGGCGTAATTTTACAATATGACTTGTTTTACTGTGATGAGAGGAAACAGAATATTGCCTGTGGCACTGTCGCTACACTGGAAGCTATAGTATGTCTACCTAGGTAGCTAGGTAGACTATAACGCATCACAACGTGTCATCACAATGTAGAGAGGTGAATGAGGCCACACTGGGGAACAGTCCCCAAACTCGGTCATGGGAGGAGTTGCTCTCTAGATCTTGGAGATGTTCTTCCTTGATCTCAGTTATCGCAGGATCTGTTTCCTCGATCCTGGAGGCTAACCTCCTCGATCACCGTTGCTGGATGTGGAACCAGTTATACAAAAACAGTTTCCTTGATTGTGGTGGAATAGCTTCATGATCATAGTTACCTCAGGAGCAGCTCCTCGATCTTGGAGGGTCAGCCTCCTCGATCCCAGTTAATGGGGGAACAGTCTCCCAATACAAGAACTGGAGGAACAGCTTCCTCGCAGTCACTGATATGAGGGCAGCTCATATCAGTACTAGCATCAATACAGGAACTGGAGGAACAGTTTCCTCGCAGTCACTGGTATGAGGGCAGCTCATATCAGTACTAGCATCAATACAGGAACTGGAGGAACAGTTTCATTTTTGTCTCTCAGCTCAGACCTTCGTCTTACCTTTCAATTTTTCGACAGGCACCCATACCAGAACCAGTAGGCACTTTTTCAGTATCCATCCTGGTAGTTGCAGCGCTGCACGAAATATTTACCACTGGTACGACTTTGGTACAACAAAATGTAGGTACATACCAAGTATAAAACCCTTGAGTTTCAAACTCTTGAGTTGAGTTGTCATATTGGCGGAATCGTTGCAGGACTTGCAACAGATGCTGAACAGCTTAGCTGATGCTTCACGACAGATTGGCCTGGGCATGAACTTGGATAAGACGAAAATTATGATCAATGATCGTATAACCCCAGAGCCAATCACTGTCGCCGGAATTCCTCTCGAAGTTGTGCAGGAGTATGTCTACCTCGAGCAGACCCTGCGTTTGGGTAGACACAACTTTGAGAAAGAGCTAAACCGGAGAATCCAGCTGGGCTGGGCTGCGTTTGGGAAACTCCGTCAGGTTTTCTCGTCGCCCATTCCTCAATGTCTGAAGACAAAAGTCTTCAATCAATGCGTCCTACCTGTCATGACCTATGCTGCCGAAACGTGGACACTGACAGTATATAGGGCTGGTCCATAAGCTAAAAGTCGCTCAGCGAGCTACGGAGAGAGCTATGCTCGGAATTTCTCTCAAAGATAGAATCCGAAATGAAGTTATCCGACAGAGAACCAAAGTCGTCGACATAGCTCAAAGGATTAGCAGGCTGAAGTGGCAGTGGGCCGGCCATGTTTGCCGTAGAACCGACAATCGTTGGAGCAAACTAATACTGGAGTGGAGACCACTTTTAGGCAAGCGTAGTGTAGGACGCCCCCCGGCGAGATGGGGCGACGATCTGCGAAATGTAGCTGGCAGACACTGGATGAGAAGAGCCAAAGACCGAGCTAAATGGCGCGTCTTGGGAGAGACCTACGTCCAGCAGTGGACGAGTATAGGTTGATGATGATGATGAGTTTCAAACGTGGCTGGGCTACAATTGCTCGTCACGCTACATACTAATGCACCCATACGGTATGCAAAACCGAAGTACTTACTGAAGTCGTCAAACGCCTATTACTAGAAAGAGATGAATACGGACATTGTAGTGACGTGTAGTTACGGCGGCGCCGCCGCCGATCGGTGCGCCTAACTATGTAAACTAAGTAAAAGTATGACAACTACTTGGGTAGATAGAAGACTGTGCATCTGAACCTATTTATACCGTCTTTCAAAAAGGTACCATGAGTTTCCACCATAAAGGTAATGGGAAAAATACTTATTTTGCCACTCGCACGCAGCACCGCCAGTTCCAAGTTTGTGGTAGGCGTGGTAGCACGAAGAGTAGTAGCAGATTTCTGCGTCTCCGATGCTCTGGCTCACGTGGATGCTGGTGATTCTCGACGTTCTGAATCAGCACCGCTGAACGCACAGTAGAGGTTGTCGCATCGGTGTGCAGTTATATCGGTGATTCTTCCTGAAATACGTAAAGGTAGGCGCAGTAGACATGTGTTTGACGATATAGTTCAGAAACTCTTAGTAGGTACCTACTCATTTTATTTCCACGAGTCATCCGTGGTTAAAATGAGTTTATAGTTTTTGTTTTGTTTTAGATGAGTCGGGAACTATTTGGCTGCATACGGCAAGGGACGAGACTAGGTAGAGTTTGGCTATGTGTTATCTTACTTATGCTTGTTCAGTGTGTTGGTATATCTATAAAAGTATTCTGTCTAGCTATCATCTATCTATGCTTTTGTGAAGTCGCGCTTTAAGAATCTTTTGTCTAATGATGCGATTGAAGACTTATTGCGGTAGCAACAGTCGCCGTGCTAATCGTGGTTCGGTTTATTGCATAGGTAAGTACATACACGGCAAACAGACGACAGAAAATAAAAGTTGATTATCAGGGACTTGTTACGCACTTGTTGTACTTAGAGGTGATTGCGGCATTAAAATAAATTTAGGTGAATAAATAAGTTAACGTGACATTCAACAACTCGATTAAAAACACCTATTACCGCCTCAACTTCATAGTCATCATTCGTGAGTTGATGCCTAGTATGATTAAACGATAAGTACGTGCTGGTAGTCAGATACACCAGTCTTTGAGAATAACTGCGCAGTTTTTCGTAATGTCTTCCAAACAACGCAGCGAGGATAACCTATTCTCTGGTTTAAAAAAAAACAGCGCGTTGGTCCAGTGGTAACCAACAAACCAGCTATGTTTAGCAAATTAACTTCGTAGTCGACCAGGATATAATTTTTAATGGCGATGGCTTCCTGCTGAAACCATCCCCTAACCCTACATTAGCGGCCTAATAATTTGTCGTTAAGAAACTAGTTTTTGTTTTTAAGTTGGGAATCAGCCTGAATCATGACGTGCTCGCACACAATATTTCATCATTTGCAACGTTTATATTTTAAAAACCCGTTGATACCTCGTTAACAGAAGCGTTGATTATTTGTCTTTGAGTCAGATGATCGAGCAGAAGTGGGAGGTGATCCCACTTCTGATAACGGAGGGGTCTGTCCAACAGGGTTTTTAAAAACAATGACGTCAGCGGGGCTGACGTCACTATTCTTTTCGCTAGGCTTGCTCATTGCAAATAATGAAACCAACATCGTTTCTTTGAAGCATTAACTTTATTAACCACCTAATACAACCTTAGAACCAATGTAGTAATAATAATAATCTAATAATTATTATAGAATTTATAGGTACTCACAGGATCTCACCAAACTTTACACCACCAGTTTTTTCCAAGCCTCGAACGATAATGAGACTACAAAACGCCACGCTTTCGCAAGATGGCGTTTCGGAAGTGAACACCAATAACTATTTACGATCCGAATATTTTAAACAAACTAAAAACAGGTTATTTCAGTCTGAAAATTCTTAGAAATAATTATAAAAATTAGTTTTGATTTTTAACTATTTTATTTCCAGTTAAAACATTGAAACGTCAAAGTTCAATGTTCCAACTAGAAAACAAGCTTGCGTTAACCGTTGCCTTTAATTAAAATTATGATAAACCAACTGATTATTATTGATAAATCAAAATATGAATTTAGCAATAATTTTTGAACCATAAAACAATTATTTAGTAATTATTTGCTGTCGTCAACAACAATAGTCTTTGACACAACTTAAAGTCTGTTTAGAGACATACGTAAACAAAGCATTACATTGCTTTTAACAGCGAATAAGCTCCGAAATAGACTCTGAATATTTCTCAAATAATTTAAAAATTAAAGTTAGATTATAATTAAGATTTTCGACGGTCTTGCGTCGACATATATATTTAATTACTTACCTAAAAACAAAAATGGTTTTTGAGTTCATGTAAAATATTTTTTAGTTCATGATTTTTATTTCACCTAGAGATATTTAATTTTATGTGACGTCACCAGCGGACACTACTAATGATAACAAATTCTGAAACAGTTGAAATACATACCGATCAAAAACATAACCCTCCTTTTTACTTCGCCGTGGATGCGTAAAAATACATAAGCCTTGACTGCTCCAGATTTTCTTCTTCTTGCTTAGTGTGCAATATTGAATTTCCGAAGTGTCAGTATGTCTGAAATGTAGGACGGCGATGCACGGTCAAACTAACGCCGGAAGTTAGGAAAGAACTGACGGCCAGTAAACATGCACTGTCTGTTTGCCGCTGTCAATAGGACGTGCCACTTTGTGTTTGTAGGTACCTACTTTTCTATACTGCGAGAAATCACTTCGAACCTTCATGGTTTTTAAGAGCGATAGTACGGTAATCATGAGCGTTTCGCTGGAGGGACCATAGTGGAATTTTAGGTTTCTGAGCACCTCAATATTTAGTAGAAGTTCTCAAACAATTATAAACTGAACCGGTAATTTGTAAAAGTTACGAATCAAAAGTTATAAGCATTTTAAAGTGGTCCCTCGGTTCCACACACGCAATGCTGGATTCCAAAGATCTAATTAGTATTCACATTTTCTTTCAGTAGTGTATAAAATACCTTTACGTTTTTACATACATTTAGTTTTACTAAATAAGTTTACATCATTTTTAATTAGCTGATGTAAGCTTACGTTTACCTTTAAAAATAAAATGATGTTTCTTGTTGAAATTGTATTATTAATAATTAATTATTAACAAATAAACTTATTAATAAGAATCTTCATTTTATTTCAAATAACTAATCTCTAGTGGTAAGGCTTTAATTATTCTATTTGTAAAAACTGCTTTATATATAACGCCGTCTATAACCTTCAGTAAAAACACGTTTCTAAATCTAATATTGCTTATCAATGATTTTTCATCAAACATCAAAGTGCAATTCTCAGTATAACCGAGTTAACAAATAAACACCGTTTTGTTTCATAGCGTGTGACAAAGTTTATCTCTCTACGGAAGGCGCGGTACAATAACTCGGGGCGACTGGAGCTGACGAGCCAATATCCGCTCCGCTGCGCTTTATCCCGTTTATTAACTACGAACGCAGCTTGTTGAAGGAAAAAAAATAAAAAATTAATAATGTTTATTCAAAGAACAAGGTGTAGTATTACAGATTGTCGGTGAAACGATGATGTCCGCAGAAGTGTAAATCTGTGTCGCAGAAACCAACGCCTTCCTCCAATACAAAAAAATAAAAAACAACAAAAAAAAATAGTAGGCGTACCAGAAAGAAAAAACTAATCAATAACTAAAAAACATAGGCTAAAAGAAAGAACAAAAAATACAAATTGTATGTGAGGGTGAGAGAGGGTGTGCTTGTAAAGTGAGGGGGTGGGAATAGGTGTGTAATGAGAAATAAAACTTAGCTAGATTAAAGACCATTTATATTTTGTAGAGAAACGCCAGTATCCCCTAAAAAATCGACAAATAACGCGAAAGCCGTTTTCGGGGTTGACTTCTAAGGCTCGGAATTTTTACGATCATGTATTGTGTTTTACGAGATCAGTGCAATAAGGACAAAAAAGTGTAGACATAGGTATAACTAGCCTAGGTTTAGCACCCTATAGCTTGTAGTAACACGCTCATGAAACATTTTTGTAACAATAAGTAAATATACATAATTCTTAACGATATCATAATCCCATACACATTTTTGTCCTCTAGCGATTGGAGAATGTCAACTTGGCTCTCTAGGGGTCTATGGCATCTGATCCTAGGATCAGAATGAAGTAGAAACCGATCCCAAATTATAAAATACCAAAATATTTCAGAGCTAAGGGCAAGAAAATAAGCGTAGTTATAATACCACGGGATATGCAAAGTTTTGTTTCGCAAAGTTGTCGAGCCGACCGGAAACAGCGGCGGACGCCGTACGCGTGCTGTTCAATATCCGTAGCGCACATCCGGACAGGCGGAAACTAAGTTCATTCAAGCGACATTCATTGAACAAGGCGAACTAGGTACTCCTATCTAGGTATATGCATACTTCATTCAGAGATTTAATACCTATACCTAAAAAAATATAGTAAAATGTGCAGGGTAAACGTTCGACCGAAATCTCACCTGGTTGGTTTTATGATGCGGTCTATTTAGGTACCTACCTACTGGAAGTCATACGTATGTATTAGGTATTTAGCACAAAAAATCTTGATGCAGCAGTAAAAATAGATTAAAAAAGGTTTGGAGCCACGTTATTACCAGAATTACAAATCGAAATATAAGTAAGTGCTGTGAAAAATAATATTTGTCAGTGTGTCTACCTACGCCATGTTTCCTACATTCATATTACATATTTGCTCATATTCACAAGAGCAATATTAATCTTCGTGTCTCTCCAAACCACCTGCTCATTTCGACGGAACGTTTTGAAATATTCTCAAGTACTTACATAATCTGTTATAAACTTGGCTCATAAAACAGTGAAACACATCACGTGTAGCTCATTTAACTTCGAATTCAGCCGATTTCCGAATGTTCAACTTCAAATACTGGTTAATTACCGCTACGCCACATAGATCGTTCTTACTTACCCTGCGATGAATTTCAGAAATTCACTTAATAATTAACTGTTAGATGGAGAATCGGAGTTTGAGACTGATATTGCGACCAGTTTTGAGACTTACCAACTCGTCGCTAATCGTGATTCTGAAGTTATTTTCTGTTCAACAGGTAGAATTCCACACAACAGAGTCCGTCGTCACTGTCGACTGGGAAAATGGCTTCGTCGAGGCATCAGCTAAAGACAACATCAACGTGTCGCAGATATTCAAAGAGTTGCTGGTGCAAGCCAAGGTTAAGTATAACCTGTCGCCAGCGTTGCGGCGGCGTCGGCGACAGTCACTCCCCACGGGGCCACAGGGTCCTCCAGGATCTAGCCCAACTCCGCCAAGTAATGTAGCACCCCACGTGCCCTCCGCAGCACAATTGGCTCACCTCCAGCAAATCCGAGAACGTCATAGCAACAAACGTAACTCGTGCATCATCTCATAAGGCTTGACTGGTCCAGCTTACTGCTATTGAATTTTATTTAGTAGTTTCTAATCTGATACATTACCTATGATAAATATTGTGATATCCCCTTCCCATGTTCGAAATCAAACATTTTTAAAATCTGATGTTCTGATTACTAGGTATGCAAATATATTATGTAATTAAAAGTTATAGATCCGTATGCAAAAACAATAATTCCTACTCGTTTGAAAAGAAACTCAAGTAAAACTGTCAAATAAGTCCATGCCCATGTCCTGGGCCTCGTATCCATGCCTGCCTCTTATTGAAGCGAGAGTCAATGTATTACGTGGTAACTGTCATGGTTTAAATCGTGTAAAATCGGCAAGTTATGGTTTCGTAATTTTGTAGGTTTAAAATTTTTCTACATATTTGTCTGCTAACTTTTGTACGTAGGTTGATATGCATTATAAAGTAAAATATTGTCGGACCCAAAAAAATCTTTGGTCGGACCCATTGTCAATGTTTCTACATAGTCCGGACTCCTTCACGCCCAGAAATATTACTAATAATAATAAAATTATATTTGTAATAACGAGAGATGTTTTTTCTCTACCATGGCCATAATTTTGTTAACGATGATATAACTCCTATAAAATACGAGTTTATTGAGTCTAGTTGTATCTTAACCGTCATCACACACAATTTACGATTATGCTAGGCAATAAAACATCTACTAAGATAAATTAATATTAACTTTCATTACGAGTCTCTCATAAACTTCTATAAGGTAATTATAGGTCTAATTATTATGAAATTACCCATATAACCTAACCTTGCGTTTTTATAATTGATAAATTAAGACAAAACTAATCTGTATTTTAGTTAAGGTGACGTATAGAAAGTTAATCATGAATATTATGGTGATAGGTCTTTGATAGGAAAGGGTATATCTGACTGGTTTATATTATTATCTTGTGCTAAGTATAATGTCTATGTGTATTTAGGCGTACCTAGAATAGATATTGTGTACCTAGAGTATGGCAAAATAACAACCATTTCATCGTATTTTTATCTTCACTTAGTATTTTTTATATATATTTAATTTACTATGAATTAATCTAATTTATGATGTAATTTAGTGCTTGAGTAAGAGTTCCGCATTGATGAGAATAATCAATCTTTGTACAAAGCGAATAATTAGTTGCTTCCATTTTAAGCGCTCCAATTTACATTCGTCAGTATAATTGAATTCAACTGAGACAAGACTTTCAAATGAATGCTTAATGTTTTATCAACGTCAGATATAGATGGCGCTTTTACGTGTAATAAGCTTTCATTCATCAAACACTTGATAAACCTTGAATAGGTAACATTGATTAAAAAAAATCGCCATACATTTTTAAACGGAGTATTTTTCAATCGTTCTACAGGAATTCGGCAGTTATAAAAGATACTTTAAATAATATTATTAAATTAATGTGTTTATGCACAGATAATACAGCGTGTAGCTACAATGGCGACATTAAATGAACACACGGGTAGAGCTACTTATAAGTATTCATAAAAAAAATAAAAAAATAATTATAGTCCAAAATAGAAATTTCGAATTTTTCAAACAAACTTAATAATAAAATACGCAACAAAAATTAATCACCCTATGAGTGTCTTTACCTACGTGTTACCGCGCCCGCGCCCGCGCCTGCCTGCCCGGGCGGCTCGGTAGCGGCGGCGGGGCGCGGGGCGGAGCGCGGGGCGGGGAAATCAAGCGACACCAAGGAATTCAAAGAAATCAAATAATTTCACTTCACCTTGTTCACTTTACTATTAATTTTATTGTGACCTATGCACCTAGCGCCTTACACTTATTAAATCTTCAAGTTCTCAATGTAGCCGCCGCCACCACGTCGGACACAAAGATGTAACCGGCGGCGCTGAATATTTGCCCTCGCTTTTGATAATACATTTTATTTTATTTTAGCATGAACGTCGTCTTTCACAAAGCCCCATAAAAAAATCGAGGGGCTTGAGGTCAGGTGACATTGGGCCACCTAAGAGCTCCGTGTCGTGTCGTCCTATCCAGTATCCACCGAGCACCAAACATTTAATTTACCCGCTCCCTAGTCGCAAAGGTAGACAGATAAACAAATAATAAATCAAAGCGTCTTTATCGCTGTACCTACGTAGACCTGATTGGGTACTTAGAATAGAAAAGCTAAACTAACAAAACCAAGCGTCTTTTTCGCGAAACATTGAGAATAGGTAGATAATTAGCAAAATTATTAAAATAAAGTGTGTCAAGGACACCGGCCCGCGTATCACTGGCTAGGCGGCAGGACGAGTCGGTCGAGCGAGCGGCGCGGGCGGCGCTCTTCAATAGTTAGCTATCCCTTTCATGCACAACGTCGCAATATCGGGTGTCCTATTCTAACAATACTTTCTTGCTCTTCATACGCGGTTACACGCAGTTATGACCCTTGAACCCGACAGATGACCTCTGCTCTTACGTACAGGTTGCTCCGAGGCGTTATTTAAGAAAATTGATTTATTTCGATAAATCTTATGTTTAATGAAATAAAAAATATGTCTATATTCTGAAAACGCGAAACCGGATACGCTGGTTAATTTAATGTCGCCATTGTAGCTACACGCTGTATAATACTATAGGTACTAGTACTATAGGTAACGTATTTTATTGTAGCTGAATTACCCCAATCTTGATGTGAGTAGGTTATCACGGTAAATTGGTATTTTAACTTCTCTATGACCGTACATTAGAATTAAATAAATTGTATGTTTGGTAAATGTTTTTTTAAATAAGTGTACACCAATATAATATGTTTAAATGTTTCCAGACATGGATATGTGCCTTTTTTTGAAAAGTAGTTAACTTGAGTTAGTCAAAAAATGGCTTTTATTTATTTATTTAAGTATTTCCCAAATACAATCTAGCGTGAAAATTTCTATCGTAATGTAATATAAGTTTTGTTGTATTTTTGTAATAATAGCTCGATATCGTAGAGATTTTTTTAACAAAATGTGATTTTCAGTACGAGTAAGTGTTTAGGATAATATTTTTAAGAAATTACAGTAAACTATTTTTAACCAAAGTTTGAAAGTTTCTATCTAGTTAAGTATTTCATGTATCTGACGAAATCAAAATTATTTTTAGTGTTGATACAAATTATAAATTAGTACCTACTACTTCTAATATTATATTTGATGAATTGAAAAATCAACTAAGAAAAATATTTATTTGAAAAACTGAGCACTGATGGATTTGAAATGTGTAGAAAATATGTGTCGTGCATTCTGTATAATGTTAAATAATTTATCTATATAACTTATTATTATAACTTATTACGTAGTTCCAATAACCGTTCATGTCCGATTACGATATTGTACCTTAAACTTTCAACTACGTACTTCCTAAATCAAACATTTAAAGTCATATTTGTACCTATTGTGTAACCGTGTGAATAAACTTTGGATTAAAGCATGAAAACACTAAAACGTAAGAGTTTTAATACCTTCCGAATTTCACAGCCAATGGCAACATGCAACTAAACAAGAATTTATTTTTACTAATGAGTTGGACGAAACTGGACCTACAAAAGGTCGAGATAAGAGCCAGTTTTAAGTATCTACTTATGCCCTCCGATTCTGTTTGAGCGAGCACTTGTTGCGCAGACCGCAATCGATCGCCTCGCAACCCGCTCAACCACTTCGGAATAATGCTTTCGACGAAGATTTGACACCTGTGAAAATGACGACGTTTTCAACTACATACTTTTTATATATATATGTAAATCACTCGGAGTAAAAAATTTAATTTCTACAATCGCTAGAGAAAACGTCAAAGATGTAACGGGATGGTTCCATGATCTATTGTTTTGAAATATGATTTCCATTTTGCTTATTTTTATAAGAATGACAAGAATAGTCTGGAGAATTCCAAATCTAGTGTCCTCTACGCTTGCTACGACAATGCTACGACAATGCTACTACAAGTGCTACGACTAGTGCTACGCACGATATTTCGTTTTATTTTATCACCGCATACAACTATGGGCTAAAAAATACCCTCCTCCTATTGACTATGTTATGCCAGCAGAAGAACTTCCTGCGGGTAACCTACTCCCATGGTCCACCTGGAAGTCTCTGAACCGTCTTCGGAGTCAGGTGGGCCGCTGCAGGCATAACTTAGTAAAATGGGGGTACTCTGACCAAGCACAATGTGACTGCGGAGCCCCACAGACAATGCCTCACCTCCTGTCCTGCCCAGAATGCACCAACACCTGCACCCGGAAGGATCTGTGTGACGCCACGGAAAATGCCATAGACGTGGCCCGTTTCTGGGCAAAACGGGATATTTAGTAGGTACCTAGGTACTTACTAAATAATAAAAAATAACGGGAGCCAATCGACTCGAAGAAGAAGAAGAATCACCGCATAGAAAAATGAACACGAGGTTTATTTCTATAGTTTTTACAGTATTTGTGTTTTATTTAGTTTGATTTCCCAAATCAGTGTAATTGGTTCGTCTTGGTCAAAAACATTTACTTTCTAACCAAGTTAATACACCACATTTGAATCACGAGGGATTAATTATTTGAATTCCAAAGTTTTCAGGTGCTTACATACAAAAAGGTACTCTTAAGTGGCGTTGTCAAGTTTATGGTCTCCATAAATTAGTTGAGCTGGAAGTCTGAATTTACCAGGTTCAATAAATCTTGAACCCAAATAGATATAAAAATAAAAATAACACTCAATGGCCAAATACACACAGACACTGGTACCGTCAGCATCAAAAGCAGCTATTTATTTTTTCAGAATTCAAAATTGTATAGTTTTAGATCGAATTACTTTTCATCATAACGATTTTAAATGGTCCTTATTGAATAAAGAAATTATGAAACGCTACTTCTAAGATAAGAGTTTTTACTTCATAATCATATTTGGAAAAATAAAATTATAAGTTCCTAGCTTTCAGTCATATAAACTGTACCTATTAGAATAAAGTCTTATTGTTATTTTATGGAAGCACGCTAAAACATAATCCAATCTAAGACTTGATGAAATTCTTCGCATTTCCCGGACTTTTTAATTATTTAAAAGTTCCCTTTCCTGGCTTTTACTTAGCTAGTAGGTAATTAAGAAGGCAATAATACCTATTATTTTACTGCTGAAATAAATCACTGATGCGTGTTCATAAAAGAAAGCCAGTTATTATGCGCGAAGTTGAAAAACGTGTCGCCGTCGTCAAATTCTAATAAGTAGGTAACAATTACGAGTTGCTTTGGGGCAACGATCATGTTTTGCCATAAATCTTACAAACATACCTACCTACAACTAGTTAAAATATTATGACGTAACTTTTTTAATATTTCAAATAGCTTTTTAATGAAAATACCTTCAAAAATCATCATCATTCGGCAAGAACCAAGTATGATGTAAGTATACTGGAAATATTCAGATTTAGAATTTCGGTTTAGATTTACACAAAGTTGTTACTAAAAGAATATTCACGTGACAAAATATAAAGCCCGTTACAATAGCAAACTTTCGAATGTTTGTAAGCTACAAATTGTACACTGTAATTGTCCACGAAGCGAAATAGTTGGTTTAATAGCTAAGTTATCCAGTGGGATTTTAGATGTATCATAATGAGTTGTTTGTGGAGCATGTGGACTGCATTTATACAGAAACCGAATGATCTTATAAAAAACCTTTGCAGAAACCAGTCACTGAAGCCATGCCCTTCTTTGTAATGTGACATTCTACAAGTATATTCTGACATTTACGATTTTCTAGCGATTGTATAAATAAATATTTACACACACATGGACATTTACACACAACGCCCTCTAGTACCAAAATAAGCAAAGCTTGTAATATGGAAACTAGATTACTGATAGAATACTATTTTTTTGTAAATAGCTACATACTTTTAATACACCCAAACTTAGAGCAAACATCAATGTTTTCCACACACAAATGTTTAATCTTGGTGGGGATCGGACGAGCTAAATAGGTATGGTAATACTTCTGATGATGTGTGTGTTTGTTAAGGGCGCAGTGACAATAGTGTAATGTGAATCACTTACAAACAAACAAACGAAAAAACTAGTCATGGGGTTAAAATATCATTGTGTGGTCTTACCTACTTGTTACCCAGATTTTTTTTTTGTCACAAAAACTGAGTTTTTTCGTGTCTTTTTCCGATTATTAATATTATTATCAAACTAAGGAGGTATGCTACTAGTTATTTCCTGTTCACTCTACCTTAAATTGAGTTAGGTAGGTAATTAAAATATTGGTTGTTATGAAATAACGTTTGTTTTCATAATATTTACATAGCTCGCGTAAGTAAACTAGAATGATATTTCGCAGAAAACGGAAAACTTTCTAGAGCGTGACGGTTTATTTTTCAAAAAAGCTTTTACACGGTACTTAAATACAGGGTGTGATAAGACTACTCTCGTAAAAATAGGGAGATTAAAACACCCATCAATATTTTCATGAAATCAGCCGTTCCATACATTTTTGCCACTTTTTATGAAAGAGCTGTTTTTTTTCCGCTTACACTAAGTCCTATTGAAAGTTCATTATTGATGGCATATTTTAACCTCTAACGTTTTCAGAAGTTCTCTTAATACCACACCCTGTATAAATGACTCCAACCTGCCCACGCGGAGAAATTGATTGAGCTTTTGTGGCGCTGTCGAACTCACACCTCGAATACGATGACATTTAAATATCCGTCTGTACGAAACAGAAATCGGTAAGAAGTACATAGAGGTAGCTTCTAACATCTTCAATATGGCAAGCATTCATTGAAATAGTATATCGTAAAAATACGTTGGAGATCGACTGATATGAAAAATATGTGGGTTCCCACACAGACTAAGCTAAGAAACAAATCAATAGCTAAATCCTACAATATTAAGTATAAATCTAAGTTTAGATGTTTGTGTTTCAATCACGCTGCAACGCTGGTCTAATTTGGATGAAACTTGGAATATATATAGTTTGTAACTGGCGCTTACCTTGGACAGAGAATTAGTATTGCCATACAAAGAGGTAGCGTTGCCAGCCTTTTGAGCACCCTGCCTGCAGTCGGTGATTTGAACTCTGTTTTCTATCTATAGCGTTTAGAATTCAGAGTTCATTTTAATACATTTTTTTTTGTTAAAAATGCCATTTTCTAAAGTATTTGTATATAGTTATTGTTTTGAACAAATAAAAATGTTTGTAACCTGGATCAACACATAGGCTACTTTTTATCCCGAAATTAAGACGGACGAAGTCACGGGTGCTAGTATTTTAATAAAATATTAAGTATTTCTGTCTTTATAAATATAATGCTTTCTTTAGCCTCAAATGAGTTGGATATTTATAGACACCTGTTTAATAAATATCATCAGATAAGTATTTATCATGTCTATAAATAACTACCTATATTAGGTATCAAAAGGTAACTAGGCACATACATTCAACGAGGCTTATAACTAATCTACCTTCATGCTATTTCCAGTAGGAACCTAGTAAAATATAATACTAACTGTCGCACTCAGAGATGTACGTTAAAACATAATGAACGATTAGAATATTGACATCTCTTTTCAATGAGTACCTAATGATACGACGATCCGAGACGCCGCTAATTTTAAGTAATATTTATATTTAAGTGACCTCTCTGAGTACGGCAGTAAGTAGCTTTCACGGCAACCAACTTAGCCAAGAATTTCGTCCTAAACTCCAGACTGACTTAGGTATTCTAGAACCGTTTAGTATCTCATCGTAGAGCTCTCAACGACATCTGCTAGCTCGTCTTTGGGTTTCATCAACTTGTAAATGTGTTTATAGTGTTCAAGTAACTTGGTATGAGATAGTGTTAGTGGTAGGGTATGTTGGTAGTTATGTCGACAGGTTATGAATGAATGATTTCATAGAGTTGTTTTTTTTTATAAATGAGTCAAATAAAATATTGACATTGAATATTGGTTATTAATACAGACAGCGTGCATTGATTGTATATAATCTGTGAATCTTAGACCAAAAAATAATAATACCGATACTTAGCGCAGTCTCGAATTGTCTCAGATATAAAACTTACATTTTACCCATACAGCTGCCATTTTTGTAGTAACGATATGCACTACCAAAAGAGTCACTATTTCAGCAGTAAGTACCAAATCTACCTGCTTATTAGAATAAAAGAAAGCATTTCTTTCCAGTTTTGCTAGTGCCCCAATCACTCTAAGAGATAGAGACAGAGAGATAGAGAAATATTTATTCGAAACACAATCATAACACAGGTACATCACAGAACCAGCAGAAAAAAGAAAAAGAAAACAATAATTACCTACACAATACTACTACCTAGGTAGGTAGGTAGGCTGGGCAGGTGTGAGGCAGGTATTAGGCAACAGCCTAGCAAGCATTCGACTAAAGTGAACTCATGCGGTATCAATTGCCCGAGGCGGCGTCCACAAATAAGATTGGCTACGTTAATTTAAGAGCACGGCATCAACGCATAACACTGGTAAACCATCTAACATTTGGCACAACATTAGTTTCGAAGGACTAAAATCCTGAAAAACATATCTGTATCTATGTAGGTACTTATACATCAGTCTTAAATGTTATCACGATTCGATGTTACCACTTTGACATAATCGCCTAATTCTATTATGCAAATTGTCATTACGCGTAATTGTCATCTTGGCTTTGCCTTATCTTTTCTACAATATACTAACCTTTATTTCCATTTTCTCGTTCTACATTTTCCGTTTATTACGATGCATCAAATATTAAACCACCTAACCAGTGCTAGCGTCCACACAGCACGTTTGGAGTAGCGCTCACCGGGGCGAGTTACTCGCCCATTAACTCGGTCGGTGTGAACGAGCGGTAATCGCACCTGCATTGCGCTCAGTTTTGTTTGACCGCAATTTCTTCGTCGCTACAAATAAAATAAACGAGATTCAGATTGCTTTTTGCTAAAAATCCACTTCTATAAAAGTATTTTATTCACAGGAATAATGGGGTGAAACTCATAAAGTTCTCGATAAAGATGAGGGCATTCAAGAAAATATTCAAATTCAAAAAATAAAATTAAAGCTTACTTTTTATTTTTAAATCGGTCGTGATTCCATTGAATGAAATACTTAGAAGATGAATGATTTATAGAGGCGATGGATAAAATAAATGGTATGTCATAGCACACAGTACGGGCCGACATCAATGACCACCGTCACAGTTCCCGGGACCAGACCGCGGTCCCGGGATCAGACCACAGTCCCGGGGTTAGAACGAGTTCACGGGACCACGGCTGGCGACCGCCACCGCGTCGTTATTCACCACGCTACATAATTACACTGATAACTAAGTGACTTCAGCGCACTTTGTAACCTACTAAATAATTTTAAGGTAAAACATACCATTGTGATACCTTATAGCTTTCTTTGTTTTTTTTTATAATATTTTCATGTGGTGTACCAATAAAGAGTTATCTATCTATTGCTGATGAGAGTAGCAGTTTATTACTGACTGAGCTATTGGTTCTCTACAGCAAAAATAATTGTTACTAATGTTCAGCCAAAATCTACTTAATTAATTAATTAGAAGCACAGAACCTACCTAAATATTAAATATTTTAGGTCATTCAATCAGTGAAAATAAAATACCAAGATTTATTGTATAAAGCCTCAATAATAAAACTATGAATAGCTACTTATGTAAAAACATTTAATTTATTTAATTTGTTTCGTATCAAGTTGAATTATGTGAATTATTTGAAGACACTGTTTTTCATTAGCAATTTTACATTACATTCAATATTTATTCAAGTTACAACTACATGTGTTCGGGGTATGGCTTACCGACCGCATCTCGAATACTCACCGCATTGTAATCGGTCAGCCGACTACCCCCATTCGGTACTGCATAACACAGGATTCGGCTGCTAATTTAAAACTGCTGGAAAGTCTGGAACATAGCAGTCTGGATGCAGTCGGCTTTACAGCGCCTATACCCTGTCAGCCTTATCCACACGAAATATTCGCATGTAAAAAAGACAAGAAAGAAAACTTAAAACTCATTCACCATTATGATGCGGTTTTTTTTATAAATACTCATTTACATATCACATTTCACACAACACCCTCTAGTCCCAAACTAAGCAATGCTTGTAATATGGGAACCAGATGGCTGATAGAATACTTATATACTTTTTTTTTGTAAATACATACTTATAATACATACTTACACCCAGACATAGAAGTATATAAGTATAGGTACTATCAGCAATCTAGTTCCCATATTACAAGTTTTGCTTAGTTTAAGACTAGAGGGCGTTGTATGAAATGTCCCTGAATATTTTTTTTTTTTACTTTTTGTACATAGTAACACCCAGACATGGAACAAGCATCTATGTTTGGCACACACAAATGTTTGATCTCAGTGGGGATCAAACCCACGACTCTCAGCACGGAAGGCAGAGCTATAACCGACTGAGCTGTGACGCCGTTATGTTATTTTAAGGTGGCCTATCAGTGAAAAGATACTAAAGTACTAAGTACTTTAAAGTTTCCGGTCTGTGAGGACTGTTTAGCACAAAATAGAAGTACCTATACAAAATAGTTAGCCGAATCGCAAAGTCTAGAATCAGGGGAGCCCTGCCCCCGTGACCGCATCGTTAGCCACTTCTCACGTCAGCCTGCCACACGAGTAAACCACTGATCTAGATGGTGAGTAAATGGTTTCTATTACAATACACGTAGGTATCCTGCAACATGCGTGTCATAATTGATAACCACAGATAATTAAATTATGACGTGATGGTAATTATGGTTTTTTTTATATAATCGACGATGGAATTTTGTATGAACAAAATTCGATATCAATAGTGAATTTTTTATGGCTTGTGTCTGTTTAGACAATTTTGCCGGTGTCAAGCTAATTTAACAATGATGATAAAACTATTTTTTTACAAGACACTGAAAAACTTTTTTTGCACATAACACAAAGTAAGTAATTTCTAGCGTATTATCCTACGGATATTGGAACCATAGTTGAGGCTTTATGCTCAGTTCAGCAGAGTTTTACTCTAATAAGGATGACGTCAAAATTACGTCGAAAACTCGTTTGGCCGGTGTGTGAAACGAGTTTTCGGCCGAGATATGACATCATCACTATTAGAGTAAAATCTCTGTCAAACACAGCTTGTGAAAGTCAAGGCAAAAACAGTAGAGAAAGTACTCTATGTTCGTAGCACTGCTACAAATCGCGTAGCAGGGCTACAGGATTCGCGTAGCATTCCCGTAGCAGCAGTATCTTATTGGGCTCACTGATTTTTTTGGAATCAACTTATTTATTTATTTTTCATTGTTTCTCTTGGTTATGTGAGCTTATTGTTTAATTTTGATGGATTTTTAACCAATAATACTCGAGCTCGTAGCATAAAGTGTGAGCCATTGAAATAAATGTGTAGTATTATGTGATTTTCTTATTTGATGGAATTCGTTTCCAAAAGAAGGGAAAATCTACCATTTTGCTTTCAAAACAAATGACAACCGATTTGACGAATGACTCGACTTGACTAGTATTTCAAATTATTCACTTGACACTGCCAAAATAGTCTGTCGAAATGACGGACAAAGGCCATGAATAAGAAAAGAGGAGAGAAGAATTGTAGGTATAATGTATAGCCCCATAGTCACTTGTTGCGGACTGGTCCACAATCGCAATCGATACTGTAGTCAAACGTTCGTCGCTGTTACTCATACCACAGATAATATAAACTATAGTACTCACACTAAATTCAGTTATGCATCCTCCCCGCAAATATATTTAGGCTTCAATCTTATTGGATGTTGTGTTAGTAATGCATAATGGATTGTAATAAATAGGTAACCAACGTGCATAATGGTTACTACTTCACATCAGAAGGGCCATCTGTTTGTACCATCACTTATCTTTATAAAATATATGTATATACAAATTATTCAATACTTATATTTAATATTCATTATACTTGGGTACCTATTTGATCTTATTCTATTTATTCGATTTATATAATGTTTGCACACCTGTTTGAGGTAGATTGTAATGGATCAAATTATATTATAATATAACAACTTTTGTCCCTACACTCACGCAAATAAATGATTTACTATTTATTATTTACTATTCAAGTTAATCCTAAATGTGTTGAGAACAGATCTTGCCCTAGCTGATACACTACTTGGTTGCTAACTTTTGAACCATAGGTCAAATGGTATTATGTTATAGGTCAAATAGCAACTTTACCTACCTCCATAGGCTCTATACTAACTATTATCTAATACGTGGAGACCACGTTTAGGTAAGCGTAGAGTGGAACGCCCTCCGGCAAAGTGGGGCGACAATCTGCGAAATGTAGCAAACATTGGATGAGAAGAGCCGAAGACCGGACTCAATGGCGCATTTTGGGAGAGACTTAAGTCCAGTAGTGGACCAATATAGGTTGATAGGCTCTATACAGGATATCTGAAACCTACCTAAAGAGTATTTAGCACAATGATTTTAATGTACAAAATGCTATTCCATCCAAAATCCCATTATTCAAAGTAATAGCAGAGATATTTTATTCCTAAGTAGTTTACTTGTAACAGAACCTAAAAGTTTTATCGGTGTTTGAGCGGTCTCGGAAACCGAACTTAGACAGTCTTGTAGCTGTCTAGGTAAGTATACAGCTTACTGCCCCCGTATTCCAATCTTTTGCTGTCAAGTTATATTTCACTGCCCAGTGTAATTTCTTCAGGTCACGTGGTTCAATTTTGTACCACGTGATCATTCTTTTTAGACACTTGACAGCAAAATATGCGCGAAAACAAATCAAATGACATCATAATGTCACTATTTAGTCACAGAATAACTATGAGTTAGTATGAACTGACCATGATTTAAAACTTTGCAGTTCAACTGAGATTGGAATCGCCCCACTGGTCGTTAAAAAGTTTTTGAACTTTCCGCTTTTTCAGCGCAGCGTTTATTCTTTATTCAGGCTTGAACAGAGTTCTTTTTAGTATTTAAAAATTAAGTCGAAATGTTTGTATCGATTTTTGATAGGGTTGATATGAAACTACACACATAGTAGTCACATGAGTGTATTATAAGTATGTATTTACAAAAAAAAAGTATATAAGTATTCTATCAGCCATCTAGTTCCCATATCACAAGCTTTGCTTAGTTTGGGACTAGAGGGCGTTGTGTGTAAAGTCCATGAATATTTATTTATTTATTTATGTCTTCACAATGGATCTTTGTCCCTCTGAAGTATCTGCGCAGAACCAATTTTTGGGTTAAATTGGAGGTAAGCGAATTTACACTGTTTATAAGTTTAAAAGTGGCCTTGGCAATTTATCCTGTTTTCTACCGAGTATTTTTCTATTTCTGCTATTATTGGGAAAACTATTTCGTCCATACATAACCACCCATAAATCAGAGCCGTGGGACCCACGTGGGAGCAACGTTTAGATTAGTCGCGTTTGTTACACATACTGAAGTGTTGCGTTTCATGCTGACTGGCATTTTATAGGCGGTCATTAGAAATCGATTTTGTATAACCTCCACAAGGTCGATTTGGTTATGCCCAAATAAATACATCACTACTGTACCTATAATGTACAGACAACACCATTCGTAAATGATGATGAGACAACATTCTGATGCTGACTGTGCATGTCATCATCATCATATCAGTCTGCTGAAGTCCACTACTGGACATAGGCCTTCTCCATAGAATTTCAATAAAAACTATTTTGAGCCGTCTCAATCCATCGACATTCCGCGATCTTTACAATGTCTTCGGTCTATCGGGTGGAGGGCTGTTCTACACCTCGCTTTCAGGATCTTATTTTCCAGGTTCATGGTCGCCATTCAGCATAGGTAAATAAGTGGTCAATATTTAGCAAAGAAGTCTCAGCAGTTATACAAAGCAGCTAAATGCGCTCGTGACAGCTTTCATGGTTCTTCGGAACTTGTCTAAGAGAATTTGAATAGGTAATACCACAGAACAAAGGAAGTAAATAGAAAGAGCATGATGACTTTTTAGTATGAGAACCAGTGTAGCTAAACTCACACCATGTCAAAACTAACACACTTAGAAATAAAGATTATAATTGGTTGAAAGAGAACGTAAAACGGACCTAAATCCATTAAAATAATTTTATTGATATAAAACCTTAGTTCCATCGGAACATGGTTCAAAACTCAATAAAATAAACAAGTGATAAAAATTAAAGTTTACTTCGTCTACTCAGCAAAAGGTGGCGCTTTTGCGAAGCATTTTTGTTATAGTCTTTATTAACAAACCTTAAGATTGATAATGCAATGGCTGTTATGACAAACATAGCTACTCACTTAGTGATGTGACCAATGAGGATACATGACGAATTTGTCGATATCGATTATTACCTACCCACTGATTGATAACGAAATAGCTACGTTTAGCCGCAATTACATATGTCTGATACGTTGTGTCCAAGGGCTCTGCCGTTTGTGGTGGTCGAAATAAAAATATTTTCTTTCTTTGTTTAATTATAATCAATCACAAAGGTTAGTATCAGACTGACACTATTGTCAGTCTGATACTTGGGTAAGGACCAAGAATGAAGGTACCTACCTAATTAATTAAAACTTCATGAATATAAATAATAACACTATAATTACCTGAAAACACAAAATTATTAGAGTCGGTATAGCTGTGCCAACAATGTATTTGTTTCCACTTTTTTTAATTACAAAATCTTGGTCCTTAAAGTGCAGCAAATTGTACCTACTGTATTTTGTAGGAAACCAATTTTGTTTCCCAGTTGCATCAATCAATTTTTTTTTATGTCTGGCACATTGGGTAAACTTAAACCAGAAGATATACCTATTTTTTCAAAATATTTCTGTAATTTTCATCTGACCCAGCCATTAAAGTTATCGATAACGCATTCATCAGTTTATTGGGGCCACATCCCTAACTGAGTAGCGAAAGTTGAGGTTTAAAAGAAACGCGACTTTAACATGTATGATTTACAGTCTTTTTTTCTTTGACGGTTTTGCATTTTAACAAAACTAACAATTAACAATAAAATATTACTTATCGGTGATATGATATGCCCCCATTTGTTAAATTTTTGATTCCGCTATCGTTTTTGCACTCTAAAACAGCACAATATGGCATGTTTATATTTTTTAATGTTTTTTTTCAAGTACGGTTACCATGACAAAATTCAAACACGACTGAAGTGAGCGGAGCTAGGCGGAGCTTGAAGTGCGTAATACGATGCAGACTTGATATGAAGCGGATCCACCTACTTACTAATTCTACTTATTTTCTTTTTTCTGTGGGTAATACTGAATGGTTCTTCCGTGCTTATAAAAACCATTCGTTGTGCTTATTAGACTGGCTTTATATACCACATAGTCCTATACTGCCTTCTTACAGTCTGACCCCATCACCACAGCACGGTGCGTCACCGTGCCGTGGTGATGGCGCCAGGCCCATATTCTTGTAGAAATCACTCACCCATGTTGAGGCTCTTTATAGCCCACACACCTGGTAACTTAGTAAGGATGACTGCAGCCATAAATCGACTAGCTAAGTACAAAAGGATCCTTTGGCTCTCGACGCAAATAGCTTTAATCCACGTGATGGAGAGAAAGCTCGTAAAGTCGTATCTGAGATGTAGCAGGCACGAAACAATAACGCCTGGGTTGGTAGGTACATACATAGATATAGGTAGGTGTAGTTATAGTACGACCACAGGCCCAAAGGTCGTGGGTGAACTCTATGGAGCTTTCAGACCTCATTTTGAACGATTGACATTCATAAATCTAGCTTAGTTTCGTTTTTAGGGTTCAGTATCTAAGTACTGCCCACGCTTCGCCGACACCGTCCTTGGACTAATACAGGGAATTATTGAGTATTTAGTATTGATAATCATAAGTAATATCATTGGTTTTATTTCAGTTGTTAAAATTATAAATTCTTTAGGAACCTTTAGGACTCAAGAATTCTATCAATGTTTTTTTATGTTTTTTAAAACGCGAGTCTACCTCGCGCTTGACCAGTTTTTAGATCCAGACTCAGATTAGCTGAGTGCAGATACAGACATAAATAAAGACTGAAGTCACATTCTTATTCCAAGAACACAACCAATTAACTAACTACACAATTTTTAAAAAAAGACACAACTGAAATATATGCCCAAGCACAGATTTTTATGTTTAAGTATCGTTTTAGAATAATGACAAAACTTGGCTGAACTCTATATAAATATTCGACAAATCATCGTTTCGGAATGAAACATTGATCCAGATTTAAGAGGGCTATCACAGTTTGGCCGCGATTCAAGGGCTGGCGCGCGTCTGAGTTCGTCTGAGAGTCTGAGATCGCATTTCATGCAGTTTTATATTACGTTTATTCAATATAATAAAATAAATTATTTAAATAAAAAGTATACAATTTTATTGATTATGAACTAACGTTTATTTTGGTATAATTTTTACTTAATAATATTAATGTAGTATGGAGAAATTAACGGCTAATTCTGAACGTTTTTAGCAATTTTATGGTTTTGAATTGATTTTTTTTTTGTAGATATCCTATACTTATTTCTGAATTCCGGGGCCGCTACGGTCAATGGCAGTATATAAAAGATATTTGTAGATATTTTTTATTTCGTTTGCTTTGCACAGTAGTTCAATCCAGGAGCTTGAAAAAGGGTCTGCGCGAGTTTTATTAAAAACTTGTTTCGGAATTTTGGCTTTATTTAAATATATAAGGATAAATTGCAAAAAGCGAGGCCGCTACGGTCAATGCGAATAACTATTCTACACCATACAATAAATCGAAATTATCTAAGAGTTTCAGTTTCAGAGATCTAGAACGTCAAAAATGGGCATTTTCACGGTTTGACCGTGATATCCGCCTTAAGTATATTTGATGTCATTCCGAGCTCTATTTCCGTTTCTTTTCTACATTCAAAGTAAATCCAGATGCATCGTCTCATCTGCACCCATTGTATACATGTATAGACATGCTCTTTCATACTACGAGTATATTGCATGCGCTCAAACATGCTCTTTGGGTAAGCGCGTTGTCGTGGCTTGAACTGTGATTGATTGCAGCCAGCACCATCACACACGCACATACACAGCAGCAGCACACGGCATCATACATAAACATTAGTTGGAGTACCTGTATACCCCACTCAACCCACATTCGTGGGCCATGATTACCCACATCAATTTAGTAAATGAATTTTGCATCGTGAGCGATACATAAATTACCTATTTTATTTTATACGTAGAAAAATCCTTTGCTAAACTGGTTCAAGACTGTGCTTATATCACTTTGATAAAGATGGAATGTTGAAAAGGCTCACCTACCTAATACGTCACACTGAAATGTACTCTACCTAAGTATAGGTAGAGTCCATTTCTATACTCACAGAAATAAGTAAATATTGTAAAATAAGGTTAGAATTTATTTAAGACACTAATAATAAGTTTAAAAAAAACTAGGAAAACCGACTTCAATTTGGCTTCATCATCAGATGATGATGGCAGTTTATTAGGAGTGTTCTAGTGACCGTAAACACCACACAATGTGATAGGAAAGCATATGGCCAGCTCTTTTGCTTTAAAAACCAAACTACTGAACCGATTTTGATGAAATTTTTATGGGACATGTATGGGAAAATCCTTTCGAACCAAAGAAAAATTATTTTTTTTTCTGATCACTATTTTGTTATCGGAATGAATATATTTGAATATTAGGATTCATACAAAAAGTGTGGTTCTAAAAATAAGAAACTATTGAGCAATGGAAAGTGGATTTGCAGGGGGTATAATTGATCGAAGTTTGCAGGCTTTTAGTCACAAGCCCGCGCAGTGGTTCCAGTAAAGCAGTTAACGAGTTGTTCGTTACATTGCTCGTTTTATTGAGAGTACTTTTAGAGTGTAAGTACTACCCAGCCATTGTAGACAAGCAGTTATTGCAACTGCTGTTACCTAGTTGTACCGTTGTTGTGCAGAACAATTTAGGATTATCCAACTAATTATATAGGCCACAAATCGCGCGGTTGTTCAATGCCTAATGCGGCCTAAACAAATATAAATAAATACTCATGGACATTTCACACAACGCCCTCTAGTCCCAAACTAATCAAATCTTGTGATACGGGAACTAGATGGCTGATAGAATACTTATATACTTTTTTTTCTAAATACATACTTGTAATGCATAGTAACACCCAGACATAGAACAAACATCTATGTTTAGGCACACAAATGTTGGTTCTTGGTGGGGATCGAACCCACGACCCACAGCACGGAAGGCAGAGCTATTACCGACTGAGCTGTGACGCCTGTCCTATGCCTACTGTACGAGGGCAAAAGAAAAATGCGGCAATTTTGGTGCTACCTGTAGGGCATAATGGTTGTACATTCATGGACTTTCAGTTTTCAGGTATGGTTATGGTCTTTTGTTTCACAATTTTTAATGGTCTTAACTGCTATGACAAGGTACAGAAACCTAATATAAAATGCTGTCTCAGGACCCTCTATAAATTATCCTAATACAGGCGTCCTATTTTCAAGAAGTAAATCATTTTTATAACCGCCACAAACGTTATTTGGTTTCACAAAATAAAATACAGACTATAACTTAAGTTTTTCTTATCATTCTTATCGGCTTTGTAATATTTTATTCGTTGTTTTTCTCGCTATAAGAGCGAAATAAATATAGAATAAATTATGTTTATAATAGGTTTTTATAAATACCTTTCCGGAACATTTTTTGTGCGGACAAGTGGTAAATTGTAACGTCATGAATGTTAAATTGTTATGCGGTACTTAGAAGAGTGAACTCAGTTTGCCACGATCAAGATGGTTTATAACTACCAACTTTAAAAATCCAATTTAAAAAATCCATAATATAAATAGATATAAATAAAAATTCATGGACATTTTAATATAAGCTGGATATACTCAGTTCAATTTAAGTATCATTGCAGTTGACCCCTTATTTATTTCATATTGTTTTTCTATCATTTTTGATGCAAAATCATCATCTAATTGCATAAATTTAAAAAAAATGTCCTAATGTATCCTATAAATACCTTTCACAAACGCTTCAAATGATTTCAATTGCAATGGTAACTCGGAAAAGTTTTTATTATAATGCATAACTGGGGGTGCACGATACCATAGACAATGGTAGCTAACGAGCGTGTTTGCTGGTCCACGCTCGAGTTTCAGAGATGGAACAAGGCAATTCTACGAGCTTTCAGGGAGAAGCTTGACATTGAAACGCTAGAAACTTTCGCGTGAAGTTACTCAAACTCCAACACCTCGCTTCAGTTTCACATCCTTAGTGCAAATCAACCCCAAAAAGTAACCTGCAGTTCACAAAATATAATTTCTGAAACCAGAAAACATTTTAGCTCAAATTTTACTTTTTAATACTGCAAATCAAGGGTTTTCGCTAGAGCTGTAGTTAGTTGAAACTTTGTACACGTGGTATGAGTACAATGTTCACACTCGCACACGGAATATTTTTGGAGTTAAAATAAATTAATAATTTTCTTTTGCCCACTTTTTTGGCTTTGTTTTAAAAACAGCGCTGCTTTGCCTTTTGTGGAGCAGCAAATAAGCTGAGACTGAACCTTTTTGGCATTGCCTGCCTGGCACCGGACTGCTTTTGTTTATTTTTTTCTTTTGTTTGTTTGTTTTCCACCTACATATATCTTTGTATCTTCAATTTAATTTTTGCCAAAAAAAACATACAACCGAATTGAGAACCTCCTCCTTTTTCGAAGTCAGTTAATAATTTCTTTTTTCATTCAATAAAGTTTTTTTTTCATGTCTATCGAATTTTATAACAAAGTCCGCGTCTGTAGCGATGGAAACGGGAGGTTTTGATTCGCGCTCCAACGCACCAGCATCATATTCGCAGGCTATTCGTCATTCCTATTGTGTGTCGCTCTGAACTCAGGTTTTATTGCGTTGCTGATGGATGGTTTTCGACACGATACTGAAAATTAAGTTCAGGTAGTAATTTTGAAACCTATTAAATCACCATCTCAACAGAGTTTAGATTGTTAGATAAGTAGGTATAATAAGAAATGTTTTTACAAACAGAAACAACTAAAGTAACGGCGATTATACGTTCGCAAAGTTGATAAAAAACGTTTTCGGTTCACAATTTTAGTCATTTTTGGTCCACGGTTAATGAAACCAAGGGACAACCGCGTTTGATCTTTGGGGTTATTCTTTTACAAAAAATAATATCATAAAAAGTTAAATTGTCGAAACGATGTTGGACTTTAAATTAAGTTAGTTAAGGGGTTACCTCAGTCACAGCGTTTTTTAATATACCTACTTAATATACATAATTAATATACGATGTTTTGATGGTCATTTTAAGTTAGTCCTACACGGAAAAAAAAGCTTGTGGAATTAGTTTTCCTTCAAGAATATTATTATTCTCAGGAACATTGTTTTATATTAAATAAATATATGCTTGAACTAACAATAATATCTCAGCTCAACAAACATGATATTCTCCATGAAAAACAGTATTATTTTTAGTATATTTACTAGAAATAAAACAATGAGTTTTAATTCAAGCGTTTTGGAGAGTTGGCTGAATAAAAAGTACTTTCTTGAATTAAGAATTTCATGTGTTTCCATATGAGAATATGTTGTTTGAGTTCAAGACCCATAAAGTTTTAAATCAAAAGTAGCACTATTGACTTAAACTAAAATATCAAAATGTGTTAACTGGAGAATATTATTCTTAAAATAAAATCGATATTTCTTCTAATTCGACAAGTTTACGTTACTCATATCCAAAAATTAGATAAGTTTTCAGACAAGAAAACATTTTTTTGTTCAAGAAAATTTGTTTTTGTAGGAGTATTTATTGAGGTTGAATTAAGAATATGAAATGGTTCAAAATGAGCCTATGGACGTTTTTTATTAAGAATATACAGTTTAGGTTTAAGACATTTTATTTAAAAGTAAGTAAGTCAAAGCATTGGCGTAAGAATCCAAATTATTTAAACTAAAGTAGTTCAATGTTTTCAGACAAGATTTTTTCGTTTTCTGAGAATAAATTATAGTGTTCAATTAACAATATTAATATTTCTAAGTAAGAAAGAATAACGTTTCTTCATAAGTTGTTTTAATGTTTGGATCAAGAAAAAATATTTTAGAATAAGTAAGGTTAGCGTTGGCGTAAGAATCCAAATTATTTGAACTGAAATAATTTAATGTTTTCACACAAGACTTTTTCGTTTTGTGTGAAAAAAATATGATATTCTACTAATAATATAAATTTTTCTAAATAAGAAAGAATATCGTCTCTTCATAAGTTGTTATAATGTTTGAATCAAGAAAAAGTATTTTAGATTAAGTAAGGTTAGCGTTGGCGTAAGAATCCAAATTATTTGAACTGAAATAATTTAATGTTTTCACACAAGACTTTTTCGTTTTGTGTGAAAAAAAATATGATATTCTACTAATAATATTATTTTTTCTAAATAAGAAAGAATATCGTCTCTTCATAAGTTGTTATAATGTTTGAATCAAGAAAAAATATTTTAGGGTAAGTAAGGTTAGCTTTAGCGTAAGAATCCAAATTATTTGAACTGAAATAGTTTAATGTTTTCACATAAGACTTTTTCGTTTTGGAAGAAAAAAATATGATATTCAACTAATAATATTAATTTTTCTAAATAAGAAAGAGTAACGTTTCTTCACAAGTTGTTTTAATGTTTGGATCAAGAAAAAAATATTTTAGGGTAAGTAAGGTTAGCTTTAGCGTAAGAATCCAAATTATTTGAACTGAAACAGTTTAATGTTTTCACACAAGACTTTTTCTTTATATAAATTCTTATATAAAGAAAAAATATTTTAGGGTAAATAAGGTTAGCTTTGGCGTAAGAATCCAAATTATTTGAACTGAAATAATTTAATGTTTTCACACAAGACTTTTTCGTTTTGTGTGAAAAAAATATGATATTCAACTAATAATATAAATTTTTCTAAATAAGAAAGAATAACGTCTTTTCATAAGTTGTTTTAATGATTGCATCAAGAAAAAAATATTTTAGGGTAAGTAAGGTTAGCTTTCGCGTAAGAATCCAAATTATTTGAACTGAAACAGTTTAATGTTTTCACACAAGACTTTTTCGTTTTGTAAGAAAAAAATATGATATTCAACTAATAATATTATTTTTTCTAAATAAGAAAGAATAACGTTTCTTCATAAGTTGTTTTAATGTTTGGATCAAGAAAAAAATACTTTAGGGTAAGTAAAGTTAACTTTAGCGTAAGAATCCAAAGTATTTGAACTAAAATAGTTCAGTGCTTCCAGACAAAAGTTATTTATTTTGTGGGAATAGGTATTCAAGTAAAAATCTTAATGTTTCTAATAAGGAAAGAATAACGTTTCTATAAGTATACTTAAATTGTTTAATTGTTTGTTTGAGCGTTCGTTGTAGCATTAGCGTAATAATCTAAATTATTAATTAGGCAACACTTTTTTTAGTTGGTATAATTTACCCCATCCCCTACTAGTAGTTGTTTAATTTAAACGATCATCCTTTAATAAAATGCCTAATTGTAGACCAACATAATTGTTATGAAATCACAGATATCTTAACACGATTACGAAGTGTACAATGTGTAGGTACATTAACTATTTCAGAACAAATTAAATCCATTCAATTATGAGAACATATGAGATCTTTCAACATAAACACTTAATGTAAAACTATAAAGATGGCCCACCTAATGTTAGTGGTTACCTATGCTTATAACAATGCATTACTGCACAGAGCACGTCCACCGAGTGCGTGCCCTGTGCGGCATTGCACTGCGTGCGTCCATCACTCTGAGACGTAAAGGTGTTAAGTCTCATCTCATATGCCTGATTGCACTGGCATCCATAACTTGAAATCGGAACACAATAATGCGAGCATCACTGCTTAGCGACAGAAATATGTGGTGGTAGTAGGTAGGTACTTCCCCGGACGAGCCCCCTTTACAAAAAACTCTAAGTAGGTACAAGCTAGGTAGGTACCTAACCTACCTACTACAGCTTTTTTGATGTTATTATTATGTCATTGCATTTTTTTTATATAATATAGAATGTCCTTTGGTCACAATCTCACCTGATGGTAAGTGACGATGAGGCCGACGATGGAGCAGGATAGGATGGGGCATGGAGGATGGGTTGTCAGTGGCCAGTGTCATAATTTTGTTATAGGTAGGTAGGTAGGTAGGTAGTAGGTACCTAGTTATCTAACGGATCACAAAGATTATGGCTTGGTTACCTTTATGTAGGTAGGTAGGTACCTATAATTAGGTATTTCGTCTTTCGTCCAAGTCAAGAACAACATTCTTGACAGTCAAGAACAACATTCTTGACAGTCAAGAATGTTGTTCTTGGAGGAAAGTCAAGAAAAACGTTTTTTAATGTAAGATAACAAAAGTTCTTGGAATACCAGTCAATTATAAAAATGTATCTATCCAAGAATTTTAGTTTTGGATGAAAATTAATTTTCTTGACTGACACTCGATCGTCAATTGGTTGGTCACACGCCGGGCAACGGAAGAATCGAAAAAGCAATGAGTGTTACCATCTCAAAATAGGTACTCCTCAATTTTGAGATGTTTGTAACTATATAATTATTAGGTGATATTAAACAAAGCAAATAAATCGGATGAAAAGCTACCATTTACAAAACAAGGTGTGATATCGCGGTATGTATGTACAGGACATTTCTTTGAGATGTGTCAGTAAGGGAAAGTTTTAAACAGTAAGAGATATCAAAAAATGCTGATAACAAGTAGAAATTAAAATTAAAAAAAAAACCCCGACACAAAATAATAAAATACTTCAATGTAATTTGCCATTTTGTGGTGGTTGAAATTTATCATAGTGTACCTATAGTATTTTACTAGTCAAGCCCTTTCATTTGATAGGTACCTAACCTACCCATATTGAGGGAGTTGTGAAAAAATATGTAATCCGCCATTTTGTCATTACGGATCAGGCCGAACAAAAAAAAACAAAATCAAAATAGCTTCATCCGTTCAGGAGCTACGATGCCTCAGACACACACAAACACACACACACACACACGCGCGCGCGCACACACACACACACACACACAGAGAGAGAGAGAGAGAGAGAAAGACACAGTGACACGTCAAATTTATAACACCCCGTCGTTTTTGAGTCGGGGGCTAAAAATAAAAACAGCATGATAAAATGATTTTGGCAAAATGTTATACAGGCCTCGGGAATGAAACCAGTTCAAAATTTGCCACACGAGTTTGTTTTATTCAACTAGGCTTATTGCGGGCATCGATAGTGTAGGAAATCAAAAAAATACAGTTTTAAAAATATTTGCATTTTACGGTACCATTAGCTTACTAGTCTGTACCTTGCCATGAAGTAAGTTTATTCACTGTTTGTTTGGTATCCCCAAATGTAGCTAGTGGCAACACTTTTTGATTCGTTCATCGGTCGGTCGCGTCGCGGTCGGTTTGGTTCATCAAAGTTTCAAACGAAAAAATAATTTACTAGACTTCAAGAGTGAGTAAAGTATTGAAGAAATTGTCTCATTGGATAGGAATAGCTTAATTCATTGTATTATGTATGTTATTAGATGAACGAAGAACAATTTGATGCAGTCGCTGGCGGAACAAACGGAGAAGCAAACGCAGACGCTATAGAACACGTGCAAGTGCAAACTTGTTCCTCAGGCTCCGACCGGGACGGGGACAATACTGGTTCCTTGCTGAGGAAATGGGAAGCCCTAGAGTCAGTAATTAATCGGTTCCAAGGTAAGCCTGGTTACCATTTACCATTACTTACTTGGTAGGTAGGTAGGTACCCTTCACCCTTGCGTACTAAGTATAGTAGATAGCTTTTACCCTAAAGCTGGTCGCAGATTTACCGGCCCGGCCCTCCCTTCTATTGCATTCTTGGCTCCCGATTCGGATCGGGTTGGACCGGGCCGGGGGTGCTGGTAGGTCTGTGACCAGCCTGAAACGCGCGCAATGAAATAGTGGCCAAACTTTCAATGTAGAGGAAGTCACATGTGCGTGCTACCGTGCATAGTCAATTTGACATGTAAGTATTACATACCTAATCTCTCTTTTCCAGAAAATGAAATTAAACTAAGGTACCTAAGCGAAGACATTCTCAAAGAACTTTGCCTGCTAATAGGCCACCGAAGTTTCATTAAATCTAAATTGGATGAATATTTCACTGGACATGTAAGTATTAAAATACATATAATGTACTCTCTTAATAGGTATTTCGTCTTTCGTCCAAGACAAGAACAACATTCTTGACAGTCAAGAATGTTGTTCTTGGAGGAAAGTCAAGAAAAACGTTTTTAATGTAAGATTACTACCGTGCATAGTCAATTTGACATGTAAGTATTACATACCTAATCTCTCTTTTCCAGAAAATGAAATTAAACTAAGTTACCTAAGCGAAGACATTCTCAAAGAACTTTGCCTGCTAATAGGCCACCGAAGTTTCATTAAATCTAAATTGGATGAATATTTCACTGGACATGTAAGTAATAATAGTAGTTTTTATTTAAGTTCTCGAATTCAGTTAACTTTTAGAAGTTGTCTATAGTTTTCCTTTCATGAGACCATTATGGTACAGGTTTTCTGAAAATATCACCCATTTTTGCCGGGTACTTTACGAGAAACCCGTCTGGAATGAAAAATTTCGCACTAAATAATTTTTTTCTTCAACAAAGTTTTTTTAATAAAAAATCTAAATATGAGGTTCTTTTAGTTAAGTTCTAAGCTTTCATTAGATACCCCACTCAATAGGGTAAAAAAATATTTTTGTTTTCATATCCCGTTTGAACCCCCTTAATAGTCCCTAATTTTCAGTATTTTCTTCCCATGCAAACCCTCATATTGGGTTGTGATATACTATTACTATTCCAAATTTTTACTCTCTAGCTTCTACGGTTCAGCTCTGGTGGCGTGTGACAGACGGACAGACAAACAGACGGACACCGGAGTGAGGCCGTTCCGTTCGTGTTCCGTTTTTCCAAAACTCGGTCGGAACACTAAAAATGTATTTTTTTTAGTTCATTATTGAATCATAGTCTAATTTATTTTTTCAGACCTAAAAGTTGCTGATCAAATCAAGCTACTGTGCTACGTGCTACCTGATCCCTCCAGGAGGGAGATTAAATAAGAAAACAAAATTTACTATACTAGAATGCATACAAAACATAGTTGAAGTAAGTTTCATTTTTACCGACCAACAAAAAAAAAGGGTGTTATGGATTTGAAGTGTGTTTCTGTGTCTGTCTATACTGCCTGTGTGGAGTGGTAGTGGTAGTGGCTGTTGTGGGTCATAAGTTAAAGGGTGCAGGTTCGTTTCCCACGACTGGACAAATATTTGTGCACAGATAATTATTTACAATTGCATCATTGTTTAATAAGCTTTGCTTAGTTTGGGACTAGTGGGCGTCGTGTGAAATGTCCATGAATATTTATTTATTATTGTAAATAATTAAGTATCTTCTTGAAACGCAATAGAACATCCTGTAGATGAAAAGCGGGATTTCTTGTTCTGTATCTGGGAGTTTTGGTACCATGGTTCTGGTAGTCCATGGTTTTTTAATAATAATGTAACTTGTTTCAGAATTTTGGAGACGAAACCCTAAAATTGAGTGAAGACCTCCAGACATCCATCAGATATCGCCAGACATTATCCCTAGCGAGAACTTTACAGTGACTGTAGCTAACCATCGCAACATTTTCTTGTTCCTGTCTACTATCTTGAGATACACCGATTATTATCTTGGCTTCCTCTAAAAAATCCATCATGTATATCGTCACAAACCCAACATTTAAACTTAAACTAAAGTTTGTCTGCGTTGTAAATTTAGTTTTAGGAACAGTAATATGCTACTTTTCATTATTTTTGTGATTGTTGTGTACCCTGGCAAAGCCAAAAGTTTTGTTTAATCAAATAAATTATGTGTCAATATAATTATTGTTTGCTTTCATTTCACAGATTAAGGACAAACCATACAGATTAAGACATACCAGAAAGCAGATTTTTAAGGTGAGTGTATTAATACTCTTAATTTAAATAGCCGGTGGTTTCATACTAAAACGGGATGTATCATAGGTGTTATACTTTTTGTGCATATCATTTCCTTAGCTCAAGTTTTTATTAATAAAGTTTGTACAAGATTTGTATTGAGAATTACTTTAAGTAAAACTGTTATTTTTCTTAATTTGAAAATCCGGTAGGCGGATGAGCGTGGCATTTATTTTGCCAATGCATTAAATTGTCAAAATAATTTTCATGCCCTATTTTTCCGCCTACTGGTTAACTTAAAGGATTTTCAAATTAATAAAAATAATAGTGTAGTTTCAACACCGACCGGCGGGTTCAGGGCAGTCGGCTTATCTTTTGATGATTAATAAAACCACTTGATTGAACCTTGATAAACTCGTTGACTATTTATTTTCTATTAATTTGATACTTTTACAAGTTATTCTCTGGCTTCTCTGCCATGTCAGTCTAATCCATATGAGTGAATGAATGAATCCCCATTCCCAAAGAATGAAACCAGACTGTGAGCCACGACCCACAGCGAATGAACAACATGATCATTTTCAATGAACATTCTTCCCCCCCCCAAGGAAATGAAAGATCTACCTAGATCTGGAAATGACTGAATACAAACTTAAAACTATACTTATTATTATTTAACAATTATTCAACACTATCTTCCTGATCCAGAATAGGCAAAATACATAATTTTACCACTGGTCGAATAAGATCTCCCAGTTGAGTCTTTAACTTAACTGACCTAATAACATTATCTGAACCTTTATACAATTCTATGACCCTACCTCTCCTCCACTGAAGAGGGGGTGAATTCTCATCTACAATGAGTACTAAGTCACCCAGTTTAATATTATTTACATGTTTGAACCATTTATTACGTGCCTGTAATGTATGAAGATATTCAATGTGCCAACGTGACCAGATTGTTTGATACATCTTTTGAATGACTTGAAACCGTGACAATCGTGACATTTTAGTATTTTCCCAATGACTTTCAGGTAACGCTACTAATGGTTGACCTATGATGAAATGACCAGGCGTGAGTACCTCTAAATCACACGGATCGTCTGACATTGGTACGAGAGGGCGTGAATTGAGAATCGCTTCGATTTTAGTGAACACAGTTGACAGCTCTTCGAAAGTCAAGATGGTATCCCTTATCTCTCTTTTCAATAGATTCTTAGCACTCTTGACTGCCGCCTCGAAGAGACCTCCCATATGAGGTGAAGCAGGAGGATTGAACTCCCATCTAATACTCTGCTTCCTGAACTCTTCTTTGAGAATGATTTCATGATCCAACAGAAATTGATTAATTTCCTTGAGATAATTATTAGCTCCAATAAAATTTGTACCTCGATCTGACCTGATGATTGATGGCAGTCCCTTACGACTGACAAACCTGGTGAACGCCGCGATGAATGCTTCCACGTTCAGTGATGACACAACCTCCAAGTGCACTGCCTTTGTTCCTAAACAAACAAATACACACAAGTAAGCCTTAACTGATTGCGCATTTCGCAACAAACTGCTCTTGACTAAGAATGGCCCCGCGAAATCCGTCGCTACGCCTGAAAATGGTCTAGCAGCTGTGACCCTATCAGCTGGTAGATCTGCCATGAATGGTGTTTGAGTTGATGAGTTAAACCTGAAACATATTAAACACTTTCTGATTACGCGTGACACCTGACGCCTGATTGATGTGATCCAGTATTCTCTTCTTAGAATAGCTATGAGGGCATTGGTAGCAGCATGACAATATAACCGATGATAATGCTCTATCAGCAATTGACTCCACCTATGATCCTTAGGTATGAGATATGGATGTCTTGCTCCATATGGAAGTGATGATTTTCTGAGTCTTCCCCCGACTCGGATGAGACCCTCGCGGTCTATAAATACACTGAGTTTCTGCAAAGACTTGTTTGCTAATTTCCCTTTCTTGAGTGATATGATATCTTCTGAAAATGAATCTGACTGAATTTTCTTTATCCAATATTGATTTGCTTCTCGAATCTCCGCGAGTGAAAGCGTTGAATTCAGATTCCTCTTAACCCTAGGTAACCTAACATTCTTACAAAACCTGAGTATGAATGCTGTGATATTGATAATCTTATTAAATGAGCTGAAACGTGACAAAAGTGAATCCTCCCAGGATTCAACTTGTGTTGTAGTATGCATGAGTTTCTTGAAACCAGGTAGGTTATCTGGAACAGTGACCATTGACTGAGGCCACTCCGATTCCTTCGTAGATAACCAGTTGGGTGACCACCATTTGTCTGAAGTGAGAATATCCTTGGCTGACATACCTCTTGATACCAGGTCCCCTGGATTAAGCTCTGAACGAATATGCCTCCATACCATATGACGTGATGAATTTTGAATCTCTTGCACTCTGTTGCATTCAAATGTTTGGAGCATATGTGGTTGTGAATTTAACCATGATAAGACTATGGTACTATCTGACCACGCATTGATACTCTGAATATGAATTGAATTCTCATAGGCTTCTGCTACATGATTCAGTAGCTTGAAAACTAGATGAGCTGCACTGAGTTCTAGTTTTGGTATAGTCTGTATGGTTTTCTTCGGAGCAACCTTTGATTTAGCCATGACCAAGCGTACCATGATGTGGCCGGATGAATCCACTGTTCTGAGGTACACACATGCTCCGTATCCCAACTCTGAAGCGTCTCCAAAGCCATGAAGCGAGTATGACACAGCATCCGCCAATGATATACATCTCGGTATCTGTAATTCAGATAGATGATTAAGATCCTGAATTAATTCAGTCCATTGACTGTTGAGTTGATGACTGATAGGTTCATCCCATGGTATGTTATCCGTGAATAGTGATTGAAGAAAGACCTTGAATTTGAATACGACTGGTGCGCAGTAGCCACAAGGATCATACAACCTTGCTATTGTACTGAGTATATTCCTCTTAGTTGTGGCTTGACCGGTAGGTATATTAATCTGATATGAACATGAATCTGAAACTGGGTCCCATTGAATCCCCAGGACCTTAATGAAGCTTTTATCTTCATTATCGAACTGACGTGGTTGCTCACAATGATCTTGTGGTATATCTTCTAATAGTTCCCTACAATTAGAAGACCATTTCCTTAATTCATAGCCTGCGCTACCCATGAGTTGAATGAGTTCTGACTTCAGTTCTTGAGCTTCTGAGAATGAATCCGTTCCCGTTAAAATATCATCGACGAAAGTACTTCTCCTAATGATATCTGATGCCCTTGAAGCGGGGTGATTGACCTCCCAGTCATCCGCTAATTGAAGTAACGTTCTGATTGAAATGAAGGGACTCGACCTGAGTCCATACGTATTAGTATTGAGTTCGTATACCTTGATCTTTTCTGATGGATCAGTTCTCCACAGGATGAGCTGATATTTCCTGTCCTCAGGATGTATCCACGTCATTCTGAACATCATCCGGATGTCCGTCGTGAAGACTATTTGATGACGTCTGAAATTCAATAGTATTTTTGTAATATCATTCTGAAGTGGCGGTCCAGTGTGAAGACATTGATTGATTGATTTCCCTGATGAACTTTTGCCACTGCCATCGAAAACTACCCTTAGTTTATCGGTGCCCCTTTTGAATATTCCATGATGAGGTATGACATAGTGCTCTGAATTGAATTGAAAGTGTGATTCCGACATATGACCTAGAGTTTCATACTCTTTCATGAATTCCTTATATTTCTTCGCGAAATCTGGGTTCCTATCCATTTTCCTTTCCAAGGATTTGAGACGTTGAATAGCCAAAGCTTTTGACTCCCCGAGACTTGACCTGCTTGATAACAATGGTAAGCGGACCATGTATTTACCATCTGGCATACGTTTAGTAGTAGTTTGATACAACCTTTCACACTCCACATGATCTGGGTGCAGTGTAGGCTTTGATGGCGGCTCTTCTATCCTCCAAAACCTCTCGAGGACCTCCTCGAGCCTGGTGGCTAGAAGACCGTAGTTGTGAACCGATGACCTGCCTTCTGGCTGAAGATCGTTGACCTTCTCTCTTGACTGAAGAGTGGGAGGAACTGCTCCCATGATAACATGTCCAAAACAAGACCCGTACGCTTCCAAACCTGAAACGTTTAGTGATATCTTTGAACCATCGAGTACATAATTGAGTATATCCGTCCCCAGGATTATATCCACATCATGTGGGTGATTGAATCCTACATCCGCCAAAGAGAGGTTTGATGACTCTAATTGGGCTTTACAGTTGACATGACTTGAAGGTAAATTTCCAGTTAGTGAATACATAACCACTGCGATAGTACTGATGATAGGTACCAACTTCCCCCTTGGTTTGATGACTATCTTGACTATTTTACCCGGCAAATTGACCTTTTGCTGACCTACTCCATATATACTATTATTGTGTGACTGTTGGTGTAATTTCAAATGATTAACTAATGGTAAACTGATTGCAGTGACACTTGCCCCCGTGTCTAGGAGTGCCCTACATGTGAAATATTGTCCATTGCTTGATTTGATGTCCACTAATGCAGTGGGACATATTGTGATGGGCAGTGACTCCTTCATCACACCAACAGTCGACCTGTCTCATTCCAGGTCTGGGCTCACCCTTGAACCGTATCGGAGTTCATTGAACCGCACCTGTGCGTGGGCAGCCTTCTCACCAACCTTTGGTCGGAGCTGCGAATAGGTAATAGGCTGAGATTCGTAGCTACTTGAGTTTACCGCCTGAGGTGGTGATGACCTGCCACCTTGATTTACTTGAGACACCTCAGATGCTGCTACAGCCTGAAGGTCTGTTCGTTTGACCCCTGAACCCTTGGGTTCGAGACAGATAAGTGAGTTGTGCTCCTTTGATCCGCAATGATAGCACCAATTTGAATGTTGACAGTCCTTAGCATAGTGCTTCCGCAAGCACTTGAAACAATGCTCTGATTTCCGTGCCCATGACTTCCGCTGGCTGGGGCCTAGTTGTTTGAATGACTCACATCTGTACAATGTATGATCCGACTGATTGCAATATGAACATGTATTTGAAGTCACCTGATATGAGTGTCGTGGTGCTGATGAAGACATCGCTTTGTTGTGTGACGTGGCCGAAGTACCCCTCCTGAGTGTTGATTGTCCACGATGTGATGTCGATGGCCGGGGTGCCCTGACCCATGACGGCTCACTGACCGCTTGATGGAGGCGGCACTGCTCATCCAGCAGTTCCATAAGTTGATCGAGGGTAGGCAAATCATCCCTTGACTTGCCATACCGCTCCTCAAACAATGACCTGATCCTCACCGGTAATTTCTGTAACATTATATACAATATGAAGTATGACCACTCCTTGACCGGCACCTTTAGACCCTCTAAAGCCTGAATTGCTTCTCTGAGCGGGTCAAAGAAGTCTGACCGTAGTGAATGAGTTGGTTGAATCACCGGTAGGTTGATTATTCTATCCAAATATGTATCCAAAAGGAGGCGGTGATTCTGATACCTACCCTTTAACAATGTGAGAGCTACTTCATAATTGATTTCATCCATTGGCAACTGCCTGATAATTGAGAGTGCTTCACCCTCTAGTGATGCACGTAGATAATAATGTTTTTCCGCATCTGACATATTTTGTCGTTCATGAACTAACGACTGGAAAAGGTCAATGAACGGCACCCAGTCAATCATTTTCCCACTGAATTTCGGTATTTCAATGAAAGGTAACCGAGCTCTTACCTGATTTTCCTTTGACGTGGTGGGCTTAGTTTCCATCCCCGGAGAACTCACCTCGGAACCCAGCCTCTGTTCCAATTTGATAAGAAGCTCATTGACTTCTGAGAACTGAACACTGTATTCACTTTCGTCGACTGAGCCATCCTCAACACCAATTACCGACTCGTATGCTTCGACGAAGATCGGGTAGTATTTATCGAAATATCGTTTGGCAACTGCTGCCGCAACAGTTGCCTCACTAGTTAAAACAGTGTTACCAAAATCGATCAGGCATCCGATATTTTGTTTTAAACTGTACCTTAGCTGATTTGCTAGCCATTGTGAATTTGTGATTAGATCCCTAAGTTGACAGATTGAATTTCTCTGATAGATGACAGATTTGACAGATTGAATTACTTTGACAGATGACAGATTTGAATACTAAAAACTAATAGCGTGAAGTTCGTCCGGATTCCGATAGTGCCAACCGCACCAACAGCGTTGAATGAATGAATGTCCGGTTCACCTTCCAGTCCGATAGGTTGGCCAATCTTCTGTTGAACCAACCGCGCCACAATTCAAATATAGCGTCCCTTCTTGATTAATGTTTGGCAATGATGACACTTGATTGAAACTTGATAATACACCCCGAAAATGACCTTTACACGGCACTATCACTTTAACACCATCCGTAATGTTCCGATGAGTTGACCCAACAGCCCGGCGACGCCATGTCCCGGCTGTTGTTGGCAAGTCTTGACTTGAGTTGCTCCCCGCGGTGATTGTGAATTGATGAATTGATTGCTCCCGGTAATGACTATGACTTGATGATACGTTTCGCCACGCTCTCCCACACGTGGACAACGTCTAAGTTCCCCTCATGGGCCACCAAAATGTTGTTTCAACACCGACCGGCGGGTTCAGGGCAGTCGGCTTATCTTTTGATGATTAATAAAACCACTTGATTGAACCTTGATAAACTCGTTGACTATTTATTTTCTATTAATTTGATACTTTTACAAGTTATTCTCTGGCTTCTCTGCCATGTCAGTCTAATCCATATGAGTGAATGAATGAATCCCCATTCCCAAAGAATGAAACCAGACTGTGAGCCACGACCCACAGCGAATGAACAACATGATCATTTTCAATGAACAAATAGTTTTAACTAAAATGGAATTCTCAATACGAATATCATACATTCTTACTTCAAAAAGAAAAATTACTTGAGCTAAGAAAATTATATTATCTACACAACGCACAGAAAGTATCCACCTAAGATAAATCTGGTTTTAGTATGAAACCACTGGTTATTTGAATTAAGAATATTAGTATACTTACCTCAAAAATCTTCTTTCTCAACTGAAAACTATCATTACTCTCCACTTAGAATTTAAAATGCTTGAGTTAAGAAAATAATATTATCTAAAGAACGCTCTGAAAGTTTCCACCTAAGAGAAATGGTTCTTTGAATTAAGAATATGAATATACTTACCCTAAAAATATGCTTTCTCAACTCAAAATCGTCGTTAATTTCCACATAAGATTTAAAATTCTTGAGTTAAGCAAATAATGTTCTTTTAAGAACGCACAGAAAGTGTCCACCTAAGATAAATCAGGTTTTAATATGAGACATCTGGTTATTTACCCTAAAAATGTGCTTTCTCAACTCAAAATCGTCATACTCTTCACTTAAGATTTTAAATGCTTGAGTTGACTCATTTATAGTCTCAACAGAACGCACAGAAAGTATCCACCTAAATAAATCTGGTTTTAGTATGAAACCTTCTGGATATTTGAATAAAGAATTTAAATATACTTACCTTAAAATATGCTTTCTCAATTCAAAACCATCATTACTCTCCACTTAAGATTAAAAATACTTGAGTTGAGCCATGTATATTCTCTACAGAACGTACAGAAGGTATCCACCTAAATAAATTGGTTTTAGTTTGAAACCTCTGGTTATTTGAATTAAGAATATTTTTAAATCCGCTGAAGAAGTTGCCATTTCTGAACAAGACAGATGTATTCTCCAACAAAGTAATAAAGTCTTGGCTAAAATAAACAAAAGTTCTACACTGAATATTATATTTTTTTCTGTTCAAAAAAATAGTATGTTTGGAATTTCAAGAAACTTGTCCTAGTTGCTCAGAGACATTGATTATGTCTCCTGTTCAGAATATATTCTCTTAATTTGAGATAATAATGTGTTGAAACCCAAAACAATAATATTCTAAATTCGAGAAAATAACGTTTTCCCTATATAGGAAACTACATTATTCTTGACCAATAAATATAGTCTTGTTTCAAAACATCTTTTCTTTCCGTGTATCCTCTCCACCAAGTTTGTTTCACTGCAATTCACTGCCAGTTTTGTGTTGAGTTGGGTGATGATACAATAACCCAGACAATTTAAAGGTAAAATACCTAACAATTTTGTACGATGAGAAAAACTGTGAACTTTTTCAATTACTTAGACAATTTTGTGGGCGTTTCCCGTTCACATTTTCCATGTCTGTGTTGTTTATACATAATAATGCCAACTTATTTTTTTTAAATAGATTTTATGCTTTTGGTGACTTTTGTCCGATTTATCTTTGTGTGTTAGCTAGTTAGCTTAGTCGGTAGTGACTCTACTTACAGAGATTATGTAAATTAAGTGGGGACACAATAATAAGCGGCAAGCCGACATATAAGAGGCATAATAAAGAAAATCTCCTTTAGAAAACGTTACTAGACACGAGGGTGCGATTTTTTTACGGGATTATCATTACTATATACTGGCATTTAGTCAGTTGATGGCCTAGTCTCTACTTGTAGGCCAAGCTACCAAAGACTGTTATTGAGTGTACTTACTAGAATCTAAAATTAAAAAGTAATAGAAATGACTTTGGCCCAGTAGCGCGTAGAAAAAAGAAAAGCAACCAAGAAGGTAAAAAGGAAACTTACCGTAAATAAAAAATGCAGTTTATACTTATTTTTTCATTGTTTCTAAGTAGGAACGTACTTATACCCGTTACGCTGCAGACAAAACCCAGCAAATATTTTAGAACTCGCAAGATTATTTTTCAAATTGGCGTTACAGGAAATGTATTCACCTTTCTGAATATGAGGAAATTGCGGCTTGTTGGGATTCTATATGAATTTGCAAATCAAATACGATTGGTTGTACTAGACTCTTTTGACTACGCTATCGTTTTCTACCCGCTCTTGTCAAAAACGTAGGAATTCCTTTATTTATAATCCGGTGTCATTTTATAGCGGCTCTATAAAATGCTGTGTCGTATTGACCAATAAGTGGGATATACGCGCTGTATGTAAATCCCGAGTTTGACATTTCTTCTGATACTTTGAAAAGGGCGAAGCGAAGAACGTGCGTGTTGCCATGATGTTATCAAAAGACAATACACGCTGCGGGCGTTTGATGTAGTTTGAAATTGAGATGCTAGTTTTGTTTGTCGAGGCGTCACTCGCAAAAAAGCGGCTCTAAAGGACGGACAGGTGGCAAGCAAGCAGACCCAGGCGGACGTAACAAAAATGTAACTCTCTAGGGGAGTTGAACAGTCTAAGCAGTCCCTTTACTTTGGAGCCCTGAAAACTATAATCTACTTATGTCGCCCACTGTACTGGCTAGCGGTGTCGAGGTGAATGTGAGCGGGATTCGTTTACAGTCGACCGAACTCCCGGTAAGCTCATCAAAGCCGCATCTCTGAACTTTATGTGCTTCCTTCTGTAAATACCTCTGAGTAGGCGAAGATTACGTACCGTGTGAAAATGATATATTGAGTGAGAACGTCCCCCCCCTTATTTCGCGTAGTTGGGTAAAAATTAAATGAGAAATATGGGCTTTTTGACTACAGCCTGATAAAAGTGCAAGTGGTATAGTTTCCAAAGTTTTACAAGCATTTAAAAATGCAGAAGAAAAGCCACCCTGGAGTGAATTTTACTTAGACTGCGTGGTGAAAGTCTCGAACTTTTTCCATCACTATAGCTTCAAAACTTTTTCAATATGCCAAAGCATGAGGAACTTCGCCTACATATCTAATAGTATCAGGATAATTAACTTCAGCATCCCTAGCATGACTTTTTAAAATATGAAAATGGTGCAACACTACAAAATGACTGTGGTGTGGGTTCCTTGGCACGCAGCATCTGCATACTCAACACAAACTCTCTCACTCTTGCAGTAGACAGAGCTATGTATTATTTATACTATAAATATTCGCCCCTCGAAACTTATGCTAACAGACCCTATCACATCATTTATCAATATGTCAGTCAGCGGACGCCAAAATCGTTGATTAAGTATTTGTGGTTGGTGAAGCAATCAATAAGGAGCAAAACTTCGTTGATCGGCAGTTCACTTGTGTTAATTATATTACTTAGTACATGCTTGCATATGCTTGTATATTCCTATGGGTTTTTGATTATATAAAGAGTGAGCGAACAAACGATCGAAAATTGTGTTTTATAGTCTTTTTTAGGAACATCGCGAGATTTCTGTTAGGGGCGAAAAAAAACTGTATGCTTTCGAGCAAACTTGCAGCATCTGAACCTTCCTAGTATGAATAAGGTCATCCGTAGGGTCTTTATTATGGTCGATGTGATAAATTCGACGTTCTATTATAATAAAATGATAATAAATAAATAAATATTCATGGACATTTCACACGACGCCCTCTAGTCCCAAACTAAGCAAAGCTTGTAATAAGGGAACTAGATGCTGATAGAATACTTATATACTTTTTTTTTGTAAATACATACTTATAATACATAGTAACACCCAGACATAGAACAAACATCTATGTTTAGCCACACACAAATGTTTGTTCTTGGTGGGGATCGAACCCACGACTCACAGCACGGAAGGCACATCCATTACCGACTGAGCTGTGACGCCTGTGATCTGCATCACATTACATTAGATCAATGTGATTTACCAACCAACCCACTCGCAGGTATTAAGCTACAGTTTCAAAGCAGAGGAGGTGTCAAAGATCTCTATTAATTAAGGCATACAACAGCATTGCGAAGAGCCCTTAACACTGAGCAAGTTACTCCATTCAAAGAGTTTGTTGTCCCTTGTCCCATACAAAACTCACAACCAAGCTTCCACATCGCTATAGTTTTGTGCGTATCTGACTAAATCCGATACCTACAGGTTTTGACAGAAATCGCATACGACTTCTGTCAAAATCCGCGGTTCTAGTCCGTAACGGTGGTCGAGAGTAGCCCAGCTACTCGTCAGCTAGTATGACGTCATCCCTGTTAGAGTAAAATCTCTGCCGAAGTGAGAATTAGGCCCCTGATAGGCATACTATGCTGTTTCATGCTCTAAATAGGGTTTAACCTTCGGGTAGTTCAACTATACCAGTTGACATTACCGCGACCTCAGGTTTACTGCTTGCTCTAGATAAGCAAAGTGTCGTATTCCTTACCTCTACTTTGTGTTTGAAGACGAGCTGATAGGTAACTTGAACCTACACTTACTAGATCATCTGAGGCCGTAACACGAAATAAGCAAAAATATTAACATGTGTTCATGGTGTAACATTTGAGCTACACTTCAGGACAACTACAACTCGATCGCCGAGCGTTCCTGCGTTGGTGCGCAATGTAAATCAAATTTCAATACGCAGATAGGTTTTATTATTTTGTTTTTTTTTTCGTGGACGCAGTCGCGGCTTATAACACAAATATATAAATTAATAACAAAATCTGCTAATTAATTATCTGCGTGTTATTAATAATGAATAACATGCAGACCAAAATTACTCCAAATACAGAAAGCTGTGTATAAGTAGTTTCGCTAGCCATATCTTTTATCAAGCTAAGTACCTATATTTTTGACATATTTCGTATTAATTTCAAGGAAACAGATTGTAAATGATTATATGTAGGTATTACCATCGAGTTTACTAAGTTAGAAACAAGTATAGGTCTTCAAGATTGGCTTTTACTAACGCAAGTTGTTGTTTCAATTGGGGCGCTCCGAAAACTGAACCACAAAATATTCCTAATTCTCTTTAAAAGTTTACTAATGTCTTTGTTCAGGGCGTGGGCCTTTATTGAAAAAAATCGGTGTACCTACCCGCCGAAACTTAATTTGCATCAAGAGCGACTAAAAAGGCAGTTATTATCCGAAGTGCTACGAAAAAGTGCTCGTGGATCGTACAAATTATCCACGCCTAGCACCCGTAGCACATGCTACAATGACATAAAAATGTGCCTATAATAGCACCAGCACTCATACCCTTCAAACCGGAACACAGCCGTGCGAGCACCACATCTCATCACTTGGCGACAGACATAGGTACGGTGCTAGTAATTCCTCGAACGAGAAAGCAGAAGCTCTACTAGGTACCATCCAAATGCTTGTAGTGTAGAGTGCATTGCTACGAAAATCAGTTGTACAGTCGGCTACACATCAACCTATCAACGGTTCGAACTTTGAACTATTATTATTTGAATGTTGCGAATCATGCGAGAGGGACGATATGTTTTTATGTGAGACTCGCTGCTTGCGCGCCACGCGCCTACACCTATTGCGATCCCTGATTCGCAACATTCAAATTATAGTGGTTCAAAGTTCAAACAATGGATAAGTTGATGTGTCGCCGACTGTACATACCTAAATAGTAAAATAATAGCTATCTTAGCACTAAACGTGGTCCAGTTCGATTGGAGCACACGCATCTAATCCTAATGTGAGGCCGAACTCGATTGGAGGGTAGACGCGACGATATTGTAATAAAAATCGGGGAAAGTTGGTGAACGGAGAAACAAAATCATTCTTACTATAAATTTATAACGCAATGATATTACTTAGTGACTATAATGTCTAGTACTTATAATAGTAGTGTAGAGAACTACACGAGGCTGAAATGATAAATGACTACTGTAATTAAAAGTCTCGCAATTTAGAAAAAAGCTGGCGCCTAGATAAAAATACTTTGTGACAACTGACAAGGCTACTGACGGACGGTAAAAGGCACATCCTTTTACCACCAAGCGTTGGTAGACAGTAAATATTTGCTCAACAGGCGGTGAATTTACGTTGCCGGCCTGCTTTCAACAGAATTTAATGAATTGAGTATGCTAAATAATACCTGTGGAGTATGACTGTAAAGGCTGGTAATTTGTTTTTGAAGGACCATAGAATTAATTTAAAATACTGCGCAATCTAAGGGAATTTTGGAAAATGGATCTTGCTCGTAATAGGGTAGATAATCTAGTCTGTCACCTACCTTACACTTCCACACAACGCTCCTTCACGAGGCTTAGCACGGCAATCCTGGCGATGGGGGTGGAGAACAGCAAGTCACAAGTCCAGAAAAACACCATCTAAATTGGCACAGCACTGCGAGAACGTCTCACACAAAACAACTGCACGGCAGTGTTCAAAAATGAGCTAAACTTGACTATCCACGGAATAGTTTCTCATAATGAGGAGAACACGACTGATCTGATGTAGTCGCACAAGCCAAACTGACGATGCGCGCACGCAGAAGGGCGGCGGCGCATAGCCCACGATCCACAACGAGGGTAGTTGTGAAAAGCGGATGGCAAACATAAATTATCTACCCTTCTAAAAGTGAGCAAAGATCCAACATACCCCCCACCGAAATTAGCATGGTAATTTCAGTTAAAAAAAATAATAAAAATTTGCTATTGCAAAAGGTAGGTAGTAGGAAGGTTGCCTAATAGGGCAGGCAGTTAAGTTTTTAAAGAAAAAAAATAATATAATCCTAAGTTAAGTTATTTAATTGCTAAAGAATAAGTTTTATTTGTAAATATTTAGTTAAAATAAGGTAATGGACAGACCTTATTGACAGGTCTTTTAACTATTCCTTTTTGCGTCCTCAGAGTAACGACGCGTATTATTTTATCGGGGCCCTCATGGAGACGCTCCACCCTGGCCCGGACCCAGTTTAGCGAACGAATTAGCTCAGATTTAATGAGAACTAAGTCACCGATTTTAATATTAGGAGGCGAGGTGAACCACTTTGCTCTTTGCTGCAAAGTATGCAGGTAGTCGTCAGACCACTTCTTCCAAAACGTTTGGGAGATTTTTTGCATGCACTGCCAACGTGACTGTCGGTTCATAGCTACGTCCTCAAGACCGTACTCGGGTACGGCGACTAAGCTTTGACCTATTAAAAAATGTCCAGGTGATAACGTCTCGAACTCATCAGGATTGTTAGATAACGGGCATAATGGACGCGAGTTCATCACAGCTTCTATCTTGCAGAAGACTGTGGAAAGCTCTTCGAACGTGAGCGCCTTATCACCTACTGCACGAAGAAGATGGCGCTTGGCCGACTTGATACCGGCTTCCCACAATCCGCCCATCGAAGCTGCAGTAGCTGGGATATTTTTCCATTCTATTGAACGAGAAGCGCAGCCGTCAGCGATTGCCACGTCATTTTCATTAAAAAACTTGCAAACTTCTTTTAAATGTTTCGCGGCGGCGACAAAGTTTGTCCCGTTGTCGGAGTGTAGGCACGAACATAGACCGCGTCGCGCTACAAACCGGTCGAGCGTAGCAAGGAAACAATCAGCTGATAAATCGCTAAGGACTTCAATGTGTACAGCCTTTGTGGAGAAGCACACAAAAAGGCACATGTAGCATTTTATAATTTTTGCATTACGATGTAAACTCGCCTTTATGTAAAACGGACCACCTAAATCGCAACCGACATGATCAAAAACCTTATTAGGTTTTAATCTTTCAGCGGGTAACGTACCCATGTACGGCTGGATAGATGTAGGGTTGCATTTAAAACACATGATGCATTTTGACAACACACTTCGAATCACACTACGAGCGGATACGATCCAATATCGCTTGCACAAAATTCCTTGTAGTGAGCGAGGTCCTATGTGTAGGTACATTTTGTGAAAGTTTTCTACTAACAAATTTGTTATGTGACATTTTTTAGGCAATAACAAGGGATGCTTGCTATTATAGGGTAGGTCTGCTTGAGAGATCCTACCCCCCACCCTGAGGAAACCACGGGCATCAACGAAGGGTGATAGCTTTCGTAATGAAGAAACGAATTTATTATTTTTTATCTGAGCAATTTCGCTACCAAGGTAGGTATTTTGTGTAGATTTTATTATTGCGTCATGGGACGCATTCAACTCGTGAGTTGTTATCGGACCGACAGAACGGGCACTCTTTGCTAATCTACAATTTTTTGCAAATCGCAAACACCATGCGACAATACGTTGCAATTTCTTAAACGAAGAGTATTTTTCAAAAAACGTTTCTGAAAAATCGTTCGGTACTTTTTCTGATACACAGGAAAACGTATCTACGTTTGTCTTTAGTTCCAAGACTTCAGTCTTTTCAGTGACGTAAAAAGTACTGATAGGCCATTGATGAACGTCATCAGATAGCCAAGCTGGACCATGCAGCCACAGCTCGTAATCAGCGGCGAGCTGAGTAGGCATGGCGCCACGCGAACAAACATCAGCGGCATTATTTTCGCTACGCACGTGATACCAGCTGTTTGACGGAACCACCTCCACTACTTGAGCAACACGACTCGATACAAAAGTTTTAAGTTTGTAGGGAGGAGTTTGTAACCATGCGAGTGCGACACTGGAGTCCGTCAAAGCAGTTACCTGAAAGTTTAGGTTTTTAATATTTTGTTGAATGAACAAAATCAGTTTTGACAACAAAACGGCAGCCATAAGCTCGAGTCTCGGGATCGAAAGCGGCTTGATAGGCGCGACTTTACTTTTACTGATAAGCAGTCTAGTCTTCACGGCATTGTTTGAATCGACACTGCGAACATAAATGCATGCCGCATAACCACGGATTGATGCGTCACAAAATGCAATTAAATGTATACCGCAGAATTTAGGTATTAGCATGTGCCTTTCAATTTTTATTGCCGATAGACTAGACAATGATGCAATAAAAGTGGACCATTTGTCGCGCAAATCAGCTGGAAGAGGATCATCCCAACCCAGGTTGAGCTTCCACAAATCCTGCATTATACATTTCGCCAGGAATGTGCACGGGGATAAAAATCCAACGGGATCAAAGATGCTAGCGAGTAGTTTTAGTACCGACCGTTTAGTGTAGGTACCATCCGACATATTATAATCGAATGAAAAACAATCGTCGGTTGGCAGCCACTTTAAACCTAAAACCTTCAGGGATGAACACACGGTGTCATCATCACTAAAGTTTATAGCGACCGCTTGGTCGGCGCCGATTCTGGAGAGTAACTCAGGGGAGTTACTTGCCCATTTGCGAAGATCGAAGCCGCCTAGCTTTAACAGAGCAATGAGCTCGTCCTGTAACGTACAGGCTTCTGTGAGGTCTTGTGTCGACCACAACAGGTCGTCTACGAAAAATCCATGCATGAGGATATCCGCAGCTTGAGGATATTGCATGCCTTCGTCACGCGCCAGCTGTTGCAACGTGCGAACAGCGACAAAACCTGAGGAGCGCAACCCGTACGTATTTGTGAGTAGTTCGTAGGTTTTTATTTCATCCGAGGGCGATTCTCTCCAAAGAATGTGCTGATAACAGCGTTCCGTCGGATTTATAAAAACCATACGATAGAATTTAGCGATGTCAGCGGTAAAACAAATATCGTACAAGCGAAAGTTGAAAATAATTTTCAAAATATCGTGATGGAGCTTCCTACCTATAAGCAGGGTGTCATTGAGTGATACACCGTTTGAAGTAGCCGCTGAGCCATCGAATACCACTCGCACGGGCGTGGTGGTACTAGAAGATTTTACCACACAGTGGTGTGGGATGACATACCTACTCGGTTCTGTACCTACGTACGGTTTCATATGACCTAACTGTTCATACTCGCGCATGAAGTCCACGTAGGGCTCGCGTAACTCGGGCGATCGAGCGAAACGTCGCTCGAGGTGGTGTAACCTACGCACGGCGTGGTTATAGGACTCACCGAGGGGGGCGCAGTTCGGGTCCATTAGAATAGGTGAAACATACCTACCGCTATCGTCCCTATAATGACGCTCCGAATAAATCTCCTCGGCAAGCTTATCAACTGGGCTGATAGGGTTGTCGCACGGCGATTCCTCTATTTCCCAAAATGATTTTAATTGTTTGTTGATGGTGTCACTATCATTGGTGTACGACACCAAATTGCAAGACGTTGCAATGTTAGCGACATCATCGGAAGTACACGGTACCTCAATCTTCCCACACAAAACGAACCCGAAAACACTACTAAGTGCAGTGGGTAGCGTAGGGCTGACAATAATTTTATTCCCGTCGTAAATGTCCGGAAATACGTCTCCTGCTAGAATAATGTCCACAGGGGATTTTTTATAAAAGTAAGGATCAGCTAACAAAAGGTTTTTATAATGCATGGAAATTTCTTCGGAAATTTCCACCGTAGGTAAGTCGGAAGTCATTTTTTGCAAAATAATAGCATCGATTTTAAACGTGGGATTATCACAATGTCTCGGTTTAATAATGCATGACGTCATGCCAAAATTCTTGACACTATTTCCGGCTAAACCAAAAATATTAAACGGACATTTTTGACGCGACAACCCTAGCCGTTCTAAACAATTCAAGGTTATAAAATTCGATTGAGCGCCTGAGTCGATAAGAACGCGACAAGCTTGCGGATTACCAAACGAATCTATAACATTGACTATAGCAGTACCTAGCATGACCATCAAGTTTTTCATATTGTTACCGCTAGACGAGTGCGACGATTTAGCGTGCAACGTGTGCGTACCTACAGCAGCGGTAGGCTCTGCGCTGGTGTGCGCGGGGAGCGCGCGGGGCGCAGGACTGCCTTTACCGTCGAGGTGCAATAATGCATGATGACGCTGATTACACGTAAAACATCTAAACTCACTATTGCAATCTGCAGTCACGTGGTTTTGCTTGAGACAATTGTGGCACAATTTCAAATGGTCAGCACGGCTGACACGTTGCGCAGGAGTCAATTCACGGAATTGTACGCAACGAAAAATCATATGATTTTGACCACAATGTGCGCAATCAAAACTTCTCGCTTTATTATTGTTAGATTGCATTTGTGAAGAGAATGCCTTCCTAGTATAATTTTCACTCGACTTTTTATTGTTAGGTATAGGATTCCTAGCTTGCGGAACAATAGAACTGGAATTCGATTGTGAATGTTCCAAAATCTTTATTTGATTATGTACGTGGGTCATTAACTGATCATACGTAGGTATTGTCTTTTGATCGATACCTTGTTCGAATGTTTTTCTTGTGGTGGGATCTAATCCCTTTAATGCTATATGACATAGTACATAGCTAGATAAGTGCTCGATATTCAAAGCATTTATAGCGCGATAAGAATGATCGAAAATCTCAATAAAATTATTTAAATTGACTGGAGACTCTGATTTTAGCGCAGGAAAGTTTAGCATCTTATCTAGGTATTTACCTACGAGCATCCTATTGTCTTGATATTTATCAAGCAAGGACTGCCACACTACATCGTAATTACTTGACGTAATCGGCACACTTTTAACAATACTGAGTGCGGAACCTTTTGTGCATGATAATAAATAATGAAATTTATCAATATTAGAAATGCCGGTTTGATTGTGCACCAATGAGCAAAATGTTTCATAAAACGTTGTGAAATTCTCAATATTCCCATCAAATGTGAACAATTCGAGTTTAGGTAAACGTGGTCGAACGTCGACATTTTTCTCTTTAGCGTGTACTGTGCCTACGTGACTGCATGGTGGAGCGTCCGCCATCTTGGAGGTGTGCTTTGAAGCGCACAACTTTACACGAAAGTAAAGGTCATCGAAGCTACTCATATCACTATCCGAGAATTGCGTTTCAGGTTTTAAACTTAGTTGCAGTTCAAAGATTTCCATACAAATATTTTCGAATGATTCACGAATGGATGTTACCTCTGAGGCACGCAATAGGAACATTTCCTTGATAGAAGGATGACTTTCAATTTTATTGGACAAATCAAACACTTGTTGCAAACGCGAAAAAAGGCGTTGCTTTTTAGCTAAATTCTTGTTAATTATACGAATTGTATCCAATTCCTTTTTAGTAGGAATCGGAGGAGTTTCAGTTTCAGACATTTTAAAGTTTTATGAATTTTAATTTTAACAAAAATATTTTTTAATTTTAATTTTATTTTAATCCGGCTCGAGGGCCAAAATGTGGAGTATGACTGTAAAGGCTGGTAATTTGTTTTTGAAGGACCATAGAATTAATTTAAAATACTGCGCAATCTAAGGGAATTTTGGAAAATGGATCTTGCTCGTAATAGGGTAGATAATCTAGTCTGTCACCTACCTTACACTTCCACACAACGCTCCTTCACGAGGCTTAGCACGGCAATCCTGGCGATGGGGGTGGAGAACAGCAAGTCACAAGTCCAGAAAAACACCATCTAAATTGGCACAGCACTGCGAGAACGTCTCACACAAAACAACTGCACGGCAGTGTTCAAAAATGAGCTAAACTTGACTATCCACGGAATAGTTTCTCATAATGAGGAGAACACGACTGATCTGATGTAGTCGCACAAGCCAAACTGACGATGCGCGCACGCAGAAGGGCGGCGGCGCATAGCCCACGATCCACAACGAGGGTAGTTGTGAAAAGCGGATGGCAAACATAAATTATCTACCCTTCTAAAAGTGAGCAAAGATCCAACAATACCAAATGTGGCTCTTATAGGCTCAAAGTGTTGAGACTGGAATGATAACTAATTTAATTTTAAAGTTTTAAGGGCGTCTTGCACCAGAATCGCTAAACGCGTTTAACTCTTAAATAGTATTTAGCGAGTTGTCAAGTCATACACATACGTCAGATTTAAATCAATTTAGCTGTTAAACACGTTTAGTGATTCTGGTGCAAGCCGCCCTAAATGTTTGAATTAGAATTTTCAGGTTTTTGTCAGGTGGCAGACACATTTTTGATCTGCATTGGTATGCCAATCAAAGTTGAACTGCAAAGTTTTAAATCATGGTCAGTTCATACTAACTCATAGTTATTCTGGGACTAAATAGTGACATTATGATGTCATTTAATTTCTTTTCGCGCATATTTTGCTGTCAAGTGTCTAAAAAGAATGATCACGTGGTACAAAATTGTACCACGTGACCTGAAGAAATTACACTGGGCAGTGAAATATAACTTGACAGCAAAAGATTGGCATACGGGGGCTGCACCGTATTTACAAGTAGCGCCATCTCCATATCTCTTCTAAAAACTTATTCTAAAATGACAAGTCTCATGAAGGTTCAGTTGAAAACCTTATAGAAAAAAGCTTCTCATTTTAATTCTGGTTGGTAAAGCTAGATGGCGCGATAAGCAGTACGCAATAACCTCTACCTGCGCTAGTTTTTTGTTTCAGGCTTCTGTATTTTTTAAATTATGTATCTTGAACAGAAAATATTGAAGATCAAGCGTTTCACGTGTATTTTCAAAAATTTCGAGTTCTCGTTTCGACTTATCCATAGAGTCAATGGAATATTCTTGTTTTATGAAAACAAATGACGATTGTATTTCCCGATTTTAAAATGACAGTCATGACAGTCCATTTTAAAATCGGGAAATACTTACAATCGTTGGCGTCAATGACTCAATAGCACAGATTGTGTTTTCTATATTCTAAGCTCAATCAAGCTCAAAAAAATCACACAAATGTTTGTCGTGGTTAGGATTTGGAGGAACCCACAATCTACCAGCAGCGCAGACACGCTGCGTGGCCGGTTATAACCGACAGAGATATCTACCGAAGATTAGTAAAGAACAAGTCGATTATTGGCTCTCAATTTCTGTTTATCCTGTTCTTTTGTTTAGCATAGCTGTGATGGAACTTCCGCAGTTTTGCGTGTGATTGCGGGCCTGAGCCAAGGACGGGGTAATGAGGCCGATGCGTGACTCAAGGTTTCAATGTCTCGAACCGCCTGCGCCTGTGCGTATTTCGCGTGTCAGGCTATCCCAATTATCAGGTTTTCATAAATCTGTTTTGGTGCGCGGAAATGTTTTTTTGCGGTAGGCTGGAAATAGATAAAGAAGGTTGCAAAACTACAAAGCAAAGCAGCTTACAAGACATTGCAAAGCTGTTTCCTTTGTAATAGGTATCAAACCAATAATCGACTGACGCATTTCTGAAAGTACCTAACCCACAAAAAATGCCAATAGCTTTTGTAAACTAATTATTATTATTTATTAGCTAACAGGCTAACGTATAGTGTAACCTTGACATCTTAATCTCGGATAATCCCTGCCTTTAAATCCGATCTAAGTTCGTGAACTTCAAGGGCTATAGCATTTATCTTGTGGTAGGTAATTACGTGACGCATCTCTCTATCTATACTTCCCGCTATATTAACTAGCTTGCTTACTTGGATAGCCTACTATAGTCGGACACCTAATATAAAATGCATACACCTAACGAGTTTCCCAGTAAAGTAAATATAGCAGATATGGATACTGCCCGCTCACCGGATACCAGGTAAAAGGCTCTATGACGTGAAAACTGATCAATATTAAAAGTCAGATGTCAACCTGTCAGTCCAGCCGATAGGATTTTAAAGTTCAATTTGTAAAATCAATGCGGGACTATTGGTGTTGGTGTACATAAGAAAATTTGTACGTCTACTGAATGATAAGTCTCCTTACGCTACGATAGTTTATGGTTTGGTTTTGTTTCTTTTTTTCATAAATATTTTATTGAGTAGGTACTGAGAATACTGAGAAGATCGAGTAATGAGAGGAAAAGTATTATATATTTAAGAGAGTTTCAAGAAAATATATAAGCGTGGTATGGGCGTGATATCCGGTAGGAAGAATGTCATGTGACTAGAACTAGTGATGACAGAATAAATATGGGATATATAGATAGTTACACCCACATGTTACGCTGTGCCGCCCGTCTATATTGCTTTATTTTAGACGTAAAATTGACCGTCTATATGATTATTGTAAGCATCTTAAATACTTGCTCAACAAATTTCCGTTTTACTAAAAACCGAATAATTAGCGTGCCTTCCATAGTCCTCAATTTGTGTAAGTAGCGTGAGCACGTGAGTCGTTTCTATTCAGGGTATATTATTTACTTTCAAAGGCGGAAGTGAAGGGGTGATTTGCATGAACACAATGTTGCTTTCTCTTTGTCAAGGAAGTGTGGCAGGGTAGGTGTTGTAGAGTAGGTACCTAATAGACCAGCTTTTTCATATGGCGTCATGAACTTTAAGGTGACAATATTTTCTTTGGTAACAGAACCTTCTCGGTGTAATCCAGCTTAGATTCGAACTAAGAGCGTTTTAAACTTGGATTTCTTATTTACTGCAACTTGTGCTACTAAGACCTTTTGTAAAAAATAATAAAATGGCTATTGTGTAGAATGCTATTAAATTATTTGCAGTCTCACTCAATAATGACATCCTAAACGTTTTAACTAGATGACTTTTTTCTTGAGATGTTAGGTCTGCTATTCTACTAGATCGGTGCTGCTGATGAACATGATTTCTGTGGTTTCTCTGAGGCAGGGCTGAACCTGCAAATGAACAGAATAAAATCAATTTATTTATACTAATTATGCTATCAACCTTCAGGTCTCATTAAAAAGTTATAATTTGCTTAAAATCATGCAATTTATAATCACGCGACCAAAAATTTACATAAGTAGGTGGTATTTTCTAAGGACACATTTTACATCTATTTTTACCTTGCTCGCTCTTAAATATGAAAACATTACCTATGCTGATGCAATATGCGTAATATTCTAATCAATCGATGATACCATTTTGATCTAGGAATGCACACGTCAAACTTGGGATTTGAAGCTTACCCGTCTATTTCAGAAATATATTTTGAAACTGAACAAGTTTTACATGTTTTTAGCGAAATATTTGGCACGACTCGCTATTTCTTTTGTCTCGGACAATTTCTTTTAATGAGTTCAGTGTTACTTTTGGCTCTATTAACCTACCTACATATAAAAGTGAAAACGAAAATCTTTATGCTTTTTTGCAAGCTGTAAAGTTCAGTATTCGGTATATGTAGGTAAGTACATCGAAGTAAAATTTCTAATGCAGACAGATTCATGAACTTAGTGAAAATTAGATCCGAAAATTCTGAAAATAAGCAGTAGCTCATTTCAGGCAATCTAATTTTCAGCTCAAAGCAATTAGCTCTAAGATGTCGTAATTTTCTTTGTGAATTCTACTTTACCTGTGCTGTGTGTTTTTTGTGGCCAATAAATAACTGTCTATGTCTATGTCTCTATGTCTATGTGAATAAATTATTTCAAAACAAAAAAATTACATGAGAAAAAATGCTCTTCGCAAAATTATAACTAAAGAACACCTTTATAGGATAAAATAGGCTCCATTAATAATCTAAAGATTTTGGTAATATTTGAATATCTGTGATAGAAAAAGTGACTGTAAAAAGGTGAATTTATTGTATCTAGTGCATTTGTCTCCGCGTGCGCACAGTCTGGCACAGCACAGCAGGAGCGCTCCCAGGTTCTGGCACGGATTCGCATGCCGGATTTATTTTAATCTTTCGCGACCAACACCCAAATAATTACATTTTTCAAATACCAGACGACATTTACACAACTTTAATTGACACTGTTTCGCGTCCTTACGGCGGGGTCGTCTAAACACTTGCTTGGTAACAGTGCATTTTTTTACTTTAAGATCAAACTTACAACAAGTTTACAATGATAAATTATGGTTTCTCTAATTCTTAATTACTTTTTTGTGATAAGTATGAATCTAGCATCTGTAATAGGTTCCTCAACCGTTCAATCCTGATGTTGCTCTTAACATACAAAAACAATAGAACAGACACGATAGGGGATAGATAGATAGATAGGGGAGATACGAACACAGTGTATCCCAGCTTTTATTTAAGAAACTTCCTAAAACTGTCGTTTTTCAATCGTCAGTAACAACTTAGTAGGATATTTCTCTGTTGATTATCATGGAAAGCATTTTTTAAACAGAAATAAGTAATTAGAGCATGTCAAACCAAAGTGTTTTTCTGTCGTCTGTCTCTCCTTTTTACATCAAATAGATATAAGGCTCTCCTATTTCCCATAAAACAAAATGTTTACATAATCATAAAAAGTACTACTATCAGGACGATGTCGCTCACCTCGTCTGAGCAACAATGCGATTTATTAATAAATCCAACATTGACAAAGACCGCCAAAACAACTGGCCGGCGGCCAAACACGAAAAAATCGGCCTACGCGCCACAAAACACGCCGGGTTCCTGTGACGTCACGGAACACCGGTTCTGACAAGATACAATTGGTTTTTAGGTTTTTAGATTCGAAGTCGCAGCGCCTTGTTTCATAAAAACAACGAATAACTTGTAAACCTAAAAAAAACAACCTTCGATAAAAATCAGTTTTTTTTATCAAAGCTAAATTATGCAGCTACCAATTAATACTTGTACCTACAAGACAACGGTTTCTTAAAAAAACTGTCGCTCATCATCACAATTAGTTAATTCCCGTGACCTTCTCCCGGCATACAATAATGACAGACGACGCTCTTTATAGTTTTACGAGAAAACAACGCAATTATTTTTAGAATCGGATCTTCGTCTGGTGCTCGCCAAGAGAAATATTTTACTCCAATTAAGCAGCAAATGACTCATAAGCTTAGATGCGCATTAGTCGGCCAGACATGTGCCCCGCGGCCTAGGGCTTAGAGTTCTAGTGCATCCATACTGAGATTTGTTTCCTACAAGCCTCGACTTGAGATCGCAACTCCCAAGTAAACTAATGTTTCAAAAGTTCTCTATCATGCTTCCTAACTGTACTCGTACCAACTACTGACCAGCTCTTGTTAGTTTTACAAGCGCGCAAAAACGTGGAGTTCCACAGCATAATGTTTACTAAAAATTCGCTAGTTAGCGGCAACATTAACTCAACTTTAGTGGGTACCTATTTCACCTAGGTAAAATAAATTAATTCTTGTGTACAGCACGTCATGCACACAAGCACAATGGTCTCGTGAAACTGGCATCTAGAATCACCTAGGTATTTATCTAGGCAAGACGAGTCTAAATGATGTTTGCGATTATATTGAATAAAAAAAATTGACTTTGACTTAGACTTTGACACACAATGAATTATCTAGATAGGTAGTTTTGAAGGGAAAATCCACCATTTTGTCCTCAAAACAAACGACTTGACGTATGACTCGACTTGACTAAACTTATTTCAACTAATCCACTTGACAAAATTGTCTGTCGAAATGACGGACAGAGGCCATAAAGAGAAGAAGAAGAATACCTGGTTATTTAGAGTCAACGCACACACTACTGCCATACATTATGTTTGTTTAATGCTGTGTATATTTCGTTTTAGTCCACATAGGAAGTAAAGAAGTTAAATATAAAAATAATAATTAGAAACGCTTATCCGTAGTAACGCAGTTACGTAGTCTGATCCGTGTGATACATCGCAGGGACAAAGTGAAGCCGATCAAGTGCAAGTTTCCAATACGACATGCTCAATGCTCATGTACAAGATACCTATAAATTACACTTGACAGGAATACATAAACGTATAAACGAAGTACTATTACACGAACGTGTGTACTTCAGTCCAGTGTTAGTGAATAGTAACCAAATAAAACATTTTGTGATTTACATGAGGTTATTGTTGTTGATAATAACACCAATCAAGACCGCATCAGAATCTGTTCGTTGGACATATTCCAATAGGATATGGCATGTACCGTTTTTCATATCAAATAAATAGAAGTAAATAGAACAAATGGCATTTCCGACTCAGCGGTTTAGGTACGCTTGAAATAAATTCGCCGAAAGAAACTCTATTTCAGTACCTACTTAGTGAAATCTTTTACTTCAAGTGGGTAAAAGAACTTTTAGTCAGGAAGATTGGTAGAAATATTCAATAGTCACGATAAAGTCTGTTCGTTTTCAATGACATTCAAGCATTACAATCAATTTTCTGTCGGTCTGTACTGTTACGACAATTCACTCGGTTTGCCGGCCGAGCTATGGAATCTAATAAATTCGCGACTCTACACGCAAACCTGTGATGAGCTGATAGCTTGCGCATTTACCCTTCGTGATTTATAAATGGAACAAAGACATGTAGGTATTGTCAAATCTTATCCACCCATGTACTGGATCATGCTTCTGAATATCTCAGCCGCGACAACCATCCGACTAACCAAAAAGAACACAATGTTATGGTAAACAGTACCTCGTAGCACCACGCAGGTCGCGAGACCTTGGATATTAATATCTTGTTAGTAGTTTATTTGCTTTTGCTACAGCCACTCGGAGTAGATTTGCAAAAGTCAAATGTTGTCTATAACGATTGGGCACGCCAGGCGCTGACACGCGAGCGCGAAACCGCGATCCAGTCAACCAAGGCTTATCACTTGGAACCCTGGACTTGCATCGCTGACATTCAGTAATTAGGGCGCGAAACGAGCGAGTGACTTATACGCATCCGTCTTTGATTCCAAATGATATGGATCGGTTGGTTTATGATTGGCGTGGCATAGAGCGGTGGACGCCCGCGCCGCTGCCAGGTCCGTCAGCTGCCGGCAGCGTAGCTGATTGCGTAGCGGTGGTTTTTCTCTGTCGAGCGCGTCACTAGCGGGGTGAGATCGCGCGGAAACGAAGGTTGTGCCCGTGACCGCGCCCGCCCGCGCCGCGATAAGCCGCCGCCGCCGCCCCGCCGGCCGCTGCCGTAGTCGCCGTCGTAGCAAGCGCAGTACCGCGCCGCGCTCGCTGATCCTCGGACCTCGGTCCTGACCCAGCCGCAGTGAAGTGATGTACCCCTATTGACCCGCTGATGATGTGCCCACGGGGAGTGTGTGAAAGTGCTGTGAGAGTGTGCGCGACAGGTGACGCACGGCATCGGCCCTCTCGACCGTAGCCAGAAATGTGGACATTTCTCCCGCCTTTTCTGGCGCTGGTAGCCCTCGCCGGCGGAGCCACTTTTACCCCAAACAAGGAACTGTTGGAATGTGCGAGGTTCGTTTACTTTGCCTCTGTAAACCAAACAAGTAATTTAATCGCAAGATTTAATCTGCCAATCGCAAGCTCTGGGACCTCGAATGAGCTACGAAAATAATTTAAATGGGCACGCAACATGGGCCGTCTCATACCGGCCGCGGTTTCAGACATTGTTGCGAGTACTTTACCTAATAATTAGTAAGTAAGCCGTATTTTAATTGACATTGTAATTATACTACCATTATTAAAACACCTCGCATTATGTCTAAACTACTAATAACGAATGACCTAAGGCTAGGCTTGTAACAGTTTTGTGCAAACATTAACCGACACGATACAAGGTAGACGACGACTTGTCACTACTGTAATTGGTACAGTGTATCTGTTTTTAATTGTTACTGATATGAATATGATTTACAAAAATACTAAGTAGCTTGGTCGGTAGGTATGTAGATAATGTGGCGAATCTGGCAAGTGTAACCCGCGTGAGATGCAACGTCGCGTCGAGACGGTACCGACCGGCGGCTGCGACGACGCCTCGGTCGCAGTCACGTCTCTTGGCAAACGCCACTGCCAACACACAAACTAGATCTTCGTAAACAAGGAATCAACGATAAACACAAGTAAACGAGAGTGTGACAGGGTTATAGTGCCAAGGAGTTTTGAAAGGGAAATCACACAAAAATGCAGCCATATAGACTCCATACTCTCTTGGCGGTTATCGTCTGGTGGAGTATAGACTCTAGTTGGTCAAATCTGAATGCTTTATTTTAAGTACAATTATGCTAAAAAAACCCTTAAATATTGGGGTTTACGAGCTGATGTATATCCTCTTAACTTGGAAATGGCAGCACGAATTCTCACGAAACCTAGCTAAGAACTACTCAGATTAATCAGCTGTCTTACGAAAAACCATACTTAAATCAGAACTCTACTATCAGAGCTACGAGACCACAGACAAACAGACACACAACGCCATAAAACTTAAAATACCCCTCCCCTACCTTTTCCGTTGAGGTTAAAATAACTGTTTTTCAGGCAGTAAACAAACCACAAATAAAAAAACATGGGTACTTTTGAGTAACATATTTGCTCAGATTATTATCTATATTCTAAGCACATTTGACAAGGTAGTGAACAAATAATCAATGGAAAAGAAACACATTTTCTGAAATCTACCTAAAGTTAATAAAAGAAAGCTATTTTTTTTGTAACGAATGAGATATTTTCGTAAACTGTCCACAAACAGACCCTCTATTTTTGGGCAGTTTTATAAAGACAAATTATTATGCTTGTCAATAAATAAGTACCACTCGCAATATTTATTAAAAAAACTTAAGTACTTTATACCTTATACAAAATACCAATCAACATCTACTTGAGCGCTATCACTTTATTCGATAAGTACTCGCCTCTTCAAAAGGTAGTTTCTTACTAATTATTTGTTTTCGTATAACTGATTATAAATAGACGATGCCTCATGTAATTATGTTATACTTATCTCAAGATAACGATTTGTATAAATCAAATTTATTATTAACATTATCTCTAAAATCATTTTAATTGTTACTTGGTGAGTAGGGAGTTATTGGGCACTCTACCCCACCTTCGGTGGGGTGAGCGCCCAATAACTCGTTTGACTCCAACGTGGGATGGGCGCCGATGACTCCAACAATGAAATGTTAACTCCGCTAATGTATAAAAACATATGAAGTGGGGTGAGCGCCGAACGGCTCCAACAATGAAATGTTAACTCGCTAAAAGTATAAAAACATGATTCGAATTTAACAAGCCCGCCGCGCGAGTTGCATCGCTTACAAACTCAACACCGATGTGACAAAGCGCGCCGCGCGCGCCGTACCGTCCATCCGCCTTCTCAAATAGACTTGCGGTTACAAACGTAGTAGAAATAAAATATTTTATTTGTTCGGTTACCTACACAAAGTCACCGCGTTACTAACTTAGGACTTACCTTGATAACTGGTACTGCAACTGGTTTTGAGATTATAACACACATAATACACATTTCGTTTTATAACTTAGGTTAATTCTAATATTAGAATAGTGGTTACTATTCTAATATTCAGGGTTGTTTGAATATGACATTCTAACAGAAACAAACAAGAAATTGCGAATTGGGTAGGTACAATTACTCTATTATGTGACCAGATAGGCACAAAGACATCTGAACTTTTTGTAGAATTTTTAACTTTAGGTATTCCGGTCAGATAGACACCATGTCGTTCCACAGAAGGTAGAGATATTATCCACCCCGTTTTCTGTGACCAGATTGGCACGAAGACATCGGAAAATAAAAGTAAATATTTAGGTGTCCCTAGTTCAGGTCAGTTTGACTCATATCGTTCCACAGAAAATCTAAGATTTATTAGCGTTTTACCATAAAATACAGTACACTCTAATCCGTGTCCAGATTGGCACGAAGATATCTGAACTTAGAGCTCAGGTCAGATTGACTCATATCGTTCCACAGAAATAAAGTTAGTAGCGCATTACCAGGTAGCAAACACTTATCTGTAAACTTTCTGTGTCCAGATTGGCTCGAAGATATCTGAACTAAAATTCTGATCAGATTGACTCATGTCGTCCACAGAAGCAGGAGATAGGTTATGTACCTAAACACCATTTTCGGTGACCAGATAGGCACGAAGACATCAGAATTTTGGGGTACCTTACGTATTTTCTTAAAATACTTACATAATATTCAGGTCAGATTGACTCATGTCATTTCACATAAAATAGAGTAAGTGTTACCACAATATACACTCAACTTGTTCTTCTGTAAGAATAACACATTAACAACCGAAGAACTTTAGAATAGGTAGGTATAAAATGCAATAATTTAATTTCAATCTAATAACTTGTTACCACGACACTAATACTCGGTCTTTACTATAACCAGCAATAATAAAACTAGTGTTGGCTCGAGTTCGGTATGAAGCTGAGGCTAGGGTTTCGGCTTCGATGAAACCTGGACGGTTCGGCTTCGACACTGCGTCTGCGACTGAACAAAATCTTGTCTTATTCAATTTCTTAGTTAATACTGTACATACAATCTAGTCAAAGTAAAGTTACACATTCCACAAAGTCAAAGTCGAAAGGTGTTTATTTCAGCAAAATCAGAAGGATCACTGTAACGCAAAGGTGTGCTAAGTGGTTATTTTATTCTGGTTTATTTTCTCTTTTATAATTATATACCTATACACATATTAATAATTTTATTATGAAGATACTTTGGCTTCGGTCAAACTAATCGAAATTCGGTTCCGAGCACAACACTACTTTAATAAAATTACATAGGTAACCCGGTGTTGATATAATTCTCAGTACTGGAAACGTGGGAACATAAAGTGATGACAAAGTGATTTGTCATGAGGTACGATAAAGCTTTAGCACACTGACATAAAGCGAAACCGAAGCGATTAAAAACAAAAGTAACATAAAAATTGTAGGTACCTATATTTTTTATGAAGCTCTATGTTTATGTACTTACTATAATTAAGTATTTTAAGATGCTATGAATTTTATAAGAAATCAAGGTGTATTTCTATATAATTATTATTGTTATAAAAATTAAAATAAACTCAGAAATCTTTAGACGTCCTTTTTGAAAGTAATACTTACGACTTAGTAAGTAGGTAGTACATAATTATTAGACAAAGGCAATATAAAGCTTTGTTATCAGTGTGGCGAGGCTTTAGTCATAACTACATAATTAAATATTATTAGATCCTAAAATGATAAAAGAGTTTGTTTGTCGACTTATTAAGTAAATTCTTACAGCAATGTACTAGGTACCTACATGGTAGGACCTAGATACACTATGTAATAATGTAACATTTAGGTAATAATAATGATGACTGGTAGACATTTTTCGGTGATGATGTATGTGATGAATAGTTTAGGAGCCGGAAAGTTTAGAAGTGCCTTTTTAGCCTTTAGGTTAATTTCATCTCATTTCTTACAAATGTAGTAAAATTAATGCATAACAAGTCGCAGGCAACAGGTAATACCATACGATTATGATTATGTAGCGAATATAATCTTTGTCATTTCTATAGGTACCGCGAAACAGTTTGTCATGTACAAGGTGTATAATAAGACTACACTCAAAAAAAGATATTTATGTTTCGACCAAGTACATTACCTACATACGATTCATGACTTAGACCTACTTACATACAAGAAATCAGTTTAAGTTTATTATCGTTTTTGTAACATATACGTTTGTTATAATTTATCATTTACATCTACTTTACAAGCGAAACCAATCCATAAAATGGTTACAAGTTTTCTTTCCCTAAGAGCTACGTATGTACCCTAGACCTTAAAAAACTGTGTAGGGAACCTGTGTGCTTTAAATTTCGTAAATGGTTTTGTTACACCCTATGTTATTATTGCAGCGAGCAACGGTTTCAATTTCGTCGGTAGAAATAAAAGAATGGTGTTAAGTTCAATTATTGTAATTCAAATAAATAACAGGATTATGCATTACGATTTAAATGGTCGTAACCGACATGAAATTAGTTATCCTACTTATTACGCGTAGGTTATGGTTTGAATTTAGAACGGTTAATTTTGCTGACAACGTATTTCGTGTTACTGAATAAAATCTATCAATTTGTGCAAAAAAGTGACATTCGCATCAGAACCTTCGACGGACGACGTTATTATCTGCAACATATTTTTAAATAAAATGTGAGTAGGTAAGTACCTACCCCGGTACATATTATGTACTTATTTACTTAAGGTTTGTTGATCAAGATCACATCATTGAGAGAAACCATTGCTGCATCATTGCTCTGGTAGGTGGAAGCGCGGTCTCTATGCCAGAGGTGTTGGTTCGATTCCCAGATTTCTTTTGGTGGATCTCTCTCGGATGATACTAGAGATAAAAGTAGCTCAGGACCTTTATTTTAATATATTATAGCGACTACCTTATTTTACTCATAATGTTAAACAGTGAACTACTCCCGGCTGATGATATGATCAAATTTTATTATAATAACTTATGTGGCTAATAAATCTTTGTGTATTTCAGGTCTGACTCAGAGTATGAAGCCTCTCAATGTGCGCCTGTAGTGGAAAAAGCTTCGACGTCAAAAAAAGCAGCAACCAAACGGAAATCGAGCTCCAAGACGCCATCGGACTCAAAATCAAGGTAATTTAGTGATTTTATTTTTAACGACCTTCGTGGTGCGGGGTGCGAGTTTAGTCAAAAGGTTCGATTCCTGCTACGTAACAAATGCTTGCGAGTCTCAGAATATTTGAGGATGATTAAAGGAGTTGTCATATGCACGTTCATTGCACCACCATGAGTTTTAACGTAGCACTGATTTTTGTTCAGCGGTTTTAATTAGGTAGGTAAGTAACATTAAATTTATTTACACATTTATAATAAATCATTTTATTTTATTTACAGAGCTTCTACTTCTTCTAAAAGTGACTGCGCGGTAGCGGACCTCTTTGACGAACCCAAACCAAGGTATTATTTTTATTTATTTTCCTACGATTTCCGTGATGTGGTGCGAGCATGTTGAAGGTTGTGGCTTCAGTGGTGGGTTCGATTCCTGCTACATACCTATCAAATGCTTGCATGTCTATTACTGCTGGCTGAGACACTCTAAATATATTTATTTATTTAATATTGCATCAGCACAAGCTCACATTTTACAAGATAACAGTTCTATACCTACCTGAATGGTTGCAAGCACTTATGAAAATAGTAAATACCTAATCTGTTTTGTTATAGCACTGGTTTTTGCTTTTTAAACGTGATTTAATCAAATATGTATTTTTTGTTTTACAGAGCTTCTACGTCTAAGGACGATTTATTTGGATTGGAAGGCGCTTTCGAGGTCCCTTCACCGGCTGCAAGTAGTCCAGTCGCCTCTTCGCTTGTTATTCGAGTCGCGAACGGGAAAGTGCGCCGCACGGCTGATGTTTCTGGCGACTTTTTCGTGGAACTAAAAGTTTATTGCACTAAAGAAATAGCCGATACTCCGCGACAGGAGAGATGGAAAAAGGCTCAAGTGGCACTGAAGCTTCAGCTGTCGAGGGATAGCACGTATTGGAACGAACTTCAAAAGTTTGTGCGTCGGTCTCATGAGGCATTTGCCTCGTCTGAGGCCTGTTATTTTAGTGATAACATTCATTTTTCGTAAACTGTATGTTACTTATGTAGGTAGGTACCTATTATATCACTAAAATAAAGAAAACTAAGTTTTATTTCGTGTTACGCTTAGGCATCCATTAAATTGTTTTGATATAAATAACTATAGTTACCTAACTAGGTAGGTAAATATTAATTCTAGGCCAAGTTTAGGTAAGTTAATTTGATTAAGTACCTACCTAAATAATACACTAAAATGCCTTTCTGTACTGTTTGTAACGTAACTGTTGAGCGCAGCCACTGGACAGGTCACCTACGCAGCACTAATCATAAAAATAAAAACATTTCACATTTTTGTGAAGGTGTAGAAAAAATACATTCTGCATTTCGCAGTCGCATAGCTTCTTATAGAATTGTTGATTCTAATGAGAACAATTGTTCTTTAGAATTGTTCTTGAATAACATTCAAGACAAGATCAAAATGTTAATAGATATGTCTCTACAAGACCACATCAGTATAAAAGTAAATTTTGAATACTATGCTCTGTTTTTAATGGTTAAAAATGATAGTCAGGAAATGAAATCGTTTTGTACTAAAAATTTCACTCTACATCAGAATTATGATAGTGTTTTATTAATGTCAGAACTAAAAAGTATGTTTCTAAAGAAAAACGAAGAATTTCAGGACCGTGATAGTGGATGGACGTTCTTGAGCAGTTCCCATCTAGAAGTTAACATCAATAAATACCAACCTCTGCGCGGTTCAAGTTTTATTAAGTTACCAAATGCAATAAAATCAAAAAAAGCCTGTGTTAATATTCACAATAATGACGAGTATTGCTTTTTATGGTCAATTGTTGCTGCTTTGTACCCAACGCAAAGTCATCCTGAAAGAGTATCTTCGTATCCAGATTTTAGAAATGTGCTTAATGTAGAAAACATAAAATTCCCATTAAATTTTTTGGATATTGCGCAGTTTGAAGTAAATAACCCTGAAATCGCTATAAATGTGTATGGTTTAAAAAATAATACCGTAGTAGGTCCGCTTTATAAATCGAAACAAACTTTGAATAGAGAAGTGATTCGTTTACTTTATTTAGAAAGTAATGGTTTGTCTCATTACTGTCTCATTAAAGATTTGTCAAGACTTGTAAAGAGTCAAATAACTAAACATCATAGCAAATTACACTTATGTGACGATTGTTTAATGTTTTTTGATTCCAGTGATAAGCTTAGTAATCACAGTTGTGGCGGAGTCGCTACCGAGCTGCCTCCAAAGGGTTCTTTCATACAGTTTGAAAATTATAACAGAAAACAAACCATGCCCTTTGTTATATACGCAGATTTTGAAACAATTCTCGAACGGTACGAGTCTTGCGACCCTGACCCAACTACGGCGAGTACAGTAACGCGGCAGCGACATGTGCCTGCAGCTTTTGCGTATCATATTACGTGCACTTTAGATGAAAGCCAGAATCGGTTCGTTTCTTATCGTGGTACAGATTGTGTAGCAAAATTCGTAGACTCTATTTATCACGATGCTCGAAAAATATACTCTAGTCTAAAGAAATGCGTTCCTATGATTTTCAACGAAGACGATGCTCGTGATTTCGAAAGTGCCGTAACATGTCACATTTGTGATAATTTTTTAGTAGGGGATAGGGTCCGTGATCATTGTCACTTGACTGGTAAATACCGCGGCGCCGCTCATAGTTATTGCAACATACAATATAAACTACCAAATTTCATACCAGTATTTTTTCATAACTTATCTGGCTATGACTGTCACCTCTTCATAAAAGAATTAGGTGAAGCTCCCGGAAATATTAAATTGATACCCAAAACTAAGGAAAGCTATATTTCTTTCACAAAGTATATTCCAATTTCTGACAAAGAAAGCATTCAAATTCGATTTGTTGATTCTTTCAAGTTTTTGGGAACCAGCTTAGAAAAATTGGTTAGTACTATGAAAACACAAGACTTGAAACAATTAAAATCTTATTTTCCAAAAGAAGAGCAATTTAACCTGCTCACCCGAAAAGGGGTGTATCCTTATGACTTTATGTCTCGATGGGATCGTTATGAAAACACTAATTTGCCTTCTAAAGCTAATTTTCATAACTTTTTAACGGATGAACCAATTACTGATGAAGACTACGAACATGCTCGTTCGGTTTGGTTAGAGTTTAATGTTCAAAATATGGGAATGTACACAGATTTATATCTTAAAACAGACGTCCTTTTGCTAACTGATATATTCGAAAATTTTAGAAAAACATCAAAACGTTCATACAATCTTGATCCCGCGTTCTATCTTACTGCACCAAGCCTATCTTTTGATGCAATGCTGTTAAAAACTGGTGTCCGACTAGAATTGATAAATGATGTTGAAATTTTTAGAATGATACAAAAAGGTATTCGTGGAGGCGTTTGCTTGTGTTCCAAAAGACATGCCAAAGCCAATAATGAATATATGGATAGTTACGATCCATCTAGTGAAAAGTCGTATCTAATGTATTTGGACTGTAACAATTTATACGGATATAGCATGTGTCAATTCTTACCATATTCTGATTTTAGGTTTATGAATGAAAATGAAATAGCTTTTTTACAAAAGAACGTAACAAATATCAGTGAAATATCTGAAAATGGATACATTCTTGAAGTTGATTTATCATACCCTGAGGCTTTGCACAGTGAACATAATGATCTTCCATTTTGTCCGGAAAAATACATACCATCTGGTGGTAAGAACAAGAAACTTATACCTAATTTGTATGACAAATACTACTATGTTATTCATTACGTACATTTAAAAAAATGTTTACAACACGGTTTGGTATTGAAGAAAGTTCATCGTGCTATCACATTTAAGCAAAGTAATTTTCTAAAGCAATATATTGATCTTAACACTCAATTACGTCAAAGAGCAGAGTCAACATTTGAACAAGATTTTTTCAAATTATTAAACAATAGTGTTTTTGGAAAAACTTTGGAAAATAATGAGAAAAGAATAGATGTCAAACTAGTGAACAAGTGGTGTGACTCCAACAATAAAACAAAACAGACAAATTGTGCAGAGAAATTGATAGCTAGTCCATATTTTCACAACGCTTCTGTTTTTTCTGAGAATCTAGTAGCAATCCAAATGAAGCCTTCCCGTGTTATTCTTAACAAACCGATATACATTGGGTTTACTGTGTTAGAACTATCCAAGAGTCATATGTACGATTTTCACTACTCCATCATAAAACCTTTCTACGGTAATCAGATTGAATTGTGCTACACTGACACCGACAGTTTAGTTTATCATGTACAAAAAAGAAATCCTTATATCGATTTCAAACAAAATTTCTTGGAATATTTTGATACCAGTAATTATGAAGTTAACAACGAATTTGACTTGCCAATTATCAATAAGAAGGTTCCAGGACTATTTAAGGATGAAATGGGTGGTAAAATCATTGAAGAATTTGTAGGGTTGCGCTCAAAGCTATATTGTATTAGAACGATAGACAAAACAATAAAGAAGGCAAAAGGTACAAAAAAATCTGTTGTAAAAAACTTAAATATGAGGGACTATAAAAATGTGCTGTATAACTGCAATGTCATCCGCAAAAAAAATGTATTATTTAAATCAATCAAACATGAAATATTTACACATAGTGTAAATAAAGTGGCACTTTCTAGCAATGATGATAAACGGTTGCTGTCATCTAACAAAATATCTACCACAGCTTGGGGTAATGCATCTATATTTATGTAATTTTTATTGTTATGTTAAAACTTACTTTAAGTAAAATATAAGTACCTATTTCAATTGATGTATTTAGCTGTATACGCATGGTTTGATTAAGTTATGTTTTTGTGTTCTCTATGATCTAGATATTACCTACCTATGTAAGAAAATATGAGTAAATAAAATTATCTACATAAAAATATTGTATTATGTTTTTCTTTAAAGTTAACATCCCACAATTATTCTTAGGTACTATTCAGGTTCCTCTATCAAAGAGCACCGCACTAACAAAATATGGTAGGTAGGTAATGATATATTACACTGATCAGGTGGTCGAGACGTTCGCTGCGCACTGACTTGTTGAAACATGAAAAGTGATGAATTATCAGAATTTTATAGCGATGCATCACCAGAATTTATAAGCTTTGCTCATTAATCAGCTTACAGTTGTCGGAGTGACATTGGATTAAACAAATTGTAAGTAAAAAACCTTATTTTATATAACAGGTCATTTCATCAATTTTATTATTAATTCTTATTGTGTTTGTTTCAGATCTTTCATTTGCATTTCCCTTGACGGTGATTCTCTCAATTTTATTCGCGCGCATCTGATTTGAAGCTAATTTCATTGGTAAGTTCACTTTCCGATACAAATGTTATTGCGAATACTACTGTTTAATATGAATGCACCTTTAAACTTTTTTTTATGTTTTACAGATAATGACGGATCATGGAAATAAAGATTACGACGAGACTCAAGACGGACTTTTTGGGATAAACACCCAAGAACTTCTCTTCCATTGTGCTCAAGTTCCTCCAGGAGAATCGGAGGAAGACTTACCATTATTACATATTAGTGAAAATACGAAGAAGCATGGAAAAATATCAAAATCTAAGAAGAAATCTGGTGTAGATAAGCGACTTCGATCGCAGCAGTCAACATTCGTTCTCAGTCGGGATAAGTGTAGTGGTAAAAGATTAATACAAATTAAGATAACGGACATTAGTGGTTATGACAGTGAAAACGTGATAGTATCGGCTCAGTATATAGTGAAAAACAATTATGACGAAGTGTTGGATCAAACAGAACGAATTGTGAAAAAGATATGTGAAAATATAACATGTAACTAAATAACCTAGTTGTAAGAAAATACCTAATATGATAGATATATTACTTAATTAATTGAATAAATATTATTACCTTCCAAATATCTGTTTTTATTAACCTATTAGGTTCCTGTTATAGGCATATTATAATCACTGAAGGAAATTTAAAATAAAACAAGTAGGTATACTTAATCAAATTATATTTTTTATTGTAAAATGAGTAGGAATAACTTAACTAACTTAAAAAACTATTTTAACTTAAAACATTTATGTTGTTTTCTTCACACCACATTTTGATGCATAAAACATTTTTTAATGCACACTTTTTTCTATGATGCACACAGTTCAAACAAACATTTTGTTTATCATATTGACTATACAGTTTTAAAAAATTAGGACACCCTTCTTCGTTTAAATCTATAATATCACAGTTATTACATAATTCCTGAATCCATTTCACTTTTTCCGTGCCCTTAGTTATAACTTTCTTCTTATTTAAATACAACATAATAGTGCGCTTGAATTCTCGATAGTCTATAAATCCTTCACTCCAAAAAATCCTATGATGATTTTCTAACCACCGTACTTGCTTTTTTTCATCACTTGTTAAGTTATTATATGGATAGGGAGGCTTAATAATAAACGTTTGAGTGTATCCATTGATCAATATAGCAAACTCTTTGATAATAAAATGATTATTTCTGTCCTTGAACCCTTGTAAATCTACTATTACACTATCACGGCTCATGATATTTTCTTTACTAAATTACTCAGTGGTCTGTATTCAATTAGACAATCATTTAAAATGAGGCAGTATGCTGCTGTCTGGTTCGGTATCTCAGAATTACATTCAAGTTCTACACTGACGCTTACTACTGGACCAGATTTAAGGTTTTCACTTTGTCTTGAGCAATCTATTACAAACAGCGGAGCTTTTTCTTTAAATTCAGAAACAGTTAATAGCGGTTCACTTCTACGTTCGTAATAAGACTGTTGGAATTTTACATACTGTTCGTATATTAAGGCAAATTTTGTATCTGGAAAACTTACATTTAAACTTTCATAAGGAAAATATGTAGAATTGAGATAAACTTTAACATCTCTTAAATCACAATGATCGAATCGCGACATATCTTTGTCTGCTAAATTTTTTCGGTGTGTTTGTAAACCTATAACAACGTATCTAGGTTTTTCAATCTGTGATGAAGTTTTAATTGACCAGGTATGTTTAGTAGTTTGTGGTAGCAGAGGATATTCATAAAGATCCCAATTTCTAAATGCTAAATGCAGGGGACGATCTTTTTCTAAAATCTTCAGTAAATTAACTTTTTCCTTGTCAGATACCCTAACGTGTGGCACTCGCCATACTATTTTATTTATTACTATATCTTCAAGATGCTCACCTGGAGAAAGTTTTACTGAGTTTAAATTGGTATTACCGCGTAAAAGTATGAGTTCATGTTTACAGTTTATAATAATTTTTTTATAATCTTCAGCAAAGCCCATAAATTTGTTAAGTGGAATTGAAGCTGAAAAACTATCTCCAATTTTTGATCCATTTACATCCCAACCCCAAGCTTTTGATATTTTTGCATCATTTTCATTAAATGATAATAAACTTTTTATAGTAGTTGTAATTCCAGCATTTTTGATTCGGTCTATTTCCACGCCATTTAGCTCATACCTAATATCTTGAAAAAGATAAAGTAAAGCATTATTGGTAAATTCCACACTTGTAACTTTTTGTTTAGTATCCTTTTTTATAATATTCACTGTTCCTTCTATGTACAGAGTACTTGCTGATGGTAATATGTATAGATCTTGCTGATTGATAGGTATGCGGATTTCATCATTCCTGTTAAAACTTGTTACATAAGGTTTATACGAATGGTACTCGATACCATCAATGGTATTATCGAATGATGGTAAGCTTGATATATTTAAAATACTCATTTTAGAAGTCCAATTAACTCCAAAAATCTTTTATTTTCGTCGGTTATTTTTTTTTTCTTATTAGTTGTTTCCTTACGGATCGTTCGTTTGACACTGACGTGTTTGGTTTTAGTATTACCATATTTATTGTAGTCAATCATCTTTTTCTGATATGTAAGTACAATTGAACTTCTTCACCGCGTAAATTTATCAAATTATTCTTAATATCTAATAATCTGATATTTATACTGCTTACGTTAATTTGATTGACAGGAAAGTAAATTATATTCTTAGGTATTTCTATGATTCGGTATCCAGGTGGAACGTTTGGCGCAAATTCATGAATTATATGACTTGATTTTCCATCAATATACGAGCCGCTCACTATATCACATTCGATTCTTACCACGGTCGTTGATAAAATGTTGACTGGAAACTGCGACTCATGTAATATATTGGCTTTCAGAGTTTGTTTACCATATCCTAATAAAGCTCCAAGAGAATCGTTTTTTTCGAAATGTATGTCTTTGGAGCAGTAAATAAATGTTTTTAGTGTGTTATTGTTGCAAAATAAATTAAAAGTTGTTCCTTTTTCCACTTGTGCTCTTAAATAATCAGAGATATCTTGCAGTTCGTATGCACCTTCTGGTATTTCTATGGTTTCATTGTCTCCATAGTAAAATGTATTATTTTTACCATCAATGTTAGGAATCGAATTAAACGTAGACAAATGCAACAGGGCGCATTCATATTCACCATCAAATTGTAAAGCAGGACAATAGTTAGTCGATAAAGTGGATTTGTTACCAGTTATTGACAGCGTGAAAGACATTTTAGAAATGAAGGTAATAAAACCTACTCCTAATTTTATACAATATATTTTTTATTTCAATAGTACTACCTATAATAGATCTTAACTTGTTTACCTTGAAATTTTATCCCAAAATTCATGAAGAAATTTTAAACAGAGATGACCACAATCAGATGTGTTAAAACGTTGATAGCTACAATAGTTATAAAATAAATTAGATTTTAAATATTTAACTATCTCTGTAGGTGGTTTTAAATCTCCAAAACTATCAAAATACTCACAATAATCTAAATATTTTGCATAGGCTACCCAGTGAGTTCCTTCATTCTTTGAATTATCTAAATTCACAATACCACATTCGATATCATTTGGTTTTTTAGGCAGTTCATCTATCATAAAAACATCTCTAAAATAAGGTATGTATTCAAATGCATATTTTAATAATTCTAAATTAGTAAGAGCTCGATTGGGTAACCTTTTCCTTAGTTTTTTGAATTTTTAACAAACAAACCATTTCCTTTCTTGTATGGTTTCATGTAAAGACCTTTCCCTAAAGCAATAGATTCCATCGTTCTATTATGTCTTTGAGCCTCTTCAAAGTTCTTTGTAGCTGATTTGTGATCATGCACAGCTTTGGTAATACCTGCAGCTCCTCCGGCTAATGCACCAAGTGCAGATAATCCTGCAAATATTGGTATCAACGGAAGAATACCACCTGTTTTCGGTAATGGTATGATACGAGGCATTCGAACTCCTTTGTTATTTTTAACGAGTTTTTTTGCAGCTGAATACGCTACTCGTATAGCTTTCGAATTGTTCGATGGTTTCAATGTCTTCAGTCGATTACGAATTGTAGAAACAATTGATCTGAATGATTTTGTTCCTGCACCATGCTTAAGTTTGGTTTTCATTACTTTGCTCACTAGCCATGAAGCCAATTTTTCTCCCTTTCCGACATTCTTTGACTTCATACGCTGTTTAGCCATGTTTAATAGTTCGAAATCAGCCCTGTGTCGATCTTCTAAATTAGTGGAATTATATGCGATATCGTGCTGCATACAGGCGTTATCTAACTGGTTGATTCCCTTATCACCTCTTAATAATCGTGCTCTTAGTCGCGTACCAGGTCCACAAAAGTTATATCCAGGTAAATGCAATTCAAATGGTAAGTTATTTATTAAACTGTTAACTAGTCCTCCACCACGCATTGCAAAGATAATAATGACAAAAGGTAACACGGTATATATTTTTATATAATTTTTACGATCATAAAAGTGCGCGCTTTTCTATCCAGCTATTCTCACTTTCTGAAAGTCCTAGCCATTTAACAAATAGTTTGCTACCTTTTTTTCTAATAACTCTTTCAATTAAATAAACGTTGGAAGAATTTGTTTTTTGAAGTTCTGGTTCATAAAAAGTTCCTAATATCGGTTGTTTGTGCAGATCTTCAATTACATAAGTAAAAGGATTTGTATGATTAACTTTTTTTACTAAAAATAGTTCAGTAGACCAGTTTGGAGTGTAACCCTTTTCAAAACTACCTTTGTATTTGCTTATACGCACCAAATCCCCTATGTTCAACTTGGTTTTCTTTGATTTATCAGTTTTGATCTGTGATTTTTTTATATTTTTCATTACTAAATTCTGATTTGTGTGGTTAACAACATTTGGCTTATGTTTTGTAATTCTATGTATTGTGTCATTATATAAGTCTACAACATTTTCTAATGGCTTCCCCACCCATTTATAGCTACCACTCAAACTAAAACTTTTGTATAATTTGTTTTTTAGAGTTTTTATTAGCCGTTCCACTATGGATGCTTTTTTTATGGAATATGTAGAATAATGGTTAATTTTATATAACGTTGTTATTTTTTTAAATTCATTATTATAAAATTCTGTACCCAGGTCCGTTTGTAAATTAGCAGGCTTACGATGAGTTGAAAACAAGATATTATTAAATGCCTTTGCTATTTCACATTTGGTCTTTGTTTTGACTGGAATAGCCCAGGCAAACTTTGAAAAACAATCTAAGACTACTAATATGAACTTATAGCCATGGTTAAAACTTTTCAAGTTAACAAAATCAATAAGATCTGCTTGCCATAAGTCATCGATCCCTTTTAATACTACAGATCTTCGAATAAAGTTTCTACGCGCTGCCTTGTGAATTTCGTTTACAACTTGTATTTTACTCATCTTTTATGGATAATATTTTAATTTTATTTAAATCAGCTTTTGTGCAGAAGTCTTGTTTAAACTGTTGAATACAATTTTGAATATCTGTTTTTATAGTGTTAATCAAATCATGAACTTCTTGCTTGCTTGCGTATGATTCAGATTGTTGGTCTACGTATTCTTTATTAACAGCATCATTTGCTTTCAGAGGAATTATAATACCTGTTAATCTCTTTGATTGTAAATCTATTTCTCCGTTTTCTTCTTTTACCAATGTCAATGGTTTGTCAATGAATTCTAAGAAATCTGATAAACGCAATCGTTTATGAATATGATGACCAAATTTATCCATTTTAGATGATGAACTGTCAGGTCATGAGGGTAAAGCAGGAATGAAAGTGAGTTTAGATTTATACCTTATTTATTTGGAATAATACCACTCTCACGCAACTCTTGTACAATAGATATTATTTCATTATCTAACCCAGTATTACCAGCATCTTTAGAAGCAATTAGTAGTTTTAACCTATCAATTAATTCATTAGGATCATCCCAGTACACGTAATCAACATTTTTCTTCCATTTCTTCAATATGGACAACCCCTCTCCTTCGTGTGTGTCAGGCTGACTAGTGTCAGTACTTGCTGAAACTTTTCGCAACTTGAATAACGGCTTTATGATATTCAAGTATTTTCGACCTCTGTTACTTTTAATGGGTTTCAATGGATCGTAATCTCTTCGATGAGCATTTGTTTCAAGTAACATTAATTTATAATGTCTTATATCTTCATCTGTTATCATAGATAAGTCAGGCACTTTCTTAAATAAAAGTTCATTTATCCCAGACGTAATTTTATACTTGTTTGCACCAACTTGAATATAATCATCATGAAGACCCACACGTGTAGCTCCCATCATAAGTTTTCCACGTTCATTTCTCACACCAAATGGAATACCCTTTAAATTTTCGGAAGACTTGGACCACGACGAAATGTCAAAACTGTGGTCACTAGAACCTGATTCAACTGTTTTAAACGAATCATTATTTGTATCATCTTCACAATCGGATTTTTCTGAATCTTCACTAGATTCCTCCGATCCATCCAAAACTTTATCACCTGGACTAAAAACATTAAATCCGATGTTGGATTCTCTTTTAAGTGTTTTGTCTTTTTCTAATGGACTTGAAGTTTCTAAAAAATCATTTTCTAAACATTTTGGGTACTTCTTTTCTTTCTCCATCATTTTATTAAGAGGATTAGTAATTGGTTTAAAAACAGATTCCAAAACACTAGATTTTTCAGTTTCAATATCTCGCATCTTTCGAACTTTTTTTTTAACAGCTTCTGCAGCATTTGCGATTTGTCTTTTTATATTCTTTTCCATAATAATATCGATTAAAGATTATTCAATTGAGTGAAATGTGCGTGGTATGTACTATTGTAGAATGATAGATGAGAAATGGTTAAATTTCTAAAGTGGATTTGATATTTATAGTAGGTACTAAGTTGGTTAAAAATACAATCTGATTATGTCTACGTACAGTTTTCTGCAAATGGGACATTTTTTGTTAACAGAAAGAGCGCACTTTTCGCAAGCCACGACATGTCCGCAAGGTATGAAACAAGTTTTTACCTCTTCTACTAAACATATTTTGCAGATGATTTTAGCTGCTTCAAGCAGGTCATCACGTCTGGTAGGTTGTACAAGTTTTTTATCATCAATTATAATAATATCACAATCACGGTTTTGTACAGGATTTTTATACGACCCAATACTTTGCACATATTCTTCGCCTTTTATAATCAAAACATAAGAGCAGTATTTAAACCAGCGTGCATGTTCTTTCCATGGTTGGTCTTCTGGGGTCCAATCTTTAAGTTTTCCATTGCAAAAATAACAAATAACTCTATCACTTTGTCCAGTATAAAAAAATCCAGCGTCCGCCATAACCGAAGGTTTTTGAGATAAACCTTTTGGCCAGGTTCTAAAACTTTCCAATCGCCTTCTTTCAACAGAGTAATAAGGATGAACAGGATTCGCCATTTTTAGCTACACGTTATGTATCTTAAATTTTAAAGTAGGTAAATTATGAAATACAATTTCTCACAGCACACCTACGTATGATCGATACAGCACGACTGAAGAGAAATCAGTTTTCGTTCGTGGATGAAATATGATCTAATTAAACTCAATAAAAGTATCAAACATTTTACGATAACATCCCTTATTCTTTTCACAGTCTTTGTTTATCACTAAATAGCTATAAGGGTCTTTCCAAACATTTGAACACACGTTTCTAAATTCATGCCATGACATATCTGTGTTAACATGTTCATCATAAACATGTCTCATATTAATATCATCTTGCTTGAAAAGGACAATTAAATTTGCATTATCTCTTATTAACTGTTTTGGTATTTTGCTGTAAGTTTGATTCAAATAGAAACAATCTATATATTTATGTCTACCCGTCGCAAAATAATCTCGAATGTTATTTTGGTTTTCACATGCCACGTCATCAAATATAATAATGGAATTACATTTAGCAGCCTCCGGTTTCAAAACCTCTTCATTTTCATGATATTTAGAAAACGAAATACTTGGAACCTTTTTTAGAACTTGTTCCAAAAATATATACTTTGGTTGATAAAGAGTTTTAGAATACACATAAACATTTCGAAACTGTAATCCGTTTGCATGTAGAAGTAAACCAATTATTAAATTTGTTTTTCCACAGTTTGATGGTCCGCATATTATGCAGCGTATAGTATTTGGTAAAAGTTTACCATGACGTAAGCTCCGTATTTTAGGATCAATACTAATGTTGTTTAGTTGTAGTGAAATCGGCTGCTTGACGAACTTCATCGTGACAGTGTCAGTAGTAGAATGACCGTACTAATGAAATTACTGCTGTTATTAATGCTGACATTTTATAGGTTCGCCAAATCAATCAAGGTAAGTCATAAGCTAATCAGATTATTTTACGCTTAACAGATATACTACGCTTGTAACCGCAAATCTAAGTTAAAATCAAATCATGTTTTTATACTTTTAGCGGGGTAAACATGTTAACAAACGAGTTAACATTTCATTGTTGGAGTCATTCGGCGCCCACCCCACTTCATTGTTGGAGTCAAACGAGTTATTGGGCGCTCACCCCACCGAAAGTGCCGAAGGCACTGAAGGTGGGGTAGAGTGCCCAATAACTCTCTACTTTGGTGTTGTGGGCTTTTAGAATCAATGATCTTAGTAAGCTATATCGTTGACCTACTATGGCATAATGTCTATCCCAAAGAAAAACTCTTCGGTACTAACTGCAACTTTCTCGTTTACCTGGTAATATACAAAATACAAAAGGTTTATATTAATACTAGCTGTTACCCGCAACTTCGTAAGCACGTACCGTTTTTATTCAATAAAACATAGCCCATGTTTTGATCCGGAAAAAGGGCTTCTAAACTGTATAAGTTTCATTGAAATTGGTCCAGTCGTTATGGCGTGATCCTCGAACAAACAAACAGATAAAAAGACAAACTCTATTTTCGGAATCAGAATTGTCTATTTAGTGGATTTGCATATTTACTTTTTTAATATCTTTAATTTAATTTTTGGCTTTTTTACAGTTTTAGAATAGTATTGGTAAGTAGTTAATATGATCATCAAAACTATAGTCTCGCGGCATTCGTAAACCATTTTCTACAACTCCAGTGTTGTAAACTATGTTTTAATCAATTTCGTAATTCGGTCCATAAACACGAAATTGAACTAAATACGTGCTTGATATTCTTGGTATCACAAGCAAATCGGGTACATTTTTAACCGATTTCAAAAACGGAGAGGTTCTCGATTCGGTTGTATGTTTTTATAAAATCTTGTCCCATAAAATATAGGAAAATTATGATTTGTCTAAGTACCTATATCTTATTGTCGCTGACTGACTGTACACTTTCACATTTGACAGTACCACCTAGAATTGGATGTGCCAAAAATATGAACGAAAATTAATTGGTGATTTCTGCGCTAAGCGCGAACATTAGCCGGCAAAGTGCGTGTCGAACACACATTTGATACAAGTATAGGATAGGCTCACTCGCACTAGACTCAATGATAAATAACTGCTTTTTTGTAAACTATACAACAGAGCACCATACTTCCTGTTTGTTTGTTGCAAAGGCGCTAAAGCTTATAGAAAGTATTGTCTTATTACGTCCACAGTTTCTAGAGGCTCCCTACGATAAAATGGTTCTTTTTATCCTGGTATAACCTGGTAGTCCCACGTGAGAATGAATACAACGCGAACGAAATCGCAGGCAAACGCTTGTAGGTATGAAATAAATAGAACATTCGCCTTAGCATGCCTTTCTAGATACCTACACCAAATGTGTTTAATCGTACCCCGAATTTGCTATCTCATATTTGTACTTCTGCTTTAGTGTAAATTCTCGCACTGCACTACAGGGCGTGCCTTCAACATAAACATCGCATCATGATCTGCAGTCCAGCTGCTCACAAGGCTACCGTCTGCTCTAACGACCCATTGACAACAATAATAGTATCAGGAGTACGCCAAAACTAAACACGTTTATCACAGCTATTTGCGTCACCAACACCCCAAATATAACCCTAGCCAGTCGCGGTTACTGCGACAACAGAAATAAACCCTTGCTCTGAATAGTTATCATTGCTACGTTTGTCGTGCCTGCGCCTGCGTCGCCGAGCCTAGGCGCCAAACATCGCAGCCTATGACGTGTGCGATCTCGCATAATTCCACGCTAATAACTACAAACAAACTTACTTTGATTTCATAGTAAAATTGACTGTAAAACCGACAGCCACCGGCTAACCTTTCAAAAGCTAGTAAATCCTACATTGTTCTCAACCTCAAACCGTCTATCTTAATTTATGGCTTTGTGATATAATTTCCAGAAGAAAAACTTCGTATAAAATTTTCAGTCTTTGTCATCGCGAAGCTAATCACCGGACGTGACACAAAGTAATGATACACGTACAACATAGGCCCCTTTATAATAGTCAGTATCATTTGAATATCGTTTATACAGCTAAATAGTATTTTTCGTTCGCAAATAACTAATTATGAAGCTGCTATGCATGATCATAAAAAATATCATCCGTACAAATTATAGACAAGAAAAAATTTAATGACAGTTACCGCGATATTCTTGACTGAGCACGTCTATTTATTAGTACCTACTCGTAGGTACCTACTCAATCTACTCATCGATATTCGAAGTTCCTACTCTGTTTAGTAACTTTTCAGCTTTTCATAGTATGTTTCCTTGGGAAGTGTCTTGTTCTCATTTTCAGGTGTTTAAGATTTGTTTGACAGATTGTACCTACTTGAAAATGTTCTAATGACCTCTTTGATCTTTTCTTCGCTAGTTGAATCTGTGTTTGGGAGAGTCAACGAGGGAGCTAATTCTAATATGGTGCCATAATAAAATATACCTAGCTGAACATAAAAATCAAGAACATGTTTTTATAGCAGTGATCCTAAGAGTTCCTTAACCTTAGAACAGTTGTATTTCTCGCATGATATGTCAGTGATATGTGGTCCAGACGGCTGGCATCCTGCCAAGACCACGTCACTCCACATCATCGCGCAAGTGATGTTCATGAAAAGAGAAATCAAAAGGAACTCTTCAGTTGACGCTGACCAGACACCAATTTACAAGAACCTTCACTCAGATTCTTAGGATCTGAAAATGTAGCATACCTACTTGTAATGTAAAAAATTAAACTGTTGAATCATGTCACTCGATAAAGATCTTTTTGTTCAATAAATGAGTTTTGTTTCATACAGCGTAAAGCGTCAGTACTTTTAAAAAAAATTAGTTATAGGTAAGTATATAACTTTTTTTTTCATGCGATATCCTATCCTATCCTACTTCCTACTAATATTATAAATGCGAAAGTTTAGATGTTTGGATGTTTGTGTTTCAATCACGTCTAAACTACTGAACCAACTTGGATGAAACTTGGCATATATATAGTTCGTAACCTGGATTGACACATAGGCTACTTTTTATCTCGAATAATTAACAGGATCTACAGGATAAAATGAACGAAAAGGATTAGCAGCGCCAATTGGCAAGAGCATTTCATTGTCATGTCATGTCACGTCAGTTTGACAGGGCGTAGTACTACCTCTTTGGTCTAACAACTAGTGTTTGACATTCCAGTAGGTACGAGTTTGGTGTAATGAGGTGTAATGTCAAGTTTCTCAAATAAGTATCCGCTCGGTACACGCACAGATAATATAATGTACACGGAAACTGTAGACGCGTACGAAGTCGCGGGCAACTGCTAGTATTATTATATATCGCACGCGATGGAGATTTAAATGCAGTTTAGTTTATTATAAATGCAGCAACAGAGTAGGAAGTGTATGAAGATTTTAGAAAAAAAAATGTAGCTATCGTTCTTGAGTAAAATAAAAACATCATCGATGACCTAAATCGATAAAAAGGTAATCCATCTTCGGTAACACATAGTTAGGTAGGTACTAAGTCTAAGACATGCGACTTATAACTTACCTGGTAATTAGTCGGCGAACTCACTACTGCCGGTTAATATTTGCACACAAGGTTATTCAAAAATAATTTATGCAGTTCCATTAAACTTTTTATAATTTCAAGGAAAGGTTATTAGAATAGGTTTGTTTTTAGGGTTCCGTAAGTGAGGGCAATGGGGCCCTTTCTGCACTCTTGTCTAATGGATAAAATGGGCATAAATTTTTTTACAATCTTATTATTCCCTAAATAATATTATCTCTTACCATCTTTTTGCACGCCCAGGAAAACTGGCAGACAATGCACTTAGCATTAAGTCCTCCTAGCACTGATATTTGCGTGAAATTTTAAAATAAATAATATAACATTAAGGGAAAGATGTTTTAACTTACCAAGTTATAAACATAATGGATCTTGTTAATGTTATAAAAATTATGATCAATAAGAAAAAACATTAGGCTATTACAGGCCGTAAGTTTGTGTATGCGTTTGTCTGTCTGTCAGTGCCATATCTTTTCAACTGTCCTAGTAGCCAGTTCGCCCTAGAATACGCGTTACCATGGGCTCTGTTACACCTCTAAGCTGTTACATCAAATAGCTAAAAACATAGACAGTCCTATAGTCCATATACTTATTTAAAAACAAAAAACGCTCAAAAACTTTTTTTATTTTTTTTTCAGCTCTATTGTTTAGTGGTAGGTACTCTTAGTAAGCGAGCCCGACTCGCACTTAGCTGGTTTGTTACCACTACCATCTGCAACACATTAGCCATTGTTTTATTACTTCAACGAATAGACGATTACTTTTTAGAAAGATTACAGTTGCGTGCTAATTAAAATTATTTTAAGTGGGTAAAGCTAAAGACCAGAATTGAATCATGAAAGATAGAAGATCGGCCTTGACTTAAAAATCTTCGAGCAGAAGTTACCACTTTAGAACGATAAAATAATATTAATTGATACCTATTATTCATCTACTGTAGTCATTGAATATTTAAACCAGACTAAACAAGAGCTGCAGACATTTAGAACTCTGCTTTCGGAAACATTTCCAATTTCCATTCATTTATTCGGTTTTTCAAGAGTTCATTTTGATAGAGCCAAAGATTACATAGATCGTTTAATAAGTACCTACGGACAAACTTATTTTCGAGCTGGTTTGTACTACCATCCTCTCAAGTGTAGTCTGCCTAGTTCATAGGAAAGAAGATTCCAATGTGCTGAACGATAAAAAATTCATTAGTTGAACTTTTTGGTTTTTGTATTCCGCCACAGTTTGAGAGCGTGATTTTCCAAGTTACTGTGTTTTCAATTACGAGGCAGAATTATGAACATTTTTTTTTCAAATGCTTCGGGAGTTCATAGTTATTTATTCCAGAAACAAAATTACATTCAAGACTTCGAAACCGTCCTTAGAATCAAAAGGTAGTTGTTACTACTAGTATTCTACATCTCTACATGTATTTCGCACGTTTTTCTGCTGGTGTATTATCATTTGTATGGCTTTGTCGACATTCGTTACACGGGTCACATATTAAGCAGTCTTCAATTGATCGCAACCAACGCAAGTATTGCAACCAAGTTGCAACAGTCTATAAACAATTTTCAAAACTGGACATGCAAAACCAGGCTAGCGTAGCGGTTTGACCGCCAAGTACGATGGAGTTCAAAAACTTTGGTCATAATTTTTACAACTCAAAGCATAAAACTGAAACAGGGTATAGGGGTTTCTGGCGTCACGGAAGACCAGCTCTATAGTAGTCACAAGCTACTATAGCACATGTAGAGTGGCGACCGTTTTTATAGTCACGTAGTCAATTTAATATTGTAATTATTTAGTAATACGAAATATACTTTTTCTTTCTTTCTTTATATTAGCGGTTGGGTTTAACTTATCAAATTAAAAAAACATTGTTAATTTCACTGATATTGTAAAAATTGCTTCTGATTTTTCTCTTGAATGAAACTCAGACTTATAGGCCAGTATACATGGTCACGTGGCAGACATGCGTTGGTTACAGTAGTGTGCCGTGACCGCTGCTCTAGTAATCCTATCATTCTCTCGAACACCTTGTAATACTGCTTGAAATAGCTTGAAACTACTGTAGACCAGAAAACGGCAGTTTCTTTATGCCAGTTTCCTTCTTTCTTCTTTCCATGTATCTCGAAATATGGGCTTAGATAGATGAAGGAATGTGCCAAAAAGTCAATTTTAAGATAAATATCTGCTTTTTCCATTATTTAGTCACTGAAAAACCTACGCGTATTAGTCGTATATTTCCTAATTTTTAACAAACTTTAAAAACAAAAGGAGGTTCGCAATTTGGTGCAAATTTCTATAGTGTGTGTTTTATTGTTAATTCTACTTTGAAATGGTATCCAGTGTAGTGAAATACATTTTGTAGGGATAACATGTTTAAAATGCTAAATTTTTTCTCAATCACAATTTCTCGATATAAAAAACAATTGAAATAAGTCAGTGTTAATTTTTTTTTAACTAAGCTACCCACCAATTGCTAAACTATTATGAAAGATTTAAGTAGAAGATGTTCCTAATCATAAACCGACACGTGTACCGTGGCGTCAGTCTGTTTGCAATGCTATCTAATTCCAATAATAGCTTTTAATCTCGTGTCTATTGTCTTGTCTTGCGCACCTCTCTTCGGCCGTGTTTGTTTTGGCTGGGGGCGGTTTGAACGACTTGGGATATGGATTATGACGTCTTTGCTCGCTATTTTGACCAGCGTAATTCATTAGCAACGTGCGTAATTACCAGATGATTTATCTCTTTTTTAACACCCATAAAACAAATTAACTGATTTCAAAGTGAATAAACGATATGAAAGAAGAGTCCAGTATTACGACTGTAATTTACAATCTAAGACAAAAAGTTTTTTTTGTCTTAGATTGTAAATTACAGTCGTAAAAAAACGTTTATACGTTTGTATAAACTTTAAATTTCACGATCTACTTTACCAAATTTGTCTAAATCTATATTGTACGATTGATGCTATGTTGTTATTAATTAGGTTGTCTTGGTTGTTGAATACTTATTTAATTATTTTTCACTTTTTTTCAGCCAGATCCTGTACATGGACCAGCACGCGTATCAAATTCCAACTAACTATAGCAGAAACGTTCCACCCCGTAAGTATTATTTCTTAAAATATTATATCATTTATGATTAGGATACCTTAGCAAGAGCAGATATTATAAACCGTGTAGCCGACGATATAGGGATGATTTTAGATAAATAAGGCTATGTCAGCCCAACCTATGGCGGCGTAGAGATTCCTGGCTACGCTACGGCGCAAAGGTAGCCTGTGCTACCTGCGTAGATGGGCGGTAGCCCGTGCTACGGTGTAGAGGCAGCACGCTACGATGTAGCGTAATCTGAGCTACAGCGCGGCGGCGTAGCGTTACCTGGAGCTACAAAATAGACTACTACGGCGTACAACTCAGCTGAAGTTAGGCAAGGCTAACTGTAGATTAGAGATTATATGACTACGGCGTAGGAACAATGCTACGCCGTAGAGGTAGCCCAAGCTACGTCGTAGAGGTAGGCAGAGCTACGGGTTACAAGCGTGGGTAAGGCTTATGTACAGCGTTGTGTATGTTATTCTCCTTCTAGCGCAATATTTTATGCATGTGATAGAGATACACGCATTGAGCAATGTTTGTAGTAGAATGATCCAAAGTTTGTCCACACACATACGGAATTTTAGATTACCCCAATCTGTTGTCATAGTGCTAATAATAGTCAGCTGACTTGTGTCATTCTTATAATGCAATAATGATTATTGCTTGAGGCAGAGTAGCTTATTGTTTCATGTAAATAGTATGATTAGAATCAGGGCCAGTGGTCACTAAAGCGTTACCTAGAATAATTTACACTGTACCTACACCCGGTTAAAAATAAAAAATAAAAATTTTATTTACACCCGGATAGATGCAATACATTAGTTTTTAAAAAAAAATATGCCGCTCATTATATCTATACTACCTAGATGATTTTGGGACCGGTTTTAGGACCACTTTTTACCTAGTGGAACTCCGTATCTAGTTCGAAGAACCGTTACAGCTATTGGCCTATCCCTGGACTTGGTCCTGAGCAGATTAAGCAGGTCATAATTAACAACTAACGCTCTACATTCCCAAATTAAATATTCGCACACTATCGTGTGTTGGATTAATAACGTTTCATTGGACAGTGTCCTTTACAAATATCGGTGGTAGTCCTATCTAAACTGTAACTATAATTAACGTCCGCGCTATCGTCTTCGCTTGACTAATGACCACTATTGCGGTTTGCTGAATAACGTCCGGCGCTAAGTGGATAGCCGCTATCGTGACGGTGTGAAAACCTATACGTACTAAAAATAGACTAGAAAATATTGAATACACTTTGTCTTTCATAGTTTAGTTGGTAGCTCGGATTTCTACGCTGTAGGTGATATACTTTGACATGCCTTTTACAGCAGCAGAGAGTTCCAACCTCTTCTCCCCCCTCCCCCATTTTCCACGATACCGTGATATCTGCTAACAGCATAGATGCTTTAAAACAATAAACAGATTAGGTATGCCATTCAGTATAGTGAAAAAACAATGAAAAATGCTGTCTGCGGATTTTTTCGCAGCGTGTTTTTCACAATTTTATACTAAAAAAGTGATCTGTCTCTTCTGATGCTGACTGTACTATAAATCCAGAAAAACATAAAAATATTAATATCTACTATAATACCAAACCATGACTTCTTTCTTTGTGCCCACAGAACGAAATCATATTATTTTCGTGGACTACTTTTGCTCAACTTCGCAAAAGTTTGAAAACGAATAGACGATTTCAAAGGCTTCCTCGCTGTCTTGACAGGCCTTGCAATGAAAACGTTCTTTGAACACAATTTCTATAAATAACTTGCTAGTAAAGCAGTACCTACTGAATGTCCGCTGTTTTTTATTATTATTGTGGAGAGTTGCATAATTGCATGATGTCGTTTACGTTTTAGATTCTCTTTTATTTTTCAAACGAATGATTATACTGCAATGTAACTACAATGTAACTAGGTGGAACGGACGGTTTGTGAGACCATACAGTCTCACGCTCGCGTTTTCGCTCATATGTTACTGAGATAGAACCCCGAATGTAGCCACATAGTATTAATTTATTTATAGGAAGAAGATAAACAGCGGCAGTAACTTTTAAACTAGCTTATTCAAACAGGTATAAACCACAATGTATTTCATTGTGCAACGTGGTGTGTGGCGCAAAAGTTTAGTTAGTGTAATTTGGATACATAGTTCAACCGTTACCTACTTTATCTAATCTATTGACTCTACCAAATTGTTTTACCTACATTACCCCAGCGATTTACGGATTAATTTGCTCTGTAAATAGGTATGCCGTTGACCTGGCCAAATATTATTTTGGTGAGAAACGCGTTAGTTAAGTTTTAGGTATTCAAAATGGAGCATAGTACCGGCACCGCCCTACCTCACATAATGCTCGTTAGCACGATCACATTAGATTTCTAATGTTCTTTTATAAACGACCGAATGTCTCATTTAGTCTTTAGCCTATGAAAAGCGATATAAATAAAATTTATATTCTTGTAGACTATATTGCCTACTCCCGAAACCTGAAAACCGATACTTTCATTAGACGATAAATCTCGATCGATTACTACCCTGAAGGAAAAACGTATGAATAGGTAACTAGGTAGCTATTTTCAGTAACTATAATATGTGTTAGTTTTAACAGCTCTGATACTTACAATGTTTTGTAAGCAAATAAATACTTACGTAAACTCAAAAGTAGATAAATTTATCAAATGATATGTACAAAAACACTACAAAATAAGCTGTAAACGGATTACATCGTTTACTCTTACCGACAGTATTATGACAATTTAAATAGATCCTGTAGCTCGCTATACCTACACAGTAAGTATATGATAATGTATTAGCGGTAAAATCCGTGCCATCTCCGACAGTAACCATAAAACCAATGTTTACTACAATGCTACTTCGCAACGTCGCTCGTATTTTAAAACGGCGCGCTGAAAATATCCTGTCTCATTAAACTTTTTTTAATTTCAGAGAAAAATGCCACGGTTTATATCGGAGTTAACGTAAACCGCGTTTCTGGAGTGGATGAAAATAAAGAAGTAAGTTTATATTTATCTGTCGATATCAAAAACATCTGATATCATACACTTTTTCGCTCTCCTAAAAACAGCTCTATTGTTTCGTTTTTCTGTGCCTATAGTATAGTACCATTATGTTGTGGGGGTTGTAGTGCTTTGATAACCCACAAAAAATAATTAACGAACGCTTATGAACGATTCGCGTCGTGTTCCTACCGTTTTACAACGCTGAAATAACCAAGTTATGCGTAGGTATACCTAAGACTAGCTTCAGCAGAAAAGTTTTAGAGGGACTAATCTAACGGTAGAGCTGGAATTCAAAGCAATCAAAACTCGTAATGATAAAAAATCTTAAGTAAGTAGGTACTTAGGTATTTTTAAAATACTTGGTGATCGATGAGCAACAAGTTTTCGAATGGCGATCAGAAACTGGAAGGCGAAGCGCAAGCCCGCACCGATAGACTGACGACATATTGTTCACACCGCGGAGACACTAGTAGTGAACTTCTAAAAGGCTGATACAATGATGATTATTAAAACACCGTTTTCTTTTCAAAGGAAATAACACTGGACGTGTTCTTACAAGTGTCATGGGAAGATACGAGACTCCACCTGCCCGCAGGCATACCGTTCATAGACCTGCCCTGGGAGTTCCGGCAGCTGATCTGGACGCCAGACCTGTACATCTGGCAGCTGCAGACCATGAGGATAATGTCCGTGCTCCAGGAGATGGCGTCCCTGAGACTGTACTCCAACAGCACCGTCTCAGTCAGTATTGGGTTCGTCCAGTTTTTGTTACTTCTGATAACTCTACATTAATCATCATTTAAGTACATCATTCTTAGGTACCTAGGTACATCCAACATTTGTTCTAGAATTGTAGTGATTACAAAATCCAAAATGACTGTAAGAATCAGCAATCAGTCAGCAAGTGAAGCTCTATTGTTGCATCCAAGAACCGTAGGTAATAGCTATAGGTACTGAACTATGAAATAGGTAACTATACTTTTTTACTATTTTATCTAGGTGGATAGGTATTTTAAATATTGGTTTATTGGTTTATAAACAAGGAAATACCACGTTTCTTTAGTTGGTTAATAATAGAGATCCATTTTAAATTTCAGAGCGACAATAACAATCAAATGTGAAATGGATTTCGTGCTGTATCCTTTGGATGTTCAAAACTGCAATATTGACTTTAGCAGCTGTAAGTATCTAACAAAAAAATTCTTATTTTTTTGCGTAGGTACGATGATACATACTCCATCTAAACATATCCTAGGCACTACAGCGTACCGTTCATCGGGGCATGGGTGTAAAAATTGTCCTGACGCTGAATATATCATCTAATAGATGCAATGGCATGCTTATATACTATACTATTATTTTTAGTAATGTACACCCAATAAACTTTAGTTATAAATGGTAATCATTATTAGCGTGAGTTAAAACATTAAGGGCGGCTTGCACCAGAATCGCTAAACGCGTTAAACTGTAATAGTATTTAGAGAGTTGTCAAGTCATATAAATACGTCAGATTTAAATCGATTTAGCTGTTAAACTCGTTCAGTAATTCTGGTGCAAGCCGCCCTGAGTTTTAAGATTAAGGCGTATGTTTACGAATCCCAAAAACATTCTGAAATCTCAGGAAATCTTTTTTTAACGCTGGCCTATGAAAACCAAGTACCTATCAGTTAAATAACTTTTGAAGGGACTAGAGACTAGTGGTTAGGTTTCGGTCGATATTCAACAGTTTTTTTTTCAGACAAATACACCCAAGAAGACGTGCGATTCGAGTGGCGAGACGTCGCTCCCTGGAGAGGCATCGGCTTAGTTTCCGAGCACAGAAACCAGTTCCGCCTTCCCAAATACGTAGTCACATTCGTCACCGACAAAAGTAATCATATTCGCAATTTTGGTGAAGGTAAATGTATATTCATTGCTTTGCGCTTATGTATGCGCTTTGTGTCTAACATTCGTACCTTACTAACGCTAACGCGCTATCGCTATGCTGCCTGCCTGTGTAGGTGCGGATGTCCAAAGGTAAAATCGACCATAGATAATGACGACGGTCAATGGACAATAGATTTCAAATTCTCGATGACATGTTCTCAACTGTGCTGAGTTTTACAATTCTTGTGCCATGAAAAGGTTAGGAGATTTATAAAGTATATCTAGTAATAATGAATTTAATAAAAATACCCTTTTATAGAAAAAAGCGATGTGACAACAATTTGCTACCACCATCTAGGTACAGGTATCGAAAATCATTTCTCGTACATCCGTACCATACACCATTTTCCTGGTTTGAAATTTCTCTGCATGTGAAATACTTTAGTGTTGTTTGTGTAAATTACTAGTAACGCTTTATAAATATCTTAGTCCCCCATTTTTGAGCTTATTCAATTTGTTTTTAATTTTACTTGTTCCTTCACAAACAAAACTACAACATTGTTTACAAAGCTTGAAGTAAGTTTATTTTGTATGTAGGTATGCCATAAACACGCTTCTTGTGAAATGTCTTTTGCTGCTTTTAGGTTGTTTGACATAACCAATTTTAATAAAATTGATTTTGTAAAGTTGGGCCGTTAGCTACTCAAATCAATTCCAAAAGTTTCTTCAATTTAGTAGAGCAAGTAGAAATTACATTTTAGAAATTATATTTGGAAGGAACACTGTAGTGAATCACAACACAACCATGTTAGAGATTTAACCGATACAAATTGACATCGCATTAACTTATTTTCTTATATTTTCAGGAGCGCATTCTGCAGCACGTCTTCAGATCAAGTTGTCTCGAGAACTGCGCAGCTATCTCCTCGAGAGTTACCTTCCTTCTTCACTCTTCGTGATCATATCCTGGGGCAGCTTCTGTGTTATACCAGAAATCGTACCCGGTAGGATGGTTCTGTTGGTGACCACTCTTCTGTCGCTGGTCACTATGTTCGACACAGTGAGGTGAGTAGATACATTTGTGTGTTCATTATATATTTTAGTTCTTTATTCAATGAAATAATTGAATTCAGTAATTGTCTATTGTTTACTTTAAATATTAGAGGTGCGTATTTTGTGACTCGGTTCCCATTGGTAGTCAACTTGTCGCTATAAAAGTCTGCTCTAGCGCTAAAATAAATAAGATTTTAGATTTTTTAACTGTTTCCATATTTTTCAGTACAAACTCGCCTGATGCCCTCGAGCTGAAATGCATCGAGGTATGGCTGATCTCGTGTACGATATTCGTATTTCTCGCACTGCTGGAGTACTTCGTGGTTCTCTTCGGCATCAGATACGACAAGAGCTGGTGTCGGCGGAGACAAGACTTGCGCAGAGCTGCGTCAGCGGCCCAATTGGGACCTCCGCCATTGCACATGAACCATTCGCAGGTATGGATCAATTTAATTTCATTTTTTTTTTATTTTCTCTTTTATCCATCGAAGCTTTCCAGCGAGGCAGTCAGAAGACTGCCTCGCTAATTCATTCATTACTGCGTAGAATAAGCAATGCACAAATCGAACGTAAGCCAAATTGAAAGGGTGTGGAATGAGAATGATATCGACCGGACTCTTGATAGAACTTTGCAATGATACTGTTTGGAAGTGGAGGTGTAAGTCACAGTACATCAAAATGATATTATTGGTGATTTCAGAGACTAAGCACTCCTGTAACAGGAACTCCACAAGGTGGGGTATTCTCCCCCACGCTTAGCGTAGAGGATGATGGCTTAAAACAACAGTTCTCACATCAGACAATCCAAAGGGTAAGCAGACATACCCTTCTTTTCGTAGTGAGCATGTACGATTTCAAATTAAGTAGCGTTACCACGTAGGTCTATCTAGGTGCATTAATTTTTTAACTTAGGCCACGAATTTCTAGTTATCCCTCTCGGGAAAAAGGAATTGGAGACAAAATAAAGTTGGATGTGAGACAAGATCAGTTAGCAAGGTAAAATTAATGAAAGAAACAGTGCACTGTGTGGCTAACGTAACGCAGTAATGGTTGACACGTTAGTAGGTGTGTACCTAGATTATATAAGTATTTATGTATTCCTAAGATGGTCAACACACAATCAGGCTGACCTAGCTGACAGAGTGCACTGGTGGAGACTGTGTCAAGTACTTGACAAATTACAGATCAGTGCAAAATTTGTGTGTGTTAACCGCCTTACCTATCGTAGAAGCTAAGATAGAAGTAGAATTCAAAAATGGTGTAAGTAGATGTGTTTAGAGAAACACGGTACAAGGGATGTAGAATAAACAAAAACAGTATCGAGTAAGCATAAAAACAGATCGTTTACACAAACAGCAACTCCCTATTGGCAAAATAGACCGTTTGGCAAAATGCACAGCTTGTAATTAGTTATGAGCTTCCCCAGAAGGTCGATTAGTTGTATTTAGATCGTGAACTGTACCTATCAATTTAATAAACGTTATTTTTGATATAAAATCTTATCAATTGTTTGTTTTTCCAGGATTCACCTATTTTTGAATCAATGCCGTCAGGTGGACCGGGAAACTTCCTGGAACGCTTTGCTTCCATTATCGACAGAGGCGTCATGTTTTGTGGCGCCCAACACGGGGCAATGGATAAGTTTGCGCTTATGGTATTTCCCATTTGTTTCTGCCTCTTCACTGTCATTTATTGGACGACATATCTTAGTGAAGCGCATCGCGCAATGAATAGGTTAAACTGAAGTGAAATTTGGCCTTTACCAGCACATATCGTTTTTGATGTCAGTGCCTGAAAAGACGTTGTGACTTATGTAAATATTAGACAAGTTGCTAGTCGATTTTAAACTGTGTGCATCCAATTTTAATTAATAAGGTAACTATTAAATAAATCTAATGTTACGCAAAGTTTAGGTGTAAGAAGAGTGCAATTTAATAGATATTTACCTAATCATAATAGTAGGGTGCCTTGATAAAATATCAAAAACGGCCTACTGATTGATTTTGATAACTGTAAAATATTAATTAATAAATATTTTTTAGGATTGCAGTAAGAAAAAGAGCGGGCAATAGAGGGACCATAATTAAGAGCTCAGTATCTATAAATATTTAGGTACTATTGTATAAAATTTTCAATCACTTAGGTGCCTTTCCCATCTTATTATCTGATCTTGCTACTATCACTAGGTTTTCAATTTGGTAGATAAATATTTCGGAAGCTTTGAAAAAACTTATTTTATATAAGTATAAATGGGTTACTGACTTATGGGTATTTAGCAATAAGGATCAATTTTAATCGAAGCAAAGTAGGTACTGCTATTAAGACAATAATCAAAAAAACAATAATAATTAGTTAACCTCTATATTAAGTTTAAAATTAAATCTGTTACTAGATATTCATCACATCGAAGTACATTATTATGATTGATTATTTATAGGCCTTGTGTTAAGGGCAATACATTATCATAAGTATTTTTTTTCCAAACTTTGTTAAACACCGATTGAGTTTACATTAACTTACGACAGAAATATTTTTTAAGGTAATACAATTTTCTATGACGATTATTTATTGATAAATTGTATGCTATGAATTAAATATACCTTTTTATAAGCAGACAATGAACGTCGCAGTGCTCATTAAGTTAGGATGCATAACTTTTAGTTTTTCTGTACATTATTCCTTTTTACCACCTAAATACATATAAAGAACTATCAGATAAATTATGGCAAGCTTTTCTAAAAGTTGTTATAATACGTTGCTTATCTGTAGGTAGATGTTAAAGAGGTTTTAAGTCTACTTTACTATGGTTATTTCTTGTTGAACGTAGTTTTAAGAAAGACCGTTTTATTTTTTGAATATTTGCTAAGAGTACTTTGAGCTAAAGCTATAATATCATGTTGAAAATTAATATATTCAATCGTTTGTGTTTATAAACATAAAAGTTCTATAATTACAGTTGTAAAGTCTCTCTCTGATAGTTTTATATGTGTCGACGACAGAAAAAATATGCAAAGTTTTTTTTAAAATAAGCCGCAAGTTATATTTTACAGTAGGTACATGTCCCTTACGGATTTACATAGATATGTACATTAACCCGTTCGCATATGAACTTGTTGCGTCGCAACGAAAAATACTAGTCAATTATGAATTATTGATCTTATTAGTATTAAGTAAACAGTAGCCCGTATATGTAATATCTTCCTAACTTCGTTTCAGGTAACAGACGTTTTAACTTTCATTTTATTTTCTTAAAACTTGAACGAGACTAAACACTTAAAACCGGAACTGGGATCTCAACGAGACAATAAATAAATAATACATTTTTTTTGTATGAAATTATGGCAATCATGAGTTTAAACGTCTGATAGCTAACACGATGTTATCGAAGTATTTATGCATAAATGGGTTATAATTTAAGAGTCCCTACAGTAGGTTTATAATTCCGAACTCGACTGGCACATTGTCGTGAGTCTAATTTACTGAAGCACAAACATTATTTATGCACAAACGCTCTATGCCAGTCTGCCAACTTCGGTAAGTTTATTTAACCTGCCTAATTAAGCCCAAAACCTAGTCAAATATAATAATGTAGTGTCTAAAATGAAACAAGGTTTAAAACTAAGTTTCTTACATACTTCTGTGCAGCTGGTTATAAGCTGGGCAGAGTTTGCGCATGAAAGTAAATCGAGAAAACTGGACAAAGAAGTAATATTAGTACAACGCAGTAGGCCATTAGTACCTACCTGCTAACTTGTGCTTGCTTACCTATTACTCGGTACGACAACTATATACTAACCCCTTTATTAATAATCTGCTGTCATTTTTGAGTGACTAAAAAATGCTCTACTAGCAAGACAACGAGAAGAGATGACAACAGATTTAGCAACCATTTTAGCTAACGTAGCTTTGGATCATTTAAAATCTTATGATATCTTTCGCTTTTTATTCTATTGATAACGGTAAAAAAGTTAAGATAGGAATTTTCTATGAAACCTTGAGTAAGTATTTATTAATAAACTATTACTTAAAACATGGCAAACCTTAAAATGCTGATACTAAGAATTGTGAAATTATTGTGCCTTTCACTATTTTAATCCAAAATGCTCGGCTTATCTTGTGAACTATGGGGGGACAGTATTATTAATTTTCGAATTCTTAGGCAATATTTATATTAAGTAATTAATAAAATAAAAAAGACATTATTTTAAATCATACTGTGTTTTTATTTGTCTACTTATTTACACTACAATAACAATTAAAAACTACTTACATTTTATTCATAGCCGTAATACGATGCTTCTTTGAAAGCTCGTAGCATATCATCAGAGTTTCTTCTGATTCGCCTGCCGATTGGTTCAAGGTCTGCATAGCATTGGGGGAATACTTTTTCTATTATCTCTATTGCTTCCTTTTTCCCTATTTGTCGTACCGCCAGGACAGAGTACAGCGCTTTAGTTTTTACACAGTCCTGAAAAAGAAATACTATCAGTCAAATACCTGTGACTTAGAAAGACTTTACATAATACTTACTTATATTTTTTTTACTTGTCCTAAACCGGGCGACCGGTATATTAGTCACAACAATCCATTTTTGGATTGACATGGAAATAAGCTAATTTTTCCGCATCTGTAATGTGCAATCGTTTGTTTCACCTAAATTCAGAAGGATAATGATCCGTTGCACGTACTGTGCCTTGATTACGAATAAATGTGATAATCGTAAACGTATCGTAACGGTAGCGTATCCAAGATACACTGCGTGGTGACGCTGTAACGTTTGGTAATCGAGCTGGAGTTGAAGCGCAATATGATTCGAATACGTTAGGTATACGTAACAAGGCGACTATCAGATTTATTCGTGATTACCCCTCTGAATCTATTACGTACTATGACTCCAACCGCTTTGTGTTGTGTGTCTAGAATTTTCCGTTTGTTTAGCACAAGCTAGGTCAATCCTGATTTTAATGACTGAGAAAGAACTGATAAATGTAGACAAGACATAGTTGTACTAACCTGATGTGCTTGTTTAATCTTTGTCCAGGAAGCATCACCTTGAGACCATGCGCTTGTAAATGAGCAATGTGTGAGGTTCGCAGCTCGAATCTCAGTGCACGCCAAATGCTCCATGTTCTTGAAATCAAGGTGGTTGCGACAGTAGTCAAACATATGCAGCATTTCATGGGCCAGTACTCCTTGCACCATGCCTTGACGAGTTGACACATTTTGGCACACCACTATCTAAAAAAAATTGTATTAGCACAAGAAGAGAAAAAATCTGATAATAGCTAAAAGTTCCTAACACAAGTCAGTTTCAGCGATGTGTACTTTAGGGAAAATATAAGGTATTTTAACTTGATGCAAGGAACAATAAATTGTAGTCAATTTTTGTTCCTTGCATCAAATTATGTATTATTAATTGAATACCACATTGTGTCTAGATCATGTTCAGCACCTATGACTTATGAGGACAATTTTACAAGCATTTTAAAACATTTTTTTACTTTAAGACCTTTTCAAGAACCAGCTTAAGTGGGTAATTAATTAGGTATCTGCCTATCTTTACTTAAGACAATAATACTATTTTATAATAAGAGCTGATGATGTCGTTTCGAACTAACTTGGTTAAATTCAGGATCATAGCCACCACTGACGGAATAATCACATACTTCACATGTTATGTGCCTTCTGATATCAATGGGACTGGAAACAAAAGTTTACATTATAAATGAAATACATAAAGTTAGTATTAATAAGTGGGTATAGATTAAGTACATACCACCCCGAACTCTTTAGAGCAGCCATCATGACTTTTACAATCGAGCCTAAAATAAGAAAAAAAAAATAGTTTTATACACTCTAAATACAACTAATCTTAATACTAGACACTCAAGCTATCAAATATAATCTGGGTCTTTTCAAGGCAAGAGTAAATAGGTGTCTTCTAGACTGTCCTGCTCCATCGTCGGCCACATCGTCACTTACCATCAGGTGAGATTGTGGCCAAAGGACATTCTATATTATATAAAAAAAAAAAAAAAACTGTAGACTCAGAGGCCATATATAAGAAAACAAGAAGACTTGACGCACTACTATCCATCTAATCTAACGTGTAGATGTTTACTCTGTCGATTGTCGCAACAAATAGTTGCAAGTTATGTTGATAAATTAGCACTTACTATTTTTGATGCAATTATACACATTCTTCTCGCATTTGTACTTCGCGATATTCTCTTTTCCCTCTTTTCCGATGAGAATATTGCTAAGTTTTGATTTGAAGGTACCTCGTCTCTCCGGGTATAAATCATAACCCCATGCCTCACCAGTATCCTTGTTTTCTGGTTTTGTTTCATTAGGATTGCTTTTGCTTTCTTGGTTACTGTTATTATCAACTTTTTGAGCACTTTCTCCAGGCATTATAAGTTAGAACTCGCGCGAAACCAGGTGGACGATTTCGTAACTAACTAATGTTAGCACACTGACCAGTATGCAACCAAAATGTAAAATCGATAGCTATGTAACGCCAAATCGGAATAACACTGTTGTTTATCAATAATTCAAGAATAAGAAAACTATTGTTTGCGCGTAATTTTTGTTGGTTGTAATTTTTTTTCATTCTTTGACATGACAATCAGCTGTGTGAATGAGATCGAGAATTATAGTAAGTGAATGAAATGAATGAATAAGCCAACTTTTAGTTTCACGCGGGTAAAATGAAAATGGCATGGCATCATTGTCATGTAGTTTGGTAGGTAGAGTACAAACAGTTGCTGGTGCTTGGTTGCTTGCTAGCAAGTTTACATTGCATGTAAAAATTTATCATAATTAGTATTATTCTACCATTTCGACTAGTACATAAATCGTCTATGTATGCGATACTATAAATAAGGATAAAGGAGATAGATTACAATAATTGAAATACATAGGATACTTACTTACTACTTTCTAAATTGTAGTGCATGTATTAACAAATTAAGACTTTTTTGTAGCACAGAAAAATGTACTCCTTACTGTAACTTAAAATTACCAACCACACATTTTATTTACTTATTTACAATTTATCTGAATTATACTCTTTCTTCCACCATTTTGATTCCACTCAATGAAAACACTCTCATTCAAACACAGCTCCTTGTAACTGAGATTCATAGCAACTGCAATAATAAAAATAGGATTTTAGATGTTTTTACTTTTTCATAATGCGTGGTTTATTTTTGGTAATATAACTTACCTAGAGAGTTCTTAAATGCTTGAAATGTTTCTTCATTTCTGATGGCGCTTGCGACATAAACATTCAACTGCTTGTTTCTATCAAAAAATGCTCTTAACACTTGACATAGTGGTTTTATTGTAGTCGGATCATAGACAATATCTGCACCTATAACAACATCTGGTACAATATTGCAAGATATGTTTTCAACAGCATTCCAATCAAGAATCAATGCACCTGAAAAAAAAAAGAATAGTCCCATTAGTCATTGTGAATTACTGTATTTTAAGAGTTTATATCTTAGTACATTATATTCATATATTTATTTATTCAAGAAGTATTTATGGATCAAAAGAGCAGACAAAAGAATCAGAAGAATATACATACAAATGAGCAAACTTAGCTCTCTCGTTTATGTAACCTAGGATTAAATTGATTTGTACCTATTTCTTGTTCTCCACTCTTAAAAATTGTTTCTTCTTCACCATCTTCTTCCATTTGTGGGAAATTAATTTTTATATTGTCACAAATTGTTCTCAATACTCCTGAGTGGCAATCAGTTAGATACATTGACTTTGGCTTACAATGTTTGGCAATAGTCACACCAGTGAATCCAACACCTGAACCTAGTTCTAGTACTTTTTTCCCTGAGAACACGTTCTTGTTGTAGAGGGCCCAGTCTGCTAGCACTATGGCTGCCTGAAAGAGAAATCCATCTTTTATAATAACATAAGTTTTAAATAGATATTGTTTAGTAAAAGCATTGGATGAATGTACATTTAATATGTAATTTTGATAATTACCTGCCAAGTGCGCATTCCTGTAGTCCCATTCACCACCATTTTATTCATCTCTTTTATGCTGATTATTTCAGTAAGGTTGTTTCCAATAACATAGTGCCGATATAGGAAACTATTATTACAGGGGTTGTCCATGGCTTGACAGAGATGAATATACATTCCATCATGAACTTCCCGGTTTTCTAGATAGGCTGTTAGTAGTTTGAAGAAAAACTTGGAAAATGCAGAGCTTATTGGTTGTTGTTTTACGAGCTCACTGTTCACTGTTATATCTAAGAATTTTTGCTGCCAATCCCACGTCATGGCTTCTATATCGCTAGGCTAAAAGCAAGTAAACAGACCATCATAATATTTAAAATATGCAACTTACAAGGCAGGCAGATGCAGCGTATCCAACGGTTCTTACCAGCAAGGAAAATTCAAGAGATCCTCTGAAGTAGCACTTAGCTAATCTAATTAGCAGTAAATCAAGATTTTTCATGATTTTACAGTTCTATTTTACTTGATTTTAATCTTTAGTCTTTACTTTCGCTTTTTTGTAATCTGTATTGCTTAGCAGCTTATGCTGAAAGGAGAAAAAGAAGAGGTTCGTCAGGTTCGACCACGGTTCGACGTTCGACGGTTCGTTTCGTTCGTTTGTTTCAGTGTTGTTCCTTTCCTTCCTGACCCTGACTTTTTTTGGGTTGCCGTATTGAAAGGTCAAACCATGTTTTGACGAAAAATCTAAATTGCCGTACCTATAGGTATTCAAAAAAATCCCCCTGTTTTCTATAGGTACATGTGTCTTTATTTGCTTAGTTTTTACCTTTTTTACGGTGGCGTTTCTATCATTAGATTTTCAATTAGCGAAAAGCCCTTATAGCAAAAATTAAGTTTTAGTTAGGTCTATAATCAAAACCCCAAAAGCAAGAAATCAGAAAGAAAAGAAGATTCTTTTTTATAAAATGTGTTATTTATTAGTCACGAATGTGTTATTAACTTAGTTATATATTAATAACGACTAATACATTATTTACAATATTTATAATAATTATATACCAAACACAAGTGAAACAGTTGAGCTATCTACAAACCGTTTCAAACGATTTAAATGTAGATAGCTCAACTGATCCAAATCAGTACCTACCAATCGGAAACGTGCCCAAGACACTGGTTGCATTGCCACGCTGAATAGCAATGCTGATGCATTGAATTTTTTTGTTTTTGTGGTAATAAAGGCCCGTTCTGCACATACATGCAAGAAATAAATAAATAAAGAAATAAATAAATAGATAAATAAAGAAATAAATAAATAAATGAATAAATAAATCAATAAATAAAGAAATAAATAAATATCAGTATTATCAGTATATGAGGAACCCCCAAATGAGTTGGTATTTTGATGCTGTGGTCAATTGCCGTATATTTCAACACGGTACCGGCAGTTAAATACGGTTTTTAATGAATACAGGAATAAGATTGCTGCCATAAGCCGTATTTTTAATGCCTAGCGTGAAGTAGCGTGTCCAATTGCCGTATTTTACGGCAATTGCCGTATCGAGAACATCACTGGTTGGTTTTGTATTTCTATCGATTTTTTCCAACTTCTTTATTCTGATTGTTGTTGCTGATTTTGGCTTGGCTTGGCCTCGGCCTCGGCCTCGGCCTCGGCTGACAGAGTGACATGACATGAGATGCATGACATGTTGAAGTTGACGTTGCAGTATCATCTAATGTTTAATCTGACACTGGCAAATTGCCTGTCGAAATGACGGACAGAAGCCATTTAAAAGAGAAGAAAAAGAAGAAGAATCTAATCTAATCTTTCATTCTTCAAAAAAGAAGTTGAATGATACGGGTTCTGTCATTTGTAAAAGCAACATAATAACACATTTTATTTTATTTTATTGTTTTTCTTGGTGTTTTATTGAGTAGGTGTTGTTCTTTATTCCCTCAAGCCTTGTATCCCAGGATTCCCAGGCACCGTTGGCCAGCAGTTGGTAAAAACAAATCGTAAAAAAACAAAGAGCTTTCACACAGATTATAGGGCTTTCACAAAAATAAACAGATGTTTACTTATCTACTTGGACTCCGATTGTTCAAAATAAAAGGACAAAAGACAAGGACGGGGTCAGCTAGCCTGCTTGCAAGCAAAATGTTTTCAAAAGTGGTAAGGCAGTGCTGATAGCTACCTACTTAAAATTTTGTAACTAGAATTATATACCGTAATTATTGGTAGAAGTTTTAATTCCTACTGAAAACTTCACGGCATTTTCTTCAGTTCAATAGCTTTGAAGATGGATAAACCCGTGAGAACCACTAGAAAGCATAAATCTGCAGGTGATGATCCATTTGAGGATTCCTCCCCAAGTAAGAAAACCAAGAGAGTTGCTAAAACTAGTGAAAAAGTACCAAAAAAGAAAAGGGAAAAAGCAGCTGAACTTAAGAAAGTTCCACATAAAGTTTCTCAGTTAAAAACAACTAAAGCAATAGATTCCAAAAAAAACTTGGTTGAAATTCTAAATGAGACTACAGACAATGTATTTGCTAATGCTGATTTCTGGGACGAAGCCGAGATGCTGTGTCATGTGGAAAGAATCCCTCTCAACTTGGCCCAAAACTTCATCACGCTGTTGACTGAAGGATGCACGTTGCCATTTATAGCTAGATATCGGAAAGCACTGGTTGATCATCTTATGCCAGACAGGTAAAGTCTTTCGGGGGCCTTTTTCTCACTTTGGTAGAGATTTTACTCGAACAGGGATGATGTCAAAATGACATCGAAAACTCCTTTAATTAGTGGGTGAAACAAGTTTTTGGCAGAGATATGACATCATCCCTATTTGAGTAAAATCTCTGCCGAAGTGAGAATTAGACCCCAACACCTACTAAGTTATAATATTATTATTATATTTAGACCTCTGTGTCCCACTGCTGAGCAAAGTCCTCCCCCCATTCTCTCCATACACTCAGATCCTGGGCTATACCTACTAAGTATTACACCCTAATTTATAAAGATATATATAGAAGCTGAACAGTCTGCCAAACTGTTTCAACCACCATTGGCCTAGTGCAGGGGTCGGCAACTTTTTGAGTCTGAAGAGTCAAAAATTACAATATCAAAGTTTTTAAAGAGCCATATGAAGTGAATGATACCAGCTCGTCCAAGAATTACACTTTATTCAGTACACAATTTACCATACTACTTCTCTCCACCAAGTCACATTTCCGAATGATCGCTCTTTCCATATTTTTCTACCTAACCAGCCTTTTCAAGCACAAAATGGCTACCTCCTTACCTCGACCAATCACAAAACAGTCATGACTTGGTGGTCAACTCACTAACTAAAATACATAGAAAAATACTAAAGATAATTAATTCTGGCTTCCGCCGAACTATTATATAATCTATAAATTAGATTCACATTTAATCAGCTATAATATAGTTTACAAAATTATCGAAATCATTACCTACAGAAAAATACTAAAAAATATTTAATACAGACTTCCGCCGAGAAACGACGCAAACAATAAATTCGATTAATATTTAATAAGGTATAAAATAAATTGCTAAATTATACAAATCACGACACATAAAAGTTTTCTTGCCAACAATACTAACGGCTTAAAGGCAGGAACTAAAGAGCCTCAGCTTCACATCCAAAGAGCCGGATGTGGCTCATGAGCCGTAGGTTGCCGACGCCTGGCCTAGTGCAGTACCTGAATTCATGAGTTAGAAGTTCCTTAGCCAAGATGGAGTAGAGCATGGACGGTAGCCACTTTAAAAGCAGATTTATCATCAAACAAAAACACAAACTCTTTGATTTCTATTACAGACTCCAGGATTTATTTGAAAGTTACCAAAATGTATCACAGCTAAAGAAAAAAGTTAAATCTGTGATTGAAACACTAAGGAAGTCCAAAAAATTAACTCCAGAAGTGGAAAAAAGTATTTTAAATGCTCGAAGCTTAACAGAGCTTGATTTGGTGGTAAGCTCCAAAAAATTCTACTTATTATAAATGTGAAAGCTTTGATGTTTGTTCAATCATGTTGCAACTAATGAACATATTTCGATGAAACTTAAAATATAATTTAGTTTGTAACCTTCATTGGCACATAGGTTCACTTTTTATCCAAAAAAATCAACAAGATCTACAGGGAAGAAAGGACAAACGGGATCCTGACAAAAAAGCGGGTGCAAGCTAGTATTATATAAGTTACAGCACATATTCACAACTCTCATCTATATCCTATATAGGTGCCTACCTATTTATCTTAAGATAAAATAGGCAGCATTATTAGGATCCATGTGGCAGACATTTCTCCAGTTCTCTGTTGTAAAAATCATTGAAAATATCTAAAGTATGTACCTACCTATTTAGCTGGATACACATTAGGAAAGCTAGCTCTTAAACTACAAGTAGTTCATTGAAGATTATCTCCTTCAAAAACTATTATTTCAGTATTCACCACTGAAATCTCATTCCCTGTCTCTTGCTGAAAAAGCCAGAAATCTAGGCTTGGAACCATACGCCATCCAGGCTCTAAATGGTGGTCAAATCAATATTGATGCACTATGTAGTAACGATGATGAGTTATCTACTCCAGATAAAGTGGATGCCCATCTGACGCATATTGTAGCAGATATTATTTATAAGGATACAAGAGTGTTGGAACAGATGAGAAACTTGTAAGTGTTTTGTTCTACTATCAGATTTTTTTTATTTAAACTTTGTTGGTTCTCAACCTCTGGTAGGTATGAAACACGCGAGACACTCATTTTCTATTGTGTCTAAGATCCAGGTATACTAGAGGTTAACCCTTTGGTAAAGCTAAGACTCTCATCATCATCAAACACAATATTATTATCAATGAAATATAAGTCATGACTTCATAATTTATATACTTAGGTTCCTAATACATTTCAGAAAAGAAGAAACCAGATTTACTATCCAAAGCAGCATAAAAACTTCAGCTAAGCAAAAAAAAGAGACTGATAACAAAATTGTAGGTAAGAAATGTGATCCGGAAACATACAAAATCTACTTTGACTGGAAGTGCCCCAGCCATTACTTAAAGCCCCATCAGACCCTGGCTTTGAATAGAGGAGAGGATGAAAAAGTTCTGAGTGTGAAAGTTGTTGTTCCTGATTGGTTTTATAATAAGCTAGAAAGGTTGGTCTTATAAGCTGGTCTGTTTTTTAATTAATATTTGAATAGGTACTACTTCATTTTACATGTATAATTTACTGTTTATTTTCTGTACAATAGGTATTGTACAATGTACTTATTTTAAGCTACCAGAAAGAAACAAATAAAAAAACTAACACGAGTAGTCAGGTTGTTTGTTGTGATGATGATTAAATGATTAAAAAGAAATTGCAGACTGTTCTGTTCAGACTGCTTATGAATTCGGCGGTAAGAGTACTAAGTTGTAGGTAACTGGCAATATTGCAGATTCAGCTTGACTCTGTGGAAGAACAGTTTCTGGGTGCGTAAAGGCTTAGGCGACGCTTACAACCGCCTGATCAAGCCTTGGCTGTCCCGTCAGGTCAGATCAGACCTAACCAATGTGGCCCAGAAAGAAGCTGTCAAAACCTTCATCACAAACTTGGAGAAATACCTCCTGACTGAACCAATCAAGAACAGGGTGATAGCAGGGCTGGACCCAGGGTTTAAAGCTGGTTGCAAGGTAAGTACTTATCTCTATAGATAGATAAGTATTCTGTACAGATAGCTACTACTAGCTTGTAATATGGGAACTAGATGCTGATACAATACTTATACATTTTTTTTTGTAAATACATACCTACTTTAAGCTACATCATTACGAAATATAAGTACGCCTTATATTTCTGACGAAGGGAATAAATAAACTTTTTAATTTTAGTTGGGAATAATTAATGCAAATGGAGACAAACTTGAGACATGCACTCTGTATCCTGACTTACGGAGAAATAATCCAAATGATCCAGCTGCCAGACAACTTAAAGAACTTATCAATACATTCAGGTAATGCAGCATATTCTTTAAATAACAATAGAAAACTAGCTGCAAAACGGGATTGCGGGAGCTGATCGGGTCTTACTCCTTTGCATTCACAACTTCATCGGGGAACTTTCTCCCTTATTTTAAGGAGTTCTGGCTGGGGTGAGGTTAGGAAGGGGATAATCCAAGTCTAATAATAACAGTCACAGTTTTATTTCAAGTCAGGTTTACTAATTATTTTTCAGAGTAGAATTAATTGGCCTGGGCAATGGGACCGCTTGCCGTGAAACAGAAACGTGGTTGAAGTTCCATCATATTTCTGAAAACATACCTGTGATTATTGTGCCTGAACAAGGAGCGTCTATTTATTCCATCAGTAAGGAAGCGCAAAAGGTACCCACTCCAAATATAGATAGGTTATCTAGGGTCGGTTTCATAGTCGTCATAATGTTAGGTACGATGTTACAATATTCTTTAAAAATGTGGCGCAGCCGGTAGGGATATAACTTGCTTTTAAAATATTAATTTCTAACTTCTTTTATATAAAGTAATCTAAACTGTACAATTCCTTACAGGAACATCCAAACTTGGACCCTAATGTAATATCTGCACTCTCGATAGCCAGAAGAGTGTTGGACCCTCTAGGAGAACTAATAAAGGTAAGTTTATGATAGCAATAACGCCTGTTCAAATACCTCGTGTTCATTTTGGAGAAGCTTTTGTCATGCTTAGCACATCCATTCAGCAACTAAACCATAGTTTCGATGTCTGTACTGGCTGTGTCATTCTACATACCACTAAAGATTTTATACAGCTGGCAACTTAAAATTATTGCAAAGAAATAAATAAATATTCATGGACATTTCACACGACGCTCTCTAGTCCCAAACTAAGCAGAGCTTGTAATATGGGAACTAGATGCTGATAGAATACTAATATACTTTTTTTTTGTAAATACATACTTATAATACATAGTAAATTTAGTAATACCCAGACATAGAACAAACATCTATACTTGGCACACACAAATGTTTGTTCTTGGTGGGGATCGAACCCGCGACCCACAGCACGGAAGGCAGAGCTATTACCGACTGAACTATGACGCCTGTAACATATAACAGCCATAGTCTAGTCGTAGGTATCGTCAGTACCTACTGTAATTTCTGTTTGTTTCAGGTAGAACCAAAGAATTTAGGAGTAGGAATGTACCAACACGATATCCCGCCAAAAATGCTAGAAACAGCCCTAGACAGCGCCGTGGAAAAGGTTGTGAGTTTGGTAGGAGTGGATATCAATACAGCGTCACAACCTATGTTGAGGTAAATCTTTTATATCTCTTTTCATAACATGTTGTAATGCTATCGCTGTTGCTACTGATGGTATTTATGTAATAGACTACCGTTTGCAAGTTTGAATAGTTTAGGGCAAAGTGTTTTGCATATCTCAAATCTTGTTCTAATTTTCCAGACGAATTTCCGGCCTCAATGACGGCAGAGCGAAGAAACTATTAGCCTACCGTCAGGATAAAGGTAGTTTCACCACTAGGGCGGAAATATTAAAAGTTACCGGAATAGGAAAGGTTACATTCCAACAATGCGCTGGATTTTTGAAGGTTTTGGGGGGAAAGGAGCCTTTGGATTCTACGATTATTCACCCGGAAAGTTATGATGTTGCGAAATCGTTAGTACCCACCTATATTACGTACTTATTTTTTGTATACTAAGTTGTTTTTTATGAGATTAAGGGCGGCTTGCACCAGAATCGCTAAACGCGTTTAACTATTAAATAGTATTTAGCGAGTTGTGAAGTCATATAAATACGTCAGATTTAATTTAAATCTATTTAGCTGTTAAACACGTTTAGCGATTCTGGTGCAAGCCGCCCTAAGTGATAGTCCACTATATTTTTAAACTATATATTTTTATATACTAAATACCATGTTTTATTTCCTCTGTTACTCAGGTTCGCCAAAAAAATCGGCGTTAACATAAAGGAACTGTCCAAACCAAACTTCCCTAAAACAGTGGAGCAACTTACTCTCACCATAGACTTACAAGTAATGAGTGAAGAACTAGGCACAGATACTTGCACGTTAGAGCTGATCATAAACGCTTTCAAGCAAAAAGCTCACGAGGACAACATTATCACTTACTGTCGGCCAGTTTATTCACTTACGGTGCAGGCTACTGAACAGATAAAGGAAGGAATGGCTTTGACTGGTAAGTTTAATGCCTATATCACCATTACACTATCCACCAGTTATAAATATTTCTGTCTCTACTTTAGAGTAGTCAAAAAAAAGAATGGGAGATTGTATTACTATTTGGTGAATAGCGTTATTTAGAGATTGCAAACTAAGCCCTTGTAAAACTCCTGACGTGTAAAACTCCTCGCAGACTGCATACTTTCTGATCATCTGATTGTGTGGTCGGTTTGGGCTACTAGTGCATATTGGACCGTTACTGAATCGTTGCTCATTTGCATACATTACCTAGAAATACTCAAACGGACGTCGTGAGATAGATTCATCAATATTGGTAGACATTTCACATAGCGGTATAAAAATAAAACTCGGTATGTAGGTGTATCTGATTGAGAGCAGTTTTCAATATGACCAGCAGTATTTGAACACGTTTTGACTTTTCTATATACATTCTAAGGACCTTGACTATTTTTGACCTTATTCTATTTTACCATGCAAAAGCAATCAAGAATATTTTGGTTTCCATTCCAGGCGTAGTCCGAAACGTGGTCCCGTTCGGTTGTTTTGTAGACTGCGGCGTAGGAGACAACGGACTCATCCATCGAAGCAACCTAGCCGGCAATCAGACGCCAAAACTTGGGGATAGAGTAGCAGTAACAGTTATTCCCTCAACTAGACCCAAGAAACTGCAACTGAGGCTGGACGGAATTCTCGACTGAAATGACCTATGGTAAACTTTTAATTTATTTCACTTGCGTTTTTGTTTGGTTTCTTGTCTTGGAAGTGAGAAGTTACCTAGTTATAGCTAAGTTTTAATTCATTTCCATGATTTTCGTATTGACTTGTTTATCGTAGGACTATTGATTGACTATTGTTTTTATGACATTTTCTAAGTGATTATGATAATTAGACTAAGCATGTCGTTAGATCTGTTATTAATTAGATATGAAATTCTCAAATAAAATGATTATTTGAATTAAAAATCTTTATTCAGTAATGTAGGAACTAGAAATAAACTAAATTAAATTATACCTCTATAAAAACTTTCTATAAGATTAGACTAGGCATCTAAAATTGAAACGTCGTGTTTGGGATTAAGTCCGTAGATATGGAAAACAGCTTTGTTTACTATAGCGTCGCATATTCCGGAGGTAACTCTGAAATTATTGAGAGTTACGTGTTTTTAAGACTCATTATTAAAGTCAACATACATTTTAATTTTGTACACTTACCGCCTGCTCAATCGTGGCTTTACATCATTCTCGATAACTTTAACAAGTTGAGAATACGTGGGGATCTCTTCCTTGGCGAAAAACTCTATTTGGTTTCTAAACATTTTGCTGTGTAGCGCATCCCTTCAAAACATACAAATTGTATCAGAATTTTAAGCCATCGTGATATTATTCAGTACCAATTACAGTTTCTGGTCATGCGCCTTAGATCATTTATTTTTTTGTGGTCATAATAGGAAATAACAAACCAAAGAATTCCATCAATGACTCTGATTATATCAGCCATGGTCATATTGTTGGCACTCGAAGTCTTTTCTTTACCATTCCCAGCGTCATTCATGTCTGATGATAACAAATCATATGGCGGAACCTAAAATACACCACCACACCATTATCAATATTTAAGTCTACTTTCTCAAGTCTAAGTCTAAGTCTACATCGATTATATCTGGGATCAAGACTAGATAGATAGTCAATAATGTTCAATGTTATATACAATAAATAATACACCTTATTTACCTGTTCCCACATTTGCTTGAGCAGCATTCTTGGATGTCCATCACGTTGTCCTTTAGAAGATATTGAAACGGTCATTGCCAAGTATGACGGTTGTGGTTTTTCTATGTCTTCGACGTATGGTGGTGAATCATTGATACCCTGAAACATTTTAGACATAGACATAGGTTTATTTAAATTTTAAATTCTTTTATCGCCGATTCCGCCACAAAAACTCAACAGAAGGTAGGTATTTAAATATACCTACCGACCTCCCATTTGTTGTTGTCCTTATAATAGGTTTTTACCTCAATAATTTCTAGGACGTATATTTTTGATAATTTTGTAACGTTTATAAATATCAAAGCCGTCTTTACTAACAGGGTGAAACAATCCCTCTTCCGTGATTATGAATTCCTGGTTGCATTTCTCTATCTTGTTTCTCCTTAGCAGTTCGTTCCGTTGGTATCGTTTGCGTTCAGTAAGATCCAGAATTTCGCATGCTACTGTTGTGCTGTAAAGAAAATTACTATCGAATTTAAACTGGCCACATTATTGTACTTTGGAGGATAAGTAGTGTGAATCAATACCATTACGACTTTACCTATGTGTGCAATGCTAATAGTTTTCTGTGGCCTGGCACTGGTTGCACTGTAAGTTAACTTATTTCTTACGTGAATGTGGCTGGTTCTTGCAGAGTGTATACTGTCATCGTTATCCATTCATTGGTTTTGGGCTGAATGACGCCCCAGCAAGGAGTCATCACTATGTTTACTATGTTCGCAATTCGCTCCCTGAAATCATTTGTGTTTGTAAATCTACGACTGTTTTATTACAAGAACAAATATTTGGTTAAATAAAAAACTCACGGAAGCCAAATAAATCTCATTACATGGTCCGTTTCGTTACAAATACATATTATATCTCTGGATAAAGAATGTGTTGGTAGTGTTGGTATGGTCAAGTGCTCGGTTGATAAATAAATCTGTAATTTTCAACATTTACCAGGGTTTTAGAAGTTATTCAATTTATAAATTCGAGAAGACCGCTTTACTTACAATCTCTCTTCTATAAGCAGATCTAATAATCTGTTCGACGTAGCTGGGTATATCAAGTCGTGTTTCCACACAATTAGGCAGGCCGCCTTGCCCACTCACCAGTATTTTTACTGTGTCATATCCAAAGGACGATAAGAATACCACCTTTAAAACAACGCCTTTCAGTATCAGTCTATATATTGTTGGTTCCAACTGCTTTAGCTTGACCAACTACTAATCACTATAGTATAAATCCATGTTAACGTATGCGATCAAGTTTTCTAGATTTTTTCTAGAGTAGTAACTTTATTACCTCGTAATCTATCATTTCCGTAGGCATAAAGGCAAATGGTATCGCTAGCTTTCCCAAAGGTGGTACTTCGGCAAAGTACAGCAAACAACGGATCACAGAATCTGGAGATATCGCGTTGCCTCTCACCAATCTCCATGTTGTAAAGACATCGGTTGGGTTATATAGCCAGACTATCTAAAGAATTGATTGTAAAATTAATACGTGCTGAATTCATTATAGTCTTGATTTTATAAGCACTCACTCTTATAACAGGATCTAAATTATTTATAGGCACTCTTCCACAATCTAATACAGCCAAGTAGTCTTTGATACCGACTGGGCGTCGAAGTGGAGTCAGTATGCCCTTAGTATTCAAATTAGCCATAATGTTGATGTATAAATGTATCACTCTTTGATTCGGCATCGTCAGTATGTAGCATAATACGTTTTGTCCTTCGTCGGCGTAGTTGAGTTTCAAATAAAGTAACCCTGGGTTATCTGGCTGAAAAAAAAACAGATTCTAAAATCTACAAAATTACTAACATCTTTTGTAAAAGTAGGTTACTTACTGAAACGATTCCATTTAGAGGTGACAGCTCCACCAACGGTCTATGTGTGCACGTATGCCTCATTTCATACATGGAAATTCCAATTTGAACTTCAACCATTTCACATTCGCAAATCTTCTCTCTTCGGATACTCCATGGGACATTTACTTGAAAAACACAGCCCATTACAAAAACCAGCTCAACAAATCCGTTTCGTACACAAAGATCGGGTGCGTAGATATTGACATTCAATGGTTTGTTCGGCCGACAGTCGATCAAGGCTTTGTTAAATCTACGATTGGGGTACTTATTAGTGTAGGTACTGGTTGATTCGGTTTAAAGAACTTTATTATTACTCATCGAAGAACTTATAACTTAACGACAAACTTACTCAACCACGTTGACAATATTCCAAACGCAATGATTGCTCAATATCACTGGGCATTTTACAGAAATAGTCCTTTTGATCTGAAATATTCATGTCAGTTACAAAATAACAGTAGTAATGGCCCAAGGATCAAGCCTTGAGGTGATCCATGCACATTTTTTGTTTCATAAACCGCAGAGGTACAAAACATATCACAAGTAGGTATTTGGAATTTTTAACCTATTTATAAGGGCTTCAGTTTGATTAAAAAGCCAAAACGTATAATATGTAAAAAATATAAGTTGTTGGATGACCAACCTTTAGGCTTGGGTAAATTCCGTCATACCAAATTGTACAGATGGTTTTCTTGATGGGTTGTATTTCTTCTACTTCTTCGTATTCCGTGCGAAAAAGAACGGTGTATTTGATATCGATTTGCCTTGTGCCAGCACCGTCTGGCGTCACAGTCAGTTTTACTTCGTTGTGATTCGAGGGTTTTAGGCTATTCTGTGTATGAAAATCAGCATTGAAAGTAGAGCATGGACTATCGGAGCCTTTGTCCAAAACCGGTATTGTTTCGATATCAATTTTTTTTCTATCGGTTTTCCGGTATTTCGATATTTTTTCGATATTAATGCAAACAGTAGGTAAAATACGTCTTAACGTTGTTAAGAAGTGTGGGAATTCTATGAATAACAGAGTATTCAAAGTAAATCAACGATATTTATTAATTACACAGTCTTTCTATGAGATCACAACACAACACAACTCACAACAATTGCTTAACATACTCTGCTATGTCATAAAATAAAAATAAAATCAACTCAAAATAATCAACTCAAATAATTATGTAACTTAAGATAAAATCAGCACAAGCATCAATGAACGACATGCTAAAATTGGTCAATAAATGGTCATCTTATGTCACGTGGTAATAGCTTATATTAGTGGGAAAGGGATAGAACTCTTGTCCTTATGGCTATTTGTATTAGAAAAAGCAGGACAGAAGGATTTCCGTCGCTACAGCGTCGATTTTAAGCTTGGGTACTGTGGTACCCAGCCTGCATCTACGGCATTTTTCGTTTGGGTACTACAGTACCCAACCTGCATCGAGCGGTTATTATCGAAAAACCGATAGTAGTCGCGTCCAATATCGGTTTATTTCTATCGGGCTTTTGGTCCGATATTCCGGTATTTCGATATTATCGAAAACCGGTATCCATGCTCTAATTGAAAGTATAATTTTCTTCGTCGCGTCCAACTATGATATTGTGAATTTGTGACGTTGTCTTACCACTGTTGAGTCAATTTCAAATCTATCTCCACTAAAATCATCGCCCATGCCATCGATTATGTGGTAGAGCTTTGAAGTAAAGAAGCAGGACCCGTAGTTATACAGAGTTACTGCAAAATTCACGCTTTCTCCAACGACTACATCGTGAAGATTTGTTGTTTTCGGCAATACCTGGGTTAATGATGGTTTCTATCATTGTGAATTCACGATCATATTACATTCAGAAATTAAAATGGCATTGAATCTAACCCTCAAATCTGGTAACTCTGAAAACCCCGTAATGTGAATGAATATTTCCGATGTTTCACCAACTGGCCTGTAAAAAGTAAAGACGGAAAAAAATTCTGTACAGTGATTCTACTTCCGATTCTTAAATAAACTTCGAACATAAATTACCTGCCAGCGATCAAGCATACACAAGAACATGTAATAGTCGTCTCATACACCTTGTTTGCGATCTTTGGGAAGAACCACCAATGGTATTTGACGATTTCTTTCGGTGGTAGAACGATAGATCCGCAGTCATCGGCCCCGAACCATGGGACGCTGTTCAATACTCGTAAACTGAAAGTAATTATTAGTTGTTCTGTGAGAACAGTAGACCTCGCGAGCCTTTATAACCATGCAATAACCGACACTTTCCCCTGGCTAAATCAAATTTCAGGTGCTTGAATTTTCCAATAGGCTTACCTATGTAGACTTTTGAGCAAAATAAGTTTTAGCGATTAGTGCGTTCCCTTGGTCCTAGGAGGTCGAATCTGGGGTCTACGGATTTGTCTCGTAAAGGCGAAGAGAACTGCGTAGTCTGATTGATATAGGTAGGCGTAACCGAAAAAAAAAATCCCCTTCTACTCCCCTCTTTCGGAAATATTTTTCACCATCCTATGTAGAATAATGTCTTTAGTGTGCTTCCAAAATTTGATTGAAATCCGTCGATAAATAACGCTACAGCAAACTATCCCCCTCTTCTCCCCTATTTTCCCCCCAACTAAAAATCGCGGTCGACTGAAAAATTTTAATAAATAACGGAACTTGTGTGCCTATTTTCGACAAAATCGGTTGATAAATACGACCTGTAAGCGAGAACTGACAGACAGACAGACAGACAGACGGACAAAAGCATTTTTGGCCATGTAACGATGTAACATAACTCACTGTATTTCCATTCTCGTCAAGTTATGGAAATAGGCGGTAACGTAGTTAGTACATCCAGTAATTGTCGGAGGAAATTCAAACATGGCATGCGTAGCTGGATTATATCCGTGCGACATCACTTCTACTTCACTTGTTTCTGCATTTCCCGAGAAGCACACACGCGTCTAAGATACAACAAATCTTTCAAATCTGATAAAACATGTATGTATATCAAATGATAAGTAGGTGTAGATGATTCTCTCACCTTCTGTACTTTATTTATAACAAGATCCCAAGTTTCACAGTATGCTCCAAAGGTCCGCGCTTCCAAAGCTACTGAAATAATCTGCCAACCTCTGCCTTGAACAATCCCACACATTGGCAGCACTACAAAATTCCTACCAAAAATTTATTAAAACCATAGATGCTATTGCCTTTCAAAACATTTCTAGATGTTCAGTTATGCTTACGATCTATCAGGCGCTTCAAATTTGAAATACATTGGTATTTCTAATTTATTAGCCAACTGAAAATTTTGGAATGTCGTTCTTGCTGGTACTGTTGGTGGTAAAACAACCTGTAATGATCAATGGAGACTTCAGCAAATTGCATAAGGACCTACCCAAACCAGAATTCCAGTTTTATTTCGTACCTCGGTGGGACAATCCCACTCAGTAATCCACTCCGTACAAGGAGTCCAAGTGTTTCCAATGCAAGGCACGCGAAACCACGTGTGCTTCAATTTATACGTATCCTTATCGTACCTCTTGAATTGAAAGTCACCACACATGAGGTAGCCATACACTTCTTCATTTATTTTAGGCCTGGATGATAAAACAAATGTCTTAACTGAATTAATGAATACGCACAACTACGAGTAGCAATGTCTTAACAAATTACCTATATCTAACGGTAAACAGTCGTGATTCGTTTGGAGGAATCACAGAAGCAATAGGATCTATTATGAACACATTATCTGGATCTGAAATCACAATACAAAATATTATAAACTCAAAAAGGCAAGCTTTGTAATTTAGATATCGATGTATGTTTTACACACCTGTAACCCATTGAATATAACCTTCTTCTTGTTCGTGATTGGTCACACATAAGGTCTGAGATATGTTTAGCGTGACGTCCTTCACACTCCCCGTCCCAAAGTCCAGATATCTGTCATACACTGACGCTGACGGTATGTATGTCAAGCGGTTCAGGCTGTTTTCCATAAGATGTGCAGAGCGAGATTTGCGCTTCCAATTCTTTTCGAAGACGTGATCGTGAATGTTGAATAATGGGTTACCAGGCAAAACAACCGTAGCCACCACGTTTACATACAAAGGCTCCTAAAACACAAGCCTAAAGTCAGAAATTCCTAGTTGCCTGCAAATGGTGGGTCAACTGCCAAGTTTAGAAGTCATCAAACCTGGTTCAGAACCAAACACACTAATTCTGACGTGTAAATTCCAAGGGCAGTCCCAGTGAAATGTATTGTAGTTGTTATTTCTTCGTACGCGCGGATTAGTCCGCAATTGCCCGTAGAAATCTATAATGTGAAAACCGTACTGACTTGATTGTTAGTTAGCCAACTGGCAAAGTCTTTACTAGAAGTTCGATAACATCCATGACAATGGTCCCAGAATGGAACCCTGTGAAACCCTGGAGCCATTAACAGCTCAATTTACGGATGAACGGATTAATATCTTCATTGCTGACGACGAAACGTAAGTAAATGAGGAAGTAAATAGTGCAATAGCGTACTTGGAAATATCCATGACCACACAGTGGTAAAAGCCATTGATAAGTAGTTTCTACACTAGATTTGTTGATAATATCTATTACTTCTCTCCGTTGCTCAGTTACATTCTTGCATATCCTAAACGTTACCTTCCTTTTACTTAGCGATACTTTTGGACCTGGAATTCAAACATCGATATCACGCAGCTTGTATGTAGGTAGGTAGTTGAAATATTTCTAGACTGATCGGACGATATGGATAAAATTAGATAATGTACGTAGGTATTTAACTACTTGCTTAGGTACTATTGATGGTATGTACCTAAACCTAACCTATATGTGCCTATAATAAATCTGATAAAGCGTAAATATATTTTATATTTCTTACCATAGCATTTCCCAGTGACAGTCAGTCTGTAGTTATTACCAGCTGTGTCGTCGACTATATAGTAATCGGTATACGACTGGTCAGCTATCGTGGGCCGGAACAGTATCCTCACATGCGCTTTATCATTCGGCTTTACAAGCGTCGATGTAATGGATAAGTTGAAGACGCGATCAATGCTGTTCAAGACGTACATCAGCGATACGCGGTATGTCAATGGATTCTGAAAAAGTTTTTTTTTATAAGAATAAGTGATGGAACAAGCAGATGGCCTACCTGATGTTAAGTGGTAACTTCTTTATAACAACGCATTGCTTCAGTAGACGGCGTAAAGCAGGAAAACTTTTGTCTACTACTTATCAGTACCTAGTTCTAGACTCAGTAGGTAGGCAAGATAGGCTCATTCAGAATAGGTACCTGTAGATATGATGGAATGGACGTATTGTATGCAGGTACATCTAGTCTACCTACACGTAGGTAATGATGTTTGGTAAGTAGAAGGCTCAGAATATTGGTAATCTGAGAACGGCATCATCTGTGTACCCATCAAAAGATAACTAACTGTATGGAATACTTTCTAGTGTCTTATGAGCAAAACTTACATTTGTAGTGTTTTCTACAGAGACTGTTTTCTCAGAGACTGTATCAACAGGAATACTCCCAAATTCAATCAATTGGATAGTGCTAAGACTTTCGTTCGACGATTTTTCCATTGCGATTATTATTATTGTAGGAAATCTAGGTACCTGTCATCTAAATAATATATCTCTTTGACATAGGTAGGTACTTAAAAAAATACTGTTTGACATGAACTACCTGTGAGTGTGATCTACCTACAACGCTACAACGTGACGTGTTCCCGGTGTTCCTTCGTCGCGTGTTTTGTATTAGTTTGGGCACAGAACAGAGAAAAGTCTGTTCTGTGGGTTTGGGTAACAAAGTTTTTTCATTTCATACAAAAATTTAAGCTTGAGTCTGGCTTGAGCAGTGCTGCTTGTCTGAATATAAATACGGATCTTATAAATAACATAGATGGAGAAAAAAATAATTTTAAAATTACTGTTTTCCCGCGGCATGCGGCATGGCATTAGTATAATCGGTACCTAATGTAATGTTTGATCGTCTGATTGATTGCAAGACTGACATACATCTGACATATTAGCCTCTAAATTGTGGTATGTCAACGTCAAAATTATTGCAATTTGTTTTGTTCTGTCATGTCAGATCAGAGTCAACAAAAATCGCGAGTCGGTTCGGTGGTCGCGTTTAGATTTAGTTTTATTTTATTTTCGGTTCCTTGAAATCAAAATAACATAAAATTAAGATTGATTGCTTTTGTAAGTAAAGGAACGCATTGTCTCTGTGATTATATATTAGCAGTTCTTGTGTTGGTTGTAGCATACAGTGTGTGTAAAATTATCCAATAGCTCTCACATCCTCCACAGCTCGTTACTACTTCCTGATTTAGAGCTCGCGCGAGATGCTACCTTTTCTGTGCATGGTCATACCGAGAACACGATAATTGCACAATGGATTCAGGGACAGATTGGCTGTCTGAGATCCTGCAAAATGTACAGCTAGAGCAATTTTATGTTCCTATCAGGGACCAATTGCAGGTAAACAATTGTGTTTTTATTTCAGACAGGATTCTAATAAAGAACCGTATTTGGTATATGAAAAATATTTACTTACCAACACTATTTTTTTTAGATAACAAGACTAGCACACTTTGACTATGTCCACACCGATGATCTTGAAAGAATAGGCATCAGTAAGCCTGGGATTCGCAGGCTATTCGATGCTGTTAGAAAGAAGAAGCTGCAGCTATGGAACAGAAAATTTTGGAACAAGCTGTTTGGTTCATCAAGTTCTCTGAAGGAAAAGGCAGAGATTGCTCCAAAACCGTCCATACAAACTGAATCTAGAACTACTTGTATTATTTTAGAAAAAGATATTGTGTAAGTAAAATAATTGCTTCATATCCATTGTTATCCAAATGTATTGTAATCTCCTTTATGTTATTAGGGGGTTTTTATTTATTATATGGTTAATTTTGGAAATTCCTTTTACTTATTAGCATCTCATACCTAATTTTAAGGCTTCGAAATAACTAACATTATAATAATGAGTACCTACTTGTTTCAGATTACACAATGAGCTAGGCACAGGCTCATTTGGTGTAGTCAAACGAGGAGAATGGAGAATATCAGACCAACAAACCGTTCTTGTTGCTGTGAAAGTCTTAAAAGCTGATGCATTCTCACAACCAGGAATCTACGATGATTTTAGAAGAGAGGTTGAGGCCATGCATAGTTTGAAACATCCAAACCTGATAAAGCTACATGGTGTGGTGTTCCATCCTTTGATGATGGTCTGTGAGCTGGCCCCTATGGGTGCTCTGTTAGATTACATAAGGGCTCAGAACAGCAAAGTATCTCTAAACTACATATCAAAATGGTCTACACAAGTGGCAGCTGGCATGGCACATTTGGAGAAGAGTAGGTTCTTGCACCGTGATCTAGCGTGCAGGAACATCCTGCTAACCAATTTAGAATTGGTAAGTTAAAGTGGTGATAATCAACTAGTTATGTTGCTGTGTAAATTGCCAATTTGCACACTGCTCGGTTTTGGAATGAAGCTGTAATTATTCAGAGGCATTGATAGATTAAGTTCATTACCGTTATAATTCAATTAAAGCCACTAGAATTAGTTATGCAATTCAAGAAGTTTTATTTTGTTATATTTATGATGATGATATTACATCCCACTAATGAGCCTGTTTCAATTTTAATTTCTTCCAATTTCTTTCAAACACCTATCTTCTTTTTTAAAGGGATCAACATTACACCTTAAGACACACATACTGATTTCTAGATGGGTCTGTCTGTTTCTTATGCTAAGAATATGAACAAATAACTATTTCATTAATTATTCTATGATCCTATGAATTCTTAATGATCCTTGTGATTTTATTGAATAAAGAAATTTTGACTTTGACTTTGATTAGTTTTTATGAAATACAGGTTAAAATTGGAGATTTCGGTCTGATGCGAGCGCTGCCGGACGCGGATGACTGCTACGTGATGTCAGAAAGGAGAAGAGTGCCATTTCCCTGGTGTGCACCGGAGTCGCTTCGGACAAGGCAATTCTCACACGCATCTGACGTGTGGATGTTTGCGGTGGCGCTGTGGGAGATGTACACTTTTGGAGAAGAACCTTGGATTGGTGAGTTTGAACATACAATATGGTTCTGTGGAAAGATATTTCTTCAACATTTACTTAACTATAATGCAACATTCGTCAGCAAATTCTAAATATAAATACAGAGACGACTCGACGCTCAAAGATGCATGATTCTGAAGGTGCATAATGACTTAGATCGCGTTTTAACCTAAATGAAACCGACAATTGTTTAGTACTTACTTAGTTATGAAAAATTACAAAAATTTTCTTGATTTGTTTTTGTTTTAACAAAACCATACAATGTTAATATTCGAACTGTATCTCGGGAACTGCAATTCTCAGTTCGTACCATATTTTTTTTTTATACATATTTTCTAGTTTATTTATGATAATTGCTAAAGATACCTAGTAATGAGATTCCATAGCAACTTGATTCATACAAGCAGATTGTGTTGCGTGATTTCGTGTTCTAATAGGCTACCTTTAACACGTCAGTAGCGGTACACTATTGATTCAATCTATAACTAGAAATCCACATGTAACCTCTTTAAGTCAGTTTAGAGACTCAACTCGCACTTAAGTTGTTACTAGACATAGGTAAAGATACAAATTAAAATGCGAATAGCATTTCAACGTGGCGCCGCGCGCCGCTTTACGCAAATCTAATTTGTACCTACTCTATGTTGTAAACAAGTTCTATAGTGTATGAATTATAACCACTGTTTTAAAAATTGCGTGTTGCGCCGTCAGAAACACGTCTGGAGGTTGCTAGTCTCTTGGATCTTCACTCATTGTTTTATTGGTTCATTAGATGCCCACTTTTGCTTGTAATGGGGATCCCAATCACTGTTGATCTACCGAACCATTACGGTCATCGGGTTATTTGTTTGAATAGAGTCTCATTCACTCTCCATCTAACGATCCGACGGACTACTGGGCTGTCTGGGATTACAGACAGACAGGCGTCACAGCTCAGTCGGTAATAGCTCTGCCTTCCGTGCTGTGGGTCGTGAGTTCGATGCCCACCAAGAATAAACATTTGTGTATACCAAACATAGATGTTTGTTCTATGTCTGGGTGTTACTATGTATTGTATGTATTTACAAAAAATAAATATTCTATCGGCATCTTGTTCCCATATTACAAGCTTTGCTTAGTTTGGGACTAGAGGGCGTTGTGTGAAATGTCCATGAATATTTATTTTATTTATTATCACGTCAGTAAACATACATAGAACATGTATGAAACCCCGAATATAAGGTTTCAATGCCTTTGACCCAGGGTTGAACGGCTCCGAGATACTCCGGCTGATAATGCGCGAAGGTCAACGCTTGTCAGCGCCTGGGGCCTGTCCACCTGATGTGTACATGCTGATGATGCAATGCTGGGATCTCAACCCTAAAGAACGACCCACCTTTGTTGGTATACAGCGGTATATGGAGATGAACAAGTTTGAATCGGCCGTCGCTGCGTTGAGGTGAGTGCAATGCGATAACTTGTACAGGTTTTAGAAAATGCTGCGGTAGGTTGCGTGAAATTTTTTCGGGGTTTTCGGGGATACTAACGAAATTTTAAAAGTCAATGGCGCCTATGGTCTTGACTTGGAAGTAATTGGACAAAAATATTTGACGTGACAAACCATCATCTTCATGTAGATTCCACGATGGATTACTCGTTCCTTATAGGCAGAATTGATTCGAAATAGTATGTGTGGTATTCATCGAATTTGTCAATATTATGTTGCGATAGTGGTACCATGTACACCCACATTGTACCCACCCACGTGACTAATCGAATCTCTATGTACGAGTATGTAATAAATACATAATAATAAAGGTGTGACTACAACATACTGACGAATGACAAATTGTTCTACTGTTTTAACTGGTCTGTTCTCCACCAGCTATCGAAGACAGGGTCAGATGTCAGTAGATGCCGGTGACGTCATCATCCTCATAGATCGAAGGCCGGAGCTTCATTGGTGGAAGGGACAGAACCAGAGGACTTTGGAAGTCGGCCTGTTTCCAAGGTAACCGTTACTACTGCATAGTATTTTTCATTAGTGTATGGGTTTTTTTTTTTTTAAAGAATAAAGAATAAGGTTTATCATAACATTTTGTATTACTGCGTTCTATCACAATGATACTGTTGTAAGTAATTTTGAGATACATTACTTGTTTTTTCTGTTTGCGTGAATTCATTGTTCTAGTTCGATAGGATGTGTATTAAATTTTTATCAGCGCCTGTTCAGCCAGTTTTAGGCATATTTTATTTTAAGTTGATATAGATAGATAGATAACTCTTTACTGGTACACCACATGAAAACATTACAAAAAAAAACAAAGAAAGCTTATAGGGTATCACAATGGGCGGCCTTATCGCCCATAAGCATTTGATATAAGCGTTCTCGAGAGTTTATTCTTTTTAAACCTTTCGTCATGCTGTAACTGAAGCTTCCCAGCGATTGTTACTAACTTCTCTTATGCTATACTGTCATACTTGGAGTCGTCTCTCAACTTAAACATAATTTAAGCACTGTTTAATATTACCTGTCATAATTTGTCACGTCAATATTAAAAACCTTGAATAACTTTTAGCAGAAGTTGAGAGGTGATTATAAGTAAGCCCCATAATTCTATGAGGAACTTTAGTTCCGCAGAGATCTGAGAAGCGGTAAATACCAGGAACGACGTGGCCCTTACTTATGCTTACTAAAAAATATTTTACAGGAATAAAATGGGCAACGAAGAAGACGGATGAAAGGAGAGTGCATGCTACTGAGATGCGAATGTTAAGATGGATGTGTGGGGTAACGAGGTTAGATAAGATAAGGAATGAGTATATCAGGGGAAGTTTGAAAGTGGCGCCTGTTGTTGAAAAGGTGAAGAGTGCTAGATTAGCATGGTATGGACACGTAATGAGGAGGGATGAAAGTCATATCACGAAAAAAGTTATGAACATGAGTGTGACTGGGTACGCAGGTAGAGGAAGGCCGAAGAAGAAGTGGTTGGATTGTGTGAAAGAGGATATGAATGTGAGAGGAGTAGATTCTGAGTTGACGAATGATAGGAGCGAGTGGAGGAAAAAGACATGTTGTGCCGACCCCGCCTAGCGCGGGATAAGGGCAGGGAAATGATGATGAAAATGTGTGTGCTTAGTACTTAATAAAAAAATATATGAAAAACTTTGTCTGATGCTTTACATTTCAGCACACTGGTGACCACAGGGAAAAGCAAAAACGTAGCATCTGCAAAAAAATCACAAACTTTATCGCCCGTGCAAAGAGGTATGTTATGAAACTATACTTATTTATTTATTATTAATTCAAAAGATGACACATATCTAAATTTTTAGTGCCTTATGTGGTAGTATTGTTAAGTATTCCTCGTAGTTGAGGTTTGTTCGTTCGTTCGCTAGGAACCAGGCCTTAGTTTCTTGCCCGTTCATCTAGGCTCTGGTCGCGTGGAACTGGCACGTAGAATCACCTAGTTATATAAGACGATTCTAAATGATCCTTGTGATTTTGAATAAAGAAATTTTGAGTTTGACTTTGACGTTCGTATGAGGCCAACTTTGGTGACGGAGTTTTAGGCCGCCTTAAGACCTCCGTCGAGGATTAACGACTGCTAGATCCGGGACCGGCAGTTTATCGTGCCCTCTGAAGCACAAAAGCGCTCAGATGTAAATGCCACTAGCGGTCACCCATCCAAGTAGTGACCGCGCACAACATTAGTTAGCTTAGCTTAGATAATCAGTGAAGATTTTAATGCGAGGTGAGCGCTAGGTGATATAGCTATCGCAAGTTTTTCTTATTAGTAGATGAGTGTCCCATAAACTAACTGTTGTCATGGTTTTTCCGATAACGTGTACTTAGATAAACAAACAACATTCCTAGATAATGCTTCTTGTAGTTTCGAGATCATAGGTACCAACAAAATATATATTACGCCATTCCATATACCATTGAAATATGAAATTACAATGTATCGTAATCAATGAAAGTAAGAGTGTCTTTAAAGATATTGAACTGTGATTAATACGATGTCATAATTCAAAGACCTTTCGTGATACGAATAATAAACCGTGGACCATTGTCCTAGTACTTTACGACTGGACTTATTCACGATTGACGCACTTATAACAGTTATAACCTACCTACTAGCTGTTACCCGTGACTTCGTCCACGAAAAAAAAACAAAAAAAAAAGCAGGAACTATGTGTTAATCCAGGTTACTAACTATAATATATTCCAAATTTCATCCAAATCGGACTAGTAGTTTTTGCGTAAAAGAGTCACAAACATCCATACATATAAACTTTCGCGTTTTTAATATTAGAATTAACACTCAATGGTGCGTTCCCGCACAGATAAGTTTTCGAATACCTACAATACGTTATGATTATGACACACCATGAATACGTAAGTTTGGTAAGTTCATGTGAAATCCAACCAGCTCGCGGAGTTTAGGCGTGTCGTAAAAGACACTCTTGCTTTCGTTCACGAATGTAGTGTGGGAGCTAAACTAATTTATATTTTATACCACGCCATTAATAAGACATACGTAATATTTATGTAATCAGACCCTTTACTCCGAATAATGATTTACGAAGACTTGATTGTAACACAATTACACTGCGCGGCGACCTCGTGCGATGATGCCCGTAGCACACCTCCGCTGCGTTATCATAACAACGGAATCGCTTCAAATTCGCCGTGTCTTGTCCGTATTATAGGAGAAGCCGAACACTAGCGCGACTGCCTGTTCTAACGCATAGATTTGACTATAATTCTATCTCTTTCCCCGCGCGGATTCGGCGATCTGCTCCGACGCCCCGGTCACACCTCCGCGCTCCGGCCGCCATTTAGTAGCGGAGCCGCGTTGACTCCGCAAGTGTTTGTGGATGTCGAACGCCCCGACGATTCCGCAAATCCAACTACACTTGATCGCGGCGGAATGAATTCCGCGGACTCGCTACTCCAATAACGCGCGGAGATGTGCTAGGGGCGTGATGTGGGCTCATGCGAAATGTCAGCGACATTGCGCAGTGTAACACAAACTTTACTACCAAATTTTCGAATCATTATTTTAGTAGTGGCACATTGGTCTAACTAGTGCTGCCTACTCAGTTGTTTTGTATAGTACAGCCTACAAACGATACGTAGGAAGTTGTACTTAGTTGATAATAATCCATGTTATACGCAGAAATAACTACTCAACGTTTATTATTTATTTATTAATTAATTCATCTGTTTACTGCACTTACAGTGTTAACCAACGCGCGCAGTAATCATCATCATCATCAAGTGGGTCATCTGCTTTTTTGTTCACTCTTTCTCATAAAATCTGAAAACTAAAATAAAAAAGGAGGAAGACATAAATTAATGGAGGAATAATTTATTTAATAGTAAATGTAAAGTCCTGTGTTTTAACCATCTCCCTGGCTCACCAATACACCAAGATCGAATCCTCGATATCGGTAGCTCTGCCATACTCGTGTGTCTGTTTTAGCCCTGTCTGGCATTTCCTCCCACGAGCCTCACGTCATGTCATCCGGACGTACGGATGACATTGACAGGTCGGGAGATTGACACCGGCAGTTACCTCACTTACTTGTGCATGTGAGATAGGGTACAGTATCTACTTAGTAGATACAAACACTACAACCCCTTTCTTATTTAAATATTTTGAATCAACAAAACATAAAGCTATGCCCCATATAGGATCATACTATGGTGTGAGCGCACACCTCCGGACAAAGCCCTAGATTACAATATAATTATCATTAGCCTTATGCAATTCGGTACTTATCAAGACACAGACCAATAAAGACAACTTCACATTGAATACATACATTTTCATTACTCGCTTTCACCAATACCACATGTGATTACATTACAAACCATTTAAATTGGACTTTTGCGCACTTGACATAATATGTCTGAAATAGGTGTGAGTTGTCTACTGGCAACTCATTGTCCACTTGCGTCTCTATGTCCGGCTTCTATTGATCTTCTACTTCATAAAGACAAGGAAGTTTATATTTCTCCTTAACTCTTGCAATCTCTTCTCCGCCTAAAACATTCTCAACTATAGGTAGGTAGGTAACTATAGGCGTTGGGTTGCAATACAGAGAGAGCTTATTTTTCTTTTCTATCTCTTCCACGTAAACCTTATAAATTATTATCTTCTGTTACGTCTGCATCTTCAGCTCTTTATTTCCAGTCACCATACTCCTTCCCCTTTTTCCTCTGTCACTTATGGTGATCTCTTACTTGAATCGTCTTAAATCGGGCATTTTATGTCTAATAGGGCTCTAAGCACAGAAATCCCGAATTTATTTACCTCCGCTACGAAGAATAGTCTAAAAATTATGGTTCACGTCACAGAACGAAGAAAAGAGCTACACTACGCAGGCATTACTTACTACACCTATCAATAACTTTATTATATATATATATAGAACACTTTGGAGTCAGCCCAACTTTGTTGTGTAACCGGATCTCATAATAAAATTTGCTTAGCCAAATTACATGGTAGGCTTCTAAAACTGTTTTTAGACGTCTTTTCTGATTTATTATAAGACCCTCACTGTGTTTCCTTATTTTAACAGAGAGTTTTCGTAATAAAACATAGGTTTTCTTTCTTTTCCATCCAGTTTGTTAGTTCGATTACAAAATTTATTTTTTATTTTTTTTATTTTTTTTGTTTAGTTACTTTCATAGATTTGTACTAGATCCGAGCCTGACCTCCAGAATTCACATCCGCTATAACTTTACTAGGTATGCATTTACATAACTGACTCACAGTAGGTATCACACCAGATAGAGGGCACTGTCGCTCGTTGATACCTATGAACGACATCCATCGACAACAAGATCGCTCAAACGCTTGGAGGTTCTAGATTCCGCAAAGACAGAGTTTGAACTTCAGTGATATTTCGGAATAGGTACCATTAATACATTAATTGTATTTTCGCTTTGCCTTGTAGTTCAATAGCATAGAAGACTCGTCCTTTTCAGTAGGTAACTTCTCTAAATAAAAGATAAGGTATAGATATAGGTACCTTGCTTGGGAATGGCTTTCTTTCCTCATTCTTGTATAAGTTGGTTCCCCAAGAAGCAAACATTTTTTTTCTATGTACTGTATCTAAATTTTTCATTAATACTTCCAGTACTTTGACAACTAGGTTCGCAGTATTATTCTTTGTTGTTCCCACAAACCAGAATGTCATCTATTACACAATTTATCATTTTTTTTCGAATATTAAATTCTGGTAATCTGAATCTTTCACAGCGAAGTTAACGTTTTGTTTCAACATTCTGGAAACATTTAAGCACGCACGATACACACATCAAGCCTTTTGTGCCTGTACCATTCGATGTTATAACTTTACACTAACATCCGGTTGCCGCTCTATTATAAGGAAAGCAGTTTTAATGTTTTTCATGACATAAATACAATATTCGAGAATATTTCACACAACGTTATCCTAGTCCCCAACGAATCTTTGGTAGGTAGCAAATGTTTTATAAATATTGGTGATTCTTCCAGAGTTTTGCATCGTTACTTAGTGTTTTTTACGTCTACTCATATTCACACTTCACATCGAAAGTTGTCCAAACTCATTTGATGCAGGATGCAGGCGTACAAACATACCTTATTAACCTTGTTAAGAGTATAGGAGTTCAAAACCTCTTAAGTATTTTCTTGTTTATTTCGTCCCATTTAGTTAACACTGATTCCAAATTAAAATACATCTAGGTAAACCTACCATTTCCTTATCTCTTTTTTTGATTTTGTCATAATATCACGGGTTTTCTAATACAGGTAACCGTATTAAACAACTTGTAAGCTATTGTTTTTTATTTTTTTATTTAAGTACCTACTAATTTAGTTATGCTTAGTTTTAATTTTTGGTTTAAGTGTTGTCCGTTTTTAAGCAAACCCTGTCTGGTCACCATTGAACGTGAACGGGAAGTCTTGTTTCCTCCAACCAATTTTATGGTACGATTTTGGTCAATCATCAGCAACCAATTTAATGGTAAGCCCCTAAGTCATATTATCAACCAATTTAATGGTACGCCTCAGGTCAATCACCAGCAACCAATTCAATGGTAAGCCTTCCTAGGTCATCAACCATTTAATGGTAAACCTTGACCGTGTTCAACCAATTTAATGGTAAGACTTGACCTCTGTGCAACCAATTTAATGGTAAGCCTTGTCCATCATGCAACCAATTTAATGGTAAGCCTTGTCCTTTGTGCAACCAATTTAATAGTAAGCCTGGACTCCTGTGCAACCAATTTAATGGTAAGCCTGGACCTCTGTGCAACCAATTTAATGGTAAGCCTTGACTTCTGTGCAACCAATTTAATGGTAAGCCTTGACCAACAATCATGTAACCAGTTCAATGGTACCAAGGGAAAGCTTAACTAGTAACAAGTTTAACTTAATTGCAGGTACTTAAATATTGTAAGTATTGTTTTGAAATGGTGTTTGACTTTGCATCCGCTTGTAGGTACCATTGATTATTGTGTAAGTGTATTGAAGCTTTTCCATTATTATTGACATTAATTCGGCTTTTAAAATGACACTTTATTATTTAAATTATGTAGGTATTCTATACTACCATTGGCGCATCCTCAGAGGGCACATGACCGCTCCTTTAACCAACCAAGACCTAAGCTATTTATTTAAACCATGTATGCAATGAATAAATGAATGAATAATTAACAAACTTAAATTGCATAATAAAACTTTTATAATTTTGTGCACCCTCCCAGTGATCGCCTATTGAAATAACAGTAGGTACCTATCTAGATAGATCAAGACATTTAATTACCTACTGAATTCACCTGTAACAGGTAACTAGTAGTAAGCCGTCAATAGGTACTAATAGTACCTAAGCCAGGAGTTAGTATATCAATACATACTAAACAGAATATAGGTAAGTAGTCAACCTCGTATATACTAATTTAAAGTTTTATGAAATGCAACCAAAATATTGCGTAAAATGCGTTGCGTAGGTACCCATCTACTGTTCCGCATGACCTTTTAGAAAATCGCTTAGAAACTGCTTCCTCCTCTTTCACATAAATATTGTGGATTTTTAATATAATTAAGTAGGTGTAATATCTTTCCCAGTAGAATTAGATAACATCATGTTATTGTCGTCCTTATAAAATATTATGGAATAGGTTCTTGTTGTTACCTGTCTACACACAAACAAAAGTAGCAGACCTGCCAACCATTTAGGTACCCATCGGATAAGTAAGTAGATACCTCTCCTATCCACTTGTGTCAAGCAAATCACACGTCTAGGTAGGCTATCACGTCTGGTGAAACTCTTGAATTATAACTTCCAACAAAATCGGTAGACCAAAATTGAAATTTTATAAAAAGTATAGACCCGTAAAATGGTTCATTAATGGTAAAATATAAATCCCGCTTTTATCTCCTCATAACAAGTCCAAGTGATTATAATAATATCCATTTTTTGGCATCACAAAATATAATAAAATAGATAGGTACTAGGTATCCTACCTATCTAAGTATGACGACACGCAGCACTACACGTCATACCGCACCACCCCGCGCCGACATCCGACACAACATGCAGCGAACATATTAATATCTCTTTTCCTTTTTTTTTTTTGGAATTATTACTGCACGTTACGCGTTGCCTGAAGGTCAATAAAATTCTACTAACGATTCTTTTAACTGCTGGAACGCAGCTCGACTGCCCCTTCATCCGTTTTAGGTCAATTCGCACTTTACCCTCAAGCCCCGACAGCCGAAACGCAACCGAATCGGAGTCCTTTTATTTTATATGCCTTAGCCAAGCCACAGATCAATTGAATTACCTAGGTATAGTTGAAACGAACAGAACATCAACCGTTGTAAATAAGTAGTGGAATTGAGCCCGTGAACTCAATTTTTCGCTAGATTTGTTGAATTAAGCATAAGTATAAACAGATGTTGGCAATTTCGGTATCTTTATAAATTAGAGAACGGTCAATGACATCTACCGACGCAAAGCGGAATTAAACGTCTAATGCCATTTACCGACGCAAAGCGGAACTAAACGACCAACGCCATCTAATGATGAAAAGCGGAACTAAAGGACTGATGCCCTCCACCGACTCAAAGCGGAACTAGTTGTAGCATCAGATGATTGGCTGACGCTAATGAGCCAACGCGAATGAAGCAAAGAAAAAGGAACGAACGAGGAGTGAAGTGGAGGTTCATTCGGTCGAGGCTTCATGCTTCTTCTTTTGGATGAGAGAAAATACGGTAGCCTAATTTTGTTTTCATTATTGTAATGCAACGCCACCTGTGTAGTGGATGCGGAACTTTTTTTGCTGTGTAAACATCTGTTTACTATCTAGTGAAGAAATACAATATTGCACAAAAGAAAATGTTCTACACAAAATATAAGGAGGGACCTCAATAATAATACACGCTACTTTAACAAATAAACCAGCACTAATAATTATTAGGTAGGTACCTAGTCAATGAAAAATTGTACAGCATCAAATTAAACAATTTGTATCTGTAATGGAGGTCGCACGCCACCAATGGCCGAAACCATAATTTACACAAAGAAAAGACATACCTGAACTCTTCTTCCTCCTCCTTTTGAAAATTATAGTTTCTACAGACCTTTATCCTCGTCGCCACTGTAAAGTCCTGTGTTTTAACCATCTCCCTGGCTCACCAATACACCAAGATCGAATCCTCGATATCGGTAGCTCTGCCATACTCGTGTGTCTGTTTTAGCCCTGTCTGGCATTTCCTCCCACGAGCCTCACGTCATGTCATCCGGACGTACGGATGACATTGACAGGTCGGGAGATTGACACCGGCAGTTACCTCACTTACTTGTGCATGTGAGATAGGGTACAGTATCTACTTAGTAGATACAAACACTACAGTAAAGTTTAAAAAAACGTGGACATTAAAGATCATTTTTTTCTGTTTGAAAGCTAGTATTGTGAACACTATTCAAATAGAATAATCCCTGTTTGATTATCAAAATATAAATGAAGAATTTTTCAAGTTACAAACACAGTCAGTACACAATTTAATCTGTCACCACTCCTCAAAACACTAATAGCAAATACAACTAATCGTTACTATAAACATAGATATAGATTACATCGCCACACCATACTCGACATTGAAAATCACTAATGTATGACTAATAAACTGACTGTTTCATATTATCGCCTTCGTGAATAATTATGTTGCTAAACAGTGCCATAGGCAAGATAATTATGTAGATGCGACACTCCGATCGAAGCTAAAACTTAACGGGTGCTAAGACGTGTAACTAGCGGCTTTTGCAGACATAATTTAAATAATATTTACATAACTCTTTTTGAGCCATACTTCGCTCCAAAACTGGAATCGCCGATGTAGGCCGTAAAGTAGCGAAACTGAAGTGGGAATGGGCTTGCCACGTGGTTCGCATGGATTCGGAAAGGTGGGCTCAAGGAGTCACAGGCTGGATACCCCGAGGGGGTAGAAGTACTCTTTTTGAATTTTAGAGCTTTGTGTATAAAAACGATTACAGCTCTATCATAGTGTTAGCATATACGGTATTTTTAATAATTTTAATAGTATTATTTTGTGCTTTATATGATCTGAGTTCTGTATTGAATGGTTATCTGGTTCGCACAGCGCTGAGTTTCTGTATTTGTTTGACAAGATGGCGCTGTGGTGTATGTTTTCACGCAATCCATTCGTTTTGATCACGTGACTCCTAATTTTGTTGAAGCGAGTCAAATCAGGTCAAGCTGTCAATCTCTGTAAAATGAATCGCGAGCATTATGCGCGCGCGTGCCGGGCCAGCCGGACATGCTAGAGTTGTTTTGTAACGAGATGTAATTGTAGGCATCATTTTGTACTAAAATCGTAATAAATATAGAAGTTTGCCTGAGATTACCACTGTGTTTATTCTACGAGATTGGATACGCTATTATATCAGAAGTTAGTATGTGAACTAGCCCACAATATGGTATGTACACTTATATTATTTTGATCAGTAAATGATGTGCTTTAGATGAATATTTGAAAAATAATAAGCTTTGTGATGTGAATCATTTTGTTTGTTTATTTGTTGGAAAATTTATAACATTTTGACTAGTAACTAAAACTAAGTAGGTAAGTATCTGTTCATCTAAAAACATTACGACAACGGTCAACGACCGTTGTACCTACCTATCTAACAAGTATTGAATGGTATTTGTTGTGTTTGTAGCGTATCATAATACGCACACATGTAGATGCTGAACAGTACCTACCTACCTACCCTTTGTCTTACCTATCTATTCGTTAAATACTTGTACTTGTACCCAAGTTGTACCTACCCAACAACTGTTAGGTACCTACATTGCAATTGCACAGGCACATTGCAAGGCATAAGAGTGAGTCTGTATTCCCGAAGGACGAGTCACATTTTGGTAAAACAAGAGTAGGTATTTTTTTCGCTCAAGCATTTAGGTAAGAATACTTAGTCTATCTCGCTTTAGCATTTTTTTGATCCTACTATGATGTTAGGTACCGTTGATTGAATGTACTTGCTTGTCATGGCGTTGCGTTGGCGTTGCGTACCTATTCGAACTATATTGCGCGTCAACGCCAGCTCGACTGCTAAACATTATAGTGTTACCGCGCTTTGTATCTCGGATATGCAAGCGTTACGATAGGTACCTACGTTTACGATTTTCTTATTTTATTCGTGATCAAGGCACTAGTAGCATATGCAATGCATATACGACGAGCGTAATGCTGTAGCTGGCTTAAAAATTCCCACTAGTTACATCAATAGAACTAGCAATGTACAGTACGCACAACGGATCTCTCTCTCTGAAGTTAGGTAAAAAAAAAAAAAACCGATTGTGCATTTATTGTTGTGCAGAAAAACGCGATAAGTACAAAGTTTTGTAAGTTCGATTCTTACAATTAATTTAATAGTCGTTCGTTTGTATAAGTTAGTGGCCAACTTTGGTGACGAAGTTGCTAGGTCACATTAAGGCCCCGTTGTGGTTACTAGAGCCGTGACCGACAGCTTGACGTGCCTTCCGAAGCACGGAAGCACTCACCTGTAAATGCCACTAGTGGTCACCCATCCAAATAGTGACCGCGTAGAATGTCGCTTAACTTAAATCATCACTAAAGATTGACAAAGCAAGCACCGCCACGGGTGTTTAGTAATAGTAAAACATGGATGGTTTATCTAGATAAGTAGATAATAAAAAAATATATAATATACATTATCTACAAATATAACCACGTTACGATTGTGGTAAATAAGTAGAACTACTGGAGTTCTAGGTTATTTCTTAAATACCTATTCATATTGCTTAGTGGCGAAGTTAAATCTACTTAGGTATTACTTTATTTGGTTCTTCAACCTGTTATAATGTGATAGTTACTAGATGACTTTTATCTAATAGAAAGTAAAAGTTATTTCAACTAGTCTCTGCATCGAAATATTGTCTGATACACAAATAAATAATATTGACAGGATATATCATTGTGATATATTGGTAATAATGTCACTATTTTGTTACATGGGTACATAATATTATCATCAATAAATATAATCTGTAGGTACGTAATAAAATATACCTAGGTACCTACTTTATGTTTAAGTATTGCTGGCTCAACCGTTCGCTACATTTATCTGGGATCTCGTGGTGGAAAAGGATGGTATTCACGGGCCAGGGATTGAGTAGGTACTTAGACAGAGACAGACGCTGCACAACCTGAGACTGTAGTAGGCATTAATGCGATTTAGGTCTTCTACGCATTGGGTACACCAGTCTCAAATGGCAGTAACGATGGCTTTGAAACTAACCTTGTTGACTTCATTATTTATAGAGTTGGTATAGTTCTGGTAGGTATACTGTGTTAGTTTGGTGTATCGTATAATATACAATAGGTATATTATGGATCGATATTTGATGTCATACTATACTGGATATTATTGCAATGAATTACGATTGATACAGTATGCTACAACTATAATATATTAATTTTGTGGATGTACTTATAGAACATGTAGTAGGTATGATTATATATTACAATTATATATTTATACCAACTGCATATTGTGTACCCACATAACACGATTATGTATGGTGCATATAACCCATAAATAATATACTATTTTGAAAATGGCGAATTATGCCATTGATTACTAAGTGATGATGTTCAATAATAAATATTCTATTAATATTACCAAATGGCTTTTTCTCTCGAACTACGTTACTAAAAGTATAGTTTAGTTAGTATAGTATAGGAAGTAGGTATAGTAAAGCAATTTCAAATAAGTACTATGATTATCTATACCTTAAATTATACATATTACATGACAATACTTGTTCATATTGCGCGCAAGATATTGTCCTCGGTGAGCGTGCTCAGTGAGACAATGCACTGTTATAGGCAGTGGTTCCCATTTGGCATCGGATGAACCGTAGCCTTGTTCTATTATTTATTATTAGTATAAAAGAAATATAATAATTATAACGTGTAAGCGAATTCACTTTGTTTACAATAATTTGGAATAATAATGTGTTCAGGTTCACATTCACTTGACTAAAATATTAGTAGGTAATTTTGGGTACCTACCTAAGTAAATATTTACAATACATAATGATAGTTGAGTCTAAGTTGGATTCAAAACACCTATTAGTGATCCGTGGAGTTGTGTGCAACAAATGCTAAGTAAACTTCTGTCAGTATACATTAATTTGAATTTTAATCACTTTAAATAAATTATTATTAAAACAAATAATAAATTATTAAATTTTGCTAGTTTTAAAATGGGTAAATTGTCAAGCTGAATTATTATATCCAAGTTGTATACTGACCACGGTTAAATGTATAAAATTGGTTGTATAAATCGAATCCTTAACAAGGCGAAAATGGTGATTTAATATGCAATTTTGTAATATATATAAGACAGAAGAATACAATAAATTACCAACCAAGACTACCAACCTTCTTACCTACTTACATAATTATAGCTTAAGCTCATTATAAGTGGACTATAAAGTTCTTCGATGAGTAATAATAAAGTTCTTTAAACCGAAATTAATATAAAATATTTGATTAAATTATTGAGGGATGGAATCATTTAATCAAGATCCATTTATACCTGTACAGTATTGCACAGTCGTTATTAGTCAAAATCAGTCAAGACACATGGGCATTATCATCAATAACAATTAATAGTGATGTGGCGGTGTTAAAATATTGAGTTGCTACTTGCATATTATATTATTATTATGATGTGATAAAGTATTAAATTATTTATGCATTGTTTGTTAAAATGCAAATTATGGACAGGATAATAAAATAATGATATAACTCGATACAATAACTGCCTATGTCGTGTTTCGACGTTTTATGGTTTAAAAAAAAAACAATATTCCGCACATTAATGGAGTGTGAGGAATGATAAATTGCTATATCAAAGCAGATTGAAGGTTTATTGGTAATGTAAATGAAGGCGTTATATTCGTACCTAACTAATTTAATTTTAATGTTAATCAAGATGGTCGAACGGTGCTTGGGAATCCAATTAAAATATATATATATAATATATATATATTGTTTGAGGTTTGGTACCTAACTATTATTATTTTTCCGAAGTATAATATATTTTCTAATATATGTTTGGTAATATGTACTGACTGGTTCCGTACAGAAGGTATTTCGGATTATCAACTGGCTAAACCTTTGCTGCATTAAGATGATTACTGGCGAACTTTCGATACTAGAGGCTTGAACATAAGTATTGAATTGGGAAACATGCCACCGAATTGCGGTGCTCACTGTTTATTTTATTTATAGAATGTTTAGTTCTGAAAGTAAACAGTATTCATCCTTATAATATTTATTTAAACAACAAGGATATTATGTTTGGGATTTAGTGCCCAATTCACTTAATATTGATATTGTGTTCTAACAATTATTTAGATTTATTAAATATAATAATAATCTTATTTATTTAAATATATTCTTATATTTAAATAAATAAGATAAATAAGAATATATTTAAATATAAGAATATGAGAATATTCTTTATAAGAAATCATTTCCAGTCAAGTCCTGTATAAATAAATCTAAATGATATGAAGACAGATTAAATAAATTAGTCAAATTATTATTGCAGTCAATAAATATTGCTAGTATGAAGTTGTAATTTATAATATATAGTTGAGATTAAAACACTATAATAATAATAATAGGCCTTTACATCTATTGAAGATGATTTATACAGCGTCAGGAGGCAACCTATGCCTACACTTAACGGGACACTGTAGTGCCTGGGACAATGTTTAGATGGAGTAGGCTTGCCCAGCACCTATACCATCCTCTCAGCCTAGTCAGCCGTATCCACAGGAAAGACAAGGTCAATACGTGCGGAGCTGACTAAGCCAAGGGTTTCCTCACGATGTTTTTCTTCACTAAAACACTATATAATCATTGTAATATTGTTATTCAGAAGCTGATATTTTAAGCATTGTTAAATTATCAAGGTGCTTAAAAGCTAAATACTTCAAGTTACAGGTACCTATTTGATAAGTAGTTATGGAATCAATTATATTTTAGTATTTATTAGGTACCTATACCTATAAAAATCCGAAACTTATGATTATGATAATCTCTACAAAGCCTAGTAAATGAAATGTATTGCTATGTTACAGTAATCACTATGAAGAAAATGAAAGGTGCTGCTATATTGCGGTGATCACGCCATGTTGGTGAAAGTGAGACATTCTGCTATATTGCAGTGATCACTCTGAAGAAGATGTATAAGTGAAACATGCTGCTATAATGCAGTGATCACTATGAAAAAAAAAAGTATAAACGAAACAGACTGCTATAATGCAGTGATCACTACTATATAGGTTTAGGTGAGACATTCCACTATATTGTGGTGATCGCCGCCTATAAGTTTATTATTACCTATTATAATTATAGTGCAGAGGTGAGACATTCCACTATATTGTGGTGATCGCCGTCTATAAGTTTATTATTACCTATTATAATTATAGTGCAGAGGTGAGACATTCCACTATATTGTGGTGATTGCCGTCTATAAGTTTATTATTACCTATTATAATTATAGTGCAGAGGTGAGACATTCCACTATATTGTGGTGATTGCCGTCTATAAGTTTATTATATCTATTGCTAATTATAGTGCGGAAGTGAGACATTCCACTATATTGTGGTGATTGAGTTTATAATTATCTACTGTTAATTATAGTGTGGTAGTTATGGTACCGATATTAGTGAGACTACAGTAACTACACTGAATAGTTCAATAATATTACCAGTTATTATTATCTACCAATATTTTTTTAAATCAATTATACCTACTAGACATTTTACCATCACTATTAATTGTGGTACGCGATTAGATCAATTAGTGAAATTAAATCAAATCACGACACAATATGAAATATAATAGAAACACTTTAAACGATGAAAGTTTATTACCTGTTTGAAAGACTACGTTAAATAAGTAGTCATATTTTTGAAGCAACTTTATTTAGTTTATTTCATTAAATAAATGTATTCATTATTAGAATACAAGTAATTAAAAAAAAATCATTGAAAATTTTACAGCTTTATTCAAAGTAGCTGAAAAAGTTCATGTAATTTATATTTGATTTATATTTTCAGGTATTCCAGCTATTAGGTACTCACCATATTTTACAGTGGCAACGGTGATCTACTTATGACGTATAATACTGAAATAATTTTAAATAAAATAAAATATGGGTATTATATTAAGTATATTTGCGACCAACTAAGAGAGTTATTTTTTTAAAAGTTTATTAATAATTTATTAATCTTCACAGATCGCATTCCGGTAACTCCCTGTATTTGGACAGCGGCAACTATAACTTACATTCTTTAGGATTGTGTTTCTTTTATTAACATAATTAGTTTTGAAAATGAATGCATCATTGTTTTAATTGCTTTATAATTGTTCATATTATAGTTAGTACTTTAGTAATTAAAATAGGCCTTTAAATGAAAATATGTAACTGTTACATCATAAAGAAATGAACTATACATATACTAACACAGTGTTAGTATAATTACGTTTAGCTAAAATAACAATTTTTGTATACATTTCATATATCATAATTTGTGAAGCTGTTGTAATAATTAGATAGCAAGTATACTATGTAAAATATAAATGCATAATAATATTACCTAAATATAAAATATTACTATGCATTTCGGTCCAAACCGTTTTTGTATTATTATTAAAATCTTTATTTATTATTAAACATTAAAAAGAGATAAAGTTTTAAATTAGTTAAGATTTTGTTATAAGAGTAATTTTGGAACTGATTAACCAATGTTTTGGGTATACTACTACTACATAGGACTACTTATTACAATAAAAATAGTTGATAGATAAATATAATGTAATCTGTAATGTAATGTTTTTGCACGCCCAGGAAGACTGGCAATGCTCTTGGCATTAAGTCCTCCTAGCACTACATATTTGTTTGAAATTTTCAAATAAATAAATAATCTCAATATTCAGTCTGATAAACTACAGGACAAGTCCAAGATAAACATTATTATTATTATTAATTTATATATTATTCTGCTATCGTGTTAAAGGTATAACTAATCATAGATGTTTGATTTATATAAATATTTATATTTTGTTGTCTACTTAAGTACTTGAATAGATCTGGATCTCAATGTTAGTTTTAATTTACTTAGTCTAATTTTGGGTTAACTGTTGCATTGTGAATGTTGTGTTCGCCTATAATTGGTGTTTGCACTAGACATAAGACTACTAGAATAAGAATATAATGTTGTTTCTGTGCACGGCACTGTTGGTGATCTTATTAATAATAAATAAATAAAAAAATAAAAAAATATGTTCATACAGCTCATTCGTTATGAGTATAAACAGTTGTATGAAAGTTGTGGTTGCATATTTTGTAACTTCATTCTGAAGAGATTACATAAAGTCAAAATATTCTTAAGTTTCCTTTATCTTGTTGTTTACTAATTTTGTTTGGTTTATCGTTGAAGAAAGTACTTTATTATGATAATTTTATTATATTGATGGTAATCTTGTATAATTAATGTATGATTTGATTTGATATCGTAAATTAAGGTTTCATATTATATTATTTATCCACCATGATTTGTACTGTATAGAGACATACACCTAGTGGAATGGCCGGGTCGGAATAGAGACATTCCGTTAATAGGACGGCCGACTGTTAGCATATACGGTATTTTTAATAATTTTAATAGTATTATTTTGTGCTTTATATGATCTGAGTTCTGTATTGAATGGTTATCTGGTTCGCACAGCGCTGAGTTTCTGTATTTGTTTGACAAGATGGCGCTGTGGTGTATGTTTTCACGCAATCCATTCGTTTTGATCACGTGACTCCTAATTTTGTTGAAGCGAGTCAAATCAGGTCAAGCTGTCAATCTCTGTAAAATGAATCGCGAGCATTATGCGCGCGCGTGCCGGGCCAGCCGGACATGCTAGAGTTGTTTTGTAACGAGATGTAATTGTAGGCATCATTTTGTACTAAAATCGTAATAAATATAGAAGTTTGCCTGAGATTACCACAGTGTTTATTCTACTTGATTGGATACGCTATTAATAGTTACATGTCTTTGTCTCGAAAATTAACCAGTTATGAGTATGCTAGCTAGTACCATCGAGATCTTGCAAAAGATATGCGATTCTATATATTCGTATAACACTATTGTATGGCACGTATGCTTTGAAAAAACATAGCACACCTGCATTTTGCAAAAAAATATGCACATTGAAATATGAGCCTTATGAAAATAATATAAAGCTCAATCTTCCTTGTACATCTTGTATAAATAACATTGAACACTAAACCTTCGATAATAGATATTATAATTATTATTTAGCTGACGCGCTTTAGCTCCGCAGTCAATCGTTTACCAAACGTCTAACTAAATGGGAAAACCGATTAAAATCTATTCAGTACTTTTCAGTACTTTCCCATACCACGTCATAAGAAGTATCGGGGAACTTACATTTACTCAGTTTATACTAGTTATTCATAGATTTATCTCAAATTCTCTGTTATGTGCGTCTTCCGGTCCATGGTATTCGAAAACGTTTATCCCCCAAAGCTTATCAATTCCTTGACCTATAGGGCTAGTTACTTACTACTTTAACTTTCTTCAACTATTACTTCTCAAGTCATGTGCAATCAAAATGCTCGTCCAACATGTAATTTAATTAAATATTTAAAAAAACCCTCCGACTTTGATACCCATATTGAGGGAGTTGTGAAAAAATATGTAATCCGCCATTTTGTGGCGGTGGCCATCTTGACTGATTTTTATCAAACATAGCTAAAAACACTCCCGACTAATTCCCCTTTTAAACAATAAAAACAAAACCAAAATCGATTCATTCGTTCGTGAGCTACGATGCCTCAGACACACACACAGACACGTCAAACTTATAACACCCCGTGGTTTTTTGTCGGGGGCTAATAAAATCTTCCTGATTTATATTCTGTGATTGAGTTTTTTATTTTATTTACAGCGCACGCAGCTCAATCGAACGGCCAAATCCAAATATCAGACGATAGTGCGGTGGTGCTAAGAAAGCGACGTACAATAGAATCCACACAGCCGTCCACCACTCGAGCTGAGAAAGCGGGAGGGAAGCAGTTCAACTACAATAAACTGGTCAACGATCGAGCTACTCTCAACCTGGGGAATAGAACACCGAGAAACGCGAGAGACGCTCATTCTAAGAGCTTGAACCAAGGTATTTCAAATTCTAGTAATTTAGTACCTACTAACTAGATCATACTAATATTATAAACGCGAAAGTTTGTATGTATGGATGTTACTCTTTCACGCAAAAACTATTGGTCCAATTTGGGTGAAACTTGGAATACATAGTTCGTAGCCTGGATTAACACATAGAGTACTTTTTATCCCGGATAATCAACAGGATAAACAGATAACCTCATAGATGCCACAGACGAGGGGGTAAAGGTGGCGAAGTTCTACTCGAACTTCGTCTAGTGTTCCATACCATTGACACGCAAAGAAGAAGAACAGGATAAAACGGGACGCGGACGAAGGCGAGAGCGGAAGCTAGTTACTAATATAAGCAAAATCATCATCATCATTTCCCTGCCCTTATCCCGGGCTAGGCGGGGTCGGCACAACATGTCTTTTTCTTCCACTCGCTCCTATCATTCGTCAACTCAGAATCTACTCCTCTCACATTCATATCCTCTTTCACACAATCCAACCACTTCTTCTTCGGCCTTCCTCTTCCTGCGTAGGTACGCGGTATTTTTACTTCAAATATTTTGCTTATATTAGGTAATATAAGCAAAATATTTGAAGTAAAAATCTCTAGTTGAGAAGCGGACTATTATTTTAATTTGACTGCTCATTGCAGTGAAAGAAGATCTACTTATCGACCTGGACTTGCCGCCTTGCACCAAAGCCACCTCACCCTCGAAGCGATCCGCAAACCTTCACACTTCGATCTTGGACGAGCCGATTGATGTTCCAGAAATAGGTGAGTTTATCCTACTAATATTATAAATGCGAAAGTTTAGATGTTTGGATGTTTAGATGTTTGGATGTTTGTGTTTCAATCACGTCAAAAACACTGAACCAATTTGGATGAAACTTGGCATATATATAGTCCGTAACCTGGATTGACATATAGGCTACTATTGACATATAGGCTACTTTTTATCCCGAATAATTAACAGGATCTACAAGATAAAATGAACGAAAAGGATTAGCAGCGCCAATTGGCAAGAGGATTTCATTGTCATGTCATGTCACGTCAGTTTGACAGGGCGTAGTACTACCTCTTTGGTCTAACGACTAGCGTTTGACATTCCAGTACGAGTTCGGTGTAATGAGGTGTAATGTCATGTTTCTCAAAGTATCCGCTCGGTACACGCACAGATAATATAATGTACACGGAAACTGTAGACGCGTACGAAGTCGCGGGTAACTACTAGTTTTACAATAAAATAGACATTTTCATCACGATGATATACATATATGATAGAGATTACCCAGTAGATTGGTTAGATTTTTTGTCATTTACAGTGAAATTGGACTGATTTACTATTGATTTTGAATTGGACGTAGATAAGCAAACTGATTTCATTTTTTTCTACCATTACCACTAAGCCAATGACATAGCTCTCAGTTATCATGCTGTAGCACAACAAATACTATGGAATAGAAAATAATACGTTTCGGGGACGAGTTGCGTCAAAGAAGTACATAAACAAAACATAAACGAACTACTCATTCCTTCCAAGACTTGCCTCTAAGTCTAAGTCATTATGCTGTATTTTCTAAGACCAATCATTATTTTCAGGTCTAGAAGCAGATTGGACGCAGCAAAGCACAGAAAGCCTGCCCACATACTCCACACATCAACAAAACGTCCAAACTCACTCCAATATGTACGGTGCTAAATCTATGGATAACTTAGCTTCAACACTGCCAACAGTCACACAAGACCCGTTCGATACATCACAGTTTTGGCCCGCAGACCGATACAAATATGATACAAATAGTTCTAGCAGACCCAACTATGATACAAATAACACTAGCAGACCTAACTATGATACAAATAGTACTAGTAGACCTAACTACGAGATGCAAGGTAGCAGATCTAACTATGAACAAAGTGGTAGAACTAATTACGAAATACAAGAACGTAGTAGATACAGCTATGAAGCTCAGACAGAACCTAGTGTAAGTCAAAATGAATCTCAGAAATACTCGCGAACGTCAACTAATACACAGATATACAACAACCAGACGCCTACTAGAAATAACTCTATACCTAACAATTACCCATACGGTGCTGTTAATTCCTCTACATACGAAAATACTAATGCTCTCTCTATAGAAAAACATGTACCAAATATGAACAACGCTCTAAATATATCTACAAATGCTCCAGTTTCGTCGATTGCGACATCCTTAGCTGATATGTCGCTGGACGACAGAATATCCGAATCACTGAATCTCAGATCGAAGAACTCGAATGGAGAGAACTTGTACTCGAATAGCCCCTACCAAATCCCGCCATCGGCCGGTCCGAGCAACGTCGGCACCGAATATAATGATATTCCTCTATACAGTAACAGTAATTTCGATATAAATCCAACGCAACAGCAATTTTTACTAGAAACAAAAGATTACTACACGAAGTTGTCGACACCAGCGAAAGCAACCCCTAATAACTACGAGAAGAACATTTACGTACCAAAGTATGAAGATGAAGCGGAGAAATTGAAGAATTTTAGTGATAATTTGGAGAATTCGAAAAATTACTCTGCATTTAAATACCAGAATGTCGACTATGCTAGTTATTCAGACATGAATGCGGGTAGAAGTGTGTACGATGAAGTGAACGGTAGTGTGAGTAACGTGTATAGTGAGATTGGTGAGGCGGGGAGTGTGTACGCAATTTCGCCGCATTATACCAACAGAGGGTTATACGACGAGGTTTATGAAGAGGCTCCGAGACCGCACAGACCCGCCCCGCCTTGCCCTATGCAACCTAAGTAAAATAAATAGCAGAATACTAATTCAAGACAATAAATTATTCCTGTTTTTGGTAAGTTTGTACAGGGGCCTGATTCTCACTTTGGTAGAGATTTTACTCTAATAGGGATAATGCCAAAATGACATCTAAAACTCGTGGGTGAAACGAGAAGCATACTTGAAGTCTACTCACGTTTCTACTCTGTGTAATACAGACAGATGCAAGCGTCGTCTCTGTATAATTTCTTTGACGTTGAAATACATCTTACTAAAGTGTGGAAATGTACATGCAACACTTCGATGAAAGTCTTGGGTTGCAAATCCAACTTGGTACATTTTTGGGATTATTAATTTACTCAATGAAGAAATAAGAAATGGCGTCATGACTGAATGTAAAGATGTCTAGGTTGATTGTTAAAATGGTTGAATGATGTTTCACTACTTGCACTGAATTTGTGCTGCACTGTGGAGCAATTTCTACACTTAAAAAATTAATTGTAATGAGGCTCTGTTGCATTCATAGAACGGACATTGAATTGAAATATTGAACTAAATTAAAATATAGTCGATTGTAATACTTTTATATACAATCTGATTGTCCAAAGTTGCTTATGATTTTAATATTGCTATAGGAGGTAGCTTTTTATTTTTAACTTCTTTAAATAATAAAGATTGGCAGCAAGGGAATGAAAAAAATCCATATTCTGAATGATGACTGTTTGATTAAAATGTTACGTTGTTAAGTGTCTAACTTATTTGATTGTAAAACCTAATTATGATGATTTCGTTGCAGTTTTTGTGTGAATTTTACATCATTGTGAGAATTATTTGATATTAATACCATACTCGAATGTTATAAGTTCTATTAACTTTATGTAAGAAAGCAATACCTGAAAAACATCACGGTGCCACGCCTAGTACCTGTTAGTTTAATTAAGTACGTCGATATAAAGAATACAATACATCACTTCCTAGCCAGTTATATCCTCCTTCGAGATACATTCATTAGAATACTCTAAAAATTCCATCCACTTTGAAAGCATTTTGAAAACGGTTGTTTTTTTTTGACGTCATAATTATGTTTTTTTATATTGTGTGATATAAAAAAATGCCTTTTTATTTTTAATTGATTAAATTGTGGCTCGTGGGACTGTAGCTAGCTAATTGATCAAAATAGTTTATACGAACCGCGAGGCAAACGTATCGCCAAAAATATGGGTCACATAATAATAATAATAATAATAAGCCGTTTATTCCAAATAATGATTTGATTACATTCAAAGTTTAAACAATAGAATACTTAGTTAAAATCAGATGCATGCATTAATTTGAATAATAATATTAGGTATGTAAGTATATAATTAATTTAATTTGGGCACCCATCGTTGGGTGTAGGCCTCCTCCATCCATCTCCATAGGGGTCGATCTGCCGCCTGTCTGGTCCATGTGACGCCGGCGGTATGCTCGATGTCGTCGCGCCAGCGCATCCGCGGGCGCCCGCGCGCTCGCCGAGCCTCGGCGTCGCGCGGGTACCAGTGTAGTAATCGCTCGGTCCATCTCCCGTCAGATGTGCGAGCAACATTTTTATGGGTCACATAACCATGAGTATTTTAAAATATTGTTGATGTTTCTTTAATTAGATACTTTTTTAACCCGATTTGTTTAGACTTTTGGTTGGACTTTAAGCTAATACAAAACGAACACAAGCATAATTCAATTTACTAAACAGCTAATTTACTAGTCTCACATTCAAACTTTATGAAACAAAAATTTACTTCTTATCCTAATAAGTAACATTGTAATGTAAAATACCAAGATTTCGTATGACTGAAAGATTGAAAGATGTTCATGTAACATAATTACGAATTAAAATAGACCGTCTATTGTAAAACTTAGAAGTTGAAAATTATTATTGTATTTTGTATAAATTTGGCATGAAAAATGTACGTTGTTTTTAACTATGCAGAAGAGAAAAATAAATAATATATGTAAATAAGGTTCCATATCTTGTGAACAATTTGTAAAGTTCCATTTTAATATTTAATGTAAATAAGCTAAGTTTTCCAATGGATGATGAATAAAGATTGGAGATCTATATTTTGTATATTTATTTTTAATCCCAGAACACTCATTTGGTTGGCGAGTTTAGGTGAGTAAGTAATAACTAAAATAACTTTTACATTATTCAAATTACTTCACATACTAAATTTATTTTTCTTATTTTAGGTACAAGTGGATCTGCTGTTTACAAAAGCGATCACAAGTCTTCTGTATTCTGTAAAAGCTTCGTTCAACTGGAGTTGGGGTAAGTTTTTTATTTTTATGAAATAAAGTGATAGATCATGCAGATGAGCCATCTGATGATGTTATACACTTGCAGTCTTATGAAAAAACTGAATCGCTCTCATGCTATACGACGTTAACTTTTGTACTTTATTTAGTTTGGACAGTAACTTCTCGTCGTTGAGACGGGCCTATGAGTGAGAATTTTCCAGATCATCTGCTAATACGTCTTTTTTTTTAAATATAATATAGAATGTCGTTTGGCCACAATCTCACCTGATGGTAAGTGACGATGAGGCCGACGTTGAAGCAGGACAGTCTAGAAGACACCTATTCACTCTTGCCTTGAAATGATCCAGATTATATTTATCAGGAAAGACAGAAGACGGCGACGAGCAACGTCTCAACTTTTGAGAGGCTATTCTAGATAAGACCGTTGATGTTTTACGGTTACCTATGGACACAGTTTTACGAATAATATTGTATCCTAATCATTTCTCCGATAAAGTCAAGGCTAAGGCCAACCCTTACATGTGTCAAGGGACGCGAGTTATGTAAAAAATCGATTTTGCTTAGATCATTAATTACGTCAGCTCCAACGATTTCTTGTGTTGATGGCGATATAGCTATCTAAGACGCAAGAGGTGCGAGGTGCTTGTAACCCCCCCCCCCCCCCCCCCCCCCGTCACGAACCAAGCCGTTTTGCCTTAGTAAGGGCTTGACACTATCGATGTAAATGAAAGAAGATAAGACAACAAACAGTACTATTTTCAATTGAGGACGTTTTGCTCTCAGAGCATTTTACATTACAGTCGATGTGTACCTAAGAACATTTAGCTTCCAAAACCTTCTGATCCGTAATGTATTTCGTATCACTATGCTTATTCGCCTAAGCATTCGAAGCACGGAAGCGCTCATATGTAGGTAAATGCCGCTAGCGGTCATCCATCCAAATAGTGACCGCGCAGAACGTCGCTTAGGCATTCGGTGATGATTGACTAAGGACTAAGCAAACTACGTCACGAATGTTTCTACATCGATTCGAGAATCTAGCATTACTTAGCAATCGGCTAAAATAAATATGGTTGGTAAAGCTGTTATTAGAAGCAGTAAATCTCTCCTGCGATGTAATGGCGTCGTTACAACTTCTGAGAAAGAGTAATTGGACTGATCTAGAAATTTTTACTCAGAATTCGGAATCATATAAAAAATGTTTGAAAGCTTATTGCTGCTGCTTGAATACTGGTTTCCACAGTCGAGAGGTGTTACTAAGAGATGAGAGAGTCGAGAAAATTACATAATCCATCTACAAAAGATAGGAAATCCTCAAAGAACACATTTTCATAATACGTTATAAGTAGGTAAGTAATTGAGTAGAGTTTGTTTGAAGTATACAAACAACAAGTGCGGCCTACTAACCGCATTTTCGTCTCTATTTCTGCCCTTATTACTTATTCCTTTTAAAAGGGATATTTTCACAAGCATCAAGTGGGTACATAGGAAAATATTCCTTTTATAAGTCTTTCTGACCGAATGTTCGCTATCGTAAGTGATACCTAACCCTACCATTCCTCCCAAAAGCTAAATGTTAATGGAAGGTCACTTGGCGGTTGTTTTATTTTTCAATCAACTCACGTAGTCTAATTGTAGAGCATTTATAGAGCTAAATACAGAAGTGTCAGGTAGGTAGCTTACACCAGGTAATGAAGGCATTTGGTATGAATTTAATGTAGAGCAGCGGTGACATGGGTCCCGGGTTATCTGCGTCATTAGCATTCAGGGATGTGTTCGAGCGATAACTTTCCGCGTAGGCGCAATTATGTACTCTAGTTCCACAATATCACTCATTGTGAATACTCGTAATTAGACGAATTACGCATTTAAAAACCTAATATATAACTTACGGTATTATCGCTGCATATCACATAAAAGTTAGGTACCTAATTGGTGTCCGAGTGAAGTGGTTCAAGTGCTGAAGCTCCAAGTCCGGCTAATATCGCGTTATCGTTCTGATCGTCGTGTACTGTAACATCGGGGCTGGTTGAGCCACAGTTCGGGTGATAGTTAGTAGGCTGGATATGTAGGCGGCGAGGTAGCTCGTGAATGGAGAGGCTTGGGATCGATACGGCGGCGTGCGCAGGCTCGCTCGAGACACAGCTGGCAGGGCCGCGCTCGACACCTTCGCCCCGTGCGGCCAAGACTTCCAAACCCTCCTCCGAGGAACCCAGTGCATCTATCACGGATATGTTCCGGTCACAACGGCAGTTCTAAACGGTGCGTACACTTTAAGATACCTGTAAACGTCCTGCCCACCCCTATGTCGGTCGCCATTGGAAAAATCGTGAAACCTGTTACGCGAACATAACAATTTATTAGTGCCGTGTGAATGTTTGTTTGTCAACTTTAGAGTTAAAGGATATTCAAAGATACCTAGTGCTTTCTCCGTGATCTAATAGACCACCTGTAAGTTGTTTATTTTACAAAGTTCATAGCTTTTATAACTTACTGCCATTTTTATTCTCAATGTCATAGGATCAAAATCCTATCAATGTCTATCGGTATAACTTGATCAGATTCTAATTTAACTTATAAAAACACCGACTATGTAAACGTTATATTGATTTTACTTCTATCCCTTAAATGGCATCGGTACAACATTTGCGTAGGAGGTACCCAAAGGGCAGAAGTGCCTACGTCAGCAGGTTCGCTATAACGGTATCTACGAGTAGGTATATTGGGTAGCTCTATACATTGATCGAATAATACATAGATTACTGAACGTTTTAACAAGATTAAAGATCGACGAGTGCTGTACTGCTGTAGGTAGGTAACTAAAGTTGTTGTGTTGTACTACATAAATAACGAAAGTGTCTATTCAGCATTCGAACTAGGTACCTAGATACTTAGGTACTCTTAGATTATCCGTGCTACTAAAATCTTTTTTATTAATAAATTCCACAGCTCTTAGAATAAAGAATCCATAAATGTTCTGTTTTTTGTCTATTTGACTCAATATTATTTTGGGCTTCGATTTTTAATGCTTACGTTTACCTACCTTACATTGCCTAATTTAGTTAAATAAAATAAATAAATAAATAAATATTCTTGGACTTTACACACAACACCCTCTAGTCCCAAACTAAGCATAGCTTGTGATATGGGAACTAGATGGCTGATAGAATACTTATATACGTTTTTTTTTGTAAATACATACTTATATTACCCAGACATAGAACAAACGTCTATGTTTTCCACGCACAAATGTTTGTTCTTAGTGGGGATCGAACCCACGACCCACAGCACGGAAGGCAGAGCTAGTTAGCATTAGTTAGCATTTTCTATGCTCCTACAAATTCCATAAAATAAGTTATCACTCAATTTTTTAATAACTACTTTCCCAATCAGAAGATAATACGATTTATCACATCCTTTTATACTATTTAGAAATAAGTAATAGTTCTACCCACCATTTACTGTACCATAAACCAAGGAGGTTTGAACTTATTTAGTCTCAAGCCCACGCACACATTTGCAATGGTCTCCAATAAAACTAACTCGATTTGAAACTATTGAAAGAAAATACTAAATCATTTTCTGTACTTACAGCTTTCAATGATTAGCTTTGGAAAAAGCGTGGGCTTAGAGTGGAGACCGATCAGATCGGTACGTAACGTATGTTTCGTTTGAACTTTGAACTTTTGCTATCGTTAAACAAACTTACTATTTTAATCGGATATAATTAGCGAAAGCTCAATCTTACTTTCTATAGGCGTAATTAAATTTACTTCAACCTTGAAATATAATATGAAGCGTAATTTGAGATAATGGATGCTGTAATGTAAGAAATTGCCGTTTCGTTGTTAGCCTCCACGAAATTATTCGTAGATTCGCCAATAAGATAAGTTGTAACCGGGGCGTCTGAGTTTTGTTTTAGTTTGTTATTAAAAACGAATATCGAAATACAACTTGCGAGATATTTGTATGAAAATCGGTCTGTATCGGGAGATTTTGCAAACGATTTTATTGCAAGGTAGATTTTCCGATAAACTGTAAAATAATCTAGTAGGTATTAGTTCCTCCTGCTTATTTTAATTAGGCTCGTTTTCTGGTAGCAGCAATTGCGAATACGGACCTACCCAGTAATTTTTCATTCCTATAAATACAAATTACTATAGTCAAAACTTATTTGTAGTACTAGGTTTCGGATAGGTTAGGTTTAGGATACGAAAAAAGAAGAAACACAGTTTACTTAATAAGTCCAAAGTTTTTTCGGAATTACCTATGAATGCGGGAATATTCAGCCTACGGCTATGAATTTGGGGGTAAATGTTTCACTCAATCTTGAGCGTTTAAATCTCAAGCCAATTAAAGTCAGAAACCTTAGTATAATTAAACCTTTACGAACGCTTTCATTTTACTACAAAATAACAAACATATAGGTGTCTATTTATAGTAGCTACTATTACTAGGTTTTGAGGTATTTACAACTCCAGGCAATCACATCACAAGGTATGTACCTACTTGTATGTCACATGAAATAAATAGGTAGTAGGTACTTACACGTGGGTAGGGCGTGAAATCGTACCTATATTGATTAATTTCGTTCGCCTCAGATTCCCCCAGGCTGCAAGGTATCGTGTAAATAAGTTCTCGAATTCTACGCCTACGTTGATTACTTTGTACATTTCGGTATGATACTTGGAACTTTGTTGAGATATTTTATGTCCTAACTATAGCTAACTTTGTCTAAAACTTTAGACGAATTCATGGTAAGAATAATTTCATCATTTATATCAAGAGGAGTTGAAAGGGATTGAACAACGTATTAGGTACACTCGTAAACAAGTAATTAAATTAAAAATTTAATTTCTGTTTCTGTTTATCCTCTCCATCCAAAGGTTGTCTGGAAGAGATCGCTTTTAGCGATAAGGCCGCCCATTGTCCTGTTTCTTCATTGTGTATATTAAAGTGTTTATTTATCTATCTTAAAAAAACCCCCGAATCTTGGACCGATTTTCATCAAACATAGCTAAATCCACTCCCGACTAATTCACCTTTCAAACAAAAAAAAAGAAAATCAAAATAGGTTCATCCGTTCGGGAGCTACGTTGCCTCAAACAGACACACACACACGCAGACACGTCAAACTTATAACACCCCGTCGTTTTTGCGTCGGGGGTTAAAAAACACAATATTCATTTTTGGGATCCTTTTTAGTGACGGAACAATTAATAGGTGACCCACCTGATATAATAATGCATTACCTACAGCCACCTCAAAGCACGTTTACTGAGGAGTAAAATATGAATTTCCCAATTTCGAAACATTTTTGAAAAAAAAAACTGTAATATTTCTGTCACGGCCAAACCTTGTCTACTTAACACTTAATTTTAATTGTTTGCTAAGTGGTACAAAATTCCTAAAATGAGTTTAACTCAGAGTTCATCCACTTAAGTACATAAATATCTCACCTACACTACCTTCATTCTAACTTGGCGTGGGTAGCCGTGGGTAGCAAACGAATAAAAAACTTGTGAAAAGTGTTTACAAGAGAAAGGAACAATCTTGGGTAGACCCTTGTTGGATGGTACAGTCTGCGACAATAAGCTGTTTAAAAATCATATTTTTATAGATATGTTACGGTACCAGATTTCATAAAAATGAATCCAGATGCCCTACTTAGTACGAGTTTTGGTGTATAAAACCGGTGTAAAACGTTACGCCCAGCACACCAGTGTGCTGATTGGTATGGAGAGACTGAGCGGATTCTTTGAGTAGCTTGACGGGCTCGGTATAGTATATACCAAGGTTCTCAAAAAATCCGCTCAGTATTTTCAAACTAATCAGCGCACACTGGTGTGCTGGGCGTGACGTTTTACACCGGCTTTATACACAGTAAACTCGTACTAGGGCGTCAGATGAGAACTCTAATGAATAACTAGCCAATTTACTGTGTCAGTCAAAGTTTGATTTCTATGTTATATTTTCTTGACGCTGACTGTAGTACGTGGGGTCGAGATTAAGAACTCCGTAACGCGGTAAAATAAGATGTCAGCTTTTCTCTTCTTTAGCCAGTTACCTAAAGTTATTGTGTTCTTCGCACGGGTGTGGCTTGAAAAACTTTTGCTGGACGTGCTTAGCGAACCTTACATCAACGATTATTATATTTATCGAAACCAATGCAAATTACGTTTATAGTTTCCACTCATAAAATATTGGTATCGTTTCGCGTCTTTAGTCTAGGACAAAAGATAAGTAGGTACCTATGTTTGTCGTGCATTGCAGATTACACAAACACACTGTCGTCCCTCTCGCACGATTCGCAACGTTCAACTTCTAATAGTTCGAAGTCCAAACAGCATAGATGGACGTGTCTTCGACTGTATAATAGGAAAGTTCAAATCAACCGTCTTACTTTCACTGGAAGTCTCTGAAAGTACCTAAGAAGTTACAATCTGCGCGTAATGAAGTTTAAAAAGCACTGCAATATACTCAACGGGTATTTTATGTCAACTTTATGTGCTTGCAATATCTAGAGCCACATCGTAGAGTAATTTTATAGGTAAGGTAGACAAGCTAGGGTTGTCAGTATCATTATGAGAAATTGATCGAACAAGGAGGTCCAGGTAGTTCAATGAAGACGTTCCCTGTGAAGTAACGCACTGCGTCCATTACTCTACCTTATCAGTTTGCCACGTTCCACTACTACTTTTGTCCTAGTATTCGAGATTCTTTGACAGTTTTCAATGAAAATCTCTACAAATCTATATGCAAAGTTTTTCGATTGGTATGTAGTTTTTCTAATCTTGTGTAGGTACAAAGACTAAAAAAAACAACGCATTATTATATTTATCATTTTATTACTCGTAAAAACATGTAGGAAAAAATCCTATATAGAAAAGACCCACGTACCAACCCTAGGCTGAGCGCACCATACATAGTAAGACCATGGACTAAAAAAATAAATATAATGTAGCTTATTTTAATGAATTTTTATCTGTTATTATTATTATGTTTTATCTTATTGTAATCTTTAATTTTATTTCATGTTGTAGGTACATACCTCATTTTAATTCAATTTTAATCCATTTATTTGAACAAGATCTATATTTTTTTTTAATTTTAGTATTATTATATTATGTTTTAGCTTTTTAATGTGTACCCTTTTCTATTATATCTGCTCGCTCTCGCTCTAATCTTAATAGCTTGTTGTCTGTCTCCTGTAACTATTGTAGCACTTGGCATGAGTCCTTCCTTGTAATTTTTTTTTTCTAATCTGTGTTTTAGTGTATACAATGTTGGCGACTCAAATAAATAAACAATAAAACCTGGAATACGGGTTTTGAAGGTTTTTTTGTGATAAATGTGTGTTTGTTACAGATGTAATGTCCTACGTGCCAATACGTGTGGCCCTGTGGGCGTTAGCGCTGATTAGCGTGCTGACGCCCTCGCGAGCTGATGGAAACATAGGTGAGAATACGAGTCTACTGCTAGACATTGTAGGTCTCACAAGAGTTCCAGAACTCATTCATGTAGAGTGAGTTCATAATGTCGTTTATCTTGTATTCTAAATCTACGCGTCCACTGCGTTGAATTCGAAGCGTACGGAGCGAAAGGATTTGTTGCTTTGTATTGATTTCTATGGTAAATCGTGCACTGAATCGGCATATCTGCGCATATAAATTGTAAATACCGACGACTCGTATGCTGCGTATATACGCTCCGATTCCGACCCAGTGGACGCGTAGCTTTGGAGATCCGTACTACCATGCCTTAGATAGTAGGTCACTAACAGTACCTAAGTAGGTACTGGGTAACCGCATTACCATCAACACATATAATTTTATCACTTGTTCCAACGCGTAGGAATATTATTGCCATAAAGACATTAGAATACTAGGATACCTAGATAAACTAAGACAACTAAATAGGTTGAAGTTAAACTTGAAGTTACATGTTAAAGTTACTTAAAACTACCTTCCTGTTGCCTACTTTCCTGTTGCAATACCCCTGAACAGGGTTCACATGTGATACCTACCTACAATGTAACAACTATAATACCATGTGAAAGCAATAAATGTATTGAGTAAAAGAAGATTTAATTTTAGAAAATACGTCATTCTCATATATTTTGAAATCCCTGTAAAATCCGCTTACATACTTAATACTACATACCTGCATATTACTTACTACATACATACATACATACATGCATATTCCCACTGAAAATTGTTTTCAGGTTGTCTATTCAGCGCATCGCTTTGCGTGGAGGGAGTGGAATGGTGTTACGATGGTAAGATTCATCCTAATTTTTGTCACGTCTTAACTTCAGAGTGCTAGGTCGATGTGAATACCAATAGTCCCAGTACTTTTACTATGAGTTTGTACTTCGGCGACCAAAGTCGGCGTGTTATGATTTCTCGTAGTTGTACGTAGCATTGCTAGTCATTTCCATAATGAGGAAGATGAGCGTATTTTTTTTTTAATGTAGATCGATAGATTTTTACGTCCAAAACACAACAGTGAAAGAATTTTGGCGATAGCTCAAAAACTGAATTTTCTACGATTTTTTAAAGTTTGGATTTTCAAAATCTGTTTTTAGCCCGGCGATTTCGCGTGTGACGTCAGCCAGGTCCGATCGCTCACCCGCGCGTTTTAAGCGTTTTCTGCCTTTACGTTTCTATTTATATTTCTGATAAATAGGGAGAAAAGTACCAATATTTTTATGTAATATTGTGCTTCTAAGTCCTAAGGACACGTTTAACGCTTCAGATAAACTTTTTAACCACCGACTGAAGAAGAAAGGTGTTCTAAGTTTGAGGCTTTTTTGTGTCTATGTGTCTGTACCTTTCAAGGCTCGTAGCTCCAAAAAATCACTCGTAATTTTTTTATAACTATTCTTGAAATGGAAAGCAGATAAATCTGGCATAGTTCTAAGCCAAGTTTGGTAGAAATCGGTGCAGCGGTTTTCAAGTTATGAGGATGTTTATCAGCCCTCGACACGCATTTTGAAGGGTTCTCAGGCATATATTGATTGTAGTTTGAAACATTTGGTTCTTATACCAGTATAACGTGAGCTACTATTTCTTAGTGTTTCATTGATTTTGTATATCAGGTAAGACTGGTAATGAGCAAGATTGTGTTATCGACGTGATTAGCAATGTTTTTAACCCCCGACGCAAAAACGATGGGGTGGTAAAGTTTGACGTGTGTGTGTGTCAGTGCGTGTGCGTGTGTCTGTGCGTGTATGTGTGTGTGTGTCTGTCGAATGCGCGCGTTGGTGCGCGTGCGGATGCGGATGGTAGTAGTCTAAGTCACATTGTCTACTAAGGACGTGCCTAGTGAGACATTGTACTGTCAAGTACAATGCCTCACTAGGCACGTCCTTAGTAGACAATGTGACTCGCTAAGAAGAAGAAGAATGTGACTACACTAGGACGTGCCTAGTGAGACATTGTACTGTCAAGTACAATGTCTCACTAGGCACGTCCTTAGTAGACAATGCCTACACATACATATAGTGCAATGCCTCACTAGGCACGTCCTTAGTTACGAAGGACATTGTACAGTAAGTACAATACCTCACTAGGCACGTCCTTAAGCAATGCATTGCTAATGCCTCACTAAGCACGTCCTTCGTAACTAAGGACGTGCCTAGTGAGGCATTGCACTATATGTATGTGTAGGCATTGTCTACTAAGGACGTGCCTAGTGAGGCATTGTACTTGTACAGTACAATGTCTCACTAGGCACGTCCTAGTGTAAGTCACATTCTTCTTCTTCTTAGCGAGTCACATTGTCATTGTCATGTGACTTAGACTACTACCATCCGCATCCGCACGTGCACGTCCTTAGTAGACAATGCCTCACTAGGCACGTCCTTAGTAGACAATGCCTCACTAGGCACGTCCTTAGTAGACAATGCCTCACTAGGCACGTCCTTAGTAGACAATGCCTCACTAGGCACGTCCTCAGTAGACAATGCTTCACTAGGCACGTCCTTAGTAGACAATGTGACTCGCTAAGAAGAAGAAGAAGAATGTGACTTACACTAGGACGTGCCTAGTGAGACATTGTACTGTCAAGTACAATGTCTCACTAGGCACGTCCTTAGTAGACAATGCCTACACATACATATAGTGCAATGCCTCACTAGGCACGTCCTTAGTTACGAAGGACATTGTACAGTAGGTACAATGCCTCACTAGGCACGTCCTTAAGCAATGCATTGCTAATGCCTCACTAAGCACGTCCTTCGTAACTAAGGACGTGCCTAGTGAGGCATTGCACTATATGTATGTGTAGGCATTGTCTACTAAGGACGTGCCTAGTGAGGCATTGTACTTGTACAGTACAATGTCTCACTAGGCACGTCCTAGTGTAAGTCACATTCTTCTTCTTCTTAGCGAGTCACATTGTCATTGTCATGTGACTTAGACTACTACCATCCGCATCCGCACGTGCACGTCCTTAGTAGACAATGCCTCACTAGGCACGTCCTTAGTAGACAATGCCTCACTAGGCACGTCCTCAGTAGACAATGCTTCACTAGGCACGTCCTTAGTTTCTGAGGACGTGCCTAGTGAGACATTGTACTTGACAGTACAATGTCTCACTAGGCACGTCCTAGTGTAGTCACATTCTTCTTCTTCTTAGCGTGTCACATTGTCTACTAAGGACGTGCCTAGTGAGGCATTGTACAGTACAATGCCTCACTAGGCACGTCCTTAGTAGACAATGTGACTTAGACTACTACCATCCGCATCCGCACGCGCACCAACGCGCGCATTCGACAGACACACACACACATACACGCACAGACACACGCATACGCACTGACACACACACACGTCAAACTTTACCACCCCATCGTTTTTGCGTCGGGGGTTAAAAACATTGCTAATCACGTCGATAACACAATCTTGCTCATTACCAGTCTTACCTGATATACAAAATCAATGAAACACTAAGAAATAGTAGCTCACGTTATACTGGTATAAGAACCAAATGTTTCAAACTACAATCAATATATGCCTGAGAACCCTTCAAAATGCGTGTCGAGGGCTGATAAACATCCTCATAACTTGAAAACCGCTGCACCGATTTCTACCAAACTTGGCTTAGAACTATGCCAGATTTATCTGCTTTCCATTTCAAGAATAGTTATAAAAAAATTACGAGTGATTTTTTGGAGCTACGAGCCTTGAAAGGTACAGACACATAGACACAAAAAAGCCTCAAACTTAGAACACCTTTCTTCTTCAGTCGGTGGTTAAAAAGTTTATCTGAAGCGTTAAACGTGTCCTTAGGACTTAGAGGCACAATATTACATAAAAATATTGGTACTTTTCTCCCTATTTATCAGAAATATAAATAGAAACGTAAAGGCAGAAAACGCTTAAAACGCGCGGGTGAGCGATTGGACCTGGCTGACGTCACACGCGAAATCGCCGGGCTAAAAACAGATTTTGAAAATCCAAACTTTAAAAAATCGTAGAAAATTCAGTTTTTGAGCTATCGCCAAAATTCGTTCACAGTTGTCCTTACAATCTTCTAGACTTTTAATTTAAGCTATAAAAACAGGAAAAAATGCCTAACTCATCTTCCTCATTGACAAAAAGATTAAATAAGTGTCAAAATGCGTTGGCAATCTTAGAAAACAATGACAAGCCGGAAATTGAATAGCAACACGTTTTTAAAATTGGATTGCCAATTGTTAAATAACATCATTGCTTACCGTGATCTGGGGGGCCGAATAAATGAGACAGTCGCAAACGTGTCGTAATAGTACGTATCCGAGTTACACTATGCGTAGACGCAGCAACACTTCGCAGTCTAGCTGGTCTTTATAGTTCGGATACACGACTGTCACACTTTTCATGTTTACGCCCCTGGCTGCCTAAGTGTTTTACGCTACCTACGCGTTTAAGCACTACGTTTCTAATAAACTCATACTGCTAATATTCTGTTAGGCTTCTAGAAGCTTTTGGTACGATTTCAATATCACAAAATCAATAAGCATGAGATTTGGGATTAAAGTGCGTTGCTCTCACAGATTTTGCATTTGGAAAATGCATTCCGGTCTACGAGGAGGTACCAGAAGAAGGAGTTCTCTACCGGTGAGTTCCAGGTTCTCAATTCGGTTGTGTTTTTTTTCATACCAACGTCTTGAACAGCAATTGATTTACTTTTAACTGCATTGGTATGCCAATCAAAGTTGAACTGCAAAGTTTTAAATCATGGTCAGTTCATACTAACTCATAGTTATTCTGTGACTAAATAGTGACATTATGATGTTATTTAATTTGTTTTCGCGCATATTTTGCTGTCAAATGTCTAAAAAGAATGATCACGTGGTACAAAATTGTACCACGTGACCTGAAGAAATTACACTGGGCAGTGAAATATAACTTGACAGCAAAAGATTGGCATACAGGGGCTGTTCCCTTTTTCAATAAATGCAAAAAATATAGCATTGAAAAATATGTAACGTCAGTGTATGAAAAACCTTTAGTCAGCTTTACGTAAAACCATGCCATTTTCGTCAACATTATTATTATCTAAAAAGAAGAGTTTTACTTTAATAGCAGTATTTGTCTAGATATGACATGGGTTCTGAGCAGCTGCAATGGTTTGAGGGCGAGTTACAGCGCCTCGCCACGCGTGGCTACCGCTGGGAACACGCGTACACGCAGTGTACTCTACAAGCTATGCTGTATACATTGCGCCAAAATTTGTGAGTAGCTTAATGTAAAAAAAATTCCTTATCTCCATGACTCTTTTTTTTTATTAAAAATGTCTCAGTCACAAAATACGTCCAATGAGGACGTAGTAAGACGTCGTCTATTTTGTTTAGTTTTCACAAAGTCTAATGTAACATACAAGCTTCCCTATTCCCTAGTCGTATTTCGCGGTGTAGTGCTGCCGCCGCCGTCTCAATCTTGATCTAAAACCTAATTCGTCGGTACGAATATACTCATGTACGTATGTACTTCAAAATAGGGAGGAGCCTGAACAACCAGCCGATAAAAATAGAACAAAAAATTATGAACGTTTGATAGAGCTTCGTAGAAGGACTGGCTACGAAGCTACGAAGCTGTCGCATATCGTAGCTCTAGCGCTACGCGCTCACTTGTTTGCTACGCGACAGCTACGAATGAGCTACGCGCGTAATAGAGCCGTAGATCGTCAAGATAAAGAAAGTGTACATACTTGTCTTATATGATTAATTAAATTAACTGAATTAATAATAATGTTAAATTATTTTAGGAACCCTGATGAAGTAAATTTAAAAATATGCGAACAATTCTCCGACTCTAAACTAAGCGAAGAATTGCTTGCTGATGTCAACGAAAACCCGGAGGTAAGTACACAAGAACCAAATTGAAATTGTGTAGAGCCAACATAAAATTATTTTGATATTGCGTTTTTTATTGCTTGAATGCAGGTAAATCCCGCTGAAACAGCATTTGTACGTTTTACTCCAAACTCGCCAATCGATGACATAGACTTTGCAAATGAAGTGTACAACCCACCATTCTCACCTGACGAAGACCCTGCGGCGTATCTAGCTAAAGGTAAACTAAATGATAATACAATACGGTTAAAAGATTACTATGGTAAAAAAATATTCAAAATAATTTTGTTACCAGTAACTGGAATAGGAGATGGAGAAGAATTTGACGGCGAAACCCCAAGCGACAAACTACGAGACCTGATGCTAATGAGTGGTGCTGAAGAATCACCCGTGATACTACCGTTTGAAGGCTTCCGTGAAAGAATCCAAGCTGAAAATGCCAAAATTGATGACATCGATCCTGATCTCGCTAAAGACAAAAAATCCTTACCTGATTTGAGCAAAAATGAACCGAATGTCTTCTCGGATGAAGAACGCATCGGTGCTCATTTACGAAAGCATAAAATCAAACCTCCACCGTACACGGCCGAGTACCTCACCAGCAACAGAGATGTGGAATCTCCCCTCGATGAAGAAGTGCGCTCCAACGCGATGAAAAACTATGTGCAGAGTTTCGTAGATAAACACTTTCCCTTTGAATACGAGAGTCCGGGCGACATCCCGGAATCGAGGGTTTATTATGAAGATGAGGGAACAGAGGAGTTCCCGATGGATGTCGGCGGTGGGGAAAATGTTTATCCCTTCCACCAAAAAGGTACATATCAATCCTTAGATAATTATATTTGCTTAGATGTATTAAAGCTAACGCAAATTTTTGGCTTTAGCAAAAACCCCAAATGGAAAGAACTCTAAAAATATGGAATATTTAATGAATGTCTGGCGTGGGATAGTCGAATCAAAGAGTCAACAAGGCCCTCTCTACGCCGAAGGAGGGCCTCTCAAACCAGACGAGTTACAGGGTATGTAAAATCATGCAGAATGTCATAAACTATTGTAAAGAAAGCAATTAGTTTTGCCTCACTGCTTTGTTGCATCGCAGGTATGAAATCAAATTGTTTCACTCATCGAGTTCCCGACTAACATCAATTTCATTCTTCTGAGTTTTTCAGTTGGTGTTTTGTTTTATGTTGGCTGTTTTGTTTTACATAGAGCCCTATGTTTCAAGAAAGTACGGCCCGCTAGCGTGAATCGCACCTGAACAAAGGTGTTACAAATACCGACGATGTTTCAGGTGAAAATTACAAATTATATCCCGAAGATCTTCAAGATTTGCTTGATAGCGAATGGGGCTTTAAGCGTAGGGAAAGAGACGATGTTAAAAAGCCCGGGCCTCGCTTGGACGCGAAAATGTTAAAGATTTTGTACCACAATAGATCTGTGACAGGTTAGTGTCACGACAGCTTCAGAAAGCTGTTCGATAAGTCGATGTTCCCTCAATAACGGGCCGGCAGCGCCGCGCTGCCTGTGGATTGGATATTAAACGTATATTTTATTTCCTAAATTTTAAACGCACTTCCACGTCTTGTCTACAACTCTGCACTAAATGTATCCCTGTTGCTGCACCAATTATGTTTATCTTCTGAGAGCATGGGGTCCGAACGACCCTTCAATGTGTTGCCTATGTGTTCATATAACTTTCCTGTGTTCTACACCTCCCTCCTTGTATGATCACAACTCCACTTCAATGTTTGGGCTGAATCAAACTCTTCTATTTATGTTTGTGTTATCGTGATTTCGTTCTGTATTCTCATATTTGTTCGTCATAATTATTTTTACCCGTCTCAATATTTTATGTACTCGACAATTTTGGTCTGACTTATTATTGTACTTATTACACCGAAGTAAAGTGACACCAGTTGCTTAAATTATTGTGAAACAACGGAAAATTTAAATTTATTGCATGCTTTTAAATATTGATGTTGTATAAGCCACGCCTTTTAAAATGTGCTGAATCCTAATGATGTTTCAGCTCACGGATATGGACAGCAATCAGACAAAAACGACGTGCGAAATCATAACAATTACGAGTATGACCCTTCGTATGCGTATGTTTTGTTCAAGAATAGGTAATACTCTAAATTGACGTGTGTGTGTGTGCTTACTTTTCTGCAACGCTATACCTACTCATTATTGTCATGTGGCTTGACCTCAGGTTCCTAACCAACTGGGAGAAAGGAATCTCGTTTATATCAAGACTTGAGAAAATGCTTGGCTTAGAGAAAAACACCTTTACCAATCCTCGGTAATATGGTAGCTTAGAATCAAAATGTTATGTTCTTTGTTTAAAAATAGTTTTGAACTTGATATTTCATATTTAAGGGTGGATCCTGGTGAGGTGACATTTAAAGTGGAGAAAAATAGTAAAGGGTATAGTGCAACCGATGTGGCAAGACGTGTTGGTGAGTAAAAATCTTCCTCAAAAATTAATGGAACTTACAACCTTTTCATAATAAGTAAAACATCGCTTCTAGACAGTTTATTTTCAAAGTTTCTAGATACCCTATCTATCTAACAGTAATTTTACGTTTTAGATACGATCAAAGAAGAGTTACGCGCAGAAACTGGCGCACAGATTATGTCCACCGGAGTTGGTGACCGGGTGAGAGTTTTCACCTTCTTACAATAATAAAAGTTTCCATTAAAAACACGTTTTATAAATGAAGTCATGTTTTCAGAGCAAGCACCCAGTGATCCGTCCGACAGAAACTCTCCAACCTCTTTTCTTTGGATTAGAACTGCCAGTTCTTCTGGCTTTAGTGGGGAGCTTATCAGTCCTCATAGTGGGAGCCGTGGTCTTCACAGTACTCCTAAGACGTGACATGAGCAGCAAGAGGAAGGTACAGGGGCTTGCAGGCGCTGCCGAAATCGACGCTGAAGCCACCAGAGATTATCAGGTTAGGAGCTTTTGGTGATCAAGTCAGTTGATTTTGAAGCCAAGTTCTCCGAAATTAAAAGAGTTTTAAAGGTGTTTACGTCGTTGCAGGAACTGTGCCGGGCTCGTATGTCAGGGAAGTGGTCAGGACAGCAGACCACAGCAGCTGCTTCCCCGCACCCAGTGGACCCACCACAGCGTATTACTTCTCTGTCTCGCGAGACTGAAGGCAATTCTGCTTCGACTCGATCCAGTACTTCCTCTTGGTAGGCATCGCAACAGTTACAAACGGACATTTGAGCGGTTCGTCAATCGTATAATTTATCTATGAATTTCTATTTTGCAGGAGTGAAGAACCAGCTTTGACGAATATGGATATCTCTACTGGGCATATGGTTCTTGTGAGTTCTTTACTATATTATCAGGTTTTCTTCTTCAAGCTTTTTCTGCTATGACCTAATGTAAAATTGTATTCCGGACAAGTTTATAGGTAAGTACATAATCCTTTCCTATTCCCCAGGCTTATATGGAAGACCACCTTCGCAACAAAGACCGTTTGGAGCAGGAGTGGCGTGCCCTTTGCGCTTATGAGGCTGAACCGTGCGCTACCACAGCGGCCTTAAAACATGAGAATACCAGCAAGAACCGCTACGCTGACGTGCTTCCCTACGACCATTCCAGGGTTTCCCTCAACACTCTGTCTAACCACGTTGGGTCTGACTACATCAATGCTTCCACCATTGTAAGTTACCCACATATCGAACAGGCATCTACCTACAGCTGTAGAAAAAAATTGAGTCTGAATGAAGACAGTTGGTCTTCATTCAGACTCAATTTTTTTCTTCTGTCAGTCTGAATGAAGATTAACTAGCTTTTCTTTTATTTCTATAGCATCTGTATCATAAAGAACTAATTTGAGACTTGGCTAGGCCGAACCAGTCTGCTAACGGACACCTTTCTTAAAACTACAATTATGATCGAAAGTTTATACTTTAGACAGACGGTTAAGAATGATCATGCAACAAAAACACCTAAACAGCGCTTGTAAACTAAACCTGATTTGTTTGTCACAGACTGACCACGACCCTCGCAACCCGGCTTACATCGCCGCGGCTGGCCCACTCGCCCATACCGCCCCTGACTTCTGGCAGATGGTCTGGGAGCAAGGCAGCGTCGTCATGGTGATGCTGACTCGCCTTACAGAAAACGGACAACAGCTGTGCCACCGCTACTGGCCTGAGGAGGGATCGGAGCTCTACCATATTTATGAGGTTGGTTTTCACACTACTCTGCAACCAAGCGTACGATCCATCTTAGTAGGCTGTTACTATTGCCTTTGGTTGCTTGCAAATAATATTTCCTTTCTATACCTGTGGAAAACCTCGGTGTGAGCATACACAAGCGAGATGTTGACGAGAGTACCTAAACACCTACCGCTACGGGTCGCCACCGACCCGTGGTAAAACCGATTTGTTTAACTGCTAGTACCACGAGGAATTAAATTGGCGAAGACGGAATATACTTAGGTACTTAGGCTCCATCCAATCCGAACCGTCCATCCAATCCGTCTTCAATGAAAGTTTGAGTAGGTAAGTATAAATTCCCAACTTACGTATACCACAACCTTGTTGTCATATCAGGTGCACCTGGTGAGCGAGCACATCTGGTGCGACGACTACTTGGTCCGCAGCTTCTACCTGAAGAACCAGCGCACCGGCGAGACTCGCACCGTCACACAATTCCACTTCCTCTCCTGGTCCGAGAATGGTGTTCCGGCTTCTACCAAGGCGCTGCTCGAGTTTAGAAGGTAAAGTAGAATCCACGATTTCGGTTTGGGAGAGACTTGACCCAGTATTTCGAATGAATTTTGGGTAAACCCGGAGTTTTTGGAGGAGCTTTGAGCCCCTAGCAAAGGATCCTCTAATACCAACCTACTACAATCTTGATGAATACGGGCCCATTTAGAGGAAGCCGTATAGAGGCTCTCTCTATTGTTTGTTCAGTTGTCTGTCCCATGTTTCCAACTTAGAACCGAAGGTACAATGCTAAACATCTAACGTAGGTATGTAGGTACCTACCTACCTACTAGTAGATACAAGTCTAGCATTATTACTTTACCCAGGTATCCCTTATTTTATTACGTACCTAGTGTACCTACCTATCTTTTAATACCTACACTACAGACGAGTCACGTTTTATTTTACAGGAAAGTGAATAAATCATACCGTGGGAGATCCTGCCCAATCGTCGTCCATTGCAGGTAAGGTACCTAAGTAAATCCCAGTTCCATAATAATCCAATCCAAATCGTCAGATAAATAAATACGTCCGTACAACATTTCATACCAACCTACGTAAAAAAGGATTTTAGAAAAAAAGAAAGTTGGTTTGCGCCAATTATTTGAGGTTTGCGCTTGGGCGGCAAAAGAAAAGACGAAACAATTATTTTGAATCTTGTTGACTATTACCTACCTACTGTGTTAGTTCGTCCAACCAAGGATACCACAAGGATACGATACGCTACATCTCATTCTAAGATAATCTGTGGATTTTTCCCGCTTATCAAAAAATGATAGCTCAGTGACTAGTGATGTGACTAGTATATTAATAAATACTCATGCTCAAGTCACCTGAGCCCGTAATCTGAGTTTATTTTATTTGCGAAAAGGGATGTGCAGTTATTTATGCTCGATTATCACCCGCTAGCCGAAAACATTTTTTTTCTAAACAAAAACTGCAACTTATGAGTTTTAATCATGGTGAGCATCGCATTTTGTGATTTTACACTTTTCCTAATTAGGGAAACGGCCGTAATTAACAAATTGTGTAAATGTTTTGTATCTAACTCCAAATATACAGCAATGAAAAAAATATGAAGTTATGTGTCATCCGTACTCTACTTACCTTATAATTTATATGATCTATAATATTTTAATTTTGATTACTTACCTACTTATCAATGTTTTTATTTTCAGTGACGGAGCGGGTCGCAGTGGCACGTATTGCCTCATAGACATGGTGTTGAATCGTATGGCGAAAGGAGCTAAGGAAATCGACATTGCTGCGACGCTCGAACACATTCGTGACCAGCGACCGCGCACTGTTGCTACCAAGCAACAGTTTGAGTTTGTTTTGATGGCTGTCGCTGAAGAGGTATTTATTTTACAAGTAGCAGCTTATGAGATGAGGAGCATGAAAAGGGTTAAATATAATTTTAATTTACGTTTACTTTCTGTAGGTGTTCTATCGCTTGTAAAAATTATTATAACAATTTGTTTTTTTAACATTTTCAGGTGCACGCGATTTTGAAAGCATTGCCTGCACATTTACAACAGATGCAGGAGAAGAAAGAAAAAGAAAAGGACAAAGAAAAAGAGAAAGACGCCGTTGAAAAGGAAAAGCCCAAAATCTGATCTGAATTGATTATACCTACTGACGTTGTTTTGATTGGCATTCAAATGATTGTGTAATGTACCTACTTAAGTTATAGAGGTAAATATTAATTCGTTAAGCATTTGATGTTAAAATTGTTTATGAAAATTATATTATAATGCAATTGGATGTATCGTCTAATATTTAAACATAATCAGCTTAATTTTGTGTAGGTTTTATTTACAGCGGCATTGATTTATGATTATTAGGTATACTTAAGGTTGACCCCAATTTTTATGACTTCTTCATAAGTTAAGGACGGGGTAAAACTTTAGTCATCCTATAATTTACAAAGGCACTACTAATCATACTATTTTTAAAGAACCTTAGCTGGAATTTCACAAATCGGACTATGACGTTGAACTTTTTCTAGTTTTCAATTATTTTTATAGTTTGAAATGTATTAAAAGACTTGGTCAATTGTTCTGGTGTTTGTGTAGGTATCTGTTGCTTATGCACTCAAACTCAATGCATTTTTCGTAATTTATATAATATGATATACTTATTGATAATATATGAAACTTTTTCAGGTTCAAAGTTAGAAGCCCAACCTATCGTTTATTATTTATACAAAAATGTATCCCAGCCAGAAAGGTATTTTAAAATGTAATTTAATATTTAACAAATACGATTATACACAGTCAAAATAGCTTGATAAGTCAAATGATACATGTCAATAAGTTCAAATCATTCCTAGTAACAATGTCTAAGAATATTGTTTAATATTAATAAATATGGAAACACTTTTTGAAAAGGTAAGTATAATATAAGCATCACTAATAACTACTGCATGAAATGCAGCTGATCTAGTCAGAAATTTAAATTATTTGAGCTCATAACAAAATCAATTAAATGTAGCCAGTGATCATCCTGTCCATTGCTTGGCTTACTGATAATTCAACGTTAGGTAAAATTATAACATTGCACAGGCTTTTTAAGCTTTTCTGCATTGAATGCTTTTTGCATTCAATACAGAAAAGCTGATTTTATTTATTGTTACAGAGTCATTTCACTAATCAAATCAAAACTATATTATTACATACCTACCTACTTAACTAGGAGTATGAAATATCTCAGCCTAATCATATCTCGATATAACGAAATACCTGATATTTATAATCAGATTAAAAAAATAATTGTAATAGTAAGTGACTATTTACAAATTGTAGTAAAATTAATAGAAAATGTAATAAAGGTAATCATTACATTACGAACGATATAACTATCCATAAGAATATTACATTTATTGCATTATCAAAAAACGTAAAAAAATATGACTTACCGCCATAAACATATTATGAATGTAGTTTTAGCATATAAGGAAAAATATATTTAATCGTATTTCTGTATGAAATTATATGTAGTTTTTATGTGAATGATTGAAAAATGGATTTTGATTAAAATGTTTTAGGGAATAAGTAATACTTTAGTCTCCTACTTTCCTTAATTTACATTAGGTACAGTTTGTTCCATTTTTCTTTTAATTTATTCGCTTTATTGTCTACCTACATGACATGACATAGGCATGGAGGCACTGGAAAATGAGTATGGTAAGTCCCTTTAAAAGTTATTACCTACATTATAGGTAATAAACCATACCTACCTGAGCTAACTAATGTCTATTATTAAATTTTTTTACTATTATATTCATTCCAGTGGGACACACAGGGCTAAATATAAAAAAATTCATTCTATAGAACAACCTGATAGGTACTTCCTTTGTTGAATTGTACTTACAAAGAAATTAAAAGGTACCTAAGTACTTACTTACTTTTTACAACTTAGGTCGGCAATAGGTAGGCAAGTAACCTTTCATAATTATTATTGATTGATCAGGTTCCTTATAATAATCGAGGTTCCTAATTGGTTAAATACCTACATTACCTACCATCCGATCCGACGTAACGGCTAATTTTTAACCACGCCATTCGTTAAATAATCACAAAACTAAATACGAGTGTGTCTACCACACCATGCACCGTCTATCTTAAGAGGGCTATCGCAGTTTGGCCGCGCTCGAATTCCGGTTTTTGAGCCGCCTTTTGAGTTTTTGAAACTCAGACTACGGGCTTCGCATAGAAAAACTCGTTGACGTGTGCTTAGATTAGAATATCCCGTCACTAGCCATTCATTACTGACTTACCTTACCTACTGATACTGACTGACGTGGGCATCCTTTGTTGGTTTCTAGACGTATTCTGTCTGGCCTGGCCCGCCTGGCTGCTGTCATTGTCAATGTCAGATTGAAGAAGAAGAAGAAGAAAAAGTTGTGTAGCCGAATGAAACGGTGAAATGAAAAAAAAACTACATTTGGTTGGAAAAAGTCTTCGCAGCTGAGCGCATACCCACCCGGCATTTTTCTATTAAAATAATACAAAATACGGTGACGAACTCCAATTGGGTGTTACAATAAATTAGTTCTGATCACAATTGTTTAAAACTTAAAAATGGTTTCTGGGCGTGCATTACATTTCGTGTTCAAAGTAGCAGACAGGACCCTCACTGCGAAATTCTACAGAGACATCCTGGGGATGAAGGTATGCATGTCTTCTCTGTTTGTATATTTATTACTAGGTACACGTATGCTTTCTTCATACCCTACCAAATAGGTACCTAGGTAGTAGGTATTACTATGTATTTGTCGTACAAACTAGAATGTTTCAATAGTTTCAAGGTCTCATCTACTTGTGTACCTACCTACATTACACTTGGATTTACTGCGGTTTGGGAGCAACCGGTAAAAACGATTATTCACAAGCCGGTGATTTGCTTAAAATAATTGTATACCTACCTAAACAATATACCTACATTATTGTCATAGGTACATATTTACCTTTGTCATACCTACTACATTACCTACCTGGCTGACTCAAATATTTTTTCTAATACGATTAGGTATGTATTTGATTAAATCTACTCAAATCTCTGCTTGAGTAATGATTTCTTTATCACAATATGAGCTTAAGACTATCAGATTAGGGCTTAAAAAAGAAATATGTAAAGTAAGTAAACCTAATTTGTAAAGAATTTGACAAGTCTTGTTCTAAAAAAATTTTCTATATAGGTACTACGTCATGAAGAATTCAGTGAAGGTTGTGAAGCAGCTTGCAATGGGTAAGAAACCATTTTATTCCAACAATTTTATGCATTCGTCAAATTCAAAATAGTTTATTCAATAAATCTCTAGGAACACATTGTCTTATGAAGGAATCTGCCTGGTACCTGCTTTATTTTACACATTTGAATTTCAGACCGTACGCAAACAGATGGAGCAAAACCATGATAGGCTACGGGCCGGAAGACACACATTTTGTAGTGGAGCTGACATACAACTATGGCATCACGGAGTATGAGATGGGGAATGATTTCCTCGGGCTTACAGTTCAGTCAAGTGAGGCCCTGAAGAGAGCTGTATCAAACAACTGGCCCGTAATGGAGAGCAATGGCCTGAAATATGTGGAAGCACCGGGTGGTTTCAAATTTTATATTATTGACAAACCACAGCCAGCTGATAAGGGTTAGTTTCTTAGATTACATTAAAAAGTCATAATTTTATCTATTTCCTCTTTGTAATATTAGTAGGTATAGAGGTGTAGATAGGGGATATGTAGTTATTAGTATCTGATTTTAACCTAAAAGTATCTATTGTGTATTGTAAAAATGGTGACCAAGGTTTTTTAATTTCCGTTACCATTACACTTGGCGGTTAGGACGACTCAGATAAACTGATGAATATCGTTCTTATCAGTATTAGATTGTTTCTTGAGTTCATTAAAAAATATCTGATTCGATTCCAACGATTTCAGAATTTGATATTTGCGCCATTTTAAAAAACAATATTATAGGAAGTAGGTAGGTACCAGACTGCTCCATGGTCTATAGGTATTTCTCAAAAAAGTCACTTCCATGTATGACTTTTCATTTTAATTCTTTACATACACTATCGCAGGAAAAATATAATTTTAGGGTCAATACCTAGTTATTATTTACTAAGCTTGTAACCTTATATGACAAGTTTTTCACATTATTGGAATTATAGACATATTATCACGTCACTTCCATGAGAATTGACAATGAAAATACCCATTTAGCGAATTGATACGCCGTAATAGATGAAGTGTTAGAAATCACGCGCTTTTGTGATGACAATGTTGCATGATACTCGTGGATAGCTATCACTTGATCGTGAAGATTCCCTTATCTATGAGTTATTGTTGCACTAGATACTCCGTCAATAAATAAGATAAATAAAACACAATCCTACTGTGGAAAAATGGCATTTCGTACAATTAGCGTCACACTAATTTGTTGCTTTTTACAGATCCAGTGATCAAAGTGTCCCTTGCAAGTTCAAACCTCGCCAAATCAATAGAATACTGGAACGGACTTCTAAGCCTGAAGATCTTTGAGAAGACATCTAAGTCAGTTCTGCTCGGCTTCAGCGAGAATCAGGCCAAGCTGGAGCTTGTAGACATTGGTAAGTAAATAAGTTCTAAGGGATTTCGTCTGAAATATAAAAAGTTCAGTTAAACTATCCGGTTTTATAGGTAAGAAAATTTTGTATAAGGCCATGTATAAGGTCGAACATCAACCAGCCATTCAATGCTAGATGCAAATCAATTTTTATCGCACATTTCTAAGCACGTCCTCAGATTAAGTACCCAATCGATAAGATTGTCTGATCTGAACGCGTGAAGAAAACCTGACATCACCGCTATCAGGGTCCAATGTAAACAATACATCTAATGCTGAAATATCGAAGACATTCTGTCACATTCATTGACATATTGTATTGTTACTGACATTGCTTTGGTATGCCGCTCCCACTTGGCCTCCGAATAAAACGATGCCTATATGAGGAAGATGTCTACTATTGTTCGTCGTAATTGGATCAGCTCATCGATCGATTAGCGCGTGATTAATTGGCTACCTACTTGAGTACTACATGCGTTGAATAAGGAATAAAGGCTCTATTGCATAATGGAAGGTGCCTAAGATGTAATATTTCAGATTTTAATAGCTAAAACTTATATCAGTAACACCAGTAGTTACTGTAAATACAACGATCGCATAGTTTTGTATGAACTCAAAGTGTTTATGTAAGTACTCTGTATTCCTGCGAGAGACTCGTGAAGGGTAAATAACAATATTTTATTTGATAAAAGTACGTTGAGATTTTTTATAAAACACCAAAAAAAAAAACCACCTTAATCTGATATCAACGATAACGAAATATAACAGTATTGGTAGCTAGAAAAGCATGGTAGATTTAGAACCTCTCTGATTCCCTTATCTTTCTCAGTAGATAATGTTTCAAATTCTAGGTGAGCCAGTAAACCGCGCTAAAGCGTACGGCCGCATTGCGTTCTCGTGCCCTTTCGAAGAACAACCAGAGATCGACCGGAAGATCCAAGCCGTCAACGGCACCATCCTGACCCCTCTTATATCCCTCGATACTCCTGGAAAGGCCACCGTCAGGGTGATCATACTAGCAGACCCGGACGGTCATGAGATCTGCTTTGTTGATGATGAGAGCTTCAGGCAGCTGTCTCAAGTGGACCCGGCTAGTGACGCGGATTTGGATAAGTTCATAAAGTCTGATAAGTCGAGGGCGCATTAGTTCTTTGATAAGATCAGGGTAGGTACTGGCCGTTGGCAAAATAAAATATGGCCCTTATACATGATTATAATACATAGTAACACCCAGACATAGAACAAACATATATATATGTTTGTCTCGTTGGGAATCCTGATTATAACATTGTAATATTTTATTCCTTGAAAAACGCAAGTAGGTAAAGAAATAATAAGAGACTGCTTACGGCCAGCACCCCTTCCATATTTTATTGGTACTGGGACTACAATAGATCTATTTATACTTTCAGGTATATAAAGTACAAGTAGCTTTTAAATATCCGTCACAAAATATTACTAGCTTTTGCCCGCAACTTCGTCCGCGTCCCGTTTTATCATGTTAATTTTCCGGGATAAAAAGTAGCCTATGTGTTAATCCAGGCTACGAACTATAATCCAAGTTTCATCCAAATCGGACCAGTAGTTTTTGCTTGAAAGAGTAACAAACATACATACAAACTTTCGCGTTTATAATATTAGTAAGATTCGTTGTTGTTATTAGTAATGTTTTTTTTTATGCATTCACATCACAGATACGATCTGCCTGCCTTATTATGATAAAAAGTATAAATATTATGCTTTGTGTAAAAATACTACACAAGTTATACCGGGTGTACAAACACACTGTCGTCCCTCTCGCACGATTCGCAACGTTCAACTTCTAATAGTTCAAAGTCCAAACAGTATAGGTGGACGTGTCTTCGGCTGTACCTACTTAGGTATAGTGCAGCATTATGCTGAGACAGGGACCAATTTGCCCCCATGCCCACACAATGGGCAGGTAGGCTGACTTTTGTTGTATACCTTACATTATTGTTATTTGGTACCAACCTGTACGTACTGTATCCCTATCTGTACATACCTACCTGTTGGGGACGTATAAAGATCTATCTATCCTCTATACACATCAAACATCTTTGGGAATAGCTTTTTTTTTGCGCTAATATTGATTGTTCTTTGGGTATGAATATTTTTAAGTATGAAAATGAACTCTAGGGGCGGCTTGCACCAGAATCGCTAAACGCGTTTAACTAATAAATAGTATTTAGCGAGTTGTCAAGTCATATAAATACGTCAGATTTAAATCTATTTAGCTGTTAAACACGTTTAGTGATTCTGTTGCAAGACGCCCTCAATCTTGTCCATAAATATGACCACTATTTAGGTAAATAAGTAAGTTTTATTATATAAAATACATTCCCCAGTGTAAGTAATGTGAGTATACAGGCTGTAAAATAGAACCGGGCGCAGTGCAATGCACCACAGGGCACGTCCTCAGAGGACGTGCTCGGTGAGGCAATGCATTGTAGGGCAAAGTAACCACTTAACATCAGGTAGACCATCGGCTTGTTCCATCATTAGGTGTATAAAAAACGTATTGATTGAACTATGTATAAAATTATCAAATAACATTTTGTAATCCACGTTTAACGCTATTTGAAACTTGAGTTTTTGAAATATTTATGATATCGTGATTTTTTGTACTTATTAGAAGTCTTATATTAAAAAAAGTTATTATTGCTTCATAAATAATGTAAAACATTTATGCGTTCGATTTATCATTATTGTGTAATTTGTATAAGTCCAGGTAAGTAATATTAATATTATACGTAAGTGCTTAATAATAATTTACTTTCAGTTACTAACATTTCAGACTTTAATTTTTAATAACCTATTAGATATCTTTTCAAAGTAAAATTATTTGTAGGATTTTATTATAGAAAATGTAAAGAACATGATAGAAAAATATAAAAAGACTGCACAAGTGCCTAAAATATTTACATGAATAAAAGTTTTGATGTCATATCAAAAAGGCGCTTGTAATATCTAATGTTCGTAATTTATTTAAATTATAATTTCTTAGATACCCATAAAATAATTTATTTAACTGGCTTTTAAATAACTGTTCTGCTTACTAAAGTGTGAAATGAGAAAAGCGAATATGTCTAGAAATAAACAAGTCAACTCTACGCAATAATACCTACGGTATGCGTATTATCTCTACCTACCAAGACCCGATAGTTCACCTGTATAACCCCATAAATCTATCATCGGTTAATATCGATAAAGCTATAAACGCTACCGTCTATAATTTAGTAATAATCGTCTAAATATAAACCGTGAATCGCTAAGCGGAGGCTCTGACTTGACCGGTATCGATTTTAGGGTGCGGATGTTTCATGCGGTTAGCGAAAAGAAAAGCAATCTGTGTAAACCATCTTTTATTAATATTACAATACAATACCAGTTATTATTACACACTAGCTTCTGCCCGCGACTTCGTCCACGTCCCGTTTTATCCTGTTGATTTTCCATGAACTATATGTATTCCAAGTTGCATCCAAATCGGACCAGTAGTTTTGGCGTGAAAGACTAACAAACATCCATACATACCTACAAACTTTCGCGTGTATAATATTAGTAGGATTTGTTTTTGTGTGCCTTTGTTTGATTGAAGTGGTTATAAATTATTTATCTAACTTTATGCTGCTAAAGAGGAGAGCAAGTGTACAGTAAAGAATGCTTTTGTATAATTTCTAAACCGTAAGATGCATCCAATCATGCATTGTCTGAAGCTTTTTTTACAGTTACACTATGTGTTGCAGTTATGTTGTTTCGTTCGTCAGTCTTCTTTTTCTTCTTACACCTAGTTAGAGTGGGACAGGAATAAAATCCTCTGATCAACAATTTGTAGATATATTATTGGTAATTTTCTGGTAATCTCCACTCCGCTATCCCAAAGCCCTCACCCTGCTTCCAGGCCGTGTTTCGCAAACTGCACGGTCGCGTGACGATAGGTAAATTGCTTTGGCGGGATTGTTTGGGAAATCTTTTGGTCCCTTCGTGACATTTGCTGGTAGATAAATCGGAGAATCTTTTTCGGTTTATTGCAGCAATTTTCTTTTGTTGTCTTATAAAATGGTCTATAAAAAATGGGGGTGATTTTATAGGATCGACGATCGGTAGCGATTTTTTTACTCTTTATTAGTCTCGTTAGAAGTTCACGCAAAGTTTTATGTGTATGTAAGTTTTTTAAACTATCAGTGGTCTCGTAGAGGTTTCGTTGTTACTCAAAAATTGGTCAACGGCAAGCTATTTTGTTTCGATTGGTCACGGTTTGCTAGCAAAAAGTGATTGCTTGGAACGAATACTGTGACGAAATGTCGGGATCCAATTAAAAATCAAAAATATTATTTTTCAAAACTACAAGGTGTCATCGGACCACTTCCGAAAATATCGGGAGGTGAAAGTTCCCATCAATCACACCTTTTCCTATGGCAAAAAAAAAACCTATACTTGGCAAAAATATATGAAACAGCATATATTTTTTGCGCTATCACTGTTCGTTCCATAAGAGGATTGGTTCATATTAATCAGAACTTTAACTCCCAGAAGTTTTCCGCAGTGGTCTTATCACAATCTTAATGAAGAGTTGAATATTGATGATGATAGTTGAATACAGACACCCGGTAGGTAGGTATGTGAAGATTTTATTAGTAACAAGCGTTCTAAAGTCAGTGTCATCTCCTCAATAAACTATAGGAAATAGTAAACTACTAGCAATTATGTGATGGTGAATGGTTCAAACTATTTTATGCAGAGGGTCTGCATAAAATAGTTTTTCAGACTCATTCATTCGCTCGACTTGTCGGTAAGTGATTAATAGTGCGCGAAAGTTACGCACATACAAGTCAATTTATGCGTCCGAGTAGAAAGGTGTGACATGTGACAGCATGCAATGAGGAAGATGAGTTAGGCATTTTTTCCTGTTTTTATAGCTTAAATCAAAAGTCTAGAAGATTGTAAGGACAACTGTGAAAGAATTTTGGCGATAGCTATAAAACTGAATTTTCTACGATTTTTTAAAGTTTGGATTTTCAAAATCTGTTTTTAGCCCGGCGATTTCGCGTGTGACGTCAGCCAGATCCGATCGCTCACCCGCGCGTTTTAAGCGTTTTCTGCCTTTACGTTTCTATTTATATTTCTGATAAATAGGGAGAAAAGTACCAATATTTTTATGTAATATTGTGCCTCTAAGTCCTAAGGACACGTTTAACGCTTCAGATAAACTTTTTAACCACCGACTGAAGAAGAAATGTGTTCTAAGTTTGAGGCTTTTTTGTGTCTATGTGTCTGTACCTTTCAAGGCTCGTAGCTCCAAAAAATCACTCGTAATTTTTTTATAACTATTCTTGAAATGGAAAGCAGATAAATCTGGCATAGTTCTTAGCCAAGTTTGGTAGAAATCGGTGCAGCGGTTTCCAAGTTATGAGGATGTTTATCAGCCCTCGACACGCATTTTGAAGGGTTCTCAGGCATACATTGATTGTAGTTTGAAACATTTGGTTCTTATACCAGTCTAACGTGAGCTACTATTTCTTAGTGTTTCATTGATTTTGTATATCAGGTAAGACTGGTAATGAGCAAGATTGTGTTATCGACGTGATTAGCAATGTTTTAACCCCCGACGCAAAAACGATGGGGTGGTAAAGTTTGACGTGTGTGTGTGTCAGTGCGTGTGCGTGTGTCTGTGCGTGTATGTGTGTGTGTGTCTGTCGAATGCGCGCGTTGGTGCGCGTGCGGATGCTCACTAGGCACGTCCTTAGTAGACAATGTGACTCGCTAAGAAGAAGAAGAATGTGACTTACACTAGGACGTGCCTAGTGAAGCATTGTCTTCTGAGGACGTGCCTAGTGAGGCATTGTCTACTAAGGACGTGCCTAGTGAGGCATTGTCTACTAAGGACGTGCACGTGCTGATGCGGATGGTAGTAGTCTAAGTCACATGACAATGACAATGTGACTCGCTAAGAAGAAGAAGAATGTGACTTACACTAGGACGTGCCTAGTGAGACATTGTACTGTACAAGTACAATGCCTCACTAGGCACGTCCTTAGTAGACAATGCCTACACATACATATAGTGCAATGCCTCACTAGGCACGTCCTTAGTTACGAAGGACGTGCTTAGTGAGGCATTAGCAATGCATTGCTTAAGGACGTGCCTAGTGAGACATTGTACTGTACAAGTACAATGCCTCACTAGGCACGTCCTTAGTAGACAATGCCTACACATACATATAGTGCAATGCCTCACTAGGCACGTCCTTAGTTACGAAGGACGTGCTTAGTGAGGCATTAGCAATGCATTGCTTAAGGACGTGCCTAGTGAGGCATTGTACCTACTGTACAATGTCCTTCGTAACTAAGGACGTGCCTAGTGAGGCATTGTACCTACTGTACAATGTCCTTCGTAACTAAGGACGTGCCTAGTGAGGCATTGTACCTACTGTACAATGTCCTTCGTAACTAAGGACGTGCCTAGTGAGGCATTGCACTATATGTATGTGTAGGCATTGTCTACTAAGGACGTGCCTAGTGAGGCATTGTACTTGACAGTACAATGTCTCACTAGGCACGTCCTTAGTAGACAATGTGACTTAGACTACTACCATCCGCATCCGCACGCGCACCAACGCGCGCATTCGACAGACACACACACACATACACGCACAGACACACGCACACGCACTGACACACACACGTCAAACTTTACCACCCCATCGTTTTTGCGTCGGGGGTTAAAACATTGCTAATCACGTCGATAACACAATCTTGCTCATTACCAGTCTTACCTGATATACAAAATCAATGAAACACTAAGAAATAGTAGCTCACGTTATACTGGTATAAGAACCAAATGTTTCAAACTACAATCAATATATGCCTGAGAACCCTTCAAAATGCGTGTCGAGGGCTGATAAACATCCTCATAACTTGGAAACCGCTGCACCGATTTCTACCAAACTTGGCTTAGAACTATGCCAGATTTATCTGCTTTCCATTTCAAGAATAGTTATAAAAAAATTACGAGTGATTTTTTGGAGCTACGAGCCTTGAAAGGTACAGACACATAGACACAAAAAAGCCTCAAACTTAGAACACCTTTCTTCTTCAGTCGGTGGTTAAAAAGTTTATCTGAAGCGTTAAACGTGTCCTTAGGACTTAGAGGCACAATATTACATAAAAATATTGGTACTTTTCTCCCAATTTTTCACAAATATAAATAGAAACGTAAAGGCAGAAAACGCTTAGAAAGCGCGGGTGAGCGGTCGGACCGGCTGACGTCACACGCGAAATCGCCGGGCTCAAAACACATTTTGAAAATCCAAACTTTAAAAAATCGTAGAAAATTCAGTTTTTGAGCTATCGCCAAAATTCTTTCACTGTTGTGTTTTGGACGTAAAAATCTATCGATCTACATTAAAAAAAAAATACGCTCATCTTCCTCATTATATTTTTTGCTAAAATCGTTTTAGGTTTCAATATTTTTTTTCAGTATAAAAACAAATGACCATCATAGTACCTACTAAATTAATTTAATGGAACCATGCGCACATCAATGCTGCAGTCTCCCTCAATATGTTATGGAAATCGGCGTTCATTATAACGCAAGATAGCAATACGTACTTATATTTATTTATACAAGGTAAGTTGCTTCATCCTATGCAAATAAGAGACGTCACAGGCGAGGCGGAAAACTACTCTGTTCGATGTTTACTAAATATTTTCCACTTTATTGGAATTGTATAACAGCAGTGTTTTATGCTCCTAGTTTGCGCTAACTTTTATATTACGAAACAGTTTCTTCCGTTTATTCCCTTTTTGTCCTTGACCAGATTTGACATCGTAGTTCAGTAGGTACCGATAGTTGCCATTAACGAGGATAGAGAAGAAGTCATCGCAAACTCCCTATTCCAAAATCAGTTTTATCGGATTTTCAGCGGCGCGAGCGATATCACCCCGATTAGATCCCCGACCTATCATAAATTTCATTGCAATCGAGGTTCCGGCTGATCAATTAGGTGGTAGGGGAGGGAGCGTGGTGCTTGTGGTGGAGGGGGGGGGAGGTACAACGCGCGTGCGCGGGCCCGGGCGACGGCGGCAGGCGCGACCGGCGCGCGGCGACGACGTCGGCGACGGCGGCAGTGCGCGAGTCGCCGCCTTCTGCCGCGCCGCCGCCGTGATGGCCGCGCCGCGCGCCTTCCGCTGACCGCAGCGACAGACCGCGCCCGACTCTCCTCACTCTCCCGGCCTAGCCAGCCACGCCGCCGATACCTATACTCCAAGGCGAGCCACCCGCGACCCGCCGCCCGGTGCAGCGCGCTTTGTTCTGCAGAGTCGCGCGCCGGGCCCGGGCGTCGCGTCGCTTCCCTCCCCCGTTCATGACACTACATAGGTAACGTTGTCACGCTGAAAACACGGCGCTCCCGGACTTTCGCCGCGTCTCTCTGCTCTATCTCTGAACTCTTACCCGGTAGAGTCCTAGCTCCGGTGTGTGCCCGAATCCGACCGGCGATCGCGTGTTGCGCATTCGACGGCTCCGATGCACTATCGGTTAGTTATCTTTATTTATTTACCTACTAGGTACATCTATCATAACCTTACCTTAGTCGGGCAGTAGTGGTAGACCTTTTAGTCTTCTCTGTTTATTGTAGAGTAGTTGATTCGTAGTAAGCAATTAACAAACTCTTTGGCCTCTTACACAATGAAAAGCCTCTTCAGCTTGAAGCTTGAAACTTATGTAATCCAAGACTTTTATGTATGAAAATCTAGAGCACGGCTTTGTTGACTCGAGTTTTATGTGGCTCTACGTAATAAATAGAGTTTCCAGCTCCTGGAATGTTTCACGAAACTAGCTCTGTCCTTGAGAAACGTCAGCCACCAACAACAGGGATGTGTAGGTACTCGTTCTGTGGGTATCGATCAGGGATCTCAGCTTCTGAAAGATACCTCAAACTTTTTACAGCTTACCGTTGAAAACATTAAATTCGTCTTTCATGGTTTTGGCTGAGAGTTAGCAGATGCGCGGTCAGGGGAAATACGGAACGAGGTCAATGTAGTATTTCAAATTAATTTTGTCTTCTTTCAATGGGGCCTGATGCGAATTTTAAAACTTTCTGAATCACGTTTTTGAGGTATGGTCCTTGGATTGGAAAAGGTGACCTTGTCATCTGCCTTTAGTTTGCACTACGTCGTCTACGTCTTCCATCACGCGCATCATCACCTTCATTTCGTCAGATTTCAACATATTATTTTATACATATTACACCGGTTTCAGCCTCCCGTAAACTGTAAAATTGAGGTAAAACTGCCTCCACTTTGAACCTCCTCTTTTTTATGTTGGTTAAAAAACTAGCCGACCATAAGTCTGGCCAGAGTGTTTGATTCAACATAAAAAAGTTATAGCGGTCAATGGCACTAACAATTTCGTCTGTGTCGTGATGTTTTTTGCTAGTCCGTATTTATTTCTTTTATTGCTTGCTAATACATACTTTTACGACTCTGCACTAAGATTTCCGGTGATCAACGGTATTTAAATTTTACGCTGTTGCCACAAAATATATTTTATGGGTGTAATAAATACGTAGCAGAACATTAATTGAATCAACTAAGTATGGTTTAAATTAAATAGATATTTTAGTGAATGCCGAATTATACCTTATTGGACACGATTTATGAAGAATCTCGATAAAACCCTGATATTTCAGGCAACGGATTGCCCAATAAAGGGGTTGAGAATTGCGTGAGCAGGCGCTCAGAAACTTGTTCAGGGGGTACTTAGAAGCTCCTAGACGTCAGGTCTTATAGTATGTTCACCTCCTAAGCACCCTGAACAGTTTTCTGAAGGAATCGCCGCACTACAACTATTTTATTGACTGGATTCAAATTCGATCGGTCTAGAAGAATGGGCATTATTGAATATCAATTTACTGTTTGTGTTAATCGTTCACAGGAAATGACTAAGGAAACTTTTGTATAAAAATATCTACCGGACTAGGTAGTAAGTAGTACCTACTTAATTTTTTACAGATGAACAAAAACTGCTATAGTTGTCATAGAGCACATTGCTGAGTAGCTTTTCTATCTGGTCATTGTTGAATGGAAATCTTAGATTAAATCGATGTGATAATTATTTCGAGTGAGCAGTTGAATTAAAACAAATAATATTAGATTCCATATCGATTCTGTAAGCATCGTAGCAATAACTGGATCTAATAGTCGATACGTCCTTATGAGGATATCGAACAATAAAGCTAAGAAAATAAAGCGAAGCCCTATTCGGACTAGGATGTGTTGTACTGTACCTAACTCGGCTTCTGCTGATTACGTTGGATTTTTCGTCCGAGTGATTACGCTAATATCTTACCAGCGAAATACTGATCAGTTTATGAGTTCAAATACACACTAAACATAAAAAAACCTGTGTTATGAAGTGTTTCACAAAGGCTTATTTGATGCTCCATACACTACACACGAACACACGTAGCGATGGCTCTACCTTTCCTCATAATAATCCCAATTGAAAGTTGAGAGACAGTAAAAATTTCTGTTGGAACCCAAAAAAAGCTTTAATTCATTATTCAAAGGTTCTCTCTGACCCACGTAAAATTATAAGTACCTACTACTTAGTATATACGGTATGCTACTCCACCCTTCAGAACTGGCAACATTATTACGTTCAACGAAATGAAATTCCTCGCCAGTGCAATGACTCAATAAAACAAAGTAATGTGTCTAAAAAACGAGATTACAATTTTAAATGAGAATATAAATTTGGTGAGCGTAATTACGGTGCGGTACGCGGATCATAATGATCACATCGACTTCACACTTTACTCCAACGTGGAAGTGAGGTTTCTTATGCCAAGAGTTTCACAAAAGGAAGAAAGTTTATTTTCAGTCACTATAAAGTCACTTCCTTGTAAATTACACTGACTGAAGATTAAATTATCGCTTCTAAGTTAAAATAAATGCAACCACTGTACAGAACATTTGAATGTTTTCTTTGCGTATAATAAGCAGTTTATCTATCAGTTCAAACAATATGCAAAAGGTAAGAAGTTAATAAGCTATCGTATAATCAACAGATTACTATCAAGGACACGTGACGGCACATAATAATGTCAGTTCAGCATAATGACTAACTGATGGCATGCCATACGTAGTCATTACACGGCCTAAACGAAGCTATTAACTGTCCATTCAGGGCGCCTCTCGCGCCTGATACGGTGTACTTATCTCTTATCTTAAGGTGGTTAAGCCTCCCAAAATTCCCCTATGTCTCTTAAATTTACGACTTGAAGAGAGATTTCAGCACAGTTATCTGTTTTATCAGAACACAGCGAGTTTCTCGTCGCGTGTCGACCCAACAATACAAGTTGTCGAACGCGATGAACGTTATTACAAGGAGTATATTTACGAGTATGTCAAACATTTGATGATGAGTGTGGATCATCTAGTGCACATGTCAGGAGCTCGGTTTCGCTGAGCATGTTATGAAACACGTGCGCCCAGATGGGATCAATAGAGAGCACGGTACCTATACGGCAATATTTTATTGTGTAAACAAGGTTAGTGATATTTTTAGCAACTTTATTTATGTTGAATCTATTGAAAACCAATCATTGCCTTTCGTTCTTTCATTATATCGTGCCTAGGTATGTAAACATAGACTTTTGACCTATTTCAGGCTTACATTTGAAATAGAAAAGATGTCACTGGACGAGGTCGTGAACTCTAAAGCATGGCTTGTCAAGGTACAATGAGCGGGTTTGTAATTATTTGATTACTACATCCCCTTCTGAATCGAAAGGTAAATCTAACAACAATACGCGGATTTATTAGTAGCTCGTGATAATGAGTTGGAAACGTCTGGAACTGTATTCTAATTAAATTCTTGGGTAAGAATGTAGGAATACAAACAACATGATCATGATCATAACCGTATGGTCTCTGTTCCGTAAATAAACATTCACATAACAATTAATGGCTCCACCTAGTTGCGTAGATACCTACTTGCATTATTAATGCACCTGGTCGAAGCATTTAACGAGTTGATCTCATCACATCAATCTATTTTGCGGTGTTTGACGTATAAAGAGGTGAAGCTAGTTTTGGCTACCACATTTTCTCTTAGTTAGTTTTGAGTTATACTGTGAATAAAAAATATTTAAAGTTAAAAAAATAACTACTATTTGAGGTAGTACTGGTAAGGATAAATTAGGACAGCTGCATGCACGGTCATTTAAGGATAATTCCGGAAAAATCTTGGACTTTTACGTCACAGTCTTAACTTAGAACCCATGTCGTAGGTATAGAGTTCGTACCTATCTCCCTGCTATTGGTTCATTTGATACACAATACCTAAGCAACTGCTAAGTGGGGGCTCGTGGTCGCAGCCATGAATTTATTTATCCTGTCAGTTGCCGAAAGTAAGTCTTTGTACACCCAAGTGTTTATATCCCCCGATTGATTTAATTACGGGAAAATTCCATTTATTCCTTGTTACAAAGTGCTGCCAAAAAAGTACGCTAGGACCTTTTGTACATCAAAGAACAAGATGCAATCTGTTAGAGATTTGAGTAGTTTTTTTTGTTGTTATACGAGAAAAAAAGAAAAAAACAAACTCCGCACTTGATGGTAAGTCTTTGGATTCTAAAATGAATAATATAATAACAGACTGACTATTACCTGTAGATATTAGATCATGCTGATTTTTTCCTAGGGTAGATAAGTATTGTCTTATTTGAAACTATTGTCCCAAGTCGATATGTCCATACAAACCATTGTTCTACCTAAGGAATCGAACCCGCACCTCTTGCCTGCGTTTAGTCGTTCATTGCATCATACAAATTTAAACAGTTTGTTTACTTACGTTATTGTTAGAATTCCCAAGAATAATGTCGCATCTTGGAGATGCTTCGCGCATTTTTATTTTCCACTTGCTTACTAAAGCCTAAAGCCGAATCGGCTCCGTGTAAAAATGGAAAATTGTACCTAAATATTTTATCTGTAGTACTTTCGCTTTGCCCTACTTATAATGCTTTAATCTGATAGTAGGTATCTTTGCTAAAAAAGCTTCGTGGTGATTAATTGCGATTATTATTATCTACCATGATCATCAAATTAAAGTTTGCGATGATTTACTGTAAGCCGCAATATGTGTGATTCATTAGTCATAATAACATAAGTTTGTAATTTTTGCTTACACCATAGAATATATAAGTAAGTACTTATATCGATAAAAAAATGTATCGCTCAGCTTTCCATACCTACATGAGTTACACTGCGTGGCAACTCCGGCTACAAACGGAGCGTTGGTTAACATCACTTGCCACGGTGCCGCCGCAGTGTGCTGTGTAACTAAGGTCGTACTTCTACCTTCACATGTCAAAATTCATGTAAGCCCGGGGGCCATTATTCCCAGCTGTTAACCAAATTGTGTCGCAGGTGTCGGGGGCGCAGCGCGGGCGCGAGCGGCATGCGGCCCCGGCGGCAGACGCCCATGGAGGTCGGATAGCGGCCCGCGGCCCGCGCCCGCTCTCCCCGCCCCGCCCCACCGACACCATGGACCTCTCTGACGTGCCCAGACACCGACCCCTCGCTTTCGATAAGGTAACATCCCCTACAGCTGGAACTCTATACATCTGTTACAAAGTCGCCCATGGAGGCTGAATATAGCTGGGCTTACCAGCGCCATGGAACTCTGATATGCCAAGACACCGACCCCTCGCTTTCGATAAGGTAACATCCCCTCACAGCTGCAGCTCTACGTCTGTTGTACAGACGCCCATAGAGGTAGAATAGCAACCAATTACCCCTGCCGACGACGCCATGGTTCTTTCTGACGTGATCAGACACCGACCCCACGCTTTCGGTAAGGTAAAATCCTCTATTTGTAGCTGGATCTCCATACAGCTGTTATAAAGACGCCCATGGAGGTCGAATAGCTGACCCTATCAGCGCCATGTACAATACGCACAACGGATCTTTACCCCTCTGCAACAATCGATTGCGCATGTACTGTCACGAGTTGTTGTTTGAAAAAATTCGCTCACCTCCTATTATCCAAAAATGGGTTCTGCGCTGATACTTCAGAGGGACAAAGATGCGTTGTGACTACTATACCTACCTCTCATATGCCGAGACACTGCCCCTCGTCTTTAATAAAGGACTGCAGGCTCCAGCTCCATCAAATTGGACCAACACCGTGGCGTTTCTTAAGTACCTATATCCTAACGTGAAACTCCATGTACTTTCCCACACATTATTACGACACTAAGGTTACTCTCTTCCTAAGTAAAAAACTGGAAAGCTGCCAGGGACTTCTTTGAATTCGCATTGATCTCAACTCAATGAATAAAATGGGTTACAGTTACGACATTTCATACATTAGTATCGATTCTGTTGTTGCATTTTTCTAAACTAACCTAATTTGACAGCGCTAAAATTATAGCTGTCTTTGTCGTTTCAGTTTATGAGAAAGGGATGGTAACATTTTTAGTGCTGTCAAATTAGGTTAGTTTAGAAAAATGCAACAACAGAATCGACAGCATTATGTACCTATATCATAACGGCAAATTGCATAAGCAAAATCACAACGCATAAATATTCCTAAAAGCGCCCCGGACTGACCCTAAAATGCCCTAAATAAAAGCAGGAGCAAAATATGATAAAATATTGGTTTGCACGTCGACCCTTTCATACACGCGCGGTTCCATATTTTATTTATCTACTTATACTTACGATTACATTTCAAAAAGCGATTTGAAAGTAAGAATACGTTATACGAGTAACATCTATACATTATGCATTGTTCGTGGCGGTAAGCGATTCGGCTTTCCCCTCATTATTTTTAACAGAAAGCCTCAGTCACTCCTTGTCTGAAAATCGATAGGGTTCGCTTCGCTGGATACCCTTCTCCTACTTTCCACCCATACCGCACGATATCCGCATTGAAGACCTAAATTCTGAGCTTTTTGTGCCTAACGACTCTATGCTTTTCATACTACTTTTTACGACTACCACGCTCGCAACAGTCGTAATATAGGTTGTCAGTTCTTGCATTTTTTCTACAAAAAGTTACAAAGTTTTGATAAGATTTCTATCATAGAGATAATCGAAGAGCGAGCTCAGTAGCGCGTCTTGGGAGTAACCTTCGTTCAGAAGTACACTCGAGAGCAATGATTCCGGGTCACTTAAAGAATGTTAAAAATCTCGGAAACTAAAAATGATAGGTTAATGCAATAAATTGTATTTAATAGACAATGTAATACTCCTTAAATGAAAGTAAAAAAATATGAGTCACCATACATTTTATTAACACAAAATTACATAAAGAAAAAAACTGCTGATCTCTCCTTAAAACAAAAATAGGAAACATGAAATTTTTGAACTTTATTACGATTTGACTTGAATTTTAATACTTCGTATTGCCTCCTCGTGCTTCCATTACTGCGTTTACGCGGTTTGGCAAGCTGTACACCAAGTTCCTTATACGATTTTGGGGAATATTCTCCCATTCCTCTGTGAGAGCAATTTTGAGCTCACGAAGCGTGATTGGGGGAGGGTTTCGTTGTTTTACGCATCTGCCTAGCTCGTCCCAAGCATGCTCGATCGGGTTGATATCCGGGCTGCGCGCTGGCCACTCCATACGAGTAATGTTCATCTCTTGAAGGTAGTCATTCACAATCCTACCTGTATGAGGTCGGGCATTGTCATGCATAAATATAGCATCCTCACCTAAATTGACCATAAATGGACCAACATGATCATTGAGGATTTCTTCCACATATCTTACGCTAGTTAAAGAGCCGTTTTCTATGATCACCAGCTCTGTGCGACTTTCAGAAGAAATTCCGGCCCACACAAGTACAGACCCACCACCGTAGGCTACTTTTTCTTCGATGCATGCTTGCTTGAATCTTTCCCCTGGTCTTCGATACACTCTGTGTCTTCCATCGTGCTTGTAGAGCATAAATTTTGATTCGTCGGAGAACATAACTTTTGACCAATCTTCAATACTCCAATTTACGTGGCTCTGGGCATATCTTAGTCTTGAAATACGATGCCCACGCTCCAGTTTAGGGCCGTTTGCAGGTCTAAGGGGTTTTAAGTTAGATTCAGCAAGCCGACGTCTTACTGTCCATGCACTTGGGTTACTTCCTCCGAGGCGTCGAAACTGATTTGTGAGTTCAGTTCCTGTGAGAAAGCGATTTCGAAGCATGGTGTTCACCAAGTATCGGTCTTCTCGTGCTGTGGTACACCTGGTTCTGCCCGTTCCTGGTCTGCGTAGGTTAGAACCAGTTTCTTCGTAACGTCGGAGAACTCTTTGTACTGTTGACAGCGACACACCGACAGTCCTGGCTGTATCGCGCTGACTCCGGCCGGTTTCCAGCATTGTAAGTATTCTGGTGCATTCTTCAGGCGTAAGCGACATAATTTCAGCTTGAATAATGAATATAGAGCACTATCAACATGGTTTATATACCCACATAAATGACAGATTACAAACAAAAGCAAAACCAAATGCTGTAATTTCGTAGTTCCATCTTCGAAAGTGGCCCTTTTTCAAATTTGATTTTTTTAAGATATAACTTTACAATAACTAAGAAGTTTTAATACCTTCATTTAAGGAGTATTACATTGTCTATTAAATACAATTTATTGCATTAACCTATCATTTTTAGTTTCCGAGATTTTTAACATTCTTTAAGTGACCCGGAATCATTGCTCTCGCGTGTAGATCAATTTAGGTTGATGATGATGATGATGATGACAGAGGTAGCACAACACAATGAAGCTAACATAGCACACATCATAATGTTTATCGGTCAGTTTTCAAAACTTCGATTCTGTGTAAATATTCAAGTATCACTTTATGTAGGTACGATTGCTTTAGTTTCTATCGTATTCAGAATTAATTAGAAGGGGCTTAGTTATAATTTATTTTAGTCTGTGTCGTAGTATTCGTAACTTACTTCTATTTTTAACCGTGAGCCGGAATATTTGTACCTACACAGACAGGAAAACTTATTTGGATCCATTCAAGAAATTGCCGTGATTTATTGAATCATAATAGTAATGTACGTAGTAATTATACTGATACTATACCTGCAAATTCTGCAACAACTTGACTCTACCTTATGGTTGGAAGTAACCCCACTGATCTAACTAAAAACGTCAAATTTTATGGTACCATAAAACACTGCAAACCGGAAAGTTGCATCTACCAAAAGGATGCCTTTGCCAACAAAATAATATCTTCATTAAGAGGGCTATCACAGTTTGGCCGCGATTCAAGGGCTGGCGCGCGTCTGAGTTCGTCTGAGAGTCTGAGACCGCATTTCATGCAGTTTTAAATTACGTTTATTCAATATAATGAAATAAATTATTTAAACAAAAAGTATACAATTTTATTGACTATGAACTAACGTTTATTTTGGTATAATTTTTACTTAATAATATTAATGTAGTATGGAGAAATTAACGACTAATTCCGAACGTTTTTAGCAATTTTATGGTTTTGAATTGATTTTTTTTTGTAGATATCCCATACTTATTTCTGAATTCCGGGGCCGCTACGGTCAATGGCAGTATATAAGAGATATTTGTAGATATTTTTCATTTCGTTTGCTTTGCACAGTAGTTCAATCCAGGAGCTTGAAAAAGTGTCTGCGCGAGTTTTCTTAAAAACTTGTTTCGGAATTTTGGCTTTATTTAAATATATAAGGAAAAATTTTAAAAAGCGAGGCCGCTACGGTCAATGCGAATAACTATTCTACATCATACAATAAATCTAAATTATCTAAGAGTTTCAGTTTCAGAGATCTAGAACGTCAAAAATGGGCATTTTCACGGTTTGACCGTGATATGAGCCTTAACAACAACGTCTATTGTATTGATGATGAATACAATATTTATAAAGAAAGAGTAGACAGGTTCTATCATATATTTACTTCACTAGTATCTAGGCACTGTATTTTCTTTGTCTTCTCATATATTCTAAATTATGTTTTTCTATATCTCGTAACTCTGTGTAGGACCGATTGTAGCGGTAAAAGTCTCCTCCAACTCTTTCCACCTCTCTCTATCCCTAGCCCTAGTGATCTCCTATAGTCTTCTTTATCTGCCGACTTATCTTAGGTTTGAGGTCCCCTATTTTCTGTAATGTTTATTTGCCTTAGACATTTATTGGATGAGATGATTATAAAGGATTTCAACGCTACTCATGTTTACGAATTCGTGAAATATATCCTATACTGCTACAATATCTAGTACCTATCAAATGTTTAGTATGAGCAATTGTTCCGCGGTTAATAAATGAATTGAATACGGATTCACACGGGTTTCTATGGTCGCCATAATCTGATTTCAACGCGCATCAACTTTTAAAAAACTTTCACAAAAGAGAGGTATCTACATAATATAAGGGAAGGTATGTAGGGTAGCTTTGAGCTCAGGTTTGCCTTGGAACATTTTGGAGCAGAGCCAAAATGAAGCTTACATGCATGACAAAATAAAAACTCCTTCATTATCATCACTCTAAAACCAACTCGGACCCTTACCTGATCTTTATAAGTACCAAAGAAAAGTATTTCTTGTCGTTTTAGTCGTAGAGTATTCACTTTCTCCGTGCCAAGATATCACAATATTGACATAGGTACCAATGAGCTTGGCATAGATAACCAATGTAGGTAGGCATAAACGGATTAACCTACAATCAAGTTATATCAAACCGTTCGATAGAGAAGACGTTCAGAACAATCTTCATGTGTAATGAATCGTACGCTGGAGGGTGGAGGTTGCTCTGAAAGAGTAACTTACATCTAGCCGGGTTTGAGACGAGTTAGCGACGGATGCAAAATACCTTAACCATACTATTCATTATTACTCGAATAAGTTTAATTCGCTGAAACGATCTTGATGAAACCCTATCGCGGAAAAAATACGAACGGAAAAACTAAATTCATACGAACTAAATCACGGGTAAAAGCTAACTTTCCATATAACAAGCGAACGGCTTCGCTTCGCATGGCTACAATTTGCACGTATAACATGCGTAAACAACAATCGACCCATTTACGACATTTGAAGCAATATCCACAAAGTGGTAAATTGTAACATACTCGTAGATTGCATTTTTCTATACACAGGGAATGTATAGGTATAGTGTAACCAAAGATGGATTGATACATTTGATTTCTTGTGAATCGGAAGGATTCGAAGGGCCGTGTATTCGCTTTCGTCGAGGCTGCGACTCTTCTTGCGAGCAGTCTTGGCAGTTTCGTGGTCGATCCGAGAACGGCACGGTGAGCATAAATCATCCTGAAGGCGACGCCTCCGAGCCGACTCCCCTCCCAAGTCCCAGGGCGGATCGATCGTATGACGTCACCTTAGCCTTGTGCTCGCATCTCGGGGTGTCCGAATCTCAGCACCTCTTATTCTGCCGACTGGTTATACAACTGAAGGCGGTGGAAAACTGTTTAAGTGTATGTTACATAATGCCTTACCAAGGTTTCTTGGTATAGTCTGGGATACAGCAAAGCGAGTTTCAGGCGACATGAAAAATTTCACTTTCGTAGGGTTTATTTACGTTTATGGTAGGTAGGTTATTTTTATCGCAAACCTATTCAATGCAAAATCATAACGCCTTGTTATGACTGCTTAGTTTCGTCCAGACAGATTACACAACTGTAGACTTGACATTGTGAAAAATCGTTTGATACAGGTGGCTTGGAGTAGCTATTACGTGATCCCTCTCAGTCCACAACTTCGATGTTGTCGGGCTTCGGTCTTTGTTTTCCAAACGACCTTGATAAAGTTTTTCTCTTGGAGACGATTCCCACGGTTATTTTCACAATTTGCGTAATTATTTAAGTACATAATAGCATCGACTCACTGTTTCATTATTATCTCATTCCAAGTTCTGCTCTAATGTGTTCTACAAGCGAAAATATTAAAATACTTTCGCTTTCTAAACGACGCAACCATAAGTAAACAAATCCTTGACATTCTATATTCCATGCTGGGTCCTTAGTTGTCTGAGCATCCCATGTCATTATTCTCAAAATCTAAATCTAAACAGAATTTCGTGAGGTTTAGCTAACTGGTAATAATAGATTGGATATCAATGCATCTTTCCGAAGGTTGGCGGTTGGCTCGATGGTGTGAGAGCCCTCTGCCTGCAATCAACGCAGGGTCGGCCACATGCTGAACGACCCTCGACACCCTCACCCCGCTCGAGTGCACGTCGACCTAAAAGGACGCTGATGACGTCATCACTATCGTTATTCTTATCTTGCAGTCTGAAATTACTCATCTAGCTGGAGATGAACTTGACATCTTTTGATTATAATACGAGCTGCATTTACGATACGATACTATAACGATAACTAGATATAAATTAAAGCTCTTGAAAGAGTCCAAATAAACTTATCGGTAACTTGGCTGATTTATTTATTATCAAACTAACAGTTACCCGCAACTTCGGCTACGAAGAAATAAACAAATAAATGTATAATTAACCTAAAAAAAGCCGGCAAAGTAGCCTATGTGTTAATCCAGGTTACGAACTATAATATATTCTAAGCTTCATCCAAATCGGACCAGTAGTTACAGTGTGATTGAAACACAAACATCTAATCTTTGACATTTATAAATAGTAGTGGGAGACATTGGAGCTGCTTATTGCCTTATACTTGACTAGTTCACAATTGAATTGAATTCCCTGACTGCTAATGTCTCGTGTGGACGTCTGTCAAGGTTGCTAGTAAATGTCGTCTGAAAATGCTGATGCATCACACGAATCATGACAGAATTTGCACTTCAACAATATTAGTTGTAGTACCTGTATAACACAAGTCAGCGTTTTATTCTGAAAGTTGGACCAACTAATTTAAACTGTATAATTTGTGATAATTGAATTCCGTTTCGAACAACTGTTGATATGAATTTCAGCGGTAATTTCATGCTCTTCCGGCCTCGTTTTTATGAAATTTCTGGCAATTTCACTCTGGTCGTAAAGTAATAGAGCAAGGAAGGTCAGACTATTGGGGTCAGAAACAAAAATCGGTTAGTATTCAAATACGATTTCTTTGCAGTATGTTTTTTAAAAAAGAAGACTGTATGTATTGCGTTTGGGTAATCTACGGTGCCCACTCGAAGCAGCCAATAGTTCATTGCTGGTTCAGGCTACCAAAAATTTCATGTTTTATAGAAATTATTCCAGTGTAATTAAACCACAAACATATAACATCTAGTTACACAAACAGCTTAAATCACGTATTTATAATATTATTAGGACTACATCGTCTACAGCTATATACGAGGATGAATAATTATGTGTCCTCGCGATAGATACCCGGACATACCTATCCCTTGTGGTTTAATTAATAATGTTTGTTTATTTCAGATGGAAAGTTTAATAAAAGAAATGCAAGATCCGGACCACGGTGTGAAAGTCAGAACTCAAAAACTCTTTCTTAGTGTTATTCCGTCTGCTTTTACTGGTGAGTATATTATCCTCCACAATTATTAATAAATCAGGCCTTTTGCATCTAATCATGATCATTTACACAGCGTTAGTGCCAAAGATATGGTTTTAGATGGAGTAGACTTGCAGCTATACCATTCTCTCAGCCTAGTCGGCTAGCCTAGTCAATACGTGCAGAGCTGACTAAGCCGGAGATTTCATAGTAAATTATCTGAATAGAAAAATCTTTTGGTGCACGACCGGGTTTGAACCCACCACCTTAGGATCGGATGGCAGGGTCGCAACCACTAGGCCACCGGTCCTCAATGGTTATTTATCATCATATTCGTGAGTTTCGTTTTAGATGAAATATAACCTTCCTGATAATTCTTCCACCCTCCATTTTTCTTTCTTTCATGACTAAGTAATAACAAAATGTCTGTACAAAAACCACTATTGTCTATTAGAAAAGATGGACTCACTCCATTTCAGATGAAAAGTGCCAAATACATTAGCATTTTCCCGCTATAGTTCTACCAGAAGTATAGAAAATGCTCAGATATTTTCCAACGACACGGCGAAGTCAAAAGGACGGCTTTTCCCATCATTAACCTAAGTGGAAGCGCTATAGAAATTCATTCATTCCAAATGTATTCAAGCTTAGTCAGCTTTCTTACAATCCACATAGCAGTTGGCCGAATGCCATCTAAAAGCTAGTGTTAACGGACAGTTCGATTAACGGATTCATTTTGAAATATTTATGACAGAAAGGTCAATGATAGCGATCTCTTTTGCTTTGAGATTGAGATCACTGTATTTGATTTTAAGTCTGATAAAACCGAGCACCAATGTATATTTCTATTCGGAATGATAAGCTCTCATAGTAAGGAACCAGTTAATATCCTAGAAGCGACGTGTCACGTGTCACGCAATCTAATACTGCAGAAAGTGGGCATTCTGCCAAAATGTATAATGGTTGGCCGTAATCCCTCTTTGCTCAATTTTGTTCTATTATGATCCATATACCTTTTATCTCTTTAAGAATTTAATACCTACACCTAAAGAGTGGATTTTACGAACTCTTAATAACGCTACCCGTCTGATAAAACACTTGTCAAACTTGTCAAAAAAACAAAAACGGGAATATTTTAATCTAAAGAACAGCGTTATTCGATAAAACCCTATGATGTTTTTAATAATTGTTCCCTTCTGTCACCCTGATCTGTCCCCCTTTTTGCAGGAGGATGACAGATAAAATTTTTAAAAATTGAAAAGTTTTATCTGTCTCCCTCTTTTGTTTGGTTAAAAGTGGCCCCTGTCGCTGTATACCTAATCATATTGATTTTATGCAAAGGCTTGTTTATTATATAACTAGATTTTTATTCCTCCCAACATTATCTCGCAGCCTTCGATTACGATAACCGCCCATTTAACTGTAGACGAACAGTGGCCTTAGCCTCTGGTGTCTGATTGAAAAATCGATAGCAGCACATGCCAACTAACTTAACCGTAATCTATGGAGGCGCGAACCCATTTTCACGTTAGCTCGGAACTCACAGGTTTTACTTTTAATTTAGTGTGGGCACTTAGTTATGGTTTATGACGAATCAGTTCTACTTTTACACAGGTTTTAAAAGTCTAAAGTTAATTATGTTTTGTTCAGTCAAATCATAATGATCATTTATAAAGTGATACTTAGTATTACGCGTAGGTTTGACAACTTAAAATAGTAATGAGATATTCATTTACACAGGTATTTATCGCGTATCTTATTGTTATTTCCCGAGGTTCTTGCTTCGTTCCTTTAGTTGTGGTTGCGAGCAGGCTATTCTCGAGACCATATCTGTGTAAAATATATCTTAAGTATATGTTCTGATCGCGAAAGGAATATTCATAGTTGTAATCGAGTAATCCTCGCTTTCGGCTCGATGTCGAAATCATGCTTCGGTAGTAATTATGACCACTAAAACCTACGAAAACATGATTTAGAGGTCTTTAACCATCTAAAATAAGTTTAACTACCTATTGAATTTGGTTTTAGGTTATGATCTTATCGAATGGCTTATGGACAGATTTGCTGCTGAAGATACAACAAATGGTGAGTGTGAGTGATCATTTTCTATCATCATCATTTAATAATTTGATGTTTTGCTATTATACTAATTTGTGTATAATTGTTTTCTCTTGCAGTTGAATCCTTAAATTTAGGAAATCAGCTCTGTCAATATGGCTACTTCTTTCCTGTTAACGATCTAAAAAACCTTGTTTTAAAAGATGATTCTTCTCTCTATAGATTTCAAGTAAGTGAAATGCAATAATCTTAGACATCTAATCAGCATCCATAGTTTTACCTATGACATTAGTATTTTCTCATAAATAGACGTACCTACATAGCTTAAACGTTACCCATCCTATTGTATAATACCAACCGCCTAGTATAGTATCGTATTCTATCCTCCAATATATATAATAGCTTTTACATTTGTATATATGAAAGTTACACTGAAAATATTCACTAAAGACTGAGCGAAGTCCACCTTGTCTGTCTGTAAGTGGCATATGTCATAAAATACTTTTTTTTTTGGACTCTAACACCAGTAAACCATCTCGACGGCCCAATATGCTGCTTATTTCAAGTTCTTTGAAGTACAAAGGGTACATATAAACGCTTTGTGGTAAAGTTGTCGTTGCGTTGTTACTCAAAACACTGTTCAGTGTTACTCAAATATAGATGTCGTGCCAACCCGCAGTAGAATTTTTCCACTTTGCAAGCAGCAAGATCTGATAGCGTAGCGTTTATGCTGACTATTATTTTTACTACAATAACTTAAATTCAGAATTACTAGATAGATTTTACTCCAGATTTTATTGAACTCAGCAAATGTTGATCAGTCAGTCAGAACTCTATTTTATTTATAAAATGCAAGGTCTTATAAACTGGGGGACAAGCAAGATAACCCACAGTTAGGACCCTAGCGTGTTTGACCCTTCTTACAAATTAAGTTGCATTAGAAAACTATAGAAAAAAGTTAAGATCAAACCCGAATATTTGAACTTTTAATAATCTCATAGAAGGCCCATAAAAATAAATTTTATTCTAAAGTTCAAAATCTGCAGATCTTTACCATTGGATTTTAGAAATTGATAATAACTTTTTTATTTCAAAGCTGTACGTTCACTGTAGTTACACAGCGTCATCTCCGTTTTCAGAGTCCATACTACTGGCCGTGGCAAGCCCCTCGAGTCGGCGGTGCGTCAGGGGCGCCATCGCTAGGGCCAGATAATGTAGAATACGCCATATATCTCGTCAAACGCACACTTCGAAATAAACAGAGGCACGCTTTAGAGGACTACGAGCAGGAAGCGCTAGCGAACTTGAAGAAAAATCTAGCTGCAAAGTGGGAGTTCATCACTATGCAAGCGGAGGAACAAGTGAGTCAAATTATTGACGCACTATAGCTTTGCTTAGTTTGGGACTAAAAGGCTTTGTGTGAAATGTCCATGAATATTTATTTATTGTGTTCAAAAGTTGACTATCGATTGGATAAGAAAAATTGGGAAGGGCATCATTCGGAATGTTTGTTGCTCATCCTTCTTCGTTGGAGCACATAATACGTATATTCTGAACGTTATTGGGTCTCACATTGGAAACCCTTAGCCAAGGATCACTCGGTAGAAGAACTCTCTCTTCATTGAAGGACCTACATTCCGAATGTTATCCTCCATAAACTCTTGTAAAGTACAATAATCATGTCAATATTTGATGTGATTTGATCTTATACTACACTATCTCCTGTAAACCAATTGCAGATTCGGTCGAAGGTTTTTCTACTTCAATCAGTATCTTTAGGAACCATTTTTCATCCATCTTTGCTACAAGTTGTAGTAAATGTATGTTGTACATGTAGGTGCGACTAGCAAAAGACAGGAAGAAAGGCGACAAGATAGTGAGCGACAGTCAAGAGCGGGCGTATTGGCGGGTCGCGAGGCCACCGCCAGGTGGCGTCCCCGGAGCCCTGGAGCCCTGTCCCGTGCCTGTCAGGGCAAGGCATCCACGGTGCTCAAAGAAACGCACCATCCAGCAGATCACTAGAGAGGTAAGTGTTACACATCGTTAACGTAAAGTAGGATAATGCAAAAGGTGTCACGGGGGGTTGATTCTAGACCGATAGTATTTTTTGTCACGATAGACATATCTCCCAAAAACTAATCTGTGGAGAATCACCTCCTTGTTCTCCACACGGCCCAACGTGGCTGGTCCAAAAAGTCTTAAAAATGATAATACCCCGTATACTCTACGATATGACACTATAGTTTTGTAAATATGTATACACTACATGTACCTACTCTATTAGTTTGCTCCTGAACTCTTATCTTATTCTTATAGGTAGAAGAAATAATGCCTGGATCGAACATTAAACATTAATTACAAGCACATTACCTACTCTCACCTTCTCCTAAAGTTGTAAATGCGCACGCTCAGGTACTTAATGCTAGCATTATTCTAGATCGAACAGCTAAAAGCGAGCCTGGACCGTACCCGAGTGAAGACCTCAATTGCCCTAGAGTCCCTTACGGCTTACGCGGAGACCTTCGCTCCCTACGATCCCTGGCTCACAGCGATGCAGCCTTCCAACCCTTGGATCGCCGAGGATCCTCTCTATTGGCAAATTAACAGTCCTCTGTGAGTGCATTCTTTTCGCACAGTGAACAGCTCGAATTGGTCCCCCCACTTCTTTGTGCATATCTACCTTTTCCAAACCCTCATTTTCCCCACCCTCTGTATTTGTGTTTTACGGCAGCACATGTGTTTTTAAATAATCTTGTTACCACAGTAGACTCAATACACGATGATAACAAACCGTTCACATTCTTGAATAGATCCTTCCTAAATTCTGATAAACCTATTTCTCACCAACCTATCTTTTCCGTACCCCCATTTTCCGCACATCCTGTATGTTGTGCTTTTAGTAGCACAATGTTTTGATTTAAATATACAGGATGTTATCATCGTGTATGGTGAATTACTTCGTGCAAAATAATTAATTGCACATTAGTTGCTAATTTGATGTTTGCCTTTTTCCTTATTGTTTTTACCTACCTACTCAGTGCTTATAATCTTTTATCAATTCGGGCTGCTCACTGTTTTTCCTTGTAGCATCAATCCCTTTAGAATAGGAAGTAGGTATTTCGCAATTCAGTAGACATTGTCATGTACCATTCGTTGAAAATCTTTCAAACTTGAGGCTTGTTTAAACGATTTGTTAGATGTTTGCCTCGAACGCATTTTTCATCTGTAGGTTTTTTTTCCTAATCGCATTTGGCCTCGATAGTGTTTTGTCATGTGTGCATTTTTTATGAACGTAATTTGTCCTATGGGCAATTTGCCTAGTAGTATGGTGACTTATTAACTTTTTGCTACATCCATAAATAGCCTAATTGATTTTTGCATTGATGGTATTATTGTCATGTGTGCATTTTTGATGGGCGATTTTCTGAATAGTATGGTGACTTATTAACTTTTTCTACATAGATGTCAATGTCAAAGCAAACTGTTGGATAATTTCTAAAATGAAACGTGAGCAGGATTCGAGTTCTGTCATTTATTTGTAAAAGCAACATGTCATAGGAGTTCTATTTTAATTGTTTTTTTTGTATATTGTGAGTATTGTTCCTTAATTTTGTGGTGGAATTTTTAGCCAATAATACTTGCAGTTGTAGCATAAAGTACAAGCCATTGGAATAAATATTATATATTATTATTATTTGGATTATGTGTTTTTATTATTTGATGGAATTGGTTTCCAAGTTTCCACCATTTTGTCTTCAAAATAAACGACAATGACTTGACGACTTGACGAATGACTCGACTTGACTAAACTTATTTCAAATATTAACATGACACTGGCAAAATTGTATGTCGAAATGACGGACACAGGCCGTATAAGAGAAGAAGAAGAAACGTGAGCACATGTCGCCATAAATGTCAACATGAAGAACGACGAAACAAATAGATTGTGACATATAAGAACAACAAACAAAACATGCTAGCAAACATGTTGGAACTCTTTAGATAGCCTAAATAATTTGAAATAGGCTTACAAAACTTTTGCGACGCGAAATATCGAGTTTATGAAATGTGCGTTTGGGACGAAATGCGATGAGAAATATCGAGATTATAAAATATACGTTTAGAGTAAATTACGTTCATAAAAAATGCACACATGACAAAACACTATCGAGGCCAAATGCGATTAGGGAAAAAAACCTACAGATGAAAAATGCGTTCGAGGCAAACATCTAACAAACCGTTTAAACCATTCAAGTAGGTATCGCATTTGAACTTTCTGAACTCGCCTGTGCAGAGTGCGAAATGTACATAAAGACGATTTTTCTCTGACGATGAATAAGCTCGACAGAAATCTTAAATCGTCATGCTTTGTTCGTGAAAGCCATGAACTTTAAAGATTTTTAAAGAAATTAGTTTGTTTTGCTAATACCCTAGCCCCTTCTAGAACTTTCTTATCACGCCATATTCGAAGCAATCACTGCTATTGTATGAAACACCTAAGATTTGTGATTCAGAGTGGAGGTGCCGACGGAGAAGCGCGTACAGAGATGGGCGCTTTCCATCGAAGAGTTGGTGTCAGATCCGACGGGACTGCAGGAGTTCACCAGTTTCTTGAGGAAAGAATATTCGCACGAGAATATACGGTTCTGGCTCGCGGTTATGGATCTGCGCCGGAGCAGTACCAAACAGATTCCTAAGAAACTTGATGATATTTATGAGTAAGTTTTTCAAGTTGATAATTATATAACATTCTCATGTAAAAATCTAAAGGAATTACTTCATAATTCGTTCTTCATTTATACATGTTAGCTACTGAAAGTCTCCAACAACCAACTTTTATGGCCTCGTTCACAGCCATAAAAGTTTCATCAAAATTGCATAAGTTTCAGATTTTATGAAAATTGTAAACAAGCAAGATGTACAGACATGATTTAAAAAAATATATTTTTTTTGTTATAATTTTCTTCATGAAGTAAACGTTTCGAGATCTATGCTTTCAGAGAATTCCTAAAGCCGGGCGCGAAGTGTGAAATAAACATAGACGGTGCGACCGCTGAGAAGGTGTCGGAGGGCATCAAGAGCGGGTCTCGATACGCCCTCGACGACGCGGCGGAGCACGTCTACTCCTTGCTGTTGAAGAAGGATTGCTACCCGCGGTTCATTCGCTCCGACCACTTCCAACGGCTATTGGTGGAAGGTCGCAATGTGCAGCTGAAGAAAGCTAAGTATGTACTCTAAACGAGGTGATGTTTTAATTGAGTATCCTTAGACCACTCTGAACCTGTCTACTCTTGACTTTAAATGACATTTTAAATTCATAACTAATCTTTATGTAGATAACTAATCTTTGCATGTTTTCGATTATTGTATTTAGTTTCAAAAGTTCCTCTGAAGACTTTATATCGATGATGCTCATAAAAGTTTTCTTCCACATTCCAGATTCTTCAACTTCGGCGGGCAGGTGAAGAAGAAGGGAGGTGCGTCTGTCGGCACCTGCAGCAGCAGCGTCGCGCTCGGCCGCCGCCGCGGCTCCGACCGCTCCCTCAGCGGGTCCGCGCACGAGCTGGCGCTCAGCAGCGTGCAGCCGGCCCGCCTGCCCGACGCACCCTCCCACAGCCACAGCCAGTCCAACCTGGCCGACCTACCCTTCAGGTGCACTCACACACGAAGCTCAGCGCGAGCTGGCATCCACCCACACTCATCCACTCCAACCGGGTCAACCTGGGCATTAAATGTACTTTCCAGCATAGCTCAGTGCAAGCTGGTCCCTTTCACCAATAGGAAATCATTGCTACACGTCCGTTGCTATTCGCAGACACGTTGTTTTGTAACTCGTTTGTTTGCAGAGATCCAATGGAGGAGGGGTTAGACGTGGTTCCGTGGGAGAGCACGTCGCAGGTGTACGGCAGCGCGGGCCGGTGGCGGCTGGACTCCACCGCCGACTCGGGCAGCTCCAGCTCTGACGTCAGCGCGGCCGTCTACCCCCACTCCACTGTCAGCGAACGAACCAGAAGGTACCACATTATATTGTTAATCATTAATTGTTTGTGAATCCGGGTGGTGCAATAGGGTGGTTGGTAAATGAAGATAATTGAATCTCCAGATCCTGCTCATTGGCATACAAACATTATATTATTAGAAATAAACTATGGTGAGACATGTCAATTAGAATAAAAATGTTTAGAACGTACCGGGAGCAGCGGCTACTAGTAAAGTGCTACTGAAGTTTTAGTCGTAATCTTGCTATCTCCAGGTTACCTCAGCAGAGTACTCTGGACGGCGGGTTGCGAGGCGCGCCGCCGCCGCTGCGGAGGCTATCTGCTGTAGAGCCGCGGCACCTGGCGCCGCTGGGCTCTCCCCCCCACACCCCGCGACCCGCGCCCGCGCCCGCACCCGCACCCGCACCCGCGCCGGTGACGTCACAGCCAGCGCTTCCTCCGCACCCCACTCCCACCATCAGGTGCGTATGTTACAGAATATCTGCACCCACGTTAGTGACATCACTACCGCCCCCCAGCACCTGACGCCTACTATCAGGCGGTCTCAACCAACTGACTATCGGCCGTGGAGCCAGATACAAGATAATAGAATAGCCCCGAGCCCTGCACCGTCACAGCCTCAATCCACGTCCGAGCAGTACTTATTTCTATTCTGTGCACGCACTACGCACTAATTAAAACCAAAATATCAGTTTACCGTTCGCTAAACTACCATTTTGATTGTAACTATACAGATCTCTTGATAGTATCAAAATACAGACAATCTGGGAGCTGATCTTATATTGATCAATAAAACTGGTATTCCAGCGTGAGTTCAGCGCCCGAAGAAGACTCCGCGGGGTCCGCATCCCCTCGCTCCGTCGCGCACTCGGACGAACCCTCGTCGGTGTTCGCATCGACCGCCGCCACCCCCACCGACGCGCGACCCTTAGACGAACCTAAAGATGAATCCTGCGACGAATCCACAGCATCCGGCGCCATCTCAGAACTCACCATGCATGAGGACGATACCGATAGAAAAACAAAAGACAGTCCCTTCTCCAGTCAAATCGAAAGTGCTAAAACAAAAGACAGTCCGCGCGAACCAAGTGCGAAAAGTGCGCCTCTAGCTGAAGGCGAGGATATAGCAGACGATGAAGAGAAAGCCCCAGTGCCTTTGCCGATAGTGTCGGAGACCAGGCCGGTGTCCGAGTCGGACGCGCACGTGTGCATCGCTCACCGCGGGAGAGGGGAGCTCACCTCGGTCTCCGAATCCAGTATTGTGCATCGGGACCGGAGCGGGGATCGGAAACGGAACGACATTTGTCCATGGGAGGACGAGTAAGTACATCCTAATTACGACCGGGGGCCTAATTCACACTTCGGCAGAGATTTTACTCTAAATATGACGTCAAAATAACATCGAAAGTAGTGTGTGAAACGAGTTTTTGACCGAGATATATTACACATCATCCCTATTAGAGTAAAATCTCTGCTGAAGTGAGAATAAGGCCCCAGTCTTATTTCATCGAAGAGCTCAAACAAGTCATAATGATCGAGTGAAGTGAATGTGTACTGCTTTACCGCACGCTTGTTTTCAATCACACAAGTTTTTAAAAAAGTTATCACTCTCAAGCGCCTGACTATAGTTTTTTTATTGAATGTATTCTGAAACATTGCTCAAATCCGAATCGAGTTATTGGTTTGAGAAACAAACATGTATTGACTCTGAAAACTGTTTCAAAACAAATTTTTCGAAATTTTAATAAATTTCAAGTTTTTGTATGTCACCTGAATTCTTTATGTGTACAATAAAGTATTATCTATCTATCCATCTTCGGTTTTGATTCATACTTGAGCATTGTATTAGAATACATTGGTATAATTTTTCAATCGCATATTGGGCATTTCTCTAGTATTGTAGTAGTCCTCCTAGCACTACCTATTTGTGTGAAATTTTAAAATAAATAAATAAATAAATATTGGCCAACAACTAATATATAAAACCTGCAAAAGGGCCCCTATGATGAATTGTAATTATTGATAAATTGCAACGTGTTGTATCTTATTCCAATATTTGTTTGTAAATAGGTAGGTACATAAAAGCTTGAAAAAGTAGCATGACAGTGTGATTTGCCCTTTGAACCGTCTGTAGTTAGTTCGTAGTAAGTAGTTACTAAGTACCTACAGCAAATATTTTACTGAGTAAATTATGGACAAAACAGTTTTAAGCCGAGATTACACTATGCAACAATTTTTGTGCAACATAAATTGTTGCACACTATGGTTTTTTGTACAATAACACTGTTGTCGGTTCAACATGCCCAAATACTGTGCAAATAGAAGGTGTTTGAAAAATATACATAGTGTTTTCATGAGTATGTTTATAGTTCATCGTCATGTTTCTGTCAGTAAAAATAGTAGAAACAACGAATCTCTGTGGTTTAAATTGCTTTTCGCATTATCTCGCTCACGCTTATCACATGCGCAACCAAGACGCAGATTTGCACAAAGATGTACTGGGCTCAATTCTACTAATTTACAAAGTTCCAACTACGGTTCGATCTCGAGCTTCGCCGACTTCACTGTGCGGCTGGATCGTTGTTAAATAGTAGAGTACGAAATAATCTAAAATAGATGAAGAAAATCCACGGTTCACGGAAAGTTTTTTAGTAAAATTGAGCCCCAGAGGTGGCTGTTAGTTGTACAACATAATATGCCGACATTATCATGTTGCAGATAGTTGCCTAGTGTATCCCTGGCTTTAGTTGCATGATACGCTCACACCTTAATAGTATCGGTATTCGTAAGTTCGTAGTTTCCTTGTGATTTTATGATTTGTAGTTTCCAGTAGTTACAAGTATGTTTGTAATATTTACAAACACTTAGAGCATTGTAAAAGGGTATTTTCTGTGCGGTATTTGCTAAGTTAGTACTAAACTTAATATTGACAAAATATTATGGACCATTTCTGGTCGCCGTCGACCACATATCGCTTTGGTGGATTCTCCCTGTCACTTTACTTTCACTTTTTTTTTTCTTTTTTTTCTATCTAAACAAAACGAGATGGCACTATTTTAAACGATGATTAATTTTTGACTAAAGTTGAGAGGTAATTCTATGTAGGGCCCTATTTGTGGTTTTTGTTACCTGTTATTCTCATTTCAAAGTATAGCATCACCAACTTGAATGCTTTATAAATATTGCACAGAATAAACTCGGAGTTTTTAAACCACCTGGTAGATATACCTATGTTTAAAATTTTAAGGGCGGCTTGCACCAGAATCGCTAAACGCGTTTAACTCTTAAATAGTATTTAGCGAGTTGTCAAGTCATACAAATACGTCAGATTTAAATCGATTTAGCTGTTAAACAGGTTTAGTGATTCTGGTGCAAGCCGCCCTAAATGTATAGTATTAAGAAATTACGCACATTATAAGTATTACTATTACGGGTGTATTTAAAATACATTTTGATTTACAATAAATTTATTTTACTAGCTTGCAGTTTATTATTTTTTTAATCTATTTTGATACTAATATTTCCTATACTTTGTTAATTAAAAAGTTCACTATTGTAATTATTTTACGCCTCAATCTTAGTTTTCTTTCATTATTCGCTAAGTATCCTACGATACTCACATCTTGTAGATTAGATTTTATTATTTAATAAATGCAATTCCTTTCCTGCAATAAATCTTTTTATCGACGACATTTTTCTAGATACAGATTAATTATTTACCTACTGACTGTTACTAATTATTTTGTTTGAATTCTTTGATATTGCAAGAATATGCATGAGATTAAAATATTCAAGCACTTTTAAAACACCACAGCAATTTAACTGTACTGTATTTTACAGCATACTGTGTATCCATAGAATTGGTGTAGAGGTCGCATCTTGTTGAAACAGTGTTTTAGCATAGACAAAATGTTTGCAAGGTCTTACGGGTTTGTATTTTTTTGTATCCCTAGTGTCAGACTAGTGTCTAACACCGGTTCTTTTAGCCGAGGTCAGAGCTAGACTGGCTAATAGATGAGTGTTGTTTTTCTTGAATGAAAGTGTACTTTGATGATAATGCAATAATAAATAAGATTATGAAACAGTGTAAGCGAAAGGAATAGGTAAGTACGTTGATCAAAGATAAGTTTTTCTTTTCCAGGAGTTCGTGCGACAGTGACGCTCCATTTGTTAAAACTTATGCAACGCTCGGTTACTTATAATTTTTGTAGGCGAATATCAACAATACTTCATGATGTCAGGGTTATAGAAAGATATTTAGTTTATTAATTAGACCTATGTTTGATTATCACAGAGAGACTAGAATACTTACAATTGATTATAATGAATATTTTAAAGTAAATGATCGTTAATTATTAGAAATGAATTGTTTTATTGTAAGCAATAACTTAGAACTTAACCTTGAAATTATACGTAGATATAAACTTTATATAAGTACTTTCGCAAGTGTTGATATAAGTATGTACCTACTTAAGAAATATAAAGGTTGTTAAAATTGATAAATAGGTAAGTGGTAGTAAAACAATACTTAGTAAAAAAAATGTTTATTAACCAAGGAACATCACAAGATATTTAATTTTAGTTTTATTACCTAAACACGCCAATTCGATACAACTCAATAATACTGTCAATTTAAACAAAAACTCACCCATTCAAAAGGCGTTTCCAAACACACTCCGCTCTTAAAACTAAATCTAGCTACATAATAGGTACGTGACATAATTATTATGAGAAGTTAGTTGTACCAACCTAGTTTGTCAAATGCATAAAACTATACTGCAAGTAAGCTATGCCAAGGCATACTATATACTTGTACTTCACTATTTAATCCAATAAGAGCCGCTAAACTAATATCAAGCAAATCTTTTTTGAATGTTACAAGAAAAAAATCACATAGCGAGAATTTGTTATACGGCAAAATACAAACGACCGTTTGTATTTTGTCGTCTTATCTAATGGTAACTGATGTGATGACGTGGTATCACAGACCAACCAAGGTCCCAAGGCTTGAAAAAGGTTTGTCGGTAATAACATTAATAAATATTCACCCAATGCCTTCTAGTCCCAAACTAAGCAAAGCTTGTAATATGGGACATAGTAGGTACATAGAACAAACATCTATGTTTTCCACGCACAAATGTTTATTCTCAGTGGGGATCGAACCCACGACCCATAGCACGGAAGGTAGAGCTATTACCAACTGAAGCGTGACGCCTGTCATTATGCAAGCTATCAAAAATCAGCCATCGACACATTGGTGAGGCCTTCCGTATTGCAAGCGTCTATAGATTACGGCTTACAACCGGATGGCCCGTATCCTTGTTTACTGGGCTGGTATAAAAATATCAGGGAACGTATGAGGTGCATTCAACAATTCTACACTAGGTTTTGAGATTACTCATGGACAATGAACTAGTCAAAAACCTCTCGGCACACACCATCAGCTCCCATCTGTTGTCCAGGAGGGCAGTTACTAGGGACCGTGATCATGTTCCTCATACCAACAGAAGGCATGGTTGAAGTCTCTTCGACGCTGTTGGAGTCTCCACCTTCGATCTTCACCTCGGACTTCGCTGTTTCTTTGATGTCATCGACCTCATCGGGGAAAATTACGCGATCTGTGTCGGCCATTTTGCGTCTGGAAAAAAGTTAGTAAACTTAAAAAATGTTAACAACTTTGTTTTATTTTCGCGGTAACACTGTTGGTTCCATTTAGTTTTTGAGTGGGTATGTTATCATAAAAGTCCTAATTACCTACTGGCTATACTTAAGTGGTTGCAATTTTAAATCTAGGTAAGTAGTAGGTAGGTATTATTCATTGTTTTCAATAAAATGTAACTATATTTTGACGGATGACTAGTATTGGGTGGACTCTCTTTCCATGAATCCTATGGTAATGGAAAAGTCCCTTACAATCGGCCACTTTATATCGGCATTTAGCAATTTACTTAGTTTGTCAGGTAGGTACATAGAGAAAAAGAAAGGAAACTAATGTTGGACTTCACGTTACGGAACAAAAAAGGAAGACAGATTGCTATCAGGAATTCGTCCGAAGATCAAGGGAACATTACCCCGCTTTGGCAAACGTCACCGTTGAAGGCCAAGCTGATCACGACTGCGAACGATTATAGGTTTTTTTCATCACAGATTTTTTCCGCAACATCGTTTTTCTTTCCAATCCCATCCCACTACTATTATATCAAAAATTGTATACCTAACATAGGAGTTTTTACTCTAGAGCTCTAGAATTGTAGAGCAAAGTCTGATCATAAAATTGGGAACATTTTGAGACATTTTACTTAAGAAGAAGATACGAAACTACGAAATTATCTAGATCTAGTTTGATCATCATGCAGAAAAAGAAGATGCGTAGGTTGCTATCCTTTGAACCAACGACATTGTCAAGGTCGCGAAAGACGATAAATGGAAAATGCTCAAATGCGGATGTTTCATCCTAGATTATGACGAAGCGGCCTATGTCTAGAAGTGGGCAGCTAGTACACTCGAGAGCAATGATTCCGGGTCACTTAAAGAATGTTAAAAATCTCGGAAACTAAAAATGATAGGTTAATGCAATAAATTGTATTTAATAGACAATGTAATACTCCTTAAATGAAAGTAAAAAAATATGAGTCACCATACATTTTATTAACACAAAATTACATAAAGAAAAAAACTGCTGATCTCTCCTTAAAACAAAAATAGGAAACATGAAATTTTTGAACTTTATTACGATTTGACTTGAATTTTAATACTTCGTATTGCCTCCTCGTGCTTCCATTACTGCGTTTACGCGGTTTGGCATGCTGTACACCAAGTTCCTTATACGATTTTGGGGAATATTCTCCCATTCCTCTGTGAGAGCAATTTTGAGCTCACGAAGCGTGATTGGGGGAGGGTTTCGTTGTTTTACGCATCTGCCTAGCTCGTCCCAAGCATGCTCGATCGGGTTGATATCCGGGCTGCGCGCTGGCCACTCCATACGAGTAATGTTCATCTCTTGAAGGTAGTCATTCACAATCCTACCTGTATGAGGTCGGGCATTGTCATGCATAAATATAGCATCCTCACCTAAATTGACCATAAATGGACCAACATGATCATTGAGGATTTCTTCCACATATCTTACGCTAGTTAAAGAGCCGTTTTCTATGATCACCAGCTCTGTGCGACTTTCAGAAGAAATTCCGGCCCACAAGTACAGACCCACCACCGTAGGCTACTTTTTCTTCGATGCATGCTTGCTTGAATCTTTCCCCTGGTCTTCGATACACTCTGTGTCTTCCATCGTGCTTGTAGAGCATAAATTTTGATTCGTCGGAGAACATAACTTTTGACCAATCTTCAATACTCCAATTTACGTGGCTCTGGGCATATCTTAGTCTTGAAATACGATGCCCACACTCCAGTTTAGGGCCGTTTGCAGGTCTAAGGGGTTTTAAGTTAGATTCAGCAAGCCGACGTCTTACTGTCCATGCACTTGGGTTACTTCCTCCGAGGCGTCGAAACTGATTTGTGAGTTCAGTTCCTGTGAGAAAGCGATTTCGAAGCATGGTGTTCACCAAGTATCGGTCTTCTCGTGCTGTGGTACACCTGGTTCTGCCCGTTCCTGGTCTGCGTAGGTTAGAACCAGTTTCTTCGTAACGTCGGAGAACTCTTTGTACTGTTGACAGCGACACACCGACAGTCCTGGCTGTATCGCGCTGACTCCGGCCGGTTTCCAGCATTGTAAGTATTCTGGTGCATTCTTCAGGCGTAAGCGACATAATTTCAGCTTGAATAATGAATATAGAGCACTATCAACATGGTTTATATACCCACATAAATGACAGATTACAAACAAAAGCAAAACCAAATGCTGTAATTTCGTAGTTCCATCTTCGAAAGTGGCCCTTTTTCAAATTTGATTTTTTTAAGATATAACTTTACAATAACTAAGAAGTTTTAATACCTTCATTTAAGGAGTATTACATTGTCTATTAAATACAATTTATTGCATTAACCTATCATTTTTAGTTTCCGAGATTTTTAACATTCTTTAAGTGACCCGGAATCATTGCTCTCGCGTGTATATGAAACGCCACCGCAGATATTTCAGTGGCAAAGTAGTTTCAAATTCAAAATTAATTTTAGATGTAGGTATCACTGAAATATACCTACCCTAAAACCCGGTCTGATGTAATTTAGAGTTGCGAAACAGAATGGAAATACATAGGTTTTATGGTATGCACTAAAATAACTTACAGCACGCAGGTATAGGTAGAAGCTGTTTGTTTCGTTGTAACACCGCACAAGTTCACAGAAGGAAGCTTAGGAGTCGACTGATACAGGAACCGGTCTGCTCTCTGTTATATATGAACAAATAGATATCCGTGGAGTGTGCACTAGAGTGGCGTCATTGTGAATCACTCAAAGTGCTAAATCCGTTAGATTTTCAGAATCGATCTGTTATCACACTTATCACTATCGATATGTGACGACATCACAACTACAAGACACGCCTTTATTAAATTCTGAAGAACTTGTTTTATTACTTTATCCTTATTAATATAACCATGAGAGATAGCGGCGTATCTTTAAAGCTTATGGATAAACAATGTTTAATAAGTCTGTGCGTGAATATTTTTTTTTTAGATTTTCCTTATAAATAGCTCCTTAGAAAAAGTATCAAAACTCTGTAATAAAATATAGCAAGAACAACGTCATCACATCGCCGATTTGGAACACAGAACTTTAGAGGGCGCTTGTCAGTGTGTCAGTGTTTGTTGTACATTGCAGATTGGCACTCAAGCCCTTCTAAGTGTTCACTAATCAAGTCGGTATTGTATAACTAAGGCTCACACGCTCGTCTGAGCACAATTGTAGCGTTTCATTTTCAGAGCGCCAATGCATAGTCTATGGTACAAAATGTCGTTGGTAAATGCAGTGCAAGTTAGTGGTGGGATTTCGTGAGCGGAGGTAAGATTTGTAGGCAAATTCCACTAACGTAGAACCAAGCTCAGATGTAAACATGTCTTGTTGAAATACTCCAGACGCAATAGCAAAGCTCTATCGAGCTTATTGGTACTACGATAATAAATATCAGTGTTTCCACATCACGTGTTGTAAGATACTGCTGTTCACTCTACACCTGTGTAAAGAGGGGTAGAATTCGTGTAGGTATTGCGTTTTGGAAACACTAAGTAAATGATCGGATTAGGTATATACCTACTCGTACTTCCGTTATTTAAAACATACGATAAGTTGGCCAATGAGCATAATTTAGGGGTATACTGAAAATCAGCGCTACACAAACATAATGTCCGTGCAGCATTCATGCTGAGTATACCATACCCCCATTACCCTAGCGAATTGATTAGGTAAAATTACAATAAGTTAAATTACTACATCATGTATCCATGCACATTAGGTATAGTTGTAAGTAGGTAGGTACCTAAGGCAATAAATGTTTTTTCTTTCTTTCTTTCTTTCTTTCAATGTGCAAGTAACGGTGTGCTAAGTATGTAGAAATCAATCAGAACGTTGATCTAGAATAAAGTTAGACTGAAAGAACCACAGAACAAAGGAAGTAAATAGAAAGAGCATGATGACTTTTTAGTATGAGAACCAGTGTAGCTAAACTCACACCATGTCAAAACTAACACACTTAGAAATAAAGATTATAATTGGTTGAAAGAGAACGTAAAACGGACCTAAATCCATGAAAATAATTTTATTGATATAAAACCTTAGTTCCATCGGAACATGGTTCAAAACTCAATAAAATAAACAAGTGATAAAAATTAAAGTTTACTTCGTCTACTCAGCAAAAGGTGGCGCTTTTGCGAAGCATTTTTGTTATAGTCTTTATTAACAAACCTTAAGATTGATAATGCAATGGCTGTTATGACAAACATAGCTACTCACTTAGTGATGTGACCAATGAGGATACATGACGAATTTGTCGATATCGATTATTACCTACCCACTGATTGATAACGAAATAGCTACGTTTAGCCGCAATTACATTTGTCTGATACGTTGTGTCCAAGGGCTCTGCCGTTTGTGGTGGTCGAAATAAAAATATTTTCTTTCTTTGTTTAATTATAATCAATCACAAATGTTAGTATCAGACTGACACTATTGTCAGTCTGATACTTGGGTAAGGACCAAGAATGAAGGTACCTACCTAATTAATTAAAACTTCATGAATATAAATAATAACACTATAATTACCTGAAAACACAAAATTATTAGAGTCGGTATAGCTGTGCCAACAATGTATTTGTTTCCACTTTTTTAATTACAAAATCTTGGTCCTTAAAGTGCAGCAAATTGTACCTACTGTATTTTGTAGGAAACCAATTTTGTTTCCCAGTTGCATCAATCAATTTTATTTTATGTCTGGCACATTGGGTAAACTGAAACCAGAAGATATACCTATTTTTTCAAAATATTTCTGTAATTTTCATCTGACCCAGCCATTAAAGTTATCGATAACGCATTCATCAGTTTATTGGGGCCACATCCCTAACTGAGTAGCGAAAGTTGAGGTTTAAAAGAAACGCGACTTTAACATGTATGATTTACAGTCTTTTTTTCTTTGACGGTTTTGCATTTTAACAAAACTAACAATTAACAATAAAATATTACTTATTGGTGATATGATATGCCCCCATTTGTTAAATTTTTGATTCCGCTATCGTTTTTGCACTCTAAAACAGCACAATATGGCATGTTTATATTTTTTAATGATTTTTTTCAAGTACGGTTACCATGACAAAATTCAAACACGACTGAAGTGAGCGGAGCTAGGCGGAGCTTGAAGTGCGTAATGCGATGCAGACTTGATATTAAGCGGATCCACCTACTTACTAATTCTACTTATTTTCTCTTTTCTGTGGAAAGAACCATTGCGGTGTAAAGCCATAGAAAATAAAACTCTTCAAAGCATAACAACAACTACATAATTCGTCCAAGAACAACAATAAAAAATGTGGATAACTTTGGACCGAAATATTAAAAAAAAAAAATATTGAAAAAGGAGTTTTAATCACAAGAGCTTTCGTTACTGCCATCATAATGTAGTTACTTAACTAAAAAGTTCTTATTGGTTATGAGTTGTCTATTAAAAATGGCATGTCTCTATTTGGAATATTTTTCACCTTGACAAGTTTTATAAAACGATACAAACAACAACTTCCACAAATTACAAACGAGTCTTGGAGATTTATAATAAGCCTAAAAACATTGATTGCAGCAATATGGTACCTTTTTCTGAGTTATTCCTTCAGTGAGCTTGAAATGAAAAAAAGTTACAGCTTGGAAAAAGTAAGTTTTTCGATTTTTCTGATATATTTTTTTTATTTAGAAAACCATCAAAAATATACCTATCGGCAGTCACGTAGATCTCTTTAGCATTGAATTTCATAGCAGACTTGCAACGTATGCAGCTCAGGTACGCAGGAAAAATATTCTGCAACCCACAAGGTCTAATCAGTTTTGAATTTGTCAACGTTTCTGATTATTTTCAAATCCAGGTAAATGGTGCAGAAACAGTGTCAAATGCAAGAAAATTTACACTCCCAGTAAACACGCGAGAGTAAGTTTTTTTATAATAAGGTGGTGAAACATGCAGAGGCCCTACCTAATGTTAAGCGGTTACCTCCACAGTGCGTTACCTCACAAAACAAGTCCAAGTTAAACAATAGCAAGAGCCATACTAATATATTTTTTTCTAAAACTGTTTAAAGCTTTTACACTCCTCTCAAAGTTTGACTGCATGTTAGGTTACGGCTCGCTCCGAGGAACTTTGAATTTCAAACCCGAACAATCCCTTTATTGCAAGTATTTGACTGAAGTTAAGTACTGAAAGAAAATCACGTTTTCAGTTGCAAGAAATTTTCGAAGAGAAGATTGCGGGCCACAGTAGGAAACGTTTTAGAGCAGTATAGCATTACAATCCAGCCTAAACTGTGTAAGAGCAGCTCGCTTTCCGATCTCACAAATACAAGCGAATTTAGTGAGTGATCCATTCGTTAGTATTTTTTTGTTTTCACTCCTTCATGGGGTTTTTAACCCCCGACGCAAAAACCACGGGATGTTATAAGTTTGACGTGTCTGCGTGTGTGTGTGTGTGTGTCTGTCTGAGGTACAGAACAGAGAAAAGTAAGCTGTTCTGTGGTCTGAGGCAACGTAGCTCCTGAACGGATGAAACGATTTTGATATTGTTTTTTTTTTGTTTGAAAGGTGAATTAGTCGGGAGTGTTCTTAGCTATGTTTGATGAAAAACGGTCCATGAATCGGGGGGTTTTTAAATTTTTAATTTTATTATTTGTCATTGCTGCTTTTGTCAACAGTGTGCCCATCAACCACGTTAGTAATATTATTGTTATTGATGCAATTGAAAGGGTTTTTTAAATAATTATGATTATGAGCTTTTTAGTTATCTAAAATTCTTTTTACGTATGACTGTATATCACCGTAAGTGACGATGCGGTCGATGAAATACATTTATCCTTATCGATAGAAAATGTACCTACCTACCTATTAATATACGTAATGCTTTAGAGGACAATAATATATTTTGACCTAAGATTTAATTCAGTAAACAAGTATAACTGCATAATTTTTCAGATTTAGACTATATAAAATTCTGTCAGCAACGAACCCGTCGAAAAGCTCAATTTTCATTCTATGACTGCTCCGGAGACGCCGTCGAAAAATACGTAAACAAACTCACAGAGTGGCCCTACATGTCGTGGACTTTTAGAGGGAAGTAGGTATAGACTTATTTAACCTTTAAAACCTCCATAAGTACAACACTTTACTACTCTACTGTACACACGCTATACGGATAGTTCTCACATATAGGGGTTTACTTAGAATCGCGTCTCAAGTTCTGACAAAAGATAATCAGCGTTTAAAATAGTGGCTTTTTTGCTTAGATAGCGATAGAGAGAATCTTATGCTGTGTTTGAACAGTATACTATATGCATATATATTCAAGTTAAAAGGCGATTCTAAGTAAAACTGAAAATATTCTATTTCCGTGTAGTTCGTGGATGAATTTGTTTTCATTGCTATTTTAGAAAACCGAAAAAGAAAGAGATGTCACAAAGTTATGGCTCCAAATTTGCAACGGAATATATAAATAATTTTCCTAAAGATGCTACTGAAACGAATTTATCAAGTGTGGAAAACTCGAGGTTACTATTTTGTTTTCATATAGAAAGTTGCCATCAATTGATCACGTAACTTTAAAACATCATAGCTGTTTTATAAAATGAAAATGATTAATTATACATTTCAAACTTTATTCTTATCGATCTTACATACTAGCACTAGAGTCGTTCACTTTTAAGCATAAGTGAGAAAAAATGTTTAGGGGTTGTCTTCATTGGACCACTAAGTTCCCATTAATAGACTTAAAGAAGTGTTCTAGTGGTCCAATTAATGTAATGTTAAAAAATTTTAACCGTTAAACATTATAATATGCAGAGATACGGGATAAAGATCAAGGAAACATGAGTTAAATTGTAATTCCCTGTATGCAGACAAATAGTCGCGTAGGTGTAAAGCAGTCTGTTTAACTGTAGGTTGTTAGTATAATCAACCACTTAGTAATCGTTCTACATCTGCACCTTGTCAGGGAAAAATAGTTTGCGTTCTTTCTGCTTTCATAGTAAGTAAGTAAACGAAAGTTATATTATTTGGGCGGATATTTTGCGCTTGATAGGCTGCAAAAGATTAAAAAGTTGGTATTTTATTACAGCACGTGCAGCACTGACCATTTGAGTATGCAAAAAGGAGCTGCATTTCCCTTTAAATCAACACCTAGTGGAAACCTGAAGGTTCAATCCAATCAAGTCAGTTTTCGTTGTACTACCATTGATAATATGAAATTGACCTTGACACAAATGACAGTTTTTTGTCGTGGCTAAGGCTGCGTATCCACCAGAGATGTGCTAGCTATGCTGTGTGCGAGGAAAACATCCACCAATAGTATTACTTTATTCACATAAATTGATAATTTGGTGGAGTTTTCTTTGCACCACTCATCTGATTCGCACATCTGGTAATAAATTACCTATTTACACACCTAACGTATACAATCTTGTATCGAATTGTTTAGATTATGTTCTTAGATTTGTGTCTGTCAGCATCAGCAAATAAACATATTGCCCACTGACAAACTAAAATTAACACGGAGTGTAAAATTATTGGCGTACACGTAAGAGTCGAACCGTGATATGACTCTATTTTCCAGGTAGTGTTTCAATCTTCTACTGTAGGTGTCTTACTGGCAGACCCAACGCAAGCGAAAGTCAAAGTTAAGTTTGAAGGAAAAGCTGCAGGCGAACCGGATGATGAAACTTCTCGAAATTATGTTGGTGCATCAACATTACTTTTATGATAACCGGCTTTTCTACCACATAATCCTTTGACATCTAGAAATTTCTCCAGGATAATGAAATAGATGTTGAGCCACAACTTCAATACGGTACCAAAGATGGACACAATTTAAATTTCCAATCTAAAACCGACCGACATAAGAACAAATCTCCAGGAGTGAGGGAGGATAAGGGGAAGGATCTCAGCAGCCTTGGATATGCCGTGGCCGAGCCTATTGACTGGATGAGGGTGCAACTGCCCAAGAAGCAGGATCTTTTTCAGGAGTTCTTCAGAAGAATACATAACTCCATGTTAGTTTTACCATACGGTTTGTAACGAATATTAATGAACTGAGAATATAAACCCTTGTACAGTTGGCAACATAATTTAATAAACAATTTAAGATGGTCCAACTATGTTTTTGTAACTTTTGCCCGAGTTTAAGTAGATATTAATATCTTTATACTAATTTCAATGATAAAACTTCTTAATCGACTTGCGCTTCTTACTGTACTGGCCGAATCATTCAGTAAATTTTGCATTGAGTAGATACCTAGTAAAGCAAAGTTAGCGTAATATTACGTGAGCAAATATCAGCGAGGAGTCAATATAAAGATTATTTATCACAGTATAGCTACTTACAAATTACAAATGTCGGAAGCCTTTTACATTAGTCGCCGCTCATAATGTAGTGTCATGAATTGTCCGATAATACTTATTATCAGATAAGGAAGTTGCCATAGACTCCAAAGACGTGTGAGTACTAGGTTTAGCAGAAATGAATTGAAAAACAACATGTTTTTCAGGAACACTGACACGATAATCCGAATTGGTGACTCAGAGTTCAACTGTCATCGCCTGGTTTTGCAGATTTATTCCTCCTTCTTTGATCAGAATCCACTGAGCGTAATTGAATTGCCTACCGTAAGATATCTTAATTTTTATAAACCTAACTGAATACCAACAATCTAAACCTACAGAAACAACAGATAAAACCCATAATATTTAATTTTCTTTATTTCCCTGAAAAAACCACATAACTACTGAAGCCTTATTGACTTCTTACGTGACAATGGTGACAACAAACACTAGACGAAGTTCGAATAGTACTTCGCCACTTTTACCCCTTCGTCTGTGGCGTCCAAAATATCATCCCTTGTGCAGGTGGTACGGCACAAGTATTGACCATACTGATATTTACATTTCCGTTTTATACTGTGGATTTTCTGGTATAAAAAGTACCCAATGTGTTAATCCAGGCTACGAACTATATGTATTTCAAGTTTCATCCAAATCGGACCAGAAGTATTTGCGTGAAAGAGTAACAGACATGCATCCATACAAATTTTCGCGTTTATAAGATTAGTAGGAAGTGGGATACCTACCCTATAGCACAAATAAGGTAAAAATATAGTTGTTTTGAATCAGAATTCAATTTTAGACGAATGTCACCGCTGAAGCTTTTCAATCAGCCTACGAATGGATGATTTTCAGCGGGCAGGAGAGCAACAAGGCATTGAAGAGAGATAACATCTTAGATCTTTTTTGTACTGCGCAGTATCTGGCAATAAAAGGTATCATCAGCATGTAGAAATCCACTGCTAGACATAGGCATCCTACATTTCTATCAAGAACTATTTCGGCCCCTCTTCATCCACCAACTTCCTTCTCAGTCCATCAGACCGTTTTACGCTACACTTCGCCTGAAAGGCTCATTTTCATTATAATTCTCGGGAACGCATAATAACGCACTTCTTGCGGAAGTTCCCTCGCACATTTGCCAATTGTATTAAGTTTATAAATGATGTGAATTAATGTATTTTAGATTTGGAAGCTCAATGCTGGTCACTTATCGTTAATGAAAATCTGTTCACTGAAGACACAGCATTTGCTCTGTTCAAAGAAGCAAGACTGAAGGGCATGACACCAGTTATGGACATTATGGTAATTCTAAATCAAAATTATTCTCATAATGTATAAGCAATATTACACAGATACGCTTCAAGAATTTCTAAATATGGACTTTTGCTTATATGACCGGGTCTTGTGGTTTACACAGATAGATGTTTATTCGTCCCCAACAGGTACGTACAAATAGGTATACATTAGTACATGATCTACTAAAGCATTTTTTGATTTGTGACTATTTCAGGTTCCAAGAGTAATGCGGTTTTTTTTACCTCTAGTAGCATCAAAAGATTTCCTGACCTTAGAACCCGAGGAGATCATGACGTTTTTGAAATCAAACTATATATCCGTTACAAGGTACTCTACTTTTGTGTTCTCAGTAACTTTACCCACACCAAGATAACATTGTTAAATTTTATGGAATACTAGCAGTTACCCGCGACTTCGTACGCGTCTACAGTTCCCGTGTACATTATATTATCTATGCGTGTACCGAGCGGATACTTCTTTGAAAAACTTGACATTACACCTCATTACACTGAACTCGTACTAGAATGTCAAACGCTAGTCGTTAGACCAAAGAGGTAGTACTACGCCCTGTCAAACTGACGTGACATGACATGACAATGAAATCCTCTTGCCAATTGGCGCTGCTAATCCTTTTCGTTCATTTTATCCTGTAGATCCTGTTAATTATTCGGGATAAAAAGTAGCCTATGTGTCAATCCAGGTTACGAACTATATATATACCAAGATTCATCCAAGTTGGTTCAGTAGTTTTGACGTGATTGAAACACAAACATCCAAACATCTAAACATCCAAACATCTAAACTTTCACATTTATAATATTAGTAGGATTAGTAGGATGTAAACAAGCGTGATTTATTACCAACGGGGTATAATAATAATTATCCTATCGACATGAACTACAAAACACGATTTTCATGTCGTTTACGATACATACTTGCAAACATCTAGATAGTAATTGATACTGACCATGTTCTAATTTGAATTACGAATAAAACCAATACAACTTCACAACTTGTTAACAGCATAAGCACGGACAGTTAAACAACAGCTCTATTTTTTTGGTATAACTATGCCCATGACAGTAATTCACACTTACAGTACATCATTATCATCATCTTTCTAAATTTTATCCCACTTCACGTGGGGCTTTCATCTTTTCATATTAATTTTATCTTTGACTTAATCTATTTATATATTTTTGGTTACCTCTACTTACGGCACCACATTGTTCCATTTTAGTGAAATAGAGGTTCTAATGGCTGGTGTGCGCTGGTTATACGGTGATTGGTTGGCTCGCCGCTGCTACACAGTAGAAGTTATGAGCTGTGTCCGTTTTGGTCTGATATCTCCGTGGCAGCTGGTGGATATCAAACGGAACCCTGACAACAATGAGGTGCTGGAGATCGTGAATGAACCGGAGGTCCAGCAAATGGTGGATGATGGTCTTGCGTGAGTATTCACATCAATAATCTTTCTTATAATGACCTTGGTTAAAAAATGTGAAATAGGATTCTGAACACATTTAAAGCTCTTCAATTGTTTAGTAATTAGTTTAACAAATAAACAAGTGTAATTTTTATAAAGCACTAGAGTTTGCCCGCGACTTCGTCCGCGTTCCGTTTTATCCTGTTGATTTTCCGGGATAAAAGTAGCCTATGGGTTAATCCAGGCTACGAACTAGTAGTAGTTTTTACGTGAGAGATCAACAAACATCGATACATACAAACTTTTGCGTTTATAATATCTAAGGCAAGGATAGGTTGATTATTTGATTTTACCAACTTTTTGCCAGTGAATCTGTAATTATATAGCGGCAAGCAGGTTCTGACACTAATGTAATAGTACCTTGTTTGCTCTACAAAAAACCCAGGAACGTATTTAGTTTGAGAGTTTTTTTACTTCTTGTTTTATTATTTACCAACTTGCTACTGTAACTCGACAAAACATACAATTATAGGTGTGTATAAACATGATATAACTACCCAGTCTTTGTAATTAATATTTTCAGCTATGTCATCATAAAGTATTGGTACGGCAATAATTCTAAGAATTACTATCATTGGATCGATGTACTAGGCCTCACTGAGCCCGCCGAACGGAATTGGATTGGGGAGGAAAAGGTACAAAAATTATAAAATTGCTAAAATTAATTAATTCTCCATCTTGCAATGACAACAATACGAAGGTATCCTAAGAAAAACACAAGAATTTACTACTATTTCATGAAAACTGAGTTGGTATATGTAAATATGGGTACGATAGGATTTGGGTAGGATTATCAGAATATGTATCTATGTAGCTCAGAGGCTGTATCTAAAATGGCTTGGATGTGAAACGTTGTAGTAGCAGAACGTTTAGGTAGAATTATAAATATGTGCTAAATAAACAATAAGTAGGTAAGTATCTAGAAATATAAATGCAGATAACAAAGTAGTTAGGATATACGTGATACATAGAGTCACATGACAACTCATATTTTCAATCTAATACTAATTTCAAACATTTTAATTAGTGCTCCACTGAATTTGTATTAGGTAAGTTTTGTGGGCTACGATGGTGGCGGTAGAACTACGGAAAAACGAGGTTCTTAAAAGCTGAGGTTTTTTTTTTAATAAAAGCAAGAAACCATTGAAATACTCCCGACTTTAATATTAGGCAATTGATTAAAAACCTATTTAAGAACTCCATATAATTATGAAGTTTTTGAGTCATATTGATATTTCACGGGCAATAGTGATGTATGAGGTTCCTTTTACATTTCAGAATCACGTAACTTACAAAGATTTCCTAAAATACCTGGAGCAATTTATGGTACCTCGTGAGCAGATGTACCAGCAAATGGCGATGATGCAAACCTCACGGAGGAATGACGAAATGCCCGGTAATTATATAATTAGCACCTGCTTGCATGTTTTTATGGAAATATTTCCCCGTAAGACCACTTATTTGTACATACCTGAACATATTATATCCTATCCTACTAATAATATAATGTACACGGAAACTGTAGACGCGTACGAAGTCGCGGGTAAATTTTGTTGAATTAATCTAGTGCTATTAATCTAGGTATTAGGTAATAAAGTACATGATTAAAATTAAAACAATGTGATGCAGGGTAAGAAATTTTAAACAGTATAATGTAGGGTGGTCGTTTACTGAAACTAAAAATAACTTAACCTAATCATTTTAATAACAAATAATACATTTGCAATTTTTGCTAGTGCATTGGTAATAAAAACTAAAGGCATTGGAATTACATTAAATTGCAACATTATAGAATGCAGCTAATGGCAAAAGTACGCATGTCTTGGATTTAATAGATCTTTGGGAGTGTCGACCGGATCCTAGTAATAAATATTAGCAATACATAACAATAACATAGGTTTTCCATCAGGCAGTATGCGAGGCATGGACAGTGACAAGATGGAGATGCGGCGCCCTAAGATGGACTTTCCCCTGCCTGCTACTTTGAAAGGACTCGGTGGAGACAAGGACAAATCGTTTCCGACTATGAGTGAATTTTTCGAAAATCGAAGAAAGGTACGAATAAAATAATACCTTTATTATCAAATTAGTCTATGTTTTGATTAGAAGAATTCAAACAACTTGATGATCCACCTTCTCCTCCTCAAAAAATTCTGGTTCTTACTCGTGTCGTGCCGTTTTCATACACAGATAATTGAAAAACCGCACCTCCATATATCTGCGGTTATTCGGTAAACAATACCTAACATTTGATTGCCGAAACAAGTTTTTTAATTCATCAGATTTTGTTCTCAGGGTACTGACTGTGGTCATTGTTCGCCTCCGATTCGATCACCCCCTCTAGAAGTAGATCTGAACCTGCAGTCAGCATTGGCTGAACGCAGAAGGAGCCCTGTAACTAGTGAGCTGCACCAGAAGCAATTTGAGGTTTGTCCAATTGTGTCCCATATTATATAAGTTTTTTTATGAATGTAGTCGTTTGTTATACCAAAGAAAATTACGATTATAACAGAACACAGATGAAACAGTAGAGTTAATAACTACGGACCGTTGCAAACGATCTGTGGACAGCATAGCTGATCCAAATATAAAATACTTAATTGATTATACAAGCAAATGACCCTCATGATGAAGTTACTTTGCAGAGCTCGTCCGTTTAATTACTTTTAATTTATTGTTGTTGTATGGTTGAAGAAGTCACACTATTTTCAGCGTTTTGAGACGTATTTTTTTTCTAATGTGCCTGTAATTCTATCGGCATTCATACCCTTCAAACCGGAGCACAGCTATGCGAGCATCACTGGACTTTACGTTTTTCTTTTGATACTTTTTCTAGAGTACTGTTACAGGTCATCTCTAGTCATCAGTGCGACATCTATGCAATTTGTTTTTTTTTATTTTAGGAACAAAAACGCCTGCTTGAAAAAAAACAGCAGGAGCACATTCAACGTTGCAACATTCGTCAGATACACATGTGCACTATTGAACAAGAAAGCGTAATTTTTTTGTTACTTTTTTTTACTTTACCATTATTGTGAAAAGTTACAATACTCACAACGGAACTATGTCCCTCTGAGTTATCTGCGCAGCACCGATTTTTGGGTTGAATTCGAGATAAGCAAATTTTTCCTCACAACAGTATACATGCGCAATCGTTGATGCACCTAACTTCAGAGAGATAAAGATCGTACCTACTATAAAATGCGTACTGTACATGGGTACCTTATTAACACATCTCCGCAATATTATAGTTTACAAAAGACGTTCAAGATGTTTTTTTTTTATATAAGATAGAATGTATTTTGGCCACAATCTCTCCTGATGGTAAGTGATGTATTGTCACAGGTCATTTTAAATTTATTTAATCCAGGTGTCATCAACTAAACAAGAGATGTACGAGCCCCCTGAAAAAGACTCCGAAGATATGATTTCCACAGAAACTAGCAGTGATACAGTCGAAACAAGTGAAAAACATAATATGCATGTGCGTATCATAACTTTAACAGTAGATACCTAGGTAGTAAAAAAGTAAATTTAAAAAAATGTTTCTCTTAATCACACTGGTCAAACCAAGGAAACAAAGAAACCAAAAGACAAATGCTAATAAATTGATCCTAAATTAAGATTAATAAAGTGTTCCAAAACTGTATTTCAGAGCTGATGAATATTCCAGAACATGAAAACGGCTCCACTATCTATGATATCTATGAAAGCTTTACTAAAAACTAATTTAAATTGATGTATTCGGTTCAGAGCTACGAGACCGTAGACAGAAATAGACAGCCAACTAACGTGATTATCTTGTTACAGAATTTTTTCCAAAGTAAATCAAGTGAGAAAAGACACAGCGTTGCAGCTTCATACTTAGCGGCCGCTACCGCTGCTTTAGCTGGCTCTAGAAGGTAAAATAATAGCTATACAACTGTACAGTTATAGCACGTCATAGACATAGACCATAGAACAAGAATATAATTTGACATACTTATCTAAAAGAACACAGAACGAACATGCTCACCAAAAACAAGTTGAAATAAATGGTGGACCGTTTTAGGTTGCTGAACGACTTTTTAACCGACTTCAAAAAAGGAGGAGGTTCTCAATTCGGTTGTATGTTTTTTTTTTATTTTTTTTAATGTTTGTTACCTCAGTACTCCGTCGTCATTTATGAACCGATTTCAAAAATTCTTTTTTTATCTAAAAGGATATACTTCCAGATTAGTCCCATTTAATTTTCATCAAAATCGGTTCAGTAGTTTGAGTTATAAATAGAAATAACTGAAAAAATATGCCAAGTTGCGGCGTAGCGCCTACCATTTTACTGCTAGCAACGATGCAATATGCCAAGTTGCCGCGTAGTGCCTACCATTTTACTGCTAGCAACGATGGACCCTTTGTACACACCTAAATTTTCACATTTTTCTATATTTGTCAATAAACCCAGTTTGTACATTCAAACCGCATTTAATTGGAGAAAAGCAAAAACCCACCAGTAGTTCCTCTAAAGAATCAAACCAACCACGTGCACGAAATTGCGTATTTTGCTTTCCTGTGACTTTTAAGTGGTGTTCATAGTGACTAGAACATTCCCAATGAACTGTCATCATCATCATCATCATCTGATGATGAAGCTGGTAGTCGAATTGAAGTCGGTTTTTCCAGTTTTTTAACTTATAAATTATTGACTTTGACTTTGCCTATAGTTTTTGAAGTGGTCCAGATATACTTATTAGAAAAGTAATATTTTCTAGGTCATCACCACCAGCTGCAGTACGTCCGCCAGTCGGAGCAAACGGTTCGAAAGCAGAAGCGGCTCCGCGAGCTGGTGCTCAGAAATCCTCCGTGTTCAGCCCGCAAATATCGCTGTTCAACCATTCCAAAGATTCATTGGCAAGGATCAACATGTTAGCATCTTACTGTGTTGAAACTTTTATGTATTTAACTAGAATTGTAGGATTATGTATTTAACTAGCTCTCGTCCGATTTGTCACGCTCGTTATACTCAGATACCCATGAAATATGTTTCAAGCTCCGTGTTTCCTTAAAATCAGTTTATTTAGTCGTTGCAGCGCGATAGTTACAGGCGTTCAATCTTTCATATAAAGAAATTCAAAAACACGGACAATTGGCATTTGTCAACCGCTGCCTGAAAATTAAGCAACTCAAAATCTTTCATATAAAGAAATTCAAAAACACGGCCAATTGGCATTTGTCAACCGCTGCCTGAAAATTAAGCAACTCAAAATAAAGACACTATCTTGGGTTTACTAGGAATAAGCTATCAACTTCAATCCTGGGACCTTCAAATAAGAACTACATAACAGACGGATCCCTCTTCAACTGGGACAGAGAGACAGTGCTCGTGTTTGGTGGAATAGATCCTCACACAGCCTATGGATTAGCGGGCAATTCTGGAAAGGAAATTTACAGGTAAAACTTTAATAACTTTGTGTAAAAAAACATTTTTTTAAGGGAATCTTTTACAATTTGTAAACAGTGTTGATAAGTAGAAGAAGTAAAAATAGAAAAGTTCAAAGAAATTTTATTCTAGGTTTGATCCAGTGACCAACGTGTGGGAGAACGTAGGTGAGCTTCCCGAGCCAAGACACCATCACTCCGTCGCTTTTCTCAGAGGAAGAGTTTATTTAGTTGGTAACTCACTACACAATTAATATATTACATTACTAAAATCCCCGTGATTCATTTGTTCATAAATTAACCGTGAAAATCTATCTCTGCAAAACGATCGATCACTTTACTTCTGAACAAGATCTAGGAACTAGATTGCTATGAATGTTAATTGACACTATAAAAATATGTAAACCATCCTCTGTATCAAATTCTGTAAATCTGCCTTATACCTGTAGAAATACATGATTGTCCACAAGACGTGCACACTACATACTTAGTCTAGGGTTTCCCGTCTTACCTAATGAAGGCTGAGAATATGTATAGTGAATGAGAACAAAACCTCTTAAAATTTGATGTTATCTAAAATAATAAAAGATGTATCAGCTGAAATTCATTCTTACACTTCTACAAGAATAACCTGATGAAATGTTCCAGGTGGAGCGGACCCTCGCGATGACGACATCCGTGGTAAATCCGTAGTTGTATCCACAGTGTGGAGCTACGAGCCGGTGACGAAGTCGTGGTATAGCGAGTCAGGGCTGGCAGTGCCAAGGAAGAACTTTGGGCTGGTGGTGCATCGTATGGCTTTGTATGCTATTGGCGGGCAGGATAAAAGGGGAAGGTAATTTGACTATTTTTTTTTGATCACTTGTTCACAATGCTTTCAATGGTATGGTGCAATGGTGTCCTTGACAAATTTGACAATACATGCACAATTTCATACGTTGTATCTTCTAGGACTCAGCTGTATTCTCTTGTCGTTAAGACACGTACAAATCTCTGAAATGCTGATCCACTTAAAATAAAACTGATATGATCAGAGTACGCTGAATGGATCTTTGTCTCTCTGAAGTTAGGTGCGTAATGATTGCGCATGTTCTGTTGTGCGGAAAAATTTGCTTATCTCAAGTTTGACCCAAAAATCGGTTCTGGGCAGATAATTCAGAGGGACAAAGATCCGTTGTGATTATAGATAGATAACTCTTTGTTTTCTGAGTATTATCAAAGAAAAATTACCATACAACTCAAAACTTTCAGAGTACTTCGTTCAGTTGAAAGGTTCGATCCTAAAACCGCATCCTGGAGCGAAGTCCGGTCCATGGGAACTGCTAGGATGGCTGTAGCCGTCACCAAGTACAGAGAGTACATCTGGGTAGCTGGTGGCATGACCGGGGAGAAGAAGAAACCCGTTTGCAAGATCGTAGAGTGCTATAATTCTAACACCAACCAGTTAGTCACATCAATTTTAATTTGAAAATAAGTGGTAGGTAAGATTAATGTGTAAGTAAGTACACCTACTTTTAAGAGTTTATAAAATAAATAAATAAGTATTCATGGACATTTCACACAACGTCCTCTGGTCCCAGACTAAGCAAAGCTTGTGATATGGAAACTTAGATTGCTGATAGACTACTAATAAACTTTTTTTTGTAAATACATAGGTACTTATAATACATAGTAACACCCAGATATAGGTCGCTAATGGGTCTATGTTTGAGCATATTATTATTAAAATTTACTGCACACAAAAAGAGCACTGGTTGAAAAAAACTGATCTAGAGTAAGTAGATATCTAGGTACCCAACTAAAACTGCTGACCTTTAAAATCAGGTCATACGCGCACGCCATGCTATGTTGAATTCAAAGTCGTTAGCGTTTTGTTTTGTAGTCTATCAACAATAACTGAAAACGTAAAGATGTTAGTTTTTTCTTGGACTTTTAAAAACTTGAATCAAACACAATCCTAAAAGATTATCTTACTCGTATGTAGAAAACAGCTAAAACATCCAAAGTATCTACAAAACAGCTCAGTGAACTGCAAGGTATGGAAAAAAACTCTCATTTAATCTATCCTTTTCTTAAATATTCCATCGCTTATCAGCATCACATTCGGAAGATAATGTCAGATTTAGATGATCGACCTCTGATAACTGTATGATTTGCACTGACAGTTTGCATATGCCGAAAATACTTAGATATCTAAATAAATACCTGAATAAATATTAAGTAGGTACCATATTAGTTTTTTCCATTTCCAACCTACCTTTGATTTATCTAAACATTCGTCTGTTGCATAACCAACGATCAAATATAATTTCCAGATGGACTGAAATTCATAACCTTCGATTTCCAAGATGTTTCGCCACGTTATTTTCGATGAACGACAAATTGTACATTATTGGTGGAGCTGGGAAGGTGTCTGATAAGGTACCTAAAGTAAATATCTGTACGATTAAGTTGCATGCTGTGTGCAAGATGACCCAAGTCGAGTGGTGTCAAGTTTCTTGATATCGTTTGACGCCATTGTTTCTGACTGCTTGTCTGTGGCTTCGTAGCTCTGATTTAGATGTTTAGATCTTTCTTACAAAGAAAAACCTTCTTTATAAGAAAGTTGATTGGTCTGGTAAGGTTCTTAGCTACGTTTGGTGAAAATTGGTGCAGCCGTTTCTTATGCAAGTGGCAATGACAGCATTTTTAGAGCCGCTCAAATACAACACGAGATTATGAATAAAAACTTGAATATATTGCAGGATAAAACAGCAAGCAGCGTGGGTGTTATTGACGTGTGGAACTGGCAGACACGGCAGTGGCAGCACGAGACCGAGATGTCGATGCCGAGGCACGGACACGCGCTGGCTTATCTGGGCACGCAACTCATCATCATTGGTTAGAAAGGTTCATCATCATCATCAAATATCCACTGCTGGACGTAGGTCTCTCCCAAGACGCGCCATTGAGCTCGGTCTTCGGCTCTTCTCATCCAGTGTCTGCCAGCTACATTTCGCAGATCATCGCTCCATCTCGCCGGAGGGCGTCCTACACTACGCTTGCCTAACCGTGGTCTCCACTCAAGTATGGAGACCACGATAACTAATATATTAGTTTGCTCCAACAATTGTCGGTTCTAAAAGGTTACATGGTTTTATTTTAAATTAGTGTATAACTTAGGAACCTACAGTACGCACCACGGATCTTTATCCCTCCGATTTTAGGTGCAACGAACGATTGGGTTTGCATAATATTGTTGAGCGGAAAGATTAGCTTGCCTCTAAGTAATTACCCAAAAACGGGTTCTGTGCAAATACTTCAGAGAGACAAAGATCCTTTGTGATTATTATATTTAGATAGATAGAATATGCTTTATGGTTCAACACACACAACGAATATACATTAAAATAACTAAATTGGTAATAAAAATCGTTTGACCCCCAATGTCCTGTATTTTGGGAGTCTTGAGGAAAAAGCGCGTTGAAGTCTTTTACTCTATAATTTTGACCCCAATTACCATAATTCTACTAATTATTAGGTTTTTTTATTATTTATGTTGTGGCCAGTATTCTAATTTCAAATCGTACGTACTACGTGCTTAGAATACGGTACACAATGTTATGAATACTTCCGTTTCTAATAATATAACTGGTGACTAAATAATCTAACCTCGGACTAAGCATTTTCATGTTAAATGATATACACAACGGTATACAGCTCTGGGGCTGTACCAAACAGAGCAACGTACAAATTATTCAACGGTTCCAAAACAAAGTACTCAGGGGAATAGTGAACGCACCCTGGTACATACGAAATGACGATCTTCATCGGGACCTTAACATAGAGTTCGTCGATAAAGTTATCCAAAAATAATTATGCTGAAGCTCATGAACAAAGACTTCACCACCATGTCAACGTCGAGGCTATCCAGCTCCTCGACAATACAGACCTAGTAAGGAGGCTCAACAGGAAAAAACCTTTTGAGCTAGTATAGTGTTAAATAATCCGTAATAAGTGTAGTGCGAGTGCAAACTAGTGCCACCTATAAAGAACACAAAAACAAAGTGTCTTCGCCTTAAGTAAATAGAGACAATAAGAAAAGTGCCAATGGACACATTCTTAGATTAGTTTATGATAAAAATTTAGGTCAATGTAAAATTACTAATTAGCCTGCATTGTGGCTAGATCGTAATATAATTAGGGTATTAGTATTATTTATTAGTACTTGTACACTAAATTAATAAAAAAAAATATGACTTAGAAATAAATTAATGTAGGTGTTCTGTCGAGTGATCACCGATGTATTAGCAATCATTCAGTATCTAATCTCATAAATTTTACAATATACATTGCCGGCTTCCTATACAATGACATTAGGTATATAATATCATTAAACTAGGCCAACGTGAATTTCAGATATAAGTTATTGCTTAAATACTGGAGGTTAAGCGACGTTCTGCGTGGTCACTATTTGGATGGGTGACCGCTAGAGGCATTTATATCTGAGCGCATTCGTGCTTCGGAGGACTCGTTAAACTGTCGGTCCCAGCTCTAGCAGTCATTAGAACACGACGGAGACCAATAATAAAAACCTTCATTGATCACAAATAATCACAATCGTAGCTTACATGTCTAGATAATTTGTCGATACAGAGATACCCAGCGAAAGAATGTGGACTTCCTAAGGTAAGGGTATATGAAGGCAGCCTAAAAACTATCACCAGAGAGTAGGTCACTAATACATACGAACGAACGAGTATTGAACTTTATAAATAGACCAACACTACTTGAAGCCGGTATCAAAAGTTTAACCCAGCATTCACCTAGCGCAGTGCCTGAAACTATCTGTAAAAAAGCTTCTACAGCGTTTATGAGTTTAAGGGTCAGCAGGGGTATGCCAATCAAAGTTGAACTGCAAAGTTTTAAATCATGGTCAGTTCATACTAACTCATAGTTATTTTGTGACTAAATAGTGACATTATGACGTCATTTGATGTGTTTTCGCGCATATTTTGCTGTCAAGTGTCTAAAAAGAATGATCACGTGGTACAAAATTGTACCACGTGACCTGAAGAAATTACACTGGGCAGTGAAATATAACTTGACAGCAAAAGATTGGCATACGGGGGCAGGTACTTTATTCAAAACACCATTTGTACCAGGTGGTGTGACAACAATCTACATGCGTGCCCTCAATAACGTGGAGTCTTTCTGCTGCGAGAGAGGTGCCTGGATCAGAGGAGTTGCTACTCTCCCCACTCCGCTATCCGGCCATGGAGCTGTAACTCTCCCGCCAGCTTCACTCATGTAACAGGAACCAATCAAGTACAGTACGCACAGCGGATCTTTATCCCTCTGAAGTTAGGTGCAACAAACGATTGCGCATGTATTGTTGTGTGAACAAATTCACATAACTTCGACCAAAAATGAGTTCTGCGGGTACTTTAGAGCGACAAAGATCCGTTGTATCTACTATAACACCGTTATTGTTCCTAATATCGTGTCTGGCGTCATATAGTTATATGTTATTGTGCGGTCTAAAATTATGAAATTTAAGTTACGGGTGAAATGTTTTGATAAATCAAGGTTTTTTCATTGAAAGTTGTCTATCTTAGCTGTGATGTAAGTGCTACTGGATTGTAAAATCTAATTGCAAACAATTAGGGTGTTGTATACATAGTAACATTATTAACTGGGTTTGATCATGTCAAAATCATGTATGAAAAAAGAAACGATAAAATGAAGTTTTTAGAAAAAATATCCTTGTAAGTATTCTTCGGCTACAAACTACTTAGCTTTTTTTGTAATAAATATTAATAAAATAAAAATGTCTGTCTTTTATTTAAAGATAGAGTCCAGTAAAAGATATAATGTTCGAATCAAACGATTTACTTGTTGATTGATTGGCACCATACTGGTACCTATAAAACCTTATCTTATCACACGATTATTTACAATACGTCCATGATACACGAACATGAATATCTAGAATAATATCACAATAAAGCAATTTTTGTTGCTGAGCCACAATTTACATTTAGTACCACTAAAGTTATGAATCTATTTTGGGTTTTTAAGCTTTTAGTCCCAGACTTCTCTGCAGATTCCGAGAAAATCTCTCTCCAAACCTTCCGCACAGGGCCCCGTGAAAAATATGTCATTGTTGATGGGGACGAAGCGGTTTGGTGTAAGGTTTCGAATGACGTCCTGTTGAAAAAACAAAAAGTATTGTACCAAAGTGTCTCACCACTTACCTGCTACATCTGTTTAGAGAGATCAAACATTTTACTAAAAAAACGCGTTTTTGAGCTGGTTATGTTTACATTGACTGAACATTTTCTAGAAACGATTATGCACAAAAGTAGATGGAGTATCTTTTTTCAGCACTTGTGATTTTACAGCTATTGAGGACCTCAGTCGCAAGAACTTATCTGAACTAAAATGGAAGTGTGGAAGGTTTTACTTACAATAGGTATTCCGTCAATTTCTGTGGCTTCATGGCTTTCCCTTGTTACTTCCTCCATTCTCTTCATCACATTCCCTGGGTGGATGTGTCTCGCTTCCACCAGGCACAAAGTCACCGACAGCGCCAAGAGCACTAGTAGTTTCACCGTCATTGTTATTGTTTGTATTTTCTAGAATTTTCAACTGTTTTTTTAGATTGAAACAGTTCGATTGACGTTATCAGGAGTCACTTAGGTCGTTCCAATGTTGCTAGCAATAACTCTTAAATATGTTTGGTGCTGGGGACTGTTACTCGCTGGTTTTTAAACGTTCATTGTTATCTCTTATTTGTTGTGATTACGTCAGGGGAAGTCACCAAGCTGGCTGGCTTGTATTTGCTGAATATGACGTGGGAAGAGTCACATCCACGCCAACTAGTACCACAGATAATATAATAACAAGTACTCATACCTACTAATCTAAAATAGCAATAGTGTATTTGTCTGTTGTTTTGTTTTCAAGAGGATAGGGGGTCAGTTTTGGAGAAACGGTGTCTTCTCTGTAGATTTATTCTAAAAATAAAGATAATTTTAATTGTAACCTAACCATAAGGGCACCATCGCTTCAAGACTGCAACAGCTGAATAGATCACCATAAAATTTAACTTGCAGTTTTAATTCAATAAAATCACAAGGATCACTTGGATTCGACTTATTGAACGGATTTTATTTAATGTATTTCATAGGTTAAGTATTTCAGACACAATTGTACAGTCGGCTACACGTCAACCTATCCACTGTTTGAACTTTGAACTATTATAATTTGAATGTTGTTGGATCGCAATAGGTGTAGGCGCGTGGCGCTCAAGCAGCGAGTCTCACATAAAAACATATCGTCCCTTTCGCACGATTCACAACATTGAAATTATAATAGTTCTAAGTTCGAACCGTTGATAGGTTGAGGTGTAGCCACTTGAGGTGCCACTTCCACGCGATTAAAACTAAGTAATGGATGGAGTTGCGGGCAAAAGTTAGCTCATTGTATTATGTGTCAGTTATGAATGGATCCATTCAACTGAACTTACGCAATATCCTACAAGGTTGCCGAGGTTTTTATATAAGCGATATCGTTATGATATACACTTACTATGATATCCTGGACATCGTTAAAGTAGAAGCTATACTTAGATATCGTTGTAAAATAACTTAATCTGACCATCATTTGAGCAGATCGATATTATTATTTATATTTTTATGTTTATTGCCTCAGAACTAATTTACAAACCGAACCGAATGTAAATTATTTTTTTCTCAGAAAGGATATACTTACTACTTCTAAATTAGTTCCACAAAAATTTGATCAAAATCGGTTCAGTAAATATGCCATCTACGAACACGCAATTGCGCAAGCTAAGATACTTAATCATTAAACAGGACTCTATATTATTTAGTAGGTAAGTACCTAGGTAACTGTTTAATGTTACCTAAGTAAGTAGTACCTTTGATTTCATATTCCATACTACTTACCTATACACTTGAAACTCTATCAAATCGTTAGCAATATTTGTATAGGTCATTTTACTAGGAAACTATTTCTATTGACACGTTGGTAGTACAATTTTCCTTAGAATTGAAATCACGCTACTTGGTTTACTAAAATCAATACATTAAAATTATCGGCTAAATTGCTTGTATTTCAATGGATTTTAAAAAATAACACAATGGGATGTGCCATCATTTGAAAGATATTGATTTGTACATTCTAAGGCGATATTATATTTTTTCTACAATGCATACTTTTTGCCTCCTCATTTCCCAAGTTTGCAAAGCTAGAAAATCTGAAATAATGCAGAGTTATTTATTTAAGGCGGAACGATTTTCATACAAATTTTTCTACACGGATTTTTCCATTTATGGGCGAAGAGAATATAATTTTGAATTAAAATAACCTGTTGTTGGCTTTTATATTGGTTTTTACTTGCTGTATATCATATTTAGTTGAAAAATACAGTCGATAAATAGCTAAACTAAAATCTAAATTTTAGTTAAAAATTAACAATGTGTGAGTGAACACAGATAATGTCGTACGCTCATCTGACAATGTACGGTTGTGTTGCTGCGACATTGCCACAGAAAAAAGAAAATAAGTAGAATTAGTAGGTAAGTAGGTGGGTCCGCTTCATATCAAGTCTGCATCGTATTACGCACTTCAAGCTCCGCCTAGCTCCGCTCACTTCAGTCGTGTTTGAATTTTGTCATGGTAACCGTACTTGAAAAAAATCATTAAAAAATATAAACATGCCATATTGTGCTGTTTTAGAGTGCAAAAACGATAGCGGAATCAAAAATTTAACAAATGGGGGCATATCATATCACCGATAAGTAATATTTTATTGTTAATTGTTAGATTTGTTAAAATGCAAAACCGTCAAAGAAAAAAAGACTGTAAATCATACATGTTAAAGTCGCGTTTCTTTTAAACCTCAACTTTCGCTACTCAGTTAGGGATGTGGCCCCAATAAACTAATGAATGCGTTATCGATAACTTTAATGGCTGGGTCAGATGAAAATTACAGAAATATTTTGAAAAAATAGGTATATCTTCTGGTTTCAGTTTACCCAATGTGCCAGACATAAAAAAAAATTGATTGATGCAACTGGGAAACAAAATTGGTTTCCTACAAAATACAGTAGGTACAATTTGCTGCACTTTAAGGACCAAGATTTTGTAATTAAAAAAAGTGGAAACAAATACATTGTTGGCACAGCTATACCGACTCTAATAATTTTGTGTTTTCAGGTAATTATAGTGTTATTATTTATATTCATGAAGTTTTAATTAATTAGGTAGGTACCTTCATTCTTGGTCCTTACCCAAGTATCAGACTGACAATAGTGTCAGTCTGATACTAACCTTTGTGATTGATTATAATTAAACAAAGAAAGAAAATATTTTTATTTCGACCACCACAAACGGCAGAGCCCTTGGACACAACGTATCAGACATATGTAATTGCGGCTAAACGTAGCTATTTCGTTATCAATCAGTGGGTAGGTAATAATCGATATCGACAAATTCGTCATGTATCCTCATTGGTCACATCACTAAGTGAGTAGCTATGTTTGTCATAACAGCCATTGCATTATCAATCTTAAGGTTTGTTAATAAAGACTATAACAAAAATGCTTCGCAAAAGCGCCACCTTTTGCTGAGTAGACGAAGTAAACTTTAATTTTTATCACTTGTTTATTTTATTGAGTTTTGAACCATGTTCCGATGGAACTAAGGTTTTATATCAATAAAATTATTTTAATGGATTTAGGTCCGTTTTACGTTCTCTTTCAACCAATTATAATCTTTATTTCTAAGTGTGTTAGTTTTGACATGGTGTGAGTTTAGCTACACTGGTTCTCATACTAAAAAGTCATCATGCTCTTTCTATTTACTTCCTTTGTTCTGTGGACATTGCCAGCTCGCGGACTATGAGCTGTTGCCGATTTTCTCGATCTTGTCTGTCTTCCTCTATCTTCTCCTGTCTTCTCTCTCATAATTTGCTTGTCTCCAAATACATGAAATGTACCTTTGATACCATAAAAATCAAACTATAGGATAGGAAATAGAGTGCTGCCAGTTTATGATTTTTGAATAAATTATGGGAGAAAATTAAATTACGAATAATCTACCTATACCTAATATTATTAGGTAGAAACTACATTTTGTAGGGGAAAATATTGTACATAAAAATTATTAAAATATGCCTTCAAAATGCAAGCTTCGTAAGTAGTTCTTTTCAGAGCAGACCTACATGCTCTGAAAACAACTACGGTACAAATAAGATCGAACAAGTAAGAAAATGTTGCTCTAAAAAAACATTATGTACTTATGAATTATTTTAGAAGTGGATCATAATGTATATTTATTAAAATGATTTTAAGATATTATTATATATTAAAAATATTACGTTGATAAATGATTTCAGGAATAGCATATTGGCAAGGCATGGCCTCACTGAACTCATTTCGCTGCGCTGCGCATAATTTCCGCACAATATGTCAAAATTGTCAAATACGTAGGTACCTAATGTCATTCCGCTCATTCTTGATTACCATGAATTTTTGTGTTTTCTTAGGACTGTGAAAAAAGAGTGCCCTTTCTACTTCATTGATTAATAATACGAAGTATTATTTACATAGTCAATGTGTAGAAACCATGGAGTCACGAATTTCGAAAATTAATACAAAAATCATCAAAAGGTACACCTACTCTGGTCCCAGGAAAAATTGCAAACGAAGTCATGGACAAATGAAATGATTTCATGAACAAATTAAAAGGTTTATATATCCCGTTTATTCTAATTGCAGTGCATTGTAGTAAAGACGGATGTGTTGAGTGTGGTGCGGATCTGTTCAGACCAACAACGCAATGGGCTTCGACCGCACGACCTTGCCCTCCTACCTTGCCAGTAACCATAAGTTTATGTACGCCAAGTACTCATTATTGTTGTAATAGGTAGGTATAGGTACATTTCATAATAATACCGTAGATAAATGCGATTTCAACTTAGTTAGGTATGGGTACCTAAAACCTATACAACCTCTTTGATTTGTTGCAGTCGAAATGAAGTACCTATGGTGCAAAAAAAAACAGACTTTCCGATCCTTAGGTAGTGGGATCAAATCCGGTCGTGCAACAATGAATTTTTCTTCTCGGAAAATTTATGTGCACAATGCCAGTGATCTAAATGTACCCCTACCCTACCTAAGCCTATGCTTAATTTTGGCTTTATTACAGATACCTATGTAAAAGAAAAGCGACCACACCCTGCCACAACTATGTGAAGAGGTTTTTATACAAAAGCGACGTTCTAACGAGAAATCACAATGAATCGGAGTCGCGAAAACCGTTCGAAAAAAAGTGAAGAAAACTGTAACGACCCAGGACTTTTTAGGAGTTAGTCCTGATGGTATGTATGATATACTTACCTAGTTACCTACTGTTTTACTTTTTTAAATGCTTTACATTCCGCGTGCGAAAGTTTGCAAATAAATAAAAAAATACAACTTCTAGCAGGTTGGTTTAGATTACTTACCTACTTATATTTTTTATCGTAAAATTTACGAAAAATTTAGTAAGACATTTTTATAAAAAATGTTTTGTTTTGCAGATTTAGGGTAAACTACGGCAATTTCAGCAATGAAGAAATGCTACTTGTTCGGGTGCCTTTCCCAAGTCACCGTATTGGAAATAGAGCGCAACGGAGTCAGTATATGTTACTGAAGCTAGTGATATTTTATAAACTGCATATGCTCATATTGTCTGAAGTTGTTCTTAAAAGGATACACAGTAACCGAAAGTGCTAGCCAGAGCAGGATCAACTCCAACCTCCAACGACATGAGAAATAGGCTTGGATAGGCAAACCCCATCGGCGGTGAACAAAAACAGGCTAAAACAATATTCAGACAAAGAACATCAGAAATAATAGAAGCACTATAAACTATAACTATACGGAATCAGAACAATTTTTTTAATTAGAATCAGGATATTATATAAACAAATTGGTAGTAGGTAGGTACCTATAAATAAGTATTGTGCAACGGTCTGCAGATGGCTCATTTGTTTCATGTGTATTATCAGTCGTAATTTTCTTTGTAAGTAAAAATCTGTAAATAAAGTCTGATGTAAATATCTTTATAAATAATAAAAATGAACTTCATCCAATAAATTGTTTTTATTTTTAGAAAAACAAACGAACACATCCTTTCTTACTTACTCTTACTCTTTCTCTTACTTGGCTTACAAAATTATTATAAATAAAAAATATATCTAAAAGTAAAGAAAAGAAAAAAGATTCTATACATTTGCAGGGAATCGAACTCGATAGCGTCAAACTCGGTAGCGTAGATCTCTAAGCGAAAGTCCTAGCCCCTGAGCCAAACTTCAGATTCTGAAATAGTTGAAATTAGCGCATAGTTTGAATAAAACAAAGTCCTTGTCTGTGTGCGTGAATAGATTTTTGCGAATGGCTGCGATATGGAATTGCGAATTCTCACAAATTCGAGTGCTTTTTAGACCTAAAAAACCTGAAATATAGCTGGGTACATAAAAATAATTCACTATAAGCGGAATATATATTAATATTTGATAATACACTTATTTTCATTTATAAAAACGATAAAATACGTTAAACTGGGACAATTTGGACATCTAGTGTCATTGCTATACCTAGCTGACCACGAGCAACAACCTTGGTCAATGAGTTAGCCCATTTGCACATTACCGGTCTTGTTTGATAGGTACGTACGGTTACATTACAAACGTACCAACAGTTGATTTTCAATAATGTAATATACGTTTAGGCATTTTCAATTTGTAAACAATAAGTACTATCGATTACAATTATTTATAAGAAACTTGAAGGCTATCTGCATAATCTTGTCTGCTTCAAATTCTTATCTGTTAATCTAATCTTTCTGCTATCATATAGTCTTTACTTAGAACGCGTGTACTTACTACTCTATTTTTTCAAAATGATAAAATAAATGCTTTTTATTGTCTGGCTAGAGAATCTTACAGTTAGATCTCCAGTCTAGAAAAGAAAGCTTTGCCAGGAAGAGAGAAAAAACTGCCAATAAAAGAGCTCCATTTTGAGAGGCTAAACAAATTAAGCATATTTTTTTATAATATAGAATGTCCTTTGGCCACAATCTCACCTGATGGTAGATATTTTCTCCGCTCATCGTTTAGCTTTCCTGCACAGTTCTAGTGGAAACCCACCGATAGTAGGTACCTTAGAGAGAGAAGGAAAAAAGGTAGAATCGTCGGCGTCATCATCACTTTCCATCAGGTGAAATTGAAGTCAAAAGACGGTAAAATGTAAAAAAAGCAGATAAAAATATTTATTCATAGTAGTCCCAGTGTGAATGGGTAAAGTTACTGATGGTATGTGTCTGCAATCGGTTCCTAATCATGCACTGCAGGTTTGCGCCCATAGCCTCGCCAGGAGGACATCTCGCGTTCACTGAAACAATCGCAAAGATAGCACTATGATCATCTAACAATCATCATCAGGCGATAATAATAATATGCTGAATAAAATCAGGCTTATGATTTCAGTGCTGAAAGTATTTTTTTTTTTCATAAATAATCAATAAGACCAACGACCATTGACGACATTGTGCATCTTCAAAATAGAGTCAATGTTTTTTGTATTGCCCATGGTTAACTCTATATCAAAAATTTACATACAACATACCAGCGTATTTTTTTTTAAATATAATGAAACTGAACGTATGATTGGATTCTTTTAGCCAATATGCATGTACATGAATATGTTTAATTTTGAAGTTTGTCTATCTACAAGCTAAACAATTTGCTGAATTTCGTTTTACAAAAATAAAACTAGGTTAGTTATTTAGTTTAACTAGGTGTCTAGATAATATTTTATATTTCTGTTTAAATTGGTTCTTGTTTTGATTTGAGGCTCTTATTGCTCTTTTACATAGATAGATACATACTTACTACAGCATATAAAATAAGCCGGTCATTAATCAACTTAATAAAACACTGTCTACCTACACAGTGCCTGTAATTATAGTGTTCAAAGATAGGTTGGTACAATGAGTAAAAAAAAAAAATACGAACATATTTTATATAAACACTGAAAACTGTTACAAAAATATATAACTGCTAATGAAATATGGAATTTACATTACAAAGATACTTAAGGAGATTTGACACGAAGGATCACTTTCACCACCTTTTCTAAAGCGTTCTAATGCTGATTGTCTAGGATTACCAGCATATACATATATCTTCAGTTAACAGCTCACTAAGAACGGCAAGGCGCAGTTCAACCCTGCTCCAGGACTAAACAAAGCTACTGGTACACCTTCGTGAGGCATCTGGTAGTTCGGTAAACCAGCAGCAGTTCGCAAATATGGAAAGGGCATCGTAGGCAGAATGTTAGGCATCACAGCGTCTTCTCGTAACTGGTCCAGGAAATCTTCATCCCTCGATCGGACTGCTCGTACGTAGGGCGAAAAGTACACATTACTCTCAGTCAAGCCATTCGGGTTAAACCCGTCATCTATCTCAGGTCTTTCAGGAATGGTTTCATGTATATGTGTGGAGATAACTGGCGGTAGAGACCTCACAGAAGGCAATGGATATGGCATGTTGTAATTATTATACGCTGCTCTATAATTCTCAAACTCCTGAGCCAAATAGTCGGCGTCATACGGCGTCCAACGGGGGAAAGGCACGCTATAAGGAACGCTTGGTATCTTTGGTGGTTCAACTTCTACTGGGAGATATTCTTGACCTCCATCATAATTGTAAAGATCTTGAGGGTCCTCAATAGCTGATAAGTCCAGAGTCGGTAGACTCATACGACAGGGTTCTTGTAACGTTCCTTCGGGGTTTACATCATTCTCAGAATAATGTGGATAGTTTGAGATGGATTTCTTGAACATGCGCTGTACAATTTTATTCACTTCGTCACTATCGATTGAATCATGAACACTTTCAATCGCTGGATCAACATGTTTTCCAGAAATACTAAGAACGAACCCAACACTTGTAAAAACGAAAGTTATTGCGAACTTCATGATTAGATTCCACTGCACTGATGTGACTGAGTGTTTTAAGTTACTCACATGAAAACTCAATCAGCAAAATTATAAATACCTTGGTTTCGTACATTGACTCGTGTCGCATTACATTCCATGCGTCAATTCATATTTAAATAGGAATGATTTTACAATTTTATGCGAAATAATATGTTAGCGTTCAAACCTATGTCTATTTTTTAACGAAAAAAGTTAATGAAACAAGCTATTGGCCCACCTGATGTTAAGTGGTATGCTCTATCTTACAGTGCACGTGCACTATAAGGGTACTTTTCATAAAAAGTCACTTCCATGAATGACTTTTAATTTTAAGTCTTTAATTCACTACTGCTGAAAAAATATTACTTTAGGGGTGATTAATAGTTAAACTTGTAAGACAAATTTTTCACATAAAATACAAAATTATTGGAATTATTGATACTTTATCAAGTCACTTCCATGGAAATAGAAAATGAAAATTACCCACGAGGTATTGCATTGTGTCCATCTCTCCGGGACGCAAAACCAAGTAATAATTAACTTTTATCAGAGAAAAACAAGTATATTTTTAAAAATGCTTTATTTTAAACTGTGATGTGTCATAGAGAACTACATGTAATAAATTAATAATAAATAGGGCTTATATCTAAATCGTTTCAGTTTTTTCAGTCAGTACCAGACAATTCAGTTCTGTCAGTTCAGCATCGTAGATTATTCAATTTTTATTTACTGAAGTGGAGCTGGTCCTCAAGATGGTATTGCTTGGTGTTCTGTTCAGCGTGCTCACCACCGTCTCAGTCTGTTTGACATCTCTTTTGGAGTGGGAGTTGAAGTCATCTTCGGTCCTGTAGGCGGGCGCTGAGTAGGGCGCAGGGTGCGCCTTGGCCAAGCTTCCCGACACCACAGATGGGTTGCAGCTTAGAAGCAGGGGGATACCACAGCTACCTACGTTGGCATTAGGGAACAGGCCCACAGCACCGCCGGCATGTGCGGGAGAGGGAGCGCCGTATGCAGACCTTGCAGACTCGTGGTGGTGCGGATGAGCAGGCCTCCACTTGAATCTCTGACTTTCTTGTCCCATATTCTCTGAATCCCTCATATTCATGTAATAATTCGCTTGCATCGCGTTGTTCATATCAGCAGACTTGCCATGAGTCATGAAATGATCGTGTGGTCTCAGATGTCCGTTCAAATGATGAGGGTTTGCGTGTTGGTGGGTGTGATGATGTCCATCGTGCATCTTTTGCACGTGACCCATAGATTGATGCGTTTCAGAAGCAGATTTCATCAATCCCATATCGCTGTTGAATTGCTTGTCTTGAGCCCATCGCATGTGAGAGTGATCGATCTGGTGCTGCATGTTCTTTGTGTCTTCAACTGATTTAATTTCAGGTTGTCCCACCTTAGGTTGATCAATAACCGAAGAGTCAGGAGTCATTGGTTTTTCATGCAGCGCTGCCTTTCCTTCAACCAAGTCTTGATGGACCATATTTTCATGAGTTTTTATTTCAGATAAATGCTGAGTGTCCTGGGTTACAAAATCACTAGCTTGTTTCAATTGTTCCAGAGCTTGGTGCTCTTCGTGAAATGTACCTTCATCTTTGATCAATTCGCTGTGTTTGTCAGTGATGTGCTCAGCAGACTTCGTATCGATCATCTTAGCTTGAGCATGTCCAATAGGTTGGACACCATGTTCGGATGCCATAGTCTCGTGGTGTTCTTTATCAGCGTCCCTTTGATTTTGCAGCAGTGATTCCTGTAACCCAGTGGCATTTTCTATTTTTTCTACATCAGTTTCAGTTTTTCTCTCCTTTTTTTCTTCGCCAACCTTTACAGCCAAGGTATCCATGGTCTGAGGAACGTGATCAAAAGTCATTGTACCAACAGCATCTTTACCTTGATGTAATTTTTCATGAGCATTTTTTGCTTTATTGTGGTCTAGGTTTTGTAGTTTAGAGGGGGAAACCATTGAAGCTGATTCCATCATATCTTGCTGATTAAAATCAGTTCTCATTTCATTGGGTTCACTTGACTTATCAAGTTTGGAGTGTTCCAAATCTTCAACAGTGGATCCATGTTCTTTCGATTCTTCAATATGTGGCATGCCATCGTGAGTTGACTTGAAGCTTTCCTCGATATTTCTAACAAGCTCCACGTTTCTTTGAATACTTTCGATAGCATCCTTCCATTGTGCCAACCTTTCTTCTTCAGTTTTTTCCAATGGAACAGCAACATCTTCTACAATTCCAGCATCTTTCAATGAAGCTTGTGTTTTTGAGGTCTCCAAATCTTCAAAATTGTTTTGGATGTGTTCCAAGGCTTGCCTCGCTTTCTCAATATCCTGGTGCAACTCGCCATCCGTTTCAGAGTCTCCATGCTTCCAAGGTACAGATTTGACAGGTTTGTTCTCAATTTTTCTCATATCTTTCTGCAAGTTCTCAACGGCTTGTTTTGCAAGCTTGATGCTCTGTTTCATATCATCTTCAGTTGTATGAATGTTGGGATCCTCAATGGTAGAACTTATCATATCAGCAGACTTGGCGATGTTTTGTTCATCGCAAAGATTGACTCTGACTTGTTTCCTGCAGGGTACTGGTGAGTCCAGTTTCTCTTCATCAGAGTCGCGGTAGACTTGGTATGATGAGCCGATTTTCTTCTTAATGATGATTGGTTTCTTCAGGTGGAAGCTTCTTCCTGATGCTCCGAATTCAGAGACTTGTGATGATGGCAAATTGACCGGTGTCCCTGGGCTCTGGCTGGTACCGGAGTCGAGGGTTGACTTCCTCTCCCGTGTGAAGGCATCCAGAAAATTGGTTGGAACGTGTACATCTTCGAAAGTCTCTTCATGAAGGGCAGGTGCTGCTAAGGCGGTAGTGGCCAGAGCTAAAAGCACCACGGAGGTCTTCATCGTGGGGCGACGATGATGTGTTTGGTAATGAAGGTGTGAATCCAGATCATTTTATACTGATTGAATCTGTAGAAAGATACCGTAAATTGAGTGATAGTACGTGATTATTGTAGCAACCGTGGGCGCGAGTGCTGAGGCGGCAGCTTCCGGCTCACGAACGGAATGTCTCTTCAAGAAAACATATTGTCACGAAGTAAATGGATTCTCAAAATAATATCTATTTCAGCCCCCGTATGCCAATCTTTTGCTGTCAAGTTATATTTCACTGCCCAGTGTAATTTCTTCAGGTCACGTGGTACAACTTTGTACCACGTGATCATTCTTTTTAGGCACTTGACAGCAAAATATGCGCGAAAACACATCAAATGACGTCATAATGTCACTATTTAGTCACAGAATAACTATGAGTTAGTATGAACTGACCATGATTTAAATCTTTGCAGTTCAACTTTGCAGTTCAACTTTGATTGGCATAGCCCTGCAGGCTAGTTGACTTTTCGAAAAAAAATCCACCTGTTAATTTTATTCAGATTGGGATAAAGTAAAAAAACTTTTCTTTTATGTAATTAGTAGACAAACAGGCATATGGCCCACTTGACGGTAAGCGGTCACCGTCACCTAGAAACACTAACAACACTAGGAGCATTGTCGGTGCGTTGCCTACTCTGAAAGACTCTAAGGACATTCTTTTGAAGCGATTCATGCTTCAACTAGTCGGAAAAATATCTGAAGACAGGTCGTTCCACAGTTTGTAAGTATAGGAGAGAAACAATCGTATGAAACGAGCCGTCAGGATATCCAAGGGTCAACGAGGTGCGGCTGAAATCGACCACGGTGCCGAGAAGTACGGTAATAAAATCTCAACGCTAGAATTAAGCGAACAGCTCTACAGAAAACTCCAGAGCAGCTACAGCACTCTAGTTTAAGAAAAGTAGTATCATTCACTTTTTAAGATAGATTATTTTGACTAAATACTATTTTTTATTTTTTGTATTGGAGGAAGGCGTTGGTATCTGCGACACAGTTTAACACTTCTGCAGATATCGTTTCACCGACAATCTGTAAAACTACACATGTTCCTTGAATAAACATTATTTTATTTGTTTATTTTTACTAAATACCTCAATTGTATAATACAAGAATGTTTCTGGGACTAGTATTATGACGAATTAACTATAACGAGTAGTACTTGTTTGAATGTCAAAAACTAACTGGGTAGGAGCTATTTAGTAAAAATAAACAATTTCAAAAAAAGAGGAGGTACTCAATTCGGTTATATTTTTTTAGTAACGTAAGGTTTAATTACTTAATAAAATATAAGTAACTCAAAAACCGACTTACCATGGAGTATACTTATAGTAGGTATAAATTTGTTATAGAATTAATTTCCGATATAAAACGCCTGCATTCTGAGAAATGCAAGAACTATTTATTGGTAGTAACTGTGCATAGTACCTACGGATAACCCCATATTGGAGGTATAGATAGATGGTGTAAGTAGGTCAAAATATTTTTTTAAATTCGTCGTAGCATCTTTGTAGCACTCGTAGAGCCATGCTACGCGTTTAAATGTACAAGTTTCACTCAGGGTTCTTTATGTTAGAAACATGCTACGCGGAGCAAAAAAAGAGGTTTATAATTCGGAAAGGATCATGGAAGCTAGTATAGAATTCTATTGGATGGTACCTACTTTGCAACAACTAAATAAGGTTGTTTATTCATAGTAATATGTGGGGAACAAACAAATGACTCATCTGAAGTTGAGAGGTTGTTATTTCTGCCTTTAGCAGTTGTACTTTCAGTGCTATGTGAAGTAAAGGAAAATCTGTGTCCACGTAAAATCGATGCTACCACAGATAATGGTGCCGATTTTGCTGTTGCATTTTTCTAAACTATTAACCTAATTTGACAGAATCAAAAAGATTGCTGCTTCTGTCTCATAAGTAAACTAAAATGACAAGGATGTCTACAATTTTATCAAATTAGGTTAATTTAAAAAAATGCAACAACAGAATCGACACCATTGTAATACTATACTAGTGCTACGTAAACTATGTTCTAAGATTAGTGTCTCGTTTAAAAAAACGCTTTTTATTATTTTTTCCAAACAAATGACTATAACCCTTCTCTCTTCTCTCTTCTCTCTTACTCGTTACTAAGATCCCTAGTACTACTACTACACTACTACTAGTACTGCTGGTAAGTAGTACTGGTAGTACTACTGGTAAGTAGTACTGGTAGTACTACTGGTAAGTAGTACTGGTGTCGGATTGTAATATTAAAACAATAATTATTAGTAGTAGTAAAAATATTTTAATAAATTAACCATACACACGAGTATCTACATATCTAACATGTTCTTAAATAAATTATAATTTATTTAGTTTTAAATTAATTAAATTCGCTGCGCGTCGTTATTCTGACCATATTGGGCGTGGGATAGTCCGCAGAGACCAGGTGGTGGTTCCCTTTGAACGTCTCTGGATAATCCTCTGATACTTTATAACGAGTGACTCCTGTCTCATGTCTTCTTCTTCTCGATATTATAGACGCTGGACTGTTCATGTCTAGGACATCACTTTTGTGGCTAACTTCAGGTTTTACATCTTCGGTCCTAGACTGGAGGCTTCTGTATGAGGGAGCAGTTGTAGCTAAATATCCTTTAACTACATTCGGAGCACAGTTGAGAAGAATAGGTATGGCACTATTGGGTAGTCCTGGGTAGGTAGCCACTACTTGTTCAACAGGCTTAGGTGCAGGTTTGTAAGAGTTAGAATACGTAGGAACTTCATATGATCGCTCTAAAGGGCCATCTTTGGTTAGATTTTCCTGTGGTAAACTGTCTTTGCGAAAGTTCAAAGAGGCATCTTCGATTGATGGTACTGATTCTTCTGAAACCGATCTGGCCTGATCTTTCACATGATCTAGAGAATTGAGGTTTGCATCTTCATTGAATGGATGTGGTCCTTCTGGCAGGACTTCTTTCAAATCCTTTTTATCTTCACGGAACTCTGGTAAAATATTTATATCGCTGTCCTCGTTTAAAATAAGTGGTTCTTCTACCACAATATTTACTTCAACATCTTCTCTATTGCGAAGTAAAGGATTTAACGCTTTCCAGTCTTCCGCAAAAATATCTGATTCATCATTCTGAACCATTTCTACATGGTCTTCAGGAAATAGGATTTCTGCATCTCGGAATAATAGGCTAACTATTTTATCTTCTATGAATGAAAGATCTTCGTTTTTGGTACCTTCTTCATCGTCACGAAGTTGAGATGACGTCGGAGGCACTACAAGTAGTAACGCTATAGGAAATGGCTCGCTTTGAATAGATTTTTCCGTATGTTTAGGAACATTTTCGTTAGATAAAGGTATGGATAACCCAACCCGAAAAAAAAGAACTAGCGATATTACTGCGGCGGTTCTCATTGTGATAGTCGAGATTTCCTCGTAAAAACATGTTATTTATAACTTTTTGATGTGCACGAATAGAATAATCAATGATATATTTGTTATCAATTTCTTGTTCAAATCGTGTGAAATAGTAATTATAGCTATCAGTCAATAAGATAAACTGGTACGTATCATAAGATTATAATAGGTAAGGGACCTACCTAATATCACTTTACATTATTCATACGTGCAGAAAGTCATTTTAATGGTGGGCTAAAATAAATGTCATATGGAAATTAAGCTCTTGGGTAAGGCCTTATGTAAATTGGTCTTTCAACTAATTTCAACGTAGTTACATAGATATTACTTAATTGGCAATAAGTAACTAAATGGGTACCTAAGTAAAAGTACCACCACTAGTGGTGTACTAGTAGCCTAGAAGCTTATATTAGTAGCTATAAAAAAATTATACAGGGTGTAGCATAATGTCCCTATAAGTCCGAAAGGGGGGTACACACGTTGTCTACACGTTTTACACGTCATGGCGAACAACATTTGTTCTACGACTTTTAATAATTCGAAGTTTTTCATTCATGAAAAGTGTTTAAAGTTTCCTTAAAAATAGCATTGCACACCTCCTAAAGTGTCTATGTGTGGGTGCGACGTAATAGGAGGGTGCGTGTGCATGTGTACTAACAGGCTGGATACCTAGGCAAAGTAAACAAACACTTAGCGTGGTCGCAAATTTCTAAATTAAAACAAATAATTCAAAAAATAAAAATTTCAAAATGTTGTAGGTATTATACTTTTGCACATGTCATGCCAATCTATTCTCGTGTATGGTCTGAATAAGCCCCTTTTCGGCTTATAGGGACAATATGTTACACGTTGTATAAACACTTATACCGATACCTAAGTATGCAGATTATCTAATACTAATAAATTGATCTAGATAGACTCTATCATAAACAACATAATAAAATTAAAGCACCCTACAAAATTAGCCTATCTGGCTAACAAATTAGTTAGGGTCACTGTAAATAATAACGAGGATTTCGTATCAAGGTAAAATTTTATTTAATAAAAATTAAGGTGCCTAAACTAAAAGTACCAATACTAAACTATCACTGGTTCACCTTCGAATGGGTAGATTCGTGAGCTGGGTTTACGTTTTCGTGGACTGCGGGTTCGAGACTCTCGTCGTGGTGGGCCAACGGTTCCACTCCCCTGTAGGCATGTGCGGCTGCGCTGTAGTGAGGCTGTGACTGCACCACGTGACCCGGCACCACCGAGGGAGTGCAGCTGAAGAGCAAGGGCACGTTACATCCTCCTGTATTCGCGTTCGGGAACACACCGAACACGTGACCGCTCGTGGCAGGTGACACAACGGGAGCATATGCCGCGTGAGAGACTACCGGAGCAGCATAGGCATACCGTGCCATCGGAACCTGCTCAGACATCATGCGGTCCATATCCGAGTAGCTCATGATCTCGTGATCTGGCTCCATCTCTGAACGGTAGTGGGGAACTCCGTAGCCGTATTGCTGGGAAACTTGCGGGTAACTGTGGTACGGTGGGATGTTGAGCTGATAGGCGGCAGCAGGGATCGGAGCTGAAGCGGCGCACGGAGACACGTACTGGGGGTACTGGGAGCGCGCATCCCGGTAGTTGTCAGGCTGTCGTGAATCAACCACTATCCCAGGAACTTGGCCCACGCTCAGGGCCGGCGCCGAACCCACGACCATGGCTGCAGCAGCAAAAGTCATCACACCAAATAAAGTCTTCATGTTAGCGATGCAACTGTTGTGGTCCGAATATGACAGGCTACTGATGTACAACAGCATTTGGCAATTATAATTTTAACTGCATATTTTAACTTAGCTTGCAGTTTGGATAACCACCTACTTTCCGAGTCGAGACTTGACCGAGTAATTTCTGCAAGGTCGCTAATAAGATGCCCTACATATCTGAAATCATAGCTAAACAGACTCATAGCAGATACCTACCCAAGTATCACTTCATTATTGTTGTTATTATTTAATTAAGATCAAGATTATTTAATAACATTATTTAATAAGATCGTCCCTATATCAGTATTCGCGAGAAGTTAACCTTTTAACACCCTGTATTGACTTCATACATTCAACTTTATAGCGTTGGGTAACCGTAGGTAGGTACTGTACTTATTGAATAACATAAAATTCCTATTTGTTTTGCAACAACCAGTAACACACCATACTTATTTTATTTTGCAAAAACTCGGCAAATCTGTTTAGCGAAACTGCACGTTATGAAGTGAGTCAAGGCATTCGACCTCATTTGGATATTATGTCGAAGTTTCTAGCAAATCTAGAGCTAACTAAATCAATCATTCTTTATTCAAATAAATCTAGAAATCATCATCAGCTGTAAAAATATGACAAAAGCTGTTAGGTACGTGGGTAAACTTACAGGATCGTGAAACTAATGCTAAAAACAAATAATGCTGATTCTATGTGGAAGAGAAGACCTAACATCCTCGACTCAACGTGATGGACACAGTTCAATACCTCACAAGACACGTCCTCAATGGACGTGCTCAGATAGACGAAGGGGTTAACGCTTACTATCAGATGGGCTATGTGCTTTATCATCACTAATTTTCATTAAAAAAATATTAGTTTTAAGCCCTGCTTATTTGCATGACGGACAATTGTAGGTGTAAATAAGTAGGTATAGCAAATATATGTAAATTAATCTACTTTTCATCATGCTATTCGGCTCCAATATTTTCTTATCGAGATTGGTTGGTTGATTGATTGGTTGGTTGGGATTGTTTACCTGGACACTCGTTAACCAAAATGCACTCTTTGCTGTACTCATCCCTGATGTAGCCGGCCGAGCACCGACACCCCACGCGGCACTCCCACACTGAAGGGCAGCGGTGACTAGATACCCCTGGACAAATTCATAGATGAGCCAGGGCTCGACTTTCGTCACAGATTTTTTGGACACTAAATTTTTTTTTTCACTGATATTTTGGTTTTTGTCAAAAGGTCGCACCAAACGTGCTGTCCAAAGCCAGAAAGGACTTGTTATTCATCTAAATGACACTGGTTACTTAACTAAAAGGTGGCACTAGAATCACCTACATTTACTCGTAGGTGTTAGACTATTTTTTTAAGTGACTTTTAATTTGAAAAAATTGACAAAAGGCGAAAAGCTTTTATTCAATAAAATCACATGGTTCTTACTAGGTGATTCTAGGTGCAAGGTCCACGTGACCAAAGCCGAAGAACGGGCAAAAAACTACTGCCTATACTTAGCGTTTCTTATGTTTCTTCAATTCCCGTCCTAGATAAAATAGATTAATCACCTACTAAGGACTCGTAAGTTGAAACGATCCTCAAGGTCAAATCTGTGTCTCAAATCTATGCTTGATTCGAGGTTGAGATTCAGTAATTTTGCATACGAGCTACACGGTGTGGCCCAAATTAAGCACTCCTTACCTTGTCCCAATAGCCTCATATTAACACAGGTAGGAGGACACATCCAACCACAAAGTGAGAACTGCTCGTTCGCTCTCAAACACATGGAACTCCTGAAACTATTTACTTGAATTACACTTATCAAAAGTAATAACAGGGCGTATAACATTGTTTTCACGACTTTTTTTACAGCAAACTCTACCATTATTTTGTACGTTACATATGGATAGATATTACTTTGATATGTATAGAAACAAAGATCGATTGAAAATAAACAGATATTGTAGAACCATAAAAGATAATTTCTCTGGGTTGGTATGTGAATATGTCCTTCATGATTATTATCAATCTGAAAAGGTAGACTGCTAGACAATAAGAGTCATTTTGAACCCTGACGCTGTGAAAGGGTCTCGGTCCACCAATTTTCAGTAATTTTCAGGTTAGTATAAACGATGTTGATTGTACCTATGTAGCACGAGATACATACATCGGTCTAAACTTAGTTTATCATTATACCTATCATCTCTATTCTACCCTAAGGTTTACAAACATATACAAGCCATACAAGGCAAAGCTCAAAATTCTCCACATTAAATTCCTTGGCTGTTCCATGTAGTATTATTAAAATAAGTAGGTGGTAAGTTGTACGTGCTTGCTGGTAATAACTGAAGATGCAAATTTCACGAAATCGTCCGTCATCAATGTTCTGTATTTGCTGTGTGCGGTAAACTCAGGTACTTACTTACGTAGGTAGGTAAACCGCACCGCTGCAATGCGCATGCGATTACGTGGAAATTGAGGGCATTTGGATCACGTAAGGCAATAGCAATATAAAATCTTATACTATACTTACATGGTATCATTTGTATCGTTTGTAATATCCGCAAACTTATTTCTTTAGGTACAAATCGGTAACATTCACAATTCGTATTTAGGCCATATTTCGGCGAGATTTCGGCATGAGGATAACAAATTAAAATAATATCGCTTGTACAAACAAGATTTTGTCTCTAGCTGGATACCGAAGGCCCTTTACGGTTACCGTAGGCTCGTAGCTGTTGTCTACGACAGCTACGAGACCTCGCTACGGTCGTAGACCGTGCATAGCACCAAAGAAAAAAATGTTACCCCGGCCCCGTACATCAACAAAAAACCATTTTTTTTTACCAAATCCATAATATAACGTCATTGTCCATATGGAGCGTATTTTTATTTTCTACCACTCACGAATATCACATAGGTACCTAAGAAATTGGAAAAATTCCAGTAAGTAGGAATGTAGTTATTTACAATAAGTACAACCATTGGAATTGCGTTTGAAATGTCGTTTATCTTATACAAGCATAATCATCAATCTGTAGCGATAGGCAATTATTTCGATAAAAGATTTTACTTGAAAAAACGTGTTCAAAAGTCAATTTCATCAGAACTCTAACAGAACCGCAACTCATATAAAAAGGCCTTTTCGAAATATAGTTCATCATTAGAATATAAGTTTTAACAGTTTAGCAGCAATGTCTAAAATTGCTTTTATCTTAGTCGTGATCACGTTTCTCTCTGCCGCCAAGAGTCAAACCTGGACTGGTCCTAATCAACTCCAGCCGGTACACGGGCTCTACGTGAAACCTTCCAGTGACGGAACCACTGGTGACCTCTATGTAGCCGCCACAGAGGACAGCGGAACCAAAGCGCAATGGCTCACAGACCAGCCGATCAACTTCCTATCTGCAGCAGCATCGACACAAGCTAGCCAAGCTGTTCCAGTAGCATACTCTTACCCAGAAGAGAGCTCGAGCACGAAGAAACGCGCAATCATCACCAGCCCTCCGGTGGCTCCAGTACACTACGCATACGCACTCCCATTCAACCCAACTGAAGGACCCCAGCTGCCATACCCCTATGCCATCCCTACCAGCTCTACTCCCGAGTCACCAGCGGCCACTCAGTGCGAAAAAGCAACTGCTGCTACAGCGACCGCAGTTCCATACAACCCCTTCCAGTTCTTCTACCCGCACATGATGCAGGCCTATGCTAATGCTAAGACTGTGCTGAAAGAATCAGGAGTCAGCGATGAGAAAGCTAGCTCAGTGGTTCCCCAAGCATCGCCTTTCTGGCCCAGCAGCTATTCATACCCGTCGTACCCTATGTATGTGATGGTGGACCCGTCGGCTTGGGCCCATCACCCGCCATCCACTCAAACCGCTGCAAGTGTAGCGGATACTGAAAGTTCTCCCAAATAAAATTAAATTATGTTAAATATTTTATTTCCTAACTATTTATTGAATAAAACAATTAAAAGTACACAGAGTATTTTTTCTTTCCTTGTACGTATTCTTAGGTGGTCGGTAGGTAGGTAGGTAAAATAACTTAGTTTCCATTCCAGAAGGGTCTTTCTTTTTAGTTTCGGTATCAAGTTGCATTGCATTGCACTGCACTGCACCTAGTTATCGACTATCCTCGTCTAAATGAAACTTTAGCGTGTCATTCAAATGTCAATGTCATGAGATCAGTATGCTAATGTCAAATAAAACACGTCAAAGTCAATCAAAGCTAGTCTTTTTTGCTGCAAAGTCTGCAAACTGCGGAGTGTGTGTGTGTGTGCTATGATATAATTTCTCATGAATTTGGCGTAAATACACAATATATCATTCTAGAAATTGAATTCAAAGCCGTGTAAAAAATCTTACAATGGTTTCCAAGAAGAAAAAGAAGGTTTGTATTGTGGTAATTTTACTAGCGGAATTGAACACGTGTTTATATTGTTTCTAACCAACAATCTTGTATCCTCAGTATTCCTCCGGAGAGGGAGCGCAGTTTATGACACGAAAGGCAGCGCTGAAGAAACTGCAACTATCTCTCAAGGATTTCCGTCGAATTTGTATCTTGAAAGGCATTTACCCTCGAGAACCCCGAAACCGTAAGCGCGCTCAGAAAGGTGCGGGCGGCATCAAAACATTGTATCACACAAAAGACATAAAATTCCTACTTCACGAACCAACGATATGGAAACTGAGGGATCTAAAGGTAATTTTCGTATGCACTGCTCATTGTGTATGTGTAACTTGTTAGTTTTTGGCAACTCTTCTAAAACTGTGTGTTTCAGGTTTACCAACAAAAAATCCGCCGCGCAAGAGCTATGAGAGAATATGGGCAGATGAAGAAGTGGTTGCGCGACTATCCCGACATAAACATTGACCACATAGTCAAAGAAAGATACCCCACATTTGTTGATGCTCTTCGAGACTTGGATGACTGTCTGACACTGTGCTTCTTGTTTAGTACTTTCCCATCACTGCAGAGAGTACCCAGAAACCAGTCGATGATGTGCAGAAGGCTCACGGTAGAGTTCATGCATGCAGTGATTGCAGCTAAAGCATTACGGAAAGTATTTGTGTCTGTAAAAGGATACTACTTCCAAGTAGAGTTTGAAGGACAGACAATTACTTGGATTGTGCCACATCACTTTGCATTCCAGGTAAGGAAATAGTACTATAGGTACTTTTATACAAACAGCAATTTTCTATGATGAATTAAAAATATATCTAAGTAAAAGATTTTTATGACTAATTTTTTTTTTTATTTTAGCCACAAAGCAAAGACGAAGTTGACTTCAAAATAATGTCTACATTTGTGGAATTCTACACAATGATGCTTGGATTTGTAAACTTCAAGCTGTACCACTCACTGAATATTGTCTACCCCCCAAAATTAACGGCTGGCTTCACATCTGACTCTGACAAAGATCTTGTTGATGAGCAGGCTTATGTCTCAGAGAGGATTGCCGCCATGAACTTGTCTTTAGCTCGAGTGGAAGGTTCAAATGAAGCAGAAGAACTACCAGAGATTGACATATTCTCAGGGGAAGATGAAGACCCTCAGAAATTAGAGGAAGCCAAGCTAGAAGCAGAGAAAGTAAAGAAACTGAAGACAATGTTTAAAGGCCTCAAGTTCTTTATCAACCGTGAAGTTCCAAGGGAGCCTTTGGTTTTCATCATTCGCTGTTTTGGGGGGGAAGTGTCTTGGGACAAGGACCACTTTGTAGGTGCTACTTTTGATGAGACAGATGAGTCTATCGCATACCAGATTGTTGACAGACCTAGTATGGATAAACAGTACCTGTCTCGGTACTATGTGCAGCCACAATGGGTGTTCGACAGTGTCAATGCTAGGGCTCTGCTTCCTATCAACAAGTACCTGATGGGCGCTGTTCTGCCGCCGCACTTATCGCCATTTGTTGATAAGACAAAGGATCAAGTTTACATCCCACCAGAGGAGCGAGAACTCAATGATCCTAACTTCAAACCACTTGGTGAGTTTATTTTGAAGTGTGCTTGATACAATAGAGATACCCACCTTCAACTGATAAGATAAGCCCTTACTGTACTTAGCATGTAAATATTGTAATACTGTATTGGTCATGATTTTTTTTGTGACTCAACTGTATTTATTTATATTTCAGAAGAAGAATCTGGCAGTGATATTGAAGAGGCCAGCGATGAGGATGCAGAGGATGTCCAGGAACCAGCATCTGATGATGATGATGAAACCGCCCTCACCAAGCAGTACCAGGCTGAAATCAAAGAGGACACATCTGATGATGAAGATGATGATGAACCTGATGCAGAGAAGCGGAAGTTGAAAAAGGAAAAGGTAATTTTTTTCAGTCCAAAAAGTATGTCAAGTTTTATGAATTTTTGTTCAAAAATTCATCAAAGAATTTGTATGCTTACCCTGTGACTCTAAATATAAAATTCTAACTACATCTTACCTACTAACATTATTTTTACAGAAAAAAGCAATGGCTGTAACAACAGGAGTGACTCACAAAGAGCATCCGTACCAGAAGGAAATTGAAGATAAACAGGCATTCAGGCTGAGGGAAAAACTGGTGAGAAAGAAACACAGGAATCTATACAAGAGCATGAAGGCGGGTCAAGAATCACGTAAAAAGGAAATATGGCTGCTGAGGAAAAAGAGGCGCCTTCACGAAGAAAAACTGAAAGAAGACAAAAAGGTAGAAAAGAAAAAGCAGAAGAAGGAAGCTTTCGAAAAAGCTACAGCTTCAGTATAAAATCTAATAAGATTTAGAAATAAACTACAATTTTATTGTAACAACTGATTTCTTTATTTTAACTGTATGTACATTTTGAATAATAAATTATAATTGAATGGTATAGACATTCAGAATGTTTGGACAAGACAATGAAATAACCGTCAGGTTTAGACCAACATTAATTCTAAGCTTTGATATGCATTCAGAAATGCAATAAATTATTTACATATGTATAATGAAAGTGCTGTTCAGCACATTTTAACTTGTACGAAGTAATAAGTACAAAAATCAACAAGCAAGTTTGTTTTGAAATTACAACTCCAATGGGGATTATAAAATGTCTATCACAGCTTTGCCGTTAAAATATTTTTCTATTACTCCTAAATTATCAGTTATCTAGCATCTATCTAATTTATAGGTCCATCAAAACATTTTTAGCAATACAGAAACATTACATAGTGCTGTCAAACATTATCAGCCGCAAGTTGGTGAAATTGTGACAGATCATGTTGTTTCATTTTGCTAAACTGACCTAATTTGACAGCACTAAAAATGTGGCTGTCCTTATGAGAGGGACAGCAAGGAGGGAGTTTATGAACTGAAACGACGAAGCAGTCCCTTCGCCGATTGCTCGATTGGTATGAACACTGATCAATGCCTGGGCGAACAAAGTCGCAAAAGTCCGAATCACGATTCATTTACTAGGCAGAGTACTGTCTCGCCACTGTACTTGTTAGTTATAATCCACCCATTAAAGTTAACTACATTACTGCCTCTTAGCTATGGGTGGGTATTAACAAACAGAGACAGTGCAATAAGCCATGTTTGAGAGGCGTTTCAGTATGTAGACGCTGGTTCCGGTACCGATGCATTTAAACTAATCTGAATCATCACTATCACCGTCATCGCTGTCTTCAAGCTCAGGCATCGGGAATCGTAGTACTGCGGCGACGCCTGTCAGCTGATCCAATTCTGAAATAAAATTGATAATAGGTACCCATTAGAAAATCTGCATTCGATTTTATGAAATTCCAGGTCCAAGTATTATATGATGACATTCGCAAATGTTCGCGAAAACACAGTAAGACTTACTGTTTTTAAGTATTTCAGAGATAGTAATTCGATATTATCAAGACACGATTATACTTACGTTCGCCAGAAACGTGCATGCTTGAGAATATCTTTACATCGCCGCCATTCTCCCTCACTGAATCAACCAGAGTTACATACTCTTTTCTCGTTTGAATATCTTGACACCTGCAATCATTTTAGAAATGAGCTTTCTAGAGCCAATTTTCACAGCTTGGTTTTTTTTCTTTGATTCAAAAATTCGAAAAATGGCAATCAAATATTGTGTACAGCGCCATCTGCGTTTACTTTTCTGCTACTCGACAATAGATGGCGCCACCTAACTTTTAATGAGCAACTCTTGATTTTAATTACTATTAGAGATCAATGGATGCAACAAAGTTGGTAAGTTAGTATATCACACTGGCTATACTCACTCTTTTATCACACTCGGCGCGAGGACGCCGTGAGTGTGATAAAAGCTGATAAAAGATAAATAAAACTGGTATTTACCTAAATAATTTGTCAGATATCATCAAAGTCTCAATAGCCATTGCTTCATTTGCCCTATCCACATGTTTCTTGCCGTAGAATGCTTTCGCTGGTTCAAGCTGCAGCATTGTGTAGAAACTCTCAAGTAGTTTTACTTCACTGGCTGCCTTGGTGTCTGATATCTTGGCCATAACTGCAGGTTCTTGTAACACTTCTGAAATATGCAATATTAAAAAGAGATAATTTTAAAAAAGCTAAGCTTTAGGGCTATTACAGTTGAAATTAAATGTTGGCAAGTTATCAAAATTTTACAATTCACACAATTACTAATACCAACACTCGTAGTCTAAAAGGATTAAGGCATTTTACCTTTCAACGCATGTTTGAATCCTGAAGAAGCTTTCACGAGAAGGAACTTTCCCCTGTTATCTAACAACAGCTTATTATCTGTCTTGATGGCAGTCTGTATCATGTACTCATAGCATTGGTCCTTTACAAAGCCTGGTGACGCGAGGATCACACATTTGACAACACTAAAGTCCACGTGACGAAGGATGCTTTGCATTACTGCATCATAGAATTTGTTAAGGCCCTGTAACAGATGATTTTGATGATGTTTAGATGGCAAGGATAAGTGATGGGGGTTTCTATTCTACCTACAAGGACTAATGTTATTTAGTTTAGCTTAGAAATAATATTAAAAAGTAGTTTAAGAATGTTGCGCTCTAGTCGCGCTGGGCGACCTTTTGCGAATTATTTTAATTAATTTCACATTATCTCCTAAAATATAAAATTGCAAAGTTTATCTCCATCCATCTTCAAGACTTCATATGGACTGGGCTACAGACTTGGAAACTAAGTGAAACAATTTAGGTATTAAAACGCATAAAACACATGTATGTGTGGAGTACCTTATCATGCTGCTGTGTAAATCCTTTCCTTTTCCTAGGTATTGTGATATCTATCTTTGCCCGGACCAACGTCATCGACGCAGTAATAAGGCAGACATTTGCAAGTCCTTCCTGCATCACCACGGCTGCTACATCAGCACTGGTGGCTGGATCACAAGCTTGTTCTACTCGCTCTAGAGCTACAGAGTCCCACAACGGCTTGTATAGTGAAAACTTTCTGTTTAGTTCTAAGTCTAAAGTGTGATATGCCCCTAGCTGTAACAAACATATAATATTTATTAGCAAAGAAAATTATGCCTAATAAAGTATTTTTTATTTTATTTTATTTCTAGATTTGTAGATTCTATTTCTAGATTTTATTTTATAGATCTATCTGCAGACTGTTGTAAACAATCTATGAATAGCTTAATTGATCCAAAGCTGTAGTACCAATCAGAATGCCTAACTGTGGGTTTCCTTCAAAAAACATTACATAAACACAATCACAATGCGATCAATTGCACATTCATTTTATTACTGGTTGTGTTTCGGCTGCAAAAAATGTAAGTCTTACTATATTATGTAAATCGATTTGTTGCATTAGCATTTCCACTGCTGCTAAACAAGCCTAAACAACCTGTTGAAAATCGTGTATTTTGTGTTATCCATCTACGTCGGTAAACATGAACAATTTGTAGGTGTATCAAGATAGGATTACACAATTTATACCTGCAACACATACACACAACTTGCGTAAAATTCTGAAATGTCAAGCACATTTCTTCAACCAGCTTCTTTGTGGAAATGTGATTCGATACATTGACAAAAGTGTTCGTGTTGTGCTGTAGGTGTTTCACTAGTGGAAACACATGGTGTAAAGGTGGATTTACACTAAACGAACATAGAGCTAGAGCTAGAACAAGAGCTAGAATACAAGAACGCTTTGATGAGACCGCTCAGTGGCGCGAGCACGTCCGAACACGCTAGAACGCTCTAAGCAACTGTTCGCGCGCTCTTGCGCCGTTTACATCAAGCGAGCGAGCATTCTTAGAATATTCTATAGAATCTTTGCGAACGCACTAAGAACAACGAAGGAATGCTCTACGCCTGTTTACACTAGAAGAATTTGCTGTAGTGGGGATAGAATGAGCATTCGCTCGTTTGATGTAAATCGACCTTAAGACACAGGTTGCTTTACCTACTTAAATAATTGAGAGTACCTATCTAATTAGAGTGTAGATAAAGTATGAAGTAAAAACATTACCTTCACATACTGGTTTTCAACTATATTCCGGCCTTTGAGCCGCAATACACATGCTTGGGTATCAAAATCTATAGTCTCAACTTTAATGGTCAGTGTAGTTCTAACTCTATTGCTGGTGGAAGATCCAGTTGCAGACTCCGTCTGTACTTTACGAACAGTAGACGCAGTGACAGAATCCCCTTCGGTGATAAGATTGTAAGCGTGCCACATATCCTCGGACTCATCTGGTATAAGCCCGATAACCCTACAAAAATAAACAATATCCGTCAGATAGAACAAGTAAAATAATGAGATAATAGAACCACACAACTCACCCACAACCATCTCTCTCGATACTTTTGTGAACCAGTTTCATTGTGGTATTTGCAAGACTACATCAGTTAGTCTAGTCTAGGACGTTACAATGCTATATACCCTCGCTGCACAAATTGTCTAGACATGTTTTCTATTTATTTTCAATAATTTTCATAGAATCAAAGCAAAAAAAGATTTTTGCTTTTGCGTCATTTGCGTGCATTTGCGTGTTTTGTTTTTTCTTTCTTTCTTTCTATCTATCCAATTTATCTCTTCTTCTTTTTTGTTTTCATGTGGCTTGGCTTAGCTCCAGGACCTAGAATAAAATATAGGTACCCTCTGGAGTAGTGGTAATGACACAGAATATAAAGTAATAAATCTATCTACACAGAATGTGAATTAAATAGTATTTTATATAGAAATACACAGAATACTAAATAGAACTTCCGATTGGTACTGATTTGGATGAGTTGAGCTATCTATAAATCGTTTGCAACGGTGTGTAAATGGCTCAACTGCTTCATGTGTATTTTGTACATATCATAAAATAATATTGAAAATACTGTGTTAGTCATAATTTTCTTTGTGAATAAACTTAATACTACCTTGAGTAGTATAATTCCTCTGTAGAACTTTATTTGACCAGTGGCCAAGTCAACGGATCAACTTTAGTGTAGCTTAAACTTTATTTCCATTTTCCCCACTTTATTGTATTTTTATTTTATTCCCTTCGGACGTGGTGTGAACATACCTAATATTTCGATGCTACTATAGAAAGAGCATAATATAGTAAGAAATACGCTATAGATAAAGTTATCGTTACTCAAGCATAGATTTCAGTAGAGATTTTCATACAAAAATTTATGCTCGAGTCCGAATTCAGTGCTTGAGCAGTAAATACGAATACGGGCCTTAAAACTGTGACAGTGACATTGACAATAACAAAAGAACTGAGAGGTGAAAACAAGAGCTGTATTTTTTGAAGTTTTGCTTTGCTAGTTCGAGAAAGCAAAGCAATGCGCCAGTTTCGTAGTTTCGTGAAAATCGTATATTTTTATGGTTTCGGAAATTTCTAATACATGGTTTTACTTTTTGTTTGCTCAGTGTGTTTAAACCCTATGTTATTCGGATTCTGTGTTTCTATATTTACAAAATATTAAAAAAAGTGGGTGTAGTGTTTGTGCGTGGTGCTAGCATCAACGGTCAAGCTCAGCTGGTTCGACGAGCGGTAAAAATCTCTCGTGTTTTTCTCTGGTTTACTTCACAGCACTTTTCGTGCTCCATTTGCTCAAGGTATGCCGTTAGTCTTCTATTAGAGTTATTTTTTGGTCTTACCCAAAATAATCACAAGTGTCTACCTACTACTCGGACAAAATAATTCTATGTGCTACGAGTGATTTTACTGGACTCGTTCGAGATAAGAAAATCACCTATCATTGTACGTACACGTAGGATATTATTTATTTTGTTTCATTATTTACACTAATAATTCAAGACGCTGCGCTGGCTTGGCCGTGATCCAGATTACGTGTCCTGTTATTGCGCGGGAAGATGCGTTATTTTTAGTTTGTCGGTCGCACTACGGTTTTAGTCGCGAATATTATTTAGGTACCAAAATATATGTTTTCAGCAAAATGTGCATAAAGGTTTAAAGTGAGATAGTGATTAAAAATGAGTGAGACTCAAGAAACGAAGCCGGATGACGCGGAGGCTTCTCTGGTGCCTGCAACATCAGCATCATCAGATACTGCATCTGTCACGAGCACCACAGCTTCGGTGAAAAAGTCTGATGCTCTGAGGCCTTCATCTCTGCCTAAACCATCTGGACTTAAACCCCCTAGCAAAATTGGAAGGCTTTGCTCCAATGCTGCACCGAAGCCAGCAGTACCCGTGTCTCCAAGAACTGGTAAGTTTATTTATTTCTCAAAGTTTTCCTCCTTTGTTTACCACAATATCAAAAAGTAAATAGGAGTAAACAAGTCAAAAAACACAAACTGCAATTGACACTTTTTGCAGCATAAATGTGCTTTTTTTCAATCATTTTGTAATATCATCATTCATTTCATTGCAATAGGGCAGAGTTTGATCTTATTGTGTTCCTGCATTGGAAATTAATTGACTCAGTCATTCATTGGATAATTCTATTGTCCCTAATTGATGCCCCAGACAACATTCATACAAGGTCATTGTTATCGGGTTGAAGAGGATATGATGACATAGTTAACTCATAAGGACTTCCTAACTTAAATTACTGATTAAGTATATGATTTCGAAAAAAAGCAAAATTCAATTAAGGTAAGTACTTCAAAGTTAAAATTAAAAATACTAAAATGGTACCTATTCACAATGGTTGGTTGATTTGGTATTTTGTATCAAACATTCTACAATTTTGAGCAATAAATGTTAGTGCTCACTATTTTATGCCTCTTGCTCCATGCATTCCATATTTTACACAAGTCATGTGCTTCTTGCATTTGAAGTACTCTTTGAATATGTTATTCACCATTTTCTACACCATGATGCAACTTTCTGTAAGCTAAAACTGTGATAAGTTTTATTCAAGTATCACAATTGATTTGGTTACCTGCTGCAAACTAGGTAAGTCCAAGAAATGTCACAGGGAAATGCTTAGACTATTCATAATATACATATTAAAAAGTAATTAAATGAAACATTTAAAAAACCCCTGAATCTTGGACCGATTTTCATCAAACATAGCTAAGAACGCTCCCGACTAATTCACCTTTCAAACAAAAAAAAACAAAATCAAAATCGGTTCATCTGTTCGGGAGCTACGTTGCCTCAGACACACACACACACACATCATACTTATAACACCCCGTCGTTTTGCGTCGGGGCCTCGGGGGTTAATAAAATACCTACATCTACTTACCTACAACAGTTTTAAAAATATTGAAATAGGTATTTGTAGATTAAATTTACTGAGATAAGAACTCTGTAGCAGTTTTGTTTTCATAATCACCGAGAAATACAGCATTAGGTCATCGTCGCTTAAGCTTATTATATCGTTGAGATGCAGTGTGACCTCACCTAAGCCGGTCTTACGACACGTCAACTTTTATAACGACCGAGGGTTTATCGAAAAAATTTACAACCTTGAAATGACGAAGCAAAACTAGTTTTCTGTTTATCCAATATTCGCCCATCTTTTAATAATTTGGCCATTTTATTAGCATTTAAAACAACTATTTGCTGAACTTATCACGTATTAATCTGGTTATTAATTTCTACACTATTTCGCATACTTAATCAATCCTTCCTTCTAAGGCACACGCACGATTGCGCTGTGAAACGGCGAACATCCATCGCCAAGATCAACTTCAAAGATTTTTTAGGCTATCAGAGCTAAGGCATTGAAGAAAACCCAAAGGCGCGTCTGTTCACGTATAATATCTATATTAGATTAAATTATTGTAAAGTTAATTTTGCTTCAGATAGCAGATGATCATTTCATTATCGTCTATCAGTGTATTCTACTCAAATCTATTCATATTACCCTCAACTCGTTTGATTACAAGATTATCTACGAACAGAACGTGCTTCGTGCATTCAATTGCACAAAACCAACTAGGTACTGTCGTAATTGGTATTGTGAGAATCATCGAAACGCAAATGAAAGTGTGAACGAGAGTTCGCGCTGCTTTTTGCTCGTGCCATGGAGAGTTTCACTTCACCTGAAATAGTGGTCATTTTGTTGGTCGGTTTATGACCGTGGCCAGTACAATCACGCACCATCTCACGACATTCTTGTTCTCGTTGACCATATCGTGGCGGTGATTGTTTCGCTCCGAATTGCGTGATCAAAATTAATTTTAAATTTTTATCACTGTGAGATAATACATAGTTACACCGATAATAATGAATAACTAAGTAAATTCTATCATATTTTTGTAAATAACATAACTGGGGATTTCCCAGTTACGTTGATACAACTACGATCTTGGAATGTTAAACATTTGCAAAACACAAAAGGAAAACGCCCAGTATGTTGGGTTTCACTTTGATCCTTTTTGACGTTAAACTTGACGAACCTAGATAGGTATAACCCTGGTAGGTGAACCTTTGTACCTACCGTCGGACAGATACAGTAAACATCTATTACCTATACCGCATTTTCTTTAACTTTTTGTTTTTCTTGTGTTTCCTCTAGTTCTCTCACTCACCTTTCTAACTAGGTACAATATATATTTTATATATTATGTACTAGCAGTTACCCGCGACTTCGTACGCGTCTACAGTTTCACGTACATTATATTATCTGTGCGTGTACCGAGCGGATACTTTGAGAAACTTGACATTACACCTCATAACACCGAACTCTTACTGGAATGTCAAACGCTAGTCGTTAGACCAAAGAGGTAGTACTACGCCCTGTCAAACTGACGTGACATGACATGACAATGAAATTCTCTTGCCAATTGGCGCTGCTAATCCTTTTCGTTCATTTTATCCTGTAGATCCAGTTAATTATTCGGGATAAAAAGTAGCCTATGTGTCAATCCAGGTTACGAACTATATATATGCCAACTTTCATCCAAGTTGGTTCAGTAGTTTAGACGTGATTGAAACACAAACATCCAAACATCTAAACATCCAAACATCTAAACTTTCGCATTTATAATATTAGTAGGATAGGATTAGTAGGATAGGATAGGATAGTAGGATTAGTAGGATAGGATAGGATAGGATAAATATACCTGTCATAAAAGCATGATGATAAATGATGAATAAATCAGTTTCGAAAGTAAGTTTGTTCTAATGTTTATTGTTTTTATCATGGCAAAAAGTGCTCGCTATTAGCAAAAACGGTTCCTGTTTTATGAACCGGTCTTATACGACCTTCAGTGTTCAAACTGTAAGTAGTGTAGAGAATGCCTATAGATCCCGTTACTCGTAATAATAGCGAGCAAGAGCTAAGCTCTGTTGCTGAGGATATTCGAGAATCTTTTCGCTTTGTTGGAGACGATGGAAAACTTTATGAGAATCTGCGAGCGAGGGTTTTGCCCAGATAAATGAAACCAAGGCTGCGAAAAAACCACGTCCAAATGGTTAATAATTCCATGATTTACTCGTGGCTGCCAAGCCAAGCGATCCGCGTACAGGCAGTAAACGAAAAAACTCCGAACAACAACAATAATTAAATGCCTGCGTAATTTTCTTAGCTGTACGCACATGTCAAGGATTATAGTAGTTTCTCCTCATCGTGAGACGAAAATGGCTTTTTCGTGTTCTGTTTTGGGGCCTTCAATTCTTCTATTGTCCGTAGCGAGACTTTCTCTACAATAATGTGACTGCGTGATGCGAGTTTACTTCGAAGCTGTCAGTTCAACCATTCCAAAGACCTTGGAACTAAACGGTCCCAAATTCTGAGCCGTCATCTTTCTTAAAGATAAATTATGTTTTTGTTGCTATTTTTTCGGGTTTGCTTTCGAAAACTAAAAGAAACATAGTTCAACCGTCGTAAATTATATGTTGCGACTATAATACACTGTGTGTTTAGCTCGTCATCATCATACCAGACGCCTAGACTGTAATTTGGTGTAATCATTTAGCAGATCACCCACTGGTGGTCTAGTGATGGCAAATTCATTGTGCCTTCTGATCATAAAATCTTGTACTTGAATTTGGTCGCATGCAAAATAATTTCTGCAAAAAATTCGTGTGCCAAATAGTACCTATACCGAATGGTGCTAAATGTATTGTTAGAACTACCTCCTGAAATATATAAGATTTCTAAGAACTCAAAGAAGTTCCTAGAAATCTGGGTGAATGTCTACAATCCCTGAGAATTACAACCATGAGCCTTCCATGTAGTGTAGCGACCACTTCCCGGAGATAGGAATGAATCCGCATGCGTGCGAGTAAATCAATATCTCGGTGCTTAATCGTAGTCGCGACTAGGCTTAGTTTGAGTGGCTTCTTAAAATAAGTACTAACTTGAAGACTTACAAGTCTCAGACAACAAAAGATCATCATTCGATTATCTTCTATACTACTAAACTAACATACAAAAGAAAGTACCAAATGGCCATAACCCATATGCCCATATCATTACCTACATCTAGTGGCGCTTGCGTAAAGAAACTAGATAGATGTAGTACAGGTTTATACCTTGTATTATCTCGACAGCATTATTAGATAATGATAAAACTTTGCAAATCGTGATCTAATATCGTCGTATTTTTTTATAACCGTATTTTACAGAGTGTGGGCCTCGGCTCGGATATTTATAAAGCCTTATTGATGAGCTCGAGTAGAAACAAGCTCGCTCTCACCCACCCATTTCTTTTGTTATCTAAATAATCAAGTTTTCGAACTTTTCTAATGGCGGCGCCAGTTTTTGTATGTTTTGTAAATTAGTTTTGTTTGCTCATCATGTTGTTTCTTGACTTGGTCAACCTATCCACTCTGTAGTCTGTATATGGCTAGTTACTAGTATTTTTCTGTTTTGTTTACGATTATACAAACAACACCTTTTCCGTATGTATGTTTGAGGTCATAGATGGGCTGTCGTCCAAGTCTCTTGAGGAAATGAGGCCTCCGTAACCACCGGAACGGCTTTCTTCCCTTTGTTCAAGGTGTCGCATCAATCAATTGAGCAAACAGGCGGCTCAGTGCCAGTGAACTGTCAGGAGCCATTTACGATGACTATTGGTCGTCCAGTGAGCGTGACTAAAATACATTTTGCCCTGCTTCGTTTGTAATCTAAAGCGATCGGATTAGACAAAGTTGGTTCACAAGGGTGCAGGTGAAATACTTGTTTGCATTGATGCAGCTTTGGAGGCTCATCGCAGCAAGGTTTTTGCAATATACAGTACATGAATAGCGTTCAATGAGGTTAGCTATCATCAGACAAGTTCCTCAGTTAATTTATCTTCATTGACAGTTCATTAAGCTCATTGAAAATGACCGCGACATCTTCTATAGATACTTTTCTGTTCATAGAGGTCCATCTAATACCGGTTGAGAGCAAAGTTCACTAGAACATGCATATCTTCTTGACATGTTTTAACCCACTTAAATATTACCTGAATGGCACTTATTACTGTTCGATCCTGTAATAATTTTCTTGGACAAAAACAACGATCTTCATACTTAATTAAGTTGAACTTATCCTGTTACAATAAAATTGCAATCTTGCATTGTATTGCTTAGGTAGAACTCGCTCACCTTGACGTGAACTTTACTGAACGTGGACATTCAAAATGATCCTTGTGATATCACATCGAATCCTCTGAACTGAAGTGGGTACCTAACCTACACTACCTAGTACCTACCAATAGAGATTTTTTACTAAAATTTCAAATGACTTGTTGGCCTCTCAATAGTCTTAGTAAACAAAATTCTTCACACCTCATCAGAAGAACAACATGAATGACAATGTTTACATTTCGCACATAAACAATATAAATCAACTAAACTCACTTGAACGCTATTATGCAAGCAATTATCACTACCTATTGTTGGCTCATTACAATTAAGATTATCATACACATTTTGTACATTGAATAACAATGAGACGTGACAGTAATACCATTTGAATTGCACAACTTTTGACGGGAATTTATGAATGAACAATTATTGCTAACACAACAATATTGCAAATCATTTATTCAGTTGCGGTGGTTGAAGCAAATTCCAATGAAGGATTTGCTAATTTTTTAAGAACTTGACGCAAAGCCAAAGATCATAATGAAACTATATGAGTGCACGTTCTATGCAATGCTATGTGGACTTTTTAGGCTTGGCTTTTTTCTTAGGTTTACATTTACATTCAGAGATGAATTACATGTTTACAAACGAAAAAAGAAGTTCAGCCCAAATTTTTCCATCAATATGTTTTTACAAATAGGTAGTGCTAGGAGGACTTAATGCTAAAAGCATTGTCTGCCAGTCTTCCTGGGCGTGCAAAAAGATGGTGTGGCGTGTTTTTCTAAGTGTTTTACTATTATGTTTTATTATTTATTGATGTATTATGGATTATGGAAACGTTTTTGATACAAAGCAAACATAGAACTTCTTTACCATCCTGGGTATTTCACTGGGTAAACCAGTTTCTCATTTACATTTTCTTTTTTTAGATTCTAATTTCCAGGGTAGACGGGAGCATAATAAAACTCTCCACTTTACTCTACACTTTGCCTTTGCCCACGAAAGTTCATAAGATTACTAATCCCGGCTTTAGACCTTGTTAAGAGTTTTTTGCAATAAGCGAATATCGCTGTTTTGCTTTCTATGGGTTGTTCCTTATTCATGGAGTTTCATTCCTGCTAGTACAAGCCTGAATAAAGTTTAAAATCTATCGTCGTGATGTGTTTGGTCACGATTTCTGTGTTTAGTAACGTTTTCTCAGAATCGAAACCAAACGAACATTTTTGCATTTTGCCTAGTACAATTACTTCTTTCCAAAGGTTAAGAGTTTGGACTTGTAGCAGTGAATTCAAACGTGAATACGATGGATTGGAATTCAGGTACTTAACCTAATGCAAAACATTCGACACCTGCAGGCGCTGCTGTCGCAGAAATTGCAGACCGGACTTTCCAGTAACCGTTACGACTTGCTCGTGTTACAGGAATATCGAATCACAACTTCCTCCCTAGCTGGTTAACGATACAGAGGTGATATCGAACGAGCCCATCGGAAATGCAAGACTTCTATCATTCACATACAACGACATTTTATACAAAGGACTATGCTTTGACGTTGAAAATGGATCAATACAATTGTGCTCAGAGGAGCACGTGAGCACATTTCTTAGATACATTAACGGCTTGATTAGCGAACACTTACAAGGGCTTGAGTGCCAATCTGAAATGTACACAAACATACTACTGACAAGCACCAAACAATGACATTTCCAAAGTGCCAAAATTCTGGCGTTTTTCGTAATGAAATGCAGGTTCCTTAAATTTTCACATACGAGAAATCCCTACACATGACTATGCTATGCCGGTAGACTTCCAATCCAACCTGACATGAGTATACCGAGGAATGGTGCAGTTTACGCAACATACTGCACGGTATGCGCTCGCCCTAAACCCATATTAGGTTTAGTAATTGTCGCAACAGCGCTAGAATTTGTCGCTTAGACAGGCATTTTAGTCACTGTTGGATAGTTTCAAAACAAAAGGAAAGTGCTTATATACGAGAAACGCGGAGAAATTATAAAAAATATTCTATGGCGGTTTGAGAGTTTTTGTTTTTATTCTAATGAAGGTGAAATTATTCCAAATTTTGTGGAGAGAATGAATATAGGTTCAGAACTCTTATACAGGTTGATATTGTAGTTTTACTCATCTACTTGCACCTTGTAACATGTGCGACATTCTAAATTATAACCTACCTAACTACATAGTTAGGAAAGTATAATGTACATTGGTAAGACATGTATTTAAACGGGTTAAAACAGTGAATAATGCCATGATCGAGTGCGAATGGGAACCAACCAGACATTCCATAAGTGCAATATGGTGTAGTTTTTCTTTCCGAACGTATAAACCGATTTCGTAAGCTTAGATGAGCCAAGCACGTACGGCTTGGCCCGTACGCTATAAATATGATCATACTATACAATGTATGAAAATAGGCTAGGCTTACCAATCGGTCTGCAAGATCCAGAACATTAATAATGCAATAAATGCCTTGAATTACTGACATTAGGCCAATTGCTCTGAGATAGAAGCCGCGATTTTATTAGTAGTTGGGCGCGTACGTGCTGTGTTATACAGAAAATTATTCATCATTTGTTTCTCGGGATTATACTCAAACGAAATGCCTAATATAACATAGGTTCTGCAGGATGCTGCTGTTGGATCTTAGCAATCGTTCGTTCGTTGGCTTTTTCCATCATTTAGTTGTATAAAAAAAATCGTGAAGTTAGCCGTTTCAATGCGCAATGAATCTTTTCCAAACGAGATTTTATTTCGCGCATAACAAAACAACATAAAATCATTGACATCTCAAATCACGCTCCTAATTCTATTAACTGTTATCCATGCTCTTCTTATGTTAATAGGGTGACACTATCGTCTTCAAAAACGCCCGGGTTCGACCACCTCATTACCAGCAGAACTCATTTACATCACATTCACGTGAGATCGTCTTAATTCTGCACAGAAACTGGATCTTTTTTACCTGCGTGCTCTACCTGGTGAATTATAAGGTTTTTATTTCAATAAAGTTACCAGTTCTGTTACCAGGCACAAGTTATTAATCTCAAGTTAAAGAGTAATAAGATAAATAGACATACTCTACATATACATATAAGGGCTTTACATTTTTGAGAGGTGCAGGGGTTTTTTTCTTGGACGAAAAAGCACAATATTCGTTCAAGGTTTTCTTACAATAACATAGAGAAGACAAAAATATCGCGGGTTTTATGACAATAATTGTTTTGTGTGAATCTTACATGAACAGAAGTTGTAACACACGTAAAAAATTCAAATGCCAAACGATCTCACGGTAAAACGATATCCGTGTACTACCGGTTCCGTCCAAGATCACAAAATCGCGATGCTACCACTTTGTTTCCTCAATTGTATCCCCAGATCAGTAAGATCAAGATCTTCCTTGAGTAGTCGTACTGGAGATTGCTCAAGTTATTCTATACGTGAGAGTTTGAAGCTTATAAATTCCTATAGCCTCTACCTGAGTCACATATAATCAGATTATTTCTCTCTGAGTCATCTCATGCATATTTTATCATCCATCCATCTCAGTTACGAGCTTGCTTAGTAAGGAAAAGTATTTTAAACAAAATAATCTGCGAGTTCAAAGCACCAAACCACGTACGTTCGTGCCTTCCGTTATAAACATGCAGAGAATGTGGGATTGTTTCGTCTGTGCGGTTTCCCAAAATGAAAGTCAAAACATAATAAAGTAATAGCATTGTTGATTGTTTACGATGACAAACTTCAGCAATTAAGATGACAAATTCTCAAAATTCAGGCCACTTTTCATGTCCTTACCAAAAAGGCCTGGCAAGAGTGGCAAGTCGTTAAAACTTTCTCCATTCACAAATTAACTAAGCAGGCGCTAAAGAACTATAATTAAAGAACCAGAGCAGTTGAAGTGTAAATTCATTCCTACATACCTACTCGTATGTAGGTGGGCAGAGTCGGTACTGCAGGTAGTAGTTAGTGGTGTAACGAATTGTTCAAACAAAAACACTTTCACCGATGCGTAAATAAATTCGATCGTAACTACGATTGCTCGATCACGGCGAAAATTACGACGTAGACTATAAAAAAACGCGTAGATAATACAAAATCCATTTTATACACCGATCCGTCTTAGAAATATCGAGCGCCAAGGCTTTGAATGAAACACTCGAAGATTGCGGGCGCTGCTCCCTCGAGGAGGGGTGTCGCCGTTTGAGTTCACTTCGCCTGATTCAGTGATGTAAAAAGAAGCACGCTTTCGTATCTCATCCCGGAAAATTGCTAAATTTTTAGAGACTCTAGCAGAGTGGTATCTTGGGAGGGAAAATTATATTTTGGTAAATTGATTGTTAGGGGTTCGTATCGAATTACATATTTGCTGAATTTTATAACATCAACGTATCTTGTGCTAATTTTGTTTATGGTTTTTGTTCCCACAGCACGACTGTCACCTGTTTGATTGGTAAACTTAATTTACGATCACATTAGTTCCCCTAGTGAATGGCAACATATTATTATTTTATTAAAGCTGTTTGACATTTACAGGCTTTACAGCATCTCTTGTTGTCTTTGGCATTGTTTTTAGCCTCTCGATGATAACTTACTTTGTTTTTAGTGAAAGGAACTTTGTCGATATTGAACTTTGTCGGTTGTTGCATAAGATTGTTGACCGCTCTAAAAATTGGTTCCCTCTGCCTTGTTGCTCGCTTTCTGATTGTAGTTACTATTTTGTTATTGTAAGCTGTAGTGAAAGGCGTAATGTTATTATCTATTGTATCTAATCGTCTTCATCGAGATTCGAAACCACATTACGTTACGTGGTAGATCTAACTCAGTGTGATATTTGCAAATTTACACTCATACAAGCAATTTCAGTTGGAGTTCAAGAAACAGGATGTAGTGACGTAGGTATCGCATGTTCTTCTAAAGGTTTAATCTTTGACCTCGACGACTCGCTTTCTTTGACCTATTAGAAATCGTGCTTCGTTCAGTTCAAGCATGACGAGCTGTTTTGTCACAAGCTTGCACTGTAATCCTAGCTCACCGGTAGTCTAAGCCGTTTTCATCATGTCGTAGGTAGGTATATAAATTCTGCATTGCAATAATATCAGAGACCAAATAATTCACTTGACTGACACTGGCAAAATTGTCTGTCGAAATGACGGAAAGAGGCCATTATGTATTATAAGAGAAGAAGAAGAAGAACATTACAGACCTCTTATCTAAGTAAACGTTCCAAGCCTGATGCAGAGATCTCAAGAATTCGCAGCATGCGCTCCTTATCATAGCTCTTTTACTGAGTGATAATATTATCTTATCTCTATTTACGGAATATGAATGATCTCTTTGTTTCAACACACTTTGTTGTAAAATGATAACAACAGAATATTATACTGGGTATTTTGGATTCTAAACGTGAATCCTGAATGAGTCAGAGCAAACTCAATCGATTACAGGTTATCCCAACCTATGAGCAAAGTAATTGAACATAACACGCGCATTTTGTTTAATAGTGGAGTAATTGTTAGCTACTATAATATTCATGGGAAAACCATTGGAAATGCCATGTGTTTCATGAAAGAAAGCAAAAAGAACTGCTTGTAAAAATACAAAAAAAATAAAATGAAATGAAATGTTAATTATGAAAAGTAGCATCCCATCTATCCCGAGGATTAATATAAAGCATGTTAAGTATATAAATATAATAGGTTTTTTTATGTTTTCCTTGTGTACAATAAAGAATTATCTATCTATCTATGAATAAGTAAATAAAAGGGGTTCTATAATTTTTTGATCATCTCGAAGTACTTTCCTTCAGAGGATAGGACGGCGAGGAGCGCCTGCCAAAACAAAAACAAGAGCTTATCGTAGTAGGTATAAATTGTAAGCAGGGCGTAGTAGGCTAAACCCCGAGCTCGCTCGAACCGGTGTTGCCAACTCTGTTGAGTTTTGGATAGAACAGGCCACTGTATTAATACTTTGTCTGTTCCATCACTTTACTTTCATAAAATTAAATACATCTAGAAAAACAAACTAACTAAACCACCCAACACCACGAAGAGAAGAGCCGTACAAGTCCATGTTCGCGAAACCTAAAATTCGAAGTAAGATATTTCTTCAGATCAATGTTATTTGGCAGAAGTTAAAGTAATCCTAATAACACGGTAACTCTATCATTCTATCAGATCGCAGTTTATCGGAGTGATTAAGTAGAGTTTTTTTAGAAAGCATCTACTTCGATCAACTATAATAGCATCTTCATATTATAGATATATTTGAAGGGCACATTAATTTAGGTGACTGCTTTGATAATAATACTCTCTATTCTAACAAATAAATCTATCAATTGGGTAATTTATAGAGAATCAATTAGAATGTAATGAATAGCACTTATTGTTGTAAATCCAGCCAGAATGCTCGATATCAGTTAGCAGCACTGGCTGCCGGGCGGCCGGCAGTACACGCTCGGCGGTAGAGTGAATCGCGCGTTTTGACACACGACTCGGGCATCTGCAAAACGCAGGTCCTTTCAGCAGATCGAACATAGCGAACATTTTTTTGAGACGCTCGAAAGGAAGCCTGAATTCTCTGAAATCAACATGCCGGTTGAAACAAAAATAAGCTTCTCTGGTGAGTTTCCTTACGTAAATTTTAAATTACTATTTGATTAGAATTACTAACTGTTGATAATTGAAATTTTATTGTGTGACAACGTTACAAATAAATTAGGTAAAACAGAGGACTAAAAATTGAATGAATTTACGAACTAAATTATTTTCAAATATAACATAATTTCTAAGCCATAGCTGAGAGTAGGTAAATAATCTGCATAAAACTTAAATGCTTTGTTTATAAACCTACTAAAATATCACAAGACTGAGTAGAAACATTAACATGCATGATAATGGGCTTATTGTTACCACTCTATGCCTAGTGCTAAACTGAGTACCTACCTATGAGTATTAATGAATGTAAATTAGTTGTGAAATATCTAGTTCACAAGAAGGAAATTATGAGGATATCATCAACTCGAGCAAGCTCAATTTAGGATGGGGCCGGGGCTTAAATTCTCCACGCTCCAAATTCTGCACCTGATTATTTGGTACAGTTCTTTAAGTAACCAGTGTTTTAAGAGACTTCGTTATAATACTCAATACATTTATTGCTTTCACATGGTATTATAGTTGTTACATTATAGGTAGGTATCACACATGAACCCTGTTCAGGGGTATTGCAACAGCAAAGTAGGCAGACCGAGGTTTTATTCACGTAAATTTTTCAATTAGTCAATTTCTTATGTTAATTCAGTATTATTATATTCGCACATTTTGTCATTCATATAATCATTTAATTCATAATAACATTTTTTTAAAAGGAAAGAATAAAATTTAAAAGGATACAAAATGTTGGATTTAAGTTTTACTGCGTTTAAAACAATGCCTCTTATCTACATCCTGTTCTTTGCTGAGATATATATATGTGAATTTGAACGAAACTGTACCTTATTCTGGAATAAGTGACGTCATTACTAGAATTTTCCGAATATATATACTGCACTAAAAAAAATACCGGATGTATTAGTAAGATGTTATCTTGCATCAAATCCCTTTTTCAAACTTTCGATGCTTCTAAAGGAGTATGCTAATATTATCATACTATTTATATGTAGATTTTATTATCAAGTCTATAGTCCGCAATGCCCATCTTAAAATTCCGCAAAAGGATTCATCGCATACGCTTTCTAAGTTTTACTGTTCTTTGTATTTGGGTAAATATATATGTACTCCAGCTAAACCTATCTGCATGATCGGGATTATATATTTATGGTAGTTTGAACAGCGCCATCATCGATTTCAATATGGTACCACTCTGCGTGAAATAATTATTTGATTGATAATCTTCTTCATAACCACATGATCAACTATTCGATATTGTTTACCTACCTCTTATCATCTTCATCAAATTATTGAAATTATATTCTTGAGTTAATATATTTACTATGATGGGAAAAATTCTATTGTTAAAGGTTTTATAATGAATACATTAATTACACAACATGAACCTACTTTGATATAGGTCGCTTAGAAAGAAGAATTCAATTCAAATAATTTTATTACAGTTATCTAAGTTCCTTTACTCATCATTTAATCATTTAATCAGACTTGATTAAGTATGAGCACAAAGCCTTCTATTTTTATCACGTACCAAAACCTTGCTATTACACGTTAGTTTTTTCTGTCAAGTTCAAATATGTAGTTACCGCGATTTTATTACCTGCCTATGTTTTATTCGACTGAAACTAGGAACCCCTATCGATTGTTTGTTGCCGCCGTTCACTACGTAACTAATAAAGTACAAAATGGCTATTTTTAACTAGCGAGTTGATAAAAAGAATCTTCTAAATATTAGGTTTCATGATGATACTTGAAAGGATGAAACCCTACTATGGAGATATTAATGGTTTAACGAGCGCTATACCAGTATTATTGGAATACTTTAGTTTTTGTTCAGATTTTTTGCCTTTCACGACTGTCATCGTACGCTCGTTACGCTTAAATGGATGCCTTATTTGCACACTAATAAAATACTGGCTCTATTGACTTTAAGTCCTTATTATTACTGTGCTGGTGGTCGGCATTTTGTCTTCGAGCCTTCATTAGCCGTGAGATGTTTACCGTGACCGGCGAGCTGTGTATCCTTTGCTCGCATTATGTTTCTGCCATTGCGGTGACCGACGCGTTTAACCTTGTTTGGACCATCAGAATGATATGCCACATCGCAAACAGTAACAGCATCCTGGCCTTGGTTGGACGCCAAACAATACTCCAACTTATTCCTATTGAATACCTCTCGTCTACAGTTCCTACTCGCTCTGGCAGTATTATGAAAACGCTTAAATATTTATCATGTTTTTCTAGAATAGGTATTTCAGAGCCATAAAAAGTTATCAGTATGACACGCCAGCCTTTGTTAGGCAAATTCAAGCTGTTTGTGTTACTTCTGTATTCACAATTCCAATGTCTGTTTGCGTTACTGCCTCATAACATAGTCGCTGGTTGCGCATTTTGTTAGTTTCTTTATTATATTCCATTATTCTCTATCGCTACATTACGTAGTTCACGTGCGTCACGTCATTGTAAAAGAATGGTAATACCGCCACGTCTCGTTTCTCACCATCAATGAATAAGTTAACTTTAGAAAATGTAACGCCTAAATTCTTTAACTTATCATTATTTAAAGATCTTGCAGATTTATTAGTGAACGTGCACGGTTTTCGGTGAGTAAAAAACAAGGATATAATTTTTGACAGTCAAGTGTGAAACAATTTTCTGTCGCTTTTCCTTATCGAAGATGTGTCCTTTACTTTGGGATTGCTCAATTACTCGACTCGGCATTGTTGTCGGTCAACCGTGGCGAAACTGCAGAACAGGTGCGACCTGCTGTGTTTACGTGACTTCCTTGCAAGATTAATTAGTTAAATCATCAACTTCTGCTGCTGCCAAGAATAGTACCATATTAGTCATCGTACGTAACGTTATCCCTCAAACACAGATTTTGTCTCTGTAATATCACCTTGAACCAGGGTTTGGATTTCTCATCGATAGCGATTTTCTTCGAGCGTATCGAACCGAACCAAACATGTCTGTAATCAATCGTCAATCACCGGATTGTATTACGTATACATTAATTTTTTGTTAATCTTATGACAATTGAGATGTAAACTTACCTGTCGGAGGTGCTAAAATCTCTCCCACGCACGGACGGACCGCTTCATTACAATCTACAGGTGTGGCGTGAGTTTATGGTCGATTGGCCATTTAAACGTAGGCATCCTTCCTAAAGTGGCACAACTACACTCCGTAGAATAAAGACAGGACATCCCATGTTTATTACGTCTGCAAGTGGCATATATTTCTCGACATCATCCTCATGCATCTCACGTGGCAATCAATGCCTTGTCATGTTATGCCGTGGACTAGTCTTGGTAATGACATGTTTTATAACTTTAAATCTTGTATTTTTATTGCACGTCGATCAGACGGCTAGTTTTTTGCTGCTACTCGGCGCGGCGCCACTTGATATAAATAGTAAATGCACCGCTTAGTCATCTTTTAATTTAATATCATTATTTTGTACTAGTTTCAATTTAATTTATCTTTATGAAATAAAATGCGGCTTTAGATATGTTAGGTTAACCAAAATTATTGGCACTATCTGTTAACACTTAGTTTCTTTTTTTGGCTTTGAAAATACAAGATCCAAAAATTAGCAATGGAGAGTTAATTGACAAATTATTGCTACGTTGCGTACGTAGCAATAATTTGTCAATTAACGTTATCTCAAGCACGTACGATCCTCATTACAGAACGGACCCATAGCCCATACAAGGTCACATCCACTTGGTCGTTTCCATTTTCTTTTAGCTAGGCTGTTCTCAAAATTACCAAAACGGTTCTTCTGACATTATTGAATATGCATGCGGTGACTGGTCACCACGATTGGCAAATTCGTGCATGGTGAACACTTAGCAGTGGGAAGCGAATGCAAAAAACATATTTACGAGTATGCCTTGTCGACAAAACGCGGAGAAATAGGTAATTTTTAATGTACGCGTTAGAAGTCTTAGCTCCATTTACGAACGGCTGTTTCCACAAGGTTATTTATAGCGTATTGTTCATCGTTGTATCATTCCACGACTAATTATTAATACTGCTGACGAGATTTCATTTTTTATGATAAAATATTGAACTTAAGCCAATTCTGCTGTAAAAATAAACCTACTTATGGAATACATCGTCGTTTTATTTATAGCTATCTGCACAGGCGCCGTCTCGGCTAGTAAAACCCACCCATTTATTGGGGAATGTCTTTGACCCGCCTTTAGATATAGGTACCTACATTATCTACTTGCAGCATTTGAAAGGTGTAACTCTATCCAGTCAAAGCTAGTCCCGCTATATCTTAGACCGTAGCTTTCTTGTGAATAATCTCCTCTTTGATTAAGCACTGCAATTTGCGTTACCAGGCTGTACTCATTATCATAGTTAACTATAACCTCATAACGGTGTAGGAGATCATCTTATCTAGTAGTTATTGCGACTCTGTCATCATGAACCAATTTCTTATCTAGGGATTGAGTAGATAACATGAAATCATTGGATCTACTTATTAACGAATAGATTTCATTCAATTTTGACATCAACAGCAGTAGCATTTTCCAACTATGGTAGAACATAAAATTTTACGCGATAGCTTCCACGTAGGTGTTTTTCGTTATGGAATTTATCGATCTCTGTGATATAACGAGCGAGTCCACGTTATGTGCCCAAAAACGTTACTGATGTCACTATTCTATTTCTTAATATGCTGGATTCTGATTAAAAAAATTACTTCAATATATTCATAGAATTTTTAAAACTGCGCAATCTACCGTGGTTAGTTTAAAGTAGGTAGTCAATAGCGTGTGTTGTGTATATCTACTTCACTGATATCCTTGTTGACCGTAATTGGATTGTCGTGTTCCTTTCTTCGAATTTGCTATCGTTTATTTGATAATAAATATCGAACTACATTTTGCAATGACTCTTACCATCAACCTATTCTAGAATTCTGAACAGCAATCATTGCAATCCCTTTATATAGATTTAATAGAATGGAGAGTTTAGATCAAAACGGCTGAACCGATTTGTACGAAATTAGAAAATATCACGGTTACGCAGACACAAAATTTCAGATTTATCGAACGTATGATTGAATAGAATCTACTCAATCATCTACTCCGTAGATAGAATAGGTAATCATTAGGTAGCTAATTGGTTTTTGTGTATAATGAATTATCCTCATTTTTATGTGATGTTTTGATTGTAAATGACGTAGTAAACCACAGTTCATTTATTTTATTGCTCATAACATAACGGAAATCAGATTATAATCGATGAATTATCTTACTGTTATTTTTTCAGAACTAACACACGTTATCTTGATATACTCGTAGCTCAACAATTTATTAGTCACAGTGTTTTATTTTGAAATATGTATCCGATGTCCTTATAATACTTACACTTACAAACAAATATTTCAATAATGAGTAATGAATGGAGCTTTTGGTTTACTTTATGATCTTGCGCAACTTGTTTACATGGCTAAGCTACCTTCGGTTCATGTTCATGCGCAGGAAATTCAATTGGTTAATCATTATGGTCATCAAATATATCTAAGCCTTATCATAATCCTATTTTTTGTTTGGTATTTGCGTTGAATTCTGTGTGGAGGCGACAGCATTAACCACAACAGTGCGAATTGCTTTATTGACAGTAACACTTACGTCAGTCCATGTTTAGTAAGACGCGTTCAAGTTCAAGGCGGCGACTTCTGGGGAACTACGCCTTCTGTATTATTATGTATTATTGTGTTTTAACTAGAGTTTGACTCGTTCTCGTCACATCTCTGTGTATACAGTTGGCTGTAGGGACCTACTTCGAGTCTGCAAGTAAGTATACCGTGAGTTTATACCAACACTGTTGACTCACGTTCACCTACATCTGACGTTGGTTAACAAACACAAGAGCCACGTCAAAGGGTTTAACCACAGATTATTTCTCACCAAGAGTAGGTAGACCGACCGATGTCACCATTTGAAGTCTATGATTAAGGCTTTAAGACTTCAATAAATATTCATGGACATTTCACACAACACCCTCTAGTCCCAAACTAAGCAAAGCTTGAAACTTTGGCCGATGAAACTAACTGTTTGCTATTTTATTTGCACAATTTTATCTGTCCATCGTGCTGTAGTTATCTTTTATGTGGCATTTATGAGTTCTCAAGTATACCATTAGTATCAGCGTTAACGTTTTGTGATATAGGTGTTCTAGGTCCTATCTAAGTAATGTACCTACTCTTTGTTTTATAATACCGGCCACAGATTTCTTAGCTGCCAAGGTACGGCCTCAATCGCATAGAAACTATTTATTAGAATGGCTCGCGAGCTTTCTGAGCGCATTTATCTGTGGTCGAGATAACGATCGGCGCTATATTTCAGAAACCGTGAGAACAAAGCCTATTGCACCGTGATCATCGTGACTAGCTCCGATTACAAATGCACTTAGTAAAGTTCTGCCAATGTCAAATACAATGCTTATCTAAAGCAACAACATTGCAAATCGGTCTGTTATGTTTATTTACCTCCTATTAGTAAGTATCTATGCTTCTAATTAATTTTAGATAATTATGTTTTACATTTCCGTATCCTGTTTTAAACCTATTTATATATCTCAATTCTTGTAGACACCAGATTATGTGATAAATAAGTTGATCGCAGAGGGCTGCAATATAATTTTAAAACTGAAATACACAATTTGAGGCAATTTCCCTATGCTTGCCGATCTATATTCAATTCATCTATTTTCCACATTCTTTAACGAGTTTCTCTACCAATAGGAGAGTTTAGGTTATTGCGAAGACTATAATAATTTCCCTCGGATCGTACAAAAACTTCTTCGTCTCGTGTATAATGATCTTAATAAAATACTGTTGTGTACATATATATGTGTCGTGGATGATGGATTAGAGTCAGAACAGCAACCGCGTAGATGATGATTCACATTATGATGCCAGGTGTGCATTAACTCATTACTGCCTATTAGCGTAGCGGGAACGAACGTGTTCTGATTACCCAATTGGAGTCGCGGGTCCCTCCATCCATACCCGGCTCTAAAGGGCTATACTTCTCCATTCGACCAATGTTATAGTTCTCTATTATTCATTATGTATTATATTATTGAAACAGATTTGCTTTTTGCGTTCCCAGCCGACCTTATCTATCGTTAAACATTTTAAAACGACACAATTTGACGGCGAGTACAGTCTTACAATCTATTCAGTGTTCTTATTGTGTGAAATTTGTCTTACGGTAGTTATCAAAGAAGTGTTTAAAAATGGGGAAACAGCTGTTGCATTTTGCACAATGATGAATAAATTGAATATATTTTATTTTACTGCTGTTACACGCCTCGGTCTTCATTGAAATCTTCATCAATAACCGCAAGATGTACTCCAAATAAAACAATAGCTAATAAATTGTGTATTCCTGTATCGAATGAATAATAAACCAGTCTTAAATGATCCGACGATCACAACTTATCAGTTTGGCGACCTGAACACACTTGAATTACCATTTTGGTTTAAAATATTCCATACACGGCTCGCAGTCTTTCTTTTCGCTTACGAGGTATACCAATTTATTCGTTTTGCGTCTGTTTACTTTATTATTATAAGGCTCGAGCAATATCGTTGCCATAATTGTTGATAGTTCATGAATATCAATAAAACCTTTTTTCTTATTGAGTGATCCATCAATATTGGTTTCATTTATGGCAATCACTCGATAAATTGGTTAAAGTATAGGTTCAAGTGAGTCAGTGTTGTTGACATCGTCTCAAACTTACAGTAGCTTTGTTTCGGTTCACTGGACAACCCAAAATATACAAACTATATAGTTATTTGATTCGTTATATGCAACTTTTAATGCAATTAGTAGGTGCCTGTTGTAGGTGTTCTGGATCGCGGCAGCATTTCGGCCGCCAACTCGGTCATATATTCTGGTGCTAAGTTTACTGCACTCTGCTAGTTCACACGCGACTTCCTCATAACATTGACTAATTGATCTTTTGAATGTCAGGGGCTAAACCAGAAATATTATACATCATTCATATTAGAAAACAACGTGCAAAATCGGTTGTAACCCAGTTTCTAGGTTTTACTCAGCTTCATTTTATCCGTATATAATTGCTGCGTAAAATCATTTAAAGAAAATTGAATTCACGGGAACTATTTAGCTAAACTGAATAATTGGTATTGAGAATTGCATCTGTCTTGCATCATGTGATTGTTGCAATTGGTTTCACATGAAAGCTAACCGCGAAATTGTCCTCAATTAAGGAATTAGTGTCTAATTGTCTATTCGCTTAAAGATTGTGATCTTGTGTGGTAGGTACGTCTTTCTAGCCTTATTTATATAATCTTCTTGTTATCGTTCTTCTCATAATTTTGTTCTGTCTGTCTGCACTTTACCTTATTCTGCATATTATATAAAAACTTGAACTTGACCAAAAAACAAAACAAAATTCATCGTGTGATAAGTTGAGTTGTTTGTCGAACACATCATTCAAGTTTGTCTGCTAATCAAAATTGTAAATACGACGCTAGTTATAGCAATTACATCATATTTTTCAATCAAGTCGAGACGTTCCGTAACTTTGCTGTATGGTATGATCGCTCTGACATTGTCTACAACATTCAACCTGTCTACTTAAAACTTGTGTATTCAATCCATGATTTGGTCATTCCATGTCAACATCCTCACTAATAGGCAGCGGGAAGTTATACCACTTAGTCAATTAATTAATATGAATGAGTGGCCAGCCAAGTAAATTCTACAGATATTCTCACCTCATACACTGCCCAAAAGTCCGTATCGGGTATCGCCTGGTTGACAATTTTTCACGCTCTCCAAACCACGGAAGTGCAAAATTACGAACTATTTACGAGGCAAGATACGAGTGCACTTATATTTCCCGCTTATCTAACTTCTTGTATAGAACGTGACGTGATTCACTGTCGAAGGGGAGTATTCGGAACTAGATTGTCGCCCTCGCATTGTATGATGAGAGCAAAGAATGAGCGTGGGATAACATTTTGTTCGATTGTATAACACCTGCTGTTTTACACCGCGTTAATGTAGCCATTTTAAACTAAGCTATCAGAAAGGTTATCTCTTTGTATTTTTGATACATACCCAAATATGATCCGTGGTTCTGATATTTTATCGTCTGTTTTTGTCTCTTTAGCTATCTGCTACCGTAATTCATACCTGCCACTTTGTTAAATACGTTGTTGCCAATGCACGATACGTGTTCAATAGCTATAATAAATGCCTTCTTAGCATTACAATAGTCGACATTCATTTGACCGACAATCGTGGAAACCTCTCTTATTATGTTAATGTGGCCAATGAAATGTCACGTTGTGGTTTGGAAGTAGATACGAACTTAAAATACCACGCTATAAATGCGCAAGTATTTCCAAGTGCCTCTTTATTTCCGCCATCTATCACGATTTCTAACAAAGACATCGCAGCAAGGGTTTCCCTCGATAAATCATGGGAAAAGTTGCAACTGCGAAAATAATCAATGAAGTCTACGTAGCGTCGGACTCTATTTTAAACCTTACATAATTTATTAGTTACTGCAGCCGAGTGTTCCACTATTTATTTTAATTTGACTCGAGCACGTCATGCCCCCATTGCCTTTATTAAAACACGTCGTGCTTGTTATCTATGATGAAAATTGTTTATCTAGTAAGTACTAGATACCTATTTCACTCGATGATCATCATCGATGATGCTATATTTTGCACTAATTTGCAATAAATAACAATACCCAGCAACCCACGCGGAAAATGTGACCACGGTTAGATTGCCAGTTATTATTTTAATTATGATAATAACAGTTTACTCCATCTTTATTATTGTGAAACTAACGTTGATTATTCAATTATAAGAATGCGATAACAAGGTGAATATCAATATACGGTATTTCTATTCTTATTTGTTAAAATATGCTATATCATCATCATCATTATTATTAACTTCAGCGTAGCCTTAGCGAAAATTATCTTCAAATATTATTTTTAATATAGGTACAGAAACAAATAAGTCTACACGCTATTCTCTCTGGTCTACTTTTACAAGCATCGCTCATCGTTGCGTTAATGTCTCTCTAGTGTCTGTGTGTGACGCTATCTTACATTTTCTCAGCTTCTGTATCACCCTCTACCTCATCTTTATTATTCTTTGCGTGTAAAGCTTACATACACGACCTGTTGACTCCTTTGTATCGTTAATTTATTTGCTAGTCCGGGTTTTCTTTCATTTTCCTCTGAGTAGGCGTCTAGCTAGATGAGGCTCTTTTCTTGTGTTTGAGTTATGATGTGCGATGCGAGCCCACGCGCCGTGACAAGGCCAGGCTGTTGCGCAGTTGTCGCTGATGATTAATCCGAATTGTCGATCAGTGCCGGACACACGCTAGGGCTAGCCGGATGCCTTAGGCAACAACAGCCAGCATCTAAAAGTTGTTCCGTGAATCGTGAGTGATATCGATCAGAATTTCTGAAAGTTATGTTTCATTTTATGTTTCTCCTCAAAACTATCTTCTAAATTAGGTCGTGCTTAGAATTTATCTGTTTTTGTTAGACGCAGGAGTGTTCTAGTTATACATACTGCGTGGGGACTAATGTACGATATTAAATGAAAAAAATGGGTAGAGAGAGACGATAATTTCTAAACCATATTTTCTGTGTGGTTGTTTAACTTCCTTTTTGTTTTAATTTCACATACAGGTAGACAAGTAGGTATGATAAGCGAGCGAGCTGATCACCCTGATTTACTCTTTGTTCACTATTTTATGTACAGACAGAGTACCAAAAAAGTCAAATTTTTCATTATAAAATTATTTCCGTCAAATATCGATTAAAAGGCACATATTATAGGTATGAAAGCACTGTATTTTAATTTAATGTCATCCATGCATCACCACCTTGTATGTAACCTATGTAATGCAGTATAATAATTGAAAAGATAATCAACAACATTATCATTATCACCCACCGCAGTTTGTGAGCCTACTCAAACGTGTCGACCGACACACCAGCTGTGCCTACCATTCAAAAGCCCTTCAGTGGGTGTCTCAGCACTTAAATTATACAATTTGATCGAACTCTACTCTATCTGCATTGCAAACAATCAAATCTGTCTATTAATTGCAGTGTATGTTTCGTAAATTTTCAATTGCCTCCTTCTGTAAAATCATTTATGTAATTTTTTTAGCATGTTTTATTTTGGTTTTTGCTTTACATGTCTTTGTTTTTTGTTGTCATAGACGGCAGTTCCTCGGACAATCTCAGAAAACTAAGTGACGACTCATCGAGAAAACATTTATCAGGTGAACTTTCTCAGTTTTGTAATTCTTCTAGAATTATTTTATGTGATTCTTACGGCATGAATGCATGCTGTGGCTACTTATTTCATTGCACAGTACATTATGCACTGCACGAGCTTTCCCCAACCACTTCGTGCTCTGTACATAGACCGTTTAATCACTTATCATAATTTCATTATTGTGTCTGAACGTTGATCAGATTTGATCGAAGACGAGGAGGACGAGGTGACCAGCAGTCTGGCGGACAGACCGCGGAGCTACCGAAAGGCATCCAGTAAGTTTGTTTCTAACAGTTGGAGGTACATGCAAATGACATATTAGCTATAACATCAGGTGGCGGGTCGTGATAACATGTGCTGCCACTCTAGTACCTACTTATCGCAAACATGAATATCATAGAATGTTATGAAAAGACTAACGTTTAATATAATTTGAATATAGATTTGCATTGTCAAGAACATACAACTGGAGAACTAGACATCGTAAACAATAACAATAATCGTGAGCAAACAAAGATGAAAAATTAACATAAAATGAAGCATGATAGAATCAAAGTCTAACCAGTAACAAAAATAAATATTTGTAAAATCAAAGATTTATGGTTTTTAATACTAATAGCAGAATGCGAATAATCTTTGGGACCGGTTTTGCGATGAAACGGTTGTGCTTTGGAGCCAGTGATTATAACATTATGGCATATTCGGTATTTTAGATTGAAGTTCAAAACAGTAGGTTGCGTGACAAGTAAAATGACTTGCCTAGTTCGCCTACAACCAATTAGAAGCATTGTTTTACAATCAAATACCAATCTTTTAACTATTGTGTGGTTTTTTACGTTCGCTGTTGTTCGATGTTGTTGGTCATAAATAACTTTGTCAAAACGCCAACACTTCAACTTCCAAAGAAGTAACTTGACCCTCGGTAAGTAGATTAACTATTTCTCCAATCGAGAAAAACTGCTAAGCGATTCCAACTTTTGTTGGACTCTTTTGCCTCTATCACCACCGGTCCCGTGCATGATTACATACCAATAACATAACTGAATAACAGGACCATCACTGAAACTGCTGGCAATCTAAAGTTGTGCTCTGTAACACCAAAGAGCTAAGTTTGTATAACATTGAAGGAGGCACCATGTCCTCATCCTTCTGAATACTAGTCGTGTTGGTTTTAAGGAATATAACATGTCTGAAATTCATAAACACTTTTGACTAATAGGACTGTAGATTCACGTTTGTGTAATGTGCAAGTAGACTAGTGTAGTGGCTAATGTCTGTGTGCGTACGCTTGTGTGTGGTCGCAGCTAGCAGCACGTACTCCGGGACCTCGATGGACGCGCTCTGGGAGAGGCACCCGCGGCGGCTCAGCGAGGCGGGCCTTAGGAGGTCCTCAGGTAATTCACATGCACCATCCACTGTGGGAAAGTATTTTATTGGCACGTGGTAAAATACTTTCTTAACTCCCACTGCAATATTCCAAACGTTAAAGCCTTGTTGATATTGTTATTCCGAATTGATTCTGATCTGTATTCTTCATGGATTGAAAATACTTTGGTCTATTGCGGGAAACACTTTGTTATACTTTTAGTTGTAAAGCAAATCCATGCACCCTTTAGAAATCACACAAATCACGCTCTGTATGTATTTATGTTTGAAATGTTATTGTTATGCATTGTTTGCTTGGTTGTCGCTGCTGTGTCGGGTTGAAAGCATGAGCTTTTATTTGAATACTGCAACTGCTTATCTGAAGACTTCCAGTCAAATGCAGTTTGTTGAAGCGAAAGTTTTGATGTAACAGTTAGATATGCAAACTGGATTGCAAATAGTTCCTCACTGGCCGTTGCACTTGCATACAACGGTACATAATATTCTAGTCATGTGTGCACAGCACACGCACATCATAAATGCACACAGAATAGGAAATGACGAGCCCATACATATTCAAACGGATGCAAACTACAATCCTTAGAAGAATCTACTTTCTTAAAGCCATAATTAGCAGTAAACACCTTTTTATAACAGGAATTTAGTTATATGATTATTATAACAGGCTTAATTTATTTCAGACCACAGTGTCGTACTAACAGAAGACACTGATAGTTTCATAATCGGAGAACGCGTATGGGTCGGTGGCAATAAGCCAGGACAAATTGCATACATCGGCGAGACCCAGTTCGCTCCTGGAGAGTGGGCTGGTATAGTGCTGGATGACGCCATCGGTAAACTCAGCAGCTTTTTACGAGTTTAAAGATTTTTGAACCAAGAATTGTTCATAATAAGCCTTTTGTTATGGTTCCAGGTAAAAATGACGGCTCAGTAGCAGGAATACGCTATTTTCAATGCCCTGAAAAACGTGGTGTTTTCTCCCGTTTGACTCGTCTGACACGCTCTCCTCTTATAACTCACATGCCCCACGATGCCTCGCCAGTATCCGATGCGGGTAGTGTCTTCGATCGCCCCCCTTCCGGTATGGGCAGACAGAGGCGCGCGCTTTCACCCAACGGCAGCATACGCAGCATTGTCAGCAGTAAAATGAGTGCGTACCTTATTTTAGCATTGCCTTTGATAACCACTGTACCTACTTATCGTGACTTATGTATTTACAGATGCTTCAATTTCCACCACTACTAATGGCGAGGTTCGCATGGGCGACCGAGTTATCGTGTCTAGCAGTCGCGGCAGCAAAGCTGGTACTCTAAAATTTGTGGGCAATACGGACTTCGCTCCCGGAGTGTGGGCTGGGGTTGAGCTCGATGATCCTCTCGGCAAAAACGATGGTTCCGTCGACGGCAAGAGGTACAGAAAAGTGAAACTCAAGGAATGGACGATGCAGTTTTGGTTTACATCGGTACTTTAACGCTTTTGATCCACTTTTCAGGTACTTTGAATGCTCGCCTCGCTTCGGTTTGTTCGCGCCGATATCGAAGGTGACGCGGTCACCATCAAACCGCAAGCCCGGAGCGTGCGCCATCCACAGTAACGGTCGCGCAACCCCCTTGCGCCGATCCAACTCTCGCGACTCTCTCACATCTCTGGGCACGTCGATCGCATCGTCCCGCATGGGGGTGAGGCTAGGGGTGACGTCGCTGGGCGCTCAGGTAGGCTAGCCCCGCGCGCGCTCGGCCGAGCCCCGCTCCCCGCGCTCCCCGCCGCCGCCCGGCAGTCGCCGCTCCCGGCCCCACACCAGCGCTCCGAGTCTGCTCGACAAGACATTGCTCGTCAAGCACGTCGAAGCTGACCGCTGCGCCATAATCGCTCTGCCGCAACCGCGCGTTTACTACGACATCGTATTTCAATCCAACGACAAATGTAAGGACCTGAGTCCGCGACGTTGGGCCAGCGAAACGCTGCCCAAGTCGTGGCGCTGTTCGGAAAGCGTGCTGAGTTTCGAGACGCGCTCGTCAGATCGGAGCAGGCGCAGCGTGTCGACGAGCGGCAGCAGCAACGGCGCGCTGTCGCGGGGCTCGCGGAGCTGCGCGGGCTCGAGCGGCGGCGGCGGCGAGGTGGTGCGGTGGGCGGGGCGGCCGGCCGCCGTGACGAGGGCCAGCCGCGGGAGTGCCGCAGCTACGGACATATTCGTGGAGATGCCGCCGCCGCGTACTCACTTTGCGGGCTTTGGGAAGAGCTACCACTACTCTTGCGTGTCGCCGTTCCAGTTCACTTACCCTTATGTCGTGTACATTTGAAACTTTTAACGTTAGATACTTTCGTTGGGCATTATTCTGGACACACCAGTTAGCCCCATTTATCCCTACTCTGGTCACGTCTGGTGTTTAGAATTTCCGTCCTACATAATAGACTTGTATACATACGTAAATAGGACCTACGTACACAGTAGCTCGCTTCCGCAGCGATATTGATTGAAACATTCCTGCATTTCGTGTTACGAAACTATTTAAAACTTCTAGTAACGTGAAGTTGAAGGCGTAAATCCGTAAAATATGATCGTCAACTGAGAAAATGTTCCGCCTTTTAACCAATGAAAATGTTTACGGTATGAGGGTAGGCGCGACATGCAACAGTTCTGGTATTGTTTTAGGGTTCCGTATTATTTGTGTAGTGATCGCTTATTTGGTTTGGCATGATACGGTTTTTTTGTCTGTAGCTGGCACTCCTTGGTTTGGCCCTTGTTTGTATTTATAACTTTGCATTTACTATTATTTACTTACTTATTAGTTCTCGATTCACTACTTAAATCTTTATTTTATGCACTTTTATTTTATATTGTGAATAGTGAGTCGATAACCTTTTGGGATGAATGAATCATATCATATCATTTGAGTCAGCTTCTAGTTAGCTTGAAGTCTTAAAAAAATTCCCAAAGAAATAATTAGAGGCTACAATGATTCCTATAGAACGATACCCATCTAAATTGTTTCGGCTGTGATAATTATTTTTAAGATAAACTTATATACTTACTTACCTAGTTTTATGTAGTTTTTTGTTAGTAACATTTTTGCATAGTTTGCGACTAATGACATATTATGTTGCTTTTATACGTCCGCGCCTGTGCACATATTTTAAATAATGTATATATGGGGTGGCTCATTAGTTCACTCATTTTACATTCCTCATAAAGTCTCCCTTATTTTTGCTAAGTTACAAAACTTTGTAACTTGCTTAGTTATTATTATATTTAATAATATTATTAAAGAACTGTATTAGGATTATTTTATTTCATCATAGGTATTTTCTATCATACTTTTGAATAAGTACGCCATTATTAATAATAGCCTTTGCACAAAATCATTTCTTAGAAATCATTCCATTTTAGATTAACGTTAGTTTTTAGTGCTTGGAGTTTACTTTGCTCTTTGACAAGTACAGTCGACCACGGAACCTTTTAAAGTTAACAAGTGCTGTGCTTAACCGACTTCCGTAAAGACTCAATCCCTAGAAATATATTTTGAAGTGGTAGATGACTCTACTTTGTTACTAGATGGTGTACTCAAGGTAAAACTCGAATTCTCATTCGAATATTAAGATTGAAATGTTTATAAAAGAATCTCATTTAATTAACCATTCGGAATTATTGCATTTAACTTAAATTAGTAATCTAATAATAATTGGATCTGCAAGAGTTTTAACTTGAGGGTACACACAGGTTCTCACATGGTTTTCCCGTCAAGGCTCATGCGAACTTCTTGACAAAATTCGGCTTATTCCTGACAGATAACCAAGACGAGATAACTGGTTATCTTAGAGGATTTTTTTCCCTCTCAGATAACTGGTTATCTCAAAGGAATTTTTTTCCTCGTAGATAACCGCGTCTCGCTTATCTGTCAGAAATAAGCCCAAAATTCGCGTAAGCCTGGGCGTTGTGTTATGCAGTATACAGCATTGACATTCGACACAAGTCTCTGTTTTAATCTTTGTCTACACGAAACTGTGTCTAGTATTATTGCGTGTACTATAATAACACTGGAATGGCGTGTGATGCTGTAGATGCATTTTCGTTTGCGTTAACGCGTGTTGTTTTCCCTCATGTTTGTTTGATGCACTGTCACTAACGGCACGGCGGCAGCGTGTTGGAGCTCCAAGGGCCTCGTCCACCCCTGTGTCGGCAAAGAACGCTCTTCAGGTACAGTACTCCACTATCGCTGCGCGGTAGATCGGCTCTGCTAGGCGCGTGTGGTACGCATCAAAACTGGCATTACCTCCTCAGGCTCAAAATATTATGAGGGTAGATTTACGCCCTAACCACATCTCCGCGCGTTATTGGAGTAGCAAGTCCGCGAAATTCATTCCGCCGCGATCAAGTGTAGTTGTGTTAGCGGTATCGTGGGAGCGGCACGTTACTTCCAACACGTTTGAAGTCAACGCGGCTCCGCTGCTAAATGGCGGCCGGAGCGCGGAGGTGTGACCGGGGCGACGGAGCAGATCGCCGAATCCGCGCGGGGAAAGAGATAGAATTATAGTCAAATCTATACGTTAGAACAGGCAGTCACGCTAGTGTTCGGCTTCTCATATAATACGGACAAGACATGGCGAATTCATAGCGGGTCCGCTGTTATGATATCGCGGCGGTAGTGTGGTTAGGGCGTTAGATTCAGGCTGTCTTGACCTAACTTCCATTGGCAGCTATGCTAGATCCAAAAAGACTGAAGATACTACTGCTTTCTCTAGATGTTTTGAGTCCAAAATCACTGAGCAACACAAGATATTGTTTTGTTCAATGCTTTGAGGACCGTAATGCGGGTTTCAAAGTTTTGAAGCTTAGTACACGTGTCGATACGAGAGCCAGCTACCGCGGTCGATATGGGCCTTTACTACGACTGCTTTCAAGTAAGATCTTAAAGTACCAACAACGAATGTGTTTTCTGTTTTGACAATGTTTTACTTAACATTACTAAACGTTTTGATTAAGTGTTATCTTTAACTTAAACAGACAATAGTTAGAGACAAATTTATTTGTCAATTATAACGCACTGAATAGTACAAAGTTTTATACCTACCTATTTACTTTTTTAATGTTCTGACAATACACCAAGTACAACAGATGCTGTGCTGTAATTTCGTAATGTATTTTTCTTAGAAATTATGTAGTTGTGACCACAAAGTTGTTAAATTCTTAGCACGTCAGAGGCAAAACTGTGATATCGTTTGGTTTTTATTATACATATTTATAGATATGAATTTGTGAACATTGCCTTTTTCTACTTTCGTCGCGATCATTTATTTATTAATATAAATCAGTGCCTGCAAGAAATCATAATATTCACTAAACTAGGCCTTTAAACATTCCTTAGGGTTTCTTGACTTATACTTTTCTAAAGTAACATAGTTTTATTAGTGTCTAATTTAAATATAAGGTCGAACGACATTGTTTTAATAAACTGTATTAAGTCTATCGTGTCTTATTGCCTATCCTGCACATTCCTCGTGTTAATAAAGTTTGAATAAGATTTAATGTTGTTTTATTGCACTAATACAGCTGTATACTTAGCTTTTGCCACAGAATATTTAATTATACGTGGGCATGCTCTGTTGCCCTTGACTGTTGATTAATATGAAACCTACGTAACCTTATACTTACCCGAAGTAGACCTTTGAATAATAAAGCACCATTCTGTGAGGGACGCGGAGACCTTGACGGTTTCGGCATAGTCCTTGAAACGGCTAGTACCTACGCTACGTTAGTAATTACCTAAGCCTGTTTTTCATAATACTTTATAACAATTGCTTTAGAAACAATGGCTGAATTCAAAAATAGTCGAGCAGAGACAGTTTAGGTACAAATTCAAATCAGTAAGTACAAAGAATATCTTTGAGTTTCTATTCAGTTCTGGATACGAAGCTAAATGAGATTGATCTATATTTAGAGTAAAGTTTGTACTACGTAATAGTAAAGTCGTCAAGAAGTAGTCATATGCAATGCATGATACAACTTCTGAAACTGGTACCTAAGGCATAGTAGAGTCAGTGACGCAAGGTAGATTGAATTGTATGTACCTAAGTGTTGTTCGGTCTGTCGCAATTTTAATAAAGTACCTACTTACCTACCTTTAATGTGGAACCAAGATGACGATCCACCGTGAGAAGTACCTATATAGTCATAAGACTATTCCATTTAAAAATTCAAAGAATTAGAACTATTTAAAAGCCTGTAAGTATGTTGGTAGAGTCAAATAGAGTTTCATGTTTATTATCAAGTCAAGTGGCAAAATTCTTATGCAAATACTCAGGTGTGGGCCATGCATGCTGCGCAGTTCAATAAAATACACTAATACTCGAATTCATAAACGATAAGAGGCACCTCTAGAGGCAAATTCAGGCGTTGCGCTAGACAAAATGCTGGCGGACTGTTCTTATTATCCAGGGTTAAATATTCCAGTTCTATATCGTTCGGGTAAAAAATATGCAGAATTTAATATTCTGTCTTGTAAAGTAGGCTTTTCATTTGTTTAGCAGATAATTTTATGGGATAAAATCACACTTTGAATTGCTTGATACTAGTTGATACGCAAAGTCAATTCATGATAGTTTTTCATTGGTAACTTCATAGGGATAAAGAAAGATCCGTTGTGCGGCACAACACAATGATCTTTATCCTTATGAAGTTAGGTGCGACAAACGATTGCGCATGTCATTGTGGTTGTGCGGAAAATCTCCACTTCGACCCAAAAATGAGTTCTGTTCTGCGCTACTTTAGAGGGACAAAGATCCGTTGTGACTACTATAGGTACATGAAATAAAATTCTAATTCAATCCTACGTGTAAGAACAGAATATAAGTACAAGTATGTAGAGTTGCTTTTTAAAGGTAAATTTTTGGGTAGGTTAGGTACACAGTTTTGTTAGCACATTGAAAAGTATTTACTTGTAGAGTACCTACCTACCTACTGCCACTAACTACATAACAGACAGAGTAGGTATATTAGGTAGCCGATCATCAATCGTTAGTCAAAGGTAGATGAGGTATTTAGCTCAGGATCATTTAGTTAAAATGATTGTGAGCTAAATAGTGTCGATCGATAAGGTCTGTAACTTCTAGTAGTGACTAGTACTTACCTACTTTACGTCTATTCTAGAAAAAACAATATAGGTAGGTAAATGCTACGTGTCTATGTTAGGTATGAATTTATGTTGGTAGGTTTAGGCACTACGTAATGTAAAGCATACATACTAGGTAGGTAAGTAGGTATATATGTATGTTTATTAAATACTTTTGACTCATTCAGCGTTCAGTTTGGTCAGATACCTTGGAAGGTATATTAATAAGTACTTAGTGTTTGGTAGTAGGTGTTATGTTATGTGTAACTAGGTGACGCGAGATCCTAGGTTACCTAATTGTTACTAATGTACGCCCAGATGTTGTCACATGCTGATGTCACCATCGCAAGAAGTAGGTATTAACAAAATGATCGTTTCTTGTAAACAAGTCATTTATAAAAATGATACGCCACCACCACAGAACAGTGTTCTGTGGCCACCACCACTGGATGTAGGTACTAAGGCATGCAGTATACCGGTACTATTCTCAGTACCGGTATTTTTTGCCGATACTGGTATAAATTGAATAATTTTTTTGCACAAAATCTGTATAGTTATTTATCTTGGTGTATTGTCAAACAATTAGGTTAAAGAAAAACGTTTACCATCTCTATTGTGCATTAAACTGATACAGGCTAAATGAAGGTTTACAAGTGAACAAGATCGAGATCACGGAAAAGTTCTCTAATCCAGAGAGTCGTTACAATTTCGCTTGTATTTCTTTGTTTGATCTTCACTACATATTATAAACTCACAAAAGTTTTAAAATAGGAATTATTGCGGGAGAAGCAGCAGCACTTGGAGCGTCTTATGAGGGAGCGAGAACTTGAGCGAGCGGAAGTGGCTAAGATCTCATTGCAAGCTGATCGCGCTGAGAACGCACTGTCACTGCTCAAGAAAGAGGCGGCTCAGGTAAGTTCCATGAATATCACTAAATCCTGGTCACGGCACCACTCATGTAATAACACGTGATTCGGATTTATAAAGAAAATACTATGGACACATTTAACTGACCAACTAAGTTATCTAGCTCAACAAGTTTCAGACGATCTAAGAGTTCAGTCGTCAGGGTAAAGACTAGCTTATTACAAATGTTACACATTTCAGAGCACAAACGAGAATGGAAAGCTCAAGGCAGAGTTGGATAAACTTGCGAAACTATTGGAGGACGAGCGTCAGAAGGTCGAGGATCTCATGTTCAGGAACGAAGAGGAAAATATCAACAAGGAGGATTATAATGTAAGTTAGATTGAAAGAATTAATAAGTGTGTTTTAAAGGAACCCCTCCGATCCAAAGGTCATAGATTTTGAATTATAGCTGCAAATTATGTTGTGACCTTGAATTCATAGGAGTTAGCATTCTTAATTATTTTTGAAACCATTGATTAAATTATATTTTCTTTTTCAGAAATATAAAGAAGCGATGGAGGTAAGATCAAGTTTATTCATATCTACTAATTTAACTACAATGCCGCAGAAGTTTATAAAGGCATCTGTGACAACTTATTATACCAAAATTTTTCGTATTTTAATATTTCCAATGATTTGATTTCGGCGAAAACAACATTGACGAAGAATAATGTCGCTCAAAATTTTATAAATATCCACTTTAATTACACTTTCACAATCGTACTTCTGATGACATAGGTAGGTAAGGTACGTACGAAATCCTAAGTCAAATGGATCCTAAACTTATTTTCAATGCTTTTACCTAAGTACTCATATCATAATAGTATACCAGGCAGTATTGTATAATTTGCTAATTCTTACCCCTAAGAATTAGCAGATTATACAATAGACCCCTCTCGATGTTGCTGTATCATTCAGTAATTCATATTGTGACAACTTGACGATACAATGCTAAAGTTGTTAGATTTTTTGTCGGAGATAGAGTAGACATTGCTTGAAATTTTTAAATAATGTTCATAATGGTGGTAGTCACAAAAATACATTCCTTGTCCAGAAAGAAAAAGCAATTCTTGAGCAGCGTATTAGAGACCTTGAAACGGACGTGGGTCTGCAGACCGCTCGGGCGGAGGCCACGGCAGCGGCTTTACGCATCGTAGAAGACCAGCGGGCTGTAGACGCGGCTTCCGTCGCCGAACAGCATAAAGAAGAGCTTACGGCAGCTCAAAGTAAGTATTCCTATTAAATTTTTACAAAAAGCAGGGTACGGAAGATACGCAGACGCCTGCTTGTATGTTTAATTTTAGCTATAATTTTAGCACCATATTTTTTGACGCAGATATCTGACTGGTATTTAAATTACAATAATTTACTCCAGATTCTCTCATTTCCAGCATTATCGTCAGAACTCCAGAAGTTATTGGATGAAGCGTATGCACTTCTTAAAGAAAAAGACAGTGAAAAAGATTCCATCGGCAAAAGCATGTCGGATGAACTAGCGAAGGTCAAAGCGGAGTCAGAGAGGGCACTGAACGAAGCAAAATCAAAAATGGCCATCGCAAAAACTGAATTTGAAACGCAAGGTTCGGTTCTAACAGCTAAGTTGCAGCTAGCGGAGTCTAAGCTAGAAACTGAGAAACAAAATCTAGAAAGGCTGAATAAAGAGAATAGCCAAATTATTATAGATCTTAATACTAAATTGACGCAACTACAGGCAACTGTCGATGACAAAACACTAGAGTTAAATAAAGGTAAGTTAAAAATGCACTGAATAAAACAATAACAAATAAATATTTGTTAAATAAATAAATAAATAAAAATAAATATTCATGGACATTTCACACAACGCCCTCTAGTCCCAAACTAAGCAAAGCTTGTAATATGGGAACTAGATGCTGATAGAATACTTATATACTTTTTTTTTGTAAATACATACTTATAATACATAGTAACACCCAGACATAGAACAAACATCTATGTTTTGCCACACACAAATGTTTGTTCTTGGTAGGGATCGAACCCACGACCCACAGCACGGAAGACAGATCCATTACCGACTAAGCTGTGACGCCTGACAAATGTCTTTATGTCTTGTCTTTAAATAAATGTCTTTAATAATAGGTAAGTAATTGTCTATTTCAGTTATAGGTGTAAATAAGGAGCATGAAGTAAACTTAAATAAAGAAATTACTAAGCTAAAAATGGAACTAAGTGCTAAAGTATTGGATTTGGAACAACTAGAAGATTCCAAACGGAAACAGGATACATTGTGCAAAAGCCTACAAGATGAAATATATCGTGCCAAAGAAGAGTTTTCAACTAAAGTTAACGAATATGAAAGTTTACTTAATGAAGTATCACAAATAAATGAAAAGAGTAAAACAGAAATCTTAGAATTACAACAGAATTTAACAGCTAAAACAAAAGAATTCGAAAAACTGGTAGCACAGTCTAGTTCGTCAACAGAATCCACAGAAAAACTTATAAACGAATACAAACAAACCATTCATGAAAGAGATAAAGAGATTATAAAACTTAAAGATGATTTTGAACAAGAAACGGCCAACTTTAATATTAAACATAGTAAAATTGCGGAAGAGCATAAGAAAGAGATTGAAGATCGTAACTCTAAGATAGAACAGCTGATGAAAGAAATCGAAATCCATAAACTGTCTCTTGATCAAAGAAAAATTGAATTAGATGCTCTCAATTCCCAGTTCAATATAAACGCAGATGAACTAAAATCTTTGAAAGAAGAAAACGAAAAGCTGAAGCTTTCTGTCGCTGAACTAACTCAAAATAACAACGAACTCAAAGCAAAGATGTTATCAATGGAATTAGAGGTAGGAGAGCTAAGTCGCCAACTTGAAAGTAGCAAAGAAAAATGTGAAGAACTACAAAGAGCTAAAAATAATGTTGAGTCTGAGTACATGCATTTAACCGGACAAACGACCGACTCAAATGAGCAGTTTAATAAGTTGTCACAACATCTGAAAGAAACTGAAAAAGAACTTCAAGACCTAAAGGACAAGCACAGAGAATCCACCAATAACTTTGCTAGAATGGAGCAGGAAACAAAACAAAATTTATTCAAAGTACAGGAAGATTTCGCTCTAGAACGTACTCAACTGGTCGCTTCAGTTAATGAACATGTAGAAAAATTAAAAAACATGGATATCAAAGTTAAAGAGTTGGAATCGGTAAACATTGATATGAACAATCGTTTTAAAGATTTGCAATCTCACAATGATAGCCTCCTTGATGAAACGGCTAATATGAAAATAGAAATTCAAGCACTAAAAGTAAAAGAACATGAACAAATGACGGAGCGTGATGCAATACAAAAGAAGTTAGAAATAGATATTGATAGATATAAAGAAGAAATATCTTTACTCAAAGCTGAAGGCGCTACATCTGAAGTCAAACTAATAGAAAAAGTTGATCAACTAACAGAGGCTCAGAATGATTTGAATAATAAGTTAGAAGAATCTAGGAAACACGAAGACTCGCTACAAAAAGTATTAGATGACACGACCACTCAACTTAATAACCAGAAAGCTCAGCATGAAAAAGACTTATCTCGAGTCCAAAGTCAAGTTTCTATTATGAATGAAGAAGTCAATAGATACAAAATAGAAGAACAAAGACTAAAAGATCTTGTTGAAGAAAAACAAAATAACATTAAGAATCTCAGCCTAAAATTAGAAATGCTAGAAGTAGATCTTAAATCTAATATTGAAATAGTAACGGAAAAAGATCGTCAAATAGCTCAAGTTAGCGAAGAATTGAATAAAACAACTGAAACAAAAATTATACTAGAAGAAAAGTTAAACAGTGTATCGTTAGAAACATCTGCGCTTAAACAGAAACATGAAAACTTAGTAGCAGAATCTTCTGCAGAAGATTCTTTATTGAGAGAGCAAATAGGGCAGCTGGAGAATTTGCGTAAGGAGATGAGTCTATTAATTCAAGACAAAACATCTTTAGAAGTTAAATATAATGAAACTATTAGCGAATTTGATAAGTTAAAACTAGAAAATGATAATAATATTATGAAATTAAATGAGAATGTCATAAGAATCAATCAAATCGAAAAATCTTTGGAAGAAAAAGATAACTTATTGAAAAACGAAAGTGTGAAGTATGAGACTGAAATAAATACATTAAAAACTCTCGAAAAAGAGATAGCTCAACTAAGACTAGACGCCTCCAACAAAGACGCGGCATTGCATGACAAGGAAACAAAACTTGCACAACTAACCAGTGCTCTAGAAACGGGAACAAACGAGACACAAAAAGTTATCGCTAAATTACAAGCAGAAAATACAGATCTGTTAGAAAAACATAAACAAGAGGTTGAATTTCTCAATACGTCGATTAAATCCATACAAAGTAATCTAGCGGATAGTGAGAAAATGAGCAAAGAAATGAGTGAAGAACTGAAACATACTAAAGATAGAATAAATGAACTCCAACAGCAACTCAACAAGTCAGATAGCGACGTAAAACAACTGACCAACATCAATGAAGCTCAAAAAATTAATTATGAAGATTTGAATAAGCAACTAAAAACACAGTATGACGAATATAAACGAGAGAGCAAGCGCTCAAAACATGAATTGAAAGCCAAAATACAGGAATTCGAAAAGGAAATACAGGAGTCTAAAGATAAAGTGAAAGCTGAGAAAGAAAAACAAAATGAGATGCAGCAAAAGCTCACGGAAGCTGAGAAGACTGTTGCAGAATTGTCCCAAAAGTTAGAGCTGATAAATGTTACACAAAGTACTGACGTAGAGAAAGATAGTAAGTTAGAAAAACTGACGATCGAATTGCAAACTGTGAAAAAGTCTTCAGCCGAGTCGTTAGCGAACAGCGAAACGTTGATTAATAATTTAAGGGCTGATGTAGAGAAGAAAGTTCAAGATTTGAAACAAAAGGAACGGTTGATAGGAAAACTAGAGGAAGAAATAAAGGTAAGCATATTAAGATCAAGTAGGTATGTGTAAATAGATATATAGCCTGAGAAATAAGATTGAAAAGAACCATACGTTGTTAAGGTTTGTAGAAGATAGGTAAATAAAGTTTATAATTAGATACTGTTTTAAATTGGTCTAATGTTTAATGTGTATTATTTTTAGAATCAAAAGGCCAAAGTAGAGATATCAGAAAGAGAGAAACTGCTGATGAAGAAGGAATTATCCGTTACCAGTAAAGATAAGAATGACAATAATTCAATGGGTGTTCTTGGACAAGGGGATAACGCCTCACAACAGTAAGTACCAACTTCCTTTTTCCCTTGAACTTCAACAAAGACAAAGACAAACCTACTGTAATTATTATTATGCCTGAGTTATGCCATGGTGGTCCTAACTTTTTCGCGAATACAGTTATTTTTCAAAGTTCTGCTTCTTTTGTTTTCATAAACTTGTGCCTTTCCCATCTTGTTAGGGTTGTTACGCTTACAGCTAAGAACCATCCCAGAGAAATAAGTTTTCTTACCAAAACCCGCGGGGATAGGAAGAGGAAGGTGGTTCATGATACCTCCCCATACAGAAAATTACGACTAACACAGTATTTACAAAATACACATGAAAGATGAAACAGTTGAGCTAAAAACCATTGCTAACCGGTACTAACTTTTAAAAGAGTACCTCCTGAAACCGGGAAAAACTAAATTATTCGTCGAAAAAAATTAAATCTTATAAAGTTAGAAAAGCAAAGTTTATTTTAAGTTTGGTATTAATTCCAGAAGTCCCGAAGAAAAGGAGATGATAGACGGCCAAGTGAGCTTCCTAAACTCTGTGATAGTGGACATGCAGCGTAAGAACGAACAGCTGATGGCGCGAGTCGAGGCTTTGGAGGGGGGCTCGGTAACGCCGCAGCCTGTCTTGTAAGTACACCCACATAGTCAGTCTGTTAGGGGTGACAACTAAGAATATGGGTATCAGACATTTGCTTAGGGGTGATCAGAGGCAGTTCCTCTCTCTGATTAATCCAATCTAAATATATCTAAATAAATATATAAATATTCATAGACTTTACACACAACACCCTCTAGTCCCAAACTAAGCAAAGCTTGTGATATGGGAACTACATAGATGGCTGATAGAATACTTATATACCTACTTTTTTTTTGTAAATACCCAGACATAGAACAAACATCTATGTTTTCCACGCACTTATGTTTGTTCCACGACCCACAGCACGGAAGGCAGAGCCATTACCGACTGAGCTGTGACGCCTGTCATCTAACACCTATTGATCGTCTTGTATCATTACAGCAATGGACGTAAAGTAAAAGCGGTGGCGCCGCGCCTCTTTTGCGATATCTGCGATGTGTTTGACGCGCACGACACAGAAGATTGCCCGCGCCAGTCGGCGGAGCCCGAGGTGCAGCCTTCGGAGAAAAAAGACCGCCCGGCGCCACGGCCTTATTGCGATATCTGTGAAGGTAACTTACTAATCTATCCGCAAGTTGATTGAATAGCTCGTAGGACTGATAAGCTGAACTGAAGCGCTCGTGGCGTACCTTGCTTTGTCAATCATCACCTATTATCTCTGCGCGGTCACTATTTGGATGGGTGACCGCTATTTGATGGACCGACGACATTGTTGAGAAGTGACCAGAGAAGGCCAATATTGTTCTTTCTGGAAATCTATAGGATAGACCTATGCTCAGTAGTTGACTTCTACAGACAGATAATATATGATGATGATGAATATGAACTTACTAATCTTACTACCGTCGTGCGGATTCGCTAAGTTTCGTTCTTAGTCTCTTTAGATTTTAAAAACTAGACTTATCAAAACAATGTCCAGCCATCTCAGCATCCGATACAGTAGTCAAAACCGATTTTATGACACATTTATGTGGCCTTTATTTACAGTTTACTTTAGTCTCAAGTTCATCTTTTTATTTTTTTCAGTGTTTGGACATTCTACGGAAAACTGTGATGAAGAGGAAACTTTTTAACAATAATTTTATTGTTCTAATTTTACTGTTACCGTTGTTATTGTTAAACTATAATGTTACTATTTGATATTATTTATTGTTTGTTTACTATTAACGGTATGGTTATTTGATCTGTTTCAGAACGAAGCTTGCATGTATCAAGACATTTGTGATTTTTTAAAATATTCATTTGTATTGACTATAGCAGTTTATTCTGAATTTCAGATCTTAGCCCAATGTTTGTAAATAAGTTTTGATCTAGTTTTAAGATAATATTTGCATGTTTTTTTATCAATCAAATGGTATTATTTTTCATATACATTATCTGGATATAATGAATATTGAGAAATATTTTTACACAGCACAAAACATTTCCATCACAATCATGATTTCAACTATTACTGCATTGCATTCTTTTAAATAAGGTGATAGTCACTATACTGCTGTTTTATGATTAATTTTTAAATTCAGTTGTTCTACCTCATGAAGTCTATTTGGCTAAGTTTGTGCAATGCTATCTCAATGAGGTATAGTTGATCGAAGATCTCAATACATTGGAGTTCTCACACCAGTCAGAATACAGAAACATCGCTAAACAGTCTTCATGAATTCGAATAACTGTACTTACAGTGGTATTAATTTTGGTAAACCCACTATTATGCTTTGGCCAAATTCTACTACAGTACTCGAGTAGACATACTGGCTCACTAGCATTCATGTATTGTCTAATACTACTCTTTATTAGGGATCCTGATTTAAACAGTTCAGAAATACTTGAAGGATTTGGTTAGAGGATTCTAGTGAATTTAACAATGTTTTAAACTTCCATTTAAAAATAAAGAGGTTTTAAATCCAAATTGTATGCAGCAACTTACTAAGAATTTAAATTCTAAGGCCTACCTTGAAATAAAAATATTTATACTGATTTATGCATTTTATTGAAATATCCTTATAATAACTTAGGTAATAAACATATACATTGTCTTGGAGTTCAGTCCAGTCCATCTTTCTTCTCTTTTATAGCCTCCTGAAAAAAAAAGGAATAATTAACAACTATAATAATAATAATCGATAACTAGATGTTAGGAATTTTTACTTGAATAATATCAGAAGTTAAAATTGATTATATCCAATTAAATTCTTTTTAAAAAAAATGGCATTTGCAGTGTTGCCCGCAATTTCGCCAATGTCACGTTTTGTTAGACTAGCACATAGGAGAATGACCGGTGGTGAAAAATAAGGTTCGGTGGAGAACTTGTTAGAACCTATCACCGTCAGCATTTCTTATTTTTATGAAAAAATGTATACATAAATTAATAGGACGTAAACATTGTCAGATTGATAGGTAATAATATGAAATACAAACCTTGAACCGTTCCTCAAACAGAGACAATTCTGAGGTTAAGTCGGTGATTGCATTCATGAAAGCTTCTTGAGGTGTGTAGTCTGATGTGGTTTGAATGCGGAGCACAAACTTGTGCTCTAATGGATGGGGGACTTTGTAACCAGCAAACAATACTTTAGGGTCCTTCAATAACTGGCTGAAAATTAAACACTTTCACTTAACATAGGACTTGAGATCTGATCTGGTAGTTTTTCAATCATTTTAGTGCTAGCCTTACTGTCTAATCATGTTTCCAAGAGTATGGTCTTCCTTGTTTACTGTAAATATTGCTGCATTCGTAACTTTTGTATCCTCTTCCTTTTGAACTCTGAAAACAATAAATAGCTTTACAGTAAAGGCACCAGAGAGATAAAATCTGAATCAGGCTGTGTGTGTACTCACTTCTTTTCTCCATCATATAAAAGGAATGACTCAAATGTGGGAGGTGCGTTCATTTTCTAAACTATGTATATCTTTATGTAGTTTTGCGATTATTCAAGTAGAAGATTTTCTGTGAATAGAATTATAACGGAGACGCAGCGCAGCGATGACGGAGAAAATACTGAAAAACCAAACCAAACAAACAAAACAATTGGATTGGATTATTTTGGAATACAGGAGTCAGTCAACTTCTTGAAAGTAAAATAAGAATGTCAGTTGTCACATGACTGACTGACTACCACCTACGGCACCTACCTACTAATGTCCTCGTCTAAAATATTCCTAACTTGACTTTACCGCTACTCCCCACTAGAGGGAGTTTCAAATCTAAAAAAATAATTCTGTCGAGCTATTTCACAATAGATGGAGTTGTGTGTTGATATTAGTTTACACTAGCAGTCCGACCCGACTAAACTATTGGCCCATCATTCTGCGGGGGTCTAAGTGTTAGCCTATTTACCTACACCTACTAAAGAAAACAAATAACTTAACAACAAAAAAAAAGTGGGATTCGAACCCACGACCTTCACCTTGATACAGAGTCTGAGATGAGATGATTGTTAGTCAATAACAAAGTAGTAAAATGACTATAAAGCAATGGTAGGTACTTTAATTATGGACATGGACATAGGTAGGAGGAAAATTAAACGCACTGTTACAGCAGAAAACACAGTTTATTTTATAATTATGAGAGAATTTCAGATTGATAACCTACGTACAGAATAATATGATTATAAAACCAATCTAACTTGCATTTTACAATAAGTGTTCAAATATGACACTGTTAATTTTTATTAAACTTTTAAACTGTCGCAACGGTAACTGTTAGATGTCATTCATCCATTACTAGAAGATTACAAGAATTTAATACTTACACTGGAATACAAATTGAATGTAAATTCTGGAATACACAAGTAGGTATACAATGTAGGTTCAAGAAACACTTTTTTTGAACAATTTACTAAACTATTTTTTAAACATTTTTGTCTAAACTAAACTCGTCCAAAAATTAATATGATTAAAACTAAATTATTAATTCTAATATTATGATAATGAATAATGTTTCACATTATCCAACGCCAAGCAACGTCAAAGAGTAAGAAAGAACAGGGCACAAAATTGTGGAAACAGTAAAGTTTACGAACATTTATCTACGAATTGAAGTCTAGCAACTCTGCTAAAGAATATGCAGGTGATTGTTTCAGGAGTTCAATCAGAGCAAAGGGTACGAAGACGACAAATCGAGGGACACGCGAAATGCAAGAATTGCGGTGCGCTCGATTCCATCGATTTGAATACGTGTGCGAAGACTGAATCATAGAATACAACACCATTTCAAAATCATTCTCTGCACCAATATACTTGATAATTTAAGATTACTTGCTATCATGGGTGTCACCACTCCTGAAAGCTTTAGGGGGTGCAAGTAGGTACCCGTTAATATGATGTGCATGTCCCCAGCATACACATAGAACATTCTAGATTTTTGAATATGCCATTATTCAGTGCAAAATTAGTGCAATCTGAAATACTAGGTCAAAATTTAGGTACCAAAAAAACCTACGAAGATACAGCCCTGAAACTGTGTGTATGCTGGCGTATGAACAATTTTTTCGAAGGAACTACCGGTTAGTGTGTAAAAAAATCTGTTGTTCCATACTTTTACCCCCCGACTTTTTGGTTGGTCTTATTACACTCTTATTAATTGAAGTACAAGTACTTATGATAGGTGACGCAGATTCTACTGAAAGATCATACGAATAAGACTCAAATTAACACCAAGAACCAATGAAGTTTCATGAATACTTTATACATTCAAGATTCTAAAAATTACACTTCAATTTTCGTTGTTTCACCAAAGATGTGTAATTTCATAATTTAGAATAAGCACAATGAGTTACAACAGTTTGTAAGGAATTACATAATTTCCTATCAGCATAGGTATGGAATAGGCACCTATATCTTTTCCTCTATTACTTAGTGGTAGGTACATTGTACAGACAGAGAAATACATAGATAATGAATGTAGACCTGATTAAACTTCATTCATTCGATATTTCCATAAAAAAAAACAAAGATAAAGCTTAATAAACAGCATTGCATTATTTGGATTACTTTTTTTAATTTAACACTTACTAACTATCGTTTGTTATTGTAATAAAATGCTATAAGAATTGACACATAAGTATATAAACTATACTAGTCGTGTACTTATACAAAAGTAGCAATCCAATCAACAATATGCATACTATTGATTATGAAATAATCCGATCAAAGATACGTACCTACGTAAAAATAATGAGATTCGCAAAAGAGCGTCTGACTTGGAACAAGATGCTAACCCAAGCCCACGTCTAAACGCAGCTGGTTGCTCACGCCGTTTAAACGAGAATCACATAATTACACTAGTAACAGAATATAAGATACAGTTGCAATATTAAGATTTATATTATCAGATTTATAAAGAGATCATCAAAAGCTGACTAGAAGTTAGGTTATACCTACTCTAACAATTTATTTTACAATTATTATTAGGGGTAGTGTGGAAGGTATCAGCTCAAGTGAGCGGAGCCTTCTAACCGCCGGGGGGGATGTTTCCCGCGCTTGTGCGAAGTACCCAAGGCTGCCAGATGGAAATTTACCCAATTTAATTTTCACTGAAACGGAATGGGATTGATCACAAGTTTGTGACGCGTGACAAATGATCTGAAACATCAGGCACTCGCAAATTGTAGTCAGTTTTTGACGAAAAGTTTGTTCATAATAATGATAGTCCTGTTATACGGTTGCATCAATACCTACGATCAAAAACTTTCCCTGATTATGGAGATTTTGATGTCAAACGGACTTTGGGTTTTATTAAAGATGTCTTGTTACGACATTTAGGTGAAAACAAACTGGCAGCAGAGATAATGAATACCTCGATATAGTGGAATGAAGAACACAAAATGGGCGAAGACCCTCTGGCAGCAGTGATAGAAAGAGTCCCGGCGGTGCACATCTCTAAGATTACATTGGTGTCAGGTACACGGCCCCGCGACGAGGCCCGTATGCTTACACTAAGAGATGATAAAGATGAGTCTAGCTAGTGCCAGCGCCGTGAATGAAGTGCCTTCGAGCGGCAAGCAAGACCGACGAGACTGGAAAGGTGGAATCTTGCGGCAGACATCCATGAGATTGCGATGAAGCTAACAGAGAAAAGGTATCACCTAATTTCTCTACGTTACGAAGGCAACTAGATGAAATCCTACGCTTATGGATAAAAATCTAATTACGCTATAAATGTTAAAATTAACATTGCTTCACTTCATAATTAACTGTGTACTAGGATAGGAGTACCTCTCATTTGAATTGGATCAGTCCCGTAGTCGAAGTTTTATTTGTTATTTTGCTAAAAGTGAGTCACAATTTTTGTATGGACAAAAATCTTTTGGTGAAACAAATACTACTCTTCTTCGTACAAAATTTGCGAATAACTTTTCGTAAATCAACAGAACAAAAGTCGAGGCTCGAGGCTCAGGGCACGGATGGGTGTGCTTAGTACCGTTGTCCATTACTTTAATTTTAATGTCTTCATGCTTCTCAATAGCGGATTCAAAGAATCCAAAAGTATTTAACTATAGGAAACTATTTAAGTTTTGGTGCTTTAATATATTGAGTGAATTTTTCTACGATTTAATTTATCATTTGAAACGGAACTGCTAGATACGTAACGTATCGCTGAAGACTCAGTATTTTAAATTTGTTAAAAAAGTTATCCTAGCTAAAACCGCTACATTTATCTTTTACTGTACAACGAAGAGCATCTTAAAATGTATTAAATTAATTCACTCAACTATAAATACGACCGAAAAGCGCCAAAACTTTGTATTTCTCGAACTATAGATAGATACGATAAATATTGAAAAGTTTTTAATAGTACTCTTATTGTATTAAAAGTTACATTCACAATAACAATTTATCATAAAGTTAACTAAACAACAACTGCATCTACTATCACACATTCGAAAGTTTAAAACAATTTTACGATTGTAATCGAATTTCATTATTGCTGCGGCGGCGGCGCCGACTGGCGCTTTGGCTGCGCGATATGCGTGCGGCGACCGGGCAAGGTAAGCCGTCTCATTCTATAGTCTAGTAGACTCTATTCAAGACATAGACAAAACGTCCATTTGTAATCGCTAAGCTAAATAGTAGTACAGGTACGATTCATGTTCACTGGCAGCGTCTTTACAAGCACCGGCCACGCAGTCCCGGCACTTGCCTAGTATCGTCACTCGGTTCTAAATACTGATCTCGTTACATGACTCGACAAATACAATACACTAGAAATCCCACTTTCCTAAATGCCATAGAACACTTTCTGAAGCAATATTAAACCGAACAATATGCACGTACCTTTAAGGTACTTATGCATCTATCGGAATCGTATTTAAATGCAAAAAGTTACAACTATAACATAATTTTTGTGACATTGATTAGAAAGAGGGACACGTTTTGTAAATTTGTGTTAACTATGGTCTATTTATTAAAAAGCTATATTGAGATAATCACATATATGTTATTATCTTAAACCACAACATGATATTTAAACATTTTACATCAAAGTTTAAAAGTGGAGCGTCCACACTGAGTTAAGATGGTTGTTTAATTGGATGATTATAAAATCTATCAGAATTTCCCAAGATATTTCCTAAAATGTATTATGCATGTTGGTACATGATAGTAGTACGATTAACTAATGTATATTTTCGATTATTGAATGCTAACGTTTAATATCTTTATAAATAAATACAAAAAGTGTCGCCTATGATAACTAATATAGAGCCAACTGCCGAACTTCGCACCCTAACGGTGATTCCATAAATGACAGAATGAATGAGTTGATAGTTCGAAACAGCGGCATTATTATGATAATAATTGATTATAGTTTGTGAATCTTACAATTTCTAGAGACAGATTATGAGTAATATGAGTTTGAAACGAATCGCTGGGCTGGCAGCAACATGTTTGTTGCGGGATGCAGGCACCGATAATATATGCGTCACTTCTCTTTGCATGCAGGTCCTGGAAATACATACATTCAGTTTTAGAAATCTAATAACACAAATAAGTAGGTATTCAATATTTATACCGGATATAAAAAGACAGACAACTGCAGGAAACAGGAATTTTACACAAAATCATAAAGCTATTAAATTCGATATAAAAGTTTTTGGTTGTAATCTTTTTATAAACAGCATAGACAAAACATTATCGTCTATTTCATTTTAATAAAATGTTGTATATACTTACATAAATCAAAATAGCACTCATCTCTCTTAAAGTATATAGGTATTTATGTACTTATTCGCACCTACTACCTACTAATTGTATTCTGATTCATGTGTAAAAAATCCGTTCTACAAAGCTCGTAATATTTTTCTTGAGACTAAATGAAGTTACGCGTGTTTTTTTTTTCTAAATATTTGCATAAAGTTAAACTATACAACCTACTTATTTTCATTATCCAAGTAAATCTACAGAAAAAGTAAAACTAGATAGGTAGGAAAAAAGGTGCATAGAAGAAAATAATACAAGGTGCGAAATACATCAAATTTATGTTATACAGAAATGGAAATGTTTTGATATACATCGTTCAAGCAGTCAAGCTACTTCAGGATATACCTACAGTGTCTTTATATAAAAGAAGAAGAAAATAAACGGAAGAAATATATAAATTAAAAGGATTGATAGGAAACAAAAATTGTTTATGTAATTTTCGATATCGCAAGACTTCTGTTTATATCCTGAATAATAAATAGCAATGTCAGCTTCAAATGGCTTAAATGTTCCTCTATCTATGCGAATATGGCCTGTCTACATGTTTTCATCGTTTACCTTTTGACACATGCAAATTTTAAACCCCAATGGTTCTCGCGATAATCGGACCTTAGGCCTCGATGTAGTTATGTTGAGATTTGGCTTCGCAAACGTGACAGACGCAGTAGCATTAAATATGTAAAATTGCCTACTGCGCAAGTCTAGTAGGTAGTTCGCGCGCCATGCCTAAACTTAATACAATGCGAGTTATAAATTTTGAATCGGATATGGATGACTGTCATAAATGATGTAAAACATTCGTTACATTCCTCTACGCGTGCTATGAGACCCGTAAGGTAAATTCACGTCAAACCTGCCCCTTTCACCCGTTTAGAAGAACGTGTTATAGACGTAGCCGGTTGCAATGAGGCCCAGAACGAGGAGGCACAGCATAATCATTATCTTCTTCTGCAGTGGACAAATACAACACATATTAGTAACTAGTATTGGTGGGCGGGCGAGCGTCGACGCGGTCGCAAGCGAGACATTTTAAACCGTTGAGTCAACGCATGAGATTAATAAACCACCTCCCAGGTCGTTGAATCGAGGCATGAGGCCGTTGAGTCAACGCATGAGGTCGTTGAGTCTACGCGCGAGGTCGTTGAGGCGACGCACGAGGTCGTTGAATCAGCGCACGAGGTCGTTGAGTCAACGAACAGTATTTTTGTCTCGTTGTAAAGTCTCGATCACGCCACGACGCGCCAGCCCGCTGTACACACACATAGAGTTACCTTTGAGCATTTGGCGTAGTGGCGAGCCGCGCTCAATTACGTTATGTTGATGAAGCTGCTCAAGTAACCGACGACCACCAGCCCCAGTATGAGCAGACACACTAGGATCATGATCTTCTTCTGTAGACGGCGAGCATGCAACAGTACGCTTTTAATATGCCCCGACAGACCACAGACCAGGGAATGTGGTCACAATACCGGGCGTCGTATCATGGTACCATTACAAAACAAAACTATATAATATGTAAATACTGAAAATAGGCTTCCTGTTTGTGTATGCGTCATTTGCCTTAATGTGGGTAAAAAAAAAAAATGAACATAAAATAAATAATTGTAATTTCCAAACTATAAACATAATATTTACAACATGAGTAAAGTTTTTATAATAATTAATTAAACTTTGTAACTCAACATCCCATTGGATAACTAAAACTATATGTTTGATGACAAAATCAACTTTGCTACTGATTTTAAGTATTATTATAGATTAATCGTCAAAATATAATGGCATTATATTATGTTTCACAGTCTTTTGATTAAATAAATTAGTGCATAAGCTTAGGAAACATCTTATTTTCTGTATACAGTGCCAACAACATAATATCCGTTCATTTGACCATTAATAAATAAATAATAAATATTCATGGACATTTCACACGACACCCTCTAGTCCCAAACTAAGCAAAGCTTTATATGGGAACTAGATGCTGATAGAATACTTATACATATACTTTTTTTTAAATAAATAAATTAATCTTTGTAAATTTCGATGACGGATCCTGTCCAGCTCTGAACTGGACTCATGATACTGGCACTATATTGAGATTGACAACTTTAATCAATTTCAAACTCATATGTACACATTGTATATAAGTTTTAAATAGTTAAACACGATAATAATTTATTTTTAAATTTAGAGTACACATGATATAATTTACATAAACTGGTGTAAATAAAATGCTTGATTAAATGCAACTTTCTATCTGAAGGTGAAAAGTAAATAATATAATTTGTATTATTATGTTACTATTGTGCGTCCAATATGGAACAAAAGAATAATCCAAACTCAACACAATGTTAAAAACTATCACCGTTTAACAGTTATTTGGTAGTAGTAACCATAAGTACTTTACAAACCTACATTTGTAACAACAATTATTATAAGCACTACAAGAATGATAAATAACAATATTTATAATACATTTTATGCTTTTAATGATTTGATTCTTGTAGATCCTTTGTATTAAAAATAAGATAAAAATGCCATTTGTTTTTTTTGTGAATAACAAAATTTCAAAATTATTGAATACTGAACTTATGATGTGATTGGACCTGAAGTAGTTTTCGGTTTTAGGTTAAACTATAAATAGAAATAACAAAATACTGATTTTTGTTTATAGTAAATAGCGAAAAAACTATGTCCATAAAATGAATGAAATATTTAATAGGTACTTAAACAAAACGTTATCTTCCATTCTCAGCTACATCCTAGTTTGTGATGTTTCTAAACAATATTAAAGATAATAAGTAGAAAATATGTGCGTATTTATTTACAAATTAATATACCTGGCAGCACCAGCAAAGCTTTACTTTTTATAACTTATTCTAACGCTGTTCACATCACATGGCGTATGTTTGACTTTAACGAATTTAAAAGGCGGAAACACACTAACAATACAAATAGAAATAAACATATTACAAGCTTTTCTTAGCTTGGGACTAAGGGCGTTGTGTGAAATGTCCATGAATATTTATTTATTTACTATCTGCCTACATAATCATAACCCTAGCTCACTTACTAGGATCACATAAATAAATATACAATATACTCAGACTTGGAGCAAATGCAGATCACTCAAATATTCTACAAATTGGATCAGTCCTCAAATCTTCGTCTGCCACAGCCGATTAGGGTCAATTCACACACGGGCAGCGGTCAGCAGTGCAGTTTCAAGGTACAGAGACAAGTACTTTAGTAAGCTTTAAAAATGTGCCTAGTCGAACGCCCGCTCGATGTGAATTGCCAAATAGTTATCAGCTGTGCCACTCGAGAAACGCGATACAATAAAACACAACTTGATTGTCTGTTTTCCACCTTAATATCAACGTGCATACAAATAGGTATACGCCTTGTTATGTGACAGCAAATAGCACTATCGTATTATTGCATACCGCAATATTGTCTTTCAGATACCAGATTAGGTATTGAACAAATGAATAATCGATGTTATTATAACAACGCGAAAACTTGTACAGGGTTTATCGTAGGTTCAGGATTCACCAAAACTGCAGAATAGAACGATTCAGTTTAGTTTTTTAATCTATATTGGTGGTACATTTTACACACGAAAATGGCGGTATGTTAGTTTATGATCGAATTTTACATTTTGTAAGTCCCACTAAAAAGGCTCATTCACCATGGATCAAGCGAAGCGATGCATTTTAATTAACTAAGGCTGGTTTCGAACAAATCCGCATTTTTTTTATACAACTAAATGATGAAAATAAGAAGAAGATGGAACAAGCCGCATAATACTATCCATCTCTTCTCTAGTTCAATCTTGTTAAAAACAAAGACGGATATATTTTATACGGATATATATATTTTAACCTATAGAATTGAATTATTCGAAATTGGTCGAATCCAGGCTAAGGGCAACAGTACAAGATTGCATCTTTCTATAATTTTTTTTATAAATAACCGGGTTATTAGGCATAACACTATTTTTTTTATTCATGTTAAATGAATCACGTTGTGATTATTTATGTTATAACTTGTAAACTATGGATATGCCGTTGGCGCTATTTAGTGCTAAAATATACAATAGTCTCGTAAATCCGTTTTGGTAAATGACGAAGTGACTAGGATGCCGCGGAAGCGTTGTCACTAGTTAGCCGAAGATGTGGTCACATGGCGGTCTTCTCTCCTACTATGACAAGTAGATCGCGAGTACAATAATTAATACAACCAGCGTTACAGCAAGGCATATTATAATGAAGATTTTTTTCTGCAATGACAAAAAACAAAAAATAAAAACATTTGTTGCACAAATATTGACTTTAATAAGTTTTACAGTTATTTTATACAAAAACATTATATTTAGCTAAAAAATGTATCATCTGAATAATACTGGTACAAATTAATAGCTTTGAAATGAACGATAAATATTTCTCATTTCGCTGAGTAGGTAATCTTTTAAAAAATATATTTTTATAAACTTTGATACAATGGCATTTATTATGATGAAGTTCAATGCCTTCATGTATTTCCTTCTCACTATGTTTTCTGTTTTTTTTTTTTTTGACTACTTTGAATGATAAATTTTTTAATATAAACATTTTACCGTAACCTCAACCACATATTGCAACAATCAGTGAAACGACCATAGACAAAAGCATGAAAGACATGGGTGCATTTGCGTGAACAATAGTAAAATTGTAGATATAATATATCATACTTACTATAAATATTATTATTTAATCTTAGAATTTCGTTTCTGTTTCTGAAATGTTTTAACGAGAAAATAGACCAACGTGGGTGGCACGTAGGCACATCATGGACATTTTATATCCTTGTAGAATCGCAGAAAAATGATGTTAGTATAGCTACACCTTTAACAAATCATATTTTTGTTAGATCAAAAGCTATTTACAAACCTTCTATATAAGTGACCATCGAAACGATAAACAAACGAGTTGTTTTCTTTTATTAAAATGCAATTATTTGTATCCAATGATTTCCTTAGGATTATTACAACAAAAGCTTGACTGAACACTGGAACAGCTGATTGCTATATTAGCCAATTCAATGCAATTGATAATTAAATATTCATGGACATTTCACACGACGCCTCTAGTCCCGAACCAAGCAAAGCTTGTAATATGGGAACTAGATGCTGGTAGAATACTTATACATTTTTTTTGTAAATATTTACATACTTATAAAAATTAACTCAATGCTATTTCCAAAATTATGGGAAATAAATAATGTATATTTTTGTCTCTTTGACAAAGATTTATAAAAAAGTCAATAGAAAATCTATTCTGGGTCAGATTCTAATTCAGACACACTAATCTAAGAGGTTATGTTGCAGAGACCGGGCGTAAATACAAATAGGGGTAAATTCGGACAGTTTTTGGCCGCAATTTGATCACGTAATAGAGCTTTGCCTATTGCTAGTGCATACGCTTCGATGGCCACTTTTTTAAAAGGCAAATATTTCAAATTAAAAAAAATCACCTCTGATGATCGTCGTCGACTCGACGCAGGTTTCTCACAATAAAACAGCCAATAGAATTATTATTATCGCAGTAACAGTGAGGCATATTATGAGGAACATTTTTTTCTGAAATAAAACGGAAAAGAACCAAATGAAGTTTTTGTTTCAGTTATTAATCAAATTATTTAGATTATTTGTACAGAGGATTGTTATAAAAACTGAGGTTATATTACATTTTTACAAGCTCGTAGTCAACGTTAGTATAACGAGAGATAGTTGACAAAGCTACACAGAGGCATTTATGAAAACCAATAATCCAGAAACAGATAATGATTTTTTTTTACTTTTTGAAATTTAACACGCTACGTAGCGTTCGGCAATAGATGTCATAATTTTAAACTGAAAACTTTGCACATAGATACAAAAATTTTGATCGTGATCCTCAATTATACTAACAATTATGAAATTATACTAACACTGTTAGGTAGAATAATCGATAGTAACTTTAGTAGAAATTAGTAAGAGCATCCAATTCATACTTCTCACCTTGAAAGTCAGGTGTGACTGATTTTACATTCATCGATCATGCAATCATGCGATACAAGATGCATCAAAACAAGTGAAAGTATTAGGCGAAAAAATATTATTTTCTAGATTGAGACGTAAGTTTTCTAATTGAAAGTTCGTTTGTAGAAAAATAACCCGGTTTTAGATAGATTTTTAAGTAATTTTAGATAGTTTCCAAGTTTTGTTGTTAGTTTCCCATCCATGTACGGTACGGTATTGTCTGGTTGTTACCTGTCTTGATTTATCTTTGTATTCTTTCGCTTTGATGATATCTTCTTGACCACTTTCCACGTAGTCGGCTGATTGTTCTACATGGTGCTCGATGCGATCTATCAGTTCGCCCTGCTCACGCTAAGGTCAGGTGCGCTGGGAGGAGGCGGGACGCAAGATATTTACGGCAGATTGGTTCATACATACGTTTAGATTTAGAACCATCGAATGTTAGGCGATTAGAAAGACACCGGTATAGAACAGTTTGTTATATACAAGTCCTAAGGTTATACAAAGTCATAAAATATTAATCCTAGAAGTTTGTTAAAGTTAGTAGATGTCATTAAATATAGATACATAACAATAAACCACGTTATTTCAGGCGATGAATGTTATAAAATATGATCATATACAGAAGGCAAATTACGCACACATCACATCATCAATATTATCAAAAAACCGAAACCAAGTAAATGATTAGAAGCCCATTTCACCGTGTCAGTAGCGAAATTAGTACAACATTCAAAGCAAATTAGTAAAAATAAAAACGAAAAAGAAAATAACATAACGTTTGAACCAATCACCGAATCGTGAACGAAATGAGGTTCAAATATAAAAATGCGGTTTGAATGTAAAAATGTAGTTCGAATTTTGAAACAAAACGGGACAGGACAGGAGGGAACGAGCGTGGAGCGGACGAAACAAAAACAAAACAAAATACAGATTAGTAACGTATGAATCGATTGGGATGAAACTCACCCGCCGAGCTTTGCTCTGATATTTTAGGGCCTTCTTTGTGTCTTGTGTCGCAGTTTGGACATAGTCCACAGCGTGCTCTACATGATACTCAATGCGGTCGATCATCTCGCCCTGTGTCATACGAGCCAGTTTACTTATTATTCTACGACACATTCATCGTCGCAAATACTACTCACAAGAAACCCAAGCCAAGTTACATACTACTATAAATATCAGTCATTGGTCAGTTAGACATGGGCACGTTAGAGGCTGGGGATAGATCTCTTTCTAATAACACTAAAATGTTTATTCAATTGATGTAAAATTATGCTGTGTGGAAACACATGGAACACGAAGGCACATTATGATGTCCTATGTGCCGTCCAGAAATCCCCTTCGCAGGGGCAACACGCAGGGGATTTCTGGAATAAGCCCCTTTCCCCTACATATTCTGGAGCTCCTGTAAAGTAGTAATAAATAAAATATGACCTGGCTTTCGACCAGCATGGCCATATCCATAAACATGTCGTGAAGCTCGCGGATGGATGTCTCCAGTTTGATGATGTCAGCGTGTCGGGCTTCGATGTCAGCCAACGTCTGCTTGGCTTGTTGTGTCTCCATTATTATCTGAAATTTACCAAATATCGACGTTACAAACGGAACATACAAATGGGGAACAAAGGTTCTCGAATGGCGACCAAAAACCGGAAGGCGATGTGTAGTTCGGTTCACTATTGGGTTGCATAAAATATATTGTCATAATATACCCTAATAACCTACAGGATTGGCATTGATAACAAACACTTCTTGGCTAAATTCTAAAAATTATCACCAAAATTATGATGCTAAATCCGTAAGACTACTGTTTCCAATGATGGGGGAAAATCCTTGAGTTACCTACCAATATAAACTAATGATTCGACCATTCAGCAGCTAGGAATTCCGAGAAAAAGAACACCATTCAGTATGTTTCATCGAGTATAGAAAGGGCATTAAAGCGGCTAAACTTAAGGAAACAAAGGCGAATGCCATTCCAGGGCGCGAATAAACAGAAAAATGTTTCGTGAGAATAGGTGTAATTCTACCAATAAGGAAATACCTGGCGTCCGTTCGTATTGAGGTAGAAATTAGAAAAATAATATTAGGGAAAAACATTACCTAAGCTTTGAATGCAAATAATCAAATTGAGCTGCTCGATTTTTTTTAATTTATTCAATAAATGGTTAGTTTTTGCAATGATCTCTGTGGTCAGCAAATCGAATAATCCACAGAGACATGAAGGGTACGGAAAAAAATGGATTTACGATCTAAGTAACTATAAGTGTGTATGATGCCCACGAAACAAGAAACATACAACCAGGCCCGATTATGCGGGTAGTTCAAAAACTTTTTAACTAACTTAAAAAAAACTTGGTTATCAAGTCTGCAACATAACCATAAAATATTTTTTGTCATGTTGTGCCTTCTGTACCTTCAATCTTGCCCAATAAGTACCTACTAATTTTATTCCTGAATCATGTGAACGAAATATTTAATATTGCCGTAATAAAATGACATTTACTAGGATGATTCATAGCAATTACAGGTAGGCTGGGTAGGAGGATTAGAAACAGCCTTAACACTGCAATTTCTATATATTAGTTTGGGTTGACATTTAAATGCGGCTATGAATGGCGTTAATGTGAGGGTTCCGCCATACGAGGATCGCCTGTGGATATTATTCCGTTGTGAAAACGATTCTAATGTAGGTATAGGATTATATGGCAGCCATAGAGATTACAAAGTTGGTTCTATAGAAAAAGTTGTTCATATCGATAGGTACTGTAATTCCCCGACGTTTTCGGAAGTAGGGCTCTTATATCCTGTATAACATCTGGTCCGATAAGTTATCGACCGAGTATGACTCCAATATATCCCAGGAGTGTCCCATTAATACGTAGATGAGTTTACCGCTGTGTCATCATCAGCCGGAATTCCCCACCTCCTGGAGATGCGATCGTGGAAGGTATGAGGAAGGCCTTTGTCTCGATGGCTTACAATATGCTATATCACTAGAGAGTAAGTAAATACCGGCCGATCTAAATAGATGTTGAGATTAGTTACTCATATAGAATTTTCACAGTTTCCGGCAGTAAAACGATCTAATATAGAAATTTTGATGAAATTCTATAATAAGGGCTGAAGATAAACTTACGCCTTGAGTGAATACAGCGGAGTTCCCCTGCTCCAGCATCTCTTCGAGCTCATCGTCGGTGGTGGCGCGGCCGGTGATCTCCAACTGCCTCTGTATCCTGCTTTTGCAGCGATCCCTGTAGTCCGTCTGCGTGCGATTATACTCCGTCATCACTTCGACGAACTTGCGCGACAGCGTCGAGTGCTGTGTCTTTCTTATCCTCAGGTCGGCAGACGATTTGTTCGAGTGCTCGTCTTGTTCAATGTTCTGCTCTATGTCTGTGGATGTACAACGCTGGAGCTAGACTTTATGCTACATCTTTTTATTTGACCTTACTAATTCTATAGCGTTCAAAGCGGAGTGCCAGGCAGTCCAGTAGTCCGCCGGACCATCATACAGAATGCGTCATCAGATTGGTTAATTGGATGGAGAGAATGACACTTCAAATCAATCTAATGACGCATATTTGTGACGGTCCCGCAGACTACTACTGGACTGTCTGGCTCCCCCATAACCCAGCCAACTTATTACTGTCCACCCACGTATTGAAATTTTTAGGCCGCTTGAGGGCTTATGCTGCTATATCTTTTACGAGCGACCAAGAAAGCTGCTTTCGTTTACAATTCCCTAAAAACCTAGTACAAAACAAGCAAAATCAGAAAAGCTTACAACCTCAACTTTTTGTGCTTTGAACACAGATTTATGTTACCTCTGGAATAATAAACAAAGACTATCCGATATTTTTCATTTCGTTTAACAATATACGAATAAAGCCTTGTGCAACAACGGTGCAACTTTGCTTTATTGGATTAGAGATAATTTTGCTGCTGCAGTCGTAGTTCAGAAACTTTAAGTTTAGAAAAACTATTTCGTGGCGTAGGAATATGAAATTCTGATATTGTAATATATGAAATGAAAATCTTCTTACTGAAAGAAAAAGAAGGAAATTGGCAAACTTACGTTTTAATTTGCCTCGGACTTTGTTCGCAGTTTTCTTGACATCAGCCATGAGATCTTCCAGTTCATGCTTCGTTTCTGAAAACGCAACGAGATAAAATGTTAGCCTATCGCGATATATTCATTAAACTCAATTGAGTGATAAGAAATTCTATGGAGAGCTTTAATTAAGGAATGAATTTCTGAATAATGTATTACCCACACAATGAGGACGCAAGTGCTATCTCTAGCGTGAGTGTGGGCGCCTCTAATTGTCTGCCTATTGTAATCCAATTTACCATACGATAGCAGCAAATTTGCCCTCAATGAGCAAGTAGAAGGGTCGTGAAATATATAATTTGGATTGCGGTTTATGAATGAAGAACCTCTCAATTTTATTAGCTCATCCAAGATTGCACGAAATGATCTCTTGATGGGTTGTTATTTATGTGAATGAGGATAGTTTATGTGTTACAAGCAATAACCGAGTGTGGTTGAGTCGATAACAAAGTTGGGTCGTTATTTTGGCCTCCTATATAGTTCCCGTTCCAACACTCGAAACTTAGTGCTGAGTGAAGTAGAAGTAATTGCCTCTGTAACGGCCTAAAACGTTTTACGGAGCAACGATCAGCTCAATACGTTGTTAATGTGAATCCTAATATCAAAATAGAAGTGATCTGTCTACCTCTTGATCTTCGACGCCCATAATGATAAATAACTTACATTTAAACTTGGATAAAAAGCTTTTACAGAAAAAAAGATACAGTTACACCTTCAGGAGTGTTGAAATACAATAACATTAAAATAATATCAGCGATAAAGTATAGGGGGGTAGTATAGAGAATATAAAGAATGTCGTTAACATCTGACACAGATAACTTTACAGTACAAATTACAGAGTAAACGAAAGAAAAGTTACGTTTCGCCTGATCTTCAAGGATTTTGGCACCGTTTTTTTCTAAGAGAAATCTACAGTTTACGACAGTACTTGAAATATTATTATAGTTTATATAGCCATTTAGATGTGAGCAAACGAGAGCTTGAATATTGGCTGTGCCTGTAAAGGATTCGGGGCTTCTTACCGGGTAAGCGCTTCGGAGATAAGCTTAGTAGAAAAATATTTATGAATCGGAAATATGGTACAGCTACTAAAATCAAACGCAATTCCGCAGCAATTTGCTGTATAGGCAGGCACAAAACAAAACTGCTATGACCGAAATTCGTCGCATATTTGTACATTTTCGACTCCCCGCAACCAGATTTAGCCCACTCACCGAGAGAAAACCATTTGCATAAACTATTTAGCGTGTGTAAACGCTAGAATAAATTGCTGATAGCCGTGGATTATTCAGCGCTTAACTTCATTATGGAATTGTCAAGTTTGTATTTCCGCTTTGTAAATAAGAAGCAGCACGCCCTTCAGGCGTAGAAACAACGATATGGCTGTGGTTCACCACAGCCATATCGTTGTTATAATGCTACCCTTCAGGGTAGCATTTTGTATCGTGTACTACTCAGAGAGTTCGCTGTTGTTTCAAGCTTATTCCCTAGAGGTGTGTAATGTAGGCTGTTACCTTAGAAGCAGACTCGCTCGTTCGACTCCATTTATGCGAAATTCAGGTCGTAGCCATCGCACTTTGCGTCTTCTAAAAGGATTTAAATTTGACTACGCTTTGGAAGCTCTAAGGTGAGTATTTCACAAAAATCACGGTAAAGGGAAATGGCACTTTTCAGCTTTTTCGCCAACTTCCTACTGAATGAATCTTTTTGTTCGTTCACGTTCGATTAAGTGTTAGAATGGGGACCATAACCAGTCGTATTATACTCGGATTTAATTATACCTCTCCTTTGTGTTCCTTCAAATGACTGACCGTCAATCGAGAGCAGACGTCTTGAAAAAGTATTAAAAAAGAAATCCAATTTCTTGATTCATGCAAAAGTTGATCCCGCCTATTCAATTGCTTGAAAGCGAATTTAATGGATTTCATTGATTTTCGCTTGCTCACCGTTTGAGGCTGGGTTAATGCGAAGGAACATGGGTTGGATTTATCGTAGTTCACGGCTCAATTCATTCAATATAAGCTCTGCTAAGCTTCATTTTCAAACTAAATCCAGTCTCTAAAGTTAAATTGTACTCGAACAATGGTTGTGTTTATTGCCAAAACCATCCCAAACCGACATACGAAATGATTTCTTTCAAGAATGAGAAGAGAATAAAGAAATTTTAAAAAATTGTAAGCATGTGTAAAGTTCGTACTCTTAGGTAAGTACATAAATGAAGGTGTAATATACAGCAGTCATAAATTTTCTAAATTACTACCTACCTACAGTAGTGGAGTGAAGTATTAACGCCAGCAACGATGGCTTATTCAAGCCTATTTAGGTCGGGTCAATGGGTAATCGTGACTTTTCGTGTCGCTCCTGCTGCGAGACCGCTGCCACTTAAGAATGTGCCTGATGCCTATAAAGACGTCGCGCGACTCTAACACGTCGTCAAATATTATCACAACTAGACAATTTTATGTTTATTACTCTATTGGTTTGTTTGCGATATAAAAAACCACCAGATACTGTATTAAAGCGCTTCGATACCACCAGCCGACATACTAAGGACCTTATTGTGTACGCACAAAAGTTTCGCAGATTTATATGGTAATTATGAACCTACGTTGTTTGTGCCATAAAGACGAAAAAGGAAAAACCCTGGGAGAATATAAACGAAATATTGTGAAATATATTATTCGGGGCTCGTGTTACGACTCTGAAACAACTAAACAGCTATTTCAGGAGCCGGTTGTGTTTTCAAAAAGTTATTTTCAGTTTTTGCTGTACGCTGGGGCTTTATTATGCATATACTTCCAATTTATTTCAACGCTCACCACAACCTAGGAGTGAACTATTTTAGTTATGAAATTTTTGCAAAGAGTAAGTTCGTACTTACATAGTACGTTTATAGAAATACCACGTTTTTATGAATGGCAGACAGACCCACGCCCCCATGTCTCAAATGCTTGGACGAATACACGGGACACGTAACTCGGACGATCTCGCCTTTACCCCCGCTCGCCACGTGTCAGCCTTTTTGCCTAACAAGCAAAATTGTTGCGTCAGTGTTGACACGACCACTACGTTGATTCTCAAGACAAGATAATGCAAAAAAATGACAAAATGCGCCGTATTATTTTGTAAAAACTACAGTGATCGCGTAACTAATATTTCTTTTCACCTGTGAGTACAATTTTATGCCGATAAAGTGGCTAATTTTTCATAAAACTAATAAAATTGAATATAATTTTTGCTTATATGATGCCATATTAACGAGTACTCAATTTTTTCTGCAATGTAACTATATTTATGACTTACTGAAATGAGTCGGGTTTTACCGTTCTTTTTTCATTCGTTCAGTGTTCGTTCATTACAATTCTTTCAAATAGGGTTTGAAACTATCGATGAAAAATATCGATGTAAATGAACGAACGAATTTATTTTCACTCTTAGGTTTCCAACTAATCCATTAAAAAAAAAGAGAATGGGTGAAAGCAGTACGCAGAGAACAGGCATGGATTCCAAAAAAACATAGCAGTATATGTAGTATACATTTTGAACCAGAGTGCTACAACAAAAATTTAAAAAAAAGCAAAAGACTCTGGAAAGATGCTGTTCCTACATTACACTTGCCTGAATTTGTAAGTAGAGCTTGAAATGCCGTTATGCAATTTTCATATTCATCATCATCAACAGATTGTCAGGACAAGGTTACTATGTATAAAAGAAAGTTTTAAAAAGTGAAATCGAAACTTTTTTTTAAATCTCGGTATGAAGTTCGCCGGGTCAGCTAGTTACTTATTGACCGAGCGAGCGAAGCGTCTCAGTTGCGAGATTGGCCAAAAATGCTTTTGTCCGGCTGTCTGTCTGTCTGTCAGTAATCGCCTACAGTTCTCATTTATCAACCGATTTGGACCAAAATCGGCACACAAGTTTCTTGATTTATTAAATTTTTTTTTGTCGCAATTTCGTGCACGTGGTTGGTGTTGATTCTTTAGAAGAACAACTGGTGGGTTTTTGCTTTTCTCCAATTAAATGCGGTTTGAATGTACAAATACTGCGTTTATTGACAAATTTAGAAAAATGTAAAAATTAAGGTGTGCACAGCACAAAGGGTCCGATTTATATTAATGTTGGTATTGATATTAATACGATTTGCTAAGTTTATCACAACCATTGTTAAAAATAGTGTCTTTAAATTGCTTCATCATTAAAAAATTAACTAGGCAAGGCGCAAGTAAATCTTACGCATGTAGTGTTACGAGTTAAGAAACCAAATCATTGTAAAGTAAAATTATAAAAATCCTTTCGTTGCCAGCTCCCAAAGTCTCAAATTACCGCAATACCAAACTTGAACATTCAGATTTGACAAACCTGAGCACATACTCCAGGGTCTGATGATAGGTAGCACTGATGAAGAGGATCTCTGAAGCTATTTTTAATTGTTGTAAAAGTGGCTTATGGTTACAATGACATGTCTATGTAAAATTATCAAGTAAAATGTTTAATGCCTAAGTTTATTTCCTTGTGATTTTCCATTATTATTATATCATCAACCCAGGCATCATCTTACCTTACTACAATTTCAAATTTAATAAAGTAGGTACCTACCTAATTCAACTCCTTCGTTTCCCGTCATTCATTAATTTTTATCGATACTATTTCATCGAATGCGTCAATCACTAGTGTCAATTTACAATAATTGTTAGACAGTGACAACGCTATATGCAGAACTAATGCAGCAATAGATTACTCCTCCCGAGCCCCGCAAAAAGTGGTCGACGGTGTTTTCATACTTTTTTCGAGCATGACGTGTCCCGTGTATTCGTCCAAGCTCAAATGCCACCAAGCTCGTCCTTCAATAGTGCGGGGGTGTTTCACGAATCAACATAGACCTGCCCACGCCATATTAATACTGGCGATAAATAACCATGAATGAACTTATTGAAAGTGATAACAACGAAGATGATGCCGATATATTTAAAAGATACAACCAGATAATTTGAAATAGAACGAGTATCTGTACTTAGAATGTAAATGAAGCCTCCCAAGCTCTAAACAAGATCAAATGTACACATTGGAAATTGGTAACTTGATCGTGCGTGGGTAAACATTTATTCTGGTATACTTTGATTATTTACCTTATCCTACATATTATTAAAATATGTGAAACTTTTTAACATTTGCTAATTAGATTTTTGTTGCTCGTCCAAGTTCTGCCCCAGAGACTTGGCCTACATTATTCCTGCCTTGAGTTTCTCTCCACCATCTTCTTTCAAATAGGCTATTTGTTTAAGATGAATAATAAAACTTCCGTGCTAAGAAATTCCAGGAAAATTTAATTTTTTGAATTTGTGTCTTGTCTACCTCTTCTGAACGCCAATCCTACGCTTACAGAAATCAATCCAACTGATATGAATCCCTGTTCAAAGGATTCGTTATAGCAGCTTTAAATGTTCGTGAGTACAAGACGAATTAAGTAGGTACCTGTAGAGCTACAAAGAGAGAAATGGCGAGATATCATGAAGAGTGCTACAACCCCTGATGAAAATTATAATATTTCGGTAATTCACGACCACGATCGCTCTGCAAAGTGTGAAACAACTAAGAAGAAGATGCATTTAGATTAGAATAACAAAACGGAAACGGAAAACTCACTTTCATCTGATTGCGGCGCTGATAAGATGGCACTGTGTTTCTTCTTGACCTCTTCGACATTCGCCTGGATCTTGTCTATCATAACTCGTATATCCTCCACCTATAAACAACAACAATATCATTGATAAAGTTATTTATAAATAGGAATTCGTAACTCTGTTCCATTTTCGTTCTCGAAAATCATATTGAATAGTTCCGTATGGTTCGTATGTGAATTGAAACTTTACACACATGAGTTAATTGGTAAGTAAATGGAAAAATCTCCGAGCAAGTATCTGCCGTGATTACTACGTTACATTTTAAAAGATTATACGTTCCGTTGCGCTAAAGTGCGGTAAGTGAGGCACTAGGGTAAAAAAGGGTCATATTTTAGCACTCCGGTTAATTACTTATCAGGCTGCTAGTTTTTACGATGCAGTTCGCAGTTTATCTTTGCATCGGGCTTAGCGACCCTGGGTCTAGTCGGGGAGGCGGCGCGGCGGTTGGCAACCGGCCAGTTCTACTAAACACGAAGACCTACTGAGAGACTTCTGGTGCGTGCTTGTCTATGTATATTTCATGAGATATTTGAGACGTAAAGTATAACGCAGTTCAGTAACGGCAAATAATTACGGATTATTTTGTCGTCGGTCATGGCTGGTTTCTTATAAATCAAGGATTTAAAAAAGACTACTTCCTAAAACTCAAACAAGGATTCGTTTAACATGATTCGAATTGATTGATATAAAATTATAGGAAGTAAACGAGACCCGGACATTACCAATAATATCCGTTAATCAACATCTACCTAACATTTAACATCTTTTTTTAATTCACGAGGACGGAATGAAATCCTACTATTCTATCCTACTAATATTATAAATGCGAAAGTTTAGATGTTTGTGTTTCAATCACGTCGAAACTACTGAACCAACTTGGATGAAACTTGGCATATATGTAGTTCATAACCTGGATTGACATATAGGAATAAGAATATGAATAAAATATATTTATTTGTAACGAAAACGATGGGTAGGTACATAAAAAACACACAAACAAAGAAATAGCAAAAGGAAAACAGATATAACACAATACATGTAGGTAGCAGACTAAAACAGAAAAACGGAAAAATAAAACACATAAACATAATATAGGCTACTTTTTATCTTGAATAATTAACAGGATCTACAGGATAAAATGAAAAAACGGGATTAGCAGCGCCAATTATTAGCAAGAGGATGATGTCATGTCACGTCAATTTTGACAGGACGTAGTACTACCTCTTTGGTCTAACGACTAACGTTTGACATTCGAGTACGGGTTCGGTGTAATGTCAAGTTTCTCAAAGAAGTATCCGCTCGTTACACGCACAGATAATATACTGTACACGGAAACGGTACTCGCGTACGAAGTCGCGGGTAACTGCTAGTAAAATATAAAAATATCGGTAGCTTGGCACTGAAATTTTCTTTTCTTTCTACACTTGTGGTAAATATAAGGCAAGCAGCGTAACCGCCCCTTTCAGGCTCACTTAAGCTTAGTTTAAGGGATCACTGGCAGTATTCCAACCGGAGAACAAACGTTGCTTGTTTAAGTTAACTGGTGAATCAACTGAGATATTTACAAACCTAATTAGGTTATATCCATTAAAAGAGATAAATAATTGCAATATAATTACACATTTAATCATTACTCAGCAGGAAAATGGAAACAGTAAGTTAGCCATTCTTCTTGAGATTATAGGCATGCAATACGGCCATTTATGAAGTCAACTGATTCCATCTAAGATTAGTTCTGACGTAGACCGACATTGATTTGCATTTAACCTCTTACGTAACCTACTGCAAGTTAAATATACCTAACGAGATAAATTATTATGCAAAATGTACCTACATAATAACAATGATTTAATTTTTAATTTTTCTGTCAACGGGAAAAATTTGTGTAATAGGGGCGAGGTAAATATGAGGATAATGTTATAAAATAACACACCTACCCATAAAATATTTTTCTGTGACTCAACAATAAGTGTCTCTTGGGTAGTACGCTGGAGTACACTTGGCGACCGTGATTCGCTCCACGATTGACAAGCAGTTAAAAACATTTTCCTTGAGCTGCCACACTCACGAACATACAACTTAATCTTATTCATTAGAGATATTTTCGGGAAGGTAAAACATAGAAATATTGCAGATGAGTATTATTGTGAACTACGAGTTGGACATAGAGTTGGTTGGCATTTTCGGTCCGCAGGCCACGGCCGCGCCGCCCGCCGCCGCCGTCGGCTTATCAAATCAGAACTGTCTCCTTCAAGGGTATTATTATTTAAGCTTTTAGGGACTTTCTGTTCTAATGAATAAACCGAACCGTCTAGACAAAAGTGGTTACGTTGTTTGTTCCGGCAATTGAAACGCCTATTTTCAGAAATCGATATCGGGTTCAATTTATCTTAGGCTATTCTTGTCTAATCGGGCAAGTCTGTATCTGAGAGTAAAGTTCAGGGACGGATAGGGGTCGATACCAGACGCGCACAGATCGCGGCTCTTCACTCGCGAATCGACAATTAATCAGATTACCGCGATAACCACCATCGGTAAACCAGCGTTCTGTTACAGACCCATTCTCGAACGAAAAGCCTACACATTGATTTATCAGAATGTCGTTGTACCCACGTAATAAGTTGCATGAGTATAAATGGAAATATAGGATGAATACTTGACTTGATTCAAAAATTCTAACATGTAATTTCAGAGTTTTTGGAAGCTTACTTATCCCTGTGATAAGTGCAGTCATATTAGACCACTAAATACAGATGTCATATCAGGGTAGTGAATACGCTATGCGTCCAAATCGGTATCAAACTAAACCCGCCAACAACAGTCAAGTTATTATTTTCAAAACTAGTGACTAAGTTTCAGAAGGTAGCCAACAGCCAACCCTACAATCTATAGATACTAACGTATCAAATTATGATGTGCTGCATTAGTTTAGTCAACGAATAGAATTACTGTGATAAAGACTATTATGACTACGCTATTAGCTACGATATAGCGAAGGAATGAGATTATTAACCTGCGCCCAAGATGGGTTCCTTGAGAACTACGCCCATCATAGCTATTAATAAAGCGTAAATAGCTCCTACACAAAACAGTCCGCTAGCTTACTGAGTATTATGACTTGAAACTTGATAAATTCAGCTATTACGATATATATAGCTCAAAAGAAAATCTTCTTTTTCTGGTCGAGAAACTCGGATAAAGAACTAAGGTTCAAATTACAACACAAACCTTCACTGTTTTACTTTGACCCATCATTTCATATACATGACAAGTGGTAAACACATCACCGCTGCTTTTTCAAATACTTGTAACATAACTCTAACCAACTCTACTCAAACCAACAGAATATAGAGATGAAAATATACACAAACCTAGGAAATGGTTAACGAGTAAGCAAACGTGAAACATGAAGCAAAATGAGTTGCTAACGAAGCACCCACAGATGAGAAGTTAGATTAGAGTAATGAAGTAGTAGTAGATTCAAATGAATAGAAAGCTATGGATGGCTTTTCAACTGCTGATGGTATTTAATGAATGATTATGAACAATGATATAAGAGAAGGGAATACATATATTAGTAATGTAATGTAAAGAAATAAATATGTATTAAGACAACTAGCCTTTAGTTTCACTTAACAGATCTACTACAACTATAATATTCAAGCTTTTGCATATAATCTCACATAATTAATGCAATAAATAAACTGTCTACTGAATTACGCTGTGGTTTCCACAGTTCCGTATGTTTATTCATTTTTGAATGAGTTGCTATTCATTACAATATTTTCAGAGGCTAATAAATCTATTTTAGCCCTATTATCTGCCTCTTTACGTCTATTTATTTTAGCTAAAATGGAAGTGGGCAGGACATAATGTAGACTAGAAAACGCTAGGTGGACCAAACGCGAGACAGAGTGGATCCCACTGGAAGGGAAACGGACACCAAGAAGAAGGTGGAAGGACTTCTTAAAGAAGAAAAAGAAGAATAAATGCATTTATTTACGACAGCAAATGATGGATATAAGAAAAATAAAGAAATAAAAACTATGATTAAATTATTACAAACGAAACTATAAATACACAACGTTACGGACCGGATTGTATGAGGAAGGAGATTGGTCGACCGAAGGTACAAGTATGTTAAACATATTCTTGATAGGTCAGTGAATTAGAAATTGATTTGTTTGATCATCATTATCTCCGAATGCGATGTTGCCAGACTGCGCGAACCCACACTAAAGAATTTGCGCGAAATTCATGGATGGTAATTGAGTTTCCCTATATAGTGCGTCTGCGTAATTGAATTTTGTAATCAACTACCAGTACGTGAAAGTACATCGATGACGTGAAACGAATTATTTTTTCTTTCAGAACTGGGATACGAAGTAATAATCGAATATTGTGTCACATATTTATTTGAGAGAATTATGAAACGATGATTTTCCTTTCGCTACCTACACCATTTCATACAAAAAAGAAGTTTTGTGATGGTAAATAACATCCAAATTTAAAAAAGTGTTTCATAGGCTAGTACTCGCGCTGCTCGAAGATCGAATGAAATCTGTCTGCCTACACATAGGTTTTTTTTGACGCTCTTCATAGTTCTTTGGAGTCTTTATAGTTTCAAACTTCAAGATTGTTTCAGAATACAACCTTGCAGAAAACTAAGCAACGCAATATGCCGACAATTTTCACAACCACATCATCAATCAACAACACGAGTAATCAAAACACAACACGTCATATGAAGCTTTAGATTTACAATGATTCCGTTTTCAGAATAATATCACTGAAAACAAAGCAAGTTCTACGTAGAAATATATGTGGCAGTAACGACGGTCCATGGCGTTAGCACATACATAGCCAACACTCATGATAACATGTAAATGAAATGCACGATTATGATGAATACTGAGCACAGGCTGAATATTTATGACAGACGTGAGATGTGCTCCGTATTTAATGAAAAGGCATGTGGGATTCACGTCACGGATGGAAACTGGCGAAAGGGCGTATTTTTGTTTGTTATTTAGGGTAAGATTTATGGAATAATACGGTTATGGTCCCATATACTTCGAGACTCGACTCCCGAAGAAGAAGATTACTGAGAATATATGAATTAGATAAGAAAAGAAGGTACACCTCTACTTACTAAAAGTGGTAGGTATAGAATGATATTGATCAAACAATATTCAGTATAGGTAGAGCTGTGCAATTCTAGTGTTCCACACTATCTGTGACATGGTATTGGTATAAAAATTCTTGATTGCTGTAACCTTCAATAGGTACATTAATAATTGTTTTTCACATGAACAACTTATGTATAGTATATAGAGCATTGTATGACCCTTTGAATTGCATAACGTGTGAATTGGTGGATCCATGTGCTGTAGCGTTAGTATATCTACCTGGTTGGCCTACTTAAACTGCAGGTAGATTGCATAATATTATAATGAATTTCAAGCAAGCGCTGTATAATTAAAGTTTAAATAAGTTCAGTTAAAACCATTGTAGTGACCTTTAATCATAGAATGAAAATAATGAAAACAAAAAATTTCCGGGCTTTATTAGTCTGCTCACCGATACAAAGAGCCTTGTAGCAAAAAAGTTTAACACCAACGGACATACAAATAAACTGGAGTTCCGTAAGTTTCAGCAGTTACAGATTTCTTCATGAAGAAAACTTAAAGTCGTTTAACGTTGCCATCTTCATAAAACTTTATCGAGGTTTTTATGACTAACAAAAAATGTGCAGATTTCTGCGACAGTTCAGCTCATAAACCACGGGATAAGAAATATTGATTAGTTAAGAGCCTACAATACTCCAGCTCAAATCCAAGTTTCACGGCCCATTCGTGCAGATACCGCGCCGCGCACTCGCAACTATCTCACTCGCACAGTTCATCACGCAGCGCAGAGGTCACGAGTCGACCGCACGATACAGTAAATACACAGTTATTGTACATCGTGACAGGCGTCACAGCTCAGTCGGCAATGGATCTGCCTTCCGCGCTGTGGGTCGTGGGTTCGTTCCCCACCAAGAACAAACTTTTGTGTGTGGCAAAACATAGATGTTTGTTCTATGTCTGGGTGTTACTATGTATAATAAGTATGTATTTACAAAAAAAAAGTATATAAGTATTCAATCAGCATCTAGTTCCCATATCACAAGCTTTGCTTAGTTTGGGACTGGAGGCGTCGTGTGAAATGTCCATGAATATTTATTATTTATTTATTTATTATCTAGTACCGAGGTATGGATATAAAAAAATTAATTATTGTACAAATATACTAAAGCGCCGTAAGTAGTTATGATACACAGTTATTGTACACCCAGTAGGTATAGAAATAAAGTGAAAGGAATATTGCAGAAAAGTGGTCCATAGTTGGCCACTTTTTCTAAGGCCTGGCCTGTGGCATGGCTTCTGATCATGCTAAATAATTTGTATTATGGAATGGACACAGTAGTAAAAAACAAGGAGAAATCAGAAAATTTTATTGTTTTTCAAGAGGGAGATCTCGATTGTATTTTGTTTGTTACCTCAGAACACCGTTCGCTTCTCTCACTCGATCAGATCATCATCATCGCTTCAGATCAAATGGGTTGTATGCTTATTCGAAAAATGGGAAACCTCAGGAGGAAGCTTATTCCACATCTTATATGAGAAATATCTCGCCTATTTCCATGCATTTCTTTATTTACATGCACATCATCGGGTGGGTAGAATGCTTGTTTGCCTACTCATCATCAGGTGGGCTGAACGCCTGTTTTCATACACATCATCAGGTGGGCTGAACGCCTGTTTGCCTACACATCATCAGGTAGTGCTGATTACGGAAATGGTTCTATTTTGAAATCCAAGATGGCGGGCATTGATTTTTTTGAGAAAAGTGATATGGGTGTCGTTTTCAGGATATTTTGGGGTGCTGATTACGGAAATGGTATCTATTTTGAAATCCAAGATGGCGGACATTGATTTTTTTGAGAAAAGTGATATGGGTGTCGTTTTCGGGATATTTTGGGGTGCTGATTACGGAAATGGTATCCATTTTGAAATCCAAGATGGTGGACATTGATTTTTTTGAGAAAAGTGATATGGGTGTCGTTTTCGGGATATTTTGGGGTGCTGATTACGGAAATGGTATCCATTTTGAAATCCAAGATGGTGGACATTGATTTTTTTGAGAAAAGTGATATGGGTGTCGTTTTCGGGATATTTTGGGGTGCTGATTACGGAAATGGTATCCATTTTGAAATCCAAGATGGTGGACATTGATTTTTTTGAGAAAAGTGATATGAGTGTCGTTTTCGGGATATTTCGGGGTGCTCATTACGGAAATAATATCCATTTTTAAATCCAAGATGGCGGACATAGATTTTTTGAGAAATATGGGTGTCGTTTCAGGATATTTTGGGGTGCTGATTATGGAAATGGTACCTATCCATTTTGAAGTTTTTGTTTATGAATCGATTGCTTTTAAAATCGATATCTGAGAGTCCTCCTCAGCCATTATTATTATTACCCATATAACTTTTCTCAAAAAATCAATGTCTGCTATCTTGTATTTCAAAATGGATACAAGTTTTGTAATCAGCACCCCAAAATATCCCGAAAACGACACCCATATCACTTTTCTCAAAAAATCAATGTCCGCTATCTTGTATTTCAAAATGGGTACAATTTTCGTAATCGGCACCCCAAAATATCCCGAAAACGACACCCATATAACTTTTCTCAAAAAATTGATGTCCGCCATCTTGGATTTCAAAATGTATACCATCTGTAATCAGCACCCCAAAATTTCCCGAAAATGACACCCATATCACTTTATTCAAAAAAATCGATGTCCGCTATCTTGGATTTCAAAATAGACACTTTTTCCGTAATCAGCACCCCAAAATATCCCGAAAATGACACCCATATCACTTTACTCAAAAAAAATAAATGTTCGCCATCTTGGATTTCAAAATGGATACCATTTCCGTAATCAACATCTCAAAATATCCCGAAAACGACACCCATATTACTTTACTCAAAAAAGTCAATGTTCGCCATCTTGGATTTTAAAATGGATACCATTTCCGTAATCAGCATCCCAAAATATCCCGATAACGATACCCATATCATTTTATAAAAAAAAATCAATATCCGCCATCTTGGATTTCAAAATGGATACCATTTCCGTAATCAGCACCCCAAAATATCCCGAAAACGACACCCATATGACTTTTCTCAAAAATCAATGTCCACCATCTTGGATTTCCAAATGGATACCATTTCTGTAATCAGCACCCCAAAATATACCGAAAACGACACCCATATAACTTTTCTCAAAAAATCAATGTCCGCCATCTCGGATTTCAAAATGGATACCATTTCTGTAATCAGCACCCCAAAATATCCCGAAAATGACACCCATATCACTTTATTCAAAAAACTCGATGACCGCCATCTTGGATTTCAAAATGGACACTTTTTCCGTAATCAGCACCCCAAAATATCCCGAAAACGACACCCATATAACTTTTCTCAAAAAATCAATGTCCGCCATCTTGGATTTCAAAATGGACACCATTTCCGTAATCAGCACCCCAAAATATCCCGAAAACGACACCCATATCATTTTATTCAAAAAAATCGATGTCCGCCATCTTGTATTTCAAAATGGATACAATTTTCGTAATCAGCACCCCAAAATATCCCGAAAACGACACCCATATCACTTTTCTCAAAAAATCAATGTCCGCCATCTTGGATTTCAAAATGGACACCATTTCCGTAATCAGCACCCCAAAATATCCCGAAAACGACACCCATATCATTTTATTCAAAAAAATCGATGTCCGCCATCTTGTATTTCAAAATGGATACAATTTTCGTAATCAGCACCCCAAAATATCCCGAAAACGACACCCATATCACTTTACTCAAAAAAAATCAATGTCCGCCATCTTGGATTTCAAAATGGATACCATTTCCGTAATCAGCACCCCAAAATATGTCGAAATCGACACCTGTATCATTTTACTCGAAAAAGTAAAGTACACTGTCCTGGATTCGAAAACGTAGTAGGGGGAGATAAATTCTATCAGAATCAAAATGTTCCTTCATTCTGGCAAAATTCATGTTTCGATTCGAATGGCTCCAAATACTGGAGGTCGAATTCTGCTAATAGCGGAGATACGGCAAGGGGGCTACAATATCTCTGAGAGGAGAAGAGGGGGTTAATGCCCCCTCTGGAATTATAACTACTGCCCCCGTATTCCAATCTTTTCCTGTCAAGTTATATTTCACTGCCCAGTGTAATTTCTTCAGGTCACGTGGTACAATTTTGTACCACGTGATCATTCTTTATAGACACTCGACAGCAAAATATGCGCGAAAACACATCAAATGACGTCATGTCACTATTTAGTCACAGAATAACTATGAGTTAGTATGAACTGACCATGATTTAAAACTTTGCAGTTCAACTTTGCAGTTCAACTTTGATTGGCATACCCCTGCTGTTAGGTATAAGTAGGTCAATAAAAAAATGATATAGAGGGGTTGCAATATTTATTTTATTTTCTACAATCGTTTTATTACAATTCGTACAACAGTTCTATACACGTCACGTGATGTACCTACCGCATACCAACTTAGTAATTAGACTACAAATCTATGGTACTCATCCAATGAACGAACATGTCGAAACATCAAATTCGTTTGTCGTTTGCGCGTCGCAAACGCGTAGCGCAGCGCGTCGCGTATTCATAAATGCCTAAACTTGACGTCGTCAAATTTCAATACGGCCTCATAAGGTCCTAACCAAAATGCGTACCCGCGGGCACCCAGGTAGGTAAAAAACCTTTTATGACTCATTTTAGATACTTACTTCAATATATTATTCATGTTTTTAGCAATTTCTTTTCTCCAATCCCTTCTCTTTTTTTTGTATTGGTTATTTCCTATTTTACTTTACTTATAATTTAATAATTTTACGTATCTACGTAGGTAGGCGTGCGAGCAAGCGACGCGGGTTCCCTGTTCGACTGCCGGAGTTAGACTGAATCGGAGCGGTTGCGACGTCTCACGCGCAATATTTGAGAATTTAATTTCTTAAAATGCAAAAAAAAACATTTTAATAAATCTAAAACATATGATGTACGTGTATTGCTAAGTTGAATTTATATACAAAGTTTCAATAGTATAGGTAAAGTATTGACTGACTTCTGTGGTTTCTTAGATTGATTCAGAGGGAAGTTTGGGATTTTTTTCTATCGAGAAAATTTTTAGTAATCGTGTTTTCACATCATATGATGTATCACAAATATTCTCAACTGTAATATATATTTTTTTCAAAATGATTGATTCAATACTTTTAATGATATGCGGGATCAAAAATGAGAAATTGGGGTACTGTAAGCTCCCTTGTTAAGTATTAGCTCTTTCAAACTACTTTTAGAGATAATTTAATTTTACCTACAATACCTTTGTGATAGAAACCTCCTTATTTTATTTTTGTTGTTTTAATTACCAGTAGACCATAGAGCACCGTGAACATTCATGAATAAAAACTAAACCTCTGGGCGCTTTAATTAATCAGATGAAAGAGCGTCGGAAGCCCATTGGTGTACGGTGACCCTCAACAGAAGTTAAACTGACAAAAAATCTATGCTGGAGTCCGGATCAGTGCTTGAGCAGCTAATGGAATTCGGACCTTATATTCAAACTACCAGTAGATAAAATCCTGCGAGCACACGATTTGACGAGTAGTGCACGAGCTCTACATTATTTGTCGTTAGGTAAAGTTCTATGGTGCAGATGAAACTATAACTTTTACAGGCATGTAAGCCGACACGTAGAAGGGAAGCGAACGCCAGCTGCCACGTTGCAAGTACCAATATCGAGCCTGCCGGCCGGGATTTCCGCTATCCCCGTGCAATCCCCACTATCTGACGATATTCACTACTTCGCTCGAGTGGATCTCTGAAGACTGGCTTTGCTCGAATATATTTTGCTCACAAAGTCGCGATAAACTGTTTTCCTTAAAGAAACTCGATTTACCGTGTTGAATTTAAGATGTCTATTTATGTTGAGTGAGGTTAGCGAGCTTGAAAGTTTATCTAAGCTAATCAAGGTTTTTTTTTAGAGAAAAGGAAATTTATTATTCGAATAAACGTTGGAATTGGGGGATTTAATTACGCCATGGCGACTGACGTCACCAGTGACTCATAATATCGTACAGAGTAGATATCTGGTGAAGTACGGAGATATTAAGTTTCTAGGTGAAAATTTATTATTATTTTGAGAGTTGACACTATTTTGGTATTACTAGGAAAAGCTACGAACATTTGTCAAGTTCTATTTATGGAGCTTATTATATTCAATGACCTTGGATAAGTTATTGACTTCTCGTGCCATGGTTTCCAGAACCGGTAGAAGAAAGCGGGTTTTGAATTAAGTTCTTAACTTGTCCAATCCTTCTGCATCCTCAATACTCTGACATCTATTTCACATATTGTATTGTACTGTTGCTTAGATGAGCTAAGGGATATGTTTGACTATTGTGAGTTCCATGTTGATCTTTTAAGGATATTTTTACCGTACCTCATTGAAGAAGTCGTCCATGAATCCTCCTTCGACGGCGACGTTGACGTCATCGGGCCCGACGTCGTCATCGTCGCTTTGCGCCTGCATAAAGAAAACAATTCATCAGCCAGTGACAAGTTGACAACAGCACATAATCTTAATATCAGACATGTTACATATTTATCAGATATGGCATGACCGAGAACATATATATATATAAACAAAACGTAGTTGTTAGACATAAATGAATTGGTAATGAGTGCTCCTGGAAAAAGCATCTTCTTAATTTGTAGAGCAACAGTGACCCGCCATTGGGGGGCACTCGAATAGCAAAATGGAATCCACTTAGTTGAGGCAAGCTAGCTATTATTCAATTTGTTAGGACGCGCGGCACTGTACGCGTATCCACAAAGGCCGGTCCTACGTGTACGGTACGGAAACGTTTCGGGACTATCAAAATCATTTAATTTGATACAGTAATAAATTATAACAATGTTTCGCCTTTTTATCCGAGCACGCTTTTGTGCGTGAGCATCATAGAACCGTATCTGGATTTTATTTACATGGTAAAAGAACAGGAGATGCAAAGGGGCTATCGGAGTGATGATAAGTACTCCAACGCCCTTAAATGCCCGCGGCATCACTGCTGTGTTCAACAACAGCTCTGATAAACTTGCGACTGTTACGTATAAAAGTAAAAACATTTATGTGCTATTATCTTTATTCGCCCCAGGTTACCATGTTATTTTAAATTATACTCGTACATTCGGCTTAGAACAGCTGTTATTTGCTTCAATGTGATTACTTTTCCCCATTATCTTTTGATTATCAAATGACATTTCCATTATGATGACTCAACGTATTATTTACCAACACGATTATCAGATTACGTTTTATCAAATGTATGGAGCAAAGCAACGCTATATCAGTTGGATGGAACATTTGGGACTTGTAAACATTCTCTTCTTAGGTATTATTTAACATTATTATTTCATTGATATAGCATAATTCCCAAATCGCATTAGGGTTTATGTAGGTCACTATGGCAAGGGCCCACATAACATAATTTGTAAGGAAGTTGTAACAATAGCTGCTATTAGTATTAGCTGACCCAATTTATGGGGAGTTTTCACAGCTTACTGATAGCGGAAGCGCCGTTTTAGGGGCTGATAATGTGACAAGTTTATTCTACAATACATTTACTAAACAAAACTATCATCATCAACCCAGATAGTTTTTCTGCTGGACATAGGCCTCCCCCAAGATTCGTCACCGAGTTCAGTTTTTTTACATCCAGTGTTGTTATATTTCACAAATCGACGATGACCAATCTCAATGGTGTATTACATGTGGTGTGCGGTGTACGGCGTTTGTAGTGATTAGTCACTCACCACCCGATTAGAACTCAATCAGTCTCAGCTTACCAAGGCTTAGTCATCAAATCAACACATCATCATCTTAAGACGGAAACTGAATCACACGTTCAGCGAAACAAATCATTCAATTCCGATTTTGATTCATAGGAACTGGACGTAAGTGACAGTATCTAATGTTGTGGAACCATGTAAGTTAGGAATGCGACTATCTAAAATACAATTGCATCGGTAATTTATAAAATCATTTTGCAGAATGAATCGAGAATGTATAAAATCACTGAATATTTATCTCTTAGTTGACACACAAAGAAGGTAAATAAGTAATATGAAAAGTCAGTGTCAGGTTCAAAGGGTTATTTCTAGCGCGTAATTGCATAACATTTAATACAGCGCGCCCCTGCCTGCCTACACAACACAATCCTCCTAATTCAACTTAATCGCGTCGGATGGAACAACTGATTGTTTTTATGATTCTTCCGGGCGTGGAATCTCTATAAAAACTGTATTCGTTATTTCAATACGCTTTCACATAAATGAGTTTTTGCCCGTTTAGCGGAATATTTAAATTTAATTAAAACGGTACGCTGAGAGGCTCGTTTTTTCTTAGCGACCTGTGATAAATTTTTGCAACATTAAGCTGAATTAAGGAGTAAACTTAATCTTACTTCTGTCCTTTTTAATTTCAGCGGACCATTTACGTTTTTAATAGAGTAGGTAACCAAAACAGCAAATTAAATTCCCCTGCAGATTATTCTCATGAATCCAGGTCTGCAGAAATTGCGCGACCTTGGTCAAGGCCGGCACCCGACACAGATAACGGGCTCACCGGATTACCATAAGTCACCTCACTGGGACTCTAATTCTGTGTGACAGGTTTATCTCTGGCGCATAACGTTGAAACGAAATTACAAAGAGGATAGGAGATGGAACGAGCAAGAGTACTCTTAATTTAACCCTAGTCTACTGCAAATGGTGCCATGGTATATTATGGTACTTACGGAAACCTAGTATCAGGTGGGATCAGACAGAACTATAAAACTGTTGTTTATTTATTTAAACAACCTGTTATATTTCCTGGTTCAATGAATTGCCTTCTATTGCTGATGCAGAAAAATCCGACACCCGTGAAAAAAGCATTTTATAGAAAGTAGGTAAATAAATAAATAAATAAATATTCAGGAACATTTCACACAACACCCTCTAGTCCCAAACTAAGCAATGCTTGTATTGTATGCTTGTAGGTATATATGTATTATCTTTGCAGAAGCGGAAAATCATTTTAAAATACCAAATTCAACATTCGAATACTAGTACCTGAAAATTCGTTTAAAGGGCGTGGATGTTTTCCCGAGAAATTGTATTGATCCAGCAAATATTTGACAGAATTTCGTTAGCGAACAGTGAAATAAACGAGAGCACGAAGCAAATTCCATAAATCAAACGCACACATCAATAGCAAGGTTGTTAATCAAGCCCGCACATGGAACTATTCGATGTAGTGATGCCGTGGAGTAGTGGCAGAAAATTGGAAGTCACGTCACGTATTTCAATCGAACCAGATCTGATAACGTCAGCGGTGGCTTTCTGACGCAAGTCTGTCTGGCAAGAGATCGTTTTAGGGCTTCGAGTAGAATTTCATGCAACAATAACAAGCTTGTTTTAGGGTGCCTGTTTCAGGCTTTTGAAATTCGGCAGAGCAATCTTTTGATGCGTTAAATGACAACTCAACTATTTTATAATAATTTTTTTATGTAGGCCATCAGCAGTATTGCCTGATTTTAGTCTATGATAGTTTAGAACATGAGTAAGAAAAGGAATAGCAGCCTACTAGGTATTTTATACGCAAGAACTTAAATGTTATCGCATAACGAACGTCTGTTTCGCTGTCGCAATCGATAACGAAGAAAACTTTCGAGAGTAGTTCCGCTTCCACCAAGGCTTCCCCGGCAACATTGATAAAATATAAAAGTTTAACGAGTTAATTGTGTTTGTTCGTATATTATTTGTCGGGGTTTAATTAAACAAGCGGCAAGCCACAAGGGCATCCGGGGCGGGTAACGGAATCCGGGTAAAACAGTTAAGCTCGTTACGTGTGTTTCAATTAATCAAATGAGAGTTGCGGCGATTTCTGAGCAATCAGGATGGCAATTTTTTCTTCATCTAACATTTCGAGTTTACATAGATTCCTACTTCATTATGTTACTAGTAAAAGGCAAATTAAACTGATTTGTTTTAAACCTCCATCTTAAAGGATACCATACACGATAACGAATTTAAAGTAGGATTTATTGGATGTTACGCAACCAGCAATGTGGCGTCCTTCACCTTCGCGCAAATCCTTTCTTCTCTCGCTCTGGGGAAACGTAAGCGTAACCTTCAAATAGATCTAACCAGAGAGAATTCTAAATTCAGCTCAGTTGGCCGACGGAATTGACTGATGCTATAGGTTCGCTACGTAATTGGGATTTTTCGTATTCGAATACTAACAGAACTTTTCACTGTAAGAAGAATACAAATGTTATCAATATGAAAATAATTGAGCAAAATCATTTAGTGAGCATTACGTATGAATAACAGAGGAAGTGAAATCAAAACTTGAAATTAACTAGAAATCAAACTTAAATTGGGCAGAAACCAAGCCAAAAACAATGAAAATGACGTAATTTAACGGCAGGCGGTTGCACGGAAAAGCGGAACCGCCTAAACACAACGACCTTGCATTAACTGGTTGTAGTGCTGGTTGTAAACACAAGGTTTCACTTAAGTAAACCGTATTGATTGCTAGCAAGCAGTCAAAACTTAGAGATAATAGTGAAAAATAAAGCCAATAAATAATAGTGCTCAGTGAGGCAGGGCCTAATTCTGATGTGTGCATATCCTAAAATTAGGCTATTTTCTATGTAAAATTACGTAAAAAAAGATTTCGTATTCTGTTGGTACCATCCTAAACCTAAATTTAAAGTGACAGCTCTAAACTTAGGTTAGTTACTCAATTTAGTCAAAAATAGCCATTTTGCTATTCTGTTGTTCAATATTTTAGGTTATTTATGTGTAAATTTAGAAATGTCAAGCTAATTTTAGTCAACACGTCAAGAGGTGTCGACTAAGGTTAGAGTGTAGTGAATTTGTGCCAATTTTTGCTCAAAATATGATGGAACCTGTGATTGCTGGTCCTATAGAAGCCTCGGCAAGGTTAATTTTCGGTAAGTGACCTACCCAATTTTGTTTATTCTATTTTTCACACTTCCGCTGAAAACGACGCAGTTTATAAAGACCAAATGTATGTTTATTGCAGATGTGGATGAAAGCATGGACTGAACAAGAAGTATTGGCAGAAGATGACGGTACTTCACACCGGGACAGCTTCTTATTTTGTACCAAGCACAAGTCCAAACCTGTATGGAGTACTGCTCTCATCTTTGGGATGGCTCGGCCAAATACCAGCTTGAGGCCTTGGAGACCATTGAAAGACGAGCCAAAAGGCTCATTGGAGCCTTTACCTTTATTGGAGCAACGATACGCTGGTTGAAGCTAAGCTCCTGAGCCTCGAACATCGGCGAAAAGTTGCCAGTCTTTCGGTCTTTTATCGGATACATTTTGGAGAGTGTGCGTTAGAACTCCATGAGTTAGTTCCCCCATCCCCATTCCATCATCGGACCACCAGACGTACGGAGACGCGACACCCATACATGGTCGACATGCCACCAGTCCGCACCAAGCGCGCCGCCTCAACATTTATCCTGAGGACCGCCAAGGAGTGGAACTCTTTGCCGGTGTCTGTGTTTCCGAACACTTACAATTTGAATGTTTTCAAGAGGAGAGTGAATAGGTTTCTTCTAGGCAAATGTGCTACATCGTCGACCGCATCGTCACTTACCATCAGGTGAGATTGCGGTCAAACGTTTGTCTATAATATATAAAAAAAAAATGAGCACAATACTGATTTCCTCCATGAGGCAAGATTAATAATAATTTCAAAGGAGATTAATAAACTCTACATATTTTGCATAATTTTTTTTAATCATAATAATTATAGGTAGGTAGGTAAGAAGGTAACAAAGTACACAAGTATTCTAAGCGAGGGCTTTCCGTTGATGGACAGCGACGACTAGAGGGGGGCTGTTAGGTGGTGCCGGTCTTTCCGCGTCCATAGAGGGCAGCATAGGGTGGTTCAGGTGTTCCCTGAAAAAATAAAACGATAGGTAAATCTCATCTGTACCAATGTACAAAAATATATTCAAAGCTTTCATTACAAATACCAAATACAAATTTAAATATGTATAATCTTAATCTTATTATTTAGTAACATTGACATAATTTAGATCATTAGATGTATTTAATTGACTTTTTGTGCCTGTGTGTAATTTTATTAATTATTGTAATTGGTGTTAACCGTAGTAATTAATAATAATGTATAATAATCCAATTCTAGGTCGCTAAAGCCATTTGAAATAAAATAATGTAACTTACATGCTGCTACTCTTCTGCTGTCCTGCTACAACTAAGTAAGTTGAGCTCCCCTGCCAGCATCGCCTAAAATCCTTGGTCCTTGCATCTGCCTGGTTATCTGAAAAAAGACTAAACCATCAGAGGGCTATTGCAAATAGGCAGCTACATAGATTATAGGTACCTGTCTAATAGATCAGATGCAGAACCTGAACTGCAGGACAGTGGAGGCAGCGCGGGCGCCGCGCTGAGTTCAGCGCGGATTCCTTCGCTCACTGATCGTCGTCGGTACCTACCTACCTACTTATCTTGGACCCGTCTTTGAAAACAAACATAAAAATGTAACATCTCGGTAGGTTACGTACCTCGCGCCATTTCTTTGTTTGTGAGTCTCTCCACCATCCAATCTTTTTGTTTAGGGTTTGATCTCTTTCGACGCGGTTCACCTGAAGGCTGCTGCATTAGGCATTTAGGCGATCACCAGATTTCACATAATTGCAATGCAAATGAAAAATTAAAATACCTACGTAAACAAAACAAGGGCTGCCCGATGACCGTTTCGCATTCTCCCCAAGTTTTCCCAGGGTGAATATTTCGTTTTGAAGAGTTTGCAGCATTTCGTATGTTTATCACAAGAAAGTATATCAGTCCAAGGACGAGAACACCTAGTTCACGCAGACGAAGTCACAAATAACAGCTAGTGGTAAAATAACCTGAAAAAATCCAAAGACGCATCCTGGAAATAATACTCTGAATCCCAAAATTTTACCAAAACAAACTCGCGCTGGCAATGCTGCCAAAAAAAAAACAAGAAATACTTGCTTACCATAGACAATAGGGCGCCATCTAGCGGCGAGTAGCGGAAAAGTGAATGAAATGAACGAGTGTTTTATGTAGGTTTATGTTATCTGTGAACTCAATTTAGAAACGTCAGAATCAAGTATTTCGATGTTCTAAATTTGGTAGGACGCACCATCCGAATAACTCTTAGGTTTTTCTAAACTAAAATTAGAAAATTTTAGGATTTCTAACTAGTTAGTTGCTAAACAACAGAATCGCGGCCAATGTAGTTAGTGGTTACCATTTTTAACATCAGGTCCTACTCCTTAAATAGGTAGTTGTAAAAAAATTGTTTTACTAAGCATTTAGACCCAGCTGACGTTCTTTGTCTTGAAAAACGTATACAATAAGCTTTGATTGTAGAAGGCTCAGGCTCACCTGTTAGAAGAAATGTCTAGGTTAAAAATGTACAAGAAACAAACAACCTAGGGGCGATAGTAATGCAGTCTGTAGTCGCGAAGCAGATTACCGCAAGATCTGGGTCAAATCAAGCCGGCTTCCATCCCTAAATCTCAGCACATAATTACGGGGTCGGGCAAGCATGGCGACCGGTGACCGGCGAGTCATCCATCCGGATAGCTTTTCGCCACTTACAACTTTTTGACCCGCCCTATTTGCAACCTCTTGAACGTCTTGAATACCACGACGACGCGCTATTAATATTAAAAATAGGTGTATCTCAAAGCTTTGGGATCGGTTCGAGAACCCTCGGATAATGACTCGTCAGCGTTTCTCAAAAATATTTGCTGTAAATTTTTTATATTAAGCTGAAATTGTACCCGCTAACATTGTTTCACTGTACAGTATTTCGGTTATTTTTTAATTAGAATTCGGGCAGTTTCAGTAACTTACTGGAACGCAATAATTGGACCAGAAAGGCAATAATGAGGTTATGTAAATGAACGATTTATTTTCAGTGAAAATGGCCAGTCGGTCTCATACCTGTCACGATGAAAAGTTAATTAACGTTGGACCTGTATTTAATAAAATATCTCGAACGTTTTAGTACGGATGGGGTTGTGAGCACGATAACTAAGTGGTTGTTAAATTCGAATCGAAAAACTGTTAAATTTATTGCCTCATGGGATGCATCCTTCAACCTAGCTAAAGACTAAAATGGTTTTTGGCAATGGTTGTAATGCAAGTCGATTTTACTCAAAGCTTAGTATCAAATTGTATCCAAGAGTATAGTACTACCCACTACATATTTATAACATACAGGATTTTTTTGCAGTTGAGTTTTCAAACTAGGTGACATAGTTTGTTCAGCCTTCGCACGTGTTCGTTTCAGTGAGCTACAAAAAACTCGTAGACAGGTTTCATTTGCGGTAAATCTATTTAATTGCGAAGAAGAACAGGGGTTATTAGGTAATGTATTCAAAAAAGTATCTGATAAAGTAACACCGACCAGGTAAGTATTTATGATTCCGAAAAGTTTAATCGATATTCGATATTTGATAGGATGAGCAAAAAATACCGAAGAAAATCTCGCTGAGGAGATTTTCTTTCGATTCTGTAATATATTTTACGTTTTTAAGTTACGATCCAAAACGACGGTTCCCGAAATAAATAGCGAGTGAGAAGGTCGAAAAGCCTTTTTTTCATAGAGGTCGGGTGCGGAAATTCATGGCAGCAATTATGCTCACGAAACTAGAGTGAAACAAGATTCTTTTTTGACCTTTCTCGCTAAGAGAAAAAGAACATTCCTCCATAGTTAACGCTATCAAGGAGAACAAATAAATACCAATTGGACAATTAGCAGGCCCGTTAATATCCTCCAAATCTGTTTCTTACACCTGAATGAAATGATTGATTAAATCCAAAACTTATTTCATTATGAATTCCATTATTACCCGAGCGATGAGCTGATAATAACTAAAGGGTTTTTATTAAAGAATTTGCGAAATAACGAGGCTGGGCGGTTTTATTTTTAAATTGATGAATTGATTTTGTTCGTGTTGGATTTGATTTCCAGTGTATTATTTTAATTTCACGACGATTTGAAAAAAAGAACGCAAAGGTTTTCTTTTAAATCTAAACTTTAAAACATTCTGACAAAATACAAACTGTAAAAAATATTTAAGTTTCGTTATGGTTTTGCAAATAATAGCAGCTGTGTTGTTTTAACCAATCATAGGGTGCATTTTAACCACCGCGCAGCCCGTAGGTTCCATACATTATTTTTAAAGCGATGTTGAACGCTGCACTTGACACATGATTGCCAATGTTGGTTACATATGCGGTCGAGTGCTTGACCTATTTTAATAAAACGCTCGGCGGCGTTTACGCGTAGACCTCTAGTTTACAGTCCAATCGTAAAGCATGACGAGGGGTTGTCTTAATGCTGACGTCGGCAGCTTATTTACGACCCCCAACTAAACCCCATTTCGCAAGGATTAGTCCCTACAGTGTCTGTAGGTATACGACTTAAGTAACCGCATTGTACAACTTGGAGTATTAGAAACATTCTTCGCGAAAGTCGCTCCGTGAAACACGAAATATTTCTGTAAGGTTATATGAAATTCGGTCTGATAACAAATATTATTTCGGTTGCTCTACGCACGTCGATCATGGGCGTTTGGATGCATATTTCATAAGCTCGGGCTCGAGCAACCGTAGCCGGTCGATGTTAAAACTATTCATCGCTAATGGATTGTGCTGCGCTCAAACACGTAGAGCATAATGCGAGGCATTGCTCCGCATTGTTATTCGAGCTCGTAGAAGCAGCGTAATAAAAGCTCCGGTGGAGTGATGAACAGAGTCCAATAAAAATGCTGAGCTGAAATGCAAGCAGGCGTGTGAGCGTCTACAATAGGCGTTACCGCATACACCGTCCATTGACATTGTTCAGAGATGCACTCTCATAAGATAAGGCTAAAGACGATGAGGCTGAAATATAACCAAGTGAACCAAAAAATTGTTAAGATTCTTGTAATGCCACTATACAGTGCATATGTGCTATAGATACAGTTTAGTTAGCTCTACAAAGAGAATCGGTTCGATTGTGTAATAGTGGGCATGCTTTTGTTTGAGCCTCATCGAACACCTTAAAAAGTTGACTTATACAGCCGAACTGCTTTGCCCGCATCTCGCATCTATCGAAGCGTCGTCGCCCGATGATTTCATTTTACAAGCTAGCAGGAGCCGGGGAGGTTGCGGACTTGCGGCAGACGTTACGTAACCACCCAGTAACGCCCGACTCCCCGCGCCTTGACACTTCCGAGACCGCCCCGGCCGCTTCGGTCATGTATTGCACAGCATGCAAGTGATTTCGGACATTTGGGTCGACTAGACTGATTGGAAATATTACGGATTCTTTCATGAACCCCTAATTTGAATGCTTTATGTCCTTCGATCAACTATACTTTATGTCCGACTAAAATCAGGGAGATTAGTTGCATTAGTATCATTCTTTACGGATGTTTTTCGATTGTCAGCGACCTGCATAATATATCTGAAACTGAAACTATAATTCCAATGTATTTTTCTCAGCCATTCAATGCTTTGTCGAAATCCGTTCAGCAATTTCCAATATTATCGTTTAGTGGGACTTGAACTTTTTTGTAAATAAACGTTTTACTTGAAAACATCGGGGCGAAATTAGCAAACTTTTCAAGATAAAGATGTGCGCTTACAGATTGAGACCTGTATCTCAAACGTAATGTAAACATCATGAATAATTTGAATAACGTTCTTTGACTAATTAATAACAATCTGTAGAATTATTCCGTCAGCATAATATTATTCAGAATTCAAGCAAAAGTGAAACAAATATGTACCTTCCAGTTTTCCGCACAAGGAGACACAAAACGCCAAAGATAATAATAGGATCTTTCTCAGTAAATAAATAAATGGGTGGGTTGGGTGCGTCAAGAGATTGTATCTTCATATGAAACAGAATCCGGTGTGTTATATCACCTGCGACAAATGAGTTGGGAAAAGCCCTTGGTTTGTACCCTTTTCGCACAAACTGTTGTGTAAACTGTGACGCAAAGGAATTCTCAAAACTTACTCGACCCTAATAAAGACGCATGATGGTCGTTGAATCACTATCGATATGATGCTATCGACGTCTGACAATAGAACTCATATCGGACAACAGATTTTATATCAATCCGGTACCATTGCCGTGGATTAAGCCGATAGGCCACGCTTCTTAGCCATAAAGGAGGTTGATTGCTCCAGTTCCTGAGATTTGTTATAAAAAGTTTGTTATGACGAAATGAAACTATTGTTTCGATTAGTTCATCGATGCAACTCGATAAAGGGTCGGGTAAGTACTTCAATTATAGATTCTGTTTAGTTTGGATATTGAAAACGTGCGTGGCTGTATGTGGGTAAGATTAGAACTCAAGGCCCAAAGCGATCTGCCCTTCATCAATAATATCACAATTTTTAAAATTTCAAAAACTTGGAAAACCGATTTCAATTTGACTACCTTCCGGCTTAATCATCAGATGATGATGATGACTGTTCATTGGGAATGTTTTAGTGACCGTTAACACCTCTCAGATGTCACAAGAAAGCAAAATACGCAATTTCGTGTACTCCACGTACCTGAATGGCATATAATTTTTTCAGGTATTTTGATTTAAAAACCAATCTACTGAACCGATTTTAACGAAATTTTTAGGAAACGTGACCATCTGGAAAATAGATAACATAATGCTTTCAGATGAAAAAAAGGATTTTTTAAATCTGATTACAAATGACGGAGGTTTTGAAAAAATAGCCGAATTTTGAACCTTCTCTTTTTTAAAGTCGGTTTGAAAATATTATATCACACAATTATATTATGTGCCAAAGATTTATTTATATAAACGGCGTTGGCCATGATTTTTGCTACTTAGTTTTCTGTTTATTCATTAATAGTAGAGGCACAAAGGCTTTACGTGTCTACTTGTTAAGATGGACAGGGCCGATAGCACGCAAGGCTGTTTGTCTTATTCTAGTTACTGTGAATGTGAGAAGCGCAACGCAATGTAGGTAATCGTGCGGACATCTTACTCGTAAATGAGATCTGACATCTAGGTATTGAATCTCGTTTCTACGCAATAGAAAACTATGCTCATTAGCACGTGGATAAATAAATAAATAATAAAGCATTATGATGTTATGCTTTTTAAACCTAATTAGGTATTCTAAACTTATGTTAGGTATTAATATACCAAAAGACGGCATAACAACCACAAAATATGATATAATTCAATATATCCCCGGGTATATTGATATATACCCGTCCGTGATCCCCGTGGGGTAGTATTGAGTCACAGCATTTAACACCACACCACGGGGATTAAAAATGGGTATTATATGTGAATATTTAATGGATGATGTCTAAAAAAATATTTTCCGGCATGGTTCTCTGACTTTTGATTCCAATGTGAACATGACATTACAAAAGATTGTTATGAACGAAATATTCATTTGAAAACCAATATTGGTTGAATGCATATTCAATGCAAAACGGCAGGCCGCACTCCGAACGGCCGGAATCATTTTATGGAAAATACTGCCATATTGCCATTCAAATCTACGAATGAGAAAAAATCCTTTAGGGTTTTTTTAATACAATTGTATGATAAAACAAGCCGATGGGTCATCTGATGTTAAGCGGTAACCACACTAACCACTGCTTATAACGACGCATTGTCTCACTGAGCACATCTTTTAGAAGATCCGAAGTTTAAGAATTTATAAGACCTTTCTATGACTTATTAAGTCGAATACAATTTTATCAAATCGGTCAATAAATCTTTATTGGTGGGTTTATCTCTGTTTATCTAAACAGAGATAAACCCGGAAACATTTTCTATTTAAAAATATTGCCAAGCACCTTTTATCTAGGTGCAACACCAAAAGTTCAAAGATCGCATGTTATCAAAAATCGGCTATTTTCAAAGAACGTAGGGGTTTCTCCCTCTTTTAAAGACTTGATTACTTGGCTATTAGTGGAGCATATTATTAAACGTTTAAAGTGTAAAATGTACATACTTACAAGTCCACTGAATGCTGTAATGTAAAGCCAAGTAAATAAGACTTTATTATTATTGAGTTAATTCCTACGCCGCCGCCTGATATTCATTTTTTTTTAATTCAAGTCACCTGCCTCACCTTCTGTTATCAGAATATCTTACAATGTCTAGCTAGTTTGACTTTGGATATTCTACAATAGCACAGAGCCGAACATTGAGATAATTTGAGCGATAACAATGTAACAAGCGTGCCTTGTTTTCGCATTCAACCCGTGTTACAATGTCACGAATTCGCCTCCAAGATCCCGAGGGTGGAGGACTAGGAGGCTGTTTACACAAAATTACGGGGAGGTGACTCGCTTACATGAAGCTTATCAGTACCTCGGTAACCCATAATATTCAATTTCTCAGTGACGTGATATTGTAATCTAATTCTATCTTATCATGAATGTACAGCGACGTCATATAAGTCAGTGTAAAAATTGTAGGCAAATTAGTAGGTAGGTATCGTGTGTCAATTAGGGATGATGGTTGGCTAAGGTTTACGGCAATATGTCAGACAATCATTGCGATTAACATGTAACCTGAACAGGTAGAAAATAAACTCATCCCCGAGCCGAGCTCCCTAATGTTAAATCCCAACTAAGTTGCAGGCAGGGGAAAATAGTTTTTCTCGAAAACCATAAACGCCCATACAGTACCTCCCATTGCCTTTTTTATAAAGGATAACCATGCGTATAAGCGGATGTTTGTGAAAAACTACAAAATTGGCAGTACTGATCAATATAACTCACTAGTAACATTCAGATGACATCATTGTTCAAAAATATTAAACAATAATTATATTATTTAAAGTACCTACTACCAATGAATCAGAAAAAAGATTTCCTAGCACAAGTAATAATGAAACGGCTTATTTAGTTATAAACGAACGGAGTAAAGAAACAACCAACAATACCAACAATGAAACATCGCACTACACAGTGGTATAAAGAAAGTTCAACCATTTCTCTTGAACTACTCTGATGTGAGCAAGTTTTAACTTATTTTCATGAAAGCTCTTTGTACCGAGCAAACAACGAATTAGTACCTTTCTACCAAGAAGCTAGTTACTAGGTTCCTTTTAGAAATAAATACAATAGTCACAGCCGTTCTGTCTCTCTGAAGTTAAGCGCTACACCCCCCACTCGGTACCCTCCAACCCCAGCCAACAATAGGGAGAGCTTTACCTGCGGCTAAGTTCAGAAAACATAGAATAAATGTGACTATTGTTACCTTCATGGTATAATCGAATGCATCAGCACATAACCCCACTTATACCACAGAATACCTAATTGCTTAGGTTGTACTGAAGGTAATTGAGAATAATTGCATAATTGCAACCGATAACTAGTTGGTGCCGTTGGTAGGGTGTATAAGACTCCGGTTGGTCAATAGTGGTACTGGAGGGCGGCTGGCACATTGTGGTGAGTGCAGCCGAAGCACCGTGGGTGCTGGGATTGTGACTACGGGATTCGTTCTCCAAGGACGTTCTGATTTATAGGCGATATGCGATGAGGGCTCTGGCGTTGGTCATTTCAGGACCCAGAATTCTTTGTTAAGCATCTAGGTCGGCCACCGGGGTGGTTTTAGTGAGTCGACAAGTTCGTCCTCACTATACCTTCTCTCAAATGCGGTAAAGGGACAAAAAATAGGATTTATTAAGAAGAAATTCAAAATTGTTATACGGATATTTTTATGATTAGATAATGTGGAGTTCGTCATGCAAGAGTTATGTCATGTCATAAGTCATAAAACGGTAATGTTTTTTTAATGTGTCGTTACAAAGTTAGTTTGGAAAGATCAACGACTTATTTATCCTGAATAAGCTTTTGCGTTAAGCTTGACAATTTGACTCTCTGCAATTATATTTTCTTTTTGAGCTCGTTATAACTTTAAGGTTTTCTCTCCTAAGCTCTGTATCATTAATCTAATCTTTATTGCATGTCACGGTTCGTGTCATGAAATATTCACGAGTGCACTGGCTATCCCTGACTTTATAAGCTAACGAACCGTCCGCCAGAGTTTTTCCTACGACATACCTACCTAAAGATGAGGTGGCTATTATGGAATATACATTTTCGAAGCACAGTTACGTGATCCCACCGACCCAGTATTTATAAATAAGTAGTTAACACTACAAGTTTAAGAAGCCGATTCCATACCATGTATCCGATCAGTTGTATTTCCGGATTTTTCGGATAAGAAAAAAATTGAGAAGCCGATTCCATATTTTTTATGGCAAAAATTAACTTTACGTAAATATGCATCCGATTATCATGTAAAATGCAAGATTCCAGGAGACAATGAAAACCCGGGGGAAAAACAAAGCGTCAGTGAAGCGGCTAATGGAGATTGATAGAGCAAATTAAACTGTTACTGTTGCTGTCACAATCACGAAGATGGTCGAACTCGAAACTATTCCAAGTAGATAGCTATAAACCAGTTTATGGTGTATTGTGCCAGATAACTGGGATAAATCCGCAACGCGGTTATCTGACGCATAACCCAATATTAAAAAGTTTGGTCCCAAGTAGGTACAGAAGAATACTATCCTACACGAATACGAAGCCGATGTAACTGAGTGAAATGATAATTTGGCAAGCTAAAGGGTGTTTTACAAAATGTAGAACGCCAAAGATCGAACGCAATGCCTTTTAAGTGGGCCAAGCAAGCAAGACCATCCTATTTGAAAGCTCAACTTTTTGATGAAAACACTACAATCAGATATTTAATTAAATGAAATACCTACATTACCTACCTACCTAGTACCGAATGAAGTGCTTGATAAGCTAGCAAGACCAAACCAAGATATATAATTATTTCAATTCATGCTTTGACTCGATATAGAAATTGAAAAGAATTGGAAAAACTTACACAGCCTTTACTTTAATTACCAGGCTTACCAGCGAAAGCTTTTCATTACAATTAAGTTGAAAATATTTTTTATTTAAAGCAAAGAAAAAGTATTTTATTCAGATTTCCGAGAACGGAAACTATTTGAGATATCGAAAAGGGAATTACTGGAACGAAATTCAATCGGACTGCGATTCCAATTAGCGAACATCATATCAAACTCCTCGCCGTGGGAGTAACCACAGAACAGAACTGCCAACAGAATATAAAATATATATAGCAAAGGTGGAAAGATATTTATGTACAAATAGCAAAAGCTTGGGAGTTTCCATATGGTTGAATGGCAGATGGCTCGCCTGATAATAAGCAGTTTTCTTTGCCCATACAATACAACGACTTCAATATCGTCTAGCTATTATGTGGGGTGCGATATACTTTGTGTTCAGAAAGAGACATTCCCTTTATTGGTTAATAATTAAAAAAGACTTCTATTTCCTCACGCGTTGATTATTTTATAACGTTCGAACATGCTGGTAGTAGGTAGGTAATAAGAATTGATCAATCCACACACACATCTATGTATAAATACGTTGGGAAAACTGGCTTTCAGGAAATGCAAACGGAACACGGCACGGCATGGTAGGGCTGTGGTTATAGTGTAAAGCAAGTGATAAACTCGTAAACGAACGTGCTAACTTTTTTAGTTCGGTGCAACAACAATGAACATTTGTATGAGATTTTTGTTTATGCTGCTAATTAGAATCGCTATGTAGATTGCGGTAATAATATATCCCGCAATAAGACCCGCCTGACGACGGTCGCCTATACATAGATGGTAATCTACTTTAGCATTTTTGGTGGTTACTTTCTCGTAAAGACATATTTCTTATAGTCTAGACCAGACTAGACAAACGAAAACAAAAAAAAAGGATGAACAAGAAATAACCCGTCACAAACTATTACAAATGATTATTATAGTACAATGTGGCTTATTGCCAATGACGCAATGTTCTCGGCTCTGGCTGCTCTGGGTTGGTGGTATTAGAGAGTACATTACGTACGAGGTATAAAACGTTTTGTGAACCGTAGTAATGATGTTCGTATCCTACCGGCTGCGCCAACTTACGCGCTTTTAAATAAGAGTACGTTACACACACAGACACACACGCACCCACACATGGCATACAAGGGTAGCGAGTATATCTCATCTTATTTGGTACTTTTCTGACAAAGTTGACATATTTGTGAGGGTCGACTATTTTCTCTGAGAGCCCACGAAGTTTTTGTATGACGCAGCCCTGCGAGAACCGTAAGTTACCGACGCAGTGTGCTCCGCTAGTAACATTTCCGCTTTCCCGATGCGACGGATGACATCTGCTATGATACTCGTACACCCTAAGCCTATAGTGTTTGCTTTTGTTAACTGAATGTATCAGAAAAAAGCTTGGTTTTTACTTCGTTTAAAATGGAAATATTGAATGAACTGACGTCATGGGTTTGAAAACCTATTGGCGTTCTCACCATAAAACGAATTACTAGATATCTATCGCTAAGGCATTATAACAACCGGTTCATAGAACAGTCATATTAAATCGATATAAGGTGCACGTATGGACGTACAGTATGTATTTTTAACCGACTTCAAAAAAGGAGGTTTTCAATTCGGTTGAATTTTTTTATGTTTTACCTCAGAACTCCGTCATTTATGAACCGATTTCAAAAATTCTTTTATAATAAAGAATGTACTTCCAGGTTGGTACCATTCAATTTTCATCAAAATCGGTTCAGTAGTTTGGCTTATAAATAGAAATAACTGGAAAAAAATATGCCATCCACGTGCACGAAATTGTGTATTTTGCTTTCCTGTGACTTTTTAGTGGTGTTTATGGTCACTAGAACATTCCCAATGAACTGTCATCATCATCATCATCTGATGATGCAGCCGGTAGTCGAATTGAAGTTGGTGTTTTTAGTTTTTTAAACTTATAAATTATCTATTTATATACTTAATGCGAAAGTTTTGAACGGAGCCCACTACTTTTCCGTTTTGTCGATGATTAGATCTCCAATGGAAAATCCAAGCGATCATTCAATGGATCATTTACAAAGAAAAGGCAATGTACGGTAGGATAATTTGGCATAAAGTCGTCATGACCTCAAAGCACTGTTGGGTGGATGGAGGTTTTATTTGGAACTCTGCCAGTACCGTTCACACATACCTACCTAGATATAAATTAAGAGTATGTTATATATGCGAAAATTGGAAACATTGTCCCAGGTATGTTCGATCGGTGAGGTTTAGGTCCCTCGCCTAGGACTTAGGAATTCCCGAGAGCAGGATTTCTACCTGAAACCTAAAATCTTGGGTACCGAAGCATTAAGGTTTCGCTCCAAAAAGCCGAACGGTCTCTCGCTCTATTGGTTACAAGTTATATTGTAGGTGCCGAATAGCCTATTATATTTCTTTTATTATGGCCACTTGAAATGAAACCTTGATTGTAGTACAAAGTACCTTACTAAATAGAGAGATAGTCTAGATAAGTTCAGGGACATGTAACATACATCCGAAATTATCTCACAGCGCCAGCGTGACCAACCTCATTTAGGAGATTACACATTTTTTATCTAGGGACCTCAAAAAGTTCTAGAGATGTGAAACTCATCAATCTTTTCCGGGACATTGATCCGATTAAAAGCCCGGTTCTGTGTATTACACAGTCCGGATTGCTATCACAAAAACCGGTACGATGTCCAGTATTTTTTTCTGTCCCAAGTTTACTCTCCCGGTAGGATACGATACGACAGTTTAGTTTACCGCATTGTTTAACTTCGACACTTTTATTTTAAATCAACTGCAAAAAGAAACAGATTCTTAGGATAACGACTTTAAAATTGGAATTCGGGATTGGTTACCAGTCTTGAATTCAGTGCACAACCAACACTGAATGCACAACAGTCGCATGGAAATAACTAGCCAGAGGGCTTTGAGTACTCGCTTTGAACGTGACCCGATTATGAAGTTACATTATTGAATATTTCCATTTCTGAAAGTAATTTTCTATAAGAGTCCTATTTACTTAAGCAGGATTACTTACTACATTAGCTAGATTGTAGAATGTACATTACCATCAGGTAAGTAGAAATTAAAAACAGAGACCGTTGCAAAGTTGCTATTCAAGACAGCCTCCGCTCATTCAGACATCACGTGAGACTGATGCTAAAAATAGACGCGACGCATACCTAGGCAACCTATCGTGAGTCAGCTGTTGCAAGTGCATGAATGTGACGTCGAGTTTCCGCCATAATAGAACCTTTATTAAAATATACAGAACCTTAGAAATTCAGTTAAAATACCTCAAAGCAGCTGCTTCAAATTGGGTTAAACAATTTGCTTTCCACGTGATAAAGAACGCAATGACTCACACGCCAAGACTGCTACGCCAAATTTAAGTCTTCCACAAGAGTTCACGTAGCAGACATTTCTTCTAAACCCATAAATTCCCTCAAAGTTCAAAAAGAAAATTTCATGGCAATCAAACAATTTACCAAGTCTTCTTAACTTGAATAACTTTACTGGGAATATAACTGGAAAGTAAACGGTTTCGGAAACAGGGAAAGTAGAAAGCAATTCCGTTTTACAGATTTGATCTAACAAGTTTAATACACTTGCATTCGAGTGCGATGAAAATGAAGCTAGCGGACGAAAAGCAAACATGATACTGAAGATGAAACTAATCCAATGTCTTGAGAAAATCTAGCTTCAATCGAGAGTGAGTGAGAAAATGAAATACACAAATTGCACATCAATAGCTAAGCAAAAAAGTGCTAAATTGATGAATACGTAATAAGCGCAGATTCTAGGTTAATTACTACAGTTATGATGGACAAGGTCAAGGGCCCCGAGAGTGATAATAGAATAAGAAGAACAATGTTCCCAAACATTGTTTCCGACGTTTTCTGGCGTCAATGATTGATGATGCAAATCTGTAAGCCGATTTGTGTGCCTATGAGTCAAGTTTGTGAAGGCCGCGCGCCGGATGCCGTCAACTGATAACAGTAACAGTTACAGAACAAACAAATGAACAAACTACATTTGAAACTTTTTTTAAAATTTTATCAAAACATTCAAATGTGAGCAGCCAGTTTGAATAGTAATTTTATCGACGATAAACTTATCTAATCGCGTCGGCCAGCCAGCGTAGGAGGCGATGACATTTATCGCAAAATCTCTCAGAACCAATTAGGTAGATGGTACCTACCTACCTACCTAACATTTTTCTAAACTCAGCGACACGCTAACTTCTAATGGAGCTTTTCATCCCGAAAATTCGAACACTTAATAAATTGTTATTGTGATCCGTGCGCCTGTCATGAATAATAATGGTGCCTGATAAAATTAAATGTATCGCTGTTGAAGCGACGACAAAATGCCGCGCGCTGTCGCAGTAACCTGTAAATACTTTAAAACTTCGCTATATATTTTCTCGGCAGGAAATTCCGGGTCGGGCTCTTTCAGGAGCGCTTTGGCATGCGACGCGAAAAGTGCATTGTGTAAAATGTTTATTAAGTTTCTGCTTTTACTTGACTGCCCTTGAGTTTTAACGTTGCCTTCGATTCTATTACTAATACACTATTTAAACACCTACAAACTAGACTTTCGTAATGCATAGTAATACATATGCAATGAAATCGCTGACTGTCCAATCTAAATCTTTATTGCATTCGCATTTCAAGGCGCGTTTATATCACTGCAAAAAGTCACAGTATCTTCAGGATACCTAGTGTAGGTATTACATCTCTTCATAACCTGTTTTGTCAATAAATGGTTGTGTAAAAAAACCTTTTTACATAAAAAGAATGTGGTAGTTTGGTATTCTCAGGACTAAATTACCTAGATCCTAGATAAAGATTATAGGATTTACTTTCTAAGTTTAAATAGATTTCTCAGAAGCTTTTCATAATCTACAATAGTTATTCAAGAAAAGGCAGCCTCCCACAGACAGGGATCTGATTGGATTTCATGGACAATGCTTGGAACATTGCAAATGACTTGATTTCTGTCCGATTAAACAGACAAGTTAGTGGACTCATAATTTTAACTAGGATTTAGAAAATATAGTTAAGTAAATCTTGTTTAATAATAGAGTTAGACAGTCTGTCAGAGTTACAGTCTGCACAAACTAATTTTTTTAGTCTTCTGTCCACACAGTTTCGTTTGTTATTTAATCGGAGATACATTTTTGAAACATTACAGGTTTCCTGCTTAATCACATCTATTTACCTATTAACCGATTTGTTATTATATTTTTCATGATTTTATGACATTTAAACTAGGTACTTACGTAGGTTGGTATTTCGTAACTAAGGCAACCTCATATAAAAATAGATACAATATTATCATGATGTCGGGAAATACATTTATAACCTGTAATATTTCATGACATCACTGTCCTATCTTTGCATTGGAATGTCAGTGACTCTCTTGGGTTTTTACTTTGCCAGTTCATGTATAAGTTTTATAATATTCTTATAAATTATTTAGAACTGACAACTGCCATTATTTTTGAATTACATTGTCTCACTCTCCTATAAGAGGAAGGGGGAAGAATGTTTCTTTCTTACAAAATATTATTTTAACAAGAATTGAAAGAGAAAGCACCATGCAAGAACAGAACATAACTAGATTAGGTATTTCTAAAGCGAAATTGGTGATTTTAACCAAATATTGGTGATTCGAAACTGCAGAATGCAACAAATAGTTTCGCTTCAATGACAGGTATCATTCAGCGGTGCCGTCTGGGGTGGGGCGATCAGAATCCTCGGCGCTATTGGTTTCCTGAAGATCTAACCCAGTTCCTTCCTGAAACTTACGACGGAACCAAGCATACAAGAGAACCGCTCAGTGGTACTACTTACAGCATATCAATGCTATTTCGTTACGATTTCGAGGTCACCAATGAGACCTTTGATTATGGCAATGCCGAAGACTGTGGGAAATACTTCAGACTTACCGCTTGGAGCGCCGCTAGCCTGTCCTTCGTCATCCTTACAGGTTTATCACACACTAAATAAACGTTTTATCTTGTTACACAATCCCATTCACAGATATTTTTCTAACAAACGTCACTAAACTAAGGACACGAACACTACGTTCACTTCACTCAAAAAATCGATACACGCGAAACGAAACGAACTAAACTGGTCTAAACTTCAACTTGTCCATTCCATGTCTGGCGCCTGGCTGGTGGAAGTGTTGCCAACTGCTAGCTTAAAACAGTAGCTAAACATCTTGTAAAAGATGCTAGATATATATAGATATATAGTTGGAGGTAGCTAAATGTTACCTATATTATGTAACATTGCACTCAGGTGCCCTAACTTGCCTTGCAATGGACCTCCTCACACTTCGTACACAATTTCAAGGAAATATAATCTTAAAAATCGTTTGAAAAGATGGTTAAAACATTAAATGCATTTTATAGTCTAAACGAATATTTTGAGCGGGAAACAATAGCTTTTAGTACTTAGTAGGTGAGTAAAGTAGCTTCTTCCATGTCAGTTTGTTGATTATTGGGTGCGCAAGCTTACTCATTACCCTCTTATTGTACGTCCGGAACGGACAAACTGTAAAAACTTGTACCTACTTGGTACTTAATAATAAATTTAAGATCTCTTTTGTACAACAAAAACAATAAAAACTTTCTGATTTCCGATTTCTGAAGTCCCAACCCCTGTTGTGGGAAGCCTGCTGAGTGGTTATTGGTGCATTATTTTGCAGACTTTTCCTTAATGTATTAAATGTAATAACATTAAATAACATCCTTACACTATTGGATTGCGAAGAGCTCGCGACGTAGCTTGCTTATTTTAATCCAAACTGACTACCCAAGCTATGCGATACATCTGATCGCTTCCGTTCTTCGGAGGGCAAGTTAAACTGTTGGTCCCGGCTCTAGCAGCCAATAACCCATGACGGAGAACTCCGTTTTCAGAGTTGGCCACTACTAACTCATACGAATGAACGATTATTGGATTCTACATAATTTATTACTTTAAAGAGTAGTATACTAGAATACTCTGTGAATAATTACAAAAAAAAATACATATTACGCGTTTCAATAAATTGTAGCTGTCTGACACCAAAAAATTGTTAGATCTAGCTAACTGTTAGCTAATGGCATCACTGGCTGGCTGGCGGGCAGGCGATACGAAATTCAGAAAGTTGTAGATGGCGTTCCAGCTGAAAGCTACTTTTGTGACGTCAGAGTCAAGTCGGTAAAGCAGAACAGGAAGTTAATATTTTTACAAACTTATTCAACGAACTAATTTAACAGAGTTGCAAAAAACTTAATATAATTGTATGTTATTGACTGAATCAGAAAAATATAAACCCTTATTTTATTTCTTAAAATGCATTTATTCTTTCTTATGAAATATAAAAAAGATATTGAATAAAAAGACATGTGATAGAATTATAAAGACATTTCAGCTGTCATTGTCATACTGCTGTCAAAGTAATCTTCGTCCGTCTTCCGTTTAGTCAAGTGACGCCATTGTGAGCCGTAACGACTTTTCAGAACAACGAGATTAATCTCGATTTACTTGAACAATCTTGGTAAAAAGTGCTTTTATTTTACGTGAAACTATTTTATAAGGTGTAAGCTTCCGCGTTTGTTATATATTTTAGATGTGCTTCACGTAGTTTAGATGTAATTTTGGTTTATGTTCGGTACGATCGAGCTAAATTCCTGTGAGGTTGTTCAAGCGCCATTCGGTGAAAAGTTAAACCAAAATTATCTTGTCAAGTTCATCTGAATTCTAGACTAGTTGCTTTTGCCGCCGAAACTATCACTCAAAAATCAGAAAACAATAATCAGAAACGAAGAAAATAAATACCTATTTACTTATATAAAAAATAGGTAGTAGGTACCTACCTATTTGTTGTGCGTCATGAAATCCAAATAGCTTCGGTGAAGTTATAATTTTCGGTTATTTTCAGGTAAACATAAACTAAAACCACTCAAAAATGGCAGATGATATGCCTACATTCAAATGCGTGCTGGTAGGAGATGGTGGTACTGGTAAAACGACATTTGTGAAACGGCATTTGACTGGAGAGTTCGAGAAAAAGTACGTCGCAACCCTCGGTGTTGAAGTACATCCTCTCGTGTTCCACACAAACCGTGGGCCCATCAGATTCAACGTGTGGGACACAGCTGGGCAGGAAAAGTTCGGAGGGCTGCGAGATGGTTACTATATTCAAGGTCAATGCGCTATCATCATGTTTGATGTCACCTCCCGCGTCACTTACAAGAATGTTCCAAACTGGCACAGAGATTTAGTCAGAGTATGTGAAGGTATTCCCATTGTATTGTGTGGAAACAAAGTAGACATCAAGGATAGAAAAGTCAAAGCCAAAACTATTGTGTTCCACAGGAAAAAGAACCTACAGGTGAGCTTTGCTTATACCGACTCGTGCAATATTTGTAGTGATTATCATTTTGGTTACCTACTAGGCACATCTCTAAGTAATTTTCCTTAGATGTGGTTAACAAAAATTTAATAGGTACCTACCTATATCATTTTCTGATTTTGAAATTGGTATCAGATATGCAGTCTGTGATGTTATTTTATGGTTTATTTTTTTCCAGTACTACGACATCTCTGCCAAGTCAAATTACAACTTTGAAAAGCCCTTCCTGTGGCTAGCAAGGAAACTGATTGGTGATGGTAACCTTGAGTTTGTTGCCATGCCTGCTCTGGTGCCACCAGAAGTGACAATGGACCCTCAATGGCAGAACCAAATCGAAAAGGATCTCAAGGAAGCCCAAGACACTGCTTTGCCCGAAGAAGATGAAGACTTGTAAATATAGTGTAATATCTCAAAACCCTCAGATGGTCTGAGGAATCCAAAAACATATTTGTCTTCACATGTACACAATGTATCTTTTTCATTCCATTAGGTTCCAGTGATCAAATTGTACATGTCAATAAAAAGTATTAATTTATTGAACATCATTGCTTAATTCAAAGCATTTTTAGGTATATTTTGTTATCTATTTATCAGTTTAAACAAGTTCAAAATTTCAAGATGATGCAATTTCCTATGTATTCATGTCCAAACCTTATTGAACTTGTGAAAGTATTAAAATTTTCTTGATAAATAAGATCATTGTTGTTTAAAACTGTGTTAGTTTGGTTTAAAGTAAGGTTTTGAAATATTTGTTAGCATTGCATTTAGTCATATCTGGCATAGATCCATAGTCTGCTGATTACCATCAAAATTGCAATCTTGGAGCCAGTAGGATCATCACCAAGTATGGAGTTCTAATACATAACTGTTAGTTTGTTTACTTTATAAGCCTGTAAGGACTGACAATATTTCACTAAAATTGTGGTGATACTTTTTAATAAAGTCGTAAAATCTATGTTGTTTTTCATTTCAATTAGGTCGGTAAACGTACTAACGAAATTCCCGAGACACGGTTTCATCGTATTGCATTTATTACTGCATTATAAATCACTAGGTAGGTAGTATACCTATTTGGTACCGCGACCGCCTACTTCCTCGTACTCCATTGTACTCTTGCTTATTCTGAGATTTCACTCAAACAAGCATTACTTAAAATTAGAGAGCTGTGTCTCTGTTCGTATTATTCATAACCTAGTCGTTAACAACAACAATAAACAAGACTGACAAAAGAATTATTTTTAAAATCAAGCTTTTTTTATACTTGTGGTGCCATCTATTGACGAGTAGTGGTAAAAAGTTTTATCATAGTGGGAATCAAACGATGAGATAACTGAAGTCCATACTCCAAGGTCCGATGATGATCAGCATTGATCATCATCGATTGAAGATTTTTATGGTTGTGATTATAAAATTTTTGTAGTTAACTTGTGCTGCTATTGCCACGACAATAATTACTGCCTGAATAGCTTATGTAGTAGTGGCAGTTTTTTTGCAGTTGTTACTTGCCCTTTTCTGTTGAAAGTAATTTATTTTTACGGAAATTGAAGGAAAAACCATTGCTTACATTTTATCTTTTTATTGCGGTAACATTAAATGCACAATACATAACGTGATCTACTATCCTAAGCCTACTTTATAAATCAGTTACTTCTTCGCGGCAGCCTTTTCTCTGGCCTTCTTGCCTTCGGTGAGCTTAATTCTGTCTTCATCCTTCAAGTTGCTGTGGATTTTAGTGATGACGCCAGTACCGAGGGTAAGGTCTGCCAGACGCAGTGTGAATCTCTGTCCGGGCTCGCAAACCATGGGCTTCATCAGACGCAGTTGCAATCTGAAAGAAACAATAATTTATAACTTTAGTCATAGTGAAATATATCGGCGAATAGTCTTTATTTACCGTTATTTATTTTACGACAGTGCCATCTCTATCGGGGAGTAGTTATAAGTTCATGAAATAACAATTAGGCAGTAAAATAAATTACGTACTTTGTATCCTCTCCTGGCATGACCATCTCCTTGTCCGGAATAGTCACTTGCGTGGCGCAATCCCAAGTCATAGAGAACATCTGCAGCTGGATGTATGAGGTGAAGGGCTTTGATCGACCACCTTCTTCCTTAGACAGGATGTAAACAGCTGCTTCAATGTTATCATGAGCTTTTACAGTGCCGGGTTTGGACATAACCATGCCACGTTTGATTTGTTCGCGCTTGATTGAACGAACTAATGCACCTAGTTGGTCACCCGCTTGTGCCTCCTCTAAGGTCTTGTGGAACATTTCTACTCCAGTGACAGTGGTTTTGAGGATTTTGCCATGGCCAACAATCTCGCATTCTTGACCCTTCTTCAGTACACCTAGAAATGGTAATACAAAGCTCAGAAACCAAACTTTATTTCATAGATACCAAATGAATGACTTGCATATTAATGTACCTATAATCGATTTTCTAGTCTGATTGAAATCTGACAGGAAAAAAAACTACCTAAATTTAATATAAATTGAATTTAATATTATTTTTTTTTTTTTTTTTTAATTAACCTGTTTCGTCCCACTGCTGGGCAAAGGTCTCCCCCAGAGACTTCCAATACTCCCTATCCTGAGCCTCCTCCCACCATCTCCCTTCGAAGGCGTCCAGATCGTCCCGCCAACGCTTTCTTGGCCGACCTCGAAGTCGCCGACTGTCAGGGAGCCAAGGTGTGCAGATGGTCGCCCACCTATCGGGAGACATCCGGCTGACGTGCCCCGCCCAGTCCCATTTGAGCCTAGCACTCTTATCTCCAACGTCGGCAATTCGCGTCAAGGAACGCAACACGGTGTTCGGCACTCGGTCTATCCGCTTAAAACCAAGGATGCTGCGCTCCATGGCTCTCTGGCAAATCTTGAGCCTGGACTTCTGCAACTCTGTTAGAGACCATGTCTGTGCACCGTAGGTTAGGACGGGCAATATACACATGTCGATGAGTTTCCGCTTGAGTGTAAGAGGGAGGTTACCTTTCATGTGTTCTTTCATAGACCAGTAGCTCTTCCAGGCGTTCTCGATACGGCGATCGATCTCCTTGTCCTGCCTGTTTTCGAAGCTCGCTAACTGGCCTAGATATATATACTCATCGACATAATGTATTTGCTGCCCATCTACCTCGACCCTACGTTTCGTGCTGTTAGACATGCACTGTGTCTTCAACCGATTCATTTGAAGTCCAACCTCAAGACTTGCCGTGCTCAGTTCTTGGAGCATTTGTTGGAGTTCATGCGCTGTTGAGGCAAACAGGACAATATCGTCCGCAAAACGTAAATTAGTCAGACGTTTGCCACCCACGTATATGCCCTTATTTGCCCATGACAGTGCCAACTTTTTGAATACCTCTTGGAGGGTGCTCGTGAAGAGTATAGGAGAAAGCGGGTCTCCTTGCTTGACGCCCTTTTGAATCTGAAATGCCGGGCCCGTAGTATTTAGCTTGATGGATGCTGTGCTGTTATTGTAAATTAATTTAATAAGGTCAATGTAGGTTTTGTCAATATTTTGTGATTCTAGAGTTGCAAATAACGCGGAGTGTTTTACGCTGTCGAAGGCTTTGGTATAGTCCACAAAGGCTAGATAAAGGGGTTTGTGAAACTCTGTGTATTTTTCGACGATTTGGTTGAGAGTATGCAAATGGTCTGTGGTAGAAAAACTTGGGCGGAAACCAGCTTGTTCAGGTGGTTGGTGTTGATCAAGCTTGCCAGCGATACGGTTCTGCAAGACCTTGATAAGAGCCTTGTACAGATGTGACACGAGGCTGATTGGTCTGTAGTTGCTGATGTTGGATTTGTCTCCCTTCTTATGAAGGAGGACAATATTTGAGTGACACATCTGTTGTGGTAGTTGTCCTGTTTGCAATATTGAGTTAAATAGATTAGTGATATGTGGGAGTAAAGTTTGCGAGCCTATTTTCAGTGCCTCTGTGGTTATACCATCCTCTCCAGGGCTTCGGTCATACTTCATTGTTTTTAAAGCATCGTGGACTTCTTTTCCTGTAAAGAATGGTATTGAATCTGGTCTGTGGTATTCTATTCTTTGATCGCACTTAGATGCATCTGAATATAGGGTTTTGTAATAGCTGGTGCAAATATCTATAATTTTCTCGCGACTACTTTGCTTGATCCCATTTTCATCTGAAAGACTATTGATCCATTGTTTCCCCTTTGTCATTCCCTGTTTAGCTGTCCGTAATGAGGTGTGTTTTTCTATTGCAACCTTAATCAAATGTAAATTAAATAATCTAATTTCTTTTCTTATACTACGCTTAACTTCTCTATCAAATTTTCTATATTCATCCGTGCCTTTATTAATATCTTCTCTTTCCGCTATGAGTTTTCTGGTTCTTGCTGACAGTTTTGCTTTGTTTTTCCTATCTCCCTTTATTATCTTACTACTAGATTCTACTGATTTTATAATGGCCCTATACTGTTCGTCTGTATTTTCAATTTCATCGATTTTGAGTATCGAAAACTGATTAGAAAGTTCAATGTTGAATTGTTCCGAGTTATTAAAAAGTGTGTGTTTACTATGTTTTCTAATTTGGTTTCTAAATAGTCTTATTCTGTGAATTTTAAAGTTAAATTTGACTTTAGCCCGTACGGGTCTGTGGTCGGAACTATATTTAAATCTATTTAAAACTATCTATTTAAATCTATTTAAATCTATTTAATATTATAATAAATGTAATTTAATATAATCTAAATTTAATATAAATTGGATAAATTTAAGGACTCTCCTTTTAAAATGATTATTCCATAACAAAATGTAGAAGTGAGTAACAGATATTTACCTCTGTGTAAGCGCCCAGTAACTACTGTCCCACGGCCAGGGATAGAGTGAACAGACTCCACTGGCAAGAGGAATGGCTTGTCCAACTCTCGAACTGGAGTGGGGATGAACACATCGACTTCCTTCAGCAGTTGTTCAATAGCGTTCGCGCCGATTTCAGGGCTCTTGCCTTCCAAGGCACAAAGGGCCGATCCTGTAAAATATTTTATATAGTAAAAATGCAGCCATGGGTGTTACTTTCCTTCTTCCCAATTTTATACATCTACACTGCGTGTAGAGTATAGATGTATAAAAGTGGGAATTTAAAGGCCTTATTACACTGTGCAATCTCAAGTCTGTTTAACTAGTCACAAGCGTAGTGTAATAATGGAAAGACAGGTAGACTGTCTTACTAGTCAGCTCCAGGAACGGGTTAGCTAGCCTGACTTGATATTGCATAGTGTAATAAGAGTAAGACAACTAAGACCGTTCAGTCAGCGTCCGGCAGCCGCAGAGGAGGGTCGTGTCACGCGGTGCCGTACCTACACAATGGCATGCGAAACAAAACGAGAAGTGATCTTCAATGTTATCGATATCTATCATGTCATGTCATATTTATGGGAGAAAAATCATAAAGATATGACTAAAATATGGGTGAAAAAGTATGATTCGCTCATATTTTTATCTCATATTTCTTAAATTTTGTTGAAATAGTCGCGGTAAGAGCTACCGCCATTTTCCATAGCTTCGAAAGATTTTTCATGACGCCCGTCAACGACGTCCGCCTTTCGAATGAATAAGCGTGCGATATCTAGCGCAGTGTAATAGCTAGCCAGTCTACGTAGACTCTAAGCGCGGACTGGTTAGCGTGACTTGAGATCGCATAGTCTAATAAGGCTTTAAGGCAAGCTCAACTAACACAAGTACACTCTCGTGTTAGTTGAGCTTGCCGAATAAGTGTTACTAAGGAGCTGATTTATTCTTTGTTAAGAGCATACTTATAGCCATAGAAGAGTAATTTTTTATATAAATACCTTTGATAACAGGAGCTTTGTCACCATCATATCCCATCTCTGTCATCAGCTCTCTGATCTCCATCTCGACCAGTTCCACCATCTCCTCATCAGCAGCATCCACTTTGTTGATGAACACTACTACATGCTGGATTCCAATCTGCTTGGCCAGGAGCAAATGCTCCCGGGTTTGTGGCATAACACCATCTGTGGCAGCTACTACGAGAATTGCACCATCCATTTGGGCTGTGCCTGTGATCATGTTCTGAAAATTTTAAAGGGGATGGAAAATTAACACTTATGGCTGTAACCCTTTTGTATGTAGTAGATAGGTAGCTCTAAAGATGTTTTAGGATTATTAGTCAGAGGCACATTCAAAATAATCCAATGCCTGCATCACCGTCGTTGCTCGCACCTACCAGATTTTTCAAATACATATATTTATAGTAGCACTTCCTGGTCACTCTAGAAGTGTTCCCTAAAAGCTTACAACAAAATCAACAAACCACAACTGTCTAATTTTACCTTGATGTAGTCAGCATGCCCAGGACAATCAGTGTGCCCATAATGCCTACTCTCTGTCTGGTATTCCACGTGAGCTACATTGATGGTGATACCGCGCGCTTTCTCTTCTGGTGCATTGTCAATGTCCGCATACCCCTTCTTCTGGGCTAGGTTGAGATCTGATAATACTGTGGGCAGAAGTAAAAATTAATTTTAGGAAATGCTGTTGTTTGATCTTTGAATAATATGTTATTTGAATCCCCAATAACTTTATATTTATTGCTATCTCTACCTAAAAACTTATTCATTGTTAGTTTGAATGGTTCAGTTCAGATTAATCCTGTTGGTTATCTCTCATTATTATACAGGGTGTTACTAGACCACTTCCGAAAACTTGGAGGTTCCAATCAGACCATGATACTGAAAACATTTAGAGAAAAAAATCGCAAAAAAAAAATTGCCTTGACTATCTCCTTTTCATTTTTTTTCTAGTTACATACACACAGTACAACATAATAAGACATATCTACCTAATTATCTCATTAAAAAAAGCAAAAAAACAAATAAAATAAATAAAGCAGCAATGTACAGTGTACAGAACAGCTGAGAGTCATTATACCAATTAGGTATAAATAAACATAGTAGGTACCTACCTACGTTAGTAGGCACTTACGACACAGAATAAATAATAGTACTACGCCTCGACCTTACCTACGCGAATTTACATTACATTGCGGACTCGCGGAATAAATACAAATCTTTAAACATTGTTTTCTCCGGCTATAATTATTTTTCAGGATAACTGATTTTTTTTTGGTTGGGTTTTGGTGTGCTGTACCCCACCCTTTCGTTTTCGGAAGTGGTGTGGTAACACGCTGTATTTGTAAAATAATTTATTTGTTTAGGTTTCACCTTTGGTTATGGCTGCTGTAAGTGTGGTTTTGCCGTGGTCAACATGTCCAATAGTGCCGACATTGCAGTGGGGTTTAGTCCTTTCAAAGACCACCTTTTCAGCATAGTTCCTCTTTAGGATAACACTGAGTGGTACAAGAGTGGGTAGAGTGTGAGAGCACTGGTTTGGGTTTAGCACCAATTTTAGAGCTGAAATATAGCAAAATTGGGTCACAAAGGTGTATCTCAGACTTGATTTACTGATAGGAATGAACACAATATTTATAACCTCAATCAATGTACCGACTTACTATGTTGTATACCTATATTATTTTAGCAGCATCTTTGCAGATATAATTCTACATGCAGACACAATAAACTTTTAGTAAGCAGATTTTTTGTTGAAATTTATTACTGATCAGCTGCTACTATGATGGACTAGGAGTGTCTTTTACATAATACCTGGAAAGCTTGAAGCTATTCAAAGTATTCATTGGCAAATCGCAAATATTGGTTCCGTTGTACATACAAAACTAAAGATGTAGGATGTTCTGCACCAATTCTATTTAGTTTATTTCCTAAGCCAACAACAACAGAAAAATAAATCGTACGTACCTGGGCTAACCAAACTTCTGGCAAACGATATTGTTGCCATTCTGGCAAATATAATGGAGAACAAGCCACTAAATCGACAAGTTTGTTAATATTTAATGGAGCCCTTTACAAGTAAGCAGTAAGCGATTTATTTAGACCGAAATTACAGATTATTCTTTCTTTGAATCGCACGCCGATTTTCATTCAATTTCAATAAAATTTTCAAGTCAAGATGTTTTTTTTTTTATTGGAAAATTATCTTAGGTCACAAACACTCGTATATTCTACCACATGACAGCCAGTAAATAATGCAACTAAACTACTACGCTAGTGTAAAACAGCCTTAGTTGTTGAGTTTAGCCAGAAATCTTATAGTCTGTGGGTCTAGTAAAGCGGAGGTCTAGCTACTGCACGCTAGATGGCGCGGCTTATCATAAACCGTTGTTGATTGAAGCCGCCGCGTTGAGGGTAGTGGACTATCCGATAACTTTGCCTATTCTGAAAAGTCTACCTTCTTTCAAGTAGATACCTACCTAGTGTTACTGTTATCTATCCTTTTCAGCCATTTGTTAAATGAAATGCGGTACCTATTGAAATTATTCAATTTATGTATGTAGAAAAGATACTCCTAAAGTAAACAAACCAAGGTTACAAAATATTACGGCAAAATTGCTGCTAGATGCCTATTTTTAAAAGTCGAAATCATCACTGTTTGGTGTTGCAGCACGCATTTCGAACTCTTGAGTTCCTATTTCAGTTTCGTTGTCCGTTGACTCAGCTTGTCTAGACTCAGGAACATAAGTTTTTGATGTATCTGAAAACAAATTAGGTCTTTTAGATATGTTATGCTTTTTATAGAGTTAAAAAAAGTATACACAATAAAAATAGCTTTACCATTGTCATATGATTCAGTTTCAAGCACTACCGTATCAGTAGTGCTACCAGCTTGAGCGACCATGGAATTCGGCTGTTTGAACTCGTTCGTTGATGGCTCGGTCGGACCAGATTCAGTTTCTTCTACCAAAGTTTTAATAGTTTTTCCAACGCGCTTCTTAGGCTTTTCTTTCGTTTTAAAAACTGGTATTATGGCAGTTGTATCTGCTATATCCATGCTGTCTTGTATACGTTTCCGAGCCACTTCTCTTTTTGTGGGCAGCGCTGGAGTTGTGCTAACAGTATCCATGCTTTTTTGAATATGCGTCGACGCTTCTGTCGCATCACCATCAAAGATATTCATACTATCTTTAATACGTTTTGCTGTATCTCGTTTTGGTGTGCCCAAAATAATCATATTCCTCTTTTTCGCAGTCGGTGACTTTAACTGCAATGGTTCATTGTCATTGTCTGAGTCAGACACTTCAATAGGGAATTCTACGTTGAATCGTTTTTTAATTTTCTTTTGATGTTTGATCAAATCTTTCTTGGTGATCTTTTTCGGTGCAATAACATTTCCTTTGTATCTAGTTATAAAACTGTACTTTGCTAGTCTGTCTACCAGAGAGAGTTTATAAGCATCGTCTGCTTGAGATTTTGCCGCCTCAATTCGCATTTTGTACTTCTTATCACGCTTGAATCCATTTTTATTTGGCGCATAAGGCTTCAAATTGTCTGGAGCAATCCAAGCTCGAGTGACTTCTGCCGTATCGAAGAATACAACGCTGTAATGCGTCTACAACAAAAAATATATTAGTAGGTAGGTACTTGTTATCAAAATGCCATCGTGGATCCCTCGTTTATCGTGAAGGTACCTATACCCCTAGTAGCATTTTTTGTAGGCAAACCGTTGGGCCTCCGTCCCTAAAGTGGTTGGCCAACGGTTAGGTTTGTCATCCCTAAAAACTGTAGGACCAACGGTAGAATTAACGTTGGGCCGCCATGTCGGGCCAACTAGTATTAACCAACAAAAGGCCAACCAAAGATAATACAGTAAATCCACGTAGGCTCTCCGTTGGGCCCTACTGTCGGGCCAACTACTTTTAGGGATGACAAACCTAACCATTTGCCATCTATGACAAAGGCCCAACAAACAGCCAACAATTGTACGCTTCGTTGGGCCCATCAGTGTTATCCAACTGAATACAATGCAGTAAATCCACGTTGGTGCTACGTTGGGCCTTTCTGTCGGGCCAACTGTTTTTAGGGATGACAAACCTACCATTTACTAACTAAACATTCTATCGTCGGTTAAGCGTAGAGATTACTCACAGAGGCCCTACTAAAGAATTCTACGTTGGCCCTACCTAATAAAGAATACTATATATCTACGTTGGCGCTACGTTGTTTACCTAACGTAGGCCCTACCTAACAAAGAATACCATATATCTACGTTGTTTTTCTTACGTAGGCCCTACCTAACAAAGAATACCATATATCTACGTAGTTTTCTTACGTAGGCCCTACCTAAGAAAGAATACGTTGGCTTTACGTTATTTTCCTGACGAAGGCCCTACCGAAGAATGAATACGTTGGCCTTACGTTTGTTTTCTTATCGGAGGCCCTACAGTAGAATGAATACGTTGGCTTTATGTTGTTCTCCTTATGGAGGCCCTACCTAAGTAAGAATACCATTATCTACGTTGGCTTTACGTCGTTTTCCGTACGGAGGATCTACCAAAGAATAGATATCTACCTGCAACGTAGATATCCATTCTTTGGTAGAGCCTCCGTAAGGAAAACGACGTAAAGCCACCGTAGATAATGGTATTCTTACATAGGTAGGGCTTCCATAAGGAGAACAACATAAGCCAACGTATTCATTCTACTGTAGGACTTCCGATAGGAAAACAAACGTAAAGCCACCGTAGATATCCATTCTTCGGTAGGGTCTCTCCGTGTGAAACCCGACGTGAAGCCAATGTAGAAAAGGATTGAATCTGAAACACTAAAATAAAATACATTAAATATATTTAATTTTATATTTATTATTCATAAAATAGTAGCTTCTTCTATATAGAGAAAATACAGAAAGAATGGAACATTTTTAAGTAGGTACACATAATATTAATTTGTTACTGCTTAACTCTACGAGCCTCTCTTCCTCCATTGCGATCTTTGGTAAATCTGAACCAGTTAGATATCACTTCATGTATTTCAGAATCTGTTGCTTTTTCTGCTATTTTGTTTTGTCGCACTGCATCTATAAATATAAAAAGACAAGTTACGAAACGAACCACCTAGTCTGATTCTTGATGAAGTGGTCCTAATAAAAGTAAGATAACCTACCTCTTATAACTTTCATTAATTTTAAATCCTTTAATGGTAGCTTGCTATTTTTTCCTGTCCAATTGTATTGCAAAGCAAGTCTGTTACTGAATAGTTTCTCTAAAATTCTTCTTATAATGACAGCTAGCTTGTTTCCACCCACTAAGCTAAGATGAGTAACCTGTAATTAGAATAAATACTAATAAAACTAAATGTCTACTAAATACAATTTTTACATTTATGTATTTTTGGGGATTATAGTTACCAAATGTTTCCCATTTTCGTCAATATATATTTCGATTTTATTTAGAGCTTCATGATCATCACATGGTAATGTTATCCCTTCTGGAAGAGACAGCTCAATTCCAGTGACAGGCCCAGAAGATTGAAGTCTTTGCAATATTTCATGCTGTGATATTTGCAGATCTTTTATGTCACTTTCAATACGAGCCAAGTGCTTTGCAATCACATCTAAAATAGAAAAAAAAATTAAGTACTAATAAACGAATAATTTTAAAAATATTTAAAATACCTACTTTTGTAAAAAAATGTGTAGTAAAAAAAATATAAAAAATTTCAAGTGAGAGTGAGGCCTCGCTCTCTAAAAGAACACCCTGTTACCACCCACTATACTATTAGACCAATCAGAATCTACAAGTTTTTAGTTTACTTATTCTTACCTAAAGCATGTGATTTATGTACAGTCAATTCATCTTGAATTGGTGTGAGTCAAATCCAGTGTACCTTAAAATAAAATTTTAATTAGGTTTTCATAGACTCAACTTAATATTAAACACATAGCGTCAGAAATAAAAATTTAGAATTTATTGATTTATCCTTAGTTCGGCCCTGGATTATTGGATTTGGCTGCTGTCATTTGGCTGTTAGTTTCAGGCTCATGAATAGACAAAGTCATACCATGATGACCTTCGGATGATGCCATCATGTCTGAATAAGTAAATCTGTCGTTAGGTTTGTGACAGATAGACGGATAGACAAAGTCATACCATGATTACCCTCGAACCCTAACGACAGATTTACTTATTCAGGCATGATGGCACTAGTAGGTACTTACAGTCAGCATCGGTAGCACCCAGGTGATCCGGTCCTTCAGGTGGTTTTGGGTACTGTAATTCAGCCTCTGCGTCTGATGAGTGACTGATGGTATCACTGTCATATATTTTTTGTTTTGTAACGCCTCCTCTCTGTGGATATTATAAGGTTACCGTCACTATTCACCTCCGAGTCATATTCAGCCTGTTTTGCTTTAGCAAAAGCTTTGCCCAGGTCATCTAAAATTATTGTAAAGAGTCAAAGTAGCTACTTATTACCTATAGGGTAATTTATTACCTCAAGTTGTAATATTGCAACAGGTTTACTAAGTTTATGTAGGTAGGTACCTGTTGTATAAAATACACGCCTAATACCGAACAAATTCCATGTTGTATCAGGCACAATTGAACCACTAAGGCACCTATTAAATTTTGTTGTCTTCGGTGGCCACATGCAATGTGTTTTTCGAGGAGTAATCCATTCATCCCTTATTACACTAATACAATCCTCGTCTTCGGTAAATTCTACCACACTGTACATTACCGTGGCTTGTCGTTCTGTTCTGGCATACCTACATAAAATATTGGATAAATTATATCACAACCGATCGATGCTGTGTTTAGCAAAACGCAAGCATTGATCGGCTACACGTACGTAGGTATGTATTCATACCACACACAAAGAAAACTCAGGTCACAAAATTTTCTATCTAGAATTGAGAAGGCACTCACGTTTTGGAGAATGAATTCAATATTCGCTGTAGACTGGCTGGCGGCTGCTGCGTATTAAACACAAAATGGCGGAAGACCTGACCGAAAAGAGCGTCGTTTCTAGAGTAGGGATATTCGATATACATCGATGCATCGAAAACATCGATATTTACAATGCGATACATCGAATCGATCCGATGTTTTGAAATGCTTTCGATATACTCGATGTATCGATGTTTTTTCAATGTTTAGGAGAAAAACATCGAATCGATTATAACCAATTAATTTCATAAAAACTCAAGTATGCCCCCTAAAATTTTTTTTCCTATTTGTTTATTTAAAAAAGAAAAGTTTTGTTATTCAATAGTGCACTGACAATATAATGTCGTTGCGGCCATCGTGTACTAAAAAATTATGTTGGCAGCACTGCACACGAGTCAGTGACAAAAAAAGCTGTTTATGTCGTGTCGGCCGGCGAGCTTCTAGATCACCATCACCCCCATTTTCCACCGTAGCTATATGAATCGCATTCACACAGTTGTTATTTCTTAAAACTAAAACGTCTTCTATATTAAATACTCATTCAAGTTAAACCGAAAATCATGCAAATCACAGCGGACACAAAGGACAGCAAAATCATAGTAATAGGGTTCCGTTTTTTACCCTTTGAGTACGAAACCTTAAAAAAGTACTCGATGCTTACAAAGTATCGATGTTTTCACCCGATACATCGAATGACATCGATGTACGGTTCTGATGTATCGAATCGAAAAAAAAAACATCGATGTTAATAATTCTTTTAATTAAAATTCGATTAATCGATTAATTTTGAATTAAGAAAAATCGATTCTTATTGTAGAGGTTAGAGAATTTTTTCAACCAATAAAAACTATTATTCGATAAAAAAATGGAGGTGATCCGAATATTTTTACCTGTGGTAAGCCCAAGCGACGCCAACAATTTGATTTGTCTCTAGTATATACTAGGTATTCTATCAGCAATCTAGTTCCCATAGTACCTACCTACCTACAACAAGCTATTTAGCTTAGTTTGGGACTAGAAAGCGTTGTGTTAAAATGTCCATGAACATTTATTTATTATTATTACAATCACAACAGCATTCGTGATTTTTCTTGATTAAATGATTTTCGACCTTATTTGAATGAAGTTACCACTGACATTCCTTTATATCAACGGCGCAACTAAAGAAACGATTCTGATTCCGAAAATCGAGTTTGTTTGTTTGTCTGTTTGTTTGTTCGCAAATCACACCTAAACTACTGGACCAATTTCAATGAAACTTATACCATTCAGAAGCCTTATTTTGGGATTGAAACATAGGTAGGCTACCTATATTTTATTGAAATTAAAGACGTGGATTCTTAGATAGGCTTGACCTCCCTAAACCAAAAGCAGCCTTTGACACGAGGTACGTACCTACCTAGGTACATCGTATGTTGGTTGACAGATATTTTAGTGGAAAGTTTTGCACGCGTACCTACCTAAGAAGTCGCGGGTATCAGCTAGTCTTCACTATTTACGTACAATACGTTCAAGAAATCTAGGCCATCTAGGCAAATTATATATAGATAAATTATAGTTCAGACTAGGTTGACTAGGTAGGTACCTATATAGATAAATTATAGTTCAACATAGTTGTAACTTATTCTGAAATCAATTGAGATAGGTAGGTAGGTACCTATAAATCGGCGGCGCTCGTAAAGTTATGTTCGAACAAACATTCCTACCTAGTTTGTGTGTAAGAATGTTTTTTTTGAGCAAAACTTTCGACCTGAAGATTGAATGAAATCTTCATGAAATTAGATAAAGGTAGGTCGACAAGTTATAGTATAAGTAACTATACCTATCAAAGGTTTGCTGGTAAGATTGTGAGTTAGATTAGCCAAGGATTGATATCGTGGTCGTAAATAGCTCTGCATTTCATCGACGTACCTGTACTTACCTGTCTAGGTACCTACCTACTTACCTAGTTGACCGAGCGAGCGAATGACTGGTAGGGCATAATCTGTAAGGGAATCGTGCGTGATTGTTTTCGGTTGGAATTAGTGTAGACAGGTGCCTACATAAAGACATACGTAGCTTATAAAAAAATGTAGGTAGGTACCTAGGTAGGTTAGGTAGGTAGGTGGCATTTTCTTAATCATGTTTAGCCCACCCATATACCTATGTCCCATGTCTATATGTAATAAGTAGGTACCTAGGTACCCTATACTAACTTATAATAAAATTAAGAGGTACCTACCTACTTTCTTTCTTTCTTTCTTTCTTTCTATAGGTACCTACTACTAGTAAAGTAAATCAAATCCAGAGATGGATTGAATAGGTAAATATCTACCTACCTATTGGACCTGTTCATGTTCATTATTATACCTACCTAGGTAGGTAAGGTCGGTGCGTCGAGACAAGGCGTGATTTTTCTGGAACAAATGATTTTCGATCTTATTTCAATTTTTTTACGACTGATATTCCTTTATTTCAACGGCGCCGCCGCGCCGCGGCCGCTCGTTCGATGATCGCCGCGAGTTCTACCTACGTATACATGGGTAGGTACCTAACTATCTATCACTATTTACGTATACCCACAATACGGTCAAACAATCTAGGCCATTTTTAGGCAACAATTCAATTCAATTCGATAAATTTTCGTTCAGACTACATACCTACCTACCTAGTTGTAACTTAGTCCGAAATAATAAATTTATTGAGATAGGTACAAATCGGCGGTAGTAAAGTTATGCTCGAACAAACATTCCTACCTAGTTTATGTATGTACATATATGTACCTACCTACCTGGTTGGTTCATAGTAAAGATCTTCTGTTAGTATTTCAACCGAATATAGGTAGGTAGGTACCTATATACCACCTCGGTAAGGCATTTCTGTTGTTCAAAATCAAAACGTAGTAGGTAGGACGGTATTTCTAGGGAATTTGTAGGGGAATCGTGATTGTTTTCGGTTGGGATTTTATCAGAAAACTACCGTTGGCACTTGGTTGGCTCATAGTAAAGAATTTCTGTTAGTATTCCAACCAAATACCTCGGTAGGGCATTTGTAGGGGAATCGTGATTGTTTTCGGTTGGGATTTTATCAGAAAACTATCGTTGGCACTTGGTTGGCTCATAGTAAAGAATTTGTGTTAGTATTCCAACCGAATACCTCGGTAGGGCATTTGTAGGGGAATCGTGATTGTTTTCGGTTGGGATTTTATCAGAAAACTATCGTTGGCACTTGGTTGGCTCATAGTAAAGAATTTGTGTTAGTATTCCAACCGAATACCTCGGTAGGGCATTTGTAGGGGAATCGTGATTGTTTTCGGTTGGGATTTTATCAGAAAAATACCGTTGGCACTTGGTTGGCTCATAGTAAAGAATTTGTGTTAGTATTCCAACCGAATACCTCGGTAGGGCATTTGTAGGGGAATCGTGTTTTTTTTCGGTTGGGATTTTATCAGAAAACTACCGTTGGCACTTGGTTGGCTCATAGTAAAGAATTTGTGTTAGTATTCCAACCGAATACCTCGGTAGGGCATTTGTAGGGGAATCGTGATTGTTTTCGGTTGGGATTTTATCAGAAAACTATCGTTGGCACTTGGTTGGCTCATAGTAAAGAATTTGTGTTAGTATTCCAACCGAATACCTCGGTAGGGCATTTGTAAGGGAATCGTGTTTTTTTTCGGTTGGGATTTTATCAGAAAACTACCGTTGGCACTTGGTTGGCTCATAGTAAAGAATTTGTGTTAGTATTCCAACCGAATACCTCGGTAGGGCATTTGTAGGGGAATCGTGTTTTTTTTCGGTTGGGATTTTATCAGAAAACTACCGTTGGCACTTGGTTGGCTCATAGTAAAGAATTTGTGTTAGTATTCCAACCGAATACCTCGGTAGGGCATTTGTAGGGGAATCGTGATTGTTTTCGGTTGGGATTTTATCAGAAAACTATCGTTGGCACTTGGTTGGCTCATAGTAAAGAATTTGTGTTAGTATTCCAACCGAATACCTCGGTAGGGCATTTGTAGGGGAATCGTGATTGTTTTCGGTTGGGATTTTATCAGAAAACTATCGTTGGCACTTGGTTGGCTCATAGTAAAGAATTTGTGTTAGTATTCCAACCGAATACCTCGGTAGGGCATTTGTAGGGGAATCGTGATTGTTTTCGGTTGGGATTTTATCAGAAAACTACCGTTGGCACTTGGTTGGCTCATAGTAAAGAATTTGTGTTAGTATTCCAACCGAATACCTCGGTAGGGCATTTGTAGGGGAATCGTGTTTTTTTTCGGTTGGGATTTTATCAGAAAACTACCGTTGGCACTTGGTTGGCTCATAGTAAAGAATTTGTGTTAGTATTCCAACCGAATACCTCGGTAGGGCATTTGTAGGGGAATCGTGTTTTTTGTCGGTTGGGATTTTATCAGAAAACTACCGTTGGCACTTGGTTGGCTCATAGTAAAGAATTTGTGTTAGTATTCCAACCGAATACCTCGGTAGGGCATTTGTAGGGGAATCGTGATTGTTTTCGGTTGGGATTTTATCAGAAAACTATCGTTGGCACTTGGTTGGCTCATAGTAAAGAATTTGTGTTAGTATTCCAACCGAATACCTCGGTAGGGCATTTGTAGGGGAATCGTGTTTTTTGTCGGTTGGGATTTTATCAGAAAACTACCGTTGGCACTTGGTTGGCTCATAGTAAAGAATTTGTGTTAGTATTCCAACCGAATACCTCGGTAGGGCATTTGTAGGGAAATCGTGATTGTTTTCGGTTGGGATTTTATCAGAAAATTATCGTTGGCACTTGGTTGGCTCATAGTAAAGAATTTGTGTTAGTATTCCAACCGAATACCTCGGTAGGGCATTTGTAGGGGAATCGTGATTGTTTTCGGTTGGGATTTTATCAGAAAACTATCGTTGGCACTTGGTTGGCTCATAGTAAAGAATTTGTGTTAGTATTCCAACCGAATACCTCGGTAGGGCATTTGTAGGGAAATCGTGATTGTTTTCGGTTGGGATTTTATCAGAAAACTATCGTTGGCACTTGGTTGGCTCATAGTAAAGAATTTGTGTTAGTATTCCAACCGAATACCTCGGTAGGGCATTTGTAGGGGAATAGTGATTGTTTTCGGTTGGGATTTTATCAGAAAACTACCGTTGGCACTTGGTTGGCTCAAAGTAAGGATTTTGTGTTGGTATTCCAACCGAATACCTCGGTAGGTCATTTGTAGGGGAATTGTGGATGATTTTGGTTGGGAATACAGTTGATTTATTACAGTTGGGCCAGCGTTGGCTTACTGTATAGAAATTTCGTCGGCAACCGAACCAAAAACATATGTTGGGCCATCATTTGCTCATCGTATGTATTTACGGTTGTTAAAACAACTATTATCAGTAGTTGGGCCAATGTTGGGAGATTGTTTAGAAATTGTCGTAATAAAATTTGAGTTGGCTGTTCGTTGGCTCGCTGTAGGCAATGTCACTACCACTTCCCAACGTGATCCCAACCGTTGGCAACCGTTGGCCAACACAAATTGCTACTAGGGACTTTCAGACTTTTTCGAGACAAGCCCACCCAGAACAAACAGAGCTTCTTACCGGTATGTCAGAGAATCCATCAAGCCAATAGAACTGCTCGGTATCAGGGCAGTCATCGACCATAGCAGGCCACCAGGGCCAGCCCGCAATGCGGGCCCATACCACGGAACCAGCCGAGTAAAGGCTATGGATCAAATCCTCTTCTTCACGAAGATGTATTGGTGCTTCCGGGACTGAACAATCGGCATACGAAGTATCTGAAATGAAATTATTCAGGCGTAAAATCACATCACGGTACCTATGCATTTGCATTTTGTAAATCTTATGATTAGATTAGAGAAATTGTAGGTAGGTAGGTAAGTAAGGTACTAATAATATTCTACAATGGTCACTCCTAGATCATCCTTTGTGTCTGCTAAAGTAACGTGATCCCGTAATATCGCCCTCTAGTCCGAAACTAAGCAAAGCTTGTGATATGGGAACTAGATTGCTGACAGAATACTTATTTTTGTTTTGTAAATACATACTTACTTATATATTACTTAGTAACACCCCGACATAGAACAAACATCTATGTTTGCCACACACAAAATGGTTTTTCCTGGTGGGGATCGAACCCACGATTCACAGCACAGACCGCAGAGCTTTTACTGACGGAGTTGTGATTCTGTAGGCATGGTTATGGGATGGTCAGAGGCACAAAGAAAAATGCCTGAAAAATGCCTCTGCCTTTAGTTCCTAGTTTCCTGATTTTATGTTGATTTTCTTACCAGGATTCATCCGGCAATACCACTTATCAGGCAACTCATGGCTATCCAGCACGTCAGGCAGATATCGCCAACGATCGCAGTCATCACACTGCACCCACAGACCACAAGTGCGCCGCTTCTGAAGCCACAGCAGCCTTTGACGGTGAGAGAGGCTTGGAGCTGGCTGGCTTAGTACATTTTTGTAACTAGAAACATGTTTAAAGTGACAGAACAACAAAAAATAACATGCCGCATGCTTAGAACAGCATTCTTTGAATTCATAAGCGAAGGCTTATCAGTCCGCCCAAACCATTTCAACCAGGATTGGCTTAGCGCAGCACCCGAGTCCGCCTCTAGAATATAATGTTTATGAATTCAAGGGTTACAGCCTTCGATCAACTATATAATACCTCGTTACAGCAATAGAACAGAATGTAATAGTCTTTCTTTTAATTATTTGGATCCATTTCATGGACGAAAAACATTTGTCGATTCTAGAACCACCATATAGGTAATCACCTGTTTTGCGATGCAGATTTTTCGGAGAGGTCAGTGTCACCAGCAAAAGATATAAACTTTCGAGATGACTGATGTCCCTGGTGCGGAGCCATCTTTTCAGCCTAGAATAAAAATTTAGTTTAGCTTCGTTTTCTTATTTTGTTAATTGATGGAATTGAAGGTAGGTTTTACTAGTTAGACATTGTTTTGTAATTCGTATTGTAGAAGATTAAGATTTCTTAGATAGGTATTTACCATTGGGTTTCGTGCACCTTCATCGGGTTCGTAAGCTTTTCCGAGGGGTAAAGCTTCGTTTTCCATGATGGAATCCTATCCTGTCAATTTTCGTTGGATTGGAGAATAAATTGATAGGTGTACCCTTGTTATTTTCTGAAATAAAATGAAATCCGCGCCAATTCGATATGGTGTTCTACCGGATATGAGTAAAATAGTTTAGGAGTTAACTTGACTATAAATGTTGCCCTGCAGAAAACAAATGATTTGATTTGATGAACTGAGACTATGTACAGGATTTGGAATAACTGATCTCCAGATAGCCGGAATCCAGATCAATATGGTCCTAGTCTTAGATAGCACCAGATTCCTTGATATTTGTAAAATGATTGTGCTGCCATCAACACATGTAAACAAAATAATTAACTCTAAAATAAGCAACTTTTGGCCAAACTTACCAAATTACCGAGAATATAAAAAAACAGGTAACATTTTCATTTCATTCATTGCATGCAACCATAGACAGTGAGTAAGTACCTGAGTCTCACCTGAGTCAAATTAGGCTTAATTTTTGCTATTAAATACTCATTTTACTCTGTTTTTTCGATTATGTCAAAATTCAAAAATAATTAAAAATTAAAATCAAATTGTCATGTAATTTTGGCTTTTATGTGCTGCATTTTTGAATAATAAAGTTTTCTAAAAACGGAAGTGCGCATCTGTGTTTTCGGCTGGCTGCCGGCTGGTCGCCATATTTTCAGGCGAGCTAGAAAATATTCTCGGACTCCGATTTCTTCGTCGTTCGACGAAAGGGAGTACCTTTACTCCCTTTTTGCGTTTCAAGTTTCGTGTCCTTTTAATTTACCGCGCGGTAAAGGTTACTAACAGAGGATTAGATCTCTTTCATTGTTTTGTATCTTAAACATGGCTTTCTAAAATGTCGGCCTCGCACGTAATATCGTTATCTCCTCGCGGAGCGTCGCGGTCAGTTGTTTTTGTGGATGTTGGAGGAATCCAGAATGGACAAGAAATCATCAAATCGATCTGCTCAACCTCAGTCGAGGGCAACTGCCATCGACTGTAAAAAAAGTTCTGGTGAGTTCATCTACTTTCAAGGGCATACATATAGACAGGTCTCAATGTCTGTCACATTGTGCGATACCTACTTAACACTATGTACAAAAAAAAAACGATGTTGACATCACAACGTTACCAATCGGAAGGCGGTTGTGATTTGCTGAGTGATGCAATAGACTAAATTAATTCGCATTTGCAGACCAAACGCATAAACCTTGGCCTCGAAACAACAAGAAGCGTGAGGGAGCTGGTTCGGCTCCAAAGAATGAGCCGAGCCGTAGGAATGCTCCGTCGCAGAAGGGCAGAGGGCAAGTTGACAGGAGACCACGTCCTCGTGGGGACACCGGGTATTCTGTGGGTGGAGCGCAGGTCACCAGGTAAGGATTGTAACATTTATAACATATCCATTTGGTTCATGTTAGCCACAAAACTCCCGGTAAGTACCGGTAAGACATGTTGTTACTATAATGTTTACCTACCATCTTAATTTACACATGTTTTAGCAAATAAAGTATCTTTATCTTTAACTAACAATAACTACCTAGTAGGGAGAGCAAGAATGCTCTTAATTAATGAATTAACAATTAATTCAAAGTTCTCAACTGCAAAGAATTTTCCTGATATAACTCTTTGGTATTGTTGTTTCGGTAGTTTTTGTAAAAATGAAACATATTATCTTGATTTTATCTTTAAAAAAAGGAAAGTTTTAAAAGGCTTTCATTAGAGGAAGGTAGTCAAACAATATTTTCTATTTGCTCAGTACAATTTTATTCCTATTGAATCCCAAAGTTTTCCTTACAGGCTAGAAGAAGATAATGAGCCAGAGATAGGCTCAGTATTTGTGCCCGGAAGCAAAAAACAGAATTTGAACCACTTGCTGAACTTCATGTATCCCACGCGGGGACAGGAACGGGGCCCGGGGGCCAATAGAGGCCTAGGGCTTCAGCGCCGCCCGGTCCAGCAGCGGCCATTCAAACATGAGCATGACCTCTATTTACGAGCATAGTAAGTATTCTCTTCATCAACCACCAAATAGTTTTTATTGATTATTTGAGTCCAAATTTTCCAATTTTCACTAAAGATTGTCATGTGGAAGCATTGTTTTTACAATGATGTAAACGGATGCTATATTTTATTTGAATACTACTTATTACTGTTGTTATATAAGCAAATAGCAAGGCTTTTTGATATCTGCTTTGATTCACTCAACTCTTTTCTATCATCCTATTTGTCTTTTCAGTTGCCAATTTGTGGTGAAAGGTGATGGTGATTATAAACTGAACTTGTTGGATCCTGATGTTCCAATCAAGTGGGAGCAGATTGAAGAAGTTGTAAGTTTTTATCTTTTACTGCTGATTAATAAGAGATGACAAATTCATCTTCTATTCTTCTTCAATAGTCGTTACATAACAGTTGGGTCATATGCTTCAACACAGAGGATGTCTACAACACATTTCATAAGCTTGCAGTTCAATCTAATATAAAGTATTACTGATGCGGCTACTTTAGTCTGACCAGTTAAGTTGGCAATGAAGTAAAAGTGCAACCCCCAAAAAGATTGGTACATGGTATTATTTACATTGCAACTTTCATAGACAGTAAAGATGTAGATGGTGTTTCCAACTACAGATTTTTTTACATGTGTTTCACTTCCATTGTTTGATTTATTGGTTTGGTCTGAAAATCTATTATACTAGGATTTTTAGGTATTTTGTGACATCTTTTGGTCTTACACACCAACTCTTGCACTATCCAAGCGCTCATTAGTAGGTACCCCTGATGTTTAGGTAATTTATCTGTCTGTTGTTTCTCACTGTACCTACCTGCTGGGTTTGTACCTATGTACCCTTCCTACCCTTGCCTACCTACTGTATGTATGTATGTTTTGCTGGAAATAAAGATTTTTTCTTTTTCATTTTTCCTCCTAATTTATCATTGTCCAGGTGGTAAGAAGCACTGGTCGGTCGGAATGCCCGATCTGTCTCGGCTCGCCGGTCGCGGGTCGCGTCGGCCTTTGCGGCCATGTTTATTGTTGGCCGTGCGTGTTGCATTACGCTGCGGCACATGAAAAGCAACCACCTCCGTGTCCTGTATGTGCTACTCCTCTGCTCGTCAATGACATGAAACCAACTAAGATGGTGCAGTGGGATTCTCCAGCTGATGAGGTAATCATAGATTCATTATTTAAGTGATTAAAGCAAATATAAATGTCCGGGTAGATGTAACATATCATCTTAGATGCACTGAGCTAGGGCACTGCTTGAGCTAAGTAGATGCTTATTTAGTGAATTCCCAAGAATAAAATATGGCCCAGACTGGGTTTACAAGAAGTGTATTTCAAAGTGCCTTGAGAATTTGGGTGACAAATACAGTTCAAGCAAATCTCACATTGCTACATCAATGGCATGTAATCCATGTTTACATTCAATACAGCTGTTTAATTGTCAAACATGTACATCATTCTTATTTTCATTTTCTAAACTACCTGTACCTAAATGTCTGCGACCTTGTCCACCTATAAAATTTTGGCAATTTGATGCATTTCTGATGTTTCCACTTCTAGGTAACAATGCGTCTGGTGCGTCGCCTCCGAGGTTCCACGGTCGTAGAAGTAGCGCCGCCTAGAGAGCGAGTGACGAAAACTAAAGCACAACATATTTTGCCGCTGCATTACATCAACGACTCTCCGTACTGCAAACTGTTTGCTGCTAATGCACATCAGGTAAAACTTTATGCTTATTTTTACTAACTGAGCCAACTTTACTTCAGAAAACATAAATTTCTCTAAAAAATTGAATTATTTATTAGTTAAAGACTCCCCTCACGCAAAAAGGGCCCACGTGCGGCCTAGTTGCGGAAAACGGTCCATCCTACAAATACAAGTAGTTAAAGTTTATACCACATTGGCCTGTACAGACACACTACTATACAAGGTGCAGATAAAGCAGATTATATATTTTTGATTGTCTGGTTTACAGGTGCAAGAAATTTTGGAGAGGGAGAAAAAAGAAATTGAAAACCAGATTTTAGCTGAAATTGATACTACCGAAATTGTGTTCATGGAGCAAGCTCTGGAGATACTAAAGAAAAAGAAAGAGAGTACCATGCAGTATGAGGAACCGAAACTAGATGATTCCGACGATGATGTGGCTCCCACTGTTTACGAAAAGCAAGAGGCCAATGGAAACAAACTAGATTGGTTCGATGTGACAGAAGAAGGGGCAGCTTCTATTGAAGTGGTCAACAGAATTGAAGAGCTTAAAATTGACTCCAACTTGAACCCTGATGCACCTGAGTTCAATGTCAATTTAGATCCTGAAGAGTTTCCAGTAGCTGAATGTTTTACAGTCGAGACTGAACCGGAGTCTGATTTGACTGATATTGATAAGCAAAATCAAGCGAATTATTTTTACTTCTATCAAGGTAAGATTTAACTCCATTTTGAACTGAACTACCTCTGGCGTAGTGTTTCATTAGCTGAGGAACGAGAGATGTTTCTTCGCGGCGCGCAACATGAAAAATGATAAATCCGGTCAGAACTGGTTTTTGAGTATGTATTTCTTAGAATCTACTTCTATCCTATTATGATGGAAAGCTACTTGTTGATTCAGAAGAAGGCCCTTGAGATTCATCACCTGTGACATCGTGTTACCACATTATTTTACAGTGTGAGAATGTAACATTTGTTGTTTCAGCTGAAGATGGTCAACAGGTATTTCTGAACAGCCTGAATGTGCGAATGTTGAATGCATCTTGGGGTGTTATGGCGGCCGCGCCGCCTTTCATTCGCGGTCGCGTTTTGCATCGCGAGACCTTGCCGCTCAGCGAACAAGTAAGTCAATCTACTTCACAAAACAGTTGGTAGAAGTTCTACCTTCCATGCTTTATGTTATGGGTTCGATTATTATTATTATTAAAGCTTTTTATTTCCACATAGGTACTTAAGAGGCCTTATTAAAATTTAACGACGTCAAGTTTAGGCATTTATGAATACGCGACGCGCTGCGCTACGCGTTTGCGACGCGCAAAGGACAAACCAATTTGATCTTTCGACATGTTCGTTCACTGGATGAGTACGATTGATTTGTAGTCTAGTTACTAAGTTGGTATGTGGTAGGTACCTAACTCCACGTGACGTGTGTAGAACTGCTGTACGAATCGTAATACAAAGATTGTAAAAAATTAAATAAATATTGCAACCCCTCTATTATGCAGAAAATAAAATAAATATAGCAACCCCTCTATATAATTTTTTTATTGACCTAACAGTATTTATAATTCCAGTTTAATGCCCCCTCTTCTCCTCTCAGAGATATTGTAGCAGAATTCGACCTCCATTATTTGGAGCCATTCGAATCGAAACATGAATTTTGCCAAAATAAAGGAACATTTTGACTCTGATAGAATTTATCTCCCCTACTACGTTTTCGAATCCAGGACAGCGTACTTAACTTTTTAGAGTAAAATGATACAGGTGTCGATTTCGAAATATTTTGGGGTGCTGATTGCGGAAATGGAATCTACTTTGAAGTCTAAATGGCGAACATTGATTTTTTTGAGTACAGTGATAGACGTGTCGTTTTCAGGATATTTTGAGGTGCTGATTATGGAAATGCTATACATTTTGAAATCCAAAATGGCGGACATTGATTTTTTTGAGTAAAGTGATATGGGTGTCGTTTTCGAGATATTTTGGGATGCTGATTACGGAAATGGTATCCATTTTGAAATCCAAGATGGCGGACATTGGTTTGTTTGAGAAAATAGATATGGGTGTCGTTTTCGGGATATTTTGGGATGCTGATTACGGAAATGGTATCCATTTTGAAATCCAAGAAGGTGGACGGACATCGATTTTTTTAATAAAGTGATATGGGTGTCGTTTTCGGGATATTTTGGGATGCTGATTATGGAAATGGTATCCATTTTGAAATCCAAGATGGCGAACATCGATTTTTTTTAATAAAGTGATATGGGTGTCGTTTTCAGGATATTTTGGGGTGCTGATTACGGAAATGCTATCCATTTTAAAATCCAAGATGGCGGACATTGGTTTTTTTTGAGAAAATAGATATGGGTGTCGTTTTCGGGATATTTTGGGATGCTGATTACGGAAATGGTATCCATTTTAAAATCCAAGATGGCGGATATTGGTTTTTTTGAGAAATATGATATGGGTGTCGTTTTCGGGATATTTCGGGGTGCTGATAACGGAAATGCCATCCATTTTGAAATCCAAGATGGCGGACATTTGTTTTTTTGAGAAAATAGATATGGGTGTCGTTTTCGGGATATTTTGGGACGCTGATTACGGAAATGGTATCCATTTTGAAATCCAAGATGGCGGACATCGGTTTTTTTGAGAAAATAGATATGGGTGTCGTTTTCGGGATATTTTGGGACGCTGATTACGGAAATGGTATCCATTTTGAAATCCAAGATGGCGGACATCGGTTTTTTTGAGAAAATAGATATGGGTGTCGTTTTCGGGATATTTTGGGATGCTGATTACGGATATGGTATCCATTTTGAAATCCAAGATGGCGGACATCGGTTTTTTTGAGAAAATAGATATGGGTGTCGTTTTCGGGATATTTTGGGATGCTGATTACGGAAATAGTATCCATTTTGAAATCCAAGATGGCGAACATTGTTTTTTTTTTGAGAAAATAGATATGGGTGTCGTTTTCGGGATATTTTGGGATGCTGATTACGGAAATGGTATCCATTTTGAAATCCAAGATGGCGGATATTGGTTTTTTTGAGAAATTAGATATGGGTGTCGTTTTCGGGATATTTTGGGGTGCTGATTACGGAAATGCTATCCATTTTGAAATCCAAGATGGCGGACATTGGTTTTTTTGAGAAAATAGATATGGGTGTCGTTTTCGGGATATTTTGGGGTGCTGATTACGGAAATAGTATCCATTTTGAAATCCAAGATGGCGAACATGGTTTTTTTTTAAGAAAATAGATATGGGTGTCGTTTTCGGGATATTTTGGGATGCTGATTACGGAAATGGTATCGATTTTGATATCCAAGATGGCGAACATTGTTTTTTTTTTGAGAAAATAGATATGGGTGTCGTTTTCGGGATATTTTGGGATGCTGATTACGGAAATGGTATCCATTTTGAAATCCAAGATGGCGGACATCGGTTTTTTTGAGAAAATAGATATGGGTGTCGTTTTCGGGATATTTTGGGATGCTGATTACGGAAATGGTATCTATTTTGAAATCCAAGATGGCGAACATTGTTTTTTTTTTGAGAAAATAGATATGGGTGTCGTTTTCGGGATATTTTGGGATGCTGATTACGGAAATGGTATCCATTTTGAAATCCAAGATGGCGGACATTGTTTTTTTTTTTGAGTTAAGTGATATGGGTGTCGTTTTCAGGATATTTTGGGGTAAGTACTGATTATGGAAATGGATCTTATCTTTTTTGAAGTTTTTGTTTATGAATCGATTGCTTTCGAAATCAATATCTGAGAGTCCTCCTCAGCCATCGTAAAGATTACCCGTATCACTTTACTAAAAATAACCAATGTCCGCCATCTTGGATTTCAAAATGGATAGCATTTCCGTAATCAGCACCCCAAAATATCCCGAAAACGACACCCATATCACATTACTAAAAAAACCATGTTCGCCATCTTGGATTTCAAAATGGATACTATTTCCGTAATCAGCACCCCAAAATATCCCGAAAACGACACCCATATCTATTTTCTCAAAAAAACCAATGTTCGCCATCTTGGATTTCAAAATGGATAGCATTTCCGTAATCAGCACCCCAAAATATCCCAAAAACGACACCCATATCACTTTACTCAAAAAAACCAATGTCCGCCATCTTGGATTTCAAAATGGATACCATTTCCGTAATCAGCACCCTAAAATATCCCGAAAACGACACCCATATCACATTACTAAAAAAAACCATGTTCGCCATCTTGGATTTCAAAATGGATACTATTTCCGTAATCAGCACCCCAAAATATCCCGAAAACGACACCCATATCTATTTTCTCAAAAAAACCAATGTCCGTCATCTTGGATTTCAAAATGGATAGCATTTCCGTAATCAGCACCCCAAAATATCCCAAAAACGACACCCATATCACTTTACTCAAAAAAACCAATGTCCGCCATCTTGGATTTCAAAATGGATACTATTTCCGTAATCAGCACCCCAAAATATCCCGAAAACGACACCCATATCTATTTTCTCAAAAAAACCAATGTCCGCCATCTTGGATTTCAAAATGGATAGCATTTCCGTAATCAGCACCCCAAAATATCCCAAAAACGACACCCATATCACTTTACTCAAAAAAACCAATGTCCGCCATCTTGGATTTCAAAATGGATACCATTTCCGTAATCAGCACCCTAAAATATCCCGAAAACGACACCCACATCACATTACTAAAAAAAAACCAATGTCCGCTATCTTGGATTTCAAAATGGATACCATTTCCGTAATCAGCATCCCAAAAGATCCCGAAAACGACACCCATATCACTTTCCTCAAAAAAATCAATGTCCGCCATCTTAGGCATGAAAATGGAGGAGGGAGGTAAATTTTGTGAGAGCCTTCCTCGCTTTGTCACTAATCGATCGATCGATAAAATCGATCTAATTCTACTTTTTCCAAATATACGTCATAGGGTGTGTGGTACCTTTATGAGAAACTAGCAGATACCCGCGACTTCGTACGCGAGTACCGTTTCTGTGTACATTATATTATCTGTGCGTGTACCGAGCGGATACTTCTTTGAGAAACTTGACATTGCACCTTATTACACCGAACTCGTACTGGAATGTCAAACGCTAGTCGTTAGACCAAAGAGGTAGTACTACGCCCTGTCAAACTGACGTGACATGACATGACAATGAAGTCCTCTTGCCAATTGGCGCTGCTAGTCCTTTTCGTTCATTTTATCCTGTAGATCCTGTTAATTATTCGAAATAAAAAGTAGCCTATGTGTCAATCCAGGTTACGAACTATATATTTGCCAAGTTTCATCCAAGTTGGTTCAGTAGTTTAGACGTGATTGAAACACAAACATCCAAATATCCAAACATGTAAACTTTCGCATTTATAATATTAGTACGATAGGATAGGATAGGATTGGAGAGGGGTAGAGAGGAGGGGGGGGGGGGGGGGGCGATTTCACAAGGAGTCAAGTCAGTCAGCAGTAAGTAGATGCAAGTAGGCAGTAGGCAAGTAGCAGTTAGTAGTAAGTACATTTGAGTAATTTATAAATCGGCCTATATACTAAGTAGGTAGGTGCTTGATTGTAAAAGTGTTTTTTATTATTTACAAAAGTTCAAATATCGTGAAGATACCGACATTTTATGAAACCTAAATAATGTAGTTAGAAAACATCTACCAAGTACCTACGGCCGCACGAAGGATCAAATCACGCGGTCACACTAGAATTTGGTGCCGATACTGCTATTTGTCGATATATGTATATGTATAGTGCGCACGACGAAAAGCGATACGTCCTCCCTCCACGGCCGCTCAGCGCGGAATGCCACTCGCAGCGTTGCGCTGCATGATTTATAGGTGATTTTAGAAAAATCCTATAAAAATAAGTACATGGAAGAAGACTATAATTTTATTTTTATTTGTAAGAAAAAAACCTGTACTTTTATATAGTATGCGTATTTTAACTTTAAACTTCTTACTTTCGTAGAAATCACAGTTTGTTTGAAGAGTAAAATTGCGTAAAAGGCGGTGTTTTCAAAAATTAATTTCTCTAACATATTGTATGAACGGGCAGCAATTTTTTCCCAGCATTCTATTTTTAACAAAATAAACATTTTAACTGCATTTTTAAATTATCTTTAAACTAGTTTTTTATATGATAAAATCAAGACGAAAAGTTCACATTTTTGATAATTTTACGAAGACATGCGTTACAAATTAATTTATTTCTCAGTTGTGTATTGCCTAATTTAAAATGTTCTCCCAGCATTCTATTTTTATTGAACCAAACTTTAATTTCCATTTATATTTGTAATCGTAAAACGTTAACTGTAATAAAAATCGAGTTCGAAAAATGATGTAAATAGGCCAAAATCGAAAGAAGGCCCCTTAACAATTACAATTTTATACTTAAGCATCTCTAAATTATATAATTTAAGTGTTAGTAGTTTTTTAATCTTAACCTATTTGTTAGTGATGGATGTGGATCCCTTGAGGGTAAAAGCCTCCTCCAAACGTCTCCAGCTGTCCCTGTTCTGGGCAGTAGCTAGCCACCTGCATCCAGCAATTTTTATTAGGTCGTCGGCCCATCTTTGTTTTGGTCTGCCAGCCTTTCGTTTTCCAATGGGGCCCTTCCATTTTGTAATTTTTAATGTCCATCTGTTGTCATTAAGTCTAGAGACATGCCCAGCCCATTTCCACTTTAGCGTCAGTGCATATTTAATTGCATCTGTTACATTAGTTTTTTCTCTTATATCTTTGCTTTTAATTTTATCTATTTTTCGTATGTTGAGCATGCTCCTCTCCATGCTCCTCTCCATGGGTTCGATTATAATCTTTTATTCAGTAAAAAAGTAAATTTAATAAGCATTATAACCACAGTAAAAATATCACTTTGGATCATCTTGTAAAACTAAATGAAGTATACTAGTTAGTTCTCATGATTTGTTGTTTTTTTTTCAGACTAGAAAGCACATGCCTTGCACAGCTCATTTGCCATTGCATTGCTCCTTTGACATCGTCGAGCTGGATTTACAGCCGCCGAATGTAACTCCTATCACTATGAAGAACTTTGCTGGTGAGAGTGGTTTTATCCATTTTTTATTCATCTAAATTAAATTAATTTTATGTTTACATAATAAATAAAATAGAATTCAACTGGAGATTACATCGGTATTATTCATTTTAAAGTGGTAGTTACTCTAGAATAACAAGCAAGGTGACAAGCAAAACAAACTTATACACATAAAAAGTTGTAGGTAAGTTCTAATAAGAAGTACCTATAACAGGTTTTTATTTATGTTTTCAGAGGAACTAGACCGCCGCGCTCGCAACCGTGCCCGTCAAGAACGCGAAGAGCGTCGTCGCGAGCGAGCCTGTCGTCGCGCTATGGAAGGCCCACCGCGCCCTGACTTCTCTTCAGACCTGGTGTTTCCAGCAGCACCCTACAGTCCCCCGTCAGATCCATCGCCGATTTATTCATACGAGCCTAGTCAGAATGTCGGCTCACCACCTTCAGGACTGTCTTTTGCAAAGGTATTTATTATTGCTGTTGATAAAGAGCCGCCACTGACTTCTCTTCAGACCTGGTGTTTCCAACAGCACCATGCAGTCCACCGTCAGATCCATGTAACGTGATAGGTGTATTTTTTAATAACATAACCAATAAAGTAAAATTCTCTGTTTAATTGTGGATCTGGTTACCCCCCTTAGACAGCTACGAGGTATCTTGAGTAGGTATAAGGTACAGTCAGCAACATAAGGTGATTAACAAATTGAGTTTCTAAAATTCAATTAAATGCGGTCACAAAATGTTGTTAGCGGTTCTTTTTTATCATTGATATTAGTATACCGATCTACATCTTGCAAAAGTTACAAATAGTCAAACAAAAGCTCCCAAAAATGGGCAACCTCTCATTTGTAGTTAACTTTATGTGGTTGACTGTACCAAGAGATCTGCGAGGATGGCTACAATGCCTGGGACTAGACATTACCCTATTTTATTTCACAGATGGCAAGCACAAGTGGAACCTGGCGCGTTCGCCCCACCGCACCTGCCCCACCACCAGCACCAGAGGACGATGACGAGTCAGCAGCCCCTCGGGCCATCAGCCTCAGCGACGCAATCGAAGCAGCACTCCACGCCGGACCGTCACCATCCGCGAAGAAAAACAAGAAGTCCAAGCAGAAAGTACTCTTCGCAACTGGTTTGCAGAGATCACCTTAGTTCTTACCACACAAATAACTTAATATTATGCAGTTATTCTTTGACATCAGGTTGTCTAGTTCCATCACACTTACAGGCGTAACGCGGCAGTTCATTTTATTTTTGAAATAGACATAACAAATATTTTGTAATATGTCTGTAAGATCAACAAAATGCAGAATGATTGCATATCAGCCGCAATAAACAGCACATAAAACCTCTACACTCAAATGTTGTGAGATTTTGACCACCCATTTCATTAATCTCGTTCGTTTTTTGAGAGTTTCATCGGGCTGAAATAACTGTGGGAAGTAGACGGACACATCTGTACAATTATTGATAGAACTATCGACTTTGTCTATTTAATAATTTTTCTTATAATGCAATACTAACAACTACTTAAATATTAGCGTATGGCGAATTACCGTCTATGGTAAAAGGAGCCAATGGTTCTTCACTAGTGAGAATGAGACCGCAAATTATTGCCTCGGCATGACAAAGACAGCTTTATGCTATTCGTCTGGCGGCGGTAGATAACATTCAGCACAAATATTCGTTATATCCCGATAGTGTGTCTGTATCAATGTAGTAGTACCCGGCAAAACTTCAGAGTTTTGGAACTTTGCAGTTTGTGTGTGTGAGCCTGGGACTACATGATCCGGAATTCCGGATGTCCGGAATCCAGATCAATGTAGTCCTGGCCTAAATCGGATTAAATATTTATTTCTTGTTACATTTATTGCTAATTTAGGCAAATGATTTTATTTAACAAAGTATCTTGCTTGTTACTTGATTTATTTTTTATTGGGATTCAAAGAAATTAAGTTGCTACTTACCATGTAGAAAATACAATGAATGTTTCAGTTTGTGTAACTATTGCCACTACTTAATGTAATTTAGATTGCATTGAGTAATTGATGATTGCATAACAAAATAAAATAAATAGCTGACATTTTGAAACACTGATCGTAAAACGGTTTTTAAATATTTGTGTTACATAATTATATGATATACATTGTACAAAAATAAAAGATAATGTATGAGCCATTTTTTGTTTTATTGAGTGGTTTCTTAGAGGGTCACAGAGGTATAGTTGATCGAAGAGGTCACACACAGGACGATTTTCTTCAACATTTCTGCCGAATCTTTCATAAAACAAATGTGTGCCCAAAACCAAACAAGATAATTATGTACAGTTGGCTACACATCAACCTATCCACTGTTTGAACCTATTATAATTTGAATGTTGCGAATCAGGGATCGCAATAATAGGTGTAGGCGCGTGCCGCGCAAGCAGCGAGTCTCACATAAAAACAACGTCCCTCTCGCACATGATTCGCAACATTCAAATTATAATAGGTTCAAACAGTGGATAGGTTGATGTGTAGCCAACTGTACATAATTATCTTGTTTGGTTTTGGGCACACATTTGTTGTTAGGTTGATAGGTTGTTGTTGATAGTTGATAGGTTGATGTGTAGCCGATTGTTCTTACTAGCAGTTACCCGCGACTTCGTCCACAAAAACAAATATACCTAACCCAAAAAAAATAGCGGGAAATGTAGCCTATGTGTTAATGTCTACTACTTTCGGAAAACGTCTGATTTTCGAAACAAAGATGCGCCAATACTGCTAAAAGTGCTCAAACATGCCTTGCAAACAAATAGGATTTGGCAAAAAGACTAGAATCCAGCGCCAAGCGCCAGAACAAAATTAAAAAAACATGCTTTGCTTGCTTGCTTGCCTTCTTGCCTTCTTGATTCATGAATTCATGATTGCTCTATTGACCTATGTAATTCTTTTGGTACTTCTTTACCGATACCGAAAAAACTATCTAATTTGAAGAACAATAGCCACAACAACGCACCTACTGATATGAAGATTTTAGTTTCATAGTGCATAAGTTTTGTAAGCACCAAGATGACATCTTCAAGAGAAGAATACATTTTTAGACCATTTATGGTTACCGAAGTCAAATGCCGAGGTTTTGAGTGTCCCAGGCCTCGCAGCGGCCACCGAATTGCATGTGACGATGCTAACATCTATTGTTTTGGTGGTTATAATCCATTTTTGCCGTTAGCTAGTGTAGAAAGAGAGAATCCCACTTGGAGTCCTAACTGCCCACTTTTCAAGGAACTGTGGAGTTTCTCTTTGACCGCTCGGAAATGGAAACAGCACAGAGTCACAGAAAATATGCCAGAGGAGCTTGCGTCCAATGCAATGTGCGTGAATGGCAAACACTTGATGGTTTGTGCCTATTTTATTTATTTACTAGCCTCCTCAAATAATACTTACGACTAAAAGTTGACCCACGCTATCCAGGATTAGTCTGTAGCCCGCACAAATAATACAGCTCCTTGTGTACAATCCCCATTGAATGTAATTGACCATGTTGACAATCTAAAATAACCATTATTTGTATGTTACAGATATTTGGAGGCACTGGAGAGCCTTTTGGGCACAAATGCAGTAATGATGTGATCGTGTGGCGTACTAATCCAGGAGATGCAAAGTTGAGCATTCTTGAAGTGACAGGAAATAGACCTCCGGGGCTTTATGGCCAGTCTATTTTGTGCCATGACGGAGTGCTCTACACTATCGGTGGTACTAATGGATTTGCATACAACTGTGATATCTATAGGTTGGTATTTTGCTAGACCAAAGAGTTTGCATTGTATTTTAAAGTGCTGTCTATATTCCTACACTTTATGTAGTAGGGTATATAAGAGATTCCTCAAATCTCCATAAAGTGATAGTAAAGAAAGAATTTTAATCTGATGTAAGATTAAACTATGCAACTGTTCTTTAGTAATTAATTTATAAATATAGTTTTAGCTTCATTCTAGCCTTAGTTAATTGAACTCATCAATATCACAAATGACTTGTCCACAGGCTAGATCTAAGGACGTTAGTATGGCAGCCTCTATTTGTTGGCACCGGCGATGACACAGATCCACCCGGCAGATACAGACATGAAGTAGCACGAGTTGGCAACAAGCTATACATCATCGGAGGAGGTACAGTTGACACAGCTTTCGAGCTCATGACCATACCTATGTTTGACTTAGACACCAACAAATGGAGCTTATTGAATGCAAAAGCAGATGAACACGACTCTCAAATTACTGTAAACCCTCGACCCAGGAAGTGTCATAGTGCTGTTCAAATTGACACACCCAGTGGAGTGCAAGTGTTTGTAGCGGGAGGTTCCAATGGAGTCTCAGTTTTCGAAGACATCTGGAGACTGAACATAACAAACTTACAATGGACTCTTATGAGAAAATCAGTGCTTCCTAATCCTTTATACTTCCATTCTTCTACAGTTACATCAAGTGGATGTATGTACATATTTGGTGGTATTGAACCGAAAAATGAAGTGACTAGTAGGAATAACATTCTTTATAAAGTATGGTTATGTATACCAAAGCTAAGTGAAATTTGCTTTGAAGCTCTTTTGCATTTTCATCCTAATTTGGATCAGTTAGACTCAAAGAAATTGTTGAATACCGGAGTACCGCGGCATTTGGTGCAAAGGATGCACCCAGATTAATTTATAATATTAATTTATTTATTTGCTTTAAGCAACTTTCTATTGATCGAGTTCAATTGTGTTTTAATGAATGCTAGAGCTATTATGGGTGTAGTGATAAGTTTTTGACGAAGAGTAAAAACTGGCGAGCGAAGAAAGCTGTGAAAATTTACAGCTTGCAACACTTAACGCCATGAACAGAACCATCATGTATCTATTTATGTATTATTTATTGGTAAGTGTTTGCCTCAGAATTTACCATCCAATGTATTAGGTACGCCTATGGTTTATGCTAAACTTGGAAAAATAAACAATCATGTGATTAGTTTTTGTTAAATTATGAGAAAAAGAAAATAGTGCAATATTTATTAAAAAAAAAATTAATTCGAGTATAAAAATCCCTGAATTCGGTTTTTCAAAAAATCCTTTTGGTAACTTCTATGATATATTTTGTATTTGTATGCAGCTACATAAATGCGCTAAATATCGCATAGACTTTTACACTGTGTGTTTTCTATCATAATAATGAATTTCATTGCATAATATATTTTCGTATCATTTGAAATTGTTTTAAATAACATTCAAACCCTTTTTTCCTAACGTACCTAAATAGAATTATAAATATTTTTACTCTTTGGTAATGATCTACAAAAATGAACCTAAACATAAAAGTGTATTGCGTCTGAATCTAAACGAGAGAACATTCAATGTGATTGTAGGTATTTTAAAACCACGCCGCAACAGTACCGAAATTACACAACCAGACAATTTATCTTGATAACTGTCAGAATACCCTTTTTTGGTACGTGTATCCATCTAAATCATTTTGGCGTCGATACGAGTAGGTACGTAACCTATCAGGTGCGCAAAATGACTTAGGTATAAACTGTCAAACAACATGGAAAAGCTTTTCACGAAGTAGGTTCCCAGTTAAAGAAAATGGTAGCGGTCGTAACGCGATCTTGATTCCCTTTTCAAGGGCGAATGAACATTGAACGCGAATGCTGTGGCTGTTCAACAAGTGTTGGGCGCACGTCGGGACGCTCTCGGCTTGTTACATTTCGCGCCCTCAGTGATGGGAAGCGCTTTGCGGGCGGGAGACGCTCGCCGCCGCTCGTGATTCACGTACAGATTACCGATATGATAACACTTAATCACTTAAAATTCACACCAACAAAAACAACGAACTAACTCGCAGAACTAAAACATGCGGTTGAAAAAAATATCACTGTGAAAAAATGGTGCGTTTTCCACTCGTAAAAGTAATAGTGTCCAATTTGAAAAGTCATGGTCGAAACTGTTAGTCGGTCATGGCGGAAGAGATGCTATCGACAACGACAGCGTCGACCCCGCACCGCACGCCGAACCCCGAGCTCCGTGCGGCTTACACAACCTTCGAGATCCTGGTGGCTCTGGTGGCGGTGGTCGGAAATTTCATGGTGATCTATGTGTTTCGTAAAGATCGTAGACTCAGACGTCGAACAAATTACTACATAGTGTCGTTGGCTATTGCGGATTTTCTAGTCGGACTTTTGGGTATACCCTTCGCGATCCTGGCCTCTATGGGACTGCCGAAGAACGTCCAAGCTTGCCTGTTCACTGTGTCGCTGTTGGTGATGCTTTGCACAACGAGTATCTTCTGTTTGGTGGCTGTTTCTGTCGACCGCTACTGGGCTATTCTACATCCGATGTGCTACTCTCGGAATGTTCGCACCAGAACTGCTATATGTAAGTCATCATTTTATCGTCTGACTTTTAATTCAATATGTTTATCTTGTTCGACCTGACCTTATTCTTCCAAAACATATCCAATTTGATTATTATACAAAAGTAGGTTTATTTTTTCTTCTTCCTATAGGTACCTACCTACACACTTTCTTTTTGCACTCTCGAACACAAGTCTTATAGACTTAATAGGTAGGTAAGTACTTTTGAAGAACATTTCTACCTCCATCACGACAACGGTTTCCCAATGGGATATTTTTATTGCTGGGCGATTACCGGCCATTTGAATACAATGAGGATCAGGATCCATACATGATTCAAGTGCGCAGGCCACTTCAATGTCTAAAAAGCTATTAGTTTTATTATCAGTTTATATGAGATATGAACTGTATTAGCTAACGTAAATCATCCATCACGGAAAGTTTGATAATGAAAAAATAACTAGTAGAATCCAGTACGACAAAGTACCTATGGTGTGAACGCACACCTCAGCACGAATAGATTACGGTGTTGTTTGCCAATGAGCCCGACGCTTTCGAATATTAATTACGGATTAGAATAATAAACCCAACTGCACTATCATGATTCACGCAAGTACACTTAAAAACCACAGATTATAATACAAAAATGCCGAAAAAACCACATAGCAACATTTTTTGAGATAAACTTTCGCATGATACCGCGATCTAGATAATTACGAATTGCAAAGTCATTGATTTTACCAATTTTACAATTTTTACTAATAGCCTAGTGTAGTATTATATTATCTGTGCTATATATCAATATCTCTGCCTACTGCACTACCTAGAACAAATTAGTACGCACGATTGTGCCATGGATTTCAAATAGCGAATTTAATTTTTTTTTTAATTTGAAAGTTTCCAATATCGATTTGAAAAGGCTTTCCGTATGAATCAGAATAGCCCTGCTTGTCTAGATAACACGTCATTACATTGGCGAAGACGTACATCAAAACAAGGTTTCTTTTATATTACGCCGAATAGGTACAGTCAGCAATTTAAGTCGATGTAAAACATAGTTTTTAAATCCAACTTGCCATATGTTATATCATTGAAACTAAATAGTACCTACCTGTAAAGGTCGGATTAGATCTACATAAACTCTTGCAAGTTACACTATAAAGTAGTCAAAAGCTCCTAAAACGATTTAGTTGGGCAATCATCTTATCAAGTTAAGTTGCTGACTGTACCTACTGATTGATAGTCTTGTAGCATCTCATGTATTAGTGGTGTTATTGTGACTTTCACTTGCAAAATGCTACATGCTATGCCTAAATCAGAGGCTAAATGGATCGTCGACATCGATTTGGCAGTAGCTAAGCATTCGGGGTTTTTGGCCAACGAGGGTTTTGATATTCTAATATGGGGCTCTTCGTTGGGGCATGTAAATTAGGTCCCAGCTGTGGAAATCTTGTCCCATAGGAGACATCATTCTCATAAACACGTTATTTTTTTATGAAATGTTTTAAACAGAAACTTTTAATTTGACTTTTCATCAAACTTATCGGTATAGGTACATTTTAATTTTATGTTACGGAAACACCCAACCGGCATTTTAATTTTATTTTACCTACGGAATATTTTTTTTTGTATATAACAATTTATTCCTCAAGGATCATTAGTAGGTCACTAGATCTAAAGGAAGCCGGGCATAATGGAGAGCCTTGGGCCTGTTTTATTTTCAACATTAAAAGCTTCTAATTCAAAACAAAAATAATATAACCTTCTCTGTCCTCCAGTAACCGATAGCTGAAATCGCAACGCAGTATTCGCCACGAAATCTTACAAGGAAAATTCCACTCAATAAAATGAAAGAGGTCTTATAATTTCAAACACTGGACCCTTATCAATGTTTCTATTTATAAGGTTTTTCATATGATAACGGGATATAACAGAGGTTTTCGAAGGTCGCATTCTGAATGCTAAGCTATAAATCGCATATAAAATAGAAGCAAAGTTACTTTTTGTTTTGTGTACCTCATCAATTCTATTCGGTTAATTTGCTTTGAAACAGGGAATGTAAACAAATTCTTTATTTACCGACTAATAAAGCTCTTATTTGAGAAACAGGCATCAGTATGTGTGCTAGGTATCTATAAACTCTCAAGGTTCACAGTCGGCTACACATTAACCTATCCACTATTTGAACTTTGAACTATTATAATTTGAATGTTGCGAAATTTCATGGAAAAAAATCCGCCTATTAGCGCCTTTCAGGAAACGACAGCTATTTCATTCCCTGTGCGTGTAAGGGTGCCATTTATCATACATCTACGACGTCAATTTCAGGGTAACTCGATCTCATCTCGCAAGCACGAAAAAATATTCATGTTGACGGTTTTTAGAGTGGTTTTTATTGAGAAGTGTCTTAAAATCTATGCTTGAGTCCCAATTTAAACTTCACGTTATTTCAGCATACAAAGCTGTTGCTTCTAGGTAGTACCTATCAACTATTTTTTTAAGTTTCTGTGCTGACTCGTAAATGAGTTTCAAACTCCAAACTCTCGCTTTTATGATATTAGTGGAAAAGATCTTCGTCGTAGTGGGTCGGTCTTAGTTGGATTTCTGATGAGATTTCTTTTTTATTTTGCTTTGATAAACTTTTATCTCCTTGATTCATGACTATTCTTCCTCAAGGAATCCTCAGGTTTTATCTACCTATGTAATCTTTTAGAGTACTTTTTTTAGAAAATCAATGATTGGATACGAGTTTAGAAAACGTTTCGCACTCCTAGATAAAAACACCGACAACTGAAAAAAATAACCTAAATTTATTTAGTAGCTTATCTCTGATAGGTACCTAATCTAAAATCAGTTTTCGTAATTTCTTCAAAATTTATATTTTTGCGTTACTTACCAGAGTTTTCATCTAGAGGTGCGGTTTGTTTGATCGAATAACATAATAGTTAATTGGGTCCTTCTTTACCTATTACCTAGCTAAGTTTATTTTTTCGGACTCTACCTACACGGACTATTAAAAATCGAGGACAAGATAAATAGGTAAATGTAAGATCTCTAACCGGTTATTTTAACCATCCGTTATGTTGACCGCTACTACTCGTACCTATATGAAAAATCACTGTCAGAAAGGCTAAACGGCTGGTTAATATTAGGTACATACAGTAGGTAGGCAAGGGTAGGAAGGGTACATAGGTACAAACCCAGCAGGTAGGTACAGTGAGAAACAACAGACAGATAAATTACCTAAACATCAGGGGTACCTACTAATGAGCGCTGAACAATTCGGACATACGATCAAAGAGCTGTCATTTGTAGTTATAAAAGGATGGAAATGATTTAACTGATCCGATTTATGCAGCGATCACAAGCATAGCGATTAATCTTATTTTTTAGTTTGTAAGATAGATTTAGCCTACCTACACCTTGCAAATAGCATTACAATATTCAGATAGTTTTACTGTGAGGTGAGAAAACAAAAGATTGCCTATGGCACCCACACTAGATCAAATCTGTATCGTGGGTACCCATACGTTTAACTAGAGAAATTAGCGCCTCGGTTTATCTAATTTGTTATATAAAGCAATAAAATTTAAAAGCATAAAATACCTACCTAAATTTTTTATTTTTGAAACAATTCCCATAAAGATGAATAGATAAGAGTAAGTTAAGGCATGATAAGCAAATTAAATGGCCAGGAGATGGGTGATTCAAGATTAGGACAAAGGTACCAAAAGGGATTCCGTACGGTCATATGTGAAAGAGGAGAGCAGTTGAATTAGTTTCCGTTTGGCTTCAAATACTGAACAATGTTTGATGTCACACAGCCTAAGAACTTTGTTATATATTGAGGTTGCGACAAATGGGCTGAAACGTTTAGCAAAAGAGGTATTCACAGAAGCGAGTGGAAGTTTAAAGATACGTTTATTGAGCATGCTATTGTATTCCGGACTGCGGAGAACCCGATCGTGCATAGAGAGACACACCCTGAGAATGTATAGTTGACGTACGTTGAGGACCCCGCTATCCCTATAGACACTGGCTGTAGGGTATCTGCGGTTCCTGTTCAACATGACTTTCAAGACTGATCTCTGCGCACGTTCTATCTGAATCATAGCGGTCTTCGAGGCACTACCCCAACAGGTTATACAGTAGTTTAGTAGTGATTGACACAAAGCAAGGTATGTGGACTTGATAATTTCAAAGTCTGCTACGTTTCTAAGTGATCTCATAACATTAATTATTTTTCTTACCCTTCCAGAGAGATAGCTAATATGAGCATTGAAGTTTAAGTTTTCATCAACTAGTATCCCAAGATATTTGATAACCTGAGTTCTAACTATAGCTCTACAGCTGCAACCAGAACTATTGACCGCAGCGGTACAACCGTTGCTATTATGTACTTTGATAGAGGAGATTGAAGCGGGGGGTGCCGAAGCTTTAGTTTTGTGGAAGCAGATGAATTTAGTTTTTTCTGTGTTTAATGTAAGCAGGTTTCTCTGCAGCCAGTAATTCAATTTCATAAGACCCAGCTCCGCCTTCGCAACCGTCTCTTGCCAAGTCTTGCCGTAAAAAATAATAGCAGTATCATCTGCGTAGCAGTAAATATCTGCACTACCTAAAGAAAGCTCATGTATGCTGTTCATATAGATAATAAAGAGGGTGGGGCCAAGGATACTTCCCTGCGGAACGCCAAAGTTTATATCGAGAGGAGGGCTTCTAACGCCATCAACGCAGAGACACTGTTTCCGTTTCTTCAGATAAGTTTCAAACCACTGAAGAGCGATACCTCTTACACCGTAGCATTCTAGTTTCTTTAAGAGTATTGGGATGGAAACAGTGTCAAAAGCCTTGGCTAGGTCTAAGAACACTCCCAGGCAATTGCTTTTATTGTCTAGGTTAGATACCGTGTTATTTAATAAAAGGGATAGCGCTTCCTCTGTGGATTTCCCCTGCCTGAAACCGAACTGTCTGTCTGACAGAATTTCGCGACTTTCGATGAACCACACAAGTCTTTTATTATGATAAACTATAGCTTTAATTACCTATTCTCTTCCAGATTAGGGAGCAATTGTTATGTTTACCTTGTATTGCTCTAGGATCTATTAAATGACTTTTAATTTCACTACCGCTTTGATATTATACAGGGTCTAACAAAATATACCCATATACAATTGTTAAATTTTATAAGTAAGAAAAATATTTTTTTTTGGTTTTATTATGTAATTTTTAGAAAATCGCGGTCATCGTTTTTTAAATAAATAAAAAATGGTGGATAAAGTGTCGCATCGTACCGCAAGTAATTTTTTAGCCCATGTAGTCTTTATGCGGTTACAGATATGTACCTACTAATTTAACTAAACTTAATTTTGAGGTTATAATTTTTTTTCATAAAAGTAGGTACCTAAAAGCCTATTTTTTATTTTAAGTATTTTGTTCATTTTCTTGTCCTACAAAAACTTACCGAAGTAGGTACCTATGCTTATTTTATCAAAGGCCACAAACAAGTAGGCAGACAATGAGTGATTCATCGTCAAGTAGATGAGAACTAAAGAGTCATCATTTGAATAAATCCAGCTGAAATAACAGACCTAATTGCTTGGGAAATTACGTACCTAAGTAGCGCTTTACATTTTAATCAAACGAAAATGATGTTCGCAACTGTACCTACCTATCTAAGGTTTGGTGTCAGACAAACTAGGTTTTGAAATTATAAAACAAGATCATCCTAAGTACGGTTTCGAAAGGGGATAGAACCTTTGTGGCATATCGACCCGCCGCCATTTTGAAATTTTTTCAAAATTTCCGCGCACGGTGAAAGTAGTACATATTATGAGTAGCGGACACAAATACAAGCAAATATCCTAGTGTCACGTTTCCGAAATATTTGGTGTTAAAAATCGCCATAATATGAGAACAAACGAGGAAGATGAGTTTGAATTTTTTGCCTGTTTTTTTAGCCTAAATCTCGAAGATTATATATGGACAACAATGAAAAAATGTTTGCGATATCTCAAAAACTGAATTTTCTATGATTTTTTAAAGGCCCAAAACAGATTTTGACTTTAAAAAAATGTAGAAAATTCAGTTTCATTCCATTATGTTTATTGAAATACATGACCAAACTCCGTCTGTTCATCGCACTGCGGTTTCTGAACCGTAACATGACTCCAGACTACTTACAGCAATCTATGTCTCAATCTCAAGGATCAAGGCGCGATGTCGACGATGATCGTCAGGAAATAGCCTATTTCTAGGCATTAGAGCAGGAAATGCCCGCTTACGTGTGCTGTAAAGTTGGCAGCACCAGTTTATACCTTTTCTTATAAGTTATAGTGTTTGGACGTGCCTCGGACCAAGCAGATAGGTCGCAGAGGATCTTTCTCTACACATCCTATACTATCGAAACCTACATCTTCAAAATTCTTGAGTAGAAGAAGCAGAAGAGATTTAGCGGTATCTTTATTATTATTTATTTATACTTCACTATTTACTCTTTCTAATTTAGTTAAAGCCTTGTTCAATATTATAATAGAAAGTAATTGTTGATGTGGACTGTACTGACGTGGCTTCGTGCGGAGGCGAACGTGATGCAGCCACGTCTATCATTGTGTCTACTGTCAAGATATATTCAGTAGGTGCTTTACAAAAACTGTCATGAAACCATTCTGGAACTATTTTTGTACTGTTTTATTGACAAACGACTTGTTAATTAGATACCTAATTCTACAAACTCTACCAAATAACTCTATCAATTAGTTGCATGCAGGAGACATGAACATTATGTGTAAATATATTGGTCTATGATTTAATCAATAGAGGTCGCTAACCTGAAGCTGCTGTTAGGTACAACCAGGATAACCGGTGCATAAGTGGCTTAGATGAAATTGCATCAAAAGTCTGTCTTTTCAAAGTTAGAAAGATTTGCGTTTTTATTAGACGGGTCCATAGTGTAATGTAATCAAGAGCTGCTGCTTGTCCTGAGCGAAGCTTTTCATGAGAGTATTTTGATAACACTTTCAAAAGATGATAATTCTGTGCAATATTCCAAGAAAACGAGACTCTAAATATTAGGAAACTATAGATTTATCCGACGTTAGTGCAATGAACTTACGATTCAAAGATTCCCATGCATGTTATGGGGAGTCGGGCGTCGGTCTGGCGCCAGCCAGTCTATCCCTGGCGCCATCCTATCCTACCTATCCCCCTGAAATACGGCGCGGCAGTCGCTCGCCGAAACCCCTACACGCTGCACTATGGGGTTACACACCATCGTTTTGTGCGTAATCATTTCAAATATACAGTTAACGAGTGCTAGAGGTGGTCACGGAGGCGGCCACGGTGGTCACGGATCCCGTGGACATAGCAGTGGGCACTACGGAGGCATTCATAGTGGGATCTCTCACTACGTGAGCGCACACCACTCTCATTACTCGTATCACCCGCCGGCCCATGTCGCATTCACCTGTCGCTTCTGCTCAAGCCCAGCTTCCTACCCTGTCTACCACGGACAGCCTCCAACCTACGTCTACAAATCCAGAGAACACAACAGTCGATTCGGTGATCTGATCACAGGACTCGCGTTATACAACCTTGGAAGATCGTCAGCTGAGCACGAGAAACACTACTATCGACCCCGGTCGGACGAAAAGTGCTCTTTACAAGTGAGAGATAAGCTTCATTTTGAAGAGACTGAGATTCCGTGCATGATGATGTCATCGTTTTTGGATCGCGCAGCAGAGATGAATCCAGAATCTGTGCCCATAGATATAACTTCATTGCGGACTGATGTCAGTCTTCCTGTTGACACAACCAGCGGTGAGCCTATTGAAATAACTAGAGAGCAAGAGTGTCTGCTATGGCATAATACGACCATGGCTAGGGATAAAAAGGAGATTCCCTGTGCTCTGTTGAAAGTGTATGCTGCGACGTTGAAGCCCTCTGGAGTGCCGGTATACGTGTGGTTTCCCACTGTGGTAGGAATAGTGCTTATGTTGTCTCTCTGCTGCCAGTGTTACAGGAGAAAGAAAGAAGTTGTGGAGGAGGCGCCGCTCAATCAGCCCGTGATTGGATACTGTTCTAATGCTCACGCACCACTTTGTCAGCCCGTAATTGCGTATTGCTCTAACCGTGTTGAATAGTGTTGTGCTTGAAAGTCTGTGTGCTTACTTCTTGTGCCAAAAATTGAGTGTTAAATAATTTATATATTTCGGTGTTAAGTAAGTATTTTATCTTTTCATTTACAACGGTTTATAAATGGATTACAACCATTCATCTAGAAATAGAACTAGATTAACGGTACGAAATAAAAATCACAAAATAGAACTTTGATGATTTATTCCATTAGGTAACTTTTTTCCTGATTATACAGTCAGGTGGGCCATCGGCAGTGGGCTACAACAATACATTGTCTCACTGAACACGTCCTCTTAGGACGTGCCCTATGATGCATTGAACTGCGCCCATGACTGTGAGAATGTGCCTACATTTATACTATTTATATAAAAGCTGTAGTAGGTATATCCCACGTTGTGTTGTAATACCTATGTGTTGCTATTTGTTTTTTAAGTCCGTTAATAATTTGTAATATTGCTGCATATTTGTTTATATAACAGTAAAGCATATTGTAATAATATTGTAATAGTAATAATATTAATTGTAATAAGCATAAGCAATCGGAAATATCATTGAAGGGAAGGTAGAAGGAAAGAGAGGAAGAGGAAGACCGCGTATTAGCTACATGAGCCAAGTGAAGGCGAAGATAGATGTCATGTCGTATAAGGACGTCAAGGAAGCTGCCCTGAAAAGAAGAACCTGGCGGGAAATGCATACATTACGCCGACAAGAGCATAGCTCTTAAGTTAGAAGAAGAAGAAAGCATATTATCTAAAATTGTATTTCAGAGAATTTACAATATTAGCTAAATTACTCAATATTAGATTCTTAGAATAATTTGGGTTGGATCCAAGTCCCAAAGCTATAAAAGCGATTAGCGTTGTGTCAGCGGCTATCGGAAACTGATAGTAATCTAGCCCATAAATTGTGTAGGCTGACTGATGGCTAGCCCACGAACACAACACAACCACGAACCGATTATACAGGATGTCCAAATAAATAGTGTCGAGCGGAAGTCCACAGTGAGCACCTCAAGGGACACCCGAATAACTCCCATGTTTAACAATGTTTTGTTTGTTAAAAATGTAACATGAATTTAGTTCTATGTAGGATATCCTTACATAGACCTAATTTTATGTTTGCGCAATAATGTCACATCAAGCTCGACAAGGCAATGAATAAATGAAGATCGAAATGGGTTTAGGCCACTTGAGTCCACTGATATCACGTTCGCATTGAATTGGCAACTGATCACAAAAGGTTTGCCCACGGATATTGATATAGTTTATGGCTTTGTCTCGGGATTTTCCATTTAATTTCTCTAGTAATTATTTTAACCCAGGATCAACATATTTACAAGGAATGCGGAGAGGTTTTTGATCAGTAGTAGTTGAGACATGAAAGCACTCGGAAAGCTAGCTTTTTCTATATATTTACTTAAAAAATGTATGCATTTTAGCGCCTGCTCGTCTAGACTGGACGAGTGACCGCAATCCAGTCGTCTCAATTACAGTATGTATAAGATAAGATAATAAAAGAAGTGCTAAATAGGTACTTGAACAAGATAGCGATTTTAGCTATATTCATACTGCACCTACCTGTTTAAAAGAGCGTTTAATCCTTAATTATTGTGATACCACTAATTATGATATCTCAAACTTGAATGATCTTGATCAGTTACGGGTACCTTAGTATTAGTTACTAAAATAATTATTTCATCTGCGGTTATGTCTCCGATGTCCTGTCTAATACATTTTATCTCTATGTATGTGCTACGAAATTGTATCTCGTAGAATTCGAAAAATCTCTACGGCGTAGCGCAAAGGATCGATTCCGTAGCACTTTCAGTACATTCATGCTATGAACAAACTTGTAGGTATTTTGTTAGAAAAGTACCACGAGTGAAGAGGGATCATCTAGCAGACCCTTCGTAAATAGGCTGGAAACTAGAGAATAATTATGATATGGCAATATCAATTATTATAACAAGACAAGAGTGACCTTAGAGGCACAAAGTTGGCATTAGACATGGGAGACCGAATATTGGCTTCATAAAAAGTAATAATACTCCGATTATGTACTGTAGAGACGTGTCCTTGAGTTTATCACTATTCATTTAATTTATCACTATCGAAATGCGGATCGGACTAGCATGGAATAATCTGACATATTTTATATTCCCGCAGATCCTATATTCTTTTTAGACAGCTGCAAGTAACTAAATGTCGAAATAAACTAAGTATAATTTTGTTCTAAGAGGCCTAGAGTGAAATATATGGTTTCAAGTTCATAAACCATTGTTCAAGGTTTTGTAACTTTACCCCAAACAACCATATCGATAAGGGGTCGTCCCAATCCTTCCTATATTTATGTTGGGTGTATAGTTAGACCGCCTTTTGCTAAGACCAGGATATAATATAGTACAGACAGCATCAGAAGTAGATCACTTATTCAGAGTATCAAAATTGTTGGTTTTTGACTCTAATCGCAGCTGAAAAAAAGAAAATGTTACTACGAATACTAGTTTTCAGACATAAAACATTATTGATACTTTATCTTAGTAATCATTTATTAATGATGCTGACTGTACCGTTCTAGATCCCTAAAAGTATAATAAAAGTAATTTCTAAATTACTTTTTTCTTTGATCTTTTATCCAATTTTACGGTTATTTTTGTTTTTATACTAGTCTTCTAAAGTTATTACCCAAGCCAGTAACCAGACTACAGCTACTTTTTAATTTAAGCGTCCTTATTTCTTCATTAGCTTCTTTTAATTAGCATAACTTTGCGACGAACTGACACCTTGCAAACTCGAAGGTAAGGCCAAGACGTCTAGACTTACCTTTAGCAATATTTCTTTTGCAAATACCAAGCTTACCAGCAACGCAAAAAATACCGATAAGAACTTGACGAAAAATCGGCAAAAATCAATTTTTTTCTTCCGTTTTGAACATCCGAATTTTACAATTTTATTCACATTAAAAGGGTATGCAAGTAGAGGAAGACCGAAGAAGAAGTGGTTGGATTGTGTGAAAGATGACATCAATGTGAGAGGAGTAGATTCAGAGTTGACGAATGATAGGAGTGAGTGGAAGAAGACATCTTGTGCCGACCCCACCTCGCGTGGGATAAGTGTAGGGGAATTATCATTCAATTGGAAAGTTTGAGTACATTAAATATAGATTCATATAGAGTTAAATCTTATCCTATCACTTTTAAGGGTGTAAAGCCTATATAGGTCAATTATATACTCTTAGACGCAATGTATTTTTAAAGCGCTTACCTTTGCAAGGTCAGCAGAGATAAATATCTACAATAATGTTGATGTATAAATCATTTCATTCGTATACCTATTCAATTTAGGCATACTACCGACCGCTCGTAAATAAGTTATTTTCGTGAGAATAATCGGTCAAGACACAGATCATTTTATTCTGAACTCGCTCAAAAATAGGTCAAGGTTTGCCAAAATTTTTAGAGGTTCTGACGCTCGTATACTCTATCAATTTGAATAGAGATTTTCATTGAAGCGGTAAAAAATCTACCCTATGCGCCTAAATCTATTTTGAATATCTACGTGTCAGACTTGGGTCTCCAAATACGAGAATAATGACTTTGATCGAGTTCGTATAAATTGTTCAAATGGAGTTTTGCAAAGTTATTGTGCGCAGTGAAATCGAAAACTCGTTGGGATTTTACTCAGATATCAAAGCTTGAAGGATTGAAGATGAATTGAATTTCCTGTGTATTTATGTAGACAATAAATATTTTTTAAGCAAAAACGTTTCACTGCAAATAAATCCATAACGGTAGTTTTTTCTCACGTACTTAGCACCAATCAGAAAAAAACACCTCAAAAGCAACATTTTAGACAAAAAGAACAGCCTAGAAAACGTGATATTTGGCAGCATCTAAAGAGGCTTCTCGCAAACTTGTCGCAAGGTGACGTAATCAGGAGTGACTTACCAACAAAGACTATCAATTCTTTAACAGGAGACCCGTTGGTATAACCAGTGAGCATAAACTGCCCCTAAAATGTAATCCTTATGGGTGCTGAATGTGATCATATTCAAATAATTATTCAATGGGTTATTAATGTAATGGCCGTAAAGTTTAGAGACAGTATAGGTTGAGTACTTTGTGGTGGCGATTAGCATTTGTTTGTTTCATCGTTATCTCTAAACTACGCGTACTTGTATCGGAATTGGAGTGGAAAAGATTTGTTGCTCTGTATTGATTTCTATGGTACAGCGTCTGCATCGGCATATCTGAGCATATCAATTGTAAATACCGACGACGCCTCATACGCTGCGTCTGCTCCGATTCCGACGCGTGCAATGCGTGGACGCATAGCCCAAGTGTTTGTTTCATAGTAAATTCTTGTGCGTTTATTGTAACTTTGAAATAAAAATAATTTCACTTAATTTATTAAATAAACGCATTTTGGTTTGATTTGATGTACTAGTATTAAAGTCGAAAAAGCGATAAAATTAATGAAATACACTTTTTCTTACCTATTTAGGTAGCATGGTAAGTACTCGTAAGTACTTAAGTTTTTTTTAATGAATAAGAATAGTCAACTCCGCTTTTCAGGTCATGCTAAAACGTATTGCCAGGGGATGATAAACATGCTTGCAAATAGACTTGAAGCCGTCAACTAAGTTAATTTATACCTTCCTGCATTGGTATTCCAATCTCAGTTGAACTGCAAATTTGAACTGCAAAGTTTTATATCATGGTCAGTTCATACTAACTCATAGTTATTCTGTGACTAAATAGTGACATTATGACGTCATTTGATGTGTTTTCGCGCATATTTTGCTGTCAAGTGTCTAAAAAGAATGATCACGTGGTAGAAAATTGTACCACGTCACCTGAAGAAATTACACTGGGCAGTGAAATATAACTTGACAGCAAAAGATTGGCATACGGGGGCTGGAACTCCAGAATATTGCTTCATGTCACCACGAGTCATATGGGACCAAACAATGTAGCAATAAGCCTCGTAGCACATATTACGCTACGCCGTAGCGCTACGATTACGCAACATGTATGCTATGTACCTACTTCCTTATTCTCTGGTACCATACCTACCAGTAAAAGTTGTTTACTAAAAAATTAATTGTTATTTTTATATAAATCATTTTTAGTATAAATTCATATAGGTACAAGTATTCTTTACTGTATATTTAATCAATAGAAAAAATAACTCTACTTACATAAATTAAAATGATAATACTAATCGGACTAGAAAAAAATTGCTTCAAATTATTGGTATATTAACCAATAATTCCGTCAAGGATATAGGAATTCAGGAAGTAGAATGAGCACCCTCCTTCCCTTAATTCCTTATTTGTTCCTAATGACATGGCATTAATTCATTTATTGGTATGTTTGTGGCACATTAATATGATGTTTGTTTGGAGAAGTCGTGCGCGCGTGGATCAAGTTATAATGGTTCAATAAACCTTTCATTACGACTTAGAGCGTAGTTTGGAACGTTTTTACCTGAACTCTCACCTTCACTGGGTAAAAAAGTAGAAATATATCACAAAAGTCTATCTGTCTATATACCTGGGAGTTACAGTGATTTCATTCTCTTAGATACGAGTAGGTTAGAACATTTCGTTTAGTGAAAACGACCACTTTAATCTTGTCCATTTTTTTTAAATTTTCAGGTAAGTACCTACTAACTTTACTAACTTTGATTGTTGAGCAAATGCGTCTGAATGAAGGCTTTTTTTATTAGGAGAGGTTTTTAGTATACGTAGGTAATTATTTTATAATTTCTCTTCTTCATGTTCCAAAATAAACAATATTACTTATAAACTGTTTATTTATGTCGTCAGCCGCTGACTTTTGGAAACAAGGAGGCACGTGACTTGCTCACTAATAAAATTCATTTAGGATGATGGCAAAATCTATTACGTTTTCTTGTTTGCAAACAATCTAATGTTTTCTGTTAGAATAAAAAACTTAAGTAATGATGGCAAAAAGTCATAGATACCTACCGTAATTTTAGGCGGACGATGTCTAGTTAATGAGATGATAGATACGATGATACTAGGTTAGATACGATGTCTGGTTTTGACCACTACAGATTTACAATCCTATAGCTTCTGGGATTTAAAAAAAATGGGGATTTCCATTCGTAAACACCAGAAAACTGAGAAAACACAACAAATCTGGCACTCCACGTCAGTGACACCGGTATAATTTATAGTGATACACTTTTCCGCTTTGATCCTGGCGCACCGCCAAACACATGACAGTTCTGACCTAAAGCCGCGAAAATCTGTATGTATGTCTGTACAGCATTGATCGTATTTAAGACTTCTTAATTGCTGTAAATATTATGTCAACATGAACGTGAAAAAGCTCTCGGTATTCTTGGACGCAAGAATCTTACTTTTTAGGGCCCTAACCGAGAGAAGAAATCTGGGTCGTCCGAAAGCGCGATGGGTCGACGACATCGTAAAGGTCGCAGGAAACACCTGGTTGAGAGGCGCACAAGACAGAGGAGGCTGGCATTGCATGAAGGAGGCCTATACCCAGCAGTGGGTGATACCGGGCTAAAATGATGATGATGATGAACCGAGTTTATATTTTACCATTGAATTCCAATATAGCTACATATTCTACAATCGCCCTTATCTAAAAGGTCGATGATTCACGTGACAGTCCCATGAATTTTCAACGTATTTTCTGTTTAAAATGTTATCTTGCAAAGCGGGCTATAGTCTGGAACACACGACAGCCACCGCAATTTCTAACTTCTATGTTTCACTAAGGCGAAGTATTTACAATTTTAGCTATTTACATTATATTTACCTTTTACTGTGCCAGCTTCATCAAAAGTAACCGATTTAACTTATCAAATTATGAGATCGCCAAAAAGCTTCGTGGTCAAAGTTCTGCAAGGCTGTACGGCACACAATATGGCGTGTTATTAGTTGGCTGCCGGCCGCCGCCGCCGTCGAATCCATATGAGTTTGTATGTACTGCAAGTTTTTCGCCACTAGAAATGATATTAACTTGATATTTTTGTATGGGCTAGCAAAAGTAATAAGTATGAGCTGTGATAAAACTTAATCAAAATTTTATTACAGTCAACCAATCCTAAGTAGGCTGACTATATTTTTGGACATCAATATGACGAGTTCGACATTTTGACGTACAAATCCCTTGCAAGTTAAACTTTCCCAAATTGGAGAGAACATCCTGTGCACAACAATGGAAAACCCATCGAAATTAGACCTAATCACTTTGGAAGTAAGGGTCTAATCAGCGTACAAAAAAACTTCTTGAAAACCTCCTCGAAAAATGTAATCCAGTCCGGCACTTGACACCATAACGTTTGCCCGATAGAAAGGAGGTTCGTAAAATAATTGAGGTTAACCCCCACTTACTTGTAATGATCCTAAACGTGAACCTGCTAGAGTATAGGCTCACTATCGTAGACAAGTGACCGTGCGGTGTTCGCTAAGCGCGAAAAAAAATACTTCTAATAAAATGTTTCTGTTTAGAGGTCCTAGCCAAGTTGACATGGCGTAATGGCGTCTTTGAGCAATAAGTCACGATCATTGACTCCGGAATTTATAAACAATGGATAAAGTCCGCTAAACCATTTCAACCAGCATTCGCCTAGCGCAGCGCTTGAATCTGTCTGTAGAGGAGAAATCCCATACATCTTGTCATTGTCTGTTTTTCCAGCGATTGTAGAATGTCAACTTGCACAAATCACACAAAGGACGGGTGCGTTTTCGTTATATTTAGATAATTTTATGGACAACAACACACAGAACAGGTTTGAGCGTGGGCGTGGGTCAAGTGAATCCCACACAAATTCACGAGTACGACTTGCCCGACCCGCGCCCAACCTGCATCCGTTTCCTGTGTGAGGCATGAAACACAAAACGCGCTAACGCTTGTATTTTGTCTAGCACTGCCGGTAATAAGGAAATTGTTTCGCAAAGCCTGATTACATTCCGTTCTGTTTCATGACCCTTAATGTAACCGTTTTTGGATAGGTCGATAGGTATAGTACCCTTTTAGGTGAGAGGTTTTGGAACCGAGTATTTCTAGAACAATGGGTTATTTAATAGTCAGATTATTGTCGCGACGTCACATTTAGCACATTTTACGTCACATCATACTCGTATTTTGTTCGAGTAGAAATACACCTAGGTGAATTAGCTCAGGTGAATTAAGTTTACGAAGCCGAAGTATCAAAGTTCAAAAAGCCTTTAGTATCTATATAAATCTTTAGGTTTTTATACCGAGGGTGTTACTTGTCGAAAAATGTTTTAAGCCACATCGTTAGCTACTAGTGCACTAAAGCTACATGCAAATATTTTTTACGAATTTCTTACCTTCGAAACTTTTCACCACGCATTTCTAATAACTTCTGTTCATTTTGATAACTAAAGTAGGGACAAAAACTACGAAAAAACTACTTTTACTACTACTTCTACTACTAGTACCTACTACTTTTACTACTTTTTTCATACGAAAAAAGCTATTCTAAAGAAAAAATGTGTAAAGTAGGTACCTTATATCACTTGCATGTTCAATAAATGTTTTCTATAAACTCTAGCCACAACTCCTATATTCGCTTCCTTAAGGTGTCATATAAACAACCCTTACGTAGGTTTTATCTCCCACAGGATTTAACACAACTGTGACCTCTGTGACCCCGCCAATGTCACAAGGGTCAAACGCAAACACACTGGTTCCAGTAAACCATCTTCATATGAAATTATGAAATGGTCCATGTACATACCAAACATTTTTATTATGTTTGGTGAAAAAGTTTGTCTATGGCCTAACCTGAATCTTTGCCGAACTAATAAGCATAAGGCCCTTCTGGCTGATACTTTCCATCTCAGTATTTGAGATCTGGGAGGTACTTTCACATTCTACACACTCCGCGCATGATACCTCTTTATAGATTTAAGTAAGTCTGTACATTAGCATAAAACAAGCTAAATTGGCTAGGCGCTCTGTCAAAAGAAGAGTTGGTTCAGTGTGTGTTTTGCTTCTACTTATGTAAGTATAAGTAATATTTCTATGTCGAAGGATTTTGAGACCTATTCCCAGTTGTCACCACCTTCTCTGTCCCAGTTGTGACAACTGGGAATTACATGAACAGTAATGTAAGGAGTTGAAATGACAGAGGGTTTAGTTAAATTGTCCATTTTATTTTTACTATTACAGACTAAAGACGCCAAATGACCATTTAAAAATATATATATTACCCAACTACGATTTACAAAAATAGATAGTTTTAGGAATTCGAATAGGGTAGGGGTACAAAATTAATGACACAAAATTCGATCCAGAACAAACACAGAGGGAGGGAGATTGATGAGCGATCGCTCATCCTGACATTCCTGACAGGAACATTGTAGAAAGGAAACGGATATTTAAAAAAAAACAATTTTTCAGTAAGTACTTAATTCTTTTTAGTCCGTATGTGATAATTACTCTACACTTGGCAGTTGTACCCTGGGAAAAGGTGGATATAATTGATTACCATGACCTTTACATTACGAAAGTACTTTGGTAAATGAACAAGGGCCACCTAATTCATTAATTCGCGAAAGGCACACGTGTAGGCTTCCGTGTCTTGTTCATGAATAAAATTAAATGCGATTATCGTAAACGTATCGTACGTAACGTTATCGTATCCGAGATACACTGCGTGGTGACGGTACAACGTTTGACAGTTGAGCTGGCGTTGACACGCAATATGATTCGAATACGTTAGATTTCCGTAACGCGGCGACTGTCAGATTTGTTCGTGATTACCTCTCTGATAATCAACGTTATCGCTGGCACGTTATTGTTAAAATTAAATTTAACTATAAGTCTGAAAGAAAAAAGCCTGAGTGCCTACCGGAAGGCAGTCATATATAACCCAGAATATGAAGGCGACGACGACGACGTAACAAGACGGTCAGAATTTTGAAAAACTTGATAGATCGGTGCGTATCAGAGCGCCAGATTGTGGGACACACAGGTTGGTTGGTTTGTAGATTTGTACTTAGTCTGGACGAATAAGTTTGTGTCAAGCCACACGAGTTGATCGAAAACCGTGACCTGACGTGCGTGGTTGACTTGGATGAGTACACATCGAAATCTCTGATGCGGCCGGCTTTATTTTTAAAATCTAGTAAAAGTTATCAGCTCTTAACTATTTATTAGCTAAATACAACAAATCTAAAATCCCCTTTCTCTAATTGAAGGTTTATATTATGATAACCAAATAAGAGAAAAAGTGTAGGTAGGTACAGGTACCTACTTAAGAGAATATTTAAAAACTCACTCAAAAATCTTTAGTGCTGAGCTTTTTATTAAGATTTGAGCTTTCTTTTAAAATACAGTAGGTAGGTATACCTACGGACCGAAATGATAAACAAAAAATTTTATCTTTTACGACGATATATTGCTATAAAAAGTCGGCAGGCTCTCGCTTAGTCTCATTTGCTGACATTTTCATGGAGGCTGTCATTCACACTCGGATGATAAATCGATTGTTTATGTCAGAGTGACAAAGTTAAAACCCAGATATACTCGAGTTATATTTCGCTACTTCATGTTAGATCAAAATGTTATAGCGATAATGAACAAACGGGTAGACGTAGCAAGGAATTTTAAAGTCGAGTTCATTTCAAAATAATAATATAGTGGAAATGGAAAATATCAAATGAAAAGTCATTGATAAAAATTACTGTTGTTAAATTGACAGGCGTCACAGCTCAGTCGGTAATGGATCTGCCTTCCGTGCTGTGGGTCGTGGGTTCGATCCCCACCAAGAACAAACATTTGTGTGTGGCAAAACATAGATGTTTATTCCATTTCTGGGTGTTACTATGTATTATAAGTATGTATTTACAAAAAAAAAGTATATAAGTACTCTATCAGCATCTAGTTCCCATATTACAAGCTTTGCTTAGTTTGGGACTAGAGGGCGTCGTGTGAAATGTCCATGAATATTTATTTATTTATTCATTATTTATTTACTGTTACGAAAACGTACCTAAAATGTGTAAGTGGTCTCAAACATCATCTTCGGAATCCAAGCCAACCTTATCTGCTTGTGGTACACCCTGCCGATTGACAAAAAAGGCTCTGGTGTTCACCGGACCAGCATGGTAGGATAACCTACCACGCTTGGAAGGAGGTTGGACCATAAGGTCCAACCCACTTCCCTTATTAGTACGGGAGCCGATAGTCAAAACTCAACGCTATCTGATACAAGGACATGCTACAAGATACAAGATACATTTATTTGCCGAAATAAGTGTTACAGTTTGGTCTTATGCTAAAGTCAGAGACACTTTAAAACTTATTCACCCTTTTCAGGTATCGCAAAAATGTTATATTTGGGCGCATCCTGGCACACGAGCATATAATTTATGATAGTGTGCCAGGGAGCTTAGCCTTGTATCAATTGAACCGAAATGAACAAGCTTTATTTGACAAACACAGTACAGATAGCGTTGAGATTTTACTGTCGGCTCCCGTACAATGCAGTTCACTCATAGAAACCTTTAGGTATAAATACTATGACCAAAATTCTAGAGCACCTGCCCCCGTATTCCAATCTTTTGCTGTCAAGTTATATTTCACTGCCCACTGTAATTTCTTCAGGTCACGTGGTACAATTTTGTACCACGTGATCATTCTTTTTAGACACTTGACAGCAAAATATGCGCAAAAACAAATTAAATGACATCATAATGTCACTATTTAGTCACAGAATAACTATGAGTTAGTATGAACTGACCATGATTTAAAACTTTGCAGTTCAACTGAGATTGGAATACCCCTACTGAAACACTTCATAATAATAATCTTTACCTATACCACCAAAATTTTCACTCTTATTAAACAGGGCTTATGAGAACCGGTATTTACAGAATATGGACGGTAAATCAAATAAAATTATGGTGGGTTAGCATTACACCATATTCAACCCAGCAGCTTTGATTATATTTGTTCTGACGAAACGTGCCGTCCGGGGATCTTTCCGGATTAATATGAAGATTGGACAGTGATGGTGGTACACAATACACATCACCGATACTAATACCACCCATCTTCGTGGTGTTGCTGTAAGTTCAAAAAGTCTATGGGTCTATTCAAACAATTTATAAGTTTAAAAACTAGAAAAACCGACTTCTATTCAACTACCGGCTTTATCATTAAATGATGATGATGATGGCAGTTCATTGGAAATGTTCTAGTGACCATAAACACTACTAAAAAGTCACAGGAAAGCAAAATACGCATTTTCGTGCACGTGGTTGGCATATTTTTTTAAATTTTTTTTTCAGTTATATCTATTTATAAGCCAAACTACTGAACTGATTTTGATGAAAATTTAATGAGACTAACTTGGAAGTATATCCTTACAGATAAAAAAAATTTTTTCAAATCGCCTTATAAATGACAGAGTTCTGAGGTAAAAATACAACCGAATTGAGAACCTCCTTTTTGAAGGCGGTTTAAACAACTTTTGTGTCTCCAGCGGCCTAATTCTCACTTCGGCAGAGATTTTACTCTAATAGGGATGATGAGAATAATGCCCCTGAAAACATCACACGACTTTTTGAATTGACAGCGATTCCATTTGGTCGGAATTATCATAGTGTAGTTAGAGAATACTTTTCCTGTGAAAAAACCGAGGTACTACCTACTAAGGTTTTCCGCGTGGTGGTGACTATTTGGTGACTCAAGTCACTTGACCACAGCAGCTGTGATATGTATACCTACTATTGCATAAAGTGACAGATTATATGTATATAACAGGTTGGTACTTAATGAATAAAAAAAATACAAACGAATTGAGACCCTCTTCCTTTTTTGAAATAGGTAAAAAACAGGATCGACACCGATCTTTTGTTCGACAAAGATAGTCATGTGATTGTTGTACTCGTAAATGATCTCGATACTCGATACCAAACTCCCACTCGTGTGATTCATGGCCTGGCAAATAAAATAATAGTATCCGCTGTACAAATTACTGAAAAACATGTTAGTGAGTCATAAAATAAAAATGTTATCAGTCTACCTAGGTACTGATAATAATGGTAAGTATATACATTTTTAATAGCCTTAATATAAAACATAGAAACGGTGTAGAAAAGCAATTCTAAAAACAAAAATTAACACTCCTACTATAATATTATAAATTCGAAAGTTTGTAAGTATGGATGTTTGTTACTCTTTCACGAAAAAACTACTGGTCAGATTTGAACGAAACTTGGAATACCTATAGTTCGTAGCCTGGATTAACACCTAGGCTACTATTTCCCGGAAACTTAATTATTAATTAATTACTTAATTAGGTACTTAATTATGTTTATTAGGCATATCAGCCAGGAAAATATCAAATAAATATTTAATTTAATAATGAATGAATGAAAAACACTTTATTGTACATTAAATACCAGAATATACACCAGACAATAAAATGATTTATGAGAACAAAGTAGAATAAAATAAGTACACAGGTTTAGTTTGAGATGTAAAATGGGCGGCCTTGTCGCTCAATAGCGATCTCTTCCAGACTTTCAGTAATATTAGCAACGAAAAAAAACTACATATAAATCTATTTCCTGGTGTTCGCACTATGTATACCTAGGTCCGTCACAATAATTATCAAGTCACAAATATGGCAATTCTAGTCTATCTTACAATGGATGTGGGTAGGTTTACCTAATGTCTACTCCCATTTTTAGTCAGTATGTTACATACACAAGGTACTATTACACGTACAGTAATAAGAACACTCTCAATAATACCGAAAACTTCGGAGTACCAATATGAACGTTTTCCATGGAACCATTAGTGTTAGGGGGAAAATATCAGCTATTTCATACAAAATATAATTACTTAGGTACCTACTTAGCAAAACTTAATGGAACGCTATTAATTTGATGGTTACTTTAACTCCTAGTTTTCGAAAGTGGTCTTATTAAACCCGGAATTATGACATTCTAATAGTATTTTTTAGTAAAAAGCCAAGTTCGCTAAAAGCAATAAGTACCAAGGTACATACTTTAAAATGAAACGAATCGAAAAATATATAATTTTCTTGTAACCACGAACCAGGTGGAAGCCGTGTTGTCAGTCTGACCTTCAAGAAAGCGATACCTACAACAGTTTTTATAATAGGCAACAAATAACCTACCTTGGTATAGTTATTTGTTATCGGTGCAAATAACCAGAATGTATGTTATTGTCTGGTGATTGTGAAATAAAAGGTGAATGATGTGCATTTTCAGTCAATTTTAGCTAGGACCTAGATACCAATAGACGGGTTATTCGCATAATACGCATGTATCGTTGTAGCAACAAATTACCTACGGACTATATTTCTTTGGTACCTATAATATTAGATTTTTATACGAATTATACTGAAATAAGGTTTTTTAAAGAGACATAATATATGGCTTATAATGTAGAGAAACAAGTTGTCTATGAACAAATAATAAATAATCTCTATTATTATATCTAGCTAGACAATAATTTAAATAGCATAACAGACAAGGATAATATAGAAAAACATTAGCGCGTGAGAAATATTAGCTCTCTCACTTCCACTGTGTTCATTCACAAAGTATAAAATAGTGGCACAATCCACTTTATAGTTCGAAATTGCTTCTCTAGTGTACATAAGCAGTCTGCAATCAGCATCTTTCGATACGTACACTCTGCTTTTCGTTATCGGATCCATCACTGTAGTAAGCTTCCAGTCTATAATACCATCTGCGTTATCACTATTGGGAGGTCCATACGCGTTATCTTTCTTGCCGCTAGGCTTCTCGATCCACAGACTCACGTCCACAGCATCCTCAGTCATCTTCCTTATGTTGTAGTCGTGGATGTAGAAGCTGAAGAAAGCCTGAGCGATCGTGCAGTAGAGCGCGACTGTCTCCGTAACTTCGACATCCTCGATCCGCAACCAGCACTGCTCCGCGCGGTCGTTCCGGGTCGGCATCTCCAAGGGCATAGGCAACACCAGAGGTTTCGATTTCGATACCATTTTCTCAGTCCCTTCACTGCCAATCAGCTGATAGAGCAATGAACTCAATAATATGCTTCTCAGTAACATTTTAAATGTAGTTCTCTCGCGACGTCATGATTGAAACTAACCGATTGTCGTGGCTTTGTATAGCCGGCACAAAACGTTGCAGAATAGCCAAGTTGCCTTCACTAGATATCATTACAGAGGTAGAGGATTGTTAGATTGCTATTTTAACAACTCATTGTTGTGGGTACTTTGCCACGTGATTGAATATCCACCGCGAATTATGTGCTCGGTAGGTACTCGCTGTATCATTTTGCAGTTAATTTTTAGTCAATGATAACGACTTGACGGGACAGTACCACAGAATATCTTGTAATATGTACTACGTATAGTGCCTTGGTTTGTTTAGAAGGTTAGCCAACCATATATGCACTCTAATATAATGTGAACTAGTATCAGAATGATTGAATGAAAAGGTTTTCTTGACTATTGTATCATTATTAAATTGTAAATGAGTTGTTTGTTGATTATCATCACCAACTCTCCTCAACTTTTTAATATTTTCTTCAGTTTATCTTCTATTTACTTACTGTAGTTAATAATGATGAATGTCTTTTAATTCGTTATTACGCCTGAAGAATACCTACAAGTCAAAGATTACACATATTTTTGAAGGCCTGTTACAAATCTGTGAGCAATTTCCTATGACGTTGGTTGGTACCATTTAGCTAATCGGTAAGATTGCAATTTTATTCTCAAATAGCATTGGAATTGAAACGGTCGGTGCCTTTACCAGCTCTAAAAGTTTCAAACCTAGTAGGTATTTGCCCAATAATCTACTAGATTTTATTAACTAACGGGTCAATCTACTTATCTATTTTAAAAAAATCTTCCTCGGCGTAAATCTTTGTTGATCAACTCAACTGCTTTAGAGTTTTATGAAAGAAGTTGGTACTTATTTATAAAATAAATGTAAGTGGTACCTAATCACTCCTCGGCGGATTGAAAAAAATTACAAAACTACCAATAATTAAAACATCCTGTATTAAATTAAATGATGTGGCGTAGCTGGACGTAGAAATCGAAGAATAAACCCCTCATGAAGTCATGATGCGTCATTATAAGGAAAAGGGAAAAAGGTAGGTTAGATAGGTACTTAAAAAATATAAGTTTCTTCCTATTAATATTATAAGCGCGAAAGTTTGTATGTATGTAGATATGGATGGATGTTTGTTACTCTACGCAACTAACTATTGGTCCAATTTGGATGAAACTAGAAAAAAAAGTTCCAAGCAGAAAGAGACAAATGATGTTCAAACTCAAACGAAAGAGACTAATGAATGACTCATGCGCTTGGACGAATCTCATGCGCCTTCCTATTCAATTGCGTTTTGTTCTGAGAAACACGAATTGTTTAATAGGGTTGATCAGCTGGCGTTGGTTGGCGTCATCGCGTGAGTGTTTCACATTTTTACATTATGTTGTTCCCCCCGAGGTTTCCCTTGCCAACGGTAGGTAAGGTTAAATTTGCCAACTTTAAGGTGTGACGCGACGAAGGCCTCGACACATTATACCTGTCTCACTTGTTTATGTTCAAAGTGTTGCAATTATTTACATTTTGCTTAGTGTTCGGGTACTCAATCAATGTTACATAAATAGTCAATATTAACTATAATCACATATAACTTAGGTAATTTATGAAAATAACTTTCCGAACAGACCCAAGGTAAGTATGTAGTTCAATGATTTTAAACTTATCCTGAAAATGACTCGTTAATTGCATCTTGCTCTTATCATAGTTAGTATCTACCTACTTACTACGTAGGTACTTTATCCTATTTCATGAGTTGGCGCGGCACACTCGGCACAAATGTATTTTTATTCTATCATTCTCGCCTGTTAATCTTCACCATAAAATCTGTAGACCATTATTAATTTCGAAATTATATTTCTGTTGTGCACGGGTAATTCTATGGATATACATAGCAACATCTTGTACAGATAGATGCATAGAACAGTGTAGAAACTACAGACAGTGCGTAGCGTGTTGTGGTGTGGTCCGTGTGGTCGAACTTGTTTGGCGCGTGACGTGAAAATCTCGTCCGCCCGCATTCAACTTCAGTCTGATGCGCCCGATTGCCAGTGGCAGCCGCGTTTTCGTTTGTTTATTTTGATAACGTAATCACAATGACTATTCGCTGGTGTGTGTTTCTCTGCACATTATTGTTATGTTCTATTCTACAAGTGAATGCAGCGAGAGGATATCGAGGAGGCGGCCATAGCTACCCGAAATCTGGAGGTTTGTCTGGAGGCCATTCGTCGGGACACTCGTACCCGACCAACCGCGGCGGTCTCTCTGGGAACAGCAACGGTCACGCATATCCATCATCCGGTGGACAAAGCCACGCATACCCATCATCAACTGGACAAAATCACGGGTATCCATCATCCGGAGGTAGTCATGGTTACCCCTCCTCGGGAGGATTGTCTGGCAACAGTCCAAGCAGACCTGTAGCCGGCAACACGCACACCACCCACCATACAACACATGTTTATAATAACTACCATTATAGTCCTCCTCAGCAGATAAGGTACACCCCAGTACACGGAGGTGCCCCAATGAGCTATCCCGTTTACCACGGCTCGCCACCCACTTACGTGTACCAATACAAGGACTCTGGCAGCAAATACGGCACACTATTGGCAGGTCTTGCTCTCCTCAACTTGGGTACCCTGGCAGGAGCGGCATATGCTCACAGCGGCCACAGCAGCAGTTCTAGCTACAAGGCAGCACCAGGTGAAGTGTGCAAATTCGGCATCAAAAAAGACAATGGTGACTACGAAGAGACTAGAATCGACTGTCAGTTGATCACAAGTTTCATATTCCAAAGCCAGCAGCAAGAGAAAGCGCAAAATGGCGGCACAAACACGACTGTCGTAACAACCGTGACGAACGTAACAAGCGTTAATGGCGGGGTTGCTGAGCCGGCGCCTCCCGCACCTGCACCCGGAAACGTAGTTTATACTATGCTGCCTAACGGAACTTTGGTGCCTTTGAACGGGACCCTGGTTAACGGGACGTTCGTAACAGGGGCTGTTAACACAACCAGCTCTGAAACTGCGTCTACAAACAGTGCCACATCGTCCGTGACAACGATGACAACGAATACGACCACGACGACGGTTGCCAACGCCCTCGACGTAAAGGGCAAACCAGTGGATGTGACCCCCGGAATGCAGTGCTATGTTTTACGTCACACACCATCAACAAACATGAAGAGAAAAGTGGATTGTGGTCTTCTACAGAGTTATGCAACTCAGTCCTTGAAGAAGAATTCAGCTACTCGAAATTTACCCGTATTTACTGCAGTGGCCGTTGTAGCTGCGTTGGTATTAGCGTATTAAGTACTTATTAACCTCGTTAAAATAATCTGGAAGTTAGTGTACTGTTTTTCTTCATTGTGTGTTTCACGTGTTTCAATCTGCGATTCAGAGTATTATTATCACTCAACAAACAAATGTAAAAGGCCAACTCCTTTTAATTACTGTGTACCTACCCAGGCCAAAGGTGTTGCTGAAAGTTTGAACCAAGAAATAACTTAGTGAATCGGTTTGATACTTAAAACTACAATCAATAATTTGTCTGTGATAATGATAAATAAAGATTCTTTAATTTTGTTTGTAATAATGTACCTACAATATTGTTTTATTATTTCTCCACTTTAAACGTGCAAAGCAGTGAAATTAAACAAACTAACACACACATGATATAAACTGGTAGCAGTAGCAACGTTACCCTGATAAAGTGCCTACAGTTTTGTTTGATGTAGATAGAATAGACAGACAGTCGAACACAGTAACACAAAAGTAGAATTTTATTAGTAACGCAATTTACAAGTGAGATTAAAAAGGAAGTTGTTAATACCCAATATCAATTCCACAGTGTAAAAGTGATAATGGAAACAGCGTTCATACCCAAGTAGAATAATTCTGCAAGGTGAAATCTCGCGTAGTTTGCATTGCACAGTGTATCTAGATGCTAGGTAGATAGGTGGTAACTACGTTGGTTGTCATCATCTAATACCGGTTATTAATACATCAACATCAATAAGCACTCAAATCCAGGCTATACAATAAAATTGCCTTAGCGAGTCCAAGAACTGGCTAGATATTGTAGACAAAAAGGTGACTGTCTTGGTACAGTCGAAGGATTTCTGATAAAACTAGTTAGCGCGTCATCACAGAAATTTTTTTGCCTCTGTGTGTTGCATGATGAGACGCAAACTCAAATCAAGTTCAAAAGGCAGGAAAATCTTCGAGGCGCTATCAGGGCAGACTACCTAATTACGCTATCAGGGCAAACCTCGGTAATTTCCTAGTCGTTACGGTAACAGGGAATAACCGAGATCCCTGTTTGGCTAACGATAAATTCTGCTGAGCAGGTAGTTTTCAAAAATTAGTTGACTATTTTGATAAATAAAATGTGTTCTTTTTCCTTCATCGGTCTTTGGCAAACACTACTTTAGTAATTAGTCAGTATACGTAATTTCAAAGAACAATAACCAAAAGCGATGACGCTATGATGAGTGCCTAGCTTGTACCTACTAACGATTATACTATCAACATTTTTTTTACACCAATGGGTGTTGTGTGCGTGCTTCTATTGAACGATTAGATGTGCTGGTGATCCGAGGACAAATTCATTCTAATTGAGAACATTGGATTAACAACTAGAAATTAAAACTAAAAATACTATTGGTACAGAATACTAGTACATATCGAGGTGTCTTCGTGTGTACAAATGACACACCAATGATAAAACCTTCATTTCTTTATTTACCTTATTTAGGTCGGGTTCACCGACACCGAATAACGCTGTACGTCAGATAATAAAATAAAATACTATCTGTCTCTTCTTTATACTTGTTAAAAACAAGGAAGGAAATATATTTTTATATGACGATTATAGTTATTCGGGGTTGGTAGAATTCGGGCTAGATGAATAAACTATTTATGGCGGTTAGTAACTGTTTTTTGTACATTTCTGTAGGGTAAAATTACATTTCAACTGGTAAGTAAAATATTTTACGTTTTTGACTAAGAATATCGAAGACACGATTTTGGTGCAATACGTAACCCAAAAGGTAATAAATAATTTAACAACGACCGAAACCACTTTTTTCGTAGGCATTTTGCGTCATAGGTAGACCAGAGTTGTCTATGTCTTCGTGTCATCAAAGAAAATTAGGGTTCACTGCTGAGTGAGCCTACTAAGTGGGTGACCTACCTCACCAGGTACGATAACGCCTTATCTATTGTAGATTGTGTCTAAAATAAGTACCTATCCTGAGAAATAGATTGTCCCAAATATTTTGCCATCGATTAGGTAGGTACCTAATTTTAATAGGTAGGTACCTAACAATATAGGTAATCAATTGATCGTGTTGTGTATGCTCATGTATGCTATAATTAGTTGTGATTGTTATTTAATTTCATTCTATGTAATGCTTAATTCTGCTATTTTAAAATACTCTGTAAATTGATTAACTATCGAATTAGGACACCCTGTAAGGAATTAGTACATTAAAAATACAAATAAAAGTCGGTTAATTGTACCGCAGAACTGTTTGCGTATAGATTTGTCCTTATTTTATCATGTGAAAAAGCACTGCGTCATAGAACAAGTTCAAAAACCTACAACAGTCATTCGGAAAACAAAGAATGTAGGTAGGTATGTGAATGCTTGATTGGTTTTATTATGAAAACTGAACCGGGTTTTTAAACACCACTAAAAACTCACAGGAAAGTAAAATACCTACACGTAATATCAGTTATTCCGATTTTGATGAAATTCTAAGGGACTAATCTGGAAGTAGTATATTAAATTAAATGATCCTTTTATATATAAAAAGAATTGTCAAAATCGGTTCACAAATGATGGAGTTCTGAGTTTACAAACATAAAAAAATATACACAACTGAATTGAGAACCTCCCTTGCAACAATTAATCAAGAAAAGATATCCTCATGTGGCAAGGTAGGTATGCAAGCACAAATAATAATAAACGGCTTATTTTGTTATGAATAAACATCTAAACCCAAAGTTTTATACCAACAATAAAACAACGGACTTAGTAGTATAAAAAAAGTTCGACAGCTTCATAAATAACAAAATACAGGCAAATTAAAAACCTTCTCATTTTTATCTAAGCTTTTATTTAACTTGTTTCATAAATTGGTGCAATAACAGAATTGACAGCTAATACTGCGATAGGGGGAGGAAATACCTACACTGACTGGAAAAGTTGCAATGTGGCTTGCGGTCAAAATGCGTGGGAAGGTTGATACATGCTGTGAATCTATTAGGTCAATTAATGAAATACAATAGCCTACTATTCATTTCTTTACTTTACTAAAATTTAATAAAACCCGCGGCTTAGTCAGGTCAGGCACCTTGTCTTTCCTGTGGATAAGGTTGACTAGACTGAGCTGAGAGGATGGTTTATGTGCTAGGCAAACCTACTCCTTCTAAATCATGTCCCAGACTCTACAGCGTCCCGTTCATCAGGGCATGGGTAACAAGTGGCCCCTGACTCTGTAAATCATCTAGATTTTCTATTTTGAAATCGTAGCCTAGTGTGGACTAACCATATCTAAAGAAGTATTAGAAACTCTGTACGTAACACAGGTACGTAACCAAAACCAATACACAACATCCAATACCCATACTCGAACAAAAGTTTACCAATCATGCCAAAATGTGGTTTACGAGAATCAAGTTTGGTAGCACCTCCCTCAACTAGGTAATAGTTATTAAAAAGTCATCTCAACTTGATTTTGTATCCGTTTCAGGGATCATCTCAATCTGCTACGTCTCCGGCGCAGGAGTAGGGCTCCTGCCGGTCTTTGGATGGCATGCCAATAATCTAGAATCTGTTCCCGGCTGCTACTTTGTGGACGTCATGAACTACAATTACCTTCTATTCCTCTACTTTGCGACGATAGTCACGCCCAGCGTGCTTTTGGCCGCTTTCTATGCGCATATCTATCGGGTGGTTGTCAAACAGGTTAGTTCTTTCCTAGCTTCTATCATAATCAGCTCGTAAAGAGCTCACAGTTATTTATGACTGGATATTATCACTGTGGAATAGAGTGATAATCGAAGACCACTTTGTTTTTAATTAGATTTTGATTACGCCTTCGTACGGTTTTGTTGGCAGCAAATGCAGTTTTTAACCTTATTTATCAAAAACTCAAAAGCCTTATCTATAATAAGTAATAACAGTCACTGTGGTTCAGGTGGTAGAGAAAACCAAAAGTGGATACCAACTAGCTCGGCAAAGTTTATTTTTCAAAATAATAAGTTCTTAGGCACAACAGACACATGCCAGCGCCATGTTTAAATATTTAAAAGTTTTATAACTTTGAGAACTTTACCCAGTTCACAGACTTAGACTAGGTAGTCACTCTAGTACCTACTAAGTACTTCCGTTTCAGAATTAATGCTCAACACAAGGCAAGCATCACATACAGTGCCAACTGTGTAGACTGTAGACCTTTTGTACTGGTTGACCCTGTTTCAATCATTGCTTACGCTCCATGAATTTAAATAATACACTACTACCTGGCATGACATACCGTTCTAATGAGGTACTGTGCGTTCCAGATGAGTGAAGTGATGACGGTGGAAGGGGGCCGTCGCGTCCCTGGCGGTGGAACCATGCTGCGAGTCTTCGGAGCCGCCCAAAAGAGAGAAGTCAAAGCCACTCAAAACCTGGCAATAATCGTTTTCTTCTTCATGATCTGCTGGATACCGCTCTACACAGTCAACGCCATCAAAGCGTTCAAGCCTGAGCTGGACATTCCAAACCTCCTCACTTACGTCTGCATCATAGTCTCCCACTTAAATTCTGCAATCAATCCTCTTCTCTACGCGTACCACTTGAAAGACTTTCGAGCTGCGATGAAAGGCCTCCTATGCACGATCATAGGCAAAGGAGTGCCAATGCCCGCTGCGTATCGACCACCAGCTCCGGTCAGGAGACCGAACTTAGAAAGGTGTAACGCGTTGAGGGAAAGACCGAGAGTGTACATAGACTCTCCCATTTGGCTGCGACAGAAAGAGACACAGGACAGTGTGGCGGAAGATAACAAGGCAGTAGTAACTTCTTTACCGGTTGTGCCAGACGTGGAGCCGTTTTTGAATAAAGCTGGAACAGACGGTTTCAGTGGATGTTATACACCAGAGAACAGAGACAGTGAGGCAGGCCCATACTTGATAGAGGCAAATGGAGAAGATTGCCAAAGCCCATACAGACAAGTGGAGGAGTTAATAAGGAGAGTGAAGAGCGTTGGCGACGAGCACAGCTGACATGAGGCTTGCCGGGTGCTCCCGGCTTATGAACCTAAAGCTTTAATGATACCCAAAGACATTCCTGATGCAATTTGTAAATTTTAAATGTATTTTAAGTAGAGTCCCTTGTTGGTAAACACGGCACAGTCACATGGGTGATGTGGGTATTTAGTAAATACCTAACTCATTAGCTTCTACTTTGTATAATTTAACAACTCTAGTAAGTACTTATGAAACGAGTGACGGAGACAGCGATATTCAATTGTGGTCTGTAAAAGTGTTTGAACGTAGACTGGTATTATCAAGATTTATTTATATTCTGCGTTGTTTACAACTAATGCCTCGTTTATGAATAAGGGAATCAAGTTTAAGACGTTATATCTAGTAATTTATTAAAAGTACTAGGTATACCTATTATATTTTTAGATGGAAAAGATTTTGAACGAGTTATAATGTTGTGTACCTATTTGGTGTTGAATGTATAGTCCCTACCTAGTCGCTTAAAAAAACAGTCAATTGTTGCTTTGGAAATAAAATTCGCAATATTTAATAACGTAGACAGGTTTTAATTTTTCTGCTGTTCATTGTTTTCTAGAAAACCACCTATTTACCTAGTATGCATCATTCATTAAATACTTATTTAATGAATGAGAATTTTATACTTACAATGGTTTTATCGGTAGAAAGTTAGGTAGGTAGACTAGGTAGGTAGGTATATCGCTTGTGAAGAGTAAATACTATGAATAGCCACAGAATAAATATAGTAGGAACTAGTGAATAAATAGGTTTAGAAAATACCGAATGCATAGGTACCGAGTAGATTGAACAAAACTTAAACCACGAATTATCTACGATTATTATTTATTTTATACAAACCAAACAAAAGACTGTCAAGGGTCTTGCAAAAAAATAAGTGACCTTCACATTCTCTTCAAAGTACCTATGTCAGTGAAAACGCCATCTGCCGCATTTTTATAGTACTAAATTCAAAACAAATGGAGACAGGTTAACAGAACCCGAGTTTTTTTGATAACGTTACCTAGTGATTTAGTTTAGATACCGAGACACAGATGGCAGAAAACCATAATATTTACCTACATTTCAATCACTACACTTCAGAAACATTTTTACGATGGTTATTCTAGTTGATCCTCCTTAGTTCTTGGTAATTATAAAATACTTTGAATTTCCACTGAATTTCCACGTGTCTGTCCACTATCATCAAAGCTCTATGCACCAACCCTTATCACATCGTTAGGATATTAACTATTCAGAGGGGCGATTACGAGTTTACAGTGTGCAATACGTCTGACGTCCAGCACACTGGTGTGCGCTGATTGGTATGGAAACACTGAGCGGATTTTTTGAGAAGCTTGGTCTCGTCAAGCTTCCGCTCAGTGTTTCCATACCAAGCAGCGCACACCGGTGTGCTGGACGTCAGACGTAGTGCACATTGTAAACTCGTACTCGCCCCTCAGGTCTTAATTACTTCACACATAACGAGGAATGCTTTAATATTTTAACACACTAGTACCTAATTTGTTATCTAGGTAGGTAATTTATATTACCTAGTGTTGCAAGCTGGTTACTAGAAGCAGGTTCGGTACAGTACTAAGAACTAATGACAAGATGTTGGGTGCAGTGAAGAGTAAGATCCAAAATATGAAAGAAGTTATAACAGATTGTTCATGTGGTCATATGATTCGGCTGATTAGTAACATGCCAAGAACTGGAGTCTGTCCTTTGCTGCCTGAAAAACTTTATGGTAATTTTCCTTTATGACCTTAAAACTTTACGGAATGTATTAGTGTCCTATACAAATGCTTCCGACTTCGAATATCTAGTAAGCTTATTGGAATCATGCCCATTCTTATCCCGTCGCCGCATAATCGTTACGATTAGCTATCATAACTTTGGTCAAAAGATTTCAGTGGCTTGCATTTTAAATCGGCTTATGTATAGCCATTAGCAACATTAAATATAGCCATCTCTAATGATATGTTAGCATAGTGTCATAGCTTACCTATTCTGTAAAAAAATGTAGGTATGGCTTTGTCGTAGATCGCCGAGGGTTTATATTGGGTTCTGAGGGCCGATTACGAGTTTACAGTGTGCAATACGTCTGACGTCCAGCACACCGGTGTGCGCTGATTGGTATGGAAACACTGAGCGGAAGCTTGACGAGACCAAGCTTCTCAAAAAATCCGCTCAGTGTTTCCATACCAATCAGCGCACACCGGTGTGCTCGGCGTCAGACGTATTGCACACTGTAAACTCGTAATCGCCCCTCAGCATCCTTTTCCATTCCTATCTTATGTTGATTTGATAAATGTTTTAGTGCCATTTTGGATAATTCACATTTTTCTGGCCACATACGTGTATATCGTCGGAGTGATCTTCTACCAACTGTACTACAGTGTGGGATTCATCAACACTGTCTGTAGCATCTTCAACATTTTGGTGGTGATCATAATATTCAACAATAGCTTCTGGTTTCTACTGAAAAGGTATGTCGAAATCAATGATTGGAAAAAAACCTCATTGATTTTCGTAGGTAGGCTATATCTTAGTTTGGTTTATATATGTACAGGACAGCACTGCCGAAAATTGCGAGGGGTTTAGACACATTTTTATGAAGTACCTTTACCGTAATAATTTTTGTTGCAAACGAACCAAGTCTTAGTGGGTATTGGTTTTGATATAGCTAAATGTTTTCATTGATATTGCTGTTACAGAAAGGAAATCAACGAACTTTTAAATCTGGCTTTAGCTAATGATGCTCTCATAATAAAACAAGGAAGATTTCTTGACATCTATAGAAACCGGATGATGAAAACCAAGGCGATTATTGTAACTTGCTACATTTTTCATTTCATCAATGATATTCTGGTGTTCATACCTTCAAGGATTTTTGATATGTCTAGCTTTTCGATTGCAACTTGCGTAGGTAAGTCAATTTTATTCTCAAAATATTCATACATTCTAATTTGAATGTAAACATGGTTATGAATATGCATCAAAAATCAGATGAAATTGAAAATTCCAGGCCTGGAGCCACTTTCTGTGTCGCCGAACCGAGAACTCTGCATGGTCATACTGATAGGACAAGAGCTAACAAGCAGCGTGGTCGTAGTTAGTTATGATGTATTCATACTGTTTCTCTACTCTTACATGACGTCAATCTTCCAAATCCTCTGCAAGGAGATGGAGAGCTTCTGTGAGCTATCGAGAAAGTTTGACAGCTCTACTACAATGAGGCATGAGGTCAATGACAGGCTAATGAATTTAATCGAGCGTCATTCTTTGGTTTTACTGACTGTAAATAAATTGCAGAAACTTTTAAATATTGCGATTGGGATTGTTCTAGTTTTGAATACGATTTCAGTCTGTACGTTCTTCGTGTTGCCGTTGGAGGTTGGTTTTAGCTTTGCACCGGTGATCTATTACACCCTCACTGTCTTCTTTTTGTACTGTTTACTGGGCCAGAGGCTGATAAATGCTTCGGAAGAGTTTGAGATGGCAGTATATGCATGTGGATGGGAGAATCTGGAGCTTAGACACCAAAAAGTTATACTTTTGGTACTAAAACAAGCACAGAAGCCAGTAATGCTTCATGCTGCAGATATGGTTCCGATTTGTATGACCACCTTTGCTTCTACAATGCAAGCTATTTATAAATTTGTCACTGTATTTAGGGTGTAAAAAAATCACCGGCTTAATTCTACTGTCTAAGGTACCTATTTGTTTGACAGGAAAATTATAAAATATTTGTTATATTCAAAAATGCAATTTTAATAGACCTGTTAAAATAAATATACATTGTGTCGTTCACGTTCTATACTTTTTCCTTTTATAAAAAAACTGCTATTAACATAGGTGTTAATAATTGTAGGGCAAACCTTTTTAATGAAAGGTAATTAAAAAAATAAATGTACCCAGTACTATAATTTACACAAGACCCACATTATTTTTTTCACAGTATTTTTTAAGCTATAATTTTTTGTAATTTATAATGCTCGCACGGTATTATATTGGTCATTTTGCAAGGGTTTTTCAAAAGCTTCAACATGTTTCTGATGGGTTGGGCAAGTAACTATTTTCGAGAAGTGAAAGAGCGTTTAATGGAATCAAATTTAGATAGTTTGATGTGGCTGGTCAACATAGTACCGAATTTGGCAGGGTTCTCCGTACGAAATGATACAATTAAAGGTTTGTAAAAGCGTGACAGCAACTATAGTCAACTTTTATCGACATTGATGGACCTATCCACCAAAAACCACCTGATTTACATGTACTCGTTCTGTTATTAAAATTGTTAATTGACTACTGACGGACAAACGACCGATATCAAAAAAATACACTCGTCCCGTGGATGCCTCTATCCATTTGACTAGACGGGCCTACTAGACATGGAAGCTTTTCATTTAAGACGCTTGTCAGCGCCTTCTTCGACTTCTTGTTCGTACATATCACCATTTTTGAAGATATAAAATCACTGGAGTCTCGGGAGAGGAAGAATCGTAAGTTTTTGGGGAGACCTTTGCGCACCAGTGGGACGAAAAAGGTTGAGGAAAAAAAATCACTGATGTAGCTAGCTAGTTATGAAAAATTATGAACAACCAGTTTATAGAGCAAAACCAATACAAAGGTTCAGTAAAATTGGTTTTATCCAAACAAGTTTCTAAATTCCACAGCTCCATTCTGGATCATCCACTTATCCCTTCTATTGTATGTGTACGGGGCAGGCTCTTTATTTTACCAATTAAGATACGCTACGGGATTTGAAGAATTCATCAAGAGCTACGTAAATGTGTCATTGCTCATACTCATAGGAAATATTAGTTGGTGGTGGCTGAGCAAGAGGTAAACCACTTCCTTATTTCTTATCAATCTATGAGATTACGTACTACCTATTACAATATAAACATTTAATGTATATTTTTCTTGTTTTTGAATCGAAGGGCTATTCTAAGAGCTGTTTTAAATGGAATAGAGGAAAGCGACCGCTTAGTTCTTGACTCAGAAGTCCTCGAAAAGAAGCACAAGAAATACCTGCGCAATATTAAAATTATCATCATCATATTTTACGCAGTACAATTTCTGGACGCGATTTTTATCTACATTCCTCGTCGGGCGGATGTGCGCCATGATTTTTCCATGGTGCCTTGTGTCGGTAAGGCAATTAACTGCTCTTATTTTTATATGGCGGTATTTATAGATACTATGAACATTATAGGACGTCCTCAAAGAACCTGTAGTACTTAGTAGGGCTCTTTGTGAAAGAGTTCAGTCGGGAAGTACTACCACCGTACTTATTTCTGCCGCCAAGCAGTGATGCTCGCATTTCTGTGTTCCGGTTTGAAGAGTATGGATGCCGGTGCACTTACAGGCACATGAGATTTAACACCTTGATGTCTCTTAGTGATGGGCGCAGTGCAATGCATCACAAGTCATATTCAGTGGACATGCTCTGTTAGGCAATGCATAATAAGCAGAGGTAACCGCTTAAAATCAGGTCGGCCATCGGCTTGTTCCATCATTTGGTTCTATTTAAAAAATACCTATCATTTCAGGTATGGAGCCTGTCGATGCAACACCCTACAAAGAGATCTGTTTTGTTATTCTCTTCGTCCATGAGTTTTCGATCATGGCCTGCGTACTTAACTACCAGGCTATGCTGGTCTTCGTGATAGCGCACACCGCAACCATGTTCCACATGCTGACACAGGAGATTATGGCATTAAACAATTACAGTGATCTGGAAGAACATAAGCTTTACGCCAGGGCAACTCTTCCAGAGTTAATAAGACGACATACTTTAGCCTTACAAGTATTCGAAAACTTGAAACTACTCTACAGAATACCCTTAGGAGTTGACTTCGGGACAAATGCTCTCTGCATCTCTCTATTTTTCTACATTTCTTTCGAGGAGTGGTTGACATTCGCCCCTATTCTGATATACTGTTTTATGGCATTTTTCTTGTACTGCTTTCTGTGTCAAAGTATGACAAGCGCTTCGGAGAAGTTTGAGATCGCTGTGTACAGCTGTGGATGGGAGAATTTTGATTTGAAGGAAAAGAAGATGGTATACGTGATGCTTATACAGGCACAGAAGCCGGTGGTGTTACTGGCAGCAGATATAATACCCGTGAACATGTATACGTTTGCAACTACACTGCAGTTTCTGTTTAAATTCTTTACTGTTGTGAAAGTTTAAACAAGCTTTCTTACTTGTAACTTATCATGTAGGAAAAAATCACTACAGGCGCACATAGGAATGGTTTCGAAGGCCTCAGTTGACTTACAGGTACTTAGTACTTTATATTAGCCGGTGATAAGACGCTTTAACATAAAGCTGATGACATTGATTTGCAGTAATCTTGTTTTGAAGACAATATTATATTTGTTGTAGCAACTTCATCCAACGAACACATTGAACTTTGAAGTAGGAACAACTTAGTTTGAGGTAAGTAGTCAAGTATTATGATAAGTTTAAAATAAACTTGGCGGCGTATCTCGCACACACAAATAATGATGTTGAAATTAGAATGATTCATTTTGTTCATCTTTTAATTTAGATTTTAGTAGTAACCTGACCGTTAAACATTGACTTCTTAAGTTTTTTTTTAAATTGAGTTAGTAGCCTGCCAATCCAGCCAGGTCACTTTTGTTTGTCAGTAAGGGAGCGGAAGTTTGCCAAAAAGAAAATGATTCTGCACTTAGTTGGCAAAACTGAGTGCGATCGGATACTTTTAACATGGTTTATGAGAATCTACGAACGTTAATATTATTTAATTATTTTAAACGATTAAATTAATATTCGCTTGAAATTTTTAAATTAAAATGATTTTGGAAATTAGCCATCCGACGAGTCAAATTTTCCATTTTGAGACCTGTGTCATAATAATCAGTATTCACATTCGAATTTGAATTTATTGAAATAGAATGTACTGCAGCAATTGACGCATTCGATTTAAATAGCTTTGTCCCTCTCTTTCCCCATTCGTTGGTGCGAGACGGTAGAGCAGTGCTGTTTTGCAGTGCCTACAAGCAAAGCCAGTTCTCGCCGAAACATCTTTACCGACACTCACTTTCAAAGTACGCTAAGACTTGTTATATTTATGAATTAGTTTAGTGTTTAGTAAATAGTGAATGGTAAAATGAAGGCCCTAGTGTGTGGTCTATTTGTGATTGCAAATGTAAGTTTTAATGGAAAAGCTTCGTTGGAAAATTTTCCGCCGACGAGCTCCAACGTTGTGCTTGAGGATCTAACTAAATTTTCTGGTAAGTACATGAATATTATGAAAATAACTAATAGATATTAGGAAGTACTTAGACTAGTCTGGTATAAATACTAAGATCTCGTAAGGTCATCCCTACCTTAGTAAAAAAACTATGAATTCCTCTAAAGCTTAATAAAATTTAATAAAATTCATTAATTTAATGCCTTTTTACGAAATATGTATCTTGTTTCGTAAAAATACGAGGAAATCTTAGAGATTATGTAAAGAATGCACAAAAAAGAAGAATCTGAACTTTGATAAAAAGTCGTGGTCAATTTTTTGCGTTTTTCCTCTAGGTAGTTAGTGTAGTTACCTATTTAGGGTAAAAAAACCTTGCATGATGAAACTTTCAAAATACATGTCCTATACGAATTATGAGTGAACCACAAAGTAGAAGCGCAATTAGGTAGAGCAACCGTATCGTGTTTTACTTAATTGTGTGTATGCCCAAAGCAGTTTCACAATACCAACCTTCATAGTACACATTCATGTTTGCAGACAAATCATGTTACCGGCCTTGCAAGTTCAACGTTAAACCGAAGCGGTGCCATTATACCTTTAGGGTTGAGCCTTCGGTCTTAGATGATGGAAAACCTGGACTGACTATCAACGGTAAGCTATTTTAGTGTTTTATAATTAAAAATTATACTGCTGTTACAAGTATATTTGGGAAATATTCCGAATCTATACAAAGGGCCTGTTTCACCATTGACGCTATAAAGAATAATAATATTTTTATTTACCTTTGTTTTGACAAGTCTAAAGTAGAGACGGAACTATTTATAGCTCTTTGTTAGCATATTCATGGGATGGTGAAATTGGCACTTAAATTTCTCGTTAACCAAAAAGGTGCCACTTTTTTATCTAGAAAAGGTAAGTATATACAGGGGTGTCCCATTAAATTGTGTCAAGCGGAAATCTTGAAGGTGGAGGTGGTGCACCGCAAGGGGCACCCGAATAACCCCCTGTATGTGACTATCACCTTATAGGATTATCACCTGGACCAATGATAAACGCGTGTGTCAACGACATCATTATTGTGGACGTAGAGAACAGGATCCCAGATCAAGATCTGGCCATACACTGGCATGGAGTAGACCAAAAGGGAAGCCCGTATATGGATGGAGTGCCTATGGTGACGCAGTGTCCTGTCTGGTACATGGCTACGTTCAGATATGCGTTTGTAGCTTCTACGCCGGGAACATTCTTCTATCATGCGGATTCAGGTTAGCATGTGGAAACTTCTTGTCTAATAATTCCGCGAAAAATAAAAATTGGTATAGAACCTATGTAAAAGGCAACTTGGTTCATTCTATTGTTACGAGTCATTTGTCATAACTTATGACAAATGACAAAACTAAATTTTGAAATCCCATACATTGATATCCAGTTAGTACCCTCATCTTTAGCATTAACCACTCCTATTGTAGAAACTTGTTTTGTACAATGATTAAATAAATACATACATATCGCATCACACATTTTTGTATCGACTTCCGGCTTTAGATGTGTTGATTTATGTGTTTCACAATTCCGCCCAACTTTGATCACTTTCAAGTCTTATTTTCTTAGCAAGCCGATAATGTGTGAATAACCTCCTACTGTGGGAGTGACATGCAATATCATTTTTAGAGAAAGTTGCTACTTGTCTGAATAAAAGTTGTATGCATAGTGCAACTAATGAGTTTGCAACTCATTGCTTAAACTTACATTTTCACAATAGAAACTGTGAAACTAGAGTTTGTGGCTTGTTCATAATCTTTGCGAAAAATGAATGCACCTATCCAAACGACGTCGTTTATGTGTTAGAAAAGACACTATCTTATTATATTATTTCTCGTTTGCAATAAACTTTGTTTTCTATAGAACAACATTATATTTATTTATTAAACAGTAGGTAGTTAGTGTGTAGAAAAATTTAACAATTTTGTCAAAGCTCTAATGTTCATCTTCTTCTTTCTTCTTCTTTGCCCGTCTTGTGTCCCATATCTTTTGGAATAAGTCACCTCAAATATTTATAATATTTAGTCTCAGAAAACTAATCAGGTGATTTATTTTCAGTATCACATCAAAACGACGGAGTATACGGTTCGCTAGTAATAAACCAACCCCAACCGTTGGAGCCGCATTCATCCCTATATGATTACGACAGAAGCAAAGAGAACTCATTGCTTATTGCAGCAAAGTTCCCTTCACTGATGACTGGAAACCTCGAGGATATGAGCCGTGTGGCACCTGAGACACTGCTTATCAATGGAGACGAACAAAACACTAAGTAAGAGAAAACTAACAATAGAGAGTATTCAGTAAATTAACAAAGAATACTAAAGATCTTCCTATACATTTCCTATACTAGGTGATTCTAAGTGCTATTTCCTCAATTAGATCATCAGAGTTAAAAATACTGTTAAGAACAGCGATTATGGATGATAATAATGAACCTTGGCGTGGTAAAGATAAAGGTTGGTGATCTTTTTATACGCCTAAATCTATTCTTTAAACTATTGCGTGGTTCAGGGAAGAAGGAAAACAACAATTTATAAAGACACAAAGGCGTGATATCAAACGAAGGGTTATGAAACAATGCCCATGCGTTTACGCACAACGGCAATGTGTAGGCTAAAATCATGCTGCCATACATTGAAGATTACGAGGTTACGTTGTGATTTTATATAAATACAAATGTATAGTGTAGTGATAATGGTATTAGATGCAACGCGACTGTCGCTTGCTAGGCGTAGGACGCACAAAAAAGAAAAAAAAATTGTGCCTCCATGAATAATCCACGTTGCATCTAATACTATATTATCTACACTTATACTATATATCTGTATTTTTTGTTCTTAGCTATTACTTTTGTTACTTCTCTTATTTTCTACTCTAGTTTTATCACTATCAATGTAATTTTTTTTTTAATTCCAATTTTTCTTGCGAGCTGCCCTATTGGGCATTTAGCGAGAGTTTTGATGATACAGCCACGACTCCGGACATGCGCAGTCAGTGTCCAGTGACACATCCCGCATTATTGTTCTCCTAATCCCGTATTAGGTCTTGAGGAGCTCTTATTTTAATTCTTTTGAATGATATGTGGGTAGGGTTCATTAGGTTACATTATCACTGTAAATAATGTATGAACTTTAATTTTTTGTTATCATACTATCTACAGCCTGTCGATTAATGAATCTCGTTAACAAATCCCACCATTTTATTTCATTCGATATAAATTTAAGCAACCGTTGCTACCACATCTCACTACTAAAATTCTCTTACAGGTTGTTCGTGATGCAAGGCTTCTCATACAGACTTAGGTTGATCAATGCTATTGCTATCGAATGTCCCGTCGTTGTGACCATTGACCGGCACGAAATGATTGCCATAGCTACTGACGGGAGACCAGTTAAACCTGTAGTGGCGAAGAACGTACAGCTTTATCCAGGTAAGTTACTCTCGGAGCAAAAAGCCAATTCAGCAAAGCTTGAATAACGTAGTCCTCATGATTAGTATAAACTGGATAAATAGGACAAACAAGGTTAAATGGTTAACAGGGTAAACAAGATAAGCAGGACAAAAAATGATATTTACCATTGACTAAAACGAAAGTTGTCGATGTAACTTTGAAGGTGCTAAAAAGCCTTGTTCGGTAGATTATCATGTCAACATTATACATTATTTGACTGATTAGCAAATCTTACGTGTATCTTTTAGAGAAAGTAGCTATCGTAAATCGAACGGTGCATCAACCACGGGATTACCATAATTATTTTATGATGGTTACGTAAAATGTGAATTTCCTGTGTTTTTTTAAACAACATGAGTTACCTATAAACAACTGTGTCTTTCTTCATAAAGTCCTATACTGTCGGTGATTAAAATAAATACTGTAGGTACATCCATCTTCACGGAATTACTTGCGGCGATAATTTAACTGATATTATAAACTCGCCAAGAGGTAGTGTGAGATAGAGAAAGGCAAAACGTAGTTTAAGGTCATGGCAAGTTCCGTTTATTTTCATTTCACTTTCATTTTTGTTCTTTTCTTTTGTTGTTTATAAACTGATGCTGTTGTGGCTTGGACTACCGTTTTGTAGTGCTGCAATCGCTCACTTATATGAACAACTACTGTCGTATCCTACGGACCATTTTGAATCTCGTTTCAATTGAACCGAAATCAAGTTTGTTTATCTCAAAAATTGTAAAAATGCCATAGTAACTGAGATGTGTTAAGTAGGTACCTTTGTTTCTTTGAGAAAGCTAAAAAGAGTAATAAACGCATAAATATAATTAATGCTATGAAAGTTAGTGCCAGCGCGGTTTATATGCACTTTCACTTAGCTACCGTTTTTATTTTGTTTCAAATCTGTTAGAAATTAACCAAATCCTATAAAACAACTAAAGTACAAATGTTACTTATAGGTACTTAAGTATTATAGTATTTTACTAGTCAAGCCCTTTCATTTGATACCCATATTGAGAGAGTTGTCTAGAGCTACGTTGCCTTAGACAGACACGTCAAACTTATAACACCCCGTCGTTTTTACGTCGAGGGTTAAAAATATTCCTCACTGAGACTCCTTTCGGCGTCCTCGTGTAGGTATATTGATTTTAGATACGTAATTCATATATTTCATATACGTAGTGCATGAGGAACTTCACACGTAAAAAAACCTTTTTAAATAAACCTCTTTCAGGGGAACGCATGGACGTGGTGGTGCGTGCTTCTCAAGAGAGTGGCGGATATTGGATCCGGGTGCAAGGCAGCGGCGCCTGTAAAGCCGTCACAGCAAGCGCCATGCTGCTGTATTCTGGTTTTAACTACACATCTATGCTGCAGGAAAATAAGGTACCTCGGTATCCAACTAGTCTACGAGACTAGTAAATTAATTTTGTTTGTCCAAAGTACGCCATAAAGCAGAAGTATGGTGTCTAGACGTGATGCTGAGTTCAGCCAGATTTGTTTATGATCAGTGCATGCGCAGAGTGGAGATTCTTACTTTTTAACTTCTTGCTGTTTCTATTATTCATGTTTCATAAAAGTCCCTAAAATTCCAGAACGAAAAACATGATACCAGTTTAGGAGCAGTGGCTCTCAATGGACAAATGATGGAATCTGTTCAAGACGCAGCTTACACCTCAGAACCAAAAGCAGTATACCTTGGGATCGACAAGAACATGGTGAAGTATAAGGAAGACGACATCGACTTTAAATACGTCAGCGATTCTATACCGAAGAAGCCGTTTCTTCCTGCTTCGCTGGGTGAGTTTTTTTTAACAATGAAATAATTTTATATGGGGCTGATTTGACATTTTTGTTTAGCCCAAGGTATCTTTATATTTTGCCTATTTTTCAGCAAGAAGCAGTATTTCAATTACTAGCTTGTTTATTTCTTTGTTATCAGTCATATCAAATTTCTATTTTATGTAAACGTAGGTATTTTCTATTTTCAGCACTTATGGAGAAAGGCATAGTTCAGATAAACAGCAAAAGTTTCCTTTACCCCAACGCTCCCGTCTTATTGAGGCCCGAAGATGTAGGTTTAAATACCTGCAGTGTTGGCAATGAGGCGGACCAGATAGAGACACAGTGCGTCCAGATACTGAACGCTGTTGAAGGAGAGCCTCTTGAATTAGCTCTGGTTAACGAAGGTTAGTCAGAAAAAATACTCTATTTACCTGCCTCTTCTAGAAGTAGATATTACCAAGTTGATCAATAGCGTGTTGACCACTTTCCACGTATAAATATCTGAAAACTTTGCGAGTTGACTGGCGCACCATGTCTGAATTAAACTGTTTTTTAGAAATTGTAGTCCGTAAATTATAATGTATAATTTTGTGATGTTACAGGTTTAGGAAGCAATGACTCCTACACTTTCCACATGCATGGCCACGGAATGCAGGTGGTGGCGACAGGACAGAAGCACGATGGACTGCCACTCTCCAAAGATCAGTTTCTGAGACTGGACAAGGAAAATAAAATTGCCAAGTAAGATAGCGTTTATAGAAAGCAATTCTCAACTCTACATTAGGTGTTTGAAATGAGACTATAGTTCATTTATCTGAAGCTTATATTACTCCATCCATTTCAATTTCAGAAATATACAAAACCCTCCCACTAAAGACACGGTCAGCGTTCCAAACAAAGGCTATACAATCGTCCGGCTGCGACCAGAGCGAGGAAGCTGGCTGCTCGAATGCAGGTCATGTGGCCTGTCTTCGCTACCAGCAGCCATCATCATACAGGTCCAACAGACTCTGCCAAAGGCTTTGATAGAAGCGTTACCGAAGTGTGGGAACTACAGGCCTCCAGATGTACTGTTGAACTAAGTTAGACTGATTATAATTACAGGGAAAATATTTGTGTCTAGATTCTAGCCACTTTTAACAAGGTGATACTGAATATAGTAGTTTAATTCTTTGTGGGCAAGTCGTAGACAAAAGAGATTATGTAGAATAACTTATTTCTAGAGAAATCATGGCGCAGAATGTATACCAAAACTAATCGAGGTAAATAAGTCGTTGAAAATTTTTGCAACGAGTGCACCTACTAAAAACCAGAGAGTTTATAAAAAAATATTCGAGTGGCTCAGAATGCGTTTAAATTAAGCTAACAGCTAAGTCCGTTTTGAAATGCACCTACTCATTTTGTGATGAAATTACTTAGGGTTAATATTTATTTATTTAGGATAAATCTAAATAGTGTTAAAAGATCAGAAATAAAAATACTTTTTAATTATTAAGGTGTTTATATATAAAATTTGCATAAGTAGTAACATTAGTATAAACGGTTGGTGCTCCGATTTCTCCACAAGGACTTATTCCCCACGAGACGACACCTATTACAACTGGAATATATCCTTCATCTTTGTAATTTTGTACTATGTCTGAAACTGCAGGCGTGTTTTCAGTTGTACCACTGTTTACTTTATTTACTGTAGTATCCGTATTTTCCGTATACGTATCATCTACTTCATTTGTAATATCATTGGTCCAACTTGCGCTTTCAGTTACGTAGTCAATATCATCTGCAGTTGATTGTGTAATTGATGTGGTACTTTCTTGATCATTGTATGAAATGAATTGTATCAAGGGACCCCCTGAGTCACCACTGCAAGCTGCGACCCCGCCAGTAATAGGGCCGGTGCAGATATTGGCTAATCTGTTTAGTGGATTATCTTCATATGACTCTTTTACAGCATCTATAGCTTTGTTGCATTCTAAAAACAAAATAGAAGTTACTTTGGCTCTACCGTTACTAAAATATGATTCTGCAGCTACCACGTTAGTGAAACCACGAGTAGATTCTAGAGTAACAATGAATTTACCTTCAAATGGCAGGTACTCAACTCGAGCCTCTTGCAGTTTGTCTGGTAGAGCTGGTACGAATACGGTAGTCTCCAGAACCCCCCAGCCGGCTAGTATCAAGTTTTGAGTTTTATCGGTGAAGCTACCCATAGACATTGGAACCTCTATCGGAGATACAGCGCTATTGTACAGAATACTTTTTGCTGTTTTTAGCATCGCTATGTCGTAGGCTCCAATACCTCTGAAATTATGAACATTTGAGCCGGAAACGCTAGCGAGAAAAATAAGTAAGTACCTATTGATTACGTGTTGTTCAAGAAAATAATACAATCGATTGAGCTATTACAACTAATACAACGCAAAATTTATGAGCTACGCCCTCTATCTCCAATTCGACTCGTCGTGTCCAACTCTTGTTTTACCTTGGACTACATAGATACTTACACTAAGCTAGACAAAACTTACCCATCGTAACTCGGATGCGGTATACGTTCTGATATCCGCACTATCTGTGCTGTGGAGTCCTTTTTCTCTAAGTCATTAGTTCCGACCACAGCTTCCATTGTCAGCCAATTTAATAACCAAGAACCTTTGACACAGTGGCCAGCGGTCAGAATCTGTGAGTATTTCAGTAGAATAAGCATTTACAGGTTGCTTTAGAATTTAGAAGTCCAGGAGCAGACGCAGAAACCTCCCATATTTGTAGATATAGGTATATGTGATAGGTATAAAAAGATAAAACTATTGCTTTCAACAGGAGTAAATATGGAAATATATCAAATATATGTAAACAAATCACTGATTCTTTAAGACAAACTAAACTTAAACAAATCTTTGGAAACAGGAACCTATTATAAAGAGTTAGAGATTAACATACCCATCGTTCATTTAGGAGCGACCCTGAACATAGTCGCATACGAGCCCATAAGAATCTTATCTGAAGAGAGACGAGATACGGATGACTTCGAGGACTGGCGTCATGCCCTCCGATAATTCTGCCATCTCGAGGTCCTATATCAACGAAACAAACTACATACATCATTTCTGATAGCAAGTTGAAGTAATTGCATATTGTATAATAAATACTGTAATATAAACTTAGAAGCGGCAAGTGCTGAAACTGACTCTTGAAATATAACGCACGTACCATCAGCAAAAGTTCTACCTTACCACTTTAAGGGTGCATTTCCTGTAAACCGACTAGCTGTTAATTTTTGAATACCAATAGAAGCAAACTATTTTGGGTGTAAAAGTTATGAAAACAATGGGCCGTCATAAAAATAAATAGACGTTTTGGTCTCTGGTTGGTCAAAATAAGAAGACAAAAGAAAAAGGCGAGGTCAGGTAGCTAACTGCTTGCAAGCGAAACAGTTTCAAAAGTGGTAAGGCGGAAATTTTGCCGATAGTACACCTAATAGGTATGTGTAATTTTTTGTACCTGTGAATCCAGCCGTAGATAAAGCCAAGTTTGCTAAGCACAACAGCACAGGGACCTTCATTATAAGGGTATCTGACCGACTGTATCGAGGATAGATGTTGTTATGTAATATAAACAGATCTATGTTATCAGTGCATTTTGCAGCGATGAGAAACATTTTTTTTTGCAGTTGACTTCGATGTGTTTGCTGTTGATAAGTATTGATCTTTTAGTTAGGTTTTGTATTAGAGAATACGAAATTATATTTCCGTTGTATTTTTCCGAGGAAAGTAGTTGAAATATTCCAGTAAGAACTTTGTCTTTAGTGGCTCATCTCCTCATGGATAAAGGTTGTTAAATAATGCATTGAGGTAAGTATGCATGCAATTTTACATTGATTGATTAGGTGCCCTCAAAAACATAGTTTTTTTGTGTTGTAATTTTCTGTAAATTAGCGTGTAGGTACCTAGTTAGGTGCACTAAAAGCATACGGGTAATAACAATACTAGATCAGGGTTACATTATTTAGAGTTCGTTGTACTTGATGACAACTGCAAGATCTTTTTATTATAATTTTGAAATCGATTATAAACTAATAATTTAGTGGGTTTAGTTTAATAATTTAGTGTGATTACTATAATATGTAGTAAATCAGTACCTATATATTATATTTTATACTATGAATATTGGCTTCATAAAACGTAGAGCCATTATAATAACATGATCTATGTATTTTCTGTCCTACATATAGGTATAGGTGCGTTTTCAAAAATGATTTAGAAATCATATAAGTAAACAACATTATTTTATGTTTTATTTATTTTGTAATGACTAAAACCTCTTATATAGATATTCTGAAAGTAGGTATTTATACATAATTAATATTATAATAACATAGAGAAAATAAAGAATAAAATACACATTCCTTGTGGCTAACCATCCACAGGTGTAGGTATATTTTAAATAAAATATTACCCTGTGTCTATTTAACTGTTTTGCTCTGGAGGAATTTCGTATATATAGGTTACCTGCCAGGGTTAATTTAGTCTTCAATTACGGTAATTTATTTTACTACATTATTATGTTTAAAACCATATTGTTTCTACTGAACTATTTATTTATTTTCAATGATAATAAAAACAAAAGCCGATGAGCGTTAATTGAATTTAGAAAATATTCTCAGATTTTTGTATCCGACTTTGTTTTTTTTATTTATATTTCTTAATTCAACGAACTTCATGATATCGCAAACAAAATTATTATTTTTTCTTCACAGTGTAGTTTTTTCATCATTGATCTATACTATTCTGATTCAATATTTTTCATGTAAGTATAGTTAATTTTATACGAAATTCCGATTAAAATTGCACATTTCGCCAGTCTCAAAGAGTGATATAGACACGATACAGACGTAATACAATATAGCAAAATTTAAATACCTATTAGCTACATACCTAACTTACTAAGTATTGCGTATGTGTACACAATAACTTAGGACCGTAACATAAGTTATTGTATCAAGTTTGTTTAAACATGATTTCAAAGACTAAATGCTGCAGGGGTATTCCAATCTCAGTTGAACTGCAAAGTTTTAAATCATGGTCAGTTCATACTAACTCATAGTTATTCTGTGACTAAATAGTGACATTATGATGTCATTTAATTTGTTTTCGCGCATATTTTGCTGTCAAGTGTCTAAAAAGAATGATCACGTGGTACAAAATTGTACCACGTGACCTGAAGAAATTACACTGGGCAGTGAAATATAACTTGACAGCAAAAGATTGGAATACGGGGACTGTTCAAGAAAAATAAGATTCTAGTACTTAGTATGGAGAATAAGAATAGATAACACTGATTCTTTAATACTTAAATAAGTTAAGTAGATACATTTAAGAATACTAGAGAGAGCTATTTAGAACTAAAACAATTATAGGGGTTGTAATTTTTATAAAAATGTACCGTAACACAGAGGATTAGCCGTACAAGCAACATTTCACTAATTTATTCTAATAGGAGCTTTTATCTCAAACTTAAAATTCCTATTCCTACACGTAGAATTTTATTTTATAAAAGTAAAAAATTACTATTATTCAAAAGCTCAATATATCGCAAACTATTCAAAATTATTTACAACTTATAACAAGAACAAAACATAATATTTATTTAACATTATCTTTTAATTTTAATTTAATGGCATCAAACAAAACCATATAATTTAATTATCCTGTTCATTAATAATTGGATAAATATAAGTGTGTTGCTATCACACGAATAAATATTATTAAACTCATATTATTTAATCTTACAAACAAATATAAAAAGTATTTTGGTGTTTCCCAATACCTACTATTCTATTGAGTACTAGATTATCATCATCATCATCATCATCCGCAGCCTGATCTCACCCACTGCTGGGTATAGGCCTCTCTTTCATCGTGCCATTCTCTGCGGTCCTGCGCCACTCTCATCCAAGTCGGACCTGCGACGTTAGTGATGTCGCCAGCCCATCTCGCCGCTGGACGACCGACACTTCTCTTTCCTGTCCTCGGTCTCCATTCCGTAATCGCCCTACTCCACCTGTCGTCACCGCGCCTTGCCATGTGGCCTGCCCCACTTGAGTTCCATTACGCGCTTGCCTACGTCGAAAACCTTTGAGCGTTTTCGAATCTCGTCATTTGGAACTCGATCTATCAACTTTATGCCGAGCATGGAACGCTCCATGGCTCTCTGTGCAACTCTCAACCTGTACACAGTCTTCTGCGTAAGCTTCCATGTCTCGGCACCGTAGGTCATAGTGGGCAAGACACACTGGTTGTAGAGGCGGGTTTTCAGACACTGTGGAATTGTAACAGATTTCAGAATGTCTTCCAACTTCTCGAATGCAGCCCAAACAAGTTGAATCCTCCTTGAGATATCTTTATGTTGATGTTCTTTGCCAAAGGAAAGCATATTATGTCCAAGATAGACGTATCGGTCAACCATCTCAAGCATCTCATTTCCCACTTGGACCACTAGATTATAATAATTATAATATATAAACAGTTTTGAAATACAGTTAATGAAGTTTTAATACCTACTTTGGTATGTAACTTAAAAAGCCATTAAAAAGTCGGAGCTTAAAAACAAAGGCACAAGCACCTCGGAATACACAATAGTGTATCGGTCGTACAAGTTCGAATATTCCAACAAGAGGATCAATAAATATGGCAGTATGCATTACAAGTGCATGCACCGGTATTGCGCTTGTAGACAGAAAATAAAAATTTTCGACGATAGACTTTGTTGTAAGTACACCATTTTATCTAAAGTATCTGATACCTCATTCACGAAGGAAAAATTCGTAGGATCTTTCGATTTTTCTGGCCATCTACAAGCGCTTCTTATCGACCAAGGATCGGTGTGCCAGCTTATTTCCCAAAACTGTCAGTGAATCGGAAAAAGGGGAGGAGTGATCGCAGGTAGGTGGTGGCCACATCGAGGGAAATTTGGCGGCACCGGTGGCAGGTCACTCTGCGTGCCTATGTGGAGAATCAGGTTCATTCCAATCACTATGTGGTAGATGAAGTGGCAGTGGAATAGCCAGTATCCTGGAAAGAATTAAAAAATGAGCGCGTTGTCTTCAATAATTTGTTACTCTTGTCTAATACCTATGAGTAGGTAATCATTGATCGATATTCAGAAAAATTGGGATTTCAGGTTTTATTTTGGTAGATTTGTCACAAAATTAAAACATGGCAATTTTTTTGAAAATAGAGTCTTACCAGGGTTGTCAGCCTTTAATCTTAGAACAATGTATCCGTTATTAGGAACTGCTAGCGTGTCTTTTGAAGGCGGCAGATTATACTGTCTATGTAGAAGGCCTTTCCTGTCCAAGTCCAAGGCATGCTTCAGGTTGATCTTTTTGATGTTTTTGTCTGGAGATCGACCCATGCCGATGACGCTGTACGACGTGCCATGGAGGTGAAACGGATGCGAGAGGTTGGGCGATTGAACTGGAAATAGAGAATGCATAAATAAATAACATGCGCTTTTGCTACTTGGTTTCAGAACAGTAGAGATAAAAGTCCGATAGTGTTGATGATTTGGAAGCCCTACTGTTGAAGAAGAGCAAGGTAAAGATCACGATAGAGTGATAGAGATAGATAAAAATCCTAATATGCAATTGAAAAAAAAATACCTTCGTCAACTAGGACGATTTCGACAATAGAGTTGAGTGGAACGTCGATCATGTGGGTACAGCGACAGTCGACGGGGCAGTTGGCAGGCCGGTTATCTCCATTGCAGAATAGTTCAGGAGAAAGCTCATGCATTTGAGAGAGAGGTGGCGCTGGGGCAGAGCTGTAAGAGATCTCATCCACCAAGCTCAGTACGTGATCACCAGTTGGAGCCACTGAAATGAGAAAAGTTTGTATCAAGTTGGTTACAGTTGGTTACAGATCTTTGGTTTGTTTTCATAATTTATTGAAACATGAATCGTGTATACCAGAAGGTGCCTTAGATGGTCTACATACCTAAGAAGTTCCTGTACGTGTTTTCCTGGAAGAGTTCTTTTGGCTTGTAGAAATGGAACCGGAATGGTAGAAAGATTTTGACGTCCGGCCTCTCTGCCAATAAAGCTTTATCTACTGGTTTGGCGGATTTCAGATTGCTCACACATACTGCATCGTTTCTTTTCACATTGCATATAGCATCCAGAGGATTCAACACCTATGGAAATATATTTTTTTAAAGAAGATAATTTTAAATTAAATAATATGAAATAAGCGGCAGCTATTTTATCTAATTTTAATCATAAAAACATGGCATATTTTAAAGCAACAAGTCAAATACATTTCACAACCTGATTTCCTCTTTCTGGTGCTTCGGGTGATTTCTACCAGCTACGGGATCCCATTTGCAAATTTCCAACTACAAGGTTCATCTAGCTAAAGGAACCATTACGTAAATATATATATACACTCTTTACCATACTAAATACTAATTATTATAATGTGTGATACTAATATGTATTTACAAAATTGTGCAGAAATTACAGCTTTGGTGATAGGGTTTAATAAAAAAATACTATATATATGAAATATTTTATTAAATGTAAAAAATGTACAATACACGTTTTTATTAAAATTACTATACGAGTAAATTGTTAATTCCCGCCTAAGTTTTGGCAAGACGTGTTGATCGCTGAGCGTTCTATGTTTTGTAAATCGTTGTATAATTGAAGCAAAATAATATATCGACTAGTTTTCACGTCAATATATTTGCTTACGTTAGTCGTTGTTGGCACAATCGCACATTTATGTTGATAGCCCATTTTAAGCTTTCTATCTTAATATAAGAAAGTGGTAACATCACGTTGTTATATATCTACGGCATACTTTCTACATAATCTTTCGAACCACCTATATACATACAGTCTCATTATGTTAACAGATTGTGTGATATGGTTTTGAAAACTACAAGTGCAAATAAGTGTAGATAGGTATATACAGATACAGGTTTGCAAGCTTATTTACAAACAGTATTTATAAATTGATTCGAATTAAAGGTAACTGGTCAAATTATCTCTAAAATCTAGAAAGATTAATAATCCTAATAAATAATTTCAAAATTATATACAAAAATAAATATCCTTGGTGAAAAATATAATGGCAAGTTGTTAGTAACAAATTTACAATAGTAAGATTCACAAAGGAAGTAAAAGTAGCCCCGCAGGCGAAGATAAAATAGGTAAATAGCCTCCTAAAACATATTAGGGCGATATTATTAATTGAATAATTAAGAAAAATATCACCGAATATGGCATTATATCAATATTATCTCATCGAATAGGTATTGATTGCCGTTAAATAAAAATAACACAAACTAGCAGAAACTCCCGTTGAAACATTCACAAATTAAACACAAAGGCAGAACCGAGCACTTCGAATCCACCGGACACATCACACAAAACAAACATAAATTTACACTTAGTTAACATTAGCTGCGCTATTCTTTCGCACACGAGGGGGCAGGAACAGATTAGTGAAGAGGGATAGGAGGAAGGTGATCTCCACATGTTGGGAAGTTGGGCGGGATTGGAGGTAGATCTGCTTGAGTGCCGACTTGTAGGACGAGGCTCATACCAATAACGATGTGGAAGAGGAAGTGACAGTGGAGGAGCCAGAAACCAGGGTTGTTGGCTCTAAATCGGAGGATGACGTAACCATTGTTGGGGACAGCGATGGTGTCCTTCGCCGGGGGAAGATCTCCTTGTTTCAAGTGACGTTGTAGCAAACCTCTTCTGTCTAGGTCGAGGGCGTGCTTCAAGTTGATTTTCTTGACGTTTTGGTCAGGAGAGCGGCCAATACCGATGACGTTGTAAGAGTAGCCGTGCAAGTGGAACGGATGTGATAAGTTTGCAATTTGAACTGAAACAAGAATTTAAAATTAGGTATTCTTCTGTAAAAATATGTCGACTAAAAAAGAAAATAAAGCATTATGTTTTACAAGCAATTAGTTACTTTGGGCTTGGTAAAAATTTACAAACCTTCATCGACTAGTACAATTTCGACCACTGCGTTCAGAGGGATGTCAACTTTGTGAGTGCACATACAGTTCTGTCCACAATTAGCGGGTCTATTGTCTCCATTACAGAACTGTTCAGGGTTGATATCATCGTACTGACTGATCAGAGGGGCAGGTGGGGACATGTTTGAGATTTCATCAATTAAACTGATAACGTGATCTCCTCCAGGAGCAACTGTAAATGATAAAGTGATTGTGATACCGACAACTATTCTACCAAATGCAAGGGGTTAAAGACGGAGGTGTCTTACCTAAGTATCTGTTGTATGTGTTAGGCTGGAACAACATCTCAGGCCGGTATACGAAAAAACGGAATGGCAAGAATATCTTGACATCGGGTCTTTCTTGCAAAATGGCTGGGTCGATGTGTTGGGCGTTTTTCAACTGGCTTACGCAAATTGCGTCGTTTCTGGATATGTTACACCTTGCATCCAATGGGTTCATCACCTGAATAGTTAGTTGGAGAAAGGTACGTGCAATTACAAAATTACGTGCGAACTATCTTCTACAACTATTTCAACTACACCAGTGTGTAATTTTTAAATCAATCTAAATATCCTTTCAACCGTGATTGATATATAATTAATCATAACCGGTGTATTACTAATCTACTTTATTTTACGTCGACCAAGGCTTGCAGGACGAGGTATATTTACAAACCGGTCAGTATACCGGCAGTCGGTGTACGTGACTGTACATAGTATTCTTCACACTAATATAATTTTATGTTTCAAACTTATAGGAATAACTATTTCGTTTAAAATTCATCAAACTCATAATTCGTTTCAAATCAATACCAGCCACAATTACGTTTGAGCAACTGAGCTTAAAACGCGGTAGGTTGACGAGGCGACCCGAGTTTAATCAAGGCTTTCATGACATGTCGCTGAGAATTTAACTTTGCAATATCCGCTGGTTAATGGTGGCGAGGTACTCTTGTGACACGAGTTGCGTGTCTGATGGTATTTACACTAAAACATTAAAATCTACGTGATAAAGTTTGTACAATATACATTTTCTATGAATTTTACAATTGGGTGTAAAAACTCACCACTCCTTGCGGGATTCCTACGTCATAGGTCGGGGGAGGTGACGAGGGTTGGTAAGGACCTCGCGCGTACCTAAGGATAGCCAACTGTTGAGCTCGCTTCACGCCACACTCTCCCAGACCGCGCACTTGAATCCAATACGCGCCAGGGATGTTATTCGCCTCGATCACAAAGTCGTATCGTTCACCTGAAACCCGCAAAACGAAACGTTACTTAATCCGACTCTTATCATCCGCTAAACCCTCAATTAAAATAGTTGTTGTGTAGGAAACAAGTGCAACGTTATACAATTTCCTCCGCTTCAGTGCACTACTTAACTGGATACAATACGATTACAACACCTAGGCGTGGCTTCTCTAAATACATACGCCGGTTATCACGATTAATTAGGTACCTTACATCTTACTTTTTTTACACGATTACAAATAAAGGCAGCTATACTGGAATCATAATCAAAGCGATAGTAAGAGAAGCATAATATTTAATTGCGTTACTGATGAAATTTTATTACGCTATTGCGAAACTGCTAGACATTTATTTGTTCAGACGTTTTCCTTACCCGAGAATGAAATGATGGTGTTCACTTGCACAGGCTGCACTGGTTCACCGTCCGTGGCGATTACAGTCAAGTTATGGCCTTCAAACGTGACTTGTGCGGGGCAGACTGACGCAAAAGCGTTGATCATCCTAAACCTGTATCTTCTGCCGGGTGTAATCGTAAAAACTTCTAAAGGCGTGTTTGTCATGAATCCTGTGTTGGGGTCTCTGAACTGCCCCTTTCCGTTGACAAGCACTGACTCGGGATCTTGGCCGGTGTTGACGGCTAGACGTCCAGGGTATCTCTCAGCGGCATCTTCGTGCAACCAATCGCTGATCAACATCACGTGAGTTGTTAAATCGTAGTCGTACAAGTGACTGTTGGGATCCTTGGACGGGGGCTGCCTCACAACGATGCTGCCGTACAGTCCGTCCAATTTCTGTAAACCAGTGTGCGCGTGCCAGAAGTGGGTACCAGCGTTACCTTGCCATTGATATCTGAAAGTACGAAAACGAGTATTGAAATTATTTTACGTCACCGGTTAAAAGACGTTGCGTGTTGATGTGACCTACAATACAATGCTACAGTGATAATTATTCTAGAGCGATAGTTTTTTTAAGTTGGATCGAAGTCAAATGCAATACTTAGTTACACACCTGAATGTATTTCCCTGTTGAATGGGGCACTGCGTCACGAACGGCACTCCGTCGTAGTACTGGGATCCTCTCTGCCAGATTCCGTGCCAGTGAATAGTTACTTCCATGCCCTCCATGTGGTTTTCGACATCGATGACGACTTTGTCGTTCTCGCACACTTGAATGGAAGGTCCGGGCAGCATTCTGTTGGCAGTGAGGATACCGCGCTCCACTCCGTCGGCCAGCACACATTGGCAGTGAGACCACACGACGTTTGTCGCGTTAGGGGTGCAAACTTGGCACGCTCTGTAAAAACAGAAGCCTTGTTACAGCTTTCCTTATCAATGTTGTTTGATTACACCACGTTTACTCAGCCAATGTGTTTGAAATAGTGTTTGTTTGCATAAGCCCTGTCGTCACCTATCAATTACGTGCCCCGTCGGAATTTGGATCACTTGGCGCATACAGTACGGCATTGAAATCGATGCAGCTAGTTCGTGTGAAACAAAGCGTAAAATGTGCGAAATGAAAAGTCGGTCGGTGGGTCATTTTTAGCACGTTTTTACGTGAGTTCTACGATTTTTTGTATGATATCTCTGGGCCGCAACGCCTTAGTTATAAGACAACGTTAGTTAAGTAAGGTATTACTCAATTTACTTAAGATTGAGATATAAATCTTTGCCACAAAGTTGTAGACAAAACGTTAATCTCAGAAATTATCGCTCTATTCAATGCTTCCGGGCCTGAGTAGCAGTTACTGCTCATAGTTATTAATTTCTTGGTATACTAATGGAAACCTAGTTATTAAGATGGTGAAAGACAATTAGGCCACCTTGTGTGCAATGCCACTCGTTGATCGACCAATAAAATTATGCAGTAGCTGCTCAAATCAGTCATTGTCTACTACAATGGATTTTCTTGGGTGCTCATGAAAACCAGAAACATTTCACACGGTATTAAATAGAGATATTACGTTTATAAGACAAGTATTTTTATTTTTAACACAGTTAATAACTATGTACAATGTATACTTACGCCCCCAAAACTGTGTAAAACTCCAAAGTGAAGTGGTAGTAGCAAATCCTCGGTGGTTCGTTTTCTCTGCAAGCTCTCGCACATTCGTCAGGGGCTGACAACGCTGGGTTCCTTCTCAGCTCAGCCGTTGCACTGCTTGTGAAATCTAGATGTTTCAACGAGGTTTTTCCGTTGGCATTCCTTGCGAGAAGTGGCAGAGGGTTATTTCTGACTCCGCTACTAAGCGGACCGCTGCCACTTGACGCGAAGGAGTTTGAAGACGGGCCTATTGTACTCCCGAAGCTCCCAAAAGGGTCGCCACTCGGGTGAGTTTGCACTAGGCCATGTGTTGACGAGAACGCACTGCTGCTCCCGCTATCCCGAAAAGGCTGCGCTGTGCCCGCCTGCCACCACGACGCAGACGTCGACTGGTCATCGTCCGAGCTCAGGGCTGCTGTAAACAACGAAAAAATGCAAATTAGTTCTATTTTAGGACAGGGTCTATCGAAAATTACAAGAAGGTTGTGTCGGAGGTCGTCGCGCTCTACGAATATTTGGCGCTTAAGTTTTTAAAGGTTTTCATTGCACAATAAGTGAACTATATAAAAAGTAGTTAAGTCCGCGATTGGTTCCCAAGGGCACCTTGAAATGTTCGATAAGTAGTATAGGCATATCTCAGTTCTGACGTTCTACATTGTGCGAGACCATGAGATGCAATTCGCCATCGTGTCCACGGTAGGAGCTTTTGAGTCCGACAATCATTGTGCATAAACTGCGATGGTTTGGAGTTTAAATTACCAGCAAGTATTACAGATTATTCAAGATTACCGTAATAAAGCTTGTATTGTCGAGTCTGAATTCCGACTGTGGGTCTATAATGGTATTAGTTGTAGCGATAACTTTATTAGATAAGCGAGTGGTTCCTGACAGGTGCTGTATGCAAATCGGAGCTGCAAAGCGTAGGCTAGATCTGTCGGCAGTGTCACGATGTTTTCGTAACGGCTTCGGCACAAGTAGGGACTTTGTAATACGTCCTTAAATTAAAGGACTTTTACTTCCTTGTGACAGTTTTCCAGACCAGCATTAATTAAACATTATGTATTTAGATTGGTGAGATACTATATTTTTAAGTTGAAATATAGCGCATAGCATACTGGTTACAATTTAACTTTCATTTGTTAATAGATATCGTGTACACGGTTTTTTGTGGTGTTTCGATTCCGTTTAGGGTAGTGAGCCTTGAACTGACTTTATCTTTCATTTCCTTATTGGTAAACTCCGCAAACGAATTCGTTCTGCCACGTTCTGATTCTAGACTAGATAACAAAAGATTTCTTGCGTATTCTTAAACGTTTAGGCCAATGGCTGTTTTTACACTGCTACCGAAACGACACCTATACGATGTCATGAAAAAGCTAATGTCGTACATTTACAGCCGACACAGATTTTTTAACGAGATATGATTTCCCTAGTTACCTATTGTTCTGAGGATTTCCCCAATAACATTTTTGACCAGTGTGAAGTAGATAGATAGACAGATAGTCTATAGAAGTACGCCATTTTAGGTGTCAAAGGGACAAAGCGCGATTCAAGATGACGTTATCTCTCTAGGGTTCACGAAAATAATATGCACTTACTGATTTGCCGATATATATGTAAAGAAAATGCAAGTTATTAATAAAATCGTTTAAAAATTGTAATACCTATATATTTAAGGGCTTATGCTAATATCCATGACTGTAATAGCCTTCATTTTGAACAGAGCCTAGACATTAGGTCGTTAAAACGCCAGCAATCGATTTGTAATCAGCCATACCTTGTGTGTTGTTTATGGACACAGAGTGGTAAATTATAGTTATCCGAAGTGAGATAGTGTTGGTTGGGTCAGGTGTAGATAAGTTCTAGAAACTGCACAAATATAACAAATTGCCTTTAAAATTCCAAACTGACTTCGAAAATGCATTTAGATCTATTGATATAAAATGTATGTAGCCGACATAAAATAGAGTTTTGCATGCCTAGCTGTCAAAATTAGATACTAAACTTCTATTCCGATTGCGTTCTCGATGAAAACAAATACTGTTTAGTCTATTTCTGTTTTTGTAAAAAAGGAAAAAAAACTTTTATAAACATACTCATAGGCCACCACCCGGTCCCAGCAATGTGTAGCATGAATCAGCCGATACCCACCGTCTTACCGCCAAGTTTATTGGTATTTTATCAAAAACTTTGTTTGCCATTTTTGTAATACATCTTTTTGCCATATTAGAAAAATCTACAATGTTTATTGATACAAATTATTTGAGTAATGCTGTTGCAAAAAATAAGACCAACATATTTGGTTTCCATTACCACTACACTTGGCGGTAAGGTGGCTGTAGTCTCTGCGGTCGCTGTGTGGTCGCAAAATGATAGAGTTAAATTCCTTCCTGATTTCAAGAGCTATTATTGAAATTGGAGTGATATAGGGTCGTAATCTAGTATTAAGCGAAATTGGCACTAATCTTGGTTGATAAGGGCGTCTTATATCTGACGTAATAGAAGCAATCGTAAAGCAACCGACATTTTGTAGACACAGTGATAACTTGCAAAGCAGTGAAAGTGTTTTTTTCTGATATATCTAAAGATCCCATGAGTCCTTCAAATTCAGGATACTGCAGGTGATTGCTTGATCCCTTGAAATTCAGGGGGTGTGAAAGGGCACGTCTTTTAAATAGCATGTGCCATATTCATTTACACCGTACATTATGATCCGTAAAGAAGTGTGTACCTATTCCTGCGCATGCTAGAATATTACATGATTTAGTGAATTAAATAAATAATAAATTAATATTCATGGACTTTACACACAACGCCCTCTAGTCCCAAACTAAGCAAAGCTTGTGATATGGCAGCTAGATGGCTGATAGAATACTTAAATACTTTTTTTCTTGTAAATACATACTTATAATTACATAGTAACACCCAGACATAGAACAAACCATTTATATTTTTTAAGTAAAATAAGGTAATACTTTATTTTACTTAAAAAATATAAATGGTCCAATCCAATAATATATAATAATCCAATAATGCATTTTATACATACTATGTATAAAATGCATTATTGGATTTGAATACACGACCTGCAGATGAAGGTAGACTTACTTCCGCTAAACCACCAGTATTATTTTTATAGTTTAAAATCTGTACATAATACATCGAGTTTGTTCAAAGATTGTTTCATTTGAAGATGAGTTTTTTGGATAATAAGTGGTTGTATTGTGTTGAAATGCATTGCAATAGGTCATTTGTGATTCAGGCACGGTCATTATTCTAGATCCTGTGTTATTTTAACGTGCTTTGTGCACCTTAATGTTCTATGATTGTTGGAATAATATTATAACATACCTACCTATAATACTCAAATACGTGTGTAACATATTATATAACAGATCCTAACTGTAATATTGGACTTGCCTCTGACTACTCCCTTAAAACAATCCTTGAGAATGTGTACTATTAACTACAGGTACTATACTGCTCATACTGTTGCCAAATATCCCGAAGGGCCTGACCCCAACACCACGTCACGTCGTCATGACGTGGATTTTGCACGTTGCGGCGACGACGTGGGTTTTTCCGATGCACCAACGTGAATTTTCACGTTACGTCGACGTGACGTGGTGTTGGGGCCAGCAGGGGTATGCCAATCAAAGTTGAACTGCAAAGTTTTAAATCATGGTCAGTTCATACTAACTCATAGTTATTCTGTGACTAAATAGTGACATTATGACGTCATTTGATGTGTTTTTGCGCATATTTTGCTGTCAAGTGTCTAAAAAGAATGTTCACGTGGTACAAAATTGTACCACGTGACCTGAAGAAATTACACTGGGCAGTGAAATATAACTTGACAGCAAAAGATTGGCATACGGGGGCAGGCCCTTAGATCTCATGGTTTGATCAACCATTGACACCATAAAATAAATTTAGACTCACAATCACTATGGTAGAGTATCCTTACCGTGTAGTGGTGAGCAAATGTGTAACTTAAGTTCCCACCAATATAAACAACGAAAAAAAATTTGCTTCTCCATAAATTTTTGCCAAATAATATTGCGTTTTGTTTGTAACTGCCCCCGTATGCCAATCTTTTGCTGTCAAGTTATATTTCACTGCCCAGTGTAATTTCTTCAGGTCACGTGGTACAATTTTGTACCACGTGATCATTCTTTTTAGACACTTGACAGCAAAATATGCGCGAAAACACATCAAATGACGTCATAATGTCACTATTTAGCCACAGAATAACTATGAGTTAGTATGAACTGACCATGATTTAAAACTTTGCAGTTCAACTTTGCAGTTCAACTTTGATTGGCATACCCCTGCAGATTTTCATCTTATTAACTTTTTGCGCTCAATGATAGCTCCTAGTAAAAAAATATAATGTATTTTAGGTTTGTAAACACATTTTCACTATGAATTCGATGGTAAGTAATACTTGTCATGCCGTTGTGTTTATCACAACTAGCGTTTTTATTAGCATTAGTCTGACATTATCCGAAGTAACGACGTAAGCTACGATTGGTAATGGGTTTTTATACTCATAAACTATTTAATTTATAGTTTAAACTATTGAACTAATTAAGCTGTTGCTTACTTTATAACTTCCTTACGTCTTGTTATCAGATACAAAACTATGAAGCAATTTTAGGTAAAATCTTTGTAAATGCTAACAGTTCTTGAAATTAAGCAAGCGCATAAAATGACTAAATTGTAATTAAATTTACCTACAAATTAATTTTGTTGGAGACAAGCTGTTGGCGTTGATTGATAACTAATGTTGTATGCAATACTATACTGTCTAGTAAAGTACTAAGTATACACCTACAGTCAGTTTCATAATTTTAAAGGATTGCTTTATTTACCAAAACCTGTACTAATACTTCTGTGCGACAAAACTCATAGTTATAGATAATCCTCATTAAGTTTGTATAATAAGTTCATGTAACAGTACGCACAACGGATCTTTATCCCTCTGAAGTTAGGTGCAACACACGTTTGCAAAATATTATAGAAGTTCAGGGGCTTTATGTTCAGTCTGGCAGAGATTTTACTCTAATAAGAATGACGTGACATATCTCGTATATATATATATCACATATACGTAGAATATCAACTGGGGTTACAATCACGAGCTTATGTAGTTTTTTTTATTTATGAAGATTTATTGTCTGACGTAATTCTAGACTAGACCTAGACAGTGTCAAGAATATCCGGTTCGAAGGCCCAAGTAACATTCGTGCTCAGTCAGGCGGAAAACAGTGAAAGTTGAGATAAATTGATGCTTAGAACCAACTTAGACCCGAGTCAAGTTCGCTCTAAGTGTAATGATATGTCCGGTGACGCATTTGTCGTGTTTGTTAAGCTTTATTATGCACTTAATGGTACATGGTACCTACGTGCCACTATGTTTTACGTGATCTGGTTTAAATTGATTAAGTTTTTCAATGCAGTTTTTACGTTATTTAGACCATACGGAATTATTTTTGTTAAGGGTGTTATTGATATTGATATTGATGGGACTCCCTTTTCCGCATTTAGGCTCAAAGTTGGCCCATTATGCGTGGGGGGTGTTCTGGCTAGGAGTGTAGCCAGCCTATCTCCTCCCAAAAGCACAGAAGCTTCCTGGGGGCTTCGCAGGCTTGGAGGAGTGACCTAGTGTTTAGGATTTCTGTTCGTTGTGTGGTTACGCCCTCACATTCCAGGATTACATGGGCAGCTGATTCTTCTTTGGTAAGACAGCCTCTGCAGAGTGGACTGTCAGTGGCTCCGATGTTGTAGAGGTGTTTATTCGAGGGACAAGGGTGTTAAAAATGGTTTATTGTACACGGGTAGGTACTGGCAGATCTTTCAGGATATTTGGTCAAAATACTTTATACATAATATTATGTTTAGGTATCACACTAGTAAGATTTCGTTCTCAAAAACGGGGTTGCTAAATGTTAAAAAGCTTTCTCTTCGGCAGAACTTGAACCGAATTTGACGTAGTTATAAATGTAAACTGCGTAAGCGCACACCTTTACAGCCTATTAGTTATACGCTGAATGGATTCAGCATCAATTTCAACTGATTTGAGTTACATCAGATTTGATTGCCGAGAGGTATTTCTCACTTTATGTAACACGCTTGTTGATTTAGCTGCCGGCGTCATTATGTCTGAATAGGTACTTTTGAGATAGATCTTGATACTAATCATAGGGCTTACGCAGCTGAAGTACGCCATAATTTATTCGTAGTTATTAGAAATGCAAAACTATATCTAGAAATAAAACATTGACTCTATGATTAAGTTGACGCAACTTTGATACGGCATTTTCCGTTGCGCGAATTTGTCATATATCTACAGGTTTTCATACTAACAGTACTGCTAAAAGACATACATTAATTGCAATTGAACTCTTTTGAGACAGCTATGCAATACATACCTATTAAGCAATAATAAGTAGTTACATTTTTGAGTAATGACAAAGTGTCTTCCCATGCAAATGCTACAAGCTCTGATTCACGACACGGTTTGAGCAAAGTACACATTAATTAACACCTATTACGGTGTAGTGTTTGTGTGCAATTAACACTTCCTAAATCAAGCCATTTGCGAAAGTCGAAACGTAAATAGCATTAAAGTGCGTAAATCCGTGGTTACGGTTGCATAATCTTAGAAATAACACGTCATAAAATGTAGAGCATAGATGCTATCATGCAATTTCAACACGGAAAATGACTGATGATGGAATAAAATGTTTTATGGAGAATAATAACGTCATCAAGACCGAAATGCCTCGTATGCATAGCTTTGCAATGAGTAAAGAAGACAAGAGCGTTTGCAATTTTGTAATTGTTATATTCACAAATTAGTTTTGTTTTTACGGTATATTCGTATGATACCAAAAAGGCAATGGAACTCTGTGTGTAATATGCAATTTCCTTAAGGTGTACAATAATGAGTTTTCTATCTATCTATGATATATTTTGTCTGTCAGTGTATTTTTCAAAATAATATAACTACTTATTGTTTTTTGTTTTGCTTAGTTTGAGACTAGAGAGCGTCGTGTGAAATGTCCATGAATATTTATTTATTTATTTATAAGTACTTACTTCATATCTTCTCAAAAATTAAAATATAATATATTGTTTGAGCTTGGCTTCGAGCACTCAACAATCCTAAGAATCTAATTACGTAATGATAAATCTAATTGAAACGAGTACAAATAAAACTAATCTTCGTCAAACAATGAATTAGAGAACGGTGAAAGTCTCGAATTGACTCTTTCAATAGTGCGTGTAATTCTAAAGATAATTTATAAAAGTAAAATTATCTGATGTGTAACAAAAACCTCTAATTTAAATTAAAAAAAAATCATGACACGTGACGAACCGAAAAAAAGCAGGAAATATGTTATGTTATGCAACGGTTTGCAGATAGCTCAACTGTTTCTTAAGTATTTTGTAAATATTATACATACTGTAGATAGTCGTAATTTAAATAAAAATTAATATTAATGGATAATATAATCCGTGGTTTCCAGTAATTTACACAAGTCCAAGTTCCCTCAGCCCCCGTATGCCAATCTTTTGCTGTCAAGTTATGTTTCACTGCCCAGTGTAATTTCTTCAGGTCACGTGGTACAATTTTGTACCACGTGATCATTCTTTTTAGACACTTGACAGCAAAATATGCGCGAAAACACATCAAATGACGTCATAATGTCACTATTTAGTCACAGAATAACTATGAGTTAGTATGAACTGACCATGATTTAAAACTTTGCAGTTCAACTTTGCAGTTCAACTTTGATTGGCATACCCCTGCAGATTTCAAAATATGGGAGATGCTTGACAGCTGAATTTAGCTTCATAAATATAACAAGCTTCATAACTGTTGGGTAATGTGATAAGTCAGCAAATGTGTATCAGAAAATTATAAATTTAATTTAACAAAAAATGTTTTGTTTGAAAATTTAAATTAAGCTACTTAATATCATTTTGTCTAGTTAAGTACTAGACAAAATGAGAATAAGTTGTCAGGAAACTAATCCTATGTGAGAAGCGCTATAGTTATTGGAGTCATAAAAGCAGTGTGAGAAGGCCCACTGATGTTTATTTCATGTCGTTAAACTCTTCCAAGTCTATCGCACTTTCCATTAGAAACTAGCTATGGAAAATAAAATGAGATTTTCCTTTAAGTAGCTAAGTAAGTATCTGAATTAATTTACAAGTTCACAAAATACTGATGATCATAAGACAAAAATCGTTGATCATTACTTTATTGTCCCCGATTCTGTTGGTGCATTTTTCTAAACTCATCTAACTTGACATCACTAAAATTATAGCTGTCTTTGTCGTTTCAGTTCATGAGAAAGGGATGGTAACAATTTTAATGCAGTCAAAATAAGTTGGTTTTAGGAAAATGATACAACAGAATTGCTTACTTAAGTAGTTCTCTATTTAGTTCTTTTAAACTTTGTGTGGGAAAATACATGGATAACATTAGTATTGTTTAGTTGTCATAAAATTGGTGGGTTGTACGACCATAAAGCATACAAGTAACCCTACGCCTTATGCCTCAAACGGACTTATTGGATAGCAATATGATTTTATATCCGTCACATGACTACTAGCCGCATATTAGTGCGCATGCAGCCTAAGACTGGTAAAGTAGATGTTATTTGTACCTATAAACTTGTAGATACAAAATTTTGCGACATGTCTGCCAAAAACTGTCAATTAAAGTTAAAATAGTGCTTTAAACAGCCAATTCGTATGAGATGTCATTTACATTTTGTCTTGTCTCTTGTAAATTCTCACTGATTGCGCGAGTTATCGAAATTAATATAGACCTTTGAAATACTCGAACTTTAGTTCGAGCCAAGTGCGTTTTTTTATTAATAACTTTTAAAATTAAAGCAGCAATTTTTAAGTGGTACAAGTTTTTTTAATTACAGGCAAAATTTATACACAATGTGTGTAAGCACAATTTTGCAAATTTTTGAAAGTCTTCATGTCATGAAGAATTTCACAGTTATGTAAATTATGTATTTAATAAAATGATTAATGATTTTCTTAATGAATTTTAACGAAAATCTTTAAAAAAAAATTATATTTGATCTAAATCTGATACGGAAAATCTCTACTGAGACGGTAAATATAAAATTTGTGTTGTGGCTACCATTGTTTTTTAAAGTGGGTTACGATAATTCGTTCTTACATTGAATAACACTTTGCGTTATGATGAAATCATTTTGAACGTAATTCTTAACCCATTAACTGACATAGCGTGAATAAATTAATGAGTTCTATTAAAATCTGCGCGTGCGCAGCTCCTGATAGGGGTATCATCACAAACACTTTCACTGCTATGGACGCATTTACATAAAAAGCTGGCAACAGATCTACTAATAGGCTGATTACGCGTACCAAGAAGTCAGTTCCCTCGGCCGAATACTCGATACATTTTACCGACACTCACTTACTGTCTCGGTACGTTTAATCAGCCTACAACCTGGTGGCTGTGTTGACTGACTGTCTTATTAACATTATTGAGTCAGTCATTCAATGTCTGTGATAGAGCGATGACTTGTTCGACAATGATTAATTCGTATTTCGTCTAATATCACTAACAGATTGACACGACCTGGTTTTTTTCCATTAGAAAGACAATTTTTATTGAGTTTCTTTATAATGATAGAGATTACAAACTACCACACTCAAAGACTTCACATAAACATAAGCATTACTTAAAATTAGCAGTGTTTCCTATTCCTCATTACTCATTGGTAAGAGGTGTCATTACTCATTGGTAAAAGAATAAGCGTTGATTATCTTTTAACGTACATCTCTATGTGTAGATAACATAAATCAAAACAACAGGTAGTATCAATTTCAATGTTAGCTAGTTTAGTTTAAAATATAATAAATAAATAATAAATATTCATGGACTTTACACACAACGCTCTATAGTCCCAAATTAAGCAAAGCTTGTGATATGGGAACTAGATGGCTGATAGAATACTTACATACTTTTTTTTTTAATATTAGGGGTATGTTGGTCTTCCAAAGCCGCGCTAGCTAAAGTGGCTGCTATATCGGTTGTCATCTCTTTTCGTTGTCATGCAAGTGACAATGACAGAGCATAAAGCCGCGCTAATATGATAGGAATGTGTATTATGTGTTTTTATTATTTAATGGAATCGTATGACTCGACTTGACTAACCTGGATTCAAATAATTCACTTGACACTGGCAAAATTGTCTGGGCAGAGAGAAGCCATATTAAAAAAAAAAGGGTGTAGTGTCCCCGGTTTCTGTGTGAATGCGATCTGTAAGCCGCTTCTTGTTAGCGAATTGTTCCTATAACTTGCGCAAACGCATTGTGCATATTATTACGATGAGAACGTATAAATACTTTCTGAAGCCGGATGCAAACTGGCCGGAAGATATTTAATTCAATAATTAGGTAAGTTATTGTTATTGGATGGTTTTAATTCGTTAAATAAAGGAATAAAAGGTCTGATTGACGATGTGGGCATGAAAAAAGCCTTTCCACGGGTTTGTGATGGCATAATAATTGTAATTAGCTCTTAAGTAACCAATGTAACTACCTATACTTCGTTTAGCTGTAAGTTTTCCAAAAATCATAAAAATAAAATAATGGTCTTTTGCATCATAAGTACAGTAAGGTTAGCAGATCTTAACAATCGTGAAGCGCTTGAGATATGCAAACACGATTTTATTCGAAAAAGCTTCATTGGTACATCATATCAGCTAACTTCATGATTGTCAAGATCCGCCGATAGTTGTTTACTATGGTATATCAGTGTACAAAACTCGCGGATTTATTTTAAGCTAGTAGTTACCCGCGACTTCGTCCGCGACTACCGTTTCCGTGTACATTATATTATCTGTGCGTGTACCGAGCGGATACCTACTTTGAGAAACTTGACATTACACCGAACCCGTACTCAAATGTCAAACGTTAGTCGTTGGACCAAAGAGGCAGTACCTACTACGCCCTGTCAAACTGACGTGACATGACATGACACCATCCTCTTGCCAATTGGCGCTGCTAATTCCGTTTGTTCATTTTATTCTGCAGATCCTGTTAATTATTCGGGAAAAAGTAGCCTATTTGTCAATCCAGGCTACGAACTATATATATGCCAAGTTTCATTGAAGTTGGTTCAGTAGTTTAGACGTGATTGAAACACAAACATCCAAACATCCAAACATCTAAACATCCAAACATCTAAACTTTCGCATTTATAATATTAGTAGGATAGGATAGGATAGGATAGGATTAGTAGGAAGTAGGATAGTGGGATGTTGCTTGAGGGCATAAAGTGTCAGCGTTGGAAGATGCTAAAACATACCAATGGTAAATAAATCATTTAAAATTAAATACACGTAGAGTTTCATGATAGTTCACGCAAACTTAGACGTATAATTATTTTAATAACAGGTATGACTATATAATTGGTCAGAGTCAGCAGGTAAAATAAAGAAATCTCAAACAAAGCAATGTCAAAATCATTCCACGGTTTGTGACCATGCATTATTAGACCAAAACGCGTGAAAATAATTTAGCTAATTATATAACTCCGAAATTATAATGGTACCTACTAACTACCGATGGAAGAAGCGATATCATACCAACCTGTAAAAGTCTACCGTATCTGTACATACCTTAGGCTTCCTCCACAGGTTTTCAGCGAGAGATTTATTTGTAAGTTTGCTGGAAGAGAACTCTTGGTAGGGTTAAGCCTATATTATACATGTTTTAGGGTTAACTTGTTTGTTATACTTTTCACTGTGTACAATAACCCGCGCTGTATAAATTATTTAGATTAGATTCAAAGGCTTGATTATTATAATGTAAACGAATAACCCTTTGTGATGGAAATTCAAATAAAGACAATGGTCAAAATATTCAGTTCATCCTAACTCCATCATGCTAATTGCAAGGCTCTGTGAGAACTCGCCATTTAAGGAGCTAAAGTTAATTAGGTATGCAAATTACTGAAATTTTAACATTAACATGCGCTAGAGCAATATCCGCTCGTGAGAAGTTATTGCATATCGGAAACTAGGTTTTAAAAGATTTTTTGTGCGCAACTAAATGTTTGAAAGTAACGGTCATCTAGTAGTAGCAAATCGAATTTTCAAGAAGCTTTTCTCGCTGATTCCTCTTTATTTAGGTACTTAATAGATCTCTTACAAAGTATCCGTAAGCAAATCCGTCATTTTCCGTATCAGTACCATGTATAGTAGTCACAACAGATTTTTGTCTCTCTGAAGTATCTGCGCAGAACCCATTTTTGGGTCGAATTGGAGGTAAGCGAATTTTTCCGCACAACAGTACATGCGCAATTGTTTGTTGCACCTAATTTCAGAGGGATAAAGATCCGTTGTGCGTACTGTACGTCGTGGTACCGAGATTTATATAGGCCTCCGAGAACCAGGACTAAACGTAGACTATGTAAATGTGCTACATCGTCACTTACCATCAGGCGAGATTGGAGTCAAACAATTGTCTATAAATTATAAAATAAAAACTAAGTGGTATATAGCTGTGTGGTTTTTTAAAACCTAGCTAGAACTTTTTCGCTGTAACAGCTCGAGCTCATTGCAGCCCCCGTATGCCAATCTTTTGCTGTCAAGTTATATTTCACTGCCCAGTGTAATTTCTTCAGGTCAGGTGTAATTTAATTGGTTTTCGCGCATATTTTACAAAATTGTACCACGTGATCATTCTTTTTAGACACTTGACAGCAAAATATACGCGAAAACAAATTAAATGACACCATAAATGTCACTATTTAGTCACAGAATAAATATGAGTTAGTATGAACTGATCAAGATTTAAAACTTTGCAGTTCAACTTTGCAGTTCAACTGAGATTGGAATACCCCTGCAGAACCTTGACATCGCGGCCGGCGATCACGCTTTCGCAACTCATGGCCCCCGCCTTGTCTTTGCACTAGTTATTTATAACTATCAAATTCCGATCGATTGACTTAAATCTGATACGGAAACAAAAACAATTTCAATGTCAAAACAATTTATTTTTAACACGTTTGGATAATGGTGCAAGAATATAACTCGGAGCCTTTCGAGAACAATCAATTTTGTCGAACCGTAGAGTAGATACTGTCATTTTCGAGTGCTTTTCAATATACGGTTTGTATTGATAGTTTGAGTAACACTACGCAACATTGACGACAACAGAACTCGATGGTGGAGCGTTGCCGTTCAATGTATTTCAAAATCTTAATCGTTTTATTAGTTTGGTGAAGTAAGATCCACCAAAAAAAAAAAAAGTTTGGTGGCTCTAAGAATTGAAATTTACCAAAAAAAGTGTAGATTGCTATAACACTAACAAAATATAGTCTCAAGGCCCAGTTTAGTTGAAACTACTGCCTAGGACTGGTTCTTTAACTTATAAACTGAAACTTAGCACATCGATCGACTGATAAAAATGCAAATGAACTTGCTTGGTTACAAATATCGGCTCGAATGGGTAATTACAGGACAGTTGCGTGGTAAATGGCTATCGAACTATGCATCGGCTGGCTATATACTAATCTAAATATACCGGAACACGACCGGGCCTTAAATGCTATTAAACTGTTTGTACAGAAAAGGTGTCTAGCAATTTGAAATTAGGGCTTTACGTATATAATTTTCAAGCTTCAAACAGTCATAGTGTTTTAACTTTTGCCTTGACAAGTAGATTCAAATTCAATCGAAAAAGATAACGAGATGTAGCTATCTATAGCTTACATAGAGTTTACTTATTTATCTACTTATGTATACGAGTAATGTATTTGGGTATTTGTACTGAAATTTAGCTGGAGGCATCCGAATCACTAGATTTCTAACCATGAATCATCATGTAGACGTAGAACTAACAACTGGCTATAGGCCTACGCCTGCAAGGCTCGTATGAACCCTGCAATATAATCCAGGGTCGGAATTAGAGCTTTTCTGTGTTTTAATTAAATAACATTCACGTTAAAACCGTACAAATCTTACTAAATCTTTCATTAAACGGGTTACATCGATTTTTAAAAAAGATTTGAGAAACAAAAATAATACACATACACACAGAAAAATAGACATGGAAATACAATACAATAAAAGACATAGAGAAATGTTTATTTTGCACTTGGCACACAACACAGGTACAGCACAGATAACAAAGTAAGTGAGGAGGTAAAAAGGTCCTGCCCCAGCCTAATGCAGCTTTGCAGAAGCAAAGCTGTGCGTTTTCAGTCAGAACCTGAAAGCGGATGACATCATAGCAGCATAACTAATAATTAGATAAAGAAAAACATTTTTTGTGGTTTGTGTGCCAAATTTTATATAAAGTTTTGAATAATTTCCATTGCAGTTATTTAGCCAGTTTTGTATGGAAAATATTGATCGCTATGACATACGGCTAGAAGTTCGTCAATGTACCTTATCATTATGTCGTTATACATAGCCGATCATAATTTTATTATCGAGCCGTCACTATAATTTATCGATACTCGCATCGAGTAACGTTGTGACACTAATTTGATATCGGTTAATCGAACCTTTTCAATATTTTGCTAAAGGCACTTAAATAATGGCTGTCACTATGACACGAATTAAGCTAGTACCTATATTTTGTACTGTGGTGGTATAATATGTTGAAGTATAATAGCTGAAATGTGAAATGTGCAGGTTCGATACTCGTAGCACCAGTGGTTCAATTTTGGTTTATCTAAAAAAAGTATATACATATTCTATCAGCAATCTAGTTCCCATATTACAAGCTATGCTGAGTTTGGGACTAAATTTATATTTTCTAGAATTTTTTCAATACATAAAAAGTAACGACTTGGCTTAATTTGCTTGCTTATCTTTTGTCTTTTACAAACAAGCTGAAAATGTTCGTATATTGCGTATATCCAACTGATTATTACCACTTCTACCCTTGACATGACTGATTCTAGTGTGGGGTCAGAATAATGTGAATGTAGATTTATTATAAATCGGTTTCTATGCCACGTTTATCACGGAGAAAATTATGGTACAAGGATTTATATTGAATTTACTTACTATAGGGTACAATAAACATGGTGGAGCCTGGGACTTGACGCAGGACATCTAGTGACAGTTCCATGAAAGTATACTCTGATATATCTAAGTACGTTGGTGCTATTACTTTTCTATGCCTACCCGGTAATACCGCCTGAAGAGTTCGTTGAAGCTAAAAAATAGCATTTTATGAGACACTCCACAAATAGCAAGCTTATTAATAATTTATTTACTGGCTTTCAAGTTATATATATAAATCATAGTGTTTATAGGAGAGAGCTATCGTAAAGTCGTTTAATTACATGCCATGACTCACGAAAAGCACCAACTCGAATTAAATGAAAACCAACAGCGGAAGATGGCCTAAGAGTTTTATTACTATTGCGAAATTGAGTAACGAAAATATTAAAATTCGTATAGCGTCTTGGAAGTAGGAATCATTTGAAACTTGAAAAGGTAAGAGATACACAACCCACTATCAAAATATTCGTTGCTAAAATTATCCCGTTGTATTTTGGAATCAAGGTCGATCCTATTTCTCAAGAAGAACGTTCGAATTTGTATGCAACAAAAGCGGTTATTACATTACACAATCTCAAGCACGCTAACTAGCATCAAGCGTAGTGTAATAAGGGAAAGACAGGTAGACTGACTTGCTAGTCTGCTCCAAGCACGGACTAGTTAGCCTGACTTGATATTGCATGGTGTAATAAGAGTAAGACAGTAAGACCGTTCAGTCAGCGTCCGGCAGCCGCAGAGGAGGGTCGTGTCTCGCGGTGCCGTACCTACACAATGCCATGCGAACGAACGAACGAACAAAACGAGAGGTGATCTTCGATAGTATCGATATCTATCATGACATGCCATATTTATGGGAGAAAAATCATACAGATATATGACTAAAATATGGGTGAAAGAGTATGATTTGCTCATATTTTTATCTCTTATTTCTTAAATTTTGTTGAAATAGTCGCGGTAAGAGCTACCGCCATTTTCCGTCATTTCGAAAGATTTTTCAAGACGCCCGTCAACGACGACGTCCGCCTTTCGAATGAGTAAGCATGCGATATCTAGCGCAGTGTAATAGCAAGCCAGTCTAGGTAGATTCTAAGCACGGACTAGTTAGCGTGCTTGAGATTGTGTAATGTAATAACCGCTAAAAGGCTAGAGGCCCACACATCTTTTAAGTAGAACCACGTTGAACCTAGAACAGAATGTTGCCACAGAGCAAAATTAGCCCCAGTTAAGCAAGTCTCATTAAAAATAGATCAGGCATCACGCGTGGCTGGACGAACTGGCGACATCGGAAACTGTCATAATCCTGTCAACTGTCAAGTTAATCGCGTACCGTGAAGACCGTGGACTCCATCCAACGGAAATGCGATGGTGACGATTAAAAAACAATGGTAAGTGAATGGGTAAAAGGCCTAAGTAGATAATTGCGAGGTAAATACAATTTTGTATAGCAAGGTGTCATTGATTTGATGAATTGTGCATTGAAAGAGTTACGTTGCTCTTTTTTAAATGCGATGGGTAACGGTAATACTTCCTTCTCGCTCGCACCTTTTAAAAGATATAAACTCACTAAATGAAATTATGCAAAATCATAAAGCTTTACGATCTAGAGAATAACAATGCAAAAAATATCATTCTGATCCGAACAAGTTTTCTGACTGGTAAAGCACCAATGTGATAAACTTTGGTATACACATTTTCTGTTGAAATGTGCGAGCGAGAAAGTGTTTGACATTACCCTTCGCCCATAAGTTGACAGCTATTTACGAATGGAAATAAATCAGCTGAATATAATGTTGTTCATTATCATGATAGTCCAATTGCACCTACTGCTGAATATAGGTCTGTGCCATTTTCAAAGGTGCAATTGTCACCCAGGTTTCGCTCGCAATTTGGAATGATTGTGTCTTTAAAATGTCTTTAAAAAGGTACAAATAACAAGGTCGAAGGTTTTTAAAATCTGATGTGCAACTAAGTAGATACAGCTGTTTGTAGGTATGATATTAAAATAAAATAAGTGCTGCACATTGCATTCATTTTAACATTGATGGTCGCATGGATGAAGGTGCGTTGTGTCAGATATTGTGATTGATCACCAAAGAGTTCTGTCACTGTGCCTTAGCACCTTTCTCATGGCAAAAATTACGAGTAGGTACTTAAGTAGTTTTATATATATAGGCAAAAGCTTGTTTTATTTATTCAAGAGATTTATGACATCGTCAAAGTTGCGGGCATCAGAACAAGTAATTTATTTATTTATTTTATTTTATTTAGAGCATCGAACTAGGGCATCACAATTAACAGTAAATTCTTAAATCTAAAGTAGTAACGAAGTAAAAATAAAAACTACATAAAACTACATAATGCGACTCTCACATTACGTGAACATTATATAAAAACAAAGAGACCATAATTTTGTCTATGAAGGCCAAGCAGTAAGGCCAGTCTGGGCCAATTTATTATGATGAAATTATTAGTGTAATTTACTATTTTGACTGCTGTTTGTATTGTTTTACCAATTTATCATTCTTTACTAGACCCGCGACTTCGTCCACGAAAAAAATAACCTAAAAAAAGCAGGAAAAGTAGCCTATGTGTTAATCCAGGTTACGAACTATAATATATTCCAAGTTTCAACCAAATCGGACCAATAGTTACAGCGTGATCAAAACACAAACATCTAAACATTGTACTTGTTTAATTTTTTCTTAATTTAAAAAAAACGTGTTTTAATTATAGTTTGTGTTTTTTATTGTATGTGTCTTTTATGTTGTTGTTGCAAATAAATATTTTGTATTGTATTGTATTGTAAACATCCAAATATCTAAACTTTGACATTTATGATAGTAGTGGGATTTCTTTTTTTATCCATTTGACATTAGAACAAATGACGTTTAAAATAAGAATCGGGACCAAACGAAGGCAATAAATGTGGGACCAAAACAGGATGTTCCAATTATATAAATAAATAAATATTCATGGACATTTCACACGACGCCCTCTAGTCCCAAACTAAGCAAAGCTTCTAATATGGGAACCAGATGCTGATAGAATACTTATATACTTTTTTTTTATATCTAGTTCTACTTTAGCTCTGGCCGTGAGGTGCTGGCAAGTGTTCAGTCTGATTACCGTATCTGAAGCGCTCGTGGTGTAGCTTGCTTAGTCAATCTTCAGCTATTATATAAATTAAGCGACGTTCTGCGCGGTCACTAATTGGATGGGTGACCGCTAGTGGCATTTACATCTGAGCGCTTCCGTACTTCAGACTTCTGAAGCACGGAAGCCTAACGCAACGTAAGTTTTAAGTACATACGCTAAGGTATGTACGCACTGTGCGGCCGGCCGTCCGGAAGGCCGAAGGTTGCCGCAAGGACGGCCAGCCACAGTGCGGTCAACCGGACAGTGCGTACATAGCCTTAAACCGCAACCTTCGGCCACCCGGACGCGACGGCCGGCCGCAGTGCAGGCATTCGCACAGTGCGTACATACCCTAAGTCATGACTCTAGCAGTCGCTCCGTCACCAGAGTAGGCCACTAACTCATATGAATGAAGGAACAAACTGAACAAACTATACTAAGAATGAGAATCTAAATAAAAACTATACACCTTTAAAGATAGTGAAGTAATGTAACCATAAAACTATTATTCTTAATAAGTGATATTAATTACTCCTTTATAAAGCACAGATTGTTGTCTGTTGAACCGATTAGCCTGCTTGTTTGACGCAACGGTGGTTGCAAGAGAATAAATGGCAAATTAAAAAAAATAATACACTAAATTGAATGGTTAGGTGTTGATTGATGCGTCTGAGTAATACTATCTTATGAATGGCGGTTGCGGAATGGTAGTGTATTACGTTCGTAATAGTCACGATTTGCGAACATCATACCATCGTGATTTGGATTGCTTTTCTAACGAGAAAGTGGATTCAAGCTTGCTCTGGTTTTTGCGACAGAGGTGTTTTTGAGTGCCTTTTCGCGTGTGGGTAAAGTTTTTTTAACAACATCAAACCAATGGCCCACCTGAAGTTAAGTGGTAACCACTGCCTATAACGATATATTGTCACACTGAGCACGTCCACCGTGCAGTGCACTGTGATGCATTGCGCTCATTACTCATAGAGATAAAGGTGTTAAGTCTCATGTGCGTGTAATAACGCCGGCACCCATACCCTTCAAACCGGAACACAGCAATGCGAGCATCACTGCTTTGCGGTAGGATTAGGTACGGTACTAGTATTTCCCCGGACGAGCTCTTTCACAAAGAGCACTATTACTACTGTCACTGGTTTTTGAAAAAGGAAGCTGTCACCTGCTAAAACTAAAATAAACGGGGCGTCTTGCACCAGAATCGCTAAACGCGTTTAACTCTTAAATAGTATTTAGCGAGTTGTCAAGTCATACAAATACGTCAGATTTAAATCGATTTAGCTGTTAAATACGTTTAGTGATTTTGGTGCAAGACGCCCTAAATGTCCAAATTGTCCCAGTTTAACGTATTTTATCGTTTTTATAAATGAAAATAAGTGTATTATCACATATTAATATATATACCGCTTATAGTGAATTATTTAAATTTGTATGAAGATCGTTCCACCTTAATGTAACCATGCATTTTGGAAATGCGTTGAAGGTAAAATTACCAAGCTTTTTATATGAAGTATATGATAAGTATATGTAAATGAATATATATGTAATTATCTCCTTTGATTCTACTTTAGAACAATGATGATAACACTTACTTCATATTTTATAATGATTTAAAAATTGTCTTTGTTTTGTTTGGAGGCCTAAATTAGTAGTCTTTTGTCTACAGTCTGCGAGACAGTGTCAGTAGACAAAATGCTCCGATAAATCACCAGTCACGAACTCGTCGATTGCTTCTATTGATCCAATTACAATTACCTGCATAGTTGTCTACTCTGGCTTTATAAAATGTTCACACATTCACACGTTCTCGGCATGGTACGTGACTGGCGGCGATTCGCTTTAATTTCCCATCGCGTTCATAGATTGATTTCACTGTTCTAAAATACAACACTTTCGCTGAAATAGCCTTTTGTCGTCTTTTACCATCATTTAAAAGTCTTTTGATGGCATCTCTGCAGTGAGGATATATAGTCGTTTCCTATCTATGGAGGACTTCCGACTGACTAATCAATCTGGCTTTTATTTATTTTTATTGATACCCACTCCTTTATGAGTGAGCTTACAAAAGATACGCATCGTTTAAATTACAATTATACAGGTTGATTGGAATGTATAATGTTTAGATTCATAACTACACGTTCTTGTATCGTAAGTATAGTTTTTTATACAAATAAATCATGGAACCAGCCGATGTCCCACCTGATGTTAAGCGGTTACCACTGCCTATAACGATACGTGCAGTTAAGTAATAAAAAGTGAAGGAAGAGTGGATTCTTTTGTAGAATAATATTTTCACACTAAGAATTGACTTATGTAAGATTAATGTGTAGGGAAATAGAGAGGAAAAGTCATGTAATTAACCGACAACGGGATGTGGGGGAACGCCGGATACAGACAGTCTTGCCATTGAGGTGGAGAACACTAAATATTCATGATCTTGTTATGTAAGCTGTCGGAGATTGAATACTTGATTTATAGACAAAACAAGTTGGAAAAAATAGAATAGGCTCACGACTGCAATCTACACGCACACGTAGATATCATCTGAGGCGCGAGTACGAGTTTACAGTGTGCAATACGTCTGACGTCCAGAGGGGCGAGTACGAGTTGACAATGTACAAAACGGTGTCAAACGTCTGACGCCAACCACACCGGTGTGCGCTGCTTGGTATGGAGACACTGAGAGGATTTTTTGAGAAGCTTGGTTTCGTCAAGCTCCCGCTCAGTGTTTCCATACCAAGCAGCGCACACCGGTGTGCTCGGCGTCAGACGTTTTACACCGTTTTGTACATTGTCAACTCGTACTCGCCCCTCAGCACACCGGTTTGCGCTGATTGGTATGGAAACACTGAGCGGAAGCTTGACGAGACTAAGCTTCTCAAAAATCCGCTGTGTTTCCATACCAATCAGCGCACACCGGTGTGCTGGACGTCAGACGTATTGCACACTGTAAACTCGTACTCGTCCCTCTGATCTTCATTTTATTGCTACATACTTTTTAAAAAGTCAGTCAGGCCTCAAGATTATTATCTACACTACATTTGATACGTTGTTGAGTATGAACTGCAACCTAATTCTTGAAGGATTCAATTTGTAAGATTTCTTATTCTTAAATGCAAACCTAGCATCAAATTGATTTCAATATTGTGTGGGTATTGAACTAACTGTTATGGCATTGGATTGTCAAATCCAATAAAGATTTGTACTTTTGACGTTATTTAGGCAGCTAAATGACAGTCGCATATAAATGTGATATTACGTGGAAATGCTATCAAAATTTTCTTCAAGAGTACGACGATTCAGCATTCTCAAGATATTGGATTGTGATCTACATTGCATTGGAATTTTTATTCGGTTCAAGAGTTAGGCCGCTGAATTAACCCCGAAGTAGCTGTTTTTGTAAGTAAATACAGCTTCACAGATATAAGCAAGTCGAAATTCTGAATTTACAATTCTGATTTGGACGGAATTTATGCACCCAAGTTACAGGTGAGAATTCTCACCTGTAACTTGTCGTAGTTTGAGCTACTTATAACAGCAATTTTTTTCATAGAAGTTCATCGATTAAATTTTCTTACGAGGATGCTAATAATGAAATTTATTATAGTTTAAGACGTGTAGATCCTTAATGAATCTTCAGGCTAATGAATATTACGTGTTCTAATTCCGCTTTTATAATTGAGATGTAATAAAAATGTTTACAGTTTAATTGGACGTTTGTTGCTAAACTGAACATTATCTAATTTCTCTTTAATTATCTTATGCAACGATGATAAAATAAGTAATCGAGTTGGAGTGCTATAAGTGCCACATTCTTTGCCTTTCTAACATAAAAGAAAAAACAGAGGGAGAGAGAAGAAAATTGAAAACCCGTTTTTTTTTTGAAAATTAACCAAAAAATTCAGTTTCTAATTTTGATTCAATATTAAATGTTTAGTTCAGATTTTTTTTAGCTAGGATATCACCACTATACATTTTGTATTTTATTTTGCCGCCATTAAATGCGTGTTTTAGAAATATATACGAACCAACAGTTGAACAAATGAATCTTATTGAATACTAATATTTTTCCTACTAATTATATTTTAAAATTGAAACAAGTAAAAGCTACCAACTTTAAGCTATTTTTAAATTGTAAACAGTGTTTTTTTAAAGTTATTTTACCTTTTAATGAAAATAAACATTTATTATATTTTTTTTTAATCAAATCTTCATCCTATTTGTTTGATCAAAGATATTTAAATCAATGGAATACCGTACTTGCAGATGTTTTGAAGGGACTGGCATATAAGGACTCTGTAGTGTGATATTTCCCACAGACGATGAAGAAGTTATTGTGTCATAATGTGCTATCCATAATAGGCATTCGATGGAAGTTTCACGTAATAACGATGTGAATACTGTCGGAACTGGAGTTTTTTTTGTAACAAACACATCTGTTATGAAACTTATGAATGATAAAATGAAGCTTTAACATTGTTTGTTAGTTTGTTTTAACATTTGTGGGTGGCAAACGTGGATATTTGTTCTATTTCTTTATTTAAGTTATGTATTAAAAAAAAAGTATAGTGCTATTCTATCAGCAATCTAGTTCACATATTACAAGCTTTGCTTAGTTTGAGACCAGAGTGCCCTGTGTGAAATGGCCATAAATATTTATTTATATGAAACCAAGGCAGTTAATATTGGTGATTCATTATGTCTGGAAAAACTAAATTTAACTAAGTATCTATAGAGATCACATACTTAGTGGGGATTTCTGGAAAAAAATCCAGAAATCCCCACTGCTACACCGTAGCATGCTACGACGTAGCTGGTGGAGGTTTCTAAAAAAAAAAACTGAAATCCCTACTGGTGGGCGTTTCTGGAATATAGGTACCTGTTTGGTTATCACACGCAATGATTTTTCATCACAAAAGTCATTGAACGCTCAGACTGAGATGATTGTACAACAAAGAGTCACGGTCACTGACCCCTGCAGGGTTATTGAATAAAGTAGGTACCTAACAAACAAACTAATTAAAAATTCTAAATTAATACTTCTACAAGCAATTATTATTTTTTATAATATTTCTTTGGAATAATGAATTTAGGCTATAATATTGTGGATATTGACAACTGATTCTGTTGTTGCTTTTTTCTAAACAATTAAACTAATTTGACAATACTAAAATTATAGCTGTCTTTGTCCTTTCAGCAGGGGTATGCCAATCAAAGTTGAACTACAAAGTTTTAAATCATGGTCAGTTCATACTAACTCATAGTTATTCTGTGACTAAATAGTGACATTATGACGTCATTTGATGTGTTTTCGCGCATATTTTGCTGTCAAGGGTCTAAAAAGAATGATCACGTGGTACAAAATTGTACCACGTGACCTGAAGAAATTACACTGGGCATTGAAATATAACTTGATAGCAAAAGCTTGGCTTAGGGGGGCAGTTTATGAAACAGCAACAATTTTAATGCTGTCAAATTAGGTTAGTTTATAAAAATTAACCAACAGAATTACAAGTATTAGAAAAGATATTACGATTGTCAATAACTGTGGTTTTTAAAAAATGAACCAAAATATACCAATATATTTAAGCTGGTTTGTAAAAGCTTGTCAGTTTTCAAGTTTCTTATAATCCCGTTACTGGCGCCAATTACTTACATCGTGTAATTTCGCTTTTAAACCTAGGTTAGCCACTTATTTGGTGTGCTTTTTATCAAACTAGTATTGAAATTGGCTCATTACTAATTCTAATCTCGGTTAAGACCCGTATTTTATACAGACTTTTATCAATACTAATAAAGTAACAGTTATTTTCTACAAGTATTTCCTAAACCTGTTATTTTATGAAAGTTTATTTATGACCTATCACATTTTTGAAATGTTGTCCTGTTGATTGGATTAAAAAGATTGGATATGTTTTTTGTTGGCACGTCCTCAATAGACGTGCTTGATAATTCAACTGTTATGACGTGGGCCATCACTTGTATAAGTAGGTACTTAATAAAAAAAGGTATAATTATTTTTTTCAAAATACTTTATCTTCAAAATATGTTTCATTTTTTTTTTTTTTTTTTGAGTGTCAGCTATTTTTTCCTTTTACACTTTTTAAAAAAAACAATCTGTACTCTATACCTACATCTACAAATAGATAAATACCGAAATTACCTACGTATGCAGTTATATAATGCTACGAAAATACCATGATAATTATGTGATTTTCATAGCATTGCATTTATGTATTGTATTTATATATTGAAATCATTATGTACCTATTGCAATACAACCACGATACACCCACAGATAAATGCTTGAACGTGTAGTAAGAAGTATTGACTGATGGCTGAAATGGTATAACAATACTGCAATTGAGCCATTCCATACATTCTTCACCATTCAATACAGATACATTGTGATGATTGAAAGATATTTATCTCTCAACTCAATTATATCTCCTCTACATAAATTGGGTAGAAATTTAGACCAGCCCCCGTATTCCTATCTTTTGCTATCAAGTTATATTTCACTGCCCAGTGTAATTTCTTCAGGTGACGTGGTACAATTTTGTACCACGTGATCATTCTTTTTAGACACTTGACAGCAAAATATGCGCGGAAACAAATTAAATGACATCATGTCACTATTTAGTCACAGAATAACTATGAGTTAGTATCAACTGACCATGATTTAAAACTTTGCAGTTCAACTTTGCAGTTCAACTGAGATTGGTATACCCCTGCTGGACCTGTTCCTACAATATTAACTCAAACATTTACAATACACTTTTTTTTTTTTAAATCAACACTTGTATACTCGTAGTTTTCGTATGCGGGCTTTTTTTCAAGATTGTACTTTAAAAAAATTGTTCTAAATGGCTCGATAGATAGCGTATAATAATAAACTACAGTACAAACACCTTCGTAAGTATCTTAAAAAAGTTAGGGTCGTGTCAAACATTTTTTTTTTGTCAACCGTTTTATTCGTGGTACTAAATCAGTTTTCCTTTCTAGTTGAATCCGAAAGTCTTCGCAGACCTGTCTCATTGTTGTTTGCCAGGTCGTGTCAACTTAAAAACTGGTATTATATATTGGTTAAATTTTCACGTGTGTATAGCACGCTCAACGGATCTTTATCCCTCTGAAGTTAGGTGCAACAAACCATTGCGCATATACCCAATTCGACTCAAAAATGGGTTCTGCGCAGATACTTTAGAAGGACAAAGATCCGTTGTGTTGTGACTACTATACTATATACTTAGTTGAATTATGGGCCACATATCTTTTTAACCGACTTCAAAAAAGGAGGAGGTTATCAATTCGGTTGTATGTTTTTTTTTTTTGTTTTTTTTTTTTAATGTTTGTTACCTCAGAACTCCGTCATTTATGAACCGATTTCAAAAATTCTTTTTTTATCTGAAAGGATATACTTCCAGATTGGTCCCATTTAATTTTCATCAAAATCGGTTCAGTAGTTTGGGTTATAAATAGAAATAACTGAAAAATATGGCAAGTTGCGGCGTAGCGCCTACCATTTAACTGCTAGCAACGATGCAATATGCCAAGTTGCGGCGTAGCGCCTACCATTTTACTGCTAGCAACGATGACCCCTTGTGGTGCTAACCTAATTTTTAACATTTTTCTAAATTTGTCAATAAATCCAGTTTCTACATTCAAACCGCATTTAATTGGAGAAAAGCAAAAACACCAACCACGTGCACCAAATTGCGTATTCTGCTTTCCTGTGACTTTTATGTGGTGTTTTTAGTGACTAGAACATTCCCAATGAACTGTCATTATCATCATCATCATCTGATGATGAAGCTGGTAGTCAAATTGAAGTCGGTTTTTCCAGTTTTTTAACTTATAAATTATAGAGCTCAATGTTACAATTTTATTGTTATGTATTATTGTTGTCATGGAATTGAAATGACGTAGAAATGGAATAGAAATAGTATCGATATTACTGCGATAAATAAACAGCATAAAAACAATTTGTGTAAATCAATGCAGCGCAAAAAGGCCGGTCGTTGCCAATTTATTCAAAACAAAGGCTGTAAGTAAATCAAAATGTCGTTTTTGAATCAATTTATATCATTTGTCGGTGGGCAGTATCACGTTCCGACACGTTCCGTTTCCATAATGAATCATTATAATTACAAATAAACCTCTGGTTTAACAATTAGCAACCTTTGTTACCTTTATCCTTATTTTCACAACCTGCAAGGTCTTTTATCACAGACTTCAGTTTTTTGCCATGTTATGGTAGTAAGTGGACAGGCGTCACAGCTCAGTCGGTAATAGCTCTGCCTTCCGTGCTGTGGGTCGTGGGTTCGATCCCCACTGAGAACAAACATTTGTGCGTGGAAAACTTAGATGTTTGTTCTATGTCTGGGTGTTACTATGTATTATAAGTATGTATTTACAAAAAAAAAAGTATATAAGTATTCTATCAGCATCTAGTTCCCATATTACAAGCTTTGCTTAGTTTGGGACTAGAGGGCGTTGTGTGAAATGTCCATGAATATTTATTTATTTATTATTTATTTAAGTAGGTATACGTGGTATGCAGAAACACATTTTTTCAGATAAAATCCCGTCGCAATCGCTCAATTAAATTTTGATTTGTGTCCTCCACCAACCTCTTGCAAAATTATATCAACAAGTGGATTGAAATCATTGAAATCATTCGTGACAGATAAAGTGTTACAAAGTTCATCCACTGAATAGCTAGGTATTAAGATCGAGACATTGATCAACATTACTATGACAAGGGCGTTGCCGACATCCGTCTACTGCGTTTGTTTGAGATTCGAAATCGATTAGATCCGCATTAAAATTGTCATACAACTCGATTGCCGTGACAAGCGTGGCAATTGGAACCTTATCATGAAAGGCCGAGTTGCTAAATTGACTTGAGTTAAAATGCAATCGTCATGAACTTAGACGCGGGCGCATTCACGCCATATGGCCTTGCGTACAAAGGTGTAACTAGGGGTCCGGAAATTATGCTTCTGTCGTATAGTATTTCGTTTACGTAGTACTTGGTATAAAATAATGGTCTTAATCATATTGATCTCCTAAAACTCTGCTAGTTGCAGTTAAAATCTGTTGTCATCTCATTTCATTATCATGCAAGTGACGATGATTAAAATGACAGGACATTAAGAATAGAGGCCTAGTGTTTGTGGTTTCGTTGCCGCCTTCGGCTGACCGGAATTGGATAGTCTGTGTTGTAACTTAAGCAAATTATATCAATGTGGTCTACGTGCGTGCGATATACCCACTTTTTAGGTGTATTAAATTAGCAATTCGATTATTCTAGTAGTAATGTGAAAGTTTAAACATTTTATTCGAACACGTCATCACAAAACACTTGAGTTCGACAGAAATTGAAATTGTGTATGTAACTTTACTTTCAAGAATACTTTGAATAGACCCAATGAATCTTTGTTTATTGAACTGTTAAAACTTTGAATGGTACCTGCAGGGGTATTCCAATCTCAGTTGAACTGCAAAGTTTTAAATCATGGTCAGTTCATACTAACTCATACTTATTCTGTGACTAAATAGTGACATTATGATGTCATTTAATTTGTCGACTTCATCGTGGTACAAAATTGTACCACGTGACCTGAAGAAATTATACTGGGCAGTGAAATATAACTTGACAACAAAAGATTGGAATACAGGGGTTGCCATATTTTTGCTTTTGACCAAAGTCAAATTCTCCTGTTTACTTTCAATAATCGCGAACAAACCCACCGGTCCGCTTATGGCCATACCAGGTGCGTAAGACCAGACTCGTGTTATTTCTCAACCTTGTCACCAGTGGTCCAGTGCGAAACCCGTTGCGGCACCAGTCAATGCACTTCACTGCACCAGTTTGGCGAAAGTAAAAGTCACCGCGGTACTCTTGTAACTCGATCGAACAGAAACACAAATAAAGTGGACAAAATAAAGTTCCGATCTTGTCTCACGTCACATCATAAAAGACGGTGTTAAAAAATATCGTAATCTTATAAACTAGGTTGGTGTATTGTTTTGTATATATTTGTATAATACGTACAACGGATTTTTATCCGTCTGACGTGGACGATTGCGCAGTTGTGCGGAAAAATTTGTAGGTACCTCCAATTCGACCCAAAAATGGGTTTTGCGCAGATACTTCATAGGGATAAAGATCCATTGTGATTACTATACCTACTTACTGCAGTGAGATGCTATCACATTCGTTCTACCTTTTTCTGGGCTTTGGAATTTTCTATCTGCGTCTGAGTGACTTTAAAACGCAGTGAGTTGCCTCATAGGGCACGTCGCAAATGGATTTGCTCTATAAGGTAATGCATTGTTATAGGCAGAGGCAGCCACTTAGCACCATCATTTGTTTATGCCATTACTTATTTTCACAAAAATAAATAAACTCCTAACTAAAAATCAAGAGGTTAGTGAGGAAAGGAGGATGTATGTCATCATTCAAAACAAGAAAGTTAGTAGATGATTGATTTACAACTACTTTCGTGTACAACACTAGTTAGACAGACATCTCCTTTAGAGGAAAATAAAAAGTAACTGGACCAGTCAATTAGACACTTTCCTTCTTGTGGAGAGGCTCCAGTTTTCATTGAGATTCACATGTTCATTTACAATCTTGTAAAACTCAGGCGCCATTTAGTAGAGAGTAAGAGATTTTTTAGGATGAAGCTAAAGCACCACGCGCACTTGACAGCTAAACAGGGGAATTTAGTCGATTATGAAGTGCACATTTTCCGTTTGGCAAATTCAATGACTTTGACGTCGTCATTTGTTTTGATTCATAATTTGATGACCGCTCAATGACATATAGCGGCCCGCAGCGACCATGTGCTTCTGCAACTTGTGAGTGATTTTTGAAATAAGGTCGGTAATTTTTTAAATAATATAAGAATATACTTTTTATTAATTTAAGTAAACCTTTATTTCCTCCATTATAAAATATCCTTGAATTTCAATAAACGTTTCCACTGGTAAATAAACATTAAAAATGTGCGAGTGCATTAAAAATAAAAAGTGATAATTGGCGCAGATATTATGAAATAAGTCTCGTTACAAATTGCAAAACATGCGTGAAATTGTGAAACAGATTGAAAAGCATTTGCACTGAATAAAAGACTTTCACCAAAAGTTTTGCTTTCAAGTAGGTAATTTTATTGGTTCTAATCGGACACGTTTCGATTTCAAAATTGTCTCATCTGTGATGAGAAATGTGAGGATAAAACGCTACATACCGAACGCGTAAATGCCATACATTTCAAAGTTGGTTTCAAATAAAATTCTGACTTTGTTTCTAAAAACATTTTCATCATTGTTTTTGAGGTTTGTTGCGCCAAACGCTTTAAGAATTGAGTAAGTTGTTGCTAATTTATTGCGAATAATGTTGTAAATATTTGCAAAAAAATAAGTTTCTCATGATTTAGTGGCACCCATTATTTTTTAGTTTACCTTGTATTTTGTAATGTAATTTTTTTGAATGTTCAAGTAAATAAACATAAGTAGTGAGTTTTGATTCATTTTTCTAATTCGCTTTCAACTGCTGTATGATATTACAATTTTCGCCAGCACTTAACTTGTTCATACAAGATATATAATTTTGCGACAAACAAGACAGTTTCACAAAACAGTGAAAGTGCTAATACCATAAAATGTTGTATGGTAATATCGTATCTGGTTCCAAGATTCTGTATGCCGTAATGAACGCAATGATGACTCAATTGCGAAGCCGTTTCGTTGCTCTATTTATGGGCAGCGTCTTGACAATGTTGACGCTAAGCGCGTAATGGTTGTCGATGTTGAAATATCTTCCAGATTTGTAGTCATGGGAACTACACGCTCAGCCGCAGCTGTTCTCGATATTGTAAAATGACTAGATCGGTTCAATAAATACCAGATCACATTTCTGAATAAGATTTAGCCGTTTGCGCTTTGGTTAGAGATCTGTTACGAAACATGCAACAGAAATAAGTTTTTTAATCACTATTTCTTGGTTCTAAGTGGTTCTGCCAAATTAAGAACTAATAAATAAAGTTTTTGTTAGTAAAAATTCGGAAACATTACTTATTAAATAATATTAAGTATGGACAATTTGTAAACATATTGAACAATTTGTTGCAATAAATAAGTCTCTAAAAGATTTCTTGAGCTGCAGACGTTACTAAAAGAAATATACCTAAGTACGGTATATTTCTTTTTCATTCATAAAATTGTGGTCTCTATCTCGGTCGCCGCACTTGACCTAGGCCGAGAACCTTCGGTGAAGACGTGCCATCAATTTGTAACAACTGATTTATACAGTCAGTGAATCTGTAACGGAACACAATCGAAGATCACTTTCTATTTAAAGCTATTCACTTTGAATTTGTCAATAGGTATCTATCACGCAGAGCTATTTTAGCAATGATGTTTTGGTTTTCAGCGAAAGTCTTTTGATACAAAACATGGAGCCTACATCAGATACAACGTCATATATGTCATTGAATTTGTCAAACGGAAAGCGACCCCTAGACACTGGCCAACTGTTTGGTCAAGTGCGCGTGCATGCTTAGAACTTGAACCTGGCCAACAAGGTTACGGCGGAAGTAAAATCATAATAGCCTATTCGGACAAAGCCTGTATAAAAATTATGATACAACTTTATCTGAGGAAGTTCATTGGAACCACTTAGAATCGCCTCTCAATTTTTCTCAAAAGTTAATCACCGTTAAAAATAATACCATCTTGTTTTGTTTAGATAGTGACAAATAGAGTGTAAGTAAGACCATAATTAAGTAGAATTTCATAAATCTTTTTTTAAAACAGTGAACCAGCCCAATAAATATGAACCGTATCACAACGAAATAGAAGTCATTGCATCTGTCAAACAGAAATACCGCGTTGGAGTGGCCACTGACCGCTAGTGCGCACTAGGTGGATAAACTATTGAATTTACACAATACCTTGGTATAGGGAATATAGTATTATTCACTATACTATGTATGTATGATATACTTATACATAATAAACTGACACCGCTGGTTAATCTCCGAGTAAATGTCCAACATTAGCCGGATAATGTAACTAATCAGCTCAATGGAGCGTCAACGTCTGTGAGGGAAATCTGAGAATACTCGGCTAGTCCACGGCTTTAGAAAGTTTTAAATTATACATCGCAAGTAAACTGGAAACTGAGGTGACAGACGACCGCACTCCTGGGACCTATTTCATGAAAGATCCAAAAAAAACATGACTATAATATGTCTGGCTAATATTCTTGAGCGATCTCAAAAATAGACGATGAGATAGGACGCTGAAATTCCCCGTTCTCTTTCAACATTACCAGGGTTACATAGCGGCAGGTGTCTTTTTGAAAGATATATATAAACATGGACATGGTTGAAATCGATTGCATTTAGCCCCGAACACACGACTGGCAGCAGATAATGTAATACATGAATGAGCTTTACAGTACAGAAATAAATATAAATTTTTAAGTTTTTAGACTGAAATGTTACAAATTTTATGAAATTTAATCATTGTCCATTTACAGAAGAAGAATTTAGGTTGCTACTTGCATGCTTTCATTATCCATTAATCATGGATAACTAGTAAGAATGCCTGCCAGCAAACATTGCATCACCAAATTAGAAATCTTTGATCAACAAAAAGTTGATCGATGCATGCAAATATGAGGTCCTTGCTACGTAGTTCAACTAACGGTCTCACTATTATGATTAGGAGATCGTAGGTTCACATCATTTGTGGTACTTATGAGGGCAAAAGGTCACATACACTTATGTGAGGCAATATAATACAAATGCAGATTATTGTACTTGGCTATGAGTAAACTACTCATGCAACAATGAAAAGCTTATTGACGAGTTTGTTACAGTCCTAGGATAAGTTTCGTTGGTGTGGAAAACTACAGTGACATTTTGTAAGTACAATGAAACCTAGTATTTTATAAATTTCAGAACTGAAACCTTTGAAATTTCACTCAGCAGATCAGCAGTGAAGTTTGTCTTGCAATGATATTTCTGAGCCCTACAAAGAGATAATAATAATAATATCTTTATTCAACTAGAAAGGTAGGTATATAATTAGCACTTATAAGCTAGGTATAAATTCTACAGTGAACTCTAAGTATCGGACAAGAAATTCTGTTTCCCGATACTTAGTGCCCGCTCCTCTTAAAACTACAAACAAAGACTAATTTTATTTTAAAGAAGACCTAATTAGGTAGGTGTCTTATATAATTAAAAGTGTTAGAACAATAACTTATGATAGGGTTTTTGATAAAACATACAACACCGAAATGAGTTGTTACGCAACACCAGTTATCACAATCAGCGCAGGTCACAATCAGAATAGTTCCAGTACTAGTTCTAGCTGCTGACCACTGTACCCCATTGTTCATTCATACAGCTATGAGTACACCGTGTTAATTACTACCACTTACAACATTTTAGACAGTGTTTGTTTTGAAATGATGAACGGCTTGATTAGAAAGTTTGGGTTCTTGCTTAGTTTTCTGATTACATTGTGTTCGGATCGAAATAATTGAAGTTTAATTTACGGTATGATTAAAATGGGATTGTTTTGTTCTCCATGGTTATGCAATACACAACGCTCACATCTAGCATTTCTGCCTACTGCACAAAATTACCGTACGTAAACATTTATTTTATAAGAATAATTTAACATATAATTTGAAAATTATGAAGTTTCGGAATAATAAAATTATGCATTGTATAAAAAACTTAACGAACCGCTTAAAACATTATGGAACCATTTTCACCTTTCCTGAATAATATCATTACTCATTTTGTGTAAAATTTCCAAGTGTTAATAAGGCTACTGTATTTCGTATGTTTCAGTTTTTTTATGGTTCAGTAGTCAATGTATTGAATCATGACATTATTGTTCAACAGCCAATCAATAGCACCACGTAGTTCAGTATTTTATTACTTTTTTTTGCGAATATTCTGCAACTAGCTGTTTACAATTAATTTTTACTGTGTTTTTAAAATAAACACTTTGGCCGTTATAAGCCCATACGTGCACTTGACGGTCAAACATGCATCCAGTAACTTTGGGTCGATTGCGTTATATTTATATTTTTCGTTTGTTAAGGACGGCTTGCACCAGAATCGCTAAACGCGTTTAACTCTTAAATAGTATTTAGCGAGTTGTCAAGTCATACAAATACGTCAGATTCAAATCCATTTTGCTGTTAAATACGTTTAGTGATTCTGGTGCAAGCCGCCCTATATATATGTATGTTTTGACGTTTAGAGTGTCTATACCTTAGGGACAATGGTTAGCTGTCATATGACTTAGTTGATTCTTGGCCTTCTAATGCGCATGAGATTGACAAGCTAAACAAAAGTTAGATAATGCTACTTAGAATTATGCTAGCAACTAACATTAGAGAGTTTTGAACTGATTTTTAAAGAAAAAGTAAACTTGTGTTTAGAATTTTGATTTCGTGAAAGTTTTTTTAAATACGATACTTATAAAAATTTTACTGCTTTTGTTTAGGAATATATAAGGTTATTCATTGATAAACGCACTCACGTATATTTAAATGTACTGAATAATAATGATGGGAACTTTACGACGTTATTAGGTGTAGCTCACTCTCACTCTTTGTATTTACAAATGAAATAGGTTCAAATGTTCTAAGCCGAATGAAAATGGTGTACCTAATTACGTCACCTTGTATTAGAGTAGATTTATTTATTGAGAAACTTATTAAAGCACTGTTTGCAACTATTTGAAGATGGCTCAACTGGCCCATATGTCTAAATATATATTGTAATACTTACTGTTGTAATTTGTAAAGACCTAGTCTACATGACTCTACCCTAGTGTGGGATAAGGGTAGGAAGAAGAATGATATTGTAAAAAGGTGGTTTTATCTTTCAGTCTTTTCGCATAATTTTATTTTAAGTGAAGTAGAATCGACAAACAAAACAGAGAATTTAAATAGTACAGAGGGATAATCACGAACAAATCTGACAGTTGCCGCGTTACGTAAACCTAACATATTCGAATCATATCGTGCGTCAACGCAAGCTCGACTGCCAAACGTTGTAGCGTCACCGCGCAGTGTATCTCGGATACGCGAGCGTTACGATACGTTTACGATTGTCAATCGTGATCAAGGCACAGGTGACAAATTGCGGTTAAAAAATAACAATGCGGACATATCGTGAGTAAGGATCGCATACAAATGTGTTTAATATTTAGCGCTACTTTGTTTGAATGTAAATTAAACATCAAACAACCCGTTTTACAACCGGTGTTGTGGTAGGAGTAGTTTGAGTACACTAAGTAGTGGTTTTCTGCAAGCGATTTCACTTTAGTTAGTTTCTCACTGAGATTTACCTATTGACCCTAGTGATGTGCACTTAGGTGGCCAAACGGTCAGTGGCCAAGTGCGTCATCTTCTTCTTTTTTTTCTTAGTCGGATACTCATGGTCGTGGTTATAAGGGGTTCGGTAATAGCGGCTCTAGCGATTAGCGAAGTGCGTCATGCATAATTGAATTCAATTTTCCGTTTGACAGATTATTAAATTTAATCGTAATCTGATGACCATATTCTTATTTTTCTTTTTGAAAGACATACAAGTTTAAATGTTTCAAGCAAGAAAATTACCCAATTCATTAAAACATACCCAGTTTATGAAATTATTGCGTAATTTTTATTCTCTGCTACTTTCAAATGCAAATTTCAGAATAAAAAGAGTTGCATATAATTAACTTGTCAATTATTTAACCGTTTATAAATGCAAGCTCATAAAAATGTAATCAGTCTTTTCGAAATACAGATCTGATATCTAATTGATTTTTTTATTGCGTACTAAATCAATATTTACTGTTATTATAATTAAATACGTAGGTATAATATGTCTAGCTACTGTTTTTACAGCTGATATGAGACTAGACTAATGTGCTACAATATACTCAAACGAAACAAAAACTACTTTTAGCACTATGCAAATGTATTCAGCGGAAAATGATCACTAGTTTTTTTTTGTCAGATGTATAATTTATTTTTATAAATTAATATTTGTAAATTATCTGAAAATTTGTGAATTCATACCGCAAAATTGTTATGTATAACAATTAAGTTAAGTAATTAAGTTAATTAAGTTTTATTACTTAGCACAAAAGCTCATTTTTTTCCATACTGTATTCATGGCTGCAGTGACTGACTCAGGTATTTAAAAGGATCTCATAAAATAATTAATCTTAATAAACCTTATCATGTCGCCATAAAAGTCATTTAATCTGTCAACTAGAAAAATGTTGCAATATGACTTTATAGTCGACGTTTGAGCGCCGCCGACTGCTTTTTTGGCAGTCTAGTTTTTCGGGCAGGTGGTGTGATACCTAGATCATTTTGCTTCATTATTAACTATGATAATTTATAATACTTTCATGATTAAACAGAAATGGTTTTTTAAATATCATAAGTTTAGAAAGCTCAGGTGGCCACGATGCGGTTTCTGAGTGTGAAATTGAATGCTGACTAAGTATATTGTGGTGAGAGACGATCTTTTTGCGCATTTTATGTAAATGAGGTGGATTTCGAAGTGTCGTAAGTAAAATGTAGAGCAATGTTTTGTGGTTTTTGCAAGGTTTTTGTTATTGGGTGTGTTTTTGACTAATTCGTTTTCATAAAATACGGAAGCAAACGGACGTATTACGAATATTTTAGTTTATTTGAACCAACCAAACCAATGAACCAACGAATGAACCAAGGATTTAAATCATTTAAGGGTGCGTTATTTTAAGAATTAGCAATAAGTGAATTAGCAGTTTCTTGATGATATCTTTGAACATTTTGAAATAAAAAAAAAAATATTATTATTATTTAAATTATTATTTTTGAAATAAATAATAAATATTCATGGACTTTACACACAACGCCCTCTAGTCCCAAACTAAGCAAAGCTTGTAATATGGGAACTAGATGGCTGATAGAATACTTAAATACTTTTTTTTTTCTAAATACATACTTATAATACATAGTAACACCCTTAGTTTGGGACTAGAGGGCATTGTGTGAAATATCCCTGAATATTTTATTTTATTTATTTATTAGAGTAACGATTTTTTCACCGTGTTTCTGGATTAGAACCAATCTCGGGACAAATTTTATGCACCCATTTTTATTTTACTTATTACGTCTTCTATTTACGATTAAACAGTGACAAAGCGGATGTGATTTTTACAGTATACGCGCACTTAATGCAGTAGTAATTTAGATTATTTCAACCAGTTTCTAAATCAGGGACGGCGGTACGTGAACGACATCCGGCGATAAATAGACACTGTCCTTAGATTACCCGTCGAATCTCTCTTGCAACTTCCTTCCATTCAGATAATCTTTAGTTGGAAGTTGAACCTTATGTGCTTGGGAGTAGGATTCTGAATATGGTGAGCGAGTATAAAAAAGTGTGATTTGGTTAGTGATGTGGCGTCTTTTCTCTTTGGGAATGATCGGGGTTTCTTACAAAGTAATAAGTGATTTTGCTTACAGTTGCATTCATTCTTGTTCAACTGGTAATGAACCAGAATGAATGAACAAGGTGAACGTTTTAGATTTTTTTAAACAGTCAAGTTCAGGATTTTATTTGGTCTTTTTCTACGGCTACTTTCTATGGGATATCCTCTTCAATATCTCATCTATGCATTTAAGAATTTTAAACAATTGACTATCAAACCAAGTAGGTAAGTCTGATTTAGTTTGATAGTCATTTGTTTAAAAACCCAAGCGAGTTTTATCGATTCATCATCGCCTATAGCTACTTTCAAAATTATCACAAAGCTGCTTGAAATATTGTTTCGATTAATCTTGTAAAATGTGAAGTAAGTGAGAGTTGTTGCGTGCGTCGTCTGATTTTCCACGTTTTCCAAATAATTAGTTTCAATTGCATCTAAACCGGATGGTACGGATAATGTGCACTAAACGACCGGACATAATACTCTACTAACACTAATTTATACAGGGTGTCCCGGAACTATTAAGTTAAGCCCCGACAGGTGAATCCGACCATGCAAATGAAGTCCTTACGGTAAAATTCCGAACTCTAAATGAATTGAATTAAACGAATTGAAAGCATTCAAAGGCGCTTCATGTATCATTTGACATACAGAGACAATTTATCCCGAAAGGTATGTAGCTATGATGACCGACTCAAACACTACAAGATGACCGCATTATCTTCCCGTAGAAAAGAGACAGACCAAGTTTTTTTGCACAAGGTCTTTAATAGAAACATAAACTGTATGGACCTCACGAATGCTCTATCTATCTCCGCCCCATCTCGATTGCCTAGGATTAAAGCGTTCAATTTGTTTAGCTTGCCTTACTCTCGAACCAATCTCGGTAAAAATTCTTTCATGTCAAGAATCTGCAGTCAATATAATAACCTTTCAAAAAAAGGTGACTTGGACATATCTGACTCTCTACCGAGATTTAAAAAGAAATTGAAGCTACTCATATAGTAAATTTTGTCTTCTTCTTTACTTTGTGCAACTAGTCACTATATAATTATTGGTTACCTTTTATTATGCCCTATTATGTACCTACCCGAATTAATTCTGTATAAATGAGGTTATCTGTAAATACTTGTATTGCACATTGGCTAATCTGGTAATTAAATTTCCCTAAACTCGTTTTATTTTGTGATAGCTGAAGTACATACGTGCTCTGCTTACTTCGACCTTAATTGTTCTTTGTTCACTGTTAATATATTATTCAACTGTAAGTAGGTATTTGTAATTGCCTAGCATATATTATATTTACCTACTCGGGTGTAATAGTACCTACCTAATGGTTATATTTACCTACTCGTAGCCTCTATTTTATTAGCACTAAGTTTATAAAGTACCAAGTAATTTTATTGTTTACTGATTTTTGTCTATTGCTTGTGTATTAATTTTTAACTTTTATTAGCACTGTGATGTGATTTCTTTGTCATTCATTAATGTTAAGCTGTTGTTTGTTCCTCATCGCATGCTGTGACGCCCTATAAGTATGGGAGCACTATTATTATGACCCTCGACTAGCTCACTTGATACTAAAGTGCAAACCCGTGTTGAGAGTCCTATTTTAAATAAAATAAAAAATAACTCTGCTATTGTTACACAAAAATATTTTATTCATATGAAATCAATAAAATTCGCGACCTGTGTTTGTCAATAGTAACCGCAAGTTTTAATTTTTTGTTATAGGTACTAGATCGGTATTATAGGGACAATACGCCATCTTCCAACTTTTCTGCTCATTTCTTCAATATAAATCGAAAAGATGGCACTGTAATTACCAATTGGTAACAAAGCCTTTAAGAAGGATCTAACTATCCACCAACATCGCACACGAAAAAAAGAAAACCCACACAAGGCGAAGAAGATATTCAAAGTGGTAAAGAATCTATCCTAAGTGGCATAGAATATCTATTACAGTAGTAATCTACTAAAAAAACCAGCTTACGAACTTACATAGCAACAACTAAAATCTTATGAATATGTATAAACTACTATGCGTCTTTTAACCGACTTCTATTTTATACGATCTTATTTCGATTAGGCAATATTAAAGTCAAAATATTGCGCTTTTTCGGAAAGTTACGACTGATATTCGCAGAAATATTTTGTTTTCACTACTGCAGAGTCAATTGGCTCAAGTACTTGGTTCTATATAAAATAATCGTTGACGATCTATAAAATAATTATATAACTGGTCAACCGAAATTTAAAGTTTAGTTATCGAATGAGATTAGGCGTAGAATTTAGTTATGTCAATTTTGTCGACAACTTTTTTGTTTGTCTATACAACGTGTAAGGTATTGTCCCTATAAGCCGAAAAGAGGCTTATTCAGACAAAACACTCGAATAAATTGGCATGTGCAAAACCCTGCAAAAGTTGAATACAACATGTTTGAAATTTGTATTTTTTTTATAAGGACTTATAGAGACATTATGTTACACCCTGTATATAAAACTTTGTCATATCACTGTGTGAGTACTTATGTTAACCTTAGTTCCAACTTTCCTTTTTTTAGTTTCAAAGCTGGTAACCTGGTTTATTTCCTCCGCACAATTTAATTCAAGGTAGAGTGAACACAACTGTATAATATGTTTTTTTTATTTTTTTTTATACATTTTAGACAAGTGCTTGACCGCAATCTCACCTGATGGTAAGTGACGATGCGGTCGACGATGTAGCACATTTGCCTAGAAGAAACCTATTCACTCTCCTCTTGAAAACGTTCAAATTGTAAGTGTTCGGAAACACAGATGTTTTACTTTTTTTACCTATTTGATTTTTATACATAAACAAAAAAATATGTCAAGGCAAGACAAATATAATTTGTTCATTAAGAATTCGGTCAGGTAACGGATTATGTTGCGGTTAATAAATTTTTAAAATCTTAGTGTTAGTCACGATTGTTTAAAATTAACTATTCATATTGGGAGCCAATTAATTTAGTGAGGTTTTACCTATTACTTCAGAATCATTGAAACTATTGTAATACTACAAATCTGAATACAAAGCGTTTCAATTGAACTCAAATGCATTGCAAAAATTATAATATGTTGATATATCTTTTGTCTTCTTTTTCTTTTTTTTTTATGTATAGTTATGTATTAATTTATATTTTTGTTATCAGTTTTAGTACCTTTAAAAACACGCCACACCATCTTTTTGCACGTCCAGGAAGACTGGCAGACAAATGCTCTTAGCATTAAATCCTCTTAGCACTACTTACCTATTTGTGTGAAATTTTAAAATAAAATAAATAATAAATAAAAATTATCTAAGTGGATGTTAAGTAAGTTGTAATTTATTGCTTTAATAAAAAAAATACAGTACCTATTTATATGTAGGCATAGGCTTCTTTAGTATAACCTAGATAATACACCTTCACTAGTAGTTTAGAAAAATAAAGCTATATACAGTATGTAGCGTGTATTACTGCATACCTTTTCTTACATTGATATTTAGAATCATGTGAACTTTGCTATATGAATGGATCAAAACATTGCGAAAGGTTGAATTCGCTCTTGTGGTCGTATTCAACCGTATTATTTACTCGATCCGAGCGGTTTTACTAATGAAATGTTCCAATTACCTTTCTTCCTTTTGGGCACCACTCTGACACCAAACGCATGTTCGCTCACTAGGCACAATAACAAAGTCAACAAACAGTATCTTCCACTGAACCCCATCTTGGCACTGAGTCTCCTATTCGATTACAAAGGTCCAAATTGGCATCAGCTCTATGGCACTGGTATGTATAGAAGAACTCGCGTTGTCACTGACGATCGAGTCGAGTCGCGCCTCGGGTAGCGCTGAGCGAGTGGTCTGCCCGACTACCCTAAATTTTGAGTTATAGCAATTTGGCAGCGCGAATTCCACTTGTATATAAAACCTTTCGCCGGTCCGAGGCGGGCGGTCATTGGTCGTAGTATAGCGGCTTGTGGCGCGAAGGTGAAGGGAGCTGGTAGTGGTAGCCCCCCTCCGAATGGGGGGGAGCGCCAGGGTCGAGACACTTTTGCTATCGACGGCGTGCGATAGCTATCGTGCTGTAAGCGGTGCCGCCGTTGCACTCGTTACGTCATCAGATCCGTAGCACGTAGCGCGCCGCTGAAAGAGCCTATGAATTGGGCCAGCAGTAAGGAAATGTGTTGAAACACCTGAATGTTACTGAGGACAAAATTTTGCATGGAGCAAAGCCAATCTATGAAAGTCGTTCGCATTTTGATAATAATGTTGAATTCTTTTACCTTTTCGAGTTGACGCAGGGGTAAATAGCGCCGGTATAGAGGACTATAAACCGGTAACTATAAAAACTGTTGAACGCCTGATTGGTATTTGGATCACTGTTATTATGCTATTGCATAAGTACATAAAACATCGTAAAGGTATTCGATGGAAACCTGCTTTTTTCTTGACCCTGCTTCGGGTCACCAGATCAGGGTCAAGTTAGAAGCAATGACACTGACATGGTTATGATAAAAAAAGCTAAACAATAGATCTTCAGCTGAAAAAAACGAATAATAACAAAATTTTTGGACCTCGTCTTATTTTAACATTACTTTCAGAAATTATTATTAATTATAAAGGCGTTTGCACACTCGTCAATATACACACGACATAAATGACAGCTTCTCGAACAAAAGTAATGATATCGGCGATACCAACACTTTTAGTAAATAGGTTTAGCTTTAGTTAATATCGTGTAGGTGTTGTGTCGGTGGCAGTATGAAACCATACTATTCCTAGACTCAAGTCAAGTAAATTTTATTCGAAAAGTGCGAGTATGTAGTCGGTGTTGACAGTAGTTAGGTTTTAAAATATTTGATTGGATATTTGCAGATTATTCTCATAGTTTCAGTTTGGATTTTAAATCAAAATAACTGAAAAAAGTAAGCCATCCACGTGAACGAATTTGCGTAGGTACTTTGCATTCCTGTGACATTTTAGTTTTGTTTAAGGTGATTAGAGTAATCCTAATTAACTGCCATCCAGATGGTAGTCAAAATACGGTTTCTCTAGTTTTTTCAAATAAATTATTTTGAGTAGTTAATCGTTACTACTTAGAGAATTACCCGTATGTTAATGGTACAAGGCTTGCTCACAAGGAATTCACTCAAAGTTTTTTGTTCAATAATTTACTTCCGCACCTAAAAACTACTTTCTATAAAAACTAGGCGGAACCCACATCTTTTATTCAATTTATTGTTCTTCTAACACGAAATTTAAATAAATAAAAAGCCTACTAAGGAAGTAAGCATAATATGGTTGTGAAAACATATATTATTTTAATTAGAAATTTTTATAAGTAGGTGTGAATTAACTTTTGTACACATTACTGACGTAAAAAGATTATGTGAATTATAATATTATAAATATTAATTTATAAACCTACATTGTAACATCTTAAAAATTTAGCTGAAGAGAAGGAGCTCAATGGGAAAGACAGAAGCTTTGGTGTTTTTCTAATAAAATCTAGCTAATTGGGATTTTGTCCAAACTGAAAAGCAACGATATCCTACTATTTATCCTGTCCATCCAAAGGTTGCCTGGAAAAGATTGCTTTGAGCAATAAGGCCGCCCATTGTACTTACCTCCTAAAGAATCTGTATTATTGTTGTATTAGTTTAAGTGGAGAGTACAATAAAGAATATATCTATCTATCTATTTACCTACCCTTCACTGCTGAGGTTTTTCAGGTAGTTTACGTGTTTGATTTGTAACTAATTACCCTGAATTGTGAGCTTACTTATGTTTCACTTGCCTACACATAAGTAGGTACACACCTATTTATTTGTGGAAAACCAGAAACAAGACTTGCATAAACAAGGTTCACCTTCGAATACCAAGTGAATTCAATATGGAACCTTGAACGAGGCATAAATCAATCTAATACAATAGTTTTAGTGGTGATAAATTAATTTATAAATGCATGTTATTAGTACAAAATAAAATTGAAAAGTAATGTTCATTGGGCATGCGTTATTTTCTTATCAGTAGGTAAAAATGCAATAAATTTTGGTTCGAGGCAATTTTGTTTTTAAAGAGCTTCAACAGTTTTTTTACTTTATTTATTTTCTATAGGTATTGATTTCATGTGTGTCATTTTCTAAATACATTTCAGACAAAGAAATTGTTTTCATTTTATTTTTGAAATGGCGAGTAAACTGTACTTCTGTATAAATTTGCTAGAAAGGTATACGGGTTTAGTATACTAAGGGTGGCTTGCACCAGAATCGTTAAACGCGTTTAACTATTAAATAATATTTAGCGAGTTGTCAAGTCATATAAATACATCAGATTTAAATCTATTTAGCTGTTAAACGCGTTTAGTGATTCTGGTGCAAGCCGCCCTAAATGCCATACAATACGATGCTGTTTGATCTCTCTGATATCTAGGTAGGTGCTCAACTTACATGTGTAACAGTGTATGACCTTCTACTTCAAAATACCGTTCCGTGTCGTGTTTTAGGCCTCACGTGCTTACTGCAGGGGTATTCCAATCTCAGTTGAACTGCAAAGTTTTAAATCATGGTCAGTTCATACTAACTCATAGTTATTCTGTGACTAAATAGTGACATTATGATGTCATTTAATTTGTTTTTGCGCATATTTTGCTGTCAAGTGTCTAAAAAGAATGATCACGTGGTGCAAAATTGTACCACGTGACCTGAAGAAATTACACTGGGCAGTGAAATATGTATAACTTGACAGCAAAAGATTGGAATACGGGGGCTGATTCTATTCTCATTGAGAGGGACTTGTTAGATGGTTGTTATTGCATCGCCATCGACACAAAACCGACACAATATCGACGGAGAAGTTCTGCGGGTCTAGGATGCGCACCGTGACATAGGTAATATGTCACAAGTCACACGTGACTCGATAAGTTTTGTACGCAGGAGTGACGAACATTCCGATTGTCTTTCAGTGTGTTTTCGAATTATTGTAAGTATTCATCTATGAATTGATAAAAAATTAAATAATTGCATTGGGCTCATTAGCGATAAGACTGCCCATTGTACAATTAGTTAAATTATGTTTTGTATGTTATAGTAGTCCCTAGGTTAAGGTGTGCAATAAAGTATTTTCTATCTATCTATCTATCCCTCACATTTTAAGATCTTTTACACAACATTGGCGATTTGGCGACATATCGAGTGATATCGACTATTTTCTCGTCTCAAAGAGGTACTACGAGTTAATTCACAAATTAATTACAAGAGGCGTTTTGTCGACAGCATTACTACAGATAATGCAATAATATGCAATAGAATGCAATAGTTCACAAAATGGTGCAAAATGCCTACATTTTGTTAACGAACATTTGAAAGAGTCGACAAATCTCGCGTACGCATCCTAGGCCCACTGGATATGTCCAGCAGTGGCTGAAATAATGAACCTATTTCATTCAAAATCAGAGCTCGCGTATCTTTTAAAATTATCTCAATTGAAAATGCCCTTGGGACATTACGACTCAACAATTAGCAGTATTACGTTATTTTGCAGCTTTAGTGAATGTTGTCGGTTATGTTTTTTGAATTGTAAAAGCCCGACTTTCAACGAGAGTGCCACAGTAACTGGAGCACTTGTAAAAACAGGAATTTGTTTCGTAATAAATGTAGGTACTTGTGTCGGTGACACCGTGTACAAAGAGTAAGGGCTTCGCGTGCGATTTCATAACATCTATAGTCACCTCTCTCTAGCCTCAAAGGTTTGTTGGAAGAAAACTCTTGTTAGGGTTAAGCTCGCCTTTGTACATGTCATCTATTTCTGTCTTTTCTTTATGTCCTGTGTTGTGTGCAATAAAGAATTAAGAATCTATCGATATTTATCAAAACTTATAGAAACTGGGCAATTGTAATTCATTCTTAAATATTTTTGATCTTGAAAAACCTGAATGAGTTTTAGTTTCATTAACTTTGGGTATTTTTTTAATTGGTTAACCATGAGCAAGTTTTTATGAATTTGCCACAGATTACGTCGTCTGAGACAAATTCTTTGTGTTCCGTATCGTGTCGGAGTTTTGCACGATAAATCTTTTTAGCGTTCCTGCCCCCGTATGCCAATCTTTTGCTGTCAAGTTGTATTTCACTGCCCAGTGTAATTTCTTCAGGTCACGTGGTACAAAATTGTACATTCATTGATCATTCTTTTCAGATACTTGACAGCAAAATATGCGCGAAAACAGATCAAATGACGTCATAATGTCACTATTTAGTGACAGAATAACTATGAGTTAGTATGAACTGACCATGATTTAAAACTTTGCGGTTCAATTTTGCAGTTCAACTTTGATTGGCATACCAATGCTGTCCAGTTTTGGAAAAATGGAACACATATATTTAGATCAATGAATCATTCTGGTATGCATATTTTCTTACAAACTGAGTTGATCAATATTGTACTGATGACACTGACTTAATTACCACTAGTTGACAAAACTTCCTCTTCTTTTCAGCCAAAGATACTTAAGCAAGAAAAATGTGAATTTCGTTTGTCACGTAGTGTACACGCATTTTATCCTCGCATTCTTAAATCTCGATGGAAACGCAATCTTAATCCAACACAAAGTGCCATAACAGATAACCTAAGAAAAAACTTACAAGCCGTTGAACAGTTATCTTGTTCTGTCTCCAATAATTTAATTACCTACTTTTATCAGTTTGTTCAGCATAACTTGCATAAAGAACCACGCGATCGCGTGCCGCGTCATCCGGTGTTGAGCAAGAGGAAGCGATGTTAGAAGTAGCTGTTGAATGTACCCTACCTAGCTTAGAATTCTAGGCTGTGATATTTTTAGTAAACTAATTAGCTACATTAAATAAACTAAGGGCGTCTTGCACCAGAATCACTAAACGTATTTAACAGCTAAATCGATTTAAATCTGACGTATTTGTATGACTTGACAACTCGCTAAATACTATTTAAGAGTTAAACGCGTTTAGCGATTCTGGTGCAAGCCGCCCTAAATGTGGAACGGTTTGAATTCCGTCAAAGTTTAATCGAGAGAGATTTGAATCTACAATTCCCTCGAACGAACGTAACCTTTGTCTTGCGAGATTTTGGGATCATAATAATTTTTTTAATGATATTTTCACGAAACATCTCAAAAACTTCTCAGATGACGCAATGCCCCATTAGAGCACGTCCTCAGTGAACGTGATGTGTAAGATAATGCATTGATAAAAGCAAAGGTGGGTTATTTTCTTGCTCCATCATAGTTTCTTATAAGAAACAATAAAACAAATTGTGACGTTTTAAAATGAAGTTTTTTTTACAGAGGTGTAGAGATTTTACTTTATTGGATATCATGACTGGCAAAGTTAGATTGCCGAGAAAAGCAACATAATTGTTACAGATTACAAAGGAAGATACACGCCCAATACATCCAGTTGTTGCAGTTGACGTAATAACAAACATAACCTATGATACGTTTACACTTGTTACTTACTCAACCAAAACAATCCGAACGGCTGAGGGAGTTACTTGCATAGTTAGTAGTAGAAGCGCAGTGGGCTTGGGATAAAAGTTTCTCTACGGGTTAGAATCTGAAAGAAAGAGGTCCATGGCCGTAGAGTCATCGTAGCTCTCCAAGAGCTTGTTAATTGAAGCAAGATCATTAAAATTTGTCCTTTCTGTTGGCCCAAGAGAGAGGCCGGTCCAATCGACATCTTCAACGTAGGCTTTAAAAAAAATATTGACGAAAGATAGAGCATACAGCAATTTACATAAACTTTGACTGTAACATGTAATGTACTATACTACTACAAGCCCAAAAAAGCTGGCAAAAAAAAGAAATATGTGTCTGATCAAAAGCGGTCAAACGTTTGCCTATAATATATAAAACAACGGAGATTGAGATGATAGTTAGCTAGTAGTTAAGTTCTAAGACTCGGCCCAGTAGCTGGCATTATGTAAACTAGGCCTAAGCAATGTAACGGATGCGTCCATTTTTTTCTTTGCATATTAGGAAAACCCGATCGGAACAGGATAGCAATCAATTCAGTTATTTAACACTTAGTTATTTATAAATAAATGAATATGCATTTGGGTGACTGATATCCGAAGGATATCAATAAATTATAATAATATGCAGCTAAAATTTTCCGTATTTCAAGGCTTAGATCGGAAAATAGTACCTACGTACTACGTACCTAGGGCGATTCAAAAAATGGAAAAGTGGTTCAGTGGATTTGAACCCTCGGTAACCAAGTTTAATGACTGGTTAGTTATTCTGGTTACTTGTAAATATGCAGGAAGTTTTCATTTTTCATCATAATTATCATCAAACTGGTCTTAATAAAGTTTAGCTTCGTAATCCTTTGTTCAACTGTTTGATATACGAGTAAACTCAACAGTTTTTCTTTTAATTACACTTACAAAAGAGTTAATTAGAAAATTGATGCAGAACGGCAACGCCTCGGATATTACATATTACATTACCTACGATGTTACGTATAACAGTGGCTAGATTCGAAGAGTATTGAATAATTGAATAATAATAATATTGAAGAATATTCATGCATCTAGAAATCGGAGGAGTAGGTATCTAAACCAAACCAGAATAAGAAATCATCCCATAGACCTGAAATTAGTAGACAACATGGTTAAACTAACTACATAGTTATACCTATAACAGTTTGTATTTTAATTTTGCACACCGCCGTTCTATATTTTTCATCATTCCTGTCCATCCAAAGGTTGTCTGGAAGAGATCGCTTTTAGCGATAAGGCCGCCCATTGTACTCTCTATTTTTATGTTTCTCTCTTTCTGTAATTTCTTTTTTTCTGTGTGTGCAATAAAGTTTTTATCTATCTATAATGTCTGTGGTATTACTTACTTAATTAAAACCTAGATATTTTTTACAAGCATCTCTTCATATGAATTTAAACGATAGACAATAAATTATGTATTTAAAATGTTAGTCCAAATTATAAATGACTTAATTTTCTCTAGTTTTTTACTTTAATAAAAAAAATTAACAATCAAGTCTACTAATAATTAATTATACTGCCTACTGGTTTTTTTTATATAAAAGTATGAAATAGTATAGTGGGTATAAGTAAGTACTCGTATTAATTCCTAAATCGTGTACCTAGCCTACCTATAAAAATTTCTTCACCCAAATATTACGACACATCGATACATCTCTTTAAATTTACTACGCATCTTACACAATTGTTTGTACACGTTTATAAACCATAGTATTTATAAAGTGTACCTATAATTCGTAGGTAATTTCGGTAGTACATAATGACCACACTGGACTTTGTGTTGCGTGATAGTATAGATTACCAATCTTTCGGCTACCATTAAGCTCGTGCTCCACCAAAGCGGAGAGGTGCTTTGCAGCTAGCCGTAGCTGTGCAGAGACTGGCTGGACCAGAGCAGAACAGCGCGCCACCCAGCTCACAGCTCTGCGAGGCACAGCTTGTACCTCTGTTCTGAACGTGCCATACAAATATGAGACATATCTCTTCTAATCCGTATCACCTGAAGCTAGGCGGAGATGAGATGTGTAAATAATGAAATCATTATTGGTTATTTAAACACATTCCCTTTCCTCTCGTCTCCGCTTTGGTGGAGTCCGGGCTTCCGTCAGATAGAGATATGGTATGTCGCTGCTGCTCGCGATATTTCAAGGCGAATAGACAACTGTTTGATATCTGTAGTACATACCTAAATGACAGCGATAGCCAACGTATTAATATGTGGGTCTGAGAACACTTTTTAAAACGCAAAACACAACGGTATGGTCGGGTCGGGCGCTGCTCAAGTGTGTTTCTATTCCGTTAATTTTTGAGGACATGTTTGTCAGAAGATAGGGGCTGGATGCTGTATCTTCTGCCATTCAATCAATCTCCTAACTAACATGAACATTTAATATGGAATGATTTTATATTAGGACTCATCGATTCGAAATCTGAGGGTGTTTTCTATGCATGGAGAAAACAGGTGCAAACCTATTTTAACCTCTTATTGTTTTGATATCTGATAAGAACTTACATTCAGAATTCAAAAGCGGGCCATAGGTTGGTTACTTAACCGCGGATATGAATGTACACTCAAAATATTTCACGTCAAAGGCAAAAATACATTGAGACAGTATGTGGAGGACGGCGGACTGTAATTGGTATTCGCTCTTAATGGCAATAAATTGTATTGGTATTTTAGTTTTACTCTGGAATTTATATCTTTTTTCATGAACAAGGTCTTAAACTATTAGATTAATATAGTTATTTGCTGTAATGGAATAAGCAAAACCGTTGTATTATCTCATGCGGATTTATGCCAATTTTGAAAATCTTTCTATCATCAAGGAAAGCCAAATCATGCACAGCATTTATACAAGAAAATTGTAAAAAATCTTCGATGTACTCAATGCACGAAAATAATAAGTGTACTCGTTTGTACCTACACGAGAAAAGGCGTTGATAAGTATAAAAATATTTTTTGTAACAACTTGTCTCCTGTTCATTCCGATAGTGTTTGTACGGTTTGTATAAAATAATTACTAAATATATATTTATTTTTCAAAATTCGATTATTCTTGTTAGATTTATTTTGGATTTATTTTGGGTTTTAGGGTATGAGTGCCGGCGTAATTACAGGCACATGAGACTGAACACCTTTATGTCTAGGAGTGACGGGCGAAGTACAATGCATCACAGGGCACGTCTTCAGTGGACGTGCTCGGTGAGGCAATGCATGTTATAGGCCGCGGTAACCACTTAAAATCAGGTGGGCCATCGGCTTGTTTCATCATTTAGTTGTATGAAAAAAAGACCCCATGGTTCTATCAAGAAATCAAGTCAGTAGCACATTGTTTAATAAAAAGTGACAAAATGTGACGGTGTTTTAAAAATGTAAACAGACAAACATACTTTCGCATCATTTATAAAGGTATGGCTTACCCTCTTAGTCCGGCCCTGGACAGGACATTCCCGAGTGCCGAGTCTGAGCGATATTTCGATTCATTCTCGATTTTCGATTCGATAAACGGGAGTATTCTTCTTTAATCGGACTGTAACAAGAAACAAGGCACAATTTAGTGTGAACAAGATAATAATGACCTCATCTTTAACGAACCTCAAACCCTATCGTGCGATACTAAAATTATATTGCATAATATTGCATTGTTTCCTTATGAGTCTTATGACTGAGACCTTGGTCAAATAATATATCTTAGTTCTATTAATCGGTGTTCGGTGATAGAAGGTCTTTTGGTCAGTAAATTTTGAGTAGGTACAAGCCCAGTGTCTACGAGCTACGAGATAAAATATTGACTACGAGTAGGTATACCTTTGTAGTCGTTATTAAACAGTTTTCTAGATAGAACCTTATTCTGTTTAATTTAAAGATGAGATTGTTATGATACTGGTGGCAATTCTGCCACCGTTGTGACTAACTAAAAGCGTTTAAAATACAACAGTTCTTATTTTGTTTAACCTAAGGTTAAAATTGGCATAAACATTCATGAGTGGCAATCCTAAAATAATTTTTTAAAACAAATAACGCCTATTAATCAAATCACGTCAAACAAGCTGTAATTCTAATTTTAGGTCATTATAAAGATTGTCAGTCAGATTCTCATTGAAGTGGTATGCTAATTTAGACCTTGGCAAAAACATGATAAGGCTTATAATATTTTTACGTAATTTTAGTTAGTTTCCTGTACCAACAACCACTGACTTCCCATGATTCAGCTCGACAATCGGGCGACGTCGACCGACCAATCACAACGTTGGAATATCTCATGATGTCACACATCAAAATCTTCACTATTCTGAATAAAAAGTAATGTTCTGATAAAATAAACGTAAAGGGTGTACCCAAACTAGACTACATTAAAAAAACTAGAGCAGTGACGATCAGCGTTTCGAAGTTATAAGCTGCCAAAGTTGGAGCTCTGAATCGCGCAAACGAAGTTTTTTCGCCAGCTGGCGCGTATACGAAAGCGTTTGCTATTCTGTTGGACCACCTCTGGGTTTCTTCTTCAACTGATCCGACAGTCGCAGTTATACTGGGCTCGGTCATTTCGGTCCCGGACGCATGTTTTAAAAGAACCAACAATGAACCTCCTTGGTTGGGTATAGTTTGGCGTTCGGGACGCGATATCGACTGTCCTAGTCGGCGTGGGCGACCATCGGCGGCCCACTTGGGCCTCGGCAGCATGCTTGCTGGTGACCATTGTCATTGGCTATTCACGCTGTTGACATTAGAAGATGAGGGAAACCCAGGGGAGGCACCCGCTGAATAAAACAGCGATAGAAAATTGCCTCCTCTAAATACAAAATCGGTAAATGAAAAAACCCAGAAATGAGACACCAAACCAATCTCATCTATGGAAAAAAAAACAAACTAAACTTTTGCAATTTTTTTTAGCCGACTTCAAAAATGGAAGACGTTTGAATTCGGTTATATTTTTTTAAATGTTTGTTACCTCAGAACTCCGTCATTTATAAACAGATTTGAAAATTTCATTTTTATCTGTACTTTCAGGTTGATCACATAAAATTTTCATCAAAATCGGTTCAGTAGTTTGACTTATAAATAAAAATAACTGAAAAAAATATGTCATCCACAGACACGAAATCGCGTAAGTATTTTGCTTTTCTGTGACTTAGTGGTGTTTACGGTGACTAGAACATTCCCAATGAACTGCCATCTTCATAAACTGAAGAAGTCGGTAGTCAAATTGAAGTTGGTTTTCCTAGTTCTTAAAAAACCTACGAAAAACTTTTATCGACCTGCAGGGGTATTCCAATCTCAGTTGAACTGCAAAGTTTTAAATCATGGTCAGTTCATACTAATTCATAGTTATTCTGTGACTAAATAGTGACATTATGATGTCATTTAATTTGTTTTCGCGCATATTTTGCTGTCAAGTGTCTAAAAAGAATGATCATGTGGTACAAAATTGTACCACGTGACCTGAAGAAATTACACTGGGCAGTGAAATATAACTTGACAGCAAAAGATTGGCATACGGGGGCTGGTACGTGTACTTGGAATCGGACTGTAGCCGCTAGGAATAATCGTAATAATGGTGAACAGAAGCAAGCTTTATCTCAACCTTTTTAGGTTTTATTGACTTTAATGAACTACTATTGCACGAATGAACCTAATTTCAACCAGGGGCCCATTAGCCAATCGTGGCCGTTAGCGCGACTGTGTAATCAAACGCAGGTCAGTCGAAGGGTCAACTATTGACATTTGTATGTCGTGGTACACTTGTTCTTTTGAATGGAACCTTTAGCTCTATTGTTGTACATTCAATGGTGTTCCTTTAAATTGAATTATAAGAAACTGTCGTCGTAAATTCGAATTGAATCAAGTTTGAGCCTTTCTACTAGTTTAAGTGGCGGCACGATGACTGGTAAACGTGTAACACACACGATAGCAGCTAATTAGATTAATATGACTTGACATATCGCTAAATACTGTAGCAATTTTGCTGCAAGCCGTCCTAGTTAGGTAACTAAAAAGTTTAGGTGTAAAAAAAGATGTATGTGATGGGCGCAGTGCAATGTATCACAAGGCACATCCTCAGTGGAGATGCTCAGTAAGGCAATGCATTGCTATAGGCAGAGGTAGCCGCTTAACATCAGGTGGGCCATCGGCTTAATAGTAGTAAAAAAAAATTCTAGACTCTTTTCAACAGAATTACTCCTTTGATAGAATCAATCTAGTAAAAATATAATTGGGGTTTTTACTACATTTTATTAATAGTGATAAAATGAGAGAAACGATTCAACATTATCCAGCCAGCAGGGGTATTCGAATCTCAGTTGAACTGCAAAGTTTTAAATCATGGTCAGTTCATACCAACTCATAGTTATTCTGTGACTAAATAGTGACATTATGATGTCATTTAATTTGTTTTCGCGCATATTTTGCTGTCAAGTGTCTAAAAGGAATGATCACATGGTACAAAATTGTACCACGTGACCTGAAGAAATTACACTGGGCAGTGAAATATAGCTTGACAGCAAAAGATTGGAATACGGGGGCAGTCGTAAGGAGCAAAAGTTTTAACTTATTTTTTTCAATACACTTAAAATAAGTATTCATTAATGCCTATTGTTATATGTAACAACTACTTGATAGATTACTGTGTTGACCGAGTAATTTAATTGATATCACGGATACGATATGAAACGGAAAGCGTCGACAGGTGTTTTAGTGTTCGACACGACAACACGCTACTATGATTGATTTGATATACAGAATAAGACAAATACTTAGGCTTAAGGCCTTAAAAATAGGTGTATTTCTATCTGAAAATAATAAGTAATAATTATCTGCGCAGTCGATATTTGGGCCGTATTAGTGGAGATAAACGATTTTTTTCGCAAAACAGTAGGTAGGTACATGCACAATCGTTGCTGCACCTAACTTAAGAGTGACAAAGATCCGTTGAGCGTACTAGCTAGCTACCATATCTTTTCATACCAGAAACGTCAAAATGTCTCCGATTTTACAAGATAGATAGATAAAGATAGATTTCAAAGTATAAGCTTTGCTTAGTTTGGGACTAGAGGGCGTCGTGTGAAATGTCTATGAATATTTATTTATGTATTTTTATTTTTGTTTTGTAACCTAGAGATAATCTTTTATCACGGTTCCGATTAACAGTACTACCTATACATATACCTACATACTGTAGCTATGACAGTACTTTCATAACTTTGAACTATCTTATCTATCACTAGAAATGACACTCTGTATTTAAAATATGATTGATCTAGCTTCACATTCGTATGATAAAATAAGCGCAATACAATGTTCTTACCCAATAAACGTGTTCACTTGCTCAGTATAATAATGTCCGCCGAAATCTAGTTCCAAGTTCAAGTTAGCTGCGTACGCGCAGCTCTGACAGTATCAGTAAAATTGATCTGCGTTATATAACGCTGTGTGTGTTAGTATGTAACTTCTGTTTTAAATCAACAAAACTAAAAACTTCAAAGATAAAAGTCCGTCTGATTTTTGCTGAACAAATGCTTATTAATATGAACCAAAGACTGAAATAAAAAGATCGTGACGAATTATTTATCATTTTGTCGGAAAATTCTAGAGCGCGTCTATGTCTTTTGTATGAAAAAACAGAATACTTATATGTAATCTTGCTCTCTAGGCATATACCGGGTCAGCTGTCAATTTGTGTGATTTTTCACATAGGAAAGAAATAGAAACAACATAGAAAAGTTGTGCATATTGATGAGTATACCTATTCAGGAGTGGTCTTTTTACACTCTGAAATTTTAAAATGAAAGTTAAAACAGTCGTCGTGTATAATATAAACTGTTTTGTCCATATTATGGACTAAACAGTTTATATAAAAAAACCGCTTAGTAAAAACAGTTTATATTAGGGTTTGGCATACTTAACACTTTGACCGCAGCATAAAACATTCTCATTGACCAATCAATGCAGGGGTAAATTCTAAAGTTGCGCTTACGCACGTAAAAATGAATCATAGGCTAAGCCGGATCTTTACGTAAATTAATTTATAACCACAGTATTATGATCAAAATCGTTATAATTAATTCATTAACAAAGACATATAGGCGGACATTGTTGAATGACATGCAACTATTAGATTGAAATCAAAATAATTTATAAGGTGCTTAATCTAGATAAAAAATTTGTTGTGTATATTCGATAGTCAGTTACAAATAATTCACTTGTGAACGGTTATAAGGTCAAATACGTGACAAAAAAACCTAGCTGTTTATAAATGAGGTAATTTTCGAAACTATCTCTACGACCACCCACCTAGACCATTTGGTTATAGAGATCATTATCAGTTATTCGCCGGTAGCATGCTGAGAAAACGCAAATGACTGTTATATCACCACAAGTCTTAGTGCTCAAACGCATTAGGCGGCCCTGTCCCCAGCGGTTTAAACCAAGTCACAGATAATAATTCTAATACTTTGCCAAGTTGATATATATACACGCGAGAGCAATGATTCCGGGTCACTTAAAGAATGTTAAAAATCTCGGAAACTAAAAATGATAGGTTAATGCAATAAATTGTATTTAATAGACAATGTAATACTCCTTAAATGAAGGTATTAAAACTTCTTAGTTATTGTAAAGTTATATCTTAAAAAAATCAAATTTGAAAAAGGGCCACTTTCGAAGATGGAACTACGAAATTACAGCATTTGGTTTTGCTTTTGTTTGTAATCTGTCATTTATGTGGGTATATAAACCATGTTGATAGTGCTCTATATTCATTATTCAAGCTGAAATTATGTCGCTTACGCCTGAAGAATGCACCAGAATACTTACAATGCTGGAAACCGGCCGGAGTCAGCGCGATACAGCCAGGACTGTCGGTGTGTCGCTGTCAACAGTACAAAGAGTTCTCCGACGTTACGAAGAAACTGGTTCTAACCTACGCAGACCAGGAACGGGCAGAACCAGGTGTACCACAGCACGAGAAGACCGATACTTGGTGAACACCATGCTTCGAAATCGCTTTCTCACAGGAACTGAACTCACAAATCAGTTTCGACGCCTCGGAGGAAGTAACCCAAGTGCATGGACAGTAAGACGTCGGCTTGCTGAATCTAACTTAAAACCCCTTAGACCTGCAAACGGCCCTAAACTGGAGCGTGGGCATCGTATTTCAAGACTAAGATATGCCCAGAGCCACGTAAATTGGAGTATTGAAGATTGGTCAAAAGTTATGTTCTCCGACGAATCAAAATTTATGCTCTACAAGCACGATGGAAGACACAGAGTGTATCGAAGACCAGGGGAAAGATTCAAGCAAGCATGCATCGAAGAAAAAGTAGCCTACGGTGGTGGGTCTGTACTTGTGTGGGCCGGAATTTCTTCTGAAAGTCGCACAGAGCTGGTGATCATAGAAAACGGCTCTTTAACTAGCGTAAGATATGTGGAAGAAATCCTCAATGATCATGTTGGTCCATTTATGGTCAATTTAGGTGAGGATGCTATATTTATGCATGACAATGCCCGACCTCATACAGGTAGGATTGTGAATGACTACCTTCAAGAGATGAACATTACTCGTATGGAGTGGCCAGCGCGCAGCCCGGATATCAACCCGATCGAGCATGCTTGGGACGAGCTAGGCAGATGCGTAAAACAACGAAACCCTCCCCCAATCACGCTTCGTGAGCTCAAAATTGCTCTCACAGAGGAATGGGAGAATATTCCCCAAAATCGTATAAGGAACTTGGTGTACAGCATGCCAAACCGCGTAAACGCAGTAATGGAAGCACGAGGAGGCAATACGAAGTATTAAAATTCAAGTCAAATCGTAATAAAGTTCAAAAATTTCATGTTTCCTATTTTTGTTTTAAGGAGAGATCAGCAGTTTTTTTCTTTATGTAATTTTGTGTTAATAAAATGTATGGTGACTCATATTTTTTTACTTTCATTTAAGGAGTATTACATTGTCTATTAAATACAATTTATTGCATTAACCTATCATTTTTAGTTTCCGAGATTTTTAACATTCTTTAAGTGACCCGGAATCATTGCTCTCGAGTGTATAAAGAGATGCGTGCTAAGGATGGCAGCTAATGATGCGTATTATGTATATAACTCGCTCAGTTTTAGTTGAAATGGTCACATAGTTTCGTAGCTTAGCTTAGACTTAGACATTTAGCTACTAAATGTATGAGATTAGCTCTCCACGATATAGGTCGTGTCAGGAGCAATGTAAAAACACCCAATTAGGATTTATTTTTATTTTTATAAATTTATAAGCAAGCGTTTGATCGCAATCTCACCTGATGTTAAGTGAAGATGATGTAGCAGGATGTAGCATGCTTACGTAGAAGATACCTATTCACTACGATCCCGTAATTTAGGCAAATAAAACTTGCGACTATTTCTCAAACAAAATAAAACGAATGTCTCCAATTATAGCTTAAATTACGTGTCCAAAAAAAAATTAAAAAGCATTGATGAATGTTTTCGTCGCTTAGTGGTTTTGTTTGATTTTTACTTTATTAAGTCTATAAAAATAAAAAAAAACAGATCTATTGGTAGATAAATCTTCTAGGCGACTAGCGGCAGTACGTAAGTACTTGCAGCTAGTAACAAAGTGCTATGTGGAAGAGTTTTACTGTTCCATTGTTGCATGCAGCATTGGATTAAATTAAATTGGATTTGATTAAATGACTGGATTGGATTAAATTGGAGAATGAATATCGACCCAACAACCAATTCGATGACAAATAATATGCGATAGTCTTACTGCAGGGGTATTCCAATCTCAGTCGAACTGCAAAGTTGAACTGCAAAGTTTTAAATCATGGTCAGTTAATACTAACTCATAGTTATTCTGTGACTAAATAGTGACATTATGATGTCATTTAAAATGTTTTCGCGCATAATTTGCTGTCAAGTGTCTAAAAAGAATGATCACGTGGTACAAAATTGTATCACGTGACCTGAAGAAATTACACTGGGCAGTGAAATATAACTTGACAGCAAAAGATTGGAATACGGGGGCTGGAACTTCTGCAGGCGACCGTGGTGGCTGACGACAACCATCATTCGTTTGTTGAACATAAACTTTCTATCTCATACAAATGGAGTATTGTTTCCCACACTTTTCAGAGATACTATTAAAACTAATTAGACGGATAAGTATTCATTTAGTTTGTTGTTCGTTCAATTTAGTTTTATCTCATAAATTATCATTCATTAGCAACACGTGGTACAAGATAAGCTCATTTTGAACATAGAATATTGCGACAGTGTGAGAGAGGTCCCACACTAGCTTTATTGTAGAAACATTTAAAACAGATTGTTGCGATAAATTTCTAAAACTTTTTAAAGTGAAATTCACTCGAATTCAAATCATTACTTGCGTGAGAGTTTTAGTAATTTGACGTTAATAGTGAGAATAAGCAATGTTTGGTTTTTACTTTGCTAACTAGTATTTCAAAAAGGCCTTGCCCTTTTTCTGTCAACTACAATCGCCAGAGGATAAAAAACTTACTACATGTGCCTGGGGGCTCAATACTAAGAAACTTGTCAGCTGTAATGCAGATAAATCGTAGCTTTTCATCTGGCTATTATCTACCAGTGAACAATGATCCAGCTGCACAGTGATGTTTCAGCTAAGCTAAAGATTGATTTAACTGAAGGAACTGTATAGAACGTTATCCGTAAGTTAGTAGAATTGAGCCCCTGTTAATCCAAAAAGGTCGTCACATGACTGTGAAAGGCATTTTTTATGACCAAATAATTATATAAATCAGGAATCGGAAAAACGCAGCAGACATAATTAACTAACTAATTACCGAGAGAGGCCAACAACCCATACGGGCTGTATGTAACCTTGCAAGGTGAATTTTTGGCAAAGAATGCTGGTAAACCAGAGCTAAAAACGTGGTATATTACTCACATTTTCATACCTAGAGTTCAAAGTGCAAAACAATAAGCGCTCTACCGTCGTAATGAAGATAAACATCTTGTATCGTTAATGAGATTCTACAATTATTATGTTTTATTATAAATCCCATTTAATTTATTATAAACATTGTAATTTATGAATTTTTTACTAAAATCGGGATATTTACCATAATTTGTGAGTTTGGTTGTTTCCCGATATTTTGGCACAGATACATGCGCAATGATCACGGATTAAACTGAAGTCTTTGCAAGTAAGGGCGGCTTGCACCAGAATCGCTAAACGCGTTTAACTCTTAAATAGTATTTAGCGAGTTGTCAAGTCATACAAATACGTCAGATTTAAATCGATTTAGCTGTTAAACACGTTTAGTGATTCTGGTGCAAGACGCCCTAAATGTCATTGGCAGATGTACCGGTCTACCCTTTCTTGGTGTAAAGCCCTCTTACGCACTCTTTTATTTGTAATAAAAATGGCATAAAAATTATGTCTCTCAATCGGGTAAGGGATTTTCGATTACCATTTTGTAACCAATATATTAATATAACCATTAAAAATAAAAATAATATTTTTTCACAAAGAAAATTATGACTAATACAGTATTTACAATATTTATAATGTACAAAATACACATGAAGCAGTTGAGCTATCTACACACCGTTGCAAACGATTTATAGATAGCTCAACTGATCCAAATCAGTACCAATCGGAAGCGTGCCCAAGACACTGGCTGCATTGTCATTAAAATGTGTAAATTCCAGAACAATAACGTAAAACCTGATTAAAATGCACACGGAATGTAATAGTGACCAACCACGGTTATGTAACAGTACATTGTATGAACGACAAATAAGTATCTATTTTAATAAGTAAGGCCAATCGAAATGGTAATATTATCACGACAAACTGAACAGCTGGCTCAGTGCATATGAACGAGCCATGTTTCAGCAGCTTTACGCAGACACTATGTTCCGTATCACTAATGATTGCTTTAGTTTTAAGTAGGTAGTTTAATATGTCATTAAATTTTATCAAAATCAAAATATTTATAATTTTTATTGTTAAAGCAAGCAACGCGCACCTTCTCTCTTTGTCATGAACTTCACACTTGATAATTGTACTCTAGAAGTCCAAAATGTTTGGCCTTCGCCGGTAAACCTATGTAAGATTCAGTGTACCCACCTTTGTTGCTACCTATATTTTGTTTCTATACAGAGGCCTTAGCCAATGTACATTAGCTAGGAATCGATTCTATTTCTACAATCTTTATCGCTGCAACGATATCGAAGATAGATCGGGAGACCAATTGACATACAAGTAGAAAACTCCATATCTCCATCCTCTTCTATCAGTCTTTCGAAGGTCTTTCGCTACTTGATGTCCGCCGACACCACAGAACAATAAATAATATATTTATTATTGTGTGGCCGACACATTGCGTTGGCCAAATTGTTGGTAATTCTTCTTTAGTATAAATAAATGCTAATTTTGTAAGAAAAAGTTCTTGTAATATTCAATTTTATAAAAGTAGCCATCGTAATAGAGTCAGTGTAGCCAGTAATGTTGCATTTTTGCGAGCGCGCGGGGTCGGCCACACTCAACAAACGCCATGCCTGGCTTGGCGCGTATTTGTTTGCCTAATCAATCTCGTTTAATCTATGGTTTTCTTACATCCAATGTCAGTGTCTTTCGAACATAGAAAAAATTTCTAATAGGCAGGTACTACGTAATAAGAAGCGGAACTTCTACCAAGAAAACAAGAAAGTATGAAAAAGAAGTTTACCATGCTCGCCACCAATGGCCACCATAATAACAGAAATAATTTGCCAAAAGAATAGTAGCAATAGCACCTGATAATGACAGAAAATCTTGATTTTAAGTGGTGCTAGCCTAGAGAAAATGAAGTAGGTGTGTACTAGGTTAGGAATTTCGAATTTTTTATCGACATCGATAAACTTAGAACTAGGTTTTAAAAAAAATACATAATTATACTTACTGCAAAATATAAGATTTATTAGTGTAGGTGATTTGCACATCGTTTTCATTGTGAACACTAATCTTGACCTTTTTATAGAAGACGAAGCGCTCGTGGCGTAACTTGCCTAGTCAATCTTCACCGATTATTCGAGGGTGACAAAAAATCGGCGAGAGAGGGCACTCTATTCCCAATTATAATATTCCTCTATGATTCTATTTCTACAATCTTGATCGCTTCAACGATGTCGAAGTTAAATTGGTAGACAAAGTAACATACGAGAAATAAATACCTACTCGATCAATAACTTCGCTAATTCTGTCAGTCTTTCGCTAGAAATCACGTTTAGTCTATGGTTTTACTACATCCAATGTCATGTCAGTGTTATTCGAACCTAGCATATTCATCTTGTTTATTTATTTTATTTTTATGTAAGAAACGCATGTTTTATTGTGAAACATTTAAATAAAAATAGAAAAGTGGGCTACCTAGTAAATAAAGTACCCACAAAACCCTGAAAATATAAGGTGTGATTGGATGCAATGTGCAAACACCAGAAAAATGAAATAAATGAAGAAGAACTCTGGCTATGGAGAATAATATTCGATTTTTTGGATTCCACATTCCAGATCACATTCATAACATGCCACATTGCAGAGGTAAAATATTGTTTGTAGGTAGATACCTATGAGGAAGTGATTTTAGTTTCAATCCAAACAGTCAGTGTAAAGCGGCTTACCTGCCTACGAGCATAATATCAAGGGTTATTTATTTTCTTGTTACAGCGGTGTCCTTAGCCTCGATACACTGATGATATATTAGGTTTTATAACTTATCTAAATACGGTATGTGGAAGGTAGGTAATATTAACATCTTTATATTTTCAGATATCATCTACCTACATATCTACTGCTGCACTGAGCCTAAACCAAACATACAGTTATTCTACTTAGTATTCCTACTTGAAAGTTACAACCAACATTCTATGATATTGGACTTTTCATGGAATAATATTTTTGTGCTCTTTTTTCCTGTGTTAATTTAATTCTGAATAAAATATGTTTTTTCTTCAAGTACTTATGTACTTTTATTTTTAACTGCATGCAGGTTAGGTCATGTGTAGGTAGGTATTGCTCTCAATAAAATAAGTGGCGAACATCGCCCTTTACTGCAAAGTTTACTAGGTTTAGTGTAGTAGTAGGTTTGAAAAAACCTAGGATTATTTCGCAGTCACCTCGGCAGTAGTCAGCAGTCACCAAATCGATTGAAACGTCAAAATTTCACCAAAAATCGCCATTTTGTTTCGATATCTACAGGGTTTTGGTTTTCGCTGGCTTTTCTATCGTGCTGATAGAAAACGAAGTGAAGTCGCTTGTCAAAAGAGCCACTTGGCTACGCATTTGTATGGAGATAGTCGTTCGGTTGTTGTCGGTTCGTGCGAGGGAATCGACATGTATACCAATATTCGTTTCGTTGATCACAGACCACGTGATACATCTATGCCTTATGTCAATCCCATACATTTTTGTACTTTTGAAGTCGCCTGTCAAAATTATTATTTGTATGGAGGTAATCGTTCGCTACTGTCGATTCGTGCGATCGAATGGACATGTATTACATTTGGCTACCAATGTTCGTTTCGTTGACTACAGATCACGTGATATATCTATACCTTATGCCAATCCCATACATTTTTGGACTTTTCTACTGCCGACTTCGCTTGTCGAATGTTACCTTGGCTAAGGCCTCTGGTGTTTTGGTAAAATAAACTATTTAAGTACTATTTACAAGGAATAAAGATTTTAAAATTGAGAAACTGATATACGGATATTAGCAGGCATTCCACATAATATTTTTACTTCTACCGCTTTTTTAGATTATCCTTTTTAAAAAGAGAAAATAGACAGTCAACTAATTTTATACATTATCTTAATCCTACTAATATTATAAATGCGAAAGTTTAGATGTTTGGATGTTTGTGTTTCAATCACGTCTAAACTACTGAACCAACTTGGATGAAACTTGGCATATATATAGTTCGTAACGGATTGACACATAGGCTACTTTTTATCTCGAATAATTAACAGGATCTACAGGAACGAAAAGGATTAGCAGCGCCAACTGGCAAGAGGATTTCATTGTCATGTCATGTCACGTCAGTTTGACAAGGCGTAGTACTACCTCTTTGGTCTAACAACTAGCGTTTGACATTCCAGTAGGTAGGTACGAGTTCGGTGTAATGAGGTGTAATGTCAAGTTTCTCAAAGTATCCGCTCGGTACACACACAGATAATATAATGTACACGGAAACTGTAGACGCGTACGAAGTCGCGGGTAACTGCTAATAGCTAATAATTAATACATACTTTTTTTATTATGTAAATCAAATTATTTATTAAGAAAGTTGCGCTTTTGTAATCAGCCATGTTACAGTGTACCAGCTACCTTCGTAGTTCTTGTACGAGTACCTACCTGTTACGGTCTCTTTAAGATATTTCAGATATGCTTCGACCACGAGGGAACGTTATCGTAAATCCTGTTTGCATAACTTTAGTTAACTTTTACATCTAATAAAAATATTTACAAGGGCAATAGATAATTAATAAACAGGCTATTGCATCTAAGCTCGATGATTAACCAGCATGGACCACGTTTTAGCCATGCCCGATGAACATGACGCTGTGGTGTCTCGGACATTTTTTAAAGATGGAGTAGGTACTTAGGCTTGCCTAGCACTTGTACCATCGTTTCAGCCTAGTCGGCCTTATTCATAAGAAATACAAGTGTAATAGGTAGGGCCAATGAACAGTTTATCATTTTTAATAGCACTGATTACTATTTATAACCATATGGGGAATAAAACTAGTCTATAAAATAGGTATCGAACCTACGTTATATACCTACCAGTGTGCAAACATCCTATTCTAAATCAAGTAGGTTAATATTAAAAAAAAAACGAATTAATAAAATTTTGATCAATTCGAAATTGTATGCCAACTCAACGAAATATTAAAAAAAAGTTGACGAAACTTCAAATAAATTCACGACAAACTTTTGATTATTAGGCAACTTGAATGTAGCGAATACATAATTCATTATCTTGAAACGCAGATTGAGAAGTAAGACATTAAAAAAAAATTACTCAATATCTCATTCAAAATGCATTGTGAAAGTCAAAAATATGTCACTTAGTTGCGTGAAATTGAATAAAATTAACAAAACATAGTATTACGTAGGTTTAGTCAATGAGCTTATATTTAGCAACCGATAGATTTTCAATTGCATACTACTTGTATCTAGGTTGAGCGCGCTACATTTAACTGAAATGACTCAAGGGACAGTGGTTAGTATGTGGCAACCCTGGTACAATCATATTGATCTATTTCTATAATTGATTTATAGTACTAAGTTTTTTTTATACAAGTAAATAAATAAATAAATAAATATTCATGGACATTTCACACAACGCCCTCTTGTCCCAAACTAAGCAAAGCTTGTAATATGGGAACTAGATGCTGATAGAATACTTATATACTTTTTTTTTTGTAAATACATACTTATAATACATAGTAACACCCAGACAACAATGAACAGACAAAATGATGGAACAAGCCGATGTTAAGTGATAACCACTGCCTATAACGATGCATTGTCTCGCTCAGCACGTCCACTAAGGATATACCCTGTAATTGTACTGCGCCCATCATTTTGAGATATAAAGGTGAAGTCTCATGTGTCTTTAATTGCACCGGCACGCATACCCTTCAAACCGGAACAGCAATGCGAGCATCCATGTTAGTTCACAAATGGTGCAAAATGCCTACATTTTGACAGAACGAGTTGACAAAATATCTCGAATGCGCAGCCCACAGACTCAATACTCAAAGCCATGTCTCAACGTCGTCAGTATACAAGCGTAGCGTTCTTCACAATAGCCACCCAGTGAGTGGACAATGACAGTTTTTTTTTGCAACTTCCCAACTGTTTTAAATACCAATACCTACCTCGGATGGAAGTAACATAAGAGTATCTTCACCGCCAGTTGTCATAAAACGTTCTGTCTGATTTTGATTTCTTATGATGTGGTCACCGTCTTTTGACGGCCGTTTCGTTTTTTTTAAATATTCAAATATCGTTTGGTCATAAATAACCGACCATTGGAGTTGTAGGATAACGTGAAACTCAACCACGGGTAGGAATTCTATCCTTTCATTTTAATAATTTAATTTGACAGCATTAAAAATGCTATCATGCTTTTCTTTTAAACTGAAACAACAAGGACGGCTATAACTTTAGCGCTATTAAAACCAAATACAACAGAATATCATGAGGACAGGTGTTTTTCTTTGAAGGCTCGAAACGCCACCAACAAAGTTGATACTTCAAAGTGTGACGCGATTGCAACTACTATTTACGACGGGAAACAGTGACTACTGACCAGCTTGGTACATTTTTACGGTCGTCATTTCACGTTCATTGTTCTACGAAATCAAGGGCTAAGTGCACACGCATTAAAATATCTTCCGTAAGAACATGAACGAGCATTATGCTTTAGCGGCCGTCCGGTGTATTGTTTCAATATGACAGAGTCGGATTCAGGAGAACCAACTTGGATGAAAGGGAAGAGTTAGTACATAAACCCCCTAATTTAAGTTCATTTACGTAGGTACTTTGTTTTTGATTACACAGATTTTTAAATAGGTGGTGTTTATGACATATTTTATAAATGTCATTTCAGAGTCCGTAGGTCAATTCATGTATTTAGGGCCAACGCACATCTATCGACAAAACTGTTTTGTCGCGTACTTAGTGACGTGAAAATAAATTTTCTGTTATAACGAAAACAGCATATGATGAATGCTTCCTCGTCATATGCTGTTTTCGTTGTAACGAAACTCACATCAATTGACACGACAGTCCTTTCTTACGTTTTTTTATTAATAGGTTCGCAAACCAGCCGTTAAAACAATTTAATTAATTAATTAAATTGGCCGAGCGGCCTTCAAAAGCAAACATGCATGCATAAAATTATGTTTACCTATCTATTATAGCATTGTTATGTACCTACTTATTAAACATTGCTTTATACGCATATACCTAGAGAATGAACTGTGCTTTTTTAATAAATAAGAATATAAAGTAATTATGTAGTGTACTTAATAATATTATTAAGTACTTAGGATGATTCTCATTAAATAAGCAAGTAACGAAAACAGCAAATAAAAAGAATCATATCGTAACTAAAAAAGTTTTACTGAGAAGTTTCACATCACTAACTGTTCGACAAGACGTTTTGTCTTTGGTTTGCGTTCTCCCTAAGGGCCAACGCACATCTATCGACAAAACTGTTTTGTCGCGTACTTAGTGACGTGAAAATAAATTTTCTGTTATAACGAAAACAGCATATGATGAATGCTTCCTCGTCATATGCTGTTTTCGTTGTAACGAAACTCACATCAATTGACACGACAGTCTTTTCTTACGTTTTTTTATTAATAGGTTCGCAAACCAGCCGTTAAAACAATTTAATTAATTAATTAAATTGGCCGAGCGGCCTTCAAAAGCAAACATGCATGCATAAAATTATGTTTACCTATCTACACGCGAGAGCAATGATTCCGGGTCACTTAAAGAATGTTAAAAATCTCGGAAACTAAAAATGATAGGTTAATGCAATAAATTGTATTTAATAGACAATGTAATACTCCTTAAATGAAGGTATTAAAACTTCTTAGTTATTGTAAAGTTATATCTTAAAAAAATCAAATTTGAAAAAGGGCCACTTTCGAAGATGGAACTACGAAATTACAGCATTTGGTTTTGCTTTTGTTTGTAATCTGTCATTTATGTGGGTATATAAACCATGTTGATAGTGCTCTATATTCATTATTCAAGCTGAAATTATGTCGCTTACGCCTGAAGAATGCACCAGAATACTTACAATGCTGGAAACCGGCCGGAGTCAGCGCGATACAGCCAGGACTGTCGGTGTGTCGCTGTCAACAGTACAAAGAGTTCTCCGACGTTACGAAGAAACTGGTTCTAACCTACGCAGACCAGGAACGGGCAGAACCAGGTGTACCACAGCACGAGAAGACCGATACTTGGTGAACACCATGCTTCGAAATCGCTTTCTCACAGGAACTGAACTCACAAATCAGTTTCGACGCCTCGGAGGAAGTAACCCAAGTGCATGGACAGTAAGACGTCGGCTTGCTGAATCTAACTTAAAACCCCTTAGACCTGCAAACGGCCCTAAACTGGAGCGTGGGCATCGTATTTCAAGACTAAGATATGCCCAGAGCCACGTAAATTGGAGTATTGAAGATTGGTCAAAAGTTATGTTCTCCGACGAATCAAAATTTATGCTCTACAAGCACGATGGAAGACACAGAGTGTATCGAAGACCAGGGGAAAGATTCAAGCAAGCATGCATCGAAGAAAAAGTAGCCTACGGTGGTGGGTCTGTACTTGTGTGGGCCGGAATTTCTTCTGAAAGTCGCACAGAGCTGGTGATCATAGAAAACGGCTCTTTAACTAGCGTAAGATATGTGGAAGAAATCCTCAATGATCATGTTGGTCCATTTATGGTCAATTTAGGTGAGGATGCTATATTTATGCATGACAATGCCCGACCTCATACAGGTAGGATTGTGAATGACTACCTTCAAGAGATGAACATTACTCGTATGGAGTGGCCAGCGCGCAGCCCGGATATCAACCCGATCGAGCATGCTTGGGACGAGCTAGGCAGATGCGTAAAACAACGAAACCCTCCCCCAATCACGCTTCGTGAGCTCAAAATTGCTCTCACAGAGGAATGGGAGAATATTCCCCAAAATCGTATAAGGAACTTGGTGTACAGCATGCCAAACCGCGTAAACGCAGTAATGGAAGCACGAGGAGGCAATACGAAGTATTAAAATTCAAGTCAAATCGTAATAAAGTTCAAAAATTTCATGTTTCCTATTTTTGTTTTAAGGAGAGATCAGCAGTTTTTTTCTTTATGTAATTTTGTGTTAATAAAATGTATGGTGACTCATATTTTTTTACTTTCATTTAAGGAGTATTACATTGTCTATTAAATACAATTTATTGCATTAACCTATCATTTTTAGTTTCCGAGATTTTTAACATTCTTTAAGTGACCCGGAATCATTGCTCTCGAGTGTATTATAGCATTGTTTAGTACCTACCTATTAAACATTGCTTTATACGCATATACCTAGAGAATGAACTGTGCTTTTTTAATAAATAAGAATATAAAGTAATTATGTAGTGTACTTAATAATATTATTAAGTACTTAGGATGATTCTCATTAAATAAGCAAGTAACGAAAACAGCAAATAAAAAGAAGCATATCGTAACTAAAAAAGTTTTACTGAGAAGTTTCACATCACTAACTGTTCGACAAGACGTTTTGTCTTTGGTTTGCGTTCTCCCTTAACAGACAAATTATTTAAAAGTTGAACGAATGTGACAAACGACATCATATATAGTTCACGAAAAAAAACAATATTTGACCTAATAATATCAAAGCAAAAGCGCAAAGAATGGACGCACACGTTTCAAATACTTTCAACGTGAAACTGAAAGTCTTTTGTCAACCCCCGACGCAAACACGACGGGGTGTTATAAGTTTGACGTTTCTCTGTGTGTGTGTGTCTGAGGCAACGTAGCTCCTGAACGGATGAACCGATTTGGATTTTGTTTTTTTTTGTTTGAAAGGTGAATTAGTCGGGAGTGTTCTTAGCTATGTTTGATGAAAATCGGTCTAAGATTCGGGGGTTTTTTAAATCTTTCATTTAATTACTTGTTTTAATTTTCTAATAAATAAATAAATATTCATGGACTATACACACAACGCCCTCTAGTCCCAAACTAAGCAAAGCTTGTGAATAGGTTTTGACATTCTACCTTGGCCTGACCCCAGCCCAGGATGCTCTGACTATGACTCTGTTTGGAGTCATCCGACTCCGCCAATGGCTTGGAATCGCTTCTCAAACTCACACGCAACTTTCTCGCAGCTTTACGTAACAGTTGCTACACTTTTTTTTTGTTGATCCGCTTTATATCGGCCTTGATACGCTTCGAGACGAAAACGAGAAATCATATTTGACGAAACTCGGAGATATAACATTATCTCCCATTTAGTTTCGGTTTTGTAATTTAATGCTAAGTTTTCGGGTGCTGCGGCGCCCCGGCCGGTGCAACCGATGCGTTGCAATCGTAACCTCGAAGCGGTTACGCTGATTCATTGTCAAATAAAAAGCAGAAAAAACCAGATCGAAGAGTTTGATGATTGCTTTTTGGGGGCTGTACCTACTTTCAATGTTTCTAGTTATTAATTTTTGTTTTGTCTGAACTGAGAGGCGATTCTCTAATAAAATATGATAACGTTTTTTTGGATTACCTATCTTTAAAGTCAGGGTGACTCTTATGAGAATCCCAATCCAACGTTTATAATACCAAGTAATAAGAGAATTGCCTTTCTGGTTTTCAGGTTGTCGATGTTTTATTGCTTCGATTAGACTGCATCATTCAATTAGTTCAATACAACCTAGATAGATTTTAATTGGACTGTAAGTGACGTAATTGCGAATTTGCACCAACTGTGGACCTTTTTCTTAACTTGCATCTCTCATTTTCTTTTTATATGACTGTCTTTTGGTTACAATCTCACCTTATATGGTATATGACGATGGAGCAAGATAGTCTAATACACCTATTCACTCTTGCCTTGAAAAGACCCAGGTTGTGGTTTAGGAAATAGATACAAGGCGGCAGCGAGTTCTAAAGTACACACTATATTATTTAAAACGATGCTCTTTCTCCATGGCTAGAGTTTTCAAACACACATTAGGTTTTAATAAACGCGGAAATCTACATGTCATGGTTTGCGTAATGTGAGGCTAATTGAAAAGAAAATGGAACATACATCTATTTCACAACCAAGTGTAGTTGTGGGAGGTAATTGTGTGTGATTTAAATAACTATGGCGGTAGTGATAAATTTCTTCTCGGACGTAATGGTGAATTCGCCAAATTGCTGTTACTTCGAGCTGGTAAGAGCTGAGTTGTAGAATAAAGCGAGCAGGTATTTTTCCTCATTTTAAAAGTCTTGTGCTGTGTAATTGATTTTTCCGGATAACACAATGATTCAATACAATTAGGTTTATCTTTTGAAAGTACTATAGAAGCCGTTTGAAAAAATCATCATCGATATGATTTCAGAAGAAAAAACACACATGTAAAATTGATCATAAAATATGGACAGTATTTTTATAGTCAAATATTTATAGATGACAAAATAACTAGGTAATTAAAAAATGAGTCTAGAATATATCTTGTTCGATTGTTTCTTGGTAAAAACGTATTGGGAAATAGTATAAATGTTAACCCGGCGATGTGTATAATGTGGGCATTCTATAGAATGCTAAAAATATTATAAGTCGGTTTGGCGCAAAACAAAAAAATGGGGTTTTTTTTTGCGTAAACTTCAGTGAAACCTTTATAAAACAGTAAATAGGTCGCGTTGTTTTTTTCACTTGCTCTTGATGTCAAGGTTGCATTTACGTAAAAATAATGCGTTGTGAAGGATTCGTGGCTGAACGTTCATATTAATACGACCCGCAGAGAGAAGTGGAGCAAGATATTGCGCCTTTGGGTGTATTAGGCGCAATAACATTACCTATTACCACCCTATTACAGAAAAGGGTCATTGGTAACTTTGTCACTTTGTCCTAAGTAAAATAAATATTTTTTTTATTTTTTTTTATTTTTTGTTTCTTTTTGTTTCTTTTCTGCTTTACTGTTGTCTGTATTATTGTTGCGAATGCTGTGCATGCCTGTAATTGGCACACATTCTATAATATAATTATTGTTTATAGGATATTTTCGAAAGTGTATTATGTGTGCTGTTGGCGATGCCTTATAATAAATAAATAAATAAATAATATTAAATACACACACGAACACACATTTAAATAGTTGATTCTATTTGGGTTTCCTGGTGTGAAACTGAGCTATACGGAACGAAAGGGGTTGACGCTGTAAACGAACCCATCAGGGGATTATCAGGCAAAAAATACAGAAATCCCTTTCATAGGAGGGGATTTATGGTTTAGGCCATAAAAAATACCACGGTACCACTACATCTAGACCAGGAAGAAAGCTTTGACCAGTCTTATAAACTTGGTGAAAAACTTGACATCAAGAGTCATCGTAATAGGGATGTTCTATCATCATCATTTCAGCCATATGACCTCAACTGCTGAAATTAGGTTTCCTCACCGATTTTATGAGCAAGGACGTCGTTTCATGGGGAGCAGTCGTACGCTGCACTTTCCATTGCGTGGTCTCTATTCAAGAATCTTTTTGCCCGAACTTTTCTTTCAATAATATTTCTTCTATATTTTAGATGTAATAAACCAATGTACTCGCATAATAAAAATAACAATCACAAACATTTTAAAAAATTTTAAAATTTATGAGTCGAGCGGTATCGAACCCTACGGCGGACCAAAGCAATACAAAAATTAGAGAAATTAAGTATTATAATTAATAATGTTCTATAGCTCGGTTACACTACTCTAGTTTGTAACTAACTAAACCAATCGTAGGTAGGTTGGCTTATTTAACTGAATTACAATTTAAACCGACAATTTTGCAAATTAGATTTATGTGGTGGCATTTCCATCTTGTTTTGAATTCAAATTATTTATATCAGCTGCCTTGTTATCTTTCAGTCTCTTATAGGATTGAATGGTTGGTACTATAGCTAAAATCAATGCACCATATGATTATTCTGTGACTTTAGTTCATACTAAAGTCAATGCATAAATATTATTCTGCATGATTTTGGATTATACTGGAGAAATAGGTACTTACCTAATACACCTGCGAATTTGTTTGCTCTGTTTTTTCCCCCAGTTTGACAAAAAGGATTAAATAAATAAATAAATAAATATTCAGGGACATTTCACACAACGCCCTCTAGTCCCAAACTAAGCAAAGCTTGTGATATGGGAACTAGATGGCTGATAGAATACTTATATACTTCTTTTTTTTACCTACCTATAACACATGTATTATTAAATGATTACCCACACATGTATTCAAAGACATGCAAAGACTTCAGTTTAACACGCGTGTTTGCACTCATGCAACTGTGTCGAAATATCGGGAAGCAATAGAACTCACAAGCCACGGTTGTTGTTGGTAAAAATGACGCAAAAACGACGGGGTCTTATAAGTTCGACGTGTCTGTGTGTATGTCTGTCTGAGGCAACGTAGCTCCCGAACGGATGTAGGTACCGATATTGATTTTGTTATTTTTTTTTTGAAAGATGGATAAGTCGGGAGTGTTCTTAGCTATGTTTGATGAAAATCGGTCCAAGATGGCCAATAGTTTCATAAATTATTTGGTGAATTCATGTCTTCCTTCTAAAGTTCTAGACGTATGACTATGAGTTCAAACAATTTCAAACAAAACCAACCGACAACGCACAAAAAATATTTTTTTCCAGTGGACACAAGCGACTACTAGAAAGTAACCGCTGTGCAAGGCTGACTAGCTGGAGGTTAACCGGATGTTTAAACATTAATGGGCATATTTTATAATTAAATACAATCAATTTGGGGTGTCCGAAATACCGCCAGGAGAAAACCTTAACGATTAGAACTCTAGATACTTGTATTACTTACCAGCTTCCACCCGCGACTTCGTCCGCGTCCCGTTTGATCCTGTTGATTTTCCGGGATAAAAGAAGCCTGTGTGTTAATCCTGGCTACGAACTATATGTATTCCAAGTTTCATCCAAATCGGACCAGTAGTTTTTGCGTGAAAGAGTAACAAACATCCATACATACAACTTTGGCGTTTATCAAACTAGAAAATCACACAAAAATGAGCTAAAAACTAATATCTTTTATTGCTTTATTAGGCTTTACTTTTATGAAACTGATGGTATTAAAATCATCATAAGTAATAGGGAATAAAAAAGCTGCAAAAACTGCTCTACATTTAGACAAAATATTAAAAAAATTTGGTCATTGCAAAATATATTAAATCTGATTCACATCCTCGAAAAAAAAATTACAAAAAATGAAACATTAATGCATAATAAATATTATTAAGTCCTTCATAATTCTAATTATTTCCTTTAGTTTAAAAGATTAAAGTTCTGTTGCAAGATATCCGGCTTGGTTAAAGTTGATACAATTAAGTAAGTACCTAGACCTAACCGACGTATATATGATACATAATTAATACAACCATGTGAACAAACCTACAAGTACAGTCGCCATCAGATATTGATAAATACAGAATTTCAAAATTGTTTATTATTGGCTCTAGTCATAATTTTTTTTTATATTCTAACAGATTGAGTAATTAGTCGAAAAAAGGATATAAACAAAGTTTTCAGTCATAAAACACCTGAAGTCTCATTATCATTTACTAGTAACTTTGACTGTACACTCATCGACAAAAGTAGATTAACAATATCAGTTTTTCAATGCACGGTAATGACTTTGTTCTCGTATAGGTCAAGGTCAACAAAGGTAAAAGCTATTTTAACTATACCTACTTGAAAGACCACTTATGAAGGCAGGTACTTAGAGAACAAAGGTCTATTAATTAACGTCTATAAAAATAAACTAACGGCTTTGGATTTTATGCATTTATGCTAAGAAAGGTCTAATTAGTTTTACGCTGAAATTCATAACCAACAGCCGCTTTAAGAAATAAATTAGAATTAAAAAACCATCCTAGGGTGTGACAAATTCATCAAATAGAATTGTAATACGCAAAACTAGCCAACAAATTCAAATTCAAATTCTTTAAATTCAAATTCTTTATTTAACAGAAGCTTGGAGCTTGACGCTAAATGCCTCCAAGATTATTTTTGTTTATTATACGATTTTGGGTATTCTTCAACTTTTTTAAATACGCTAGCAGTTTACGCAGTCGACTGTCTACAAACATATTATACCAATTTGATTGGTTCATGTAGGTTGAAGGTATGCTTCACACTTGCATATTGATGTCGTGTACTACATGTGGCATATTAGCCATGAGGGCCACGATCTATCAAGGCGTGACGTAGTAATTACTTGACGAGAAGGGCGTGGTCAGACATACCATTGAGCTGTGGACTTGCATTCGTTTAGTGTTAGTGTTCACAGTTCAAACTTTATCATTACGCATAATTTTGATAAAATATTAAGTAGCGATTTAGAGATATAGTAGTGATTATTAAAACAGTTTTGCATCTTAAAGAAATAATTTATTTAATAATATAATCAATAATTAGAATATTATAGAAATAAACTTTAATTAACAGTGATCTTGGGTGGGTAATTTTGCTTTATGACAGAACAGTTCACAAAAATCAATATGTTACTATTTCATTTATTTTTAGTTGTCTACTGTTTAAATCATCGATAGCTTAAAATGTAGTTATTACGACATGCATCTTGATAATAACAATAATTTTGTTATGCAGGCCTTGGTAAAGTGACAGTTCTTTTAAGAGCCCTAGGACAAATGTATTTCTCACAACGAATAGGAAACATTATTAAAACTGTTAATAATTTCACAATTTAATAAATAAATGCCCATAATGAATCACATAACCGGAGGTTTATGACAGCGTGTGCGCGCATGAATACGATTGTTATAGTAACTACTATTTATTCTTTGATTCATTCATAGTAGCTATTGCTCAACTGTGGCAAGGTCTTGTCATCAAGTAACTAGTAGTTATTCTGTGTTTCATTCATAGCAACTATTGCTCAACTGTGGCAAGGCCCACACTTGTCAACGTCACGTCCTGTGCCGTTATCAAAAATTGCAAGCGTGCGGTATTTGACGTTCGAGATTGTTGTATGTAGGTATGTAATTGGTCTTGATTGCTGTCGATACTGTTGTTGCATTTTTCTAAACTAATCTAATTTGACAGCGCTAGAATTGTAGCTGTCTTTGTAGTTTCAGTTTATGAGAAAGGGACGGCAACATTTTTAGTGCTGTCAAATTAGTTTAGTTTAGAAAGATGCACCAACAGAATCGACATCATTGTCACATTTTTTACAAGTGTTTAAATTATAGAACCTTTTCAAATTAAAAGCACAAAGAGTAATAAAATTTTCAGTGTATTTTCATTTGTTTTTTAATGTCCATACTAACGTATAGAGAAGACATTATCAGAATCGACAGGTGTTTAGATCGGCCCCCTACCACGACTGACTTCCTAGGTAGTTTAAGACCCCCAAAACAACCCCCATATTAAAATATAAAAGACCACTTTATATTATTTACATAATATTATGTTGGTAAATTTTGACAGGAGCGCGTTGATATCTTTCACACTAGAAATTAAGAATAAGAATAAGAATAAGAATCATTTATTGTAAAACTGTGTAGAAGAGATCTTATGGTAGAAAACAGTTTCAACAGCCTACCCTTTTAGGGCGTACAATATTTTATTATACCTATTATCAATAGGTACCTAGGTATTGTAGTGAGGTAATTACAGTTAGGTACCATAACTAATAACAATAACAACTAATAATAAAAATCCGTGAAAATAAGTTTTTGTTTCATTTTTGACTGAGAGACGTGATTCTTTATAAAGTCACTAACCAAAGTGAAACTGATATCGGTCAACATCGACTTGCCCACCAATTACTGAACTCATTTGACACCACTAATTATCAGTAATCAATATTCATACAAGAAATTATAAAAACTGGTAAATTGTGTGTTTTGTGTCAGATAATGCAAGCCGCAGCGCAATTAGTGCCAACAAAAATCACTACAGTATCAATACTCAGCCTTCGGAATCAACAGCGTAAAATTATTGACCATAAAAAAGTGTGTAACACTTTAAACAGAAGTGGGAGGGTCAATAATGTTTTTTCAAATTGAAATGTTAAGTATTATGACAAAGGGAGGTTTCGATTTATCAACATTCATGGAGTTTTTACCTTTTTAACAGTTCTTCCTTTAATCCCGAACATCACGGTAAAACATTCATGGTTTTTTTTTCATTACTAATTTTGTCTCATTTTTAGACACCCCCCCCCACTCCCTCCTTCCTTTCCCTCCACTTGTCACGCGTAAAATTCGGTCAATTTTTGTAAAAGACATCTAGGTCATCCCTCTAACTTAGTACTTAGTTTATATAAATCGGAGCACCTTCTAAGATCAGTGTCAACCCAGTGATGACCCGAACGAACCACGTCGTCGGTTACAACACTCAAGAATGTAGGTAAACTCGTGCGCATGACATTACCCTGCGTTTGTGATATGGACCGTGACTTAGGGTTGTCGAAATTACCCAAGATTGACAAATAGTGGGAGATAGTGTTAGGATTTAATTTTTTGCTCAATGAATGCAACAAAAATCTAATATGTAATTAAAATCGTAAGAAAACTTTGAACCAGACTTTTGTGAAAAATGTAAAAAGTAGCATGAATCCTGGCGTTACACTAAATCATATTCAATTGGTATCAGTGAAAAAGCTACGATATTGAAATTTAATGATTAATGAAGGAAATGGTAGTTTACATTTTAGAAGAGTAAACAAGATATAAACTTAAAATCAGGTGGGCCATCAGCTTGTATAAAATCCACCATTTAGATGTACCTCTAAAAAAGATGAGATTTTATCGACACAGGGTAAATGAGACAGCCCTAGTCACCATGCTCTATTGCTCATAAGCTTCCCACGGAATGACAAAACGCATTTACTCTCTTTATTTGCACATTACACTCGTGTATTGTTTGTTAATATAAATGTTGATGATATCAGAATCGAAACAAACAGTACTCCCGGACGTCTGACGCTCATCATTGTATTCAAATGACCTCACAGTCGGTATTAGTTCTGCCTTCTGCGCTGTGGGGGTTCGATTTCCATGGAAATCAAATATTTTTGTTTTTTTAACCGATTTCATAAAAGGAGGATGTTCTCAATTCGGTTGTATTTTTTGTAATGTATGTTTTTCTGAACCGATTTCAAATTCTATTTTTATCTGAAAGGATGTACTTCCAGGTTTGTCCCATTCAATTTTCATTAAAATCGGTTCAGTAGTTTGGCTTATAAATAGAAATAACTGGAAAAAAATATGCCATCCACGTGCACGAAATTTCGCGTATTTTGCTTTTCTGTGACTTTTAGTGGTGTTTACGGTCACTAGAACATTTCCAATGAACTGCCATAATCATCATCATCGGCTTCATCATCATGACGAAGCCGGTAGTCGAATTGAAGTCGGTTTTCCTAGTTTTTTAAACTTATTGGTGTTAAACATGAAAATAAGACTGGTTACATAAATACAAAACAAACACAAAAATTTAAATTTTCCGATACTTATTAAGGCCTCTTATTGATAAGTGCTTATAAAATACTTAATTGCGTTACAGTTGGGTGTAGTTTGCACGTAATTGGTGCATTGCGTAATTTCCGACAAGGTAAAAATATATCGCGGCTTAAAATTATATGTATCTAAAGGGTTTTACTTACTTTCGTACCTACTTACTTACTTTTTGTTCATTTCATAAAAAAGAGATTATAGAAGATCTAGTAGCTTTTTTAGCTAGAGTTATAGTAGAAGCTCATGAAGATAGTTGTTTTTTTTTGTTTGTCTTTAAAGATGCGTATGACAGAGACCATAAATGAACAGATTGGCTATCCTATCCTATCCTACTAATCCTACTAATATTATAAATGCGAAAGTTTAGATGTTTGGATGTTTAGATGTTTCGATGTTTAGATGTTTAGATGTTTCGATGTTTAGATGTTTGGATGTTTGTGTTTCAATCACGTCGAAACTACTGAACCAACTTGGATGAAACTTGGCATATAGTTCGTTACCTGGATTGACACATAGGCTACTTTTTATCCCGAATAATTAGCAGGATCTACAGGATAAAATGAACGAATAAGATTAGCAGCGCCAATTGGCAAGAGGATTTCATTGTCATGACATGTCATGTCATGTCACGTCAGTTTGACAGGGCGTAGTACTACCTCTTTGGTCTAACAACTAACGTTTGACATTCGAGTACGGGTTCGGTGTAATGTCAAGTTGCTCAAAGTATCCACTCGGTACACGCACAGATAATATAATGTACACGGAAACGGTACTCGCGTACGAAGTCGCGGCCAACTGCTAGTAGACTCGTAAATCTACGCACATGTTACACAGAAGCAATTTCTAATCAAGACAAAGATCGTGTCTAACATTCTGAATACCTACGAAAAAATTTAAACTCATAATCCACCTTGACACGTTAGAATAAAGTTTAAATTTAAAGCGACACTTTCTTCGTTTTCAAACGAAAGTTCTAACGGATCTAGATATCATGAGTTTTATACAAATGTTATGGTAAGTGGGCAAATTACTGAGATGGGTGGTGGATACAAAGTAACAGTAGCTGGGTATACAAAGATTGCACACACATGATGCAAGATCTAAGTAATTTAATTTGGATTTTGTAAAAAAATAAAAAAAATCGATTGAGGGATTATTAACGAGGGATTCTGGCGGCATAAAATAAGATCGGTCGTTCCAGAATTCTATGACGAAGCCTATAATATTAAGGACGTCCTGCGACTGAATTTTTAACCCCCGACGCAAAACGACGAGGTGTTATAAGTTTGACGTGTCTGTGTGGTTGTGTCTGTCTGAGGCAACGTAGCTAGTAATTTTGATTTTGTTTAAAAGGTGATTAGTCGGGAGTGTTCTTAGCTATGTTTGATGAGGTCAAAGATTCGGGGATTTTAAAATTTTTAATTTAATTACTTGTATAATAACGTTTTAAATAGGTAAGTACTGCCTATTCCATCTAAAATTACACTACGTCTCATTCATTGGGACATGCGTAAAAAGTGCCCCCAAACGCTATACAAATAATTTAGATGAGTTGCAAAAGCCTATAAGTTTGTAAGTAGATCGTCTTCTGTCTTTCCTGAGAAATAAAATCTGGGTCTTTTCAAGGCAAGAGTGAATAGGTGTCTTCTAAACTGTCCTGCTCCATCGTCGGCCTCATCGTCACTTACCATCAGGTGAGATTGTGGCTAAACGACATTCTATATCATATATAAAAAAAAAAGATTTCATTTATCTATAGCCACAGAAATAATATTACTTTGTAACGGAACAACTCATTAACAATATTGCTAAAGGAAGTGTAGGAGGTACCTAATTTGGAAATTGCGATTGATGTAGAGCCGTCTCCTTAGTTAAAATACCTGTTAATTATAAACTACTACCTGTTACCTGCGACTTCGTACCCGTATTTTTTTTTCAGACTTTTTACACCGGTTTTATACACCAAAACTCGTACTAGATCCTCCGAAGCAACTGACAGACATGACGTCGTACTTATGTCAAAGTGTTCGATTGGTGCTGCTAATCCCGTTCGTTCATTTTATCCTGTAATTATTCGGGATAAAAAGTAGCCTATGTAGGTTTTTTTTTATATAATATAGAATGTCCTTTGGCCACAATCTCACCTGATGGTAAGTGACGATGTGGCCGACGATGGAGCAGGACAGTCTAGAAGACACCTATTCACTCTTGCCTTGAAAAGATCCAGATTATATTTCTCAGGAAAGACAGAAGACGGCAACGCGTTCCATTCCTTGGCAGTTCGCATAATGAATGTAGATCCAAAACGTTTGGTGCGAACTACATAATATATTCCAAGTTTTATCTAAGTTGGTTCAGTAGTTTCGTCGTGATTGAAACACAAACATTTAAACTTTCTCATTTTTATTATTCAGTGGGATTTACCTAAGCGGATATTCAGTTTTGCATGTGCCAATAAATCAAGTAAAGATGATTTAGTATATAAACACGTTTATTTGATCTATTGTAGAGCAATCAATATTTATGAACAACTAATGATGTTCTATAAACTTACATATAAAAAGATTTGTGAACAATGAAATTAGTATGTTTGCTGTGCATTGCAGTTTAGCAATCTAGCCCTTTAAAGATTTTGATAATTAAGCAGTTAATTACAACTTATCTAAACATAATGATGACGTTGCTCTATTTCTTTTAACCTCAAATGTGAAAATCGCAACGAGTTTGCTGCTGTTTAATCGTACAAGTAATAAACTAAAAATAAAAATATGTATAGAATATTTATGATAGTCCCTAGATTTGTTCTAATCCAGAAACATGAGATAAAAATACATGCGGTTTCGAACCTTATTCCAGCGATCTAAGACCGTAGTTTGAAAGCGCTCGCGCTAAGGTGCTAATTCAAGTAACGCACCCTTAAGAAAGGGCATAAGACACGAACATTTTAAAAATAGAACAACCTAGCTAGGTACCAAGGCTCTATTTTTTTATCTAGATTTAAAAATAATCACTACTTTTGGTTATAGTTATTTGCGGAGTAGGTACAATTCGTAATATAAGTTGCTGTACCATTTAAGATTGTCCAAGTATGTTTTGAGAGCTTTTGACCTTAGCTTTGTATCTTTTGCAAGACATTTTTGTTGTTGTACTAATTTCAATTATATCACTGCTCATAACGTTTTAAAAACTCAATTTGTTTATCGAATTACATTTCTGACTGTACCTATATAAATACCTACCTAATTTGTAGCCACTTTACTAAAATGGAGCTAAAAAACCTAAAATGAGCCGAGACAAAGTACATTGCTCGTGGCTTAAAATTGACAAACCCAAAATCACTCAACAATCTAGTTTAGTTATAAAAACATTGGCCAATAATATCACGAACAGTCACGATGCATTGAGAAAGATTGGAATTACTGTAGGTAATTGTAGAAAGATCTTTGAAATGATCTAGTTCGATTGCTGTCATTTGATGTCATTTGTAGGTAATAGGGCAAGTATAGGTCTCGTTTGGGCACTAACAAGTTGATATTTGAAAACATTGATTTGAAACTTTGAAAACTTTGATGCCACAGACGAGGGGGTATAAAGGTGGCGAAGTTCTACTCGAACTTCGTCTAGTGTTCCACACCATTGACACGCAAAGAAGAAGAAGAAGAAGAAAACTTTGAAATGAATATTAGAATGTGAAATAAAATCATTTAATTGCGTTCTAAGCTCTTTATGTGGATACGGACCAATACTTCTTATATACCAAAGTATGATACTCAAGATGCTTCGAACGATATTCCACAACGGATCTTTGTCCCTCTGAACTGCACAACAGTACATGCGCAATCGTTTATGGTAGGTAGTCAATAAACATGTAGCTATAACTTCTATACCTAATAATGTTTACTAATCTAGAGTTTTTTGTTACTTCTTTTGTTAATATTTTTATTGTTTAGTCTTTTATCTTAGTTTTAATTTTTACCTCTGATCTCATTATTATACCTTTACTTTTAATTTTTATTTGTAAGTACTTTGTCCTACTTTTTACCTAGTCATAAATAGAATAACGAATTGGAACGCTCGCTCTGTAATGTTATTTTGTTTTATAATAATAAAGAATTGGTTTATACTAACTTTAGAGGTATAAACATCCGTTGGGAGTACTGTACTTAATACGCTACCGGTCAAAATCATAAACCTCTTTTTTGCTTTGTCGTAGTCGGGTAAAACGAGCACCAGTGGTCTAGTGGTAGTGACCCTGCCTTCCGATCCTACGGTCATGGGTTCAAATCCAATCATGCCCAATAGATTTTTTTGGTCGGAAAATTTATGCGCAATGCTAATGCATCTAAACTGTAAAGGAAAACGTAAAAAAACCCGCGGCTCCGCGAAAAATCAGCTCCGCACGTATTGTGTCTCTCCAGTGGATAAGGCCGACTAGGCTGAGAGGGGCTAAGCCATCTAAATCACGTCCCAGGCTGCAGTCTCTGGCGTCCCCGTTCATAGAGGCATGGGTCAACATTGGCTTCTGACGCTGTTCATCTATATTCGATGCAAAAAGTTTCTGTTCAATTTGAGTTTTTATCTACTTGTACTATAATATAATACCTATGCTGTTACTAAACATTGTTTATAGAGTGGAAAAGAAGGTAATTAATACAATGCAAAGGTTTACACGATAGTAATCGACAGTCCTTGAACTAATTGTATGGAAAATGAAAGCTTGGTTTGTTATCGATCGACTATTGATAATAAATTATTACGACTTAGTTTTGTTTGTTCCTATTTAGGTTGCGTATTGACAAAAGCTATTTCATATATTAGTCCATAAAAAGTATATTTATTTACAAAGAAAATTACGACTAACACAGTATTTACAATAACTCCGTATTAGTACCGATTTGGATCAATTGAGCTATCAATAAATCGTTTGCAACGGTTCGTAGATAGCTGAACTATTTCACGGGTATTTTGTATGTAATGTATTAGTCATAGTTTTCTTTGTCAATAATAAATATATCTCTGCCTACAATATTATTTTGATAATTAATATTGTGAATACCTACTGTATTAGTCGTACACATGTAAATACTTAATAATTTTTATCAATTACTTAATTCTTATATCATCGCACGTAACCATTAGTGAATTAAACTAACTCATTAAAATGTATCATCTGAATATGTTAATACACGTTCGATGGCTAGGCAGGTTATGAAATGGCCCCGTTTTATGTTCGCGAAAAAGCCTTTCACAAAATCTGCAAGAATCGGAAAGCTCATTGCAAATTATGTAATTTATTGAACCACTTTCGCATCTTAAAAAAAATCGATTCATACAATTATAACACACATTCCTAAGGTGAACTAGAATAGCTTCAAAACCATATACTTTTTAAATAATATGTAGCTATTTGCAAGTACCGGGTTTTCTATCACGCATGACAGCCAAAAGCGTTATTATATCGTCGTCGATTTCGATGATTTACACACTTTGTAAACCAAGTTTTGCAAATCAGCAGCTGAGACATTGTAGCAATGTTACCAATAGTTAATAAGTAGGCATTTATTTCTGGGTCTTTCGTGATATTTGGTTTACAAAACTGTTTTTATTGTAGTCATGTCACAGCAAAATGTGTACCAAAATTGATCGCATTGGTGCATCTGGTTAGAAAACTTGTTCGGATCAGCCCCCATATTCCAATCTTTTGCTGTCAAGTTATATTTCACTGCCCAGTATAATTTCTTCATCATTCTTTCTAGATCATTCTTTTTAGACACTAAACTTGACAGCAAAATATGCGCGAAAACAAATTAAATGACATCATAATGTCACTGTTTAGTCACAGAATAACCATGAGTTAGTATGAACTGACCATGATTTAAAACGTTGCAGTTCAACTTTGCAGTTCAACTAAGATTAGAATGCCCCTGCAGAATGATATTTTTTGCTGAACCTTTGCATTGTTAATCTCTAGACCGTCAAGCTGTAGGATTTTGCATAATTACGTTCAGTAAGTTAATATCTTCAAAAATGTTCAAATGTGCGAGCGGGAAGGTTGTTACATAATCCATCGCCCTAATGAAAATATACTGTTATATTACTTTATTGATTAAAAATGCCTATTAATTATAATTTAGACGTGTACCTTACCTACACAACGAAAGTAAAATGACCTGCTAGGTATAAAAAATTCTTAATTATGTAAATTGTTACCTACTCGTTTTACCTAGCAACTATTATGGGGACAAGGTTTTTAATTACTTTTAGTTTTTGTATTTTCATTCTATTTTTTTTTATTATAGGCCTTGCAAGCTGTTGTAATGAGATACATACATTTTGAATACAAACGTTTTTTAGGTTTTCTGAAGAAAATCTTCACACAGACACCTTACAACCCAAACTATTGGCCTCACTGGCCTAAACTATTAGCATAATGAGTTATTGAAGTCGAAAGAATTAGCGATTTTGGACCCTGAAAACGAAGCCGGGGGCTAATCACTTGCTTATTTAAGGCCATGTTCAAACTTATTTGACAATGCCTTAAAATTAGAGTGGATACTCTTGCGCAATCAAAAATTTTGCAAATATTGACTTGCTTAAAACGGCCTAGGTACTACTGGTTTTCGAAACAGAAGTGAATGTGGTATTATAATTACGCACCTTACGCACCAGATATTTTGACGTTGGTCTCACACAAGTGACACTGACATTTTATATTTTTTAAATTAGTTATATATTTTTTATACGATATTTTTTATTCGTTTGCAATATTATTTTTTTAAGCATTATTTTGTAATAGCATGTTCCTGTTGTTTCCTAGTCCAAGCAACACAGACTGCAGTATAATTTAACCCTATTATTGAACTAAGATTGGCGGCTACTGTTTCATAATGATTTAGGTATTTAGTCACGTAGTGAGAGCTGAATCGATATCTAAATGTTCGGGCACGTTTTATCTACAATTGTGAAACTACGCCTGTGGCTGTTTGGACCTGACCATTCCTAAAAGCTCCGAAAAACTTACCAATAACATAAAAAGGTTAAGAGCCTCTGGGACAGAAACTTGCAATTCGCCGAAAGTTTATGCGCCTCTGTTTTTATAATCTTGTAACTATTGTAAACTATTTTTTCTTTATATTTAATTAAACTATTTTGATTTGCCGTAGAGTCACGACGCAAAATCAATTATGCATACCTTTTATAATGACCAACTGACTACCAAGTAGGAAAATATTTGGTGCGCTTAAGAACACGCCCTCGCAAGTCCATTTAAGGGCACGATCGATAGGAAGAATAGTATCTGTAATTGTATTGTTTTCCGAATTACAATCGTGAATTGGCGGTAGGGGCTTAACATGACGAACGATTGTTGAAACAATTCAAGGTAAATAACGTTCCATTAAGTTTATGCGTACTTACCTAATAAGTTTTTTATTGAAAAGTCTATAAAGTCACTCGTTAGATTTCGAAACGAATTAGTGACTTACATATTAAATTACAATTGAAGAAAATGAAAAGTTCTTCAAAGTACTCAAGTCTTCGATGTTCAGTGAAATTTTGACTAGGTTTTTTAAACCATTGCCATCTCCTAAACCGCACTTGTGTTGCTGTTGAAGACTGTAAGTACTCATTTGTTTTCCATAATCTTTTACATTCCGTGGCATATCTTTTTACAATGGTTTAATGCCGTGTTTGGTATCTTTCAATCCAATTTGAAATTGCTTGTCAATCAAAGAAATAGACCAAAGTACAGTACATCTGAGCATGGTCATGTTTATTCGAAACTAGTAGTTACCCGCGACTTCTTACGCGAGTACCGTTTCCGTGTACATTATATTATTTGTGTATTATTATTATCTGTGCTTGTACCGAGCGTTTGAGAAACTTGACATTACACCGAACCCGTACTCGAATGCCAAACGCTAGTCGTTAGACCAAGGAGGTAGTACTACACCCTGTCAAACTGACGTGACATGACATGACATCATCCTCTTACCAATTGGCGCTGCTAATCCTGTTCGTTCATTTTATCCTGTAGATCCTGTTAATTATGCGGAATAAAAAGTAGCGTGTCAATCCAGATTACGAACTATACATTCAAGTTTCATCCAAGTTGGATCAGTAGTTTCGACGTGATTGAAACACAAACATCCAAACATCTTAACATTCGCATTTATAATATTAGTGGGATAATAATATACCAATCCCACACACACATCACAATCACATTCCACATAGATTTTCCGTGTCGTGGTCACTGAAGGTAAGTGCACGTACATTTGTAAAAAAAGTTTACAAGCTGGCACGACGACCACACGTTAAATGTCACGCAGTCACCTGAGCAAAATATATCGATGTCGGCGCGCCAATACTCTGTGAGAGCGTATTTAACCCTCCGACGATATCGTGTCTCTGTCCTGTCGGCCGTGTGAAAACGCCTATTGTCGGACGTTTATAGCAATTCACATTGGACACACCCAACTGTATTCGAGTTACAAGTGCATGAGTTAGAACCTAGACCCCGCAGTTAAATAAATAGGTGGCAGTGCTAGAAATAAACATACTTTTGCCTCATTATTCGCTATGCAGGTCGCGAAATAGCCCGTGGTATAAAGTTTATAGCTTAAATCGAGTCAGTATAGGAATGGTAACTTAAAATAATGTCAATACTAGTAAATTCACGTTTGAATTATATAGACTAGTTTTTAATCTGTTTTTTCTGGTTTTTTTTTACATAATGACTAAAAATGTTTACACTTGACATAAATATTCTTTTTTATCTCTACCATTTAGATCGATTTTTCGACGTTACATAAAAACATAATCTGGATGTTCATTTAATAAACAAAAAAAAACATTTTTTGCTATTTTATTTTGTTTTGACGGTTTACGCTACAAACCATAAAAGTCAGTGCTAAAACTGTCGCTCAATCAAAGTGTCTATGTATTTAAAGTAGGTAGTAGTTAATATAGTGACCGTTTCACAATTTAGTTTCATTAACAATATTTGTTAATGAGTTAACATTGAACGTCCCATAACAAGTCATGAAAATAATTGATTCATAGACAAGGTGCTATTACGGCAAAGTAAATAAAATTTCGAAAGCTAATGGTAAGCCTCAGCACGAATAAATGAGACAATCGTAAACGTATAACACTAGCATATCTGAGATACACTGCCCGGTGGCGCTACAATGTTCAGTAGTCGAACTGGTCTTCACGCGCAATATAACTCGAATACGTTTAACGCGGCGACTGTCAAATTTTTTCGTGCGTAGGTTCCCCCCGGATCTCGCCCACCCAAAAACGGACATTCTTTGGCCTCGCTTGGATTAATTTCAAATACCTATACATTAGACGCTTATAAAGTTATAATGCTCACTAACGAGATAAGATAATGGTTTTATAGTAAATGAATGTAATAATTAATGATATCGACAGAAAGCTAAGGGGAATGACGAAACGCTAACATAAAACGTATTCGATTTAAATTTTTTGATCACACAAACTAGTAATTTTTTTTTTATAATACACATCATCATGACAAGTTATTTTTGGTATAATTTTTTAGGATTATAAAACTTTTCGTGAAGCATGACGACGCATAAAATAAGGAATTTTATAATATTGTGGTTTACCACAACATTATAAAATATGCAGTGCAGTTTACTGCAAGTAATAGATCATTATTACTATATCAACTTAAATTTAAGATTATGGGCGTTTTTACACTACCACTTACGATACCAATACGATATCGTTTTAGAGTTAATTTAGAACTAGACGATTTCACACAGTGTCGTCACTGATTACGGTATTTTTGATCGCTAACATGTCGGTCGGTATTAAGGTCGTGGTACTACCAGTGTCTAAATAAAACGCTCCATAGCTTGCTAGTCAATGAGCCTGTCCCATTGACACTTCAGCGGCCATATTTCTTCGGTAGCAGTGCAAGGTCGGTCTCTACCACAGTAATAACGTCGCAACTGCATAAGGTTAATGAGCAAGAAATAAGTTTTTATTACAACCGATTTTACGGTTATGGACAGAAAATGTTCTATGTTATAAACTTGTAAGTTTTGTCGAAGATCAAGTGCGAACCACCTCGTTCATAGATTTTGCCCTTTCAAATGCACAATCACACATCGGTTGGTAAACAAGCATACCTGAAATATACCTACATCCCTGTAGGATTTCAACCCACGACTCTCCTCTGGACACAAGAATGAGAGCAAACTCTTCAACATAAACCACAAACAACCCATTAGTGGTATATTTTTGGTGATCTCGCTTGCAGAATATGGTTTGTGGCCATTTCGTACCTTCCTTTGTTTTATTGTTATATAATTTTCTATATTTTTTCTACGACTTCACCGTGTTTTCTTTCGGCAATTTAATAACGTCGTCAAAATTATGCAGAATGAAAAAGAAAAGTTACTCTTTGCGACTGGATTTTTTCTTTATTTTGGATGATGCTTTGTCCATACATAAGTATTTTATCAGATAACAAAACGCTTCAAGCTAGAATTCTAATATAATCCAGCCAAAGTAAACAAGCTAATGAAGTTAGACAAATAACACGAATTCAAAATAACAAAACAGGTAATTTGTCGTAGCCCAGGGCCGTATTTAGAATATCAGGGTAGGGCAAAATGAGGTAACTTACGCGTAACTCAAAGTAAAATGGTAAAAGACAGGTAAGGTAGCCGTAGAGCCCTGAGGGCTTAGTCAAGTAAACATTCTGCAATCACTATAGATTAGAAAATAATCTTATTTTAAAGTGCTACCTAAAATAAAGATTCTGTGATGTAGGTAGCACATAATATAATAAAAGAGCTTTTAGGATTCTAAGTAATCGTTTGTGGACAGACAATGTATAAACGGTAAGTATCCATAAAATATTTTAATGTTTTTAATTTTTTTACGATTGTTAAATGTTATTTTGGCTAGAATCTTTTTTTTTTTATATAATATAGAATGTCCTTTGGCCACAATCTCACCTGATGGTAAGTGACGATGAGGCCGACGATGGAGCAGCCTCCGTATGCCAATCTTTTGCTGTCAAGTTAAATTTCACTGCCCAGTGTAATTTCTTCAGGTCACGTGGTACAATTTTGTACCACGTGATCATTCTTTTTAGACACTTGACAGCAAAATATGCGCGAAAACACATCAAATGACGTCATAATGTCACTATTTAGTCACAGAATAACTATGAGTTAGTATGAACTGACCATGATTTAAAACTTGGCAGTTCAACTTTGCAGTTCAACTTTGATTGGCATACCCCTGCAGGATAGTCTAGAAGACACCTATTCACTCTTGAAAAGACCCAGATTATATTTCTCAGGGAAGACAGAAGACGGCAACGCGTTCCATTCTTTGGCAGTTCGCATAATGAATGTAGATCTTCCTAGTATCATCTCTCAAACGTACCTATCTCAAAAGTTGAGAAACATTAATATTTAATGAGACACGATAAGCAAACGATCAGAAAACTTCTTACCGATCAACCCATCTCAACGTTGAGAAGCAGTTAATGTCAAAAATGTCAAAACGAAACAAAGAAGAAGAGTTAAACGTCGTATAGCAGGTTGAGAGTGATTCAGTTGAGAGGTGGCTAAGTAATGATCAGAGATTTTTTTACAAATAATTCCAATGGTACTAATTCTAGTGTCTCATTTTCCTAACCTATTTCGACAGCATTCAAAATGTTAGCATCACCCGTCCCTTTCTCATAAACTGAAATAACAAAGACAGCAATATAACTTCAGTTTTTATAAATTAGGTTAGATAGTTTAGAAAAATAACCAACAAAATTCGACCATTGTTCTTGGTTGCATTCACTCCTCCCTGAATAAGTCCCTGTTCAGATCATAAATTGCAAAGCTGACAGGGACTTTAAGCCTACTTTAATGGTTTATACTAAACAATTATTTGAAATCATAATCTACTAAATGAAACTCTTTCTCCACGCTGCATGACGGACGTCATACTTTATGTAAATGAAGATCATTAGCAAGAGAAATCTATACTGTCTATTATGTTGATGTAACGAATGATGTCAGCTTACTCATAATATTAAAATAACGCCTACTTATTTATATTTCTAAGTATGTATTTACAAAACAACGTATATAAGTATCTATCAGCCATCTAGTTCCCATATTACAAGCTTTGTTTAGTTTGGGACTAGAAGGCGTTGTGTGTAAAGTCGATGAATATTTATTTATTTATAAAATCATTCGTGTTTTTTTTACAAAACTAAATAATAGAACAAGCCCATCTGATGTTAAGCGGTTACCTCTGCCTATAACGATTGCCTCACTGAGCATGCCCACTAAGGACGTGCCTGGTGATATATTGCACTGCGCCCATCACTCTGAGGCATAAAGGTTTTTAGTGGTAGTAATGTCTGTAGTTGAATCTACAGCTAAAACTTGGTCTTATAATAGGCTTCATGATTTTACATATAACTCGATTGTATTGATTCCATTTCCATTTCGTATAAAGTAAAATAAGCTCCATGAAACTCTTTTAAAATAAGATTGAAATTAGCTGTATGTAATTTTACGATCGCCAAGGTTAATCGCCGCTCTAGAGAAAAAAAGGCGCGGTTAGAGGGCAATTCTTATAATAAAATCCCAATGATATTTATATTGTACCAGATTTTATTAAGAGAATAACCCTTTGAACACTAAATTATGATCAATAAAAATAGTTGAGTGTTTTTATTAATTGTAGAAAACCGATTATAGTTTTAATTCAAGCGATTATTATAAACGCGGCATACCAGTTAAACATTATTAGCGGTATTAGCGCAACTGCCAATCGAGACAATTACTGCAAATACGGCAACTGGCAAGCAAATACCTAGTAAAGCTAACAAACCAAAGTACAGAGTGTTTCAAGCAATGTCGTTTGCATAAAGTAGAGCAGGATGATAGACCACAAGCCAGCAGGCTTACTCTTGAATCAAATAAAAACTCCAATAAGTACAATATAGCTCCTAACCACTTGGCTACATAGCTCATTATCATTAGCTACCCTAAGAGGCTACGCAGACAATGCATCATAGAACTAGACAGAACATGATCGCCAAGAAAAGGAGAAGTGCTCGCTGTCGCCCCCATCCTACAAACCCGACTGCTCACACCAAACCTGCTCATAGTCTAAAGACTGATCGCAGATGAAAACAGAAAAAAAAAGTACAATATAGATCACAATGCAATATCGATGATTTTTCGTACTCTTGAAAATGATAGCATTTCCACGCAGTACCTAACACAATACGCGACTGTCATTTAGCTGATAAAACAGCGTCACGAGTGCAAATTTTTATTAGATGTGACAATCCAATGTCAATGGTAGTTGGTTCATTCAACACGCGCACAATATCGACATATTTGGCGCTAGTATTGCACCGATCAATCGGAATCACCTTCAAAAAGTAGGCAATCCCGTAATAGATTGCAGTGTTTCTAAAACACGAGATATACTTTTCATTCATGCTTCTGTAGATCATGTACACTATCAATGACGATAGTAGGTACTTTAGGTGGCCTATTTTTTGACCCAATTCTTGTAAATAGTCTTTTACCCTGTAAAGCCTCTCTCCATTATGTAAGGTACTACTCGCACATCCCTGTTAAAGTGATTTATGAAAGTGTTTAGCGCTGTTGACTGACAAAATGTGAGAGGCGTGTCTTTCTAGCTATTATACTAATTAAAATAACACCTGTAATTATAATTAAGATGAAACCTAGATTTACAGAAACATTTTTGTATTAAAAATGTTTGCGTTTGGCGTGGAAATGGCTTCTGTGCAACTATGAGCACATGGGACATTTTTACGTCTCACAGTAATGGTTGTAATGCAATTGGCACGAGCACGTTCTCAAAGGACGTGACGTGAGGTAATGCAACCGACAGGTAGGTAACCCACCTGAAAAAAACATTCATTCTTTTAAAAACTATGCATTTTTCAACAAATAAGTAACAGCGAATTTCGCGAGTTTCATAAAATTACGAAGTAGTTTTTTGACCAATTAATTGGGTTCTTACTAAAATTTTAATTACATACTTAGCTAAATTAGTTATCAACACAGTTTACTACCTACATGACACTGTGTAGTTTTTGTCATAATTGCCTGCATTTATTTCAGACTACACTTTTGTAGTGTAATTTTATAAATGGCGAGGAGGTATAGTTGATCGAAGATGGCGAGCTTCACATCACAACTCAGTCGGCAATAGCTCTGCTTTCCGTGCTGTGGGTCGTGGGTTCGATCCCCGCTGAGAACAAACATTTGTGTGTAGCAAACTAGATGTTCGATAAATGTCTGGATGCTACTAATTGTAAGTATGTATTTACAAAAGAAAAGTATATAAGTAGGTATTCTATCAGCAATCTAGTTCTCATATAAGCTTAGCTTAGTTCGGGACTAGAGGGCGTTGTGGGAAATGTCTCTGAACATCTTTTTTTTTATTATTAATTATAAGACAGGTACGAGTACAATGATATAAAGATTTTAGTAATTTAAAGTTTAAAACTAGTTTTGGACATTTGGGTCAAAACTTCGCTCCGATCGGTAGTTTAAGTATTACTACACATTTTAAGAAATCTAGATTAAATTAACCAAAAAACCTACATTAAAATGACTAATGAATGAGGCTGCCACGTAATGCATTGCGCATACAACATTTATGTTTAAAACATGTTGAAAATAGACTAAAAAACTTTAACTGAATCATTTTATCTACAAAAAATATTAGATCTTCTATAAGTACTATTAAAAAATAGTAAAAAATCCAAAAACTAAAATTAAAGATCAAAATTCTTTGCTAATTTTGTCTCTGACCTAACGCACCCAACGTTCGTGACTTTGTTTTACCTCACTGACCCAAAATCGACATTCTTGGTTGGCATTTGTAATAGACCTATCTCGATATTAATTATAATTAGTTACATAGTGTACATAACAAGTTAATTGGACTGTTCTCGTGACGGACCATATGACGACGGATTTAACTTCCAATATTTTATTCCGCTGCTGACCTACAGAGTATGCTACACGAACTAAGCATTGCAAGCCTTGAAGTTGGATTAACGATGAATCGGTTAAAGACACAACTAATGACTAACTCCACCAAACGCAAGATCGAGGTTGACGGGCAAGAAATACATTATGTCAATGAATATATCTACCTGGGCCAGTTAGTTTCCTTCGAAAACAGGCAGGATAAAGAGATCAAACGCCGTATCGAGAATGCCTGGAAAAACTACTGGTCCATGAAAGAGCTTATGAAGGGAAACCTTCCACTATCACTAAAACGCAAACTCATTGACATGTGTGTTCTTCCCGTCCTTACCTATGGTGCGCAAACGTGGTCATTAACCGAATCTCAAAAGTCCAAACTCAAGGTTTGCCAAAGGGCAATGGAGCGAAGCGTGCTTGGAGTCAAGAGGACTGATAGAGTCCGTAACACCACTCTTCGCTCAAAAACTGGCATTGCCGACGTAGGGAACAAAGCTGCCAGGTTGAAGTGGGATTGGGCGGGCCACGTCAGACGCATGCACAGGGATCGATGGGCGACAACTATCACGCAGTGGGTGCCTGAAGACGGCAGACGACGCCGAGGCAGGCCTATAAGACGCTGGAGCCACGATATTGACGCATTCGAAGGACATTGGTGGGACCTGGCAAGCCAGCGGAAGTCCTGGAAGGAAATGGGGGAGACCTTTGCCCAGCAGTGGGACAGTATAGGTTAAGAAAAAAAAAAATTTTATTCCGCTGGATCTGCGACGACGTAAAGTGTATATTTTCTATCCTGCTCCACTTTTTATTTTTCCGGTATGAAACTCTAAATTTTCACTCTCTCTGAATAAAAGAATTCTTTCAAGCTATAGAGATATCTATTATTACTAAATTAAAAATGTAAGTTTACAAAGCAGAAGAAGACAAATCAATCAATTTTTTTTTAAACTGCCTAAGTTTATAAATATCGTGATTTCGGTTTCAATTGTTTTCTAAAAAAAAAGACCATCACCTGAAAAGCACAAAGCACGTACCTATCTACCATCTCTGATGTTGAAACTAACCTAATGAATTTATCCACGTAATTCATTTTCAGAACCGGAATAAATCTGAGTGCTTGTGGTCTATAAACTACTATAGGTATTCTGTGGCTCATGTCTAGACCCTAAGATCCACTTAAGCATGGCAGTAGCAGATCGTGCACACGGGATGCTGTAATACGTCAGAGGTATTTGATTGCGTTTTGACCTACGATAATTTTAAACGTGACGTGCGACCGTTTTATTGTATTAGTAGATCTACCTACGATAATAACATTTTAAATTTGAGACTTGCAATTTTGGAAGTAGCTACAAGCGATAAAAGTATTCTAATGATTTCGGTCGTGCGTATTTTGTTTTGTGTTTTGTGTACCTACACCGTATAACACGCTAATCCCCAAAACGTATAATCATATATTTGAAACTAAAGTATCATAAAAATGTGTCAGATGTGAAAAATGTGACAGGCGTCACAGCTCAGTCGGTATAGCTCTGCCTGCCGTGCTGTGGGTCGTGGGTTCGATCCCCACTAAGAACAAACATTTGTGTGTGCCAAACATAGATGTTTGTTCTATGTCTGGGTGTTACTATGTATTATAAGTATATATTTACAAAAAAAAAGTATTTAAGTATTCTATCAGCATCATATTACCATATTACAAGCTTTGCTTAGTTTGGGACTAGAGGCGTCGTGTGAAATGTCAATGAATATTTATTTATATTTATATATGTGTGCCTGCATCAAAAAACGTTCTTAAATTCTTTTTGGATCAAAAAAGATCTTAAAAAAAGAGTTCGATTATACTTGGGATGTTATTTATCTAAAAAGTTCTATTGGTTTACTCCTTTTACCTCCTTTTACTCTCGATATTTTAGAGTCAGGGTCGGTTCTACAGTGGCCTAGTTCACAAAACTCCGTCACCAGTTTTGACCACAAAGTAGTTCATACGGCTCATACGACCCTAAATAGTCATGTAATATGTTACACGACTTTGTCACTACAATTACCTGAGTATTACATAGTATTACGAACTGTGTAGGTGGTTGGCTCGTTGAAAAGCGATTTAGTAACTGTTTCACTTGATAACTTTCCATACCTATTTCAACACGAAATAAATGATTCAAAATTATAGTTCTAAGCTTATAAGGTACACTTCCTTCCAAAGCATTATCAACTTTGTATTTTGAAGGAAGTGTCAGATCGCACTTGGAACTTTTATTATACTTTCAGCGCTTTTGAAACTTTTCAGAACAAACTTTTTATAGTTAATCCTTTAATTTAAAGTAACATAAATAATTTTTATACCATGTGTAAGGAGTTGCATCACAAACAGCATTTTTTAATCACATTAAGTACCGTAGGGCACGTTTTTATATTCATTGGTTCCTGTTTAGTTTAAAAAAAATGACATAAACAGCTAGGCGAGTAAAAAAAATGCTCCACGCTTTAGCAGACAGCAGCTTCATTTAATATAAGAATGTGTTTCAAAATGATAGTAGTAAACTCCTAACACACAAAGTTGGCAAGTGTAACCTTGCTAATTTTGACTTTCAAAATAAAATGTGATAGTATCTTCGAATCATGGTTGGTCATGGTCGAAATAGAGATTTTTTATCTAACATTATAAACAATTAATTTTAACTTAGTAAAATTAAAAATAACATTTTTAAAGGATTAACCGCGCTAACTTATGATGCTAAAACCAACCATGTTGGAGGATTTTTGTTTTAAAAAAAGAGGTTCTTATCGTCACTTTATGAGCGAAAAAAGTGATGGTTGTCAGGTCAGCAGGAGTATTCCAATCTCAGTTGAAGTGCAAAGTTTTAAATCATGGTCAGTTCATACTAACTTATAGTTATTCTGTGACTAAATAGTTACATTATGATGTCATTTAATTTGTTTTCGCGCATGTTTTTCTGTCAAGTGTCTAAAAAGAATGATCACGTGGTACAAAATTGAACCACGTGACCTGAAGAAGTTACACTGGGCAGTGAAATATAACTTGACAGCAAAAGATTGGAATACGGGGGGGGGGGGCCTGAGCTATTAAAACAAGCTTTATCAAATGGAACAACTGGTTCTGAAGTCAAAATCACTCGTGTAGTAAGGTAGTTTTATAAATATTTATGAGATAATATCATGATATCATCAAGATGGTGATATAGATCAATCAATCGTCTTGATAAAGGGTCAACGTACCTATTAATTAAACTGGAGTTTACTGACTTTATGTTTGTTAAACCAACTTTGTTTCTGTTTTTTTTTTATAATTTTATATGTATGTCAGTCAGTAAAATATTTTTATTATGGGTATATATTACAGTTTAACGTGCCCTCCGAAGCGCTCAGAAGTAAATGCCACTATCGGTCACCCATCCAAATAGTGTCAGCAAAGAACATCGCTTAACTTAGATATACCGTTGAATATTGACTATATAAGCAAGCTACTACGTCACGAGCGCTACAATAGAAGTTGTACAACGTACCTACTGCATCACTTTACTTTGAAAATCACTCAAATCAATAAAAAAACCATTTTATGTTTTTCATTAGTTATTAAAATAATTAGCTCTGATTATGAGCCCTTGCATTATATTCTCCTAAATGTATACTTATGTAGACTTCCGCCTCCAATATATTATTACAATAGTAATAGATCATTGACCTTCATATCCAATCATCTATTTATACAAGGTGTGAAAAAACTAATCTAAAAACCGATTAATTAAAAATTGTTTTCAATCGATCAAAATAAAATTGGCATTATTTTGAACCTTTTTAAAAATAAAAGCCTTTTTTATCATTTTGGTCATGTGGTTAAAACTATGGACATTTTTTTAAACATACGCTGACAGAACATCTACTCGTATATAGATAGATACACCACAAGGCGTACCTATTAACTAAGTTACACTATTTAACTACTTAAGCTGGTAGTTACTTTTAGTTTTCGGAAGCGGTTTTTTTACGCTCTGTAAAAAAATACAGGTATAACTATTATAGTGCATTTCAATATCTCGTGTCGAATCACTTCATAGGAAATATAAGTACCTATCTACTTATCTACGTAACATGCCATTAGCGTAGCCTTTGCTTTCAATAGTAGTTTTCGTTTTATTTGAACAAGCTAGGTATTTATTTTGATAGTGTAATAGTATTACTATCAAATCGAAATAATAATTGCTTGATGACATAACTTTATCAGTTCACATCTGATACTGTGTTGGGTTGTGTATTGTGCACATTTTTTTTCGCACTACTCTGCCATATCCACAAAAAACATAATGCATACAATTATTATGGGAGAAACACTGCTATATCCCGTGAAATCATAATGCACACATTATTTTCGCAGAAACGCTTTGCTATATCTCACGAAATTACAAACCCCACATATTACTAAGGCAGAAACACTTTGTTATATCCCACGAAATTAGAATACACACATTATATTGGCAAAAACACTGCTAAGTATATCCGACGAAATTGTAATGCACTTATTATTTTAGCAGAAACGCTTTGCTATGTCTCACGAAATTACAAACCCCACATATTACTAAGGCAGAAACACTTTGTTATATCCCACGAAATTAGAATACACACATTATATTGGCAAAAACACTGCTAAGTATATCCGACGAAATTGTAATGCACTTATTATTTTAGCAGAAACGCTTTGCTATGTCTCACGAAATTACAAACCCCACATATTACTAAGGCAGAAACACTTTGTTATATCCCACGAAATTAGAATACACACATTATATTGGCAAAAACACTGCTAAGTATATCCGACGAAATTGTAATGCACTTATTATTTTAGCAGAAACATTATGCTGTCTCACGAAATTACAATACACATTATTTTGACAGAAATTCTCTGACATATCCCACGAAATTAGTGTAAACGTAAATACCTCTTACCGTCAATTCCTCATTACTGAGGTCAAAAATCAAAGATCAAATGACTTTTTCTTAATTGTGGTTCTTCGATTTCACTTTCAACATTTGGAGATGGCTTGAGAATTGGAAAACTGTCCAAGTGTGAGAATTAAATTTTGCTTATTGATGTTGTCTATTTTCTGAAGAAAATTAATAGAAATCCTTGAAAAGTTACTTATTATTTATTAAAATAAATAATACAAATCAGAATTGATACATTGCATTAATTTATTATTCTATTATGAACTAAAAATACGCACAATTGTCATAAATTACTGATAGCCCATGTTAGTTTAAAATTAATTAATTTAGTATGTGTCAAAGTGACAGCCTAAACGAGCCCAATTTCTCATAAAAACTAAATTACTTCACATAAAACTATTTCACGGTCAACTGGCTTATTACTAAACAAATGAAAGATATCATTAAACTAAATTGTTGCTACATAATGATTCGTAAATTGATCGCTTTACCACTTGTATTTCAACATGTTTTATTATCTAATACGATATCTAGGCTATTCCAATTTCATCCCAATCTGCGCAGAGAATAAAATAGCATTTGAATAAAAAAAATAGTAAAAAATTTTCTAATAAAATATTTTTAAAAACAAGCTTTTTTATGCTATAAAAGAAGAAAATAAATTTTAAATTAAATCAAACCCATCTGTTTATTACAAAACAATTTATATGATATGAAGCTTGTCACGAGATTTCTTGTTTATTTACTTGATAAAATTAAAAGGGCAATAAGTCACTAAACTTTTTTTATGGGTATTCTTTAAATTATATATTTTTTATTAGATGCATTTTTATTGAGTCTGTGTCGTCCCAAGCAAATTTTGCTTCCGTAGAATGAATTGTATTGTTTACACAGATTATAGAAAAGTAAGATTGTTTATTATTTTTATCATACAATGAGTATCGTCAGTGAAAAAAGTGATTAAGAACTCACGTCCTAATAAGGTCGATAGGTACTATAGTTTATATTATCTGTGGTCGAGCGAAATATATACATTACAATGAAAGAGTTCGGTTGGTCGTATAAAAAAGCTACCTGCCTATTTTCTTTCACTTGTCGTATTCATAGTTAGTATAGGCATTCGTAAGTATCGTATAGTTTTGATTACTACATCGTTTAAATATAATTTAGTAACGCTTATTGAATTTTTTCCTTCGTTGACTTATCGAAGAGCACAGGTATATTGCCCCAATTAGTTCCAAGCCCTGAAACAAAATTATACAAAAATTAACAATGAGTCAAATGTATGTCAAAAAACATACAACCGAATTAGGAACCTCCTTCTTTTTTGAAGTCGGTTAAAAAACCGGTCATCGATGATGTTAAATGAGAAATAAATACTGGATAAGTATTACAAAAATAACCTGGATTTGAGGAAATACTGTACCTAGGTAAGGATAATTCAAAAATTTTATGAGTCAGCCTGTTTTTATACACAGTACCTACAAATACTTTTGCGTTTTTGATTATTTTTCGAGCACACATACTGCATCAGTTGACATTCTAGACAAGATTAATTTCTTTTGAAACTAACCAAACTTTTTACACATTTTATACCTATATATCAGAGACATATTGCCATTACAATAAATAGCACATTTCCTTTCAAGAATCAAGGGCCGCATGTACTATAAGATAGGATAAAAAATATCTGTTCTTATATTTCTTTGGTTATCACTTATCGGGCTATTCACAATTTTTGCTTACTCCATCTAGTGCTTACCTCAAATGCAATTATTGCATAGTTAGTCTTCTTTATAATTTCTCCGTAGTAGTCCACAAAATCATGGACCATTTTAAAGCAGCCAACCTTGGCGGAATCTGATTTATCTTTACGACATATATCATCATCAGAAAATGAATGCTCTGATTTCAATATGTTCATGTATTTTTGATACATCGGCAATATTTGGTCAAAGTTTGCTATGTATTTGGTGCAGCAGGTTGGCGGTAGGATACCTGGAGGTAATAATCCCTTACTAGCCGAACGAGAATCATAAGAATCAGGTCCATCTGTACCACAGCATTCTAACTGAAATGAATATTTTATGACAGTGAATATTTGACGATACAGCCGTGCAAGTACCGTTCTTGTCGATCGCTTAATTTGACATTTAGAATCGTCAAAATTCGATACTTCGTACTTGCAACTATGGATAAAACCATTTTTATCGAATTTTGACGATTCTAAATGTCAAATTAAGCGATCGACAAGAACGGTACTTGCACACCGGGTGTGCAAGTACCGTTCTTGTCGATCGCTTAATTTGACATTTAGAATCGTCAAAATTCGATAAAAATGGTTTTATCCATAGTTGCAAGTACGAAGTATCGAATTTTGACGATTCTAAATGTCAAATTAAGCGATCGACAAGAACGGTACTTGCACGGCAGCTCAGCAGTAATAGTTCTGCCTTCTATGCTGTGGGTCTTGGGTTCGACTCCCACAGCGTACAAAAATTTGTGCGTGGCAAACATAGATGTTTATTCTATGTTTGCATGTTATTGTGTATTATATATTTCCATGGAGATGGAGAAAGAGTTTAATAGAAAACTGGAATCTGCATTTGAATCTTTGAATTTGGAATTTGTGATAAAAAAATAGAAGTCTCTTTGTACTCATAGTCCGCTTCACTCACTCTTACAGTTCCGTGCTTTGGAGGGCATGTTAAATTGGGTGTATAACTTGACCTGTAGCCGTGTGTACCAAATCAGGTCATAACTAATTGTTACCTACTAAAAAAACTTACCAAAAATTCAACTGCGTAAAGAGTCATGTCAGTTTTCTTACTAGCCAATGAAGCGTTTAGACCTTCCCTGGATATGCTTTGAAAAAAATCCTTGTTGCTATTGTATTGTACCGCACCGTATATCATGGGGGTAATGAGCAAGCTCATGAAAATAGCATACTGAAAAAAAAAGAATGCTGAGAGGGCGTATGGCACATTAGCATGACAGCTACTTACAGTAGTCACAACAGATCTTTGTTCTTCTGAAGTAACTGCGCAGAACCCATTTTTGGGGCGAATTGGAGGTAAGCTAATTTTCCGCACAGCAGTAGGTACATACGCAATGGTTGTTGCACCTAAATTTAGAGGGATAAAGATCCGTTGGGCGCATTGTACCCACACCACACAAGTCAATTATTTTTCTCGCACAGCTAACTTTTGGAATGTTATAAAAATCTTAGTAAAAATATCGTGGTCTTCTACCAAACCCTAATTAGATTAGATTAGATTAGAAAATTCTTTATTGCACATTTAAAAAACAGTACAGAGGCGGGCTTAATGCTAATTAGCATTTTCTTCCAACCAACCTTTGTGTAGTGTGGAAAAAAATCCTAATCGTTATTTTTGGAAAAAAAGATGGATGCTGTGAATTTTTTTTATACAACAAAACGATGGAACCAGCTGAAGGCCCACCTGATGTTAAGTGGTAACCTGTATTGCCTGTGCACGTACGCTAAAGACGTGCGCTGTGATGCATTTGCACTACGTCAATCAATCTGAGACATAAAAGTGTTAATTCTCATATGCATGTGATTGCACCGGCACCCATACCTTTCAAACCGGAAAACAGCAATGCGAGCATCACTGCTTGGCGGCAGAAATAGATACGGTGGTAATTTTCACAAGAAGCTCTACTACTACTGACATGATGATTATTTCGAACTTACGTACCAATACTAAGAGACCTTTCTTTTCCAGAACAGAGCCCCAGCACCCACAGAATGCTACGATGAATGTAATAATTCCCAAAACAACGACGATTATGGAAAGACTTTGAAAAATTTGCTCATAGCCAGTAGACGTCTGCTGCAGTGAGTCCTTGAACTTCAAGAATATAACTATCGCAGCCACGGCTAGGACCAGCCCTAATATCTGAAATAGAAATAATTTATATGTTTAAAAACTAGAAAAACCTACTTCAATTCGACTACCGGCTATGATGATGATGATGACAGTTCATTGGGAATGTTCTAGTGACCGTAAACATCACTAAAGATTTGAAAGGAGTACAACCATTCTTTTTCATCGTTTAGAAGTATACCCCTAAATATTTAAATAATCTACCAACAGACTGCTGTTTGACAATGTTTTGCTGCACATCAATATTTTTTATTTTTTTCTTTCTTATCGTGGCGATTATTTAATTTAATTTACGTACCGTGAAAACTAAGTTCAGAAGAAACAACGTATATTTTACAATAAAATGTAATAAGCCATTGAGCCCCATTTTAACTATATTCACGTCACTTATTTAAAACACCACTATAACCGTGTTTCCTCTTGAATAACTTTGTAATAATAAGCATTATTGTGATAGAATTATCCGTAAAACTTCATGACTCAAAGCACTAAAATAAAACTATTTGTTTATTTATTAAACTTACCTTATTACTGCGTAATATTCCATGCACAAATATCGAGTATTCAAATCAGATCGAACATTAAAACAGGAAAAATAATAAAAAAATATTTAGTCCCGTTTTCCTTAAATTGACCATAAAATTACCATAAAATATGTACCTACCCACGGTACATCATAAATATAAATACAGGTAACACTATCCTCTAAGTCTAAGTACCTACTCATTACCATAACCAAACCTTCTTTAGGTATAGATATTTCATACAACGCCCTCTAGTCCCAAACTAAGCAAAGCTTGTACTATGGAAACTAGATTGCTGATAGAATACTTAAATATATACTTATAATACATACTACATGGTAACACCCTGACATAGAACAAACATTAATTATATTGAACTCTCGAAGTTTTTGCAAGTACTACACCCGATATACTTCTACCTTGTTTTAATAAACTCGATATTAAGTAGCTTGGGATAGTCACGCCGCCGTCTTTTGTCTTTTGCATTGACAAGCAGATTCAAATTCGATCGAAAGAGACAAAACACGGTGTAACTATTCTAAGCTTACATTGCGATAATTAATAACAGGGCTATGGTTATATCGTACACAATCTTAATTTTAATGGTTTATATCAGTGAGAAATCTTCGTTGGTTCTAAATTATCAATGGGTGGAGATCTCATTGAATAACCCAATAGTGACAAAGTAGATATTTTTTTCTCACGCAAGTAGGGTTACCATCCGTCCGGATAAGTCCGGACATGTCCGGACTTTTAGACTCTTGTCCGGCCTTTGTCCGGCCTTTTAATTTGTCCGGATTTTTTTATTTAAATTAGATGGAATATGATTAATATAACTACTTACATAATAAGTAATTTAATATCAAATCAGTCTTTAATTAATTCTTAATTCTTTATTGCACACAACACAGGACATAAACAAAAGACAGAAATAGATAATCAAAGTCTTCTTTAACAATAAACTTACAATAATTATTTTATTGCGTTTACAATCAATCCTCCCTCGCAATGTCGCAATGCGTTATGTGAGCGTCTGCTACCATGCCTACCATACCACTGTAACTAAGATAATGTTTCCATTTTGTAAGTAAAAGTCCGGACTTTTATCGAAATGTCCGGCTTTTTGCCAGGACTTTTCGAATTCCTAAATGGTAACCCTACACGCAAGTGATTGACAAGGGCATGGTGGTCGTTTCGAATATTGTAATATCCAACGACATTTTAATTACAATATTATCTTTGTTTTGAGTAATTCTGAATTAAAATCGTGGTAAATCTTGCCCAATTTAGGATACATGTGCACTAGGCAGCCACTTAGCGTAAAGAGAAGCAATCGAGTTGTAATTTATAAGCGACCAGTGAGTGGAGCGATCAACGATGTATTAGCAATCAGTCAGTATCATTGCAAATGTCATTATTTTTTTTAAAATACATTTACTGTTTCGATTACATTGATGGCTGAACCGTATATATTTGAAATTTGTATTGGAATACAGATTCATAGATCCGTAATCGGGTTACTTACAAGCTTAGATTATTGGCAAGAGACTTACTTACTGTCAATTTGGTTGCGATTGATTAAAAAATCTATTTCTATTAGCTAAAATATTCTATATCTTTAAGACGGCATCGATTTATACTCGAACCAAAAAAACAAGCCATTCCTGTATACTTCATTTAGGTTGAAATCATAAAATTTAGGCTTAAGTATATAAAGATTATGTTAAGTTTTACATAACATACTTACATAGTTATTAAAATCTACAGATAGACTGAAAAAAAAAAACACCATTCAATGTGGGGTATGTATGCCTATATTCGCAGGGAGCTTTGGAATAACATACTGACATTATAAACTAAGTAAACTGACTTTTATTAGTTAATCGTCACCTAGGTTTATAGCGGTGGCTTGATATTTTTAAAGAAGTTTAATATTTAAAAAGTAAAAAGAGACAGCAAGTTCAAGGCCAATAAGGTTGAGCCTAATCAAACTGGATTGACACAGTATTTAGTACACCCGTGAAACAAACCGTCGTCGGCAAATTACTGACCATAAAAATAATCAATAATCAGAGTAGATTACTATGTCAGTGCGACCTTACCAATAACGGAGTGGATTTATGTTTTATGGCCACATAAAGAGGCGTGGTTTAAGTAACTTAAATAATTGATTTACTTAAACGGATGCGAAGAATTTTCTGCCAGTGGTTTATTTTTTTTTTTAATTTAGATCAATCAAAGATCTCTTTCACCAGCCCTTGATTGTCTGATTCTGTTTTTTGAAGGTGTCAGTTTATTGACACATCGATGGTGCAAACATAACTAACGTTACGTCTGCACCACTAATGGGGCAAGTTAATGGTGCAAACATAACCGCAGGCATCAATGTACAGTGACTGCATATGCTTTTTCGACCGCTATCAATGGATGTCAATCATGTTTTTACTCCGTGAAGTTGTTAAGCAAATTATTAATGTCGCTAAACTATCATTTTGATTGTATTTATTTTGATAAGTACCATCAGAATGGCATATTACAATCAAAATGATGCGTTGGGGTTGTTGTTGTACCATTGTGTTGAAAGAATTAGCCAGACTAAACCCTGCGTTACCGGATCTAGCTGTTACCAGAGTGGACCACGTGGAGGTTTCTTTCTCCCACCCCCTTGTGCCCTAACACCTGCACAAGGGATGACCTCTTAGATGCCACAGACGAGGGGGTAAAGGTGGCGAAGTTCTACTCGAACTTCGTCTAGTCATACCATTGACACGCAAAGAAGAATCAAAATGATATTAAAAATATGATGGTTTACTAGCTATGTTTGATGAAAATTGGGGCAACCGTTCCCAAGTTACTTACAGTCATGTAACTTACGTAATATACACTTAATTGCATGCTTTTACATATTTTACACTCTATATTTACAACAAATATTCACATATCAATCATTTAAGTATTTTAATAACATGCACTGAAGAAAACTAACCTCAAGCCTAGGGTGGACTTTAGTGCAGTAAACCTAGTTCTGAAATAACTTCAATTGGTTTAGAATTCATAGTTTCGATCATTATAACACAGTTTCCGTAGTGTAGCGGTTATCACGTGTGCTTCACACGCACAAGGCCCCCGGTTCGATCCCGGGCGGAAACAATTGAAGTTTTGTGCTTTTTATAATTTTGTTTTAGCACTGACTAGTTTTTTCATGAATTATATCGTTTTGATCAGGAATATCATGAGGTAGGTCAGGTACCTACATCTACGAATACGAAAACTGTAATTTAAAAAAAAATGTCTTTTAAAATTAAAATAAGCTACAGTCGCCGTTTTAATTTAACATGGTCAATATTATGCATTATTACAATCAATTTTATAAAGTGCATGTAATAAGTAGTTTTTGCTTTCCGCTTACCCGATACAACGATAAATCAATGTGGACGAAACTCAACAACAGTTGCCTCAGTTTTCAATTAATTTAGAACGTGATGAATAATAAGAGGGCGTATCCACTAAAACGGCAACCGCAGACATGCATATTTATACATGTTTAAGAAAAAATAAAAATATGTAAATAAAATTCATTACATCTCCAGACTGAAACATAATGTAACGCTATATTCTTGAAAAACTTAATCAATTTTTGAAGATCAAGATTTTAGAGATTTTATATTATACCTATGCGTTGACAGACGTCACAAGTCGGAAATAACGACTTTATAAATTACTAGATGACGCCACTAGTAGATTAGAACGCGCTATCGTTGCGTTTTGACATTTTAATTGGTTCCTTCTTCTGTCATGTCCACAGCAATCACTTGTTTGAAAAAACGGTGAAGGAAAACATTATTATTTTTAAACCACGGAATTGCTTCTACCTGGAGGCATGATACGTGTGATATTACTTATGGTGAGGTGATGATGATGGTGATGGTGATGGTGATTTTTATGCTCGTAGTTTGGACTCGAACGCACAATATTTGGTAGAGCCTCCCCTAAACTTGCTCTTGTATGCTGTCAACTGCATTATGATTAGCAAACCTGTCTGGTAAATGGTTACATTTAACTCGTTATTCGTGAAGTAATTTTAAACATAATGACCATTAACATGCAGCCACAAAAAATAATAACTATATACAAATACATTAGAAAATAGCAATTTTTAACAAAAAATTTTATTAAAATGAACTCTGAATTCTAAATGCTAGAGATAAAAAACAGAGTTCAAATCACCGACTGCAGGCAGGGTGCCCAAAAGGCTGGCAACGTTACCTCTTTGTATGGCAATACTAATTCTCTGTCCAAGGTAAGCGCCAGCCCTTTGGTCATTTGTATGTAATTATAAAATAATATATAAATTTATATATAAATAAAAAAATGCTATTATAAAAATAAGAGTTAATAAGAGTAATAAGCATTACATTAAGCATTTTAATAAGAGTTTACATTGTAAGCAATTCCACTAGGCTGTTCTTTGAAACAGTGATGCCAGATTACGGTTTCACATTCCCCCCAAATCTTACCCAAAATCCCCCCAAAACTGAGGTTTTCAAGGAAAAACCCCCCAAAATTCAAAATACCTACTTATTAATTAATATCTTTGAGATATACACAATAACGATGCCGTGCATGATTTTGATTAGGTACTTATAATTATCTAAATGTTAAACACCGTAGAAAACGGCACAAAAGGTGAAGGTGTTATCGGCGAGCGGAACGAGCCGCGAAATTTTTGGTAAATTAGGTATAATGATTTCCATTGGTTTTAATTATGTTTAAAATGGTGAGTGTAGTTCATACCAGTATGTCAAACGTTAAAAATTACAGAAAAGAAAACTAAGAGAGGCTGACTCACACCGGCGAGCGGAGCGAGCCGCGAATTTTTTTAAGGTTTTTTTAAATAATAAAACTACAAAAAATTATGCTGGTTTGAATTATAATTCAAATGGTATGTTAAAATAAAGCACAAGCTCAAGCTTGAATCCAGACTCAGAATATTTCAAGCATGATTTTTTTGCTGAATCCATTGAATGCAGTAGCAAACCGATAGCAAATGCATTCAGAATATGTAGGCCCAAGTCAACGTGTGCTGAATTAATTAATTAGTCTGGAATTTTGAGCCATCACAGAATAGCGTTACCGGATTGGTTGTTGGAGGGAGAGAGAATGATACTCTATCCCTACAAGCAATCCGAAGACGCTATTTTGTGATGGTTTGGTTGGACTACCATGCCAGACAGTCCAAATCGGACTGTCATTCTACAAAAATGTTGCCTGCGGTGAAAAATTCTTCAGAGGAAAGATAGCGTTTAAACTTCTTTATGCTAGATAGAATCTCTTACAAAAAACTTTCATATGATGAAACTTCGTATAAAATAGTACGAGGATGACACTGTCCTCGTACCTCGTACGGAAGACCCCAAATCTTTTACTTGTACGAGGATCATCGTACGGTCGGCAACCCTGTTTCACGTTTCACGGGTGGGACGGGGCGGAAATTTTGACGCCATTTGGTCGGTTGTCATCATGCGTAGCTTTGTGCTTGGCTAGAGCGTGAGGAAATTCAATTCTATGTTTGGCATACCAAGTTATTGGTTTGATCTTTTCTCAGATCACAGGTTTGGTAACTAATAAAAAATCCCCCAATTCCCTCCATACCCAGTTTTTTCCCTCCAAACATCCCCCCAAAAATTTTGTCCCCCCAATTATCCCCCCTTAGCTCTAAAAACCCCCCAAATTTGGGGGGATTCCCCCCAATCTGGCATCACTGCTTTGAAACCCCTAACGATTAACACCGTTTATTTTCAGCCAGCCTCCCCCCCGCCCCTCCATCCCCCCTCGTCCATTGTAATCGTTCAGTCCATGCACCGACATTGTTAGTTAGGATTGCTGGAAGTCGGTGGATAAAGAAGGCTCAAAATCACTCCTTCTGAAATTCTATGGGAGAGGCCTATGTCCAACAGCAGTTGATTTCTACGGCTGAGATGATGATGGTGATGATGATGACAGCAAAATGAGATGGTTGGATAAATAGTTTTTTTTATACATTACATACAATCGTTTGACAGCAATCTCACCTGATGCTATGTTGTATGCTCATGAAGCTTTTAGTCCCGCTGGTTTTTGTTGTAAGAGATTTGATAATGACGGTATATTTATGGTATGTTGGATAATAGTAATGTAATAAAGTACAACTTGATACAAAGTGAATTTACGGAGCAATTTGAGCTAAAACGTGGGAATATGCACAGTTTTGTAAGCTTACTTAGAGACCGTGTTTGTGTTGGAGATAAAGATCAACACTAGAACTGAGACGTGTATAATTATATTTTGAAGTGCTAACATGAGCCTAGTCCAGGTCTATGAGTATTTATTTCTCATAAGAATTTAAATTCCCTGATTGAAAAAACATTTATGTTAAATGCCTAAACAACAGGTCTTATTCTCAGAACCCAATTTAAGATCGAAAAGTCAACGTCACAACGATCAAAAATCTTTTATTTAATAAATCACAAGGATCATTTAGAATCGTCTTGACTAGGTGATTCTAGGTGCTAGTTCCACGCAACCAGAGCCAAGACAAAGAGGATTGTGAGATTGTCTGCCGTGGCAACGATGATAGGTACCTACATGAAATTTTAGTCTGACAAACATTTTTTGAAATTTGTTATTGGTACCTAGATTTTCTTGGTGTCTAAATATTATGGTCATTCTTGAGATCTATCACGCACGAACTTTATTTTATGGGACTGTACTGCCCCATTTCAAAAGCCGACAACGCAAATAGCGAACAGTTCGTGGTCATAATGTAAAGAAATAAATTTCGTTTATAGTGGTGATTGTGCCCACGAAAAATGAGTTGTGAGTGGTACTTTAGCTTCCGGGCATTGGTTCAGTCACGAACTGGACCGCTTGCAACATGAATCCTGGACCCTTATGTCATCGCTTTTGGAGCACTTTCAATGTGGCGAGGAATGCGGTTTACTTAGACATTTTGTCGACTAGTCAAATGCCTGCAGTTTAGTTCATATTCCAAACACGTGTTTGAAATATATTATACGTGTTTATGAGGTTTTCGATTGTATCAAACTTTTCTCCATGCCTTCTCCTTTAGCCTGATTATGAAGTTTACATTTGACGTTCGACAAGTTCAAGTTATACACGACTTCACGTATGATGACTCGACTTAACTAAACTTATTTCAAATAATCCACTTGACACTGGCAAAATTGTCTGTCGAAATGACGTACAGAGGCCATATTATAGGAGAAGAAGGTCGTTTGATTTATGATTTTTATGACAACCCGCTAGCCATTTTCAACTTTGAGTAATTAAAATAATAATTAAATAAATATTCGTGGCCATTTGACACAACGCTCTCTTGTCCCAAACTAAGCAAAGCTTGTACTTATTATGGGAACTAGATTGCTGATAGAATACCTATACTTCTAAAAGGTTATAGGTAGGAGCCCGGGCCGGTCGCCACGACTAACAATGATAACATCAACGCCTACAGTGACAGTTTGGTAATCTTAGTAAAATCTAGTGCCAAAATATAGGTTATTCATATCAAGCCCACAATGCAAATGAGTGGGCTCCATTGGGTGTCCACAAAAAATCGCCTTAGAAATTGAATTTCTAAATACAAGATGTAATCGAACATATTGGGATGTGTTTAAAATATATCAATAAAGACTATTTCGTAGCGTGCTTGAACCATGATATTGAGGTAAAGCATCCAGCAGTATCAAACATACGTACTCGTACGTATCTACAGGAAAATTGTCGATGCAGAGTTAGCCACCTGCGGTTTTCCTCTCAATGTTTTGAAGAACATAAAATCCTGACATGAAAGTACTAAAATCAACAATATTTCGTAAAGTAAAGATAATTGTCATCTAAATTGAGCAACCAAATTGTTTTTACACCATTGTGCCTATTGTACATGGTACAGATTAGCTCAATTTAAGAGTTCTTGACATAATTACACAGTTTCGCTTTTCAAGTCGCCCATTGTAATCTACAATGCCTTTGGTTTGGGACTTGGGAATGGTTATTGTACACCCATTTGTGTATCGCACATTTATATGCTAATAATTAAAGTGATCATTATTTTGTTAATTGATAGCTTACCAACACTAGTCGTAAAATGTTTGATTACTCGAATTAATGAGAAAATTGCATAATTTGCCACTAAAAATTAGGTCACGCACGACTGATCAGCGCGCAGCCCGGTAATCATCTCTTCAGCAGGGGTATGCCAATCAAAGTTGAACTGCAAAGTTTTAAATCATGGTCAGTTCATACTAACTCATAGTTATTCTGTGACTAAATAGTGACATTATGATGTCATTTGATTTGTTTTCGCGCATATTTTGCTGTCAAGTGTCTAAAAAGAATGATCACGTAGTACAAAATTGTACCACGTGACCTGAAGAAATTACACTGGGCAGTGAAATATAACTTGACAGCAAAAGATTGGCATACGGGGCAGAGGGGTAATTAGATAGATGAGCAAAAAGGATCCAACCCAAACTATTATCCCAATGTGTTGCAGACGCATTAGCGACCGTGGTCGGTGCATAGAATGGTATCGACATTTGAAATGCTGCTTCACTTAACCCCAAAACAGCATAGTGATTGTCATGGATATACGAAAGGTAGGTAAGTAGGTACTTAATATCAAACAACTATTATCAAAAATGTTCAAAAATGTGCACATTTGTACATTTTGGACAGTTAGAGCGGCTTGCACCAGAATCGCTAAACGCGTTTATTAAATAGTATTTAGCGAGTTGTCAAATCATATAAATACGTCAGATTTAAATCTATTGAGCTGTTAAACACGTTTAGTGATTCTGGTGCAAGCCGCCCTTAGTAATGTCTTTCGCCTTACGTCAAACAACTGATTCTATTCGTTGAACAAAAGCGCTCACAATCAATTATGTGTAGACGAGTAGACCCATTTTAGTTTAACATGCTTTTCTGATAAACAATGTATCGTTTACCTAAAACCACATTCTACTGGAAATAAGACCATTTATTTAAATAATAAAATGATGTTTCAGTGTGACGGAATAGTAATAGTAACGATTCCATCGATTTGGGTTAAATCTAATAAAAAAAACATTACACGCTTGAGTGCTTGCGCTAGGCAAAACTTTTTGCCACCGCCATCTAGACTGAAGACAGAAAAAAAAGTAAATTTAGAGTTCCACAAGCCGATAGAATACATACGAATGCAAGAAAATTATTAAAAGCGATCAAAACCATGTAATAAATCATCATAATTATCAACCTGCAGGTAGTCCACTACTGGTTTTTGTTTAAATAACAATAAAGAAAGCAGGCGGAACCATAGACACAATCATCATAAACAAACTTTACCTTAGTATTTTTTAGGTCGAACGAAACACAATTCTGGTTGGTAATAAATAAGGTAACCAGTACACTAAACTCCTAAGTAAGGTTACTGCAATCTCCGTTGTAATCTAATCTAGTTTAACTATAGATAAACATAGCATGGTAATTAATAATCGAGTACAAGTAGTAATTTGACTATCGATATCAACAAAAGAGCTTCTAAGTGTAGCTACGGACCAGACGCATAACAGTGTAAATGAGCCCATCAGGGGATTTCTGGACTTTTTGTCCAAAGATTAGGTAGATGCCGGCAGTCGCAGGGCTGACTAACGGGATTTCTGGACAAAAAGTCCAGAAATCCCCTTCGCAGGGGCAACACGCAGGGAATTTCTGGAATAAGCCGTGCATAACCGTAATAGTTTCAAAAGCTATAGGAAGAATTTTATGCTCTATCAGTCCTTTTGGTCTAAATGATGTCACCTATCGCAGTGGCTAAACAATAACACCATATCGGGCTCCTGTGAGCTGATCTTTACGCTTATTGCATTTACTTTCACTTCTATCAAGCACATTATGCATGCCTTTTATGAAAAGTTAAGGTGCGTTCATTGTTTACGTTTTTATCTTTCATCAATTTTTAACGGATATTTTAACTAAAGCACAAAATAGTACATACGTAGGTAAACACAAAAAATTAAAGAATTAATTATGTTCACAGCTCAATTGGTATTGTTTGGTTGTGAAGGAGAAGAAAACATGATTTTTATAATAATAAGTCTAATAATGGATCTAAGTTAGTAGGTATGGATTTTATCTCTCTTCATAAAGTCATATAGTTGATCGAAGATAAAGAGAGATAAAATTCATATTAACTTATGCCCCTGTATTCCAATCTTTTGCTGTCAAGTTATATTTCACTGCCCAGTGTAATTTGTTCAGGTCACGTGGTACAAAATTGTACGTGATTCTTTTTAGACACTTGACAGCAAAATATGCTCGAAAACTAATTAAATGACATCATAATGTCACTATTTAGTCACAGATTAACTATGAGTTGGTATGAACTGACCATGATTTAAAACTTTGCAGTTCAACTTTGCATAATAGTGGATTTACAACACAGATTATAGAAAGTACAGATGTAATGTATAGCCATTTTCTTGTCATGGATAAAAGTGTACCATGGTGGAGTACTTTGTGTCATTTAGTCTCTGGCCATTGACACCTCCAATGCCAAACATATTTTTATACAATTATGCCGACGTGTGTGGTTCCCACTTGCAAAAATTGGCCTGGGTCTAAAAACAAAGTAGATGGGATTACATATCATCGGTAAGTATCACATTTGAGTCTCTATTTGATAAGGAATCATCAATTTAAAGAAAAATGACCATCAATTCAATAATGTTGCAAACAACACCAACACTTTTTTTCCCAACAAAATTTATATTAATCTCTATGTGACTACACATCAGTGTAGTGTTACTATGTGACTAGACATAGGTATTTCAATAGATATTTTTAATCATAGAGCGCTACATTTGTTATTTTGAAAAAATATTTGTGAAATTTTAGCTTTCCTGCTGACATACTCAGACGAGAACAATGGACAAAACTCGTTCAAAAAACACGTCCTGAGTATTGGATACCGTCAGATAAGAGTATTATTTGTTCGGCGCATTTTGAGGAAAAATATTTTTATTTTACGAAATTATCATTAAGACGATTAACGAAAGAAGCTTTTCCAAGTAAGGTAAGTCTTATTAATTTTGCAGTCTTTTGTACACTTATTAATTTTACAAATTATAAATTATACAATAAAAACTTTTAAACAAAAAAACTAGGCCGCTGAAAAAACTGAAAAGCAAAAATAATAAACCTTTTTTATTTAACCTTAATAACTAAGTTCTTAAACTAATGTAAGTATAAGTAAGTACCTAAGAGTCGGTGCCGCGCATAGCGCTTTTCGTACTTAATTATGTAATAAGTACCAAAGTTCTAAGTACCTATCAAATAAATATATAAATAGTATAGAAAGAATATAGAAGTAAATAAATATTGTAGAAATATAAACAAAAAAATTGGGTTTTATTTATAGGTACATCATCTAAAAAGTTTTTCTTTAATTCTTATAAAATTTATAAATCTCGATTAAAGTTTGTACTTATTTCTAATAAAATTTATAAATCTCTATTTCGTTACCTCCTACTTAGGTAAGCAGCATTATACAAAAAAAAATTACCCCAAAAAATTGGGAAATAGTTTTGTAGGTGCAACATTGGGCTGCGCGAACATGATGCGCACGGGAACATTTTTATAGCATTTTGGTGACAAAAACCTTCATACAAATTATGTCAAATGCTCCTTCTTGTGTTTTCTATATTCTAAGATTTACAATTGTAAATCTTAGAAATAAGAATTCAAAAATACTAATCTACATCGTAAGCTTAGCTTTATTCTACAAATAGAAGAAAGTAAAAATCCATGTTCACGACAAAGGAAAGCGCTGATAAAATGGATGATTATGGAATTAAAAACGTTTTCCGCTACATAACTTCCTATTTTCTATGTTATTCGAGCAGGTAACTATTACTTATCTTATCTCAAATGTATGGCTAAAGGTAAAACTTATAAAAAAATTAAAAACAAAAAAATGTGTAAGGTGTCTTAGCTACTGCGTGGAAATGCTATCGAGCAAGATAAGATTGAATGGTGGTCTAAATTATTTTGGAATTTTTATTCAAGGCTTGTCACAAATTTTCAACATTGCTATAAATAGGATAGGGACTGAAGGGATATGTCTAAGGACTACAAGTCATGAGTTTATTTCATTTCAAAAATTCTAATAAACGTTTGAAGTTTCCCAACATTTTACCTTGCTCTAAGACAATAGAGGGCGCTATTCATTGTTATGCATTGTGTTTTACGGGTCATTACATTAAATCGTGTATTTGTATTTTAAATAACCTCTTCATTTCAGCATTGAACAAATTATGCGATTATGATCTGTAATAACTACTGCGGGTATCAATGGGTGGTATCAAAATGCCTTGCGTGTGACTCTACCACCTTTTTAAAAGTTTGTAGACGCCCAAAAAATTTTCAAACGCTCTTATCATTAGACTTTTTCTGTAGCATTCTAAAAACACGAATTGAAAACGTCAAAATTAAAAAAAAGTTAAAAAGTTTTTCGTTAGGTCGTTACTATTTCCCGGGTCAATTTCAAAATATCTTACAACCTTTGAAAAATCAAGTACCTAAAACACGAAATATGAAGAAATTTGGAACAAACTTTGCTGCACATTTCTTACTTGAAAACTTTTAGTACATAATACAATACCCAGTAATAATTCACCGGCCCATTTTAGTAGGTATTTGGTCAGAGATCATGACATGTCTAATGAGGCGATCAAACGTATCGATTGCAACCACTCACCCTGCAAGCTGTCTTGTCTACACGTTGCTTTGATCGGTATCATATTGCTACTAAAATACGTAACTTCTCAACAGATTGTAGAGCATGGACAAATTATATTAGTAACCCATACCGCCGCCGCCGTCACTGACACAGACACTTGCATCCTTGCAGCCAGTATACGACTTAGGTACAGGTTGATGTGTAGCCGACTGTACTAGCTCACTAGATGCTTCTTCTTTCTTATTTATGGCTTCTGTCCGTCATTTTCCGAGTATATTTTCGTCATTTTTCTCATACAGTGTCAAGTGAATTATTTGAAAAAAGTTAGTCAAGTGGGTTTGTCACGTCGCGTCGGCTGTCATTTGTTTAGCTAAAATGGTGGATTTTTCCTTCAAAACTTGTAAACAAATTCCATCAAAATAGTAAATCACATTTATTTAAATGGCTCACATTTTATGCTATGGCCTCAAGTAGGTATTATTGGTTAAAATGCCACCGAAATTAAATAACACCAAGTAAATTAAAAATTACAAGCGATTATGATATTAAGTTGCTCCCAAAAATGCCAGAACCCGTCTTGCATGTCAGCCCTTACTAGCCAAGTTGACAGTTGACAACTAAGTTCCATTATTGGATAAGATTTTAGCAAAACTATCCTCATTATTACTTACGGGTTTCCTGAGGTCAAAGAATACATCATTAAAAAGTTTCAAGAACTAAACGAAGCACCTTCATAATTTGGCACCTCTAGCTGAGCACACTCCATGAAATTTCTTTGGTCTGTGACTGGAACCAGAACTAGTCTTTCTCACGATCACAATTCAGTATTTCTACAACTGTCATAGTCAAGGGCAATGTCTGCATCTTGATGGCAATCAATGTCCACGATGTGCAGACAAGACACACGATAGATGGAGCAACTGGTATTAGTCCCGTGTGCGAACCACAGAACAAAAAAATATGGTGCGAACGATCTTGAAGGTCATCAACTCAGAGACCTCTGACTACCACCAGTTTAAAGTCATATGCAAGTCCTCAGCAAATATCCTGCTCAACTTATCCCTTCCTTAGATGTCCAAAGAGACCGATCATATTCCACCTGCACACAATAGTTAAGCCTTTACAACGTCATCTTGGAAGGTCATCGTGAAAGACTAATACTTTTGTGGTCTTGAAAACTTCATCAAATAGCCTACTTAAACAAAGGCACAATAACAGTACCATAAAGGGTTCCTTACATAACTCATTACATAAAATGTCTTAGGTGGTTTAAGCTACTTTGATCGCTGGATATGCCTTGAATGAGTTCGTTTCTTTGGGGCAGAGGTGAAACGTGCCGTAACATTGACTTGAACTTTACCGACATAACCTATTCACTTATACCTAGGTTATGTGAGGTACCTGCTCAAACAGTGGTACTTGAAAGAAGGCATGTCTTATTACTTAGTATTCATTCGATTATAATATAGGTGATTTTAAAGCGACTACATGCGATTCAATACAGAATCAGGCTCGATCCCCACGAAGAGAATCGAAGTTTTACAACCTCGTCATGATTTGCAAATTGTTATTGCTGAGTGTTGTGGTTTGTTTGCCCACCCTCCACTATCCAGAACAGAGCATGTGCTGATGCGTAACTGATTCTTGAATGGATGGACGGAGTAGACATCATCGACACCTTTGTTATTCACGTTGCATCACACAGGCTAAAAGCCAAGAACCAATAAGCTGTTACATTGTTTCATAATGGATTATTCCTAAACAAACACGTCAGATGCAGTAGCCGGGAGCAGGTTTTGACAGTTTGGTTTTCCAGCTCTATTATGTTGCAATAAGAGTTAGAATGCTTTGCCGTGGCCTTGTCGGAGAGTGTTCACTGTCTTGTCATGTTGACGGCTTATCTCGTGACCTCCACGTGGCCTTGAGCCGACACGACATGACAACTAGAAACATGACCTGTGACTCGTTTACCCGTTTTATAGAGACAGGCGTGTAAATACTGCATGCGATTTTGACCACGTGTGTTATTTTATTTACCTATCTCCCGCTAAACTCTAAGGGCGTCTTGCACCAGAATCACTAAACGTATTTAACAGCTAAATCGATTTAAATCTGACGTATTTGTATGACTTGACAACTCGCTAAATACTATTTAAGAGTTAAACACGTTTAGCGATTCTGGTGCAAGCCGCCCTTAAATAAATAAATAAATAAATAAATGAATCTTTATTGCAGACACAATGTTGTCCATAGGTTAGGTGTATAGGACTTAAGTCAGATAGAACTTTAGTTAATTCTTTTTGTAGACGTCTATCAATCATAACCGTGTTAGTAGTGCACCCGATTGTAATTACGAGTGTCATTTTATTTACCTGCCGCTAAACTTTTCAGTTGGATCGATATTTACGCGATCCGGAGACGTCTACCATAATCGGGAGCTGGTATGCGTTGTGTTTTACTGCCTAAGAACAATACTACGGAAAATAAATGACTCAATTTTATAAGGCTTTGTAACATTGAGTCATTAACCATGAACCGGAATTATTTTTATTGAAATTCTTGGCTGGTGACTGGAACTTTTAAAAGCTTCTATAGTAAACGCAGTTCCTTAACCAAATTCGTCAAATTAAATTAATTAGGGAAAAAATTATCCAAGTGTATGTATCTGTATCATAACAGGCGCGTGGTTTTACAGTACGAAAGTGATTTCAATATACGTATGTATACCACTCACACGTTTTAATAAAATATTATGTAAAACTGGCACTGACTCTCCGACCTCATTATGCAGGGAGAATACAAGTAATTAAATTAAAAATTTAAAAATCCCCCGAATCTTAGACGGATTTTCATCAAACATAGCTAAGAACACTCCCGACTAATTCACCTTTCAAACAAAAAAAAAACAAAATCAAAATCGGTTCATCCGTTCGGGAGCTATACGTTGCCTCAGACAGACAAACACACACACTCAGACACGTCAAACTTATAACACACCGTCGTTTTTGCGTCTGGGTTTAAAAATTGCCCCTAAAAATAACGTGATGCTCCACAAATCATGCCCAGACGACGCTCGCATTTTAAGTTATTTAGGTCCTTCAACATCTAAATCATTTATAGCTCATTTTGTATGAAGAATTTGGTTAAATGGCAAAGTGGGACAGTGTCGTGCTGCCGTGACCGGAGCCCGCACGATCTGTCATCACGCTGTTATGTCTTAATTAAGGAGGTTGGTAGACCCTCCAACTGAAACTGACCTTTTGACAGGTCCAGCCGAGCAAAATTCACCAGTAGTGAAGCACGGTAGAGCCGGTAGCAACGTTTTTAAGATGGGTTCCCAATAGAGGTGGGTCATACTAGGTAAATTGAGATACTAGGCGACTCTGTGATTGTGATATGAGGCTACCTGTGACAACTACCTGTGGAAAATACTAGCTAGTATTTTTTTACTTCTATCGAATCGAGTAATTATTTTCACAGATAACTCAAAGTAAACGACAGATCCATATACTAGGTACTATTTTTGTGATACTACTTTGACAGGAATGCCTAAAATAAAAACCAAAAATATATAATTACATAGGTACATCGCCTTCAAATATCAATCAAAAATTAATCAATCAAATCAACTTCCCAATGAGTCTCACTTAGTCAGTTAGTTGCAGTTAAACTGTGTCTCGAAAAAATATTACAAGAATTTTACTCAGTACAAGAAGTTTTTCACTCTCTGAGCTACATAAATAAATAAAACCATGTTCAAACTAAAACGTTTCTGTGCACTAACACATTCTTACACTTGAATACAGGGTCGGATTTAGGATGGATTGAAAGGGGCTAGTAGTCCGTGAACGTTTGAAATAATATACCTTACCGTACTGGTTTTAAAGACTAGATTTTTGTGATAATTGGTATTGTAAAGTAAGAGTTCAAAATTCTGCGGTTTTTTTGACTCAAAATTAAGCATTTTTATGAGATAAATTGGTAAGACCTCAGAGTTTTTGAAGTACCTACGAAATGACCGCAAATATATGGAATGGATTAACAGATCTTTTTTGTTCAACTTTAATTTTCTTAATTAAAATATATATTGAGTTGAGTTTTACGATGCATTACCTAATATGCAGTCATTAGTTCCGGGTCTGGTTGTATGCAAAGTAAATAAAAGTGAAAACTTACACAGATTTAGCGAACTTATAACTATCCAGGGCAGTAAGGCAAAATAAAAGGATGATGGAAACAAAAGCCCCTGTCTCATCACGTCCTTAATAAGTCCCTTGGCTTTGCAAATGTGGACTACACAATTTCCTGCAGCTCAGATTCAATCACGCCTGCCTCCGGTCTTAACGCAGGAAGAAATCTGCGCTAGTCTAAATAACTGACCACAAAATCACCTGCGCTAATGAACTGGTATTAAAATCTGTGGTTGCATTATTCCGGATTAGGTCTACTCAATCTACTCATGTATGTTGCGTCAACGATTGACGGGTTCAATGACTACAGTAGCGTAGTGGTGGTAAACCATTATGGTTTTAGTCGTAGGACGCTCTCTCCTCCATCTTTTTCTAAAGCTAAAATTAATGTAAGCCGGTTGAAGTGGCAATGAGCAGGTCGCAACTAAGGTAAGCAGCAACTAAGGAGCAACTAAGTAAGGAGCAGGTTAGCTTGCAGAACTGCCAACCACTGGGGAACAAAGGCTCTCGATTGGCGACCATGGACCCGAAGGCGGGAAATATGAGTGCCCCCACCTAAAAGACCGACGTAAACCTCAAATCGTTATTTGTGGAAGTCTATGGGGGAGCCAATGAGTACACCAATGGACTTCTACAGGCTGATAATTATAATGATGATGTTATAGTAAAATATTTTGCACAGAAAAGTAGTCCTAACTTTTTTGTGCATGTTTCTCATCCTTCATTCTCACAATGACTAATTCCATACATGGCAGACGCAAGCGGTTAAATTGCCTACGGTACCTCCTCGCTTCTAAATAAATGCCTAGATTAATTAAACTACTGCCTAGAAATAGAGTTTTCTAATTTAAAATAGACAAAAGAAACTGGCTTGTCGTAATTAATTATTGAGTTACAGACTGCATAATAGCTGAATATACCTACGCAAAGCAAAAGTAGGTGAAATAAAATAACTCAAAAGGAAACACTGTTTGAAAAGCGTAAAACACACATTATGACAGCAGCTGCAGATGCAATGTCGTAAAACTGCACAAGTAAAAGCATTATCGCAACAACGTTATACAATTAATGAAGAAATGACTTGTTACGTAAAATAAAATCGCAGTCCGATTCTACGAAATACCTATTCTTTTTCAGGCATACAAAGTTACAGTTTATCTGGCTTATTTTCTGTTATAGGTCGATTACATGGCCACGTTTTTTTTTTTTCAAAATATTTCTGATCAAGGAAAATCCCACTACTATTATAAATGTCAAAGTTTAGTTTGTATGTTTGTGTTTCAATCACGCTGTAACTACTTGTCCGATTTGGATGAAACTTGGAATATATTATGGTTCGTAACCTGGATTAACACATATGCTACCTACTTTTCCCGCTTTTTATTTAGGTTATTTTTTTGTTTTTTTTTCGTGGGCGAAGTCGCTGCTAGTAGATTATAATTCGAAAATAATATACATTTTTATTATTAAGTATATTGTTTATTTAAATAAAAATCTAACAAAGTATAGCGCGCGCTAATTTTGTATGAATTAAAATGTTCCTTATAAAAATAACTTATTACTAAAACTAAATAATTTGTACAATTCAAAATCAGCCCTTGATCTTATTATGATTTCGTAAAAGTGTTGGTTTTCTTAAGTATCAATAGATTACAATAATATTAATATTTACTAAACTTCAATTTGTACTTTACTCTCCAGCCATGACCTCAATGAATTCTGCAAAGACAAAAAATCATTAATATTTTGATAAGATAACATAAACTTATTACAACAAATAATATTTTTGTGGTTATCTACAGTATACTGTAGATAACCACAAAAATACAATTAGCGATAGTATACTATCGCTAATTGTATCGAACAATAACTAAATTAAAACCTATTGAATTGAAAAATATATTGCGCTTTATAATTCTATTCGTAGGTATGGGTACTGTTATCGTTAGATGCATTGAACTAGTAAATAAACGTGCTATGTTACAGACAGAGCGTAGCAGCTTAACATCAGGTGGAGTCTTTGCTTGTCCTGTTTTTTTTTCTTTGAAAAATAGCTGAAGCTCTAGTAGCTCTAGGATCTACTTAATTGATCAGGAATATGCATTGAATATATTCTTCATATTCACGTAGGTACTCAATAAAAATTAATTTTATAAAAATCCCTGAATCTTAAAAATCTTCCTAGATCTTCTTCGTCATACCGGCATTTTTAATCATCTAAAATATAATTTTTATTTATTTATTTTAAAATTTCACTCAAATAAGTAGTGCTAGAAGGAATTAATGCTAAGAGCATTGTCTGCCAGTCTTCTTGTTTCCAATTTTTGTCGATGTTCTCGGATCAGTGTAAAGATTAAACTCACCATCAAAGTCAACGGTCCCGGAGCCGTCAGTGTCTATCTCCTGAATCATGCTGTCCAAGTCTTCAGATGATATCGTATTGTCCAGCTCTTTGAAAATTTCCTTCAGCACGTCTGTCGTGATGTAGCCGTTACCTGCCAATATTAAAACAAATATTTTTTTTGGTGTGTTTATACAAATTCATACAAGTACTTACTAACTAAGTACTTCTAAGTAGTTACCTACCTATAATAACATAGGTACTAAGTACCTCAATCGTATTAAATTTATAATACATAAAAAAAATTAAAGGATAAGCCTATGGATAAAGTAGTTGTATGAATGCCTGAAAAATTACCCTGAATTCGGCCCTGTATTATTTACCTTCTCTGTCATACATGCGGAAAGCTTCCCTTAGTTCAGCCACTAACGCGTCATTGTCTTCCTCCTCTTCTGTAAGGAATCTACCGGCTAAAAGACAGAAGTCTTTGAACTCCAACTGCCCAGAACCTGTAAATCATGACGTCATCGATTATGGAACGCGAATACCTTGAATAAATTCGTCGTAAAATAACAAGCCTCGATAGCCGTGATCGTCTAGTGGTTAGGACCCTACGTTGTGGCCGTAGTAACCCAGGTTCGAATCCTGGTCACGGCAATGTGTAAACATTGTCACGGTGGGGCATGCTTTTTGAATTTTTGTAAGTTATCTGAAAAGTTTTTTTGCATTGTTTTGTATACATAACTTTTTTTTTCATATAATTTGTTAGACCGAGATAACGCCATCTAGTAGGTGATTCTGGAACTAATATGTTAGACTCGAGGTTATCCTGAACTCTCTATACTGGTTCACGCAACGGTAAAGGTACCAAAGGCTACTATCGTTCAACGCTAGATGGCGCTACTCAGCTGTTTAATAGAAAAAGATTTGAGGAAAATTGTTAGGTAGGTACCCGTTTGATCAACTTCAGCGATGATTTCAGCAAGTTCAGCTTCATCGATATCCTGTCCCAGCATCTCCAGAATCGTACCAATCATCTCGGTAGCAATCATTCCTTTCTTCTCATGGTCGAAAGCGTCAAAAGCGTTCTTCAGAACTGGGAATTCAAAAATCAATACAAGTTACCTGCTATTTTTAACCAACTTCAAAAAAGGAGGAGGTTTTCAATTCAGTTGTATTTTTTATATTAGAATGTGAAGAGAAGAAGAGAATTTATTTTGATTTCTATTTGAAAATGGATGGATTTTTGTTGATATTTAAAAATTTGTGTGACAATATAGGTGCGTAAGGGGAGTGTTAGAGTCACTCAGACCAAAAACTAAAACAACGGAAAAGAAACCTAATATGTATCTAATTATGTTTACTTATCAAGTAAAGAATGTCGTGTCATTTAAATAACTAATCTAATTAGATGTGCACTAAATCGAGCAGATAATTTGTCGATTAGGACGGGCCCACTGCCAATAAAATTACCCAAAGTACGTTTCATAAAAAACCATCAATCGTTCGCCGTCAGCAACTTATTGTAAATGATCAAGTAAAATATTGAATAAGCTCAAAATGGCTATTTGGCTGATTAGCAAAAAATTAGAAACAAATTAAACTAGCTTATCAATAGAAAATGGTTGACCTACAAAATGTCGTTTCTAAATAATTCACAAAATATTGATCATTTCGATTTCAACCCGAAAAACACAGAAAATATTTTTGCGCCAATGATATTAGTCCTTTGGCTCTAGCTAGTATATTATACATCCGATAAATGAAAAAAAACTAAGGCTCGAAATTTAAAAATCTTTTCGTATTGACTTTGCAACCTTCATGTTTCAAATAATGAGGTCTTTATTAAAAAGGTTATTGCTTTATTTTACTTGAAAAATAGTATCATGAGGTACTAATGTGATATAGGTACTTACGTGTTAGCTGTTCTTTGTCGAGCTCTTCCTGTGCACCGCACATGCAACAAAAAAACAAAATTAACAAAACTGTACATTGAGTCACGATTTTAGAACACATTTTAAATCACCAAGAGAATAAAAACTTTTTCAAACGCTGAATCTTTTAACCTAAATCACGCACCATTTTTAATGTATCACAGTGAAATCACTAAATCAAACTGAATAAATCCGTCAATGCACTTTTGGGAATAGATCCAGATTTTCTGGATGTAGACTGTTATATACTAGGGTGCAAGTGGGTTCCGCCTAGATGGAATATTTCAGGGGTCGTCAACATTTTCTTTCTTGCAAAGATACATTGTGGACATCATAAATTATCTAGTTTTGTACTCATTTTTGGTACCTAATTATCTTATTATATTATGCATAATAATAGTTTTGTACCAGGAACGTAATAGAGTAGGGTATGAAATCATTTCTTCCTAAAACTGCTCTATAAAGGCCCATAATCTATAAAAATTTAATGAGTGTAATTTGAGTAAGTACTTATAGGTAAGCCAATTTCGTTCATTATCATCATCAACCTATATCAGTCCACTGCTGGACGTAGGTTTCCCCCGAAACGCGCCACTGAGTTCGGTGTTCGATTTCATTGAATGCTTCCAAATCTACAAAACACTAACTATAATTGTTTCAGTAGGTACCTTAGCTACTGCACTTAACAAAAATACACATAAGTATATGTCATGCATGTTAGAAAGCTGCTAGATTCATCTATCTTTGACAATTCAAAATTGGGAAAACAACCTAAAAGTTACAAAGATTTTTGTTACCTTCCGTATCAAGCGGAAAGTCGCAGGTTTGAATTCCGCTCTTTGGGGATGTTATAACAATCTTTGTGATTTTCCTCAATTCAGAATAGCACTTTAATACAAATAAGGAAAAAAATGTTACGAACCCCTGCTCATCTACCGGTACACCACTTGGAATTCCAAGACTGCGACGTGCAATGATATCGACACGGTCAAATATACGGCTATTAATAAATCATACGACATTACAGTTGTAAATTGTAATTGGTTTCGTTGGGGCCATCGGCGGTACTTGATTGGTGGCTCAAACGTTTCCTGTCACGTCACATACCGGATGGACTATCTTCAAAGGTGAACCGGAACTACCAATAATTTTTGTAGTCAGAGTTAGGTGCATAATTTTTATCGATGACATTACTTGTGTGTATCAGAAACTTGGACGAATACACGGGACACGTAACTCGGACGATCTCGCCTTTACCCCCGCTCGCCACGTGTCAGCCTTTTTGCCTAACAAGCAAAATTGTTGCGTCAGTGTTGACACGACCACTACGTTGATTCTCAAGACAAGATAATGCAAAAAAATGACAAAATGCGCCGTATTATTTTGTAAAAACTACAGTGATCGCGTAACTAATATTTCTTTTCACCTGTGAGTACAATTTTATGCCGATAAAGTGGCTAATTTTTCATAAAACTAATAAAATTGAATATAATTTTTGCTTATATGATGCCATATTAACGAGTACTCAATTTTTTCTGCAATGTAACTATATTTATGACTTACTGAAATGAGTCGGGTTTTACCGTTCTTTTTTCATTCGTTCAGTGTTCGTTCATTACAATTCTTTCAAATAGGGTTTGAAACTATCGATGAAAAATATCGATGTAAATGAACGAACGAATTTATTTTCACTCTTAGGTTTCCAACTAATCCATTAAAAAAAAAGAGAATGGGTGAAAGCAGTACGCAGAGAACAGGCATGGATTCCAAAAAAACATAGCAGTATATGTAGTATACATTTTGAACCAGAGTGCTAAGTACAACAAAAATTTAAAAAAAAGCAAAAGACTCTGGAAAGATGCTGTTCCTACATTACACTTGCCTGAATTTGTAAGTAGAGCTTGAAATGCCGTTATGCAATTTTCATATTCATCATCATCAACAGATTGTCAGGACAAGGTTACTATGTATAAAAGAAAGTTTTAAAAAGTGAAATCGAAACTTTTTTTTAAATCTCGGTATGAAGTTCGCCGGGTCAGCTAGTTACTTATTGACCGAGCGAGCGAAGCGTCTCAGTTGCGAGATTGGCCAAAAATGCTTTTGTCCGGCTGTCTGTCTGTCTGTCAGTAATCGCCTACAGTTCTCATTTATCAACCGATTTGGACCAAAATCGGCACACAAGTTTCTTGATTTATTAAATTTTTTTTTGTCGCAATTTCGTGCACGTGGTTGGTGTTGATTCTTTAGAAGAACAACTGGTGGGTTTTTGCTTTTCTCCAATTAAATGCGGTTTGAATGTACAAATACTGCGTTTATTGACAAATTTAGAAAAATGTAAAAATTAAGGTGTGCACAGCACAAAGGGTCCGATTTATATTAATGTTGGTATTGATATTAATACGATTTGCTAAGTTTATCACAACCATTGTTAAAAATAGTGTCTTTAAATTGCTTCATCATTAAAAAATTAACTAGGCAAGGCGCAAGTAAATCTTACGCATGTAGTGTTACGAGTTAAGAAACCAAATCATTGTAAAGTAAAATTATAAAAATCCTTTCGTTGCCAGCTCCCAAAGTCTCAAATTACCGCAATACCAAACTTGAACATTCAGATTTGACAAACCTGAGCACATACTCCAGGGTCTGATGATAGGTAGCACTGATGAAGAGGATCTCTGAAGCTATTTTTAATTGTTGTAAAAGTGGCTTATGGTTACAATGACATGTCTATGTAAAATTATCAAGTAAAATGTTTAATGCCTAAGTTTATTTCCTTGTGATTTTCCATTATTATTATATCATCAACCCAGGCATCATCTTACCTTACTACAATTTCAAATTTAATAAAGTAGGTACCTACCTAATTCAACTCCTTCGTTTCCCGTCATTCATTCATTTTTATCGATACTATTTCATCGAATGCGTCAATCACTAGTGTCAATTTACAATAATTGTTAGACAGTGACAACGCTATATGCAGAACTAATGCAGCAATAGATTACTCCTCCCGAGCCCCGCAAAAAGTGGTCGACGGTGTTTTCATACTTTTTTCGAGCATGACGTGTCCCGTGTATTCGTCCAAGATCAGAAACCCCTTTACGCCTTCGGAATAACTTCGTGTAATATCTCCTATTTTCACTGGCTCACTATGCATTTACTCAAGCGTCTCCAACTGGTATCCTTTTCTGGTACCTCATCCGCCATGTCACTCTCTGCTTCTTCTTCCCTCGTGTTATCCCGCCCAAACACACGGATGACACTGACAGGTCACAAGCACTTGACATTGACAGTACCTAACCACTTGTGCATATGAGACAAATATATCTACTGAATAAATACAAACACTACTCTCCGGAATAACTTTCAATATCCATACTTTTTGGGCACTCATTATTTAACATCATACATGCTCAGAAATTGGGCCATAAGTAGCTTAAAATGCGGGCCGAAAGTTTTGAAAATATGTAGATATCAGTTTGGTTCCTAGCACTTTTTGTATGATCCTTTACTTACATCAGGCGCGGGTCATCTGGTAGACATTACCTATTCTCATAAAAAATGCTGTAAGTATAAATCAGGCCTCAAGTGCACACATTTAACAGTTTTTAATTGAGAAATGTCGAAAAACGCAAAGCTTGAATGTCTTAATTCTTATGGCCAGGACAAAGAAGAAGAAGTTCGTGTTATATCTAATCACGCACTTATCATTTGTGTGTAGCAAACATAGATGTTTGTTCTATGTCTGGGTGTTACTATGTAGGTATTATAAGTATATATTTACAAAAAAAAAAGGTATATAAGTATTCTATCAGCATCTAGTTCCCATATTACAAGCTTTGCTTAGTTTGGGATTTGAGGGCGTAGTGTGAAATGTCCAAAATGTCCATGAATATTTATATTATATTTATATTTTTCATTTTATTTATCTCCATATCTCAATTAAGTACTTGAGCATTGTAGTAGCATTCAAGCTAATTCTCAAAATTACTAAAACCTAGTTTACTTAGATCTAAGAAAGAGATCATGGTAGGAACTCTCTCGAGGGATACTCCATTCAGTTTCATTACAGGAGCGGAAATTTCATTGGTTCAGGTTTCCGGAAGCGCCTCGACTGTTCCGTGCTGTGTTGAATCTTGCAATAGGAAGAAATCGATTATCGAGGTAAATAAACTTGTAACTAATAAAAAGAATCCCTGATCTGTTAATAAAAGATCGCTGAGAAACTCTGAAGGCCCACCTGATTTAAAGCGGTCCCTGGTTGTTGACGATCAGCGCATGAAAAACCAAACCTGTACTCCCATTGTGCCGAGCTAAGTACCACGAACTAAGTACCAAAAAGTTTATCACGAATAAATGTGACTATCGTAACGCTAGCGTATTCGAGATACACTGCGCAGTGACGCTACAACGTTGGGAAGGTGAGCTGGAGTTGACGTACAATATAACTCAAATACGTTAGGTTTACGTAACGCATCGACTGTCAGATTTATTCATACTTACCTCTTCCTACGGAACTATGACATTCGTATTATTTATAGTCTATTTGCAAATGTTATAATTGCTTCAAGTCGCGTACCTACTCGTGGATATGCACCATCTGCTGCTGTTTGAGCTTCCACACCGATCCTTTGAAATACAATCGTATTATTTTGACTGTAGGGTTCATTTTACAATGCTTTTGGTATTTTAAGAGAGTTGGTAGGAAAGCTGATACTTAGCTAAGAAATTTTGAAAAGTAAATTGGGTAGAGATATTGCAAACCTTAATCCTGAAACGGAAATCTAACTCGCTCATGTCAGTACCAATATCATCATCATTATTATCAGCGTGTGAAGTCCACTCATGGAAAGACTAACCCCATAATAAATTTCCAGAAATAACTGTTTTGGCCTTGCCCGTTAATTGACGTCTTGCGATTTCAACATAGTTGTCATCGGCCGTTCTGCACTCCGCCTTCCGGCTCGTGATCCAAATTGTGGCGGTATAAATAACTAAATAATATTCCTAAATTCGCTGATTATGGCTTTGACTATCAAAGGGCTTGACTATCTAAGCTTAAAGTTTTTATACAGCTAAATGATGGAACTATCAGATGGCCCACCTGATGTTTTAGTGGGAACCACTACCACCTATAACGATGCATCTCATTGAATACGTCCACTGAGGACGTGCCCTGTGAAATAGTTAATTCATGTAAGTACCTATTCTTAGTAGTTTTGTTTTGTATGTTGTAGTAATCCCTAGGTTAAGGTGTGCTATCTATCTATTTTATCTATATCTATCTATTCTATCAGCTTCCATATTAGAAGCTTTGCTTAGTTTGGGACTAGAGGGCGTTATGAAATGTCCATGAATATATTTTTAAATTTATTCTAGTGTCCGGGAATATAGGTAAGGGTCTACAATGAAAATAAAATAACAGAAATAAGCAAAAGTAATTCGTTTACTGCTCTGGGTTGATGATAATAATAAAATTATTTACATAAGAATGTTCATAAATAAATTATATAACTTATAATTAACAATAACAATGTAGTGTAAATATCACGATGGTGTTACAAAAGTTAATAAAATGTAGTACTTAGTTTCGTTGGATCATGATATTCTTTGGTGTATTTTTAGCCAAGTTTGAGCTGATAGTCGGCTTAGTCGTCTCCACCAGTCATGACTTCCATGAATTCTGAAATAAAGAAAAAAAATCAGGCGGACCCATCAAAATCTATACTCTTTCGGTTACGGTGACTAAGCTGTTCACTAGCTAACCAATATTAAAAATACTCAAAATTAGTATACCTATTTGGAGGACAACACAATTGTTTGTTTATTGTTTATGGAAATTTTAGATTTTATCTACTCGGATGAGAAAAAACCGATTTTAACTGGTCAGGCCAAGTGTACCTCTTACTATACTTTTTTTTAATAAATATGACCGTCTTAGGTTAGTAAGCATTATAATTTGGCTTCTTTTTTTAAACTAGGAAACTATACTTAGATTCTTAGTTTAAAAAAAACTAAGAAACTAAACTAAGAAGTTTTTAAACTAAGAAACTATACTTAGTTTCTTAGTTTAAAAAAAATGAAATAAAAAAAATTAAAAAATTTCGTTTAGCATACTTACTACTGATATTTTTTATAATAATAAAGTAATTTGTTAAACTAACCGTCAAAATCTACGGTTCCCGAGCCGTCAGAGTCAATCTCCTCAATCATCATGTCGAGTTCCTCTGCCCCGATCTTGTCGTCCAGCTCTCTGAGGATCTCTCGAAGTACGTCAGTGGTGATGTAGCCGTTACCTATAAAATAAAATATTTTTTATTAAAGCTCACAGGTGCTTATGCTAAAAGTTCAATCAATAAATACGAGCTTTTCCGTCAATCTACGGGCATTTTTGCTATTTTTCTCTATGGCTTCTTTTTTTTTGTTTCATTTTTCTCCAATAAAATAAAACCTATCCGTCATTTTGATAGGTAGTCAATCTTGCCAGTATCAAGTGATTTATTTGAATATGGAATTAGCTAAGTCAGCCATTCGTCATGTTGGTGTAATTTGTTTTTAAATTTTTACGGTTCCTGTTTCAAATGTCATAACAAAAATTTATCAATCACTAGTAGTTACCCGCGACTTCGTACGCGTCTACAGTTTTCTTGTACATTATATTATCTGTGTATTATTATTATCTGTGCGTGTACCGAGCGGATAATTTGAGAAACTTGACATTACACCGAACTCGTAATGGAATGTCAAACGCTAGTCGTTACTCGTTAGACCAAAGAGGTAGTACTACGCCCTGTCAAACTGACGTGACATGACAGACAATGAAATCCTCTAGCCAATTGGCGCTGCTAATCAGTTTCGTTCATTTTATCCTGTAGATCCTGTTAATTAAGCGGGATAAAAAGTAGCCTATGTGTTAATCTAGGTTACGAACAATATATATGCCAAGTTTCATCCAAGTTGGTTCAGTAGTTTAGACGTGATTGAAACACAAACATCCAAACATCTAAACATCCAAACATCTAAACTTTCGCATTTATAATATTAGTAGGAAGTAGGATAGGATAGGATAGGATAGGATAGGATTCTTTATTATTGGGCGTTTGAATAAATTATTGACAAAAAATATATCTTTAAATAATGATTTTAATCAGATTAAATTAAACAAACGCAGCTACTACTATGATTTTTCAAATTCATCAAGGTTATAATATAGCAATATAAAATTCAGTTATTTTCATCACATTTTATAAATTACACCTTGATTTTTAAAACAATCGTGTGCCCACAAAAATCTAAAGTATTGTCGTGTTCCAAATTATTAAGCCATTCCTTTGTCCCATTTATTCAATTAATTTGTGAGCCAGGGCTGTCATTATTTTTAGACGAGCATGTTTCTGAAGTGTGATAGTCACACTAATCGAATCAAACACGTGGATCCACTGACAGACCGAGAAAACGATGTATCATGATATCATGAGACTTGAACCAGACGTCTACACTAAAAGATTCAGTAGCGACGAGTTACACTACGCGGCTGCCATGTACGATGTACACTCTTGACGAATGGTCTCGTCATCGCTGCGCTATGTAAATCAAAATTATAAAAGTTTCGTTTATCGTTTAGCGTGATACCCTGAACATTAGATCAGACGATAGGTTCATCTAAAAATAATCAAGTCGGTGTTATCAGGGCTACGACCTATTGTAAAGTGTGGGTGGTGCTCTATTGTCTAGACTGATCTGAATACTACGCTACGTCACATTTTGCACTCTTTGATCTATCAAATAATTTCTACTTGAAATATCTTTCATGGCTTTATTGTCTTTAAACACTTGACACGTTGGAGTGATAATACTCAGATAATAGTTTGAATTATTTCAATTTAAATTGTTTGCTAATACCCAACCTCTTAGGGGCTTATTTCCGTCGAGTTCATTGTTGGTACTTACTCCCAAAATTACGTACCGAGTGGGATTTGAACCCACGCCCACCGTCTCTTTGATAAGTAAGTAGGTGCGAAGAATTTGGAGAACAAAGAGATCTTTACTCTCTCTATCTCTGGTGACAAAATCTTACTCAAATTATTTTACTTTTGATTAACTGTTTCATTACATTTACATTGTCAGATATTTAAATGTCTTCATTATGATCGTCATAAAAATGACCAAAGAAATTAGCTTCATCAAAAAAAGTTTTATGATTAAAATAATAATTGTTCCAGACCGCAAATGAGAAAAAAATGCTCTCAGCGAGCTAATAACTGAAATAATAAAACTACTCTACCTTTTTCAAAGCTCCAGGCTATCATAATTCGTATAAAATGGAGGTATACATTATGAAAACTGTTATTTAAATTGCATCCCGTGGGGTTTGGTTGAAATGCTTGCAAAATGGGAGACAATTCTCATTTATCTTTGTGACAGTATTGATGAAGTTGGGAATCAGAATGAATTCCTGGAATTCACCGTTGTAAAAATTCATTTCATTTTGACACTGCTCATACACTGCTCGTTTAGTTCTCTAAACGAGCAGTGTATGAGCAGTGTCAAAATGTGACATTACATTGTAGGCGTTTGCAACTAAGTATGATATTTATGAGCGTTTCAACGGAGGGACCATAGTGGAATTTTAGGTTTCTGAGCACCTCAATATTTAGTAGAAGTTCTCAAACAATTGTAAAACTGAACCGGTAATTTGTAAAAGTTACGAATCAAAAGTTATAAGCATTTTAAAGTGGTCCCTCGGTTCCACACATGCAATGCTGGGTTCCAAGGATCTAATCAGTATTCACATCTTCTTTCACTGTCTATATTTAGTAGAAGATTTGTAAAAAAAAACTACTTAATTTCAGCCCTTCTTCTTCTTGCAGAGAGACGAAAACACGATAACAAAGTGGTCCCTCAGTTCTACATTGACGAAAATGTTTTTGCGGTTTTACAAAAAACTAACTGGAATTTTAAGTTTCTGAATCAGTCAATATTTAGTAGAAGTGCTCATACAATTTGTAAAATCAATCAGTAATTTGTAAAACTTACCAATAAAAAGTTATAAGCATTTTAATGTGGACTTTCGGTTGAACACTTTCCAAAACGCAAAAGTAACTTTACAAAAAAACTATAAAACTTAGAGACGTGTAATATAGCTCATCATTTAGTAAAAATTTTTACTAAATATCTACATACAGCGATGAACAATAGACAGAGCCAATATCGAAATATAGCAATTTTAGTTTCCGGCATAGAGATGCAGCCGCGGGGTGACCACACGGCTTAAATTTTCGGGACAGGGAACAGCATGACAGCCGCGCGACGCGACGATTCCACTCTCTGCTGATGCGGGTGTAACTCAATGAAGTCAGCGTTGGTACTCTAAGTACCTATTCATCCATTGTATTTTCAATAGGTGAGTAAAAAAAATCCGATGATTGTCAAATAAATATAAGATCATACGAAAACGGAACGTCAGCAGAAAATCAATACTATTTATACTTAGGTGCTTACCTATCACACTACTCAAACAACTTCGAGAGGGCTTTCGCTGCCCAGTTCAACAATAGAATCTACAAGGTGCTTACCTAAAAAGAACAATCGCTAGGAAAACTTCAATAACCACTATCCCACTTACTATTATAAATGTCAAAGTTTGGATGTTTGTGTTTCAATCACGCTGTTACTACTTACTGGTCCGATTTGGATGAAACTTGGAATATATTATAGTTCGTAACCTGGATCAAACACATCGGCTATTTTTTTTTTTTTTTTTTTGGACGAAGTCGCGGGTAACTGCTAGTAATATTATAAATGCTAAAGTTTAGATGTTTGGATGTTTGTGTTTCAATCACGTCAAAACTACGAACCAACTTGGATGGAACTTGGCATATATTATTATATTATAGTTCGTAGCCTTAATATACTAGCAGTTACCCGCGACTTCGTACGCGTCTACAGTTTCCGTGTACATTATATTATCTGTGTGTGTACCGAGCGGATACTTCTTTGAGAAACTTGACATTACACCTCATTACACCGAACTCGTACCTACTGGAATGTCAAACGCTAGTTGTTAGACCAAAGAGGTAGTACTACGCCCTGTCAAACTGACGTGACATGACATGACAATGAAATCCTCTTGCCAATTGGCGCTGCTAATCCTTTTCGTTCATTTTATCCTGTAGATCCTGTTAATTATTCGGGATAAAAAGTAGCCTATGTGTCAATTCAGGTTACGAACTATATATATGCCAAGTTTCATCCAAGTTGGTTCAGTGGTTTTGACGTGATTGAAACACAAACATCCAAACTTTGACATTTATAATAGTAAGTGGGATAGTGGTTATTGAAGTTTTCCTAGCGATTGTTCTTTTTAGGTAAGCACCTTGTAGATTCTATTGTTGAACTGGGCAGCGAAAGCCCTCTCGAAGTTGTTTGAGTAGTGTGATAGGTAAGCACCTAAGTATAAATAGTATTGATTTTCCGCTGACGTTCCGTTTTCGTATGATCTTATATTTATTTGACAATCATCGGATTTTTTTTACTCACCTATTGAAAATACAATGGATGAATAGGTACTTAGAGTACCAACGCTGACTTCATTGAGTCACACCCGCATCAGCAGAGAGTGGAATCGTCGCGTCGCGCGGCTGTCATGCTGTTCCCTGTCCCGAAAATTTAAGCCGTGTGGTCACCCCGCGGCTGCATCTCTATGCCGGAAACTATAATTGCTATATTTCGATATTGGCTCTGTCTATTGTTCATCGCTGTATGTAGATATTTAGTAAAAATTTTTACTAAATGATGAGCTATATTACACGTCTCTAAGTTTTATAGTTTTTTTGTAAAGTTACTTTTGCGTTTTTGAAAGTGTTCAACCGAAAGTCCACATTCAAATGCTTATAACTTTTGATTGGTAAGTTTTACAAATTACTGATTGATTTTACAAATTGTATGAGCACTTCTACTAAATATTGACTGATTCAGAAACTTAAAATTCCAGTTAGTTTTTTTGTAAAACCGCAAAAACATTTTCGTCAATGTAGAACTGAGGGACCACTTTGTTATCGTGTTTTCGTCTCTCTGCAAGAAGAAGAAGGGCTGAAATTAAGTAGTTTTTTTTTACAAATCTTCTACTAAATATAGACAGTGAAAGAAGATGTGAATACTGATTAGATCCTTGGAACCCAGCATTGCATGTGTGGAACCGAGGGACCACTTTAAAATGCTTATAACTTTTGATTCGTAACTTTTACAAATTACCGGTTCAGTTTTACAATTGTTTGAGAACTTCTACTAAATATTGAGGTGCTCAGAAACCTAAAATTCCACTATGGTCCCTCCGTGGAAACGCTCATTGATATTTGGCGCACGCTGATACTCTTATTAATATATTTACGTATACTTATTTTAATATAGATTTCCAGTCCAAATTATTCCATAAAGCGCTTTATTTATATTGAAATCGGTCCAAGGGTGGTGGCGACTAAGCATTCATTTGTTTTCCACTATCCACCTTGAAATGACGTAAAAGATGCAGTCTAAAACTGCGCACGCGTTTTTTATATGGTTTATATATTTCAAAGTGAAAAATGTTTATAAAAAACCACAACATTTCAATTTGAATAATATAAAATAGTGGGGTCTTAGATTACGAGAGAGACGACCCGTATTGGTTTTCACGTATCTATAATAATCGACCGTCATAGAGCGGTGGCTGCATTATAAAAAATCTTAAAACGTATGGTAATGTAATGACTCATTATGAACAAACAGCTGACATAATTATTCTGTCAACGAGAAGATTAATAAAGTCTGTGTAAAGTAGGTACATTGTTTTGCCAAATGGCAAGACATTGATTGCTAATTTTATCTCGAGGGCAATCTATTACTAAAAAGCAATTTAAACTTTCGATCTATCAAACCAACCTCAAAAAAAAATGATTCAAGTTAGGTACTTAATTTCTTTCAGTACGGGAGCCGACAGTAAAATCTCAACCCTATCTGATACAAGGATAAGATATTTGTTGAAGGCAGAGAGGGTTAGGAAACCAAATGACTTTCTATAATCGCTATTCGAGAATTTTCGAAGTTGTTTACCAGCGATATACCTACCAATATTTTTTGTGCCAGTAGCGTTTAGGAATGCGGAGATACTTAGGTATACTTACTTACTTAATTATGAATCGAAAAAAGTTATTGAAAATTACAAATATTAAGTTAGTCGAGACAAGGGTCGACTACAACATGCCTTGAATAACTAAAAGAACCTTAATAATGTTGACAGGGAGTAATGTTATTTTATTACTTACTAGCAGTTACCCGCGACTTCGTACGCGTCTACAGTTTCCGTGTACATTATATTATCTGTGCGTGTACCGAGCGGATACTTTGAGAAACTTATTTGAGACATTACACCTCATTACACCGAACTCGTACTGGAATGTCAAACGCTTCGTTAGACCAAAGAGGTAGTACTACGCCCTGTCAAACTGACGTGGCATGACATGACAATGAAATCCTCTTGCCAATTGGCGCTGCTAATCCTTTTCGTTCATTTTATCCTGTAGTTCCTGTTAATTATTCGGGATATAAGGTTAGGCTACAAATGGCACTCTATCGGATTAGGAATAAAATATTTAGGACCAAATTTGGAGGAAATTTTAAGAAGAAACTTTTGTTAAAAGCAATCATAATGCTGTTCTTACATATATTCGAGATATGAGCAAAAACGTGAACCGTAAAGACGATAGTACAAACTGGATATCAATTTATGCTATTACTAAGCACTAAGTAACAAAAAAGATGACTATCTTCCCATCTCTATCAACAAGAAGCTCACCCCGTATGAAAATACGGCAAAATATTTGGGCATGACGCTTGACGCGAAGCTACGCTGGAAAGCTCACGTCAAGAATAAAAAAGACGAGTTAGAACTACTTTACAAACAAGTCTTTATACCAGTATGGACTTATGGTATACAGCTCTGGGGCTGTACCAGAAAGAGCAATATTCAAATCATCCAGCGATTCCAGAATAAAGTGCGGAGGGGAATAGTGAACGCCCCGTGGTACATCAGAAATGACGATCTCCACCAGCAAAATCGAGTTCGTCGCTAGTGTTATTCAAAAATACGCAGAAGCACATGAACTAAGGCTTCATCATCATGTTAACGTCGAGGCGATCCAGCTCCTTGATAATACGGACCTAATAAGAAGGCTCAAAAGGAAAAAACCTTTTGAGTTAGTGTAATAAATAAGTGAAATTCAGTGAAAACAAACTAAAGAACACATGAACAGCAATTTAAGTTAATTTTAAATTACTTATTAGCCCACGTTGTGGCTAGATTGTAATCATATTAGGGTACATTCTTTAGAAATAATGTGCACTAAATAAATTATGCTATTTCCAAAATGATTTTTGTGATTTGCATAACTTTAGGTGGTACCAAATGGCCATTGGTAGTATTGGTACCCACCATAACATGACTATGAAAACAAACTAAAATAGGTACAACAACAAGGATCCAGCCAGCTCGTACCTTCTTTATCGTATAACCGGAATGCTTCTTTGAGTTCTTGTTGCATGGCTTCTGCGTCCTCTTCCACCATGAACCTTGAGGCCAGGGTCACGAACTCTTCAAACTCCAGCTCACCGGATCCTGCATCAGATATTTAGAGGTAAGATTTGATTTTGGTAAAATTCCTTACTTGGTACAATTGCTAGGTATAACTTTTTGTAAGTTTGTGCCTATTGAAACCTAAGTAGGTACAGTCGGCTACACATCAACCTATCAATGGTTCGAAATTTAAACTAATTATAATTTGAATGTTGCGAATCATGCGAGAGAGACGATATGTTTTTATGCGAGATTCGCTGCTTGCGCGCCACGCGCCTACCTAAGATGTTTAAAAGAATCTAAATAATACTGCGATTTATTTATTTAGTTTTAGGCTTAGGTTCAAAAACTCAGGTCTACATAATAATATAATTATCTTTACCAGTGCGTATGGTTACCTATTGTTTCAAAATAAAATAATGAATTTCATTCACAAAGAAAATTACGTATAATACAAACGTAAAAACGTAACCGTAAACGTAAATTACGTATTTACAAAGTTAATTAGTCGTATCTAATTAGGTAGGTAGTACCTAATCTAAAGATCATTGTACAGTCAAAAGCCCGTTAGATAAATAAAAGTACCTAATTTGAATAAAGGAAACCACCCACCGTAATAAATTATTTTTATCACAAAGAAATTTGGCCAACCTGTCACAACATAAAATACTTAAGATAAGAAAATATCTAAAGAATTAGTTACGAAGAACTTGACAGATTCTGTTGTTTTGTATAATGAAATATTTCAGCTTTAACAATTACAATGAAGTACCTACGTAATTAAATTAACTATAATTGAGCGTTTCAAGGAGATTTTAGAATTTAGATCTTAAATGTCTGACTTTGGCACTCTACTGAAAAAAATGGGTAATCTATTTAGTATTTAGGTACCTAGATACCCTAGATAATAGGTAATCTGACTTCAAAGAAAGTTACAAAACTAGAAAGAAAAATAATTTGGTTTAACAAAATCTAGTTATTAAAATATACACCATTTTTTTATTTGATAAGTTATATATTAAAGCAAAAAAAAATCTTTTAAAGCTGGTTCAGTACAGTTGGCTACACAGCAACCTATCCACTTATCAATCTATCAATTATAATAGTTCAAAGTTCGAACCGTTGATAGGTTGATGTGTAGCCGACTGTACATAATTTCAGTCAGCAGAAAGACATTCCAAAATATGCACTTTACTTCCAAAAACTTTACTTACCTACTTTACTTACTTACTTTTTTTTTTTACTTTCTTCTTTTTTTTTTATTTGCATCCTTTGCTTGGGAAATGAAATAAGAGAGATATATCGGACATACCATCAGCATCTACTTCATCGATGATCTCTTTGAGGGTGGCATCTGACACCTGGTGGCCCAGCATACCCAAGATAGTACCGACCATGACAGTGCCGATGCATCCTTTCTTCTCCTGGTCGAAGGCTTCGAAGGCTTTCTTCAGGACTAGAAAGTAAAAATGATTAAAAGGTCTGGTTGATTTTTGGACATTCGCTTTTTAGGTCATTGACATTAAAGGCCTTTGACTCTTGCCAATTACAGTAGGGACGCATAATGGAACTTTATCCCTCTGATATCAGATGCAACAAACGAGTGCCCATGGGCAATTGAATTTTTCCGCACAACAACGGTATATGTACCGTTTACTCAACCAATTCCACAAAAATGGTTTCTGCGAAGATACTTCAGAGGGACAAAGATCTGTTGTGACTACTCTACCAATAATAATAATAAAAAATAAATTTATATTGTAAAAAAATTAAAAATTAAGAAAATAAATAAATATGTGATTAATAATGGAGTAAATAATTACCAAGCAACTGACAACAACAACAACAAACATAAAATACCCCCGAACGAAAAATAAAGGGGTGTTATAAGTTTGCCAGCTTGTGTGTCTGCACGTTTGACTGTATATCTGTTTTTCAATGGCTTCATAACTCCGAAAGAAGGGTCCGATTTGAGTGCGGTTTTTTTATAAGCAATCGTCGACCGCAACGTTACTTAACATCAGGTGAGATAGCGGTCAAACGCTTGCTTATAAAATAAAAAAAAAGAAAGCTGATTTATCTAAACACGAGTATAATAAAATTGGTGCAGCCGTTTTTAAGTAATCCTGAAAACCAGTTTTTAGGAATCTCAGGCATAATTCTAGTTTGAAACATTTGGATTTGGATGACTATATGATGACGATACCCCATTCAAATTGGAGCTCTACTTTCAGAGCTACGAGGTCACCAACAAACAGACAGACACACAACGCCGTCAAACTTATAACAGCCCTTCCTTTATCGGTGGGCGTTAAGAGTATAAACTCTGAAGCTCATACCACTTCAAGCATTTAAAACGATATCTCAAGTAAATCTAGATATTGTAATGAATAATGATGCACACAAGATGAAATGCTGGTTTGAGAGCTAATTAATGAGACTGAGTTTAACCCACGCATTTCTGTTCTGTTCTTAATTAATACCATTTAATAGTTCTATTTCTAATGGAATCTAGAAATTAGCACGCCAATTTCAAAATAACGGAAACGGATTTTGAAAGGTAACTAATGTAACTCATGCAATGCTTTTTTTTTACAGTTACTCAAACCCCGATTTTGTCTTACTTATGAAATCTAAAAACTAAAATAGGTACTCAAGAAATTATACTTGAAGAAATATATGAAATAGATGTAACGCGTATGAAACTAAAAGTATGCATATTATGTCAGAATTGGGCACAAAATTATGGAAAAAAGAAGTTGGAGTTCAATTAAATATTTAAAAAAAAATTTAATAAACAAATGTACTTACTGTCAACTTGTTCCTTGGGGATTTCGTCCTGAAACGATCACATTTTTATAAAACTTAATTTTCCACTAAATATTTCACATAAAAATCACAAATAAATGAAAGCCCTCACCATTTTTATTTATTTTGAAGTTACGGCTCAAAAAACTGTGACAATGAGTACGCTATGTAAACCCAGATCAGTAGGAACACAAGTCCTTTTAGCTGGATAGAATGAGCGACTAAACGTAAACGCGCAACGGTCTCACCCAGGTTGGCACCGTTCGAAGATGCCTCAAACCACAAACCCCGCCTCAGCCCAGCATAGCAGTTTTAACTCTCCTCTTTAAGGCCAGAACACACTACCGGATGCCCACAAAAGTGCACTAGCCAACTGCATCATGGCAATAATTAACTAAATTAATTATCCATACGCTGTAATAATTGCCTGGATGCTTGCCATAGATTTATCAATTTTTCGCATCAAATATCGTTGAACTAACAGGGACAGTTGCGTGCGAGAGATGTTATAATTCTTTATAACACTGCATTGCTAGACAAAGAAAAATAGAATCAAACAGATCAGGCTTAGAGGCTAAAATAAAAAAAATGTAATTCTGTAAAAAGTCTTCTTGACGCCTTGGAATTAGATTTCTAGTATTTCTGATTCTCAATATTAATGGACTCATCATAATTTTGATACGTATCTTGACAAAAATATGACACCCCTTGATTTTGAGTTGCAGGGTGCTACGGCGTAGAGCCTTCTACGTAGATCCTAGATACCGCAGCACAAATCCCACTAAAATTATAAATGTCAAAGTTTAGATGTTTGGACGTTTGTGTTTCAATCACGCTGTAACTACTGGTCCGATTTGGATGAAACTTGAAATATATATATTTCTTAATCTAAATTATCACATAGGCTACTTTTTATCCCTAAAAATCCACAGGATAAAATGGGAGATGGAGGAAGTCGCAGGCTAAAGCTAGTTAATTATAATTACGAGTATTATTACAAGTCAAATGCTGGGGGTTTCTTGAGAAAAAAATTGAAGCGATAAGTAGGTACGACTGTGTATAATAGCTTTAGCTTAAAGTGTTGCGAATATGAATGACGTGCTTCCTCCCGCGACTTTGTTAACGTCCTGATTGAACTTATTAATTTTCTGGGATAAATAGTGGAGGCTATGAACTATATATATTCAGAGTTTCTTCCAAATCGGACCAGTAGATGCAGCGAGATTGAAACACCACGCCTCTTTGACATTTATAATATTAGTAGAATAGCATAACGTGTCTTATCTAACAACACCGCTCAAGTCATTTTTGCTCACTTTTCAGGAGAGACTAAAAACTGTGTAATTTATTCAATTCAAAAGCTTTCAGGCTGAAATGATTAACAGGTGCTTTAATATATATAACAAATGTTTTTTTATGCCTATTATATCATTTATATTGATGTACACGTTTTAAATTGACTTACGCGGTGTTACGTGATAATTTTACTCGACTTAGGCGGTGATAACAAGAAAATGTATGAGAAAATATAATTTGTAGTGCATCAAAAATGGATAAAAATTAAGTTTTTTTCTTATACTATAGGATTTTTTGTTTATTACACTTAGAATAGCGTTTGTAGGCATAAATATGCCTACAAACGCTGTTCCAAGTTGACTGCTGATGTGGCCCTATCTGCCGGTCTTGCAGTCAGTTTTCTTCAACGAGTCTTTTATTCCAAGGGTATCCATGAACATTCTTTTACATAGGTACTTCGTAACTGTTTTCACACGTAAAAATATAAACGCGGCTTTCAGTTTTCTTCGATTCAGGATTTTGGCAATTTTCTTTTCAACTGCCATACATGGCATGCATTGAGAAAAATGATTTTCGCTGTTCTCAATTCACGGTGTTCCTGAATGTTGTGAATGTTGAATGTTGCCGAGCGTTTGCACAGCCAGTCGCAAAACTTATGATAAGAAAAGTTTATTAATGATTACAATTTAAACTACAAAGTTATAAGTTGGCTTAATAATAAATTAATTACGTGAGTACCTACTAAAACGGTTGCCACTCAGCATGTGACATAGTAACTTGCGACTACTATAACGCTGGTCTTCCGTGTCGCTAGTGCCTAGCACTTATCTGACCAATCGTTAATTAAGAGTTCAATAAAGCCTTCGCCGTTTCGATCACCGCGATCGTGTACTTAGCGGAGTGTCATGATAGTAGATGATATAGTTTGCAAGGAAGACATGGCTGCATTGGGTTTTCCAGCGTTGTTGTCTCGGCTATTTGCTGTAGTATACTCGACGTCTATTGGTATCGTTTCAGCAAAACCTCTATTTGAAGAAACCGAAGTGCTTGCATCGAGTTCTATGAAGTTTTACCAATTTTTTCAAAAACCAAGCCGTCGTGATGTCTAACGTATCCATGTCCAAACTTTGAAATCAAGCTTACTCCTTTTCTTTGGCTCTCCAAAGCTCTTACGCCGTTTACGGCTCAACTTCAGTCATGATGGACTCGCAACTGTTGACATTCCTCATTAATTCTTCATCTGTAGGTACACTAGCTCTCTCCAAAGCTTGTTGCGCGACTTTCAGCTTGTGGACCAACCCTACAGTCAGTGTTCACGTTTCGGCAGCATAGGTTAAAAGGATAGAATCCTGAAAACGAGGTTATCCGAAAAAGAACTAAGGTGGTCGATAGAGCTCAGAGGATTAGCAAGGTGGAATAGCAGTGAGCCGGCCATGTTTACCGACAATCGTTTGAGCAAACTATACTTGAGTGGGGACCGCGTTAAGGCAAGCATAGTGTAGGATGCCCTCTGGTAAGGTGGGACGACGAACTGCGAAATGTAGCTGGCAAGGACTGATTGAGAAAAGCCGAAGACCAGGCTCAGTGGCGCGTCTTGGGAGAGACCTACGTCCAATATTGGACTGATATTTAGATTAATGATGATGATGATGATGTTGACTCTGGTCACTCGATGACTCAAATTCTTCTCCATCCATGGTCTATACTATCACTTTATCAGGTACCCTACAAGAAATAACGTTTGTAACACCGCACAAGTCATACTCGATGCAATAGCAAGATGCTAAGTAACACCGCCTAAAGTAGATGGCGACAAATTTATTCGATTTTAAGTTCATTACGGCACTTGAATCAATAAATCTTTTAGTGTATTCAGTAACTTACCTCTTAATCTTTGATAATTACACTTCAAAAACCATATTCAACCAAAAATAACACTATAAAAGCGCGAAAGTCAGTAGTTGTAGAAGTCGTTTTCGCGCGCAGTATGGCGGGATGACGATTTGAGCGGTGTTGGCGCGGAAATCGACTTAGGCGCTGTCACTGTTATTTGAATACTGGCCTGGGATTGGTTGATATCCTTGAATCTGTTACACAGTTCGACGCGCGAATTTAAAATCTATCCAATGGTATCAAAAAGTCAATACCGCCAAAAATCGACTTGAGCGGTGTTGTTAGATAAGACACGAAAGGTTTTCAACCAATAGCCTAAAATTTCATCTAATGTGGTTGGAAACTAGGCCCTTCTGCAGTTTAAAGGCGGCTTGCACCAGAATCACTAAACGTGTTTAACAGCTAAATAGATTTAAATATGACGTATTTATATGACTTTACAACTCGCTAAATACTATTTAATAGTTAAACGCGTTTAACGATTCTGGTGCAAGCCGCCCTTAAAGTGTTTTTTTTAAATAAGGAACTGCTGCAAACTGAAAAAAAAACTGCAAACAACAGCAACTTCTTTCATAAGGGCCAACGCACATCTATCATGAGCGTTTCACTGGAAGGACCATAGTGGAATTTATCGACAAAACTGTTTTGTCGCGTACTTAGTGACGTGAAAATAAATTTTCTGTTATAACGAAAACAGCATATGCTGAATACTTCCTCGTCATATGCTGTTTTCGTTGTAACGAAACTCACATCAATTGACACGACAGTCTTTTCTTACGTTTTTTATTAATAGGTTCGCAAACCAGCCGTTAAAACAATTTAATTAATTAATTAAATTGGCCGAGCGGCCTTCAAAAGCAAACATGCATGCATAAAATTATGTTTACCTATCTATTATAGCATTGTTTAGTACCTACCTATTAAACATTGCTTTATACGCATATACCTAGAGAATGAACTGTGCTTTTTTAATAAATAAGAATATAAAGTAATTATGTAGTGTACTTAATAATATTATTAAGTACTTAGGATGATTCTCATTAAACTGAGCTGTGACAGGCGTCACAGCTCAGTCGGTAACGGCTCTGCCTTCCGTGCTGTGGGTCGTGGGTTCGATCCCCACTGAGAACAAACATTTGTGCGTGGAAAACATAGATGTCTGTTCTATGTCTGGGTGTTACTATGTATTATAAGTATGTATTTACAAAAAAAAAGGTATTTAAGTATTCTATCAGCCATCTAGTTTCCATATTACAAGCTTTGCTTAGTTTGGGACTAGAGGGCGTTGTGTGTAAAGACCATGAATATTTATTTATTTATTTATTTATTCTCATTAAATAAGCAAGTAACGAAAACAGCAAATAAAAAGAAGCATATCGTAACTAAAAAAGTTTTACTGAGAAGTTTCACATCACTAACTGTTCGACAAGACTTTTTGTCTTTGGTTTGCGTTCTCCCTAAAATGCATTGTTTAGTCTATGACAGCGTCGAGGGTCGAGGTAAAGACGTCAGGTGCAGCCTGTCACAGTGACACATCGGCATCGTTTGCTTTCACTGCGCTAACCGGGGCCAGCGGTAATATAAAGGTTAATGAGCTATACGGAGAAACAACTGCATCGAACACAATACCTATGTTATTGTTTTTGTCCTAAATTGTACAATAATTTATAAGTTTAAAAAACTAGAAAAACCGACTATAATTCCACTACCAGATTCATCATCAGATGATGTTCATTAGAAATGTTCTAATTCTTAATTCTTTATTGCACACAACACAGGACATAAAGAAAAGACAGAAATAGATGACATGTACAAGGGCGAGTTTAACCCTAACAAGAGTTTTCTTTCAACAAACCTTTGAGGCTAGAGAGCGGAGACTGAGAGGTGGAGAGGTGGAAGAGAGGAGAGAGGAGGAGGTGAGAGGTGAGGAGGAGAGAGGCAGGTCCGTAAACACCACTAAAAAGTCACAGAAAGGCAAAATACGAAATTTCGTGCACGTGGATGGCATATTTTTTCCAGTTATTTCTATTTACAAGCCAAACTACTGAACCGGTTTTAATGAAAATTCAATGGAACCTTCCTGAAAGTACATCCTTTCAGATAAAACAAGAATTTTTGAAATCGGTTCATAAATGACGGAGTTCTGAGGTAACACACATTATAAAAAAATACAACCGAATTGAGAACCTCCCCTTTTTTTGAAGTCTGTTAAAAAACATTCAAGTTTGTAAACGTCATCACCATCATCATTTCAGCTTGAAAAGTCCATGCTGGATAATCTAGACATAGAACTCACCCTGTTATGTTTAGGAAGAAATCATTTGAGCCTACCCTACCATCAACTTTCCGCGATCTTTGTCGATCTATCAGGTGTAAATCCTACGCTCGGTACGTTCTGACGTCAGCCTAATAGCAGCCTAAAAGTGCATGTAGTTATAAGAAAGGTAAGAAAATATTTAGAGGTAAGTTAAGTATTCTTTTATTTATTTTGAAATTATTTAAAAATTATTTTTAAAAAAAAATTAAGAAATCCCTACTAGTCGGGACTTTATATTTTAGCAGTCTATTAAAATGCTCAGATTTCGCCACTACAATATGCATGTCACTTAGTATTCCGCGACTTCGCTATAAAACAAGTTTTAAGTAAATTAATTTGGATAATAAAAGACCTTAAAAAATATTGTGCATTTTCGCCACCTTTTAAAAATGCAAGAATTAATTTTCAGCAACACTCATTTATAATTATAATCTCTTGTCTCTGTCCCTACATACTACATAGTAATTGCAATCTTGGTCCAGAAACGGCTCGCTTCCTTTCATTCAGTACAAATAGACGTTTATTAATAGCCAATGTGATCCATGATATTAATCGTCCAACACCTGTAGCGATCGCGTACTAAGAGAGGATAATTACATGTGGCTTATTTTGTAATGAAATGAACAGTTGCGCTTAGTTGTAGTAAGAATTTGCATAATATCAGGTGAATGTTGTGTTTCAGTAAAAGTGCTAACTGTTTTAGGCTACAGACTGATTAGGCTTTCTTTTTTTACTTTTGGTTACCTACTAATTAAATTATAAAAAACGTTTTTCGGATCGGAAAATTGTTATGGTTAAACCACAAACCGATCGAGATAGGAAGAGCATTGTTTTGCTACCGTGTACGCGTTTTCAAAGACGGACACAAGCTACTTTTTAAATAGATTTCATTGTTTTAATTAACCCGTGCACCGTCAGTGCATAAGTCAGTGCATTAAGATTTGTTGGCATGACAGAAATGTATGAAACAAAAGACATAATTTAAGAACGGACAGACATATAATAATCGATCACGTCCGCATTTAAAATTAGCTTCTCGCATTACCAAACGGGTATCAAACCCGATACATTTCTGGCAGCTACCTCGCTTACTATTGTTTTCATCGATTTGTTTTATTTCGGGAGAGTTTTAGGTCACAACCGCTGTGTATATTAGATTAACTCGATTTATGAGACAGGAATTCGATTCTCTCGGAATCTCGAAGAACAGTTTTTGTAGTCGTCACGTGCTTCACCGTAACTCACGGTCGTTGACGTCAACAGAACAGCAGGGGTATGCCAATCAAAGTTGAACTGCAAAGTTGAACTGCAAAGTTTTAAATCATGGTCAGTTCATACTAACTCATAGTTATTCTGTGACTAAATAGTGACATTATGACGTCATTTAATTTGTTTTCGCGCATATTTTGCTGTCAAGTGGCTAAAAAGAATGATCACGTGGTACAAAATTGTACCACGTGACCTGAAGAAATTACACTGGGCAGTGAAATATAACTTGACAGCAAAAGATTGGCATACGGGGGCAGTACCAATGTGTATTTTATAGAAGTTCTTGTAAGTAGGTACTACAAAACCTACAGTAAATGCGAAAGTGGCCGACTCGGAGACAGAGTTTCCAATGTGTTGTGACACGCAATAAAAGACCAAGGATCATGTGTGTTGTCTCGATGATGGTAGTTTTTCTCGTTATGCCAGCTGAAAGTCAATGGCTTAACGATTTCTAAATAGTCAAGTTACGGGTACGTGTTCTCCGAAGCATAGAAGTGTATAGAGAAAAATGCGACTAGCAGTGACACATTCAAAAGCACTGGGAATGCCGTTACATTAAAATTTTTATTACACTCACAATTAAAATATAACTAGTCACTGCATTTTTATGTGCAATAAAGAATTTTCTCATTCTAGGGCACATCGACACATCTTGATTTGGGAAAGAATCTTGGGCCGGAAAAAAACGCCTTAAAAATTAGGCGTTTGGCAGTTTCCGGATCATTGCTATACTGGAGCCTCTACTTCGAATGATTATCAAAGATTCTATAATGATGTTTGTGTTACACTGCGGAGTGAGACTGCCGCTTTGCAAGAGCCCGCGCCATTGCATGGGGCGGCCGTGCAGTGTAAAACCAACGTTTCTACCAAATCTCCGGAGTAGAGGCCAATGTGGCGTCTCCATTATAACGAGTCATTAATTCCCCCAGCTATCTTTCCTAATGGGTAAAAGCTCGCCATAAACGTACTTTACTATCTGTGGGAACTTTAGTACTTAGAACTAGTTTATAGATGTTTATACAAAAGTTACAACCTGGATAAGTCTTGGATAATTACTGAAATTCATTTGCGAGGTAGATTCTTAATGCTCCTTCATAAAACCATTGTAGTTAAAGTTATTTCGACGGGTGTCACAACTCAGTGGGTATAGTGCTGACTTCCGTGGTTGTGGGTTCGATCCTTACCAACCGATTCGTACAATACAATCATTTCGATTCGATAATGACCTCAAAATCGGTGTCATTATGAATTTTACATTTAACTGCTGTAAAAAGTTGCGTATAAACCCTCATAAGCAATAAGAAAAAAATTAAAAGGCGAATAAATTTGCGTGCAAAGTTATCTAGTCAAGTTAATTTCTAAGCTGCATTCATAAACAGAATTTCAAAACTCAACCACTGCGAATAAAGCGATTGTGTTGAAATAATCACAGTACCAAGACAACAGCTTGTTCACAATGGATCATCATCATTAGCCTGAAAAAGTCCACTGCTGGACATGGCAACGATCTCTAGAACTAGAAATACTGCAGGACATGATGAACCGTTTATACTAACCAGCGCTTTCCCAAACTCTCTTCTACAATGTCTTCGATCGATCCATTGGGCAGTCTACGCTTCGCTTTCTGGTTTGTAGTTACAGTTTAAGGCACTTCAGTAGTACTTAGTTATAGTTTATACCTTGTTATCAAAACCGGCTGCCCATGGGTAGACACATAGGTACACAAAACAAACTGAATTAGGACAATTGCTCTTGTTTCATACATACAAATCTATCTAGGGATCTATACGAGGAATGCTATTGCTTTCTTCAATACCATTGTGAACCCAAGAGATGGAGTAAAAAGTACTGCAGCTGATTACCCAGCCCTGTGCCAGTCTAACCTTTGTAACAAGCTGTAGATGTCAGTTGCAAACACTCCGACATCGTGCAAATGACACGGCTTAGTCCCACTTGAACATTGACTTGTAGACTCATAGCTCCGTTTCAAAACGTTTTTATCCAACTACTTTGTCGTGTGAAAATAATTTTGTAGATATATTTTGAGTGAACGTCTCTTTTGCTTCGTTCGTTCTTTTGATTATATTATCACAGGCATTAACATAACATAATGGGTGTTTACTAAGAAGTTGTCTTTGTTCTTGACATTATACATAGGTAAGTACACAAACAGCTGTCAAATATTTTACTGTCAAACATGGAAGATATTTCGAGACTTACTTTCCAGGACTTAGATATATTTACATATACAAACATAATATTTATATACCTACAGTTACTTAAACAAATAGTTTCCTGGATACTTACTTATCCTTCAGGTTATTTTGTTCCAGTAAGCTTTTTTTACCACTAAAAAGTGAAACATACTTCACTATATTACTGGTTCCGCATCGCCGCCGTGGTCAGTTTAGTCTCTCTTGAGTGAGCCGTAAACGAGGCAATCGCAACATCCGCTAGAGTACTTGTGGCTATTATACCACCGCAGTTTGTCCGCTCGATGTGCATAGCCATCAATAGTGTCACTGCCAAAGCGCCAAGTACATTGTTCTAGCTCACTACCGGAAAAGTTAGGGCTGCCAAGCAATTGTAGCCCGTTACAAACTATACATATTCAGAGGCAAAGGATACTTGCTAAATATAGAAGTCTTGCTTTCTGTTTTTGGCAGTGCAGCGCTTCCGAGATTTAATTTGGCAGCGGATGTGAACTTTTATTGAATATCAGCCACCAAATAAACACTTTTTAATATGTTTACAAAGTGTTTTGCGCAGAATATCAAAACAAGATACAAAGTTGTTAAACAGAAAATATATTTGTAGGTAATTGGGTTTAATTTTTGGCTAATTGACAATTTGCTATAAAAAGGTCCTATAAAATACCCTTAAAATTGTATACAAGATATTAAAACCAAATTAATTTTATAACATACATACTGTAAATACCGAACTACATTACCCGCTACCCGTTACGAAACTGGGTAACGACTGAAAAGCTAATAAAACGTACAATGCGGGATAGAACGGCATACTATGAATTCCGATCTCAGAGACGCCGGTAAGCATTAATTGGTGTAGGTACTTTAGGCCTACAGTCGATTTTAAATACACACAAAAATAGAATCGTCCAATGATGAAACAATGCATGTCGTGTAGCTGGCACAACTCAAACAGCTGTACAGGATTGATTCACGAGCCCGCCGGTGACGACGGCGGATGGGCGCGCAAATTGACTCCGAGCGGCACCAACCACACGACACCGGAATAAATTACCCTAACGCTAATAGACTGACTCTAAAAGTGAAAATTCACGGTGATGAATTGCCAATATTTCCTGTAAAACAAGGTCACAATCGATCACACTACTCTACGGTCTCATAAGTCATATCGCTTTCATTGAGAGAATAGTACGGAGTGTCGTCACAGATCCACGATATTGTAGACAATTCAGATTTAGATCTGATAGACAAGTCGTTATTGAAATGGCGACTAATCCGCCAATCTGCGAGTTGGTCTTCAGATGGCTGCAGAGCGGAAATGTAGCTTGGGGATCCACTTTTATTGCTTCTCACTGATTTCATTCTATTCATTTTCGGTGGCATTAATTTCTCGTTAGTAAACAAAGTAAAAATCTCGTTATTTTTGTAATCGAATGCGGTGTCGTTAATCAAGTTATTTCGCAGTGGAACTTTGGGAGGCAGAACTAGGGCATCGACCGTTTTGTGTTTCACAAACAGTATTCTCTTACTTCCTTTGAGTAAAACTGGGTTCATTCGGATCAATCCGTAGACAACACTTGCTCCCAAGCAAACGCATCCTAAAACTGTAAAAATCCACACAATCCATTTTAAATGCTGATAGTCAGTTTTTTTGTCAAGTTCATTCATCATATAGCCGATACAGCTATCGCTATCAATATCTCCGCTGCTCAATCGCATTGGACAGAAAGTGAATTGTGAATTTTCATCAATATTGTAGATTCGAAGGAAAGTCGGCATTGAATCGATACAGTACAACTCCTCAGGGCAATCTGACTGAAACCACAAAATGCCGTAATCTCGCGTCTCGGCAGCTCCAATGTGAATCGCATTAAACTTATTTGTCTCTAAATAGAAAGAAAATTTCAACCAGTACTCATTGTCAAACTTGTTTATATTAATAAGTGTTGTGGTAAGTAAAGATACGTCGATAGTATTTGTTATATTAAGGGAACATCTGTTATTTTCCTGGGGAGAAATAAGCGTGAATTTTTTCATCACATCAGAACTTTTGTAATTTCTACCATTTTTACACTTTCCATTTACATAAACTTTATTATCATTCAAACCGTTGTATTCAACTGTTTTACCATTTGAATATTTGGTTTCATTTACGCAAAAGTTTTCGAGTTCAGTAAAAGTTTTGCCATTCATTGAAGTTGGGTACGTGCATATACCCTCGACTAGTAATACATTGTTTTTAACTAATTGTCGTAGAACATCTGAGTCACAGTCACAATGCCAAAAGTTTTCTTGTAAGCTTATCCTCGGTCGGGGATTATCTAGTAACAGTACATTGTCGAATAATCCTGGAGGGATTGTCACAAGTAGATTGAAGTCCAAGTAAATAACTTCAATACTCTTCAAGCTGTCAAATGTTCCAGCTCCGATGGCAACAATACCACAGGAGTTAAGATACAAGATCTCGCAACGCTCGAGTCCTACAAAACTATCTCTCCCCAAAATACGGTTGAACTCATTGTTTGAAAAATTGACTACGGTTAATTTCTCGTAGCCTTTTGATCCAGTTACGTTTGTTGGGTCCCAATAACCACTTTTAGTGATCGTTAGTATTCCTAGCGTGTCATCAACTGCTCTTATAGAATCCGTTTGAAACCTGTCTATTTCACAGCTCTGAATAGTCAATTCTTCAAGGCTGGATAGCCCAACTAGACTATTGGTTTCCCATGTATAAATATGCATGTCTTGGAGTAGTAAAATCTTGATGGATCCTGTGAATTGACTCATGAAAGCTGTTGGAGATATATAATTAAGGTTACCGCCTAAAATTGAGAGTTTGTAAATATTTGACTGCATTTGGGAAAGCCAATTGCTTGGCATAGTGTTGTTTTTGAAGGAGGGGTTGTTTAGTTCTAATGTGATTCTGTCGCATTTGGTTTCCGCGTGCTGAAACAAATAAGAAAAACCGCGTATAGATAGGTAAAATAAATAAAATTTCAGCCACTTAGGGGACGCTCTGAAATATTCATGTTGCGTGACGAGTAAAGCTATATTTTTCTCAACGCGATAAAAAGAGATACGAAGTGAGAATTTGCGCTGAATGGCGATAATTTGGTTCCAAAATTCACAAAGTTTTATCAACTTCATTATTAGAAGCTTATAACTAGGTAAGAATTTTATTAATTCTAAAGAATATTATGAGCTTTGGTTACTTATAGCATAAAAATAAATTCATTAAAAAATGACACAAAATTATGATATAAACAAAAAAAAAACAAAAGTATAAAACAAAATAGATATAGGTAAAAAGCTCACAATAACATACTAATATAGCAGAAACCTTTCATATCCGAACTATAAATTACTATTAAGGTGGATTGGTTATTCCCGGGAGGTGTATAAATAAACAGCTGTCCGTGCGAACTAAATGTTTCGAGCATAAATATTTAGTTACAATAATATTTCAAGGTGTTAATACGATGAAATATTGGATCGGAGCGGTGGATTTATTCTGGCTAAATTGATGGATGTTCAATTTTAGACGGTTTAGTACGGATCCTGTATGAAAAAATGTACAATATTACAATATATTTTTATTATTCTTTATATATTAATATATTTTATTGTAATATATATATTGCTTATCTATATCTTATCTTATCTTTTGGAACTAGAGGGCGTTTATTTCATTATATTTTATGCAGCAGAATCCGTACTAATACCTACGACTCGTAGGTGTTAGTAGAGCGCCAGTCAACGGCTGTTGATCTTATCCCAATAAACCTCTTGTAATATTTGTGATTAACATATTTTAAGACTACTTATGCAATAAACATTTTTTTAATCTGTTTGCTGGAAGCTTTACTAGCTAAAATGCCCACTAAATCGCTTGCTATCTCTTCTGATAACGTTACTATGATCCTTAGTTAACTGTGAAATTTAAAAAACTTACCGATACAGCATAAACTATATCTTCCTCATATCTCCCGTAGTAGGGCGCCTCTACACACACAATTACGCAACTGTACATGCTACATCTAGTAGACTTTACAGGCTCCACGGGTCTGTTAGGAGATGGTGTCGGGGTCGTCACAGCCATCAGCACGATGAGGACGAAGCTGGCGGTGGTGATCACGGCGAAGATGGACTGGATTACGAGACGAAGCCATCCGCGACTGCATGATGTTTCTTTCCTGAATTATGTTTCAAAATAATTTATGTTTACGACTGTAAAAGTTTCATAGATTAGCTTTTTGCTGTTTTATATGACTGCGGCATAGGTGGCCTATTGTGATCGCCCCTGTTTAGGGCGCTCATAATCCACTATACCACTTACCATCAGGTAGGATTGAACTAAATGATAAAACAAGCCGATGGCCCACCTGATGTTAAGCGGTAACCGCGGCCTATAACGATGCATGGCCTCACTGGGCACATCCAAGAAAGACGTGCCCTGTAATGTATTGCACTGCGCCCATCACTTTGAGACAAATGTGCTTGTACTTACACCGGCACACATAACCTTCAAACCGGAACACAGCAGTGCGTTGATTTTTCGCTCAAATACAACACTAAAAATATGAAACAAATGACGCTCCACAGCTTTGCTGGTTTTCCTTATTCCGAGAACACAAGGTAACTTTATTATAACCCATAATGGAAAATAACAAGGGAAGAGCGGTGGGCCCGGTAGGCCCGAAATAAAATACTCTGTCCCTCTTTTCGGAGTGGGTGACATCATGTCAACACGGCGGTCACCAATGCGATTACAGAACCGAACCGGCCAAGTTTATTTTCATCACAAAAGCTGTGATTTTGAATTAAGAACAATGCATTTTTGGATTTGGAATCACTGTTTTATTTTTTTACTACTTTCATTATTCACACGTAAAATATGTGCATGGCATATATACGGTTAAACAGAAATACCCAGGATACTCTAATAAAATCAATAAAACAACGATACTACAGTGTTATACTATTACCATAGTATCAAACAAAAATAGGCCTACTCGTAAGTAAATTGATAGTCGTGGGAATAAATCCATAATGGTTACTGTCCCAAAAATCTGTAACCTTTGAAAGCTTTTCCTGGTCCAAAATATTAACCCTTAGTAAGACACACAAAAACCTCTCTCGTGTGATTTTTCAAGATCCTTCATGTGACACCTACTTATTTCGCTATGATTACAAAATAGCTGTGCAAAATAGGGACTTTGGAAATTCACTTATTACAAAGCTCAATCGTGAATTCGTGAATCCTTTTTTCATTTAGATTTGAAAAAATAAATTAAAAAAAGAGTTTTGTTGGTCTGTGCAATATCAGTGTCCTCTAGTATCTTGAGAAATGCAATAAGTAAATATTTTTATTTTAGACTGGATTTTACCAACTCGGAATTTATTCTTTAGATTAAAATATTAACCGTCTTTATTTTTGACAAAAACGTTGAGATGGATAGTATTTTATGTGACAGAGAGCGTTATTTGAGTCAGTAAAATCTATCCTACGAAACAGAAAAGTCTTGAGTACCAAAGGTATGAGAGAGTGTGTGTGTAGAGTGTGTAAAGCTCACAATTTTAGCCCAGATATAAAGATATCTGGGCTAAAATTGTGAGCTTTTATTTACTGAGAAATATATTGTGCACAAAATTCAATTAAAAATTTTAAAAACCCCCGAATCTTTGAACGATTTTCATCAAACATAGCTAAGAACACTCCAGACTAATTCACCTTTCAAACAAAAAAAACTAAATCAAAATCGGTTCATCCGTTCGGGAGCTACGTTGCCTCAGACAGACACACATACACACACACACAGACACGTCAAACTTATAACACCCCGTCGTTTTGCGTCGGGGGTTAAAAATAAAATTAAAGATTTAGAAAAAGCTTGCTTACTTGGCTATAGAAGAGAGCGTACCACACTTCTTCATAAATCGCGTCGTTGCCACTTGCATACTTCACCGATTCTCTTAATCACTGAAAAAGCTCCTCCGAATCCATTGACTAAATGTCATCTAACTGATAGCAAATCGTGTAATTCCACGGAACCAACATTGTGCAAATATTCGTAGATAGTGAGAATTTGCGTATAGAAACGCAAATGATTTCAGAAAAGAAAGAAAAAATAAGGCAAAAATGTGAATGCAAAAAGGTTAGTAAATGATTTTTGTAGTTTTATCAATTTGATAGGTGTTTTTTAAATGTAGCTGGCAGACACTGGATGAGAAGAGCCGAAGACCGAGCTCAATGGCGCTTCTTGGGAGAGACCTACGTCCAGCATTGGACGAGTTGATGATGATGATGATGAGGTGTTTTTTATAATTATATCAAGACGCTTCTACTTTTTTGTACTTCTACGGTATGAAAGTTAACACTAATATTTTAAAATGTGTTATCGAACTTGTAAAAATATCTTATCTATCCTTGTAGAAAAATCTAAATCATAGTAAAAATTACAGTCAAAACTATACGAAATATACTCTTATACACGCGAGAGCAATGATTCCGGGTCACTTAAAGAATGTTAAAAATCTCGGAAACTAAAAATGATAGGTTAATGCAATAAATTGTATTTAATAGACAATGTAATACTCCTTAAATGAAGGTATTAAAACTTCTTAGTTATTGTAAAGTTATATCTTAAAAAAATCAAATTTGAAAAAGGGCCACTTTCGAAGATGGAACTACGAAATTACAGCATTTGGTTTTGCTTTTGTTTGTAATCTGTCATTTATGTGGGTATATAAACCATGTTGATAGTGCTCTATATTCATTATTCAAGCTGAAATTATGTCGCTTACGCCTGAAGAATGCACCAGAATACTTACAATGCTGGAAACCGGCCGGAGTCAGCGCGATACAGCCAGGACTGTCGGTGTGTCGCTGTCAACAGTACAAAGAGTTCTCCGACGTTACGAAGAAACTGGTTCTAACCTACGCAGACCAGGAACGGGCAGAACCAGGTGTACCACAGCACGAGAAGACCGATACTTGGTGAACACCATGCTTCGAAATCGCTTTCTCACAGGAACTGAACTCACAAATCAGTTTCGACGCCTCGGAGGAAGTAACCCAAGTGCATGGACAGTAAGACGTCGGCTTGCTGAATCTAACTTAAAACCCCTTAGACCTGCAAACGGCCCTAAACTGGAGCGTGGGCATCGTATTTCAAGACTAAGATATGCCCAGAGCCACGTAAATTGGAGTATTGAAGATTGGTCAAAAGTTATGTTCTCCGACGAATCAAAATTTATGCTCTACAAGCACGATGGAAGACACAGAGTGTATCGAAGACCAGGGGAAAGATTCAAGCAAGCATGCATCGAAGAAAAAGTAGCCTACGGTGGTGGGTCTGTACTTGTGTGGGCCGGAATTTCTTCTGAAAGTCGCACAGAGCTGGTGATCATAGAAAACGGCTCTTTAACTAGCGTAAGATATGTGGAAGAAATCCTCAATGATCATGTTGGTCCATTTATGGTCAATTTAGGTGAGGATGCTATATTTATGCATGACAATGCCCGACCTCATACAGGTAGGATTGTGAATGACTACCTTCAAGAGATGAACATTACTCGTATGGAGTGGCCAGCGCGCAGCCCGGATATCAACCCGATCGAGCATGCTTGGGACGAGCTAGGCAGATGCGTAAAACAACGAAACCCTCCCCCAATCACGCTTCGTGAGCTCAAAATTGCTCTCACAGAGGAATGGGAGAATATTCCCCAAAATCGTATAAGGAACTTGGTGTACAGCATGCCAAACCGCGTAAACGCAGTAATGGAAGCACGAGGAGGCAATACGAAGTATTAAAATTCAAGTCAAATCGTAATAAAGTTCAAAAATTTCATGTTTCCTATTTTTGTTTTAAGGAGAGATCAGCAGTTTTTTTCTTTATGTAATTTTGTGTTAATAAAATGTATGGTGACTCATATTTTTTTACTTTCATTTAAGGAGTATTACATTGTCTATTAAATACAATTTATTGCATTAACCTATCATTTTTAGTTTCCGAGATTTTTAACATTCTTTAAGTGACCCGGAATCATTGCTCTCGAGTGTATTTCGTATATTTTGACAGTAGTTGACGTGGCGTGAAACTCCAAATCCATATTTTTATATGGATTTGGAGTTTCACGTCTACGTTATATTATTTTACGTTATCGATAAGCATGACAATAATATCGATAGCACCCCATTACGAGATAAACAACACAAACACCGTGATCGAACTGCTCATTTCACGGACAAGGGCGTATTATCGACTGTCAGATTAAAAAACATTACGTCAGAAATCTGCGTTATGCCCCCGTATGCCAATCTTTTGCTGTCAAGTTATATTTCACTGCCCAGTGTAATTTCTTCAGGTCACGTGGTACAATTTTGTACCACGTGATCATTATTTTTAGACACTTGACAGCAAAATATGCGCGAAAACACATCAAATGACGTCATAATGTCACTATTTAGTCACAGAATAACTATGAGTTAGTATGAACTGACCATGATTTAAAACTTTGCAGTTCAACTTTGATTGGCATACCCCTGCTGTATCGTTTTGCGCAATGATTAGGTATAGCATGTACTGCGAACTTTTTTATTATTTGCAATGACTTGCACTTTGATCACCCGCCGAATACTTTTTTGGTACCCTTATACTGGTGGAAAAAAAATGGTTACGGCTTAGCTCGTATATCTAAAAGCTAATTAGCTACCTGATTATTACAAAAAAAAATACCGCTTATCAAAAACTATCTATAAATTAACATTTACACATCAATTACCACGTAATGTGATTTCAAATCCGAATCAAGGTTTATCTACTTGCGGTCTTATCAGAAGTTCAAATTACGTAAACGTAATATATCTTAGCCACGTCTGTTACACTGAAACGCCTTATCTAATTGGACAGTAGTTCCGAAACTTTGTATCTTGATCACAAGTTACGTCCGAGATGACCGTAGAAAACGTAAGAGTTGCGATTAGAAGTTTCACTCGCTTAACGTGTAGGGGTTTAAAATATAGTAAAAATATTGGCATTTGTTTTCGGTTGTTATGTTTTCAAAATGGCATGCAGATTTGTGGCTTTTATAACCACAGAACAGAGAAAAGTAAGTTTATAACAATGTAAGAAATCGAAGGATAGATCGGACTTTTTTGTCCTGTCTATCTCCAGAGCAGGTGAGCTGGGTGACAGGTTGGAATAAATTTTTTTAGTAGAAATTTTATGTGCATGTTGATAAGTCTTCTGATGATATGCGGCAACCTCTGCTTATAACAAAGGAATCTTGATTATTTGCTGTTTGGAGAATAACAAGAATCTCATCGTTCTGCCATAAATGCTGACCAAAATGTGCATGACGACGCATAGCACGTCCATTGAAGACGTTCTTCAAACCGGATACAGCAGGGGTATTCCAATCTCAGTTGAACTGCAAAGTTTTAAATCATGGTCAGTTCATACTAACTCATAGTTATTCTGTGACTAAATAGTGACATTATGATGTCATTTAATTTGTTTTCGCGCATATTTTGCTGTCAAGTGTCTAAAAATAATGATCACGTGGTACAAAATTGTACCACGTGATCATAATATAGATATATATCATATAGATATAGTTATATAGGTAAAAATCATGTTTTCAGTGGCAGGACTATTTCAAGTTACCCTTTGTCATAAACAGCAAACCGTGCAAGTCATGTTTAGTGGTCTCTAGAGGCCTATGTTTAGAACTTGGATAGACCTTTGGGGGACGCGAGCAAGTTTAATAAAACACAAGTTATTGTCTTGAAAAGACTTGCTTAAACTGTGTTAAAAATAGGGTTATTGTAAATGTTTTTTAAATCAACTCTTTTATATGTATAGATTGTTATGATGAGATTAACTAATTTAACCCTGAAAACAAATTAGTTACTATTATTGAATAAGTACGTTATTACTACGGTGCCGATTTTTTTGAAAATCAGAACATTCAGGTAGACTTTTATAATCTCGCTCGTTTTTTTTTTGCTGTTTCATAGAAACAAGCCTGATACAGCATATGTTGCATCCTATGCACAAAATAAAAGAGTAAAAAGTTTAGATAAAATATGCATGCATTGAAAATAACAAAGGATCATGAAAACGTAGATAAAACCGCATTCCATTTTCACCCTAAATGGATTTTCCGTAACATATTCCGTTTTTATAACAAAAACCGCTAACATACACGAAATATGTGCAACCTAATGGAAACAACTGTGAGAGTTTACAGCGTAATTGTACTTTTCGGAGTTTATTACGAACTTCTGCCCGCGGCTTCGCTCGTATGTCGCATAGTAGCTATCCCAATGAAATTTTCCTACAGATTTTTATGAGAGTTGTGATATTAAATCATTACATTGCGTTCATCACTCTGAGACGTAGATAATGGTATTTAGTTTCATTTGGCATAAGTACATGTAATGAATGATTTTTTTTTATTTAATTACTTGTTTTGACAACAAAACCACCAAAGCTCGAGGTCGAGGTTGAGCCGAGGATTATTCGAGGTAACGACTAAAAATATGGGCCTTAGACTTGCTACCAGGTCTACCACGGCTAAACTCGTGCTCAACTCTTAAACGAAACCTGTAATCCAGTTCCCAAAGTTTCATTATTTAACAGGTAGGTAAGTTTCTAACCCACATCACCCCAATATATTCAAATTACCTACACACGACAAAATTAAGGAAGTCTCACAAAATACGGGAGGTTGGAAAACTTTGCTTTATCGGATTTTGATCGAATGCTAACGAAGCTGGAGTTCTATCGCCGATTCAATTTTAGAAGGCACTCCTCGTGGAATTTAATTTGGCAATTCTGGGCCAATATCACTGATATTCTAACTAATGCTATGAGACATACAAGGTATACATACAACCGGTGAAGGAAACGCCCTGAGGAAACCCGCGGTTTAGTGAACTCCGCATATATTAGACCATGTATTTCCGGTGGTTAAACCGAACTAAAATCCAAGATTGTATAGATAGGTGCTGACAAGCCTACTCTAGCTTAAATCGTGTCTCAAACAGCTTCTGGTAAAAAAGGGTAACAGGAAAAAATTTACGAATTGGGTAAGGATTAAATAAAGATGTGCCTATTATTTGCTTTCGATTATTATGAGTGGATGATCTATAAAATCGTGAAGCGCAATCACTTTTACTAAATCTTCATTTACCATCTGTAGGTATTCGTAATTACAAACTGTAGAATAACAATTACTATGCTCTAGGACGCTATGTTCTACGAAATCACGTAGCATTATTGCTGCAAGGGCTTAATAAATCTCGTAGGCTATAAAAAAAGCCCGTCACTCTCTGTTTCGTAGCGCTACGAAAAATAATTGGTACGCAAGTAGAGCGAGAACTAGTTGTAGGATTACTAGTTGGCTTACACTTGTTTGGCCTCATCGCCCCGGGTGGTGCAATCGGGCAAAAATGGGAAACATATTTTTCATCAAGCGGGGTGAAAGGGGGTGTCAAGGGTGTCAGGGGGTTGCAAATGTTGCAATCACGAGTCGAGCTCGCGAAGTCTGGTTATGCGTTAGTGTTTCCCACGCTCTACAAATTGCCGTGGATAAATGGGAATCAGAATGAAGCTTTTTTGTGCATTGTTTTTCTTTCATTTTATAGAAAGGATATGATACTTCGGTGTCGCATTGGCTTGATTAAAGTTTATAAATAAATACATAAATACCTACTCATAGAAAATTAACAAACAATAAATATTTTAGTGGATTTTATCCCGTGTGGGCAGCACAATGCTACAGTATTTCGATATTTGTAGTCTTTTAGGTGCTTTTCCTATACCATCTTAGGTCAACTTTCAGTACCAATTTATTTTAAGTTTTGTATTGAAAACGCGTTGTTTTCTGCCTCAAATAGGTAGATACTTGTATGATGTACATGATGACTGCGCACTTATCTGAATCAACCACACAGAACATTTAATTTTAGAGTTCTTTGAAACCTTGTTCATCAATTCATACCGAAAAAATCACCTGTGAAACAAAAGAACCACGCCCGCACCGCAATAAATTAGCATTTTGAATATCAGACGAAACAAGAATTCGATTCGTTCGATGCGGATAAGGGAAAAGTCCATGATTTCACTTTACTATCAAGCATTTTAACATTTTTTTATCTTTTTTTTCACTCTATTTTTACATAGCTAAATGCTAATTTCCTTGTAGGTAACATGCTTAGTAAAAACGTTCAAAGCCGGCTTCAAATACAGTACAAACAGATCGTCGATAGCAAAGGTAAATATGTTTCTCCATAGTAATCGATCTATGAGACCGGCGCGTCCCTGCAGGGCTGGAGCGGAAATACCATAAATCAGCTGTCGCCACGAGGAAAGGCAAAGCTGGGAACATTAGTTTATAGCTACCGGTGACGGTTCTACCCTTGTGATCTCGCTTTGATGAATTAACAAAGGCTTTGAAATATTTTGGTATGGTGCCTAAAATATTGTTCTATTAAAACAAAGACAGTTATTTTTATAAAAATTAGTCAATTGAACTAAGTATTTTTTTTTGCAAGGGTTTGTAGATAGCAGTTGAGCTATCATGCGTATTTTGTAAATATTGTAAACACTGTATTTGTCGTAATTTTCTGTATTAGTAAATAAATAAAATTATTTAAGGCGGATATCACGGTCAAACCGTGAAAATGCCCATTTTTGACGTTCTGGATCTCTGAAACTGAAACTCTTAGATAATTTCGATTTATTGTATGATGTAGACTAGTTATTCGCATTGACCGTAGCGGCCTCGCTTTTTGCAATTTTTCCTTATATATTTAAATAAAGCCAAAATTCCGAAACAAGTTTTTAATAAAACTCGCGCAGACACTTTTTCAAGCTCCTGGATTGAACTACTGTGCAAAGCAAACGAAATGAAAAATATCTACAAATATCTCTTATATACTGCCATTGACCGTAGCGGCCCTGGAATTCAGAAATAAGTATGGGATATCTACAAAAAAAAATCAATTCAAAACCATAAAATTGCTAAAAACGTTCAGAATTAGCCGTTAATTTCTCCATACTACATTAATATTATTAAGTAAAAATTATACCGAAATAAACGTTAGTTCATAATCAATAAAATTGTATACTTTTTATTTAAATAATTCATTTTATTATATTGAATAAACGTAATTTAAAACTGCATGAAATGCGATCTCAGACTCTCAGACGAACTCAGACGCGCGTCAGCCCTTGAATCGCGGCCAAACTGTGATAGCCCTCTTAATTTGATACCAATCAAAGTATCAGCATTTACAATGGACTTGTAAAGGCTAAAACAATGATGAGGTATGTATAGTGTGTACAACTCCCATTAAATTTAATTATTCAGTGCACTAATTGAACAGGGCTTCGCTAACAAGACCTCTTCATGCTTCATGCCATTAATTTGCCGTAAATACATGGTCAAGTACTATTATTTAATGTTTCTTCAAGTCTGTGTTTTAGGAGCGGTTTTATTACTTTTGTAAAAGTATTTTAATATTATTTCAATAAAAAAAGTAAGTATAAGTATTCTATCAGCAATCTAATTGTCATATCAGAAGCTTTGCTTGGTGTAGAGCTATAAGGCGTTGTGTGAAATGTCAATGAATTTTGCTTTTTTTTTTGCTTTTTATTTGAGTTGCGACCAGAGATGGGCAAAATACCGGGTTTTTTCAAAATACCCGGTGTTTTGGGTTAATACCCGGTAAAAACCTTGAAACGGGTATTTTCAAGGGTTTTTTCAATTTTCAAGAGATATTTGTCATTGTTGACCTTCAATTGATTAAAATGTAAATAGTATTGGCTATTTACACATATTTCAATTATATTAATTTGAAAATACAGTTATTTTCTAGTAAAAAAGTGAAAAATAAAAATCTAATACGTTTTTTCTATAGGAGTCTGACTTTTGGAGTTTGAGGAGTCAGGCAGGTTCACATGAATGTTTTTTTAACCGACTTCAAAAACGGAGGAGGTTCTCATTTCCGTTGAATTTTTTTAATGTTTGTTATCTCAGAACTCCGTCATTTAGGAACCGATTTCATAAATTATTTTTTTATCTAAAAGGATATACTTCCAGATTGGTCCCATTTAATTTTCATTAAACTCGGTTTAGTACCTAGTTAAATTTTTTATATTTTTTTTTGACGTGCTGCTCATGCCGTCGTAATTATTTGAATTTTGGTGGGAGGACATTTGTTTTTTCTTTCTTTTGTTTTATTTGTTGCACCGGTCGCACCTTGGTGGAATTGAATATTTGAGATGTTGTTGATGTAAAGTTATTTTTAACCGACTTCAAAAAAGGAGGAGGTTCTCAATTCGGTTGTATGTTTTTTTTTTAATGTTTGTTACCTCAGAACTCCGTCATTTATGAACCGATTTCAAAAACTCTTTTTTTATCTGAAAGCATATACTTCCAGATTGGTCCCATTTAATTTTCATCAAAATCGGTTCAGTAGTTTGGGTTATAAATAGAAATAACTGAAAAATATGCCAAGATGCGGCGTAGCGCCTACCATTTTACTGCTAGCAACGATGCAATATGCCAAGTTGCGGCGTAGTGCCTACCATTTAATGCTAGCAACGATGACCCTTTGACACCTAAATTATAACATTTTTCTAAATTTATCAAAAAACCCAGTTTGTACATTCAAACCGCATTTAATTGGAGAAAAGCAAAAACCCACCAGTTGTTCCTCTAATAAAGAATCAACACCAACCACGTGCACGAAATTGCTTATTTTGATTTCCTGTGACTTTTATGTGGTGTTTATAGTGACTAGAACATTACCAATGAACTGTCATCATCATCATCATCATCATCTGATGATGAAGCTGGTAGTCGAATTGAAGTCGGTTTTTCCAGTTTTTTAACTTGTAAATTATTTTAAATTATTTATGCTGGCTTAAAGTTCAGAATGTAGGTGCTCATATCTCCTGTCTCACTCAGGTTAGGAGTATGGTGCTAAGACAAATGTTGAAGCAGGCGACCATACCTTTCTGGTGGTAGGGTACTCGTATCTTCTGTCTCACTCTAACACTGACTGATCGATTTGTTCTCCCACTTGCGCTGGTATATTGCAAAAATTTTTTCGGTGGATCTATTTCGGGGGTGGGGTAAACATGGGAAAAATACGAAACCCCCCCATAACGCCTCCCGTCTTTGACTTTTAGCTCGTAACTTTTAAACGGTAAGACTTAGGAGGGTTGGTTTTTCAAACAATTTTTTTCGGTGGATCTATCTTGGGGGTGGGGGTGACCATGGGAAAAATACTAACCCCCACCCATCCCCCCCTTTCTTTGAGTTTTAGCTTGTAACTTCTAAACGGTAAGACTTAGAGGGTTGGTTCTTGACACGATTTTTTTTCTGTGGATCAACTTCGAGAGGGACGGTGACCATGGGAAAAATACAAAACCCCCCTTATCCCCCCCCTTTCTTTGAGTTTTAGCTTGTAACTTCTAAACGGTAAGACATAGAGGGTTAGTTCTTGACACGGTTTTTTTTCGGTGGATCAACTTCGAGAGAGACGGTGACCATGTGGAAAATACAAAACCCCCTTTATCCCCCCCTTTCCTTGAGTTTTAGCTTGTAACTTCTAGACGGTAAGACTTAGAGGGTTAGTTCTTGACACGATTTTTTTTCGGTGGATCAACTTCGAGAGGGACGGTGACCATGGGAAAAATACAAAACCCCCCCTATCCCCCCCTTTCTTTAAGTTTTAGCTTGTAACTTCTAAACGGTAAGACTTAGTGGGTTGGTTCTTGACACGATTTTTTTTCTGTGGATCAACTTCGAGAGGGACGGTGACCATGGGAAAAATACGAACCCCCCTCCCCCCTCCTAATCACCCCCTTCAATGAGTGTTAGCTCGTAACTTTTAAACGGTAAGACTTAGAGGGTTGGCTCTTGAAACAAAAACAGGTAAGTACAAGGCGCTTCAGTAAATATTGCTAAAATCTAATAGATCTTTCTATAGGTAGGGTTGACAGGTACAAGGTGCATCAGTACTAATGCCGAAATCCTAAAATGCTCGTATCTCATCTCCCACTGTAGGTAGGTACGAGTACAAGGTGCTTCAGTAAATATCGCTCAAATCGAATAGACCTTTCTAAAGGTAGGGTGGACCGGTACAAGGTGCATCAGTATTGTTGCCGAAATCCTATAAATGCTCCTATCTTATCTCCCAATGTAGGTAGGTACAAGGTGCTTTAGTAAATATTGCTTAAATCGAATAGATCTTTCTATAGGTAGGGTTAACATGTACAAGGTGCATCAGTACTATTAACAAAATTCAACTAGTAGTTTGATCTCCTATCTCACTCACTCATGGTAGGTATAGGTACAAGGTGCTTCAGCAAAAATGACCCAAAACATTTTTGGACCCCAAATTTTTTTTTGACTTCTATTTTTTTTAACCCTAGTATTTTTTTGACCCCAAATATTTTTTTTGACCCTAAATTTTTTTTGACCCCAAATTTTTTTACTCCAAATTTATTTTTAACCCAATTTTTTTTTTAGCCCAATTTTTTTGACTCCAAATTTTTTTGACCCCAATTGTTTTTACCCTAATTTTTTTTTACATAGTACGACGTAGGCTTTGGTAAAAGTTGGTAGGGGTTTACAGGATTTGTAGGGGTTATAGGGGTATGTAGGGGTTGGTAGGGGTTTGTAGGGATTGGTAGGGGTTTTTAGAAAAAAGTATAAGGTAAAAAAAACTGCTCGCGAGCTGCATGCAGCTCGCGCACCACGCATAACCTAGTTAGCTTTATAACGCTTCTAATGAATAAATTCAGCTAGGCGCGTGGTGAACTGTGCAAACGACAGGCTTTCAATCAGGATTTTACTTAGCAGGTTATGAAATGTACTCAAAAGCGCGTCCCAGGCTCTGTTTACTACTCGTAGCGACATCTACTTGTCAGATTTGTACTAAGATCTAAGAAGCACGGGTATAGTATCGCATTTTTCCAGAGAATTATTAGAACGACTAAGTTCTCAAACTGAAAGTCAAACGACCTTATCTTGGAAACTACTCATCTTGGACTTCTTGTTCCATAACAAAATGAAAGAGACAATCTACAATGACCATTATATTCTTCCTGCATGTTCTTGAGTATTTTCTACCAAAATCTACCAAAATATGGTTGGATCCAATACGGTGACAATAAAACCTTCGTAGGAATCACCGGTTCACAGCGTACTGTGAACTATTAGGTATGTATGGATTTCAGAGCGGGTCGATGTAGTGAGGATGTATTGGAAGTGTTTAATGTGCAGATCTAACAAAATATACGCCTAATACCACCAAGAGATACCTTACTGAATACGGTAGACAGACACTAGTAGGTAGAGTATCACTTGGTGGTAAAAAAATGTTTTTATTTTGCGTAAATTTTGTTAGACGCTGCACGGATACGGAGTTTCATTGTTTTTCTTATGTTTAATACATAAAACGTTAGTAAATTTATTTTTTTCTGCTTGCTTTTATTTATATAACCCAATAAAATTAGGTAAGCACTCTAGAACAGTAATACTTTCTTTGAAAATCGTTTTTACCCGCGAAAATACCCGATTTTGGGTATTTACCCGGTAAAAACCCGAATCGGGTATTTACCCGGTAAATACCTTTTGGGTAAATACCCAGCGCCCATCTCTAGTTGCGACAGGCGTCACAGCTCAGTCGGTAATAGCTCTGCCTTCCGTGCTGTGGGTCGTGGGCTCGATCCCCACCAAGAACAAACATTTGTGTGTGACAAAACATAAATGTTTGTTCTATGTTTGTTTGTTTGTTGTTATAATGTGTGTTATTATAAGTATGTATTTACAAAAAAAAGTATATAAGTATTCTATTAGCATCTAGTTCCCATATTACAAGCTTTGCTTATTTTGGGACTAGAGGGCATCGTGTGAAATGTCCATGAATATTTATTTATTTATTATTTCAATGGCAGAACTGCTTATAATATTTTGACTGCGTTTACTTGGATTTTAAAAACTCAATTTATTAATCGATTTATTATCTGATTGCACATGATGATATGCGCCACAAAATCTAAATATTATCACGATTTTTTTGTTGAGGCACAGAATAGCTAAAGTACTTAGGTACTTCATTTGAGGTTTATTATTTCAATTACTCCATTTTATATAGTTTTCAATCGTTTTTAATATAAATCCACACCAGAGCACTTGCGTAGCCACGAGACTAATGGACTATCGATCCTACGCTCGTCTCGTTAATATTCAAATTATAACGATGCGTACGGAAGGTAACTATTGTGTCAATTTACAAAGTAAACAACACATTCACAATAATTGATTCGACCTACATGCTCAAAACGTGTAATTTAGGTATATAAAAAGCACAGTACCATAATTATCTTTTATTTAAAACCAAATTAAATAAATACACCGTTACAGCAATGTTCAATATTGAATTAAATTACTTAAAGCTAAAATTTAACAATAATAAATGTGACTATAAAACTGCCATTCAAAACACTTTCATAAAATTGATTTAATGAATTTTTGAAAACATGAATTACATAAACAAAGTCAACGAAAAAAAATTGAAACGATTGAAGACATTTTATAATATCATATGATTTCACAAACATTTATACGAAATTAAAATATAAACATAGTATACATTATAGCTATTTTTCTTGAAAATATAATTGTTCCATCTATCATTTATTTGAATAACATTTCGATGACCCAAATTTTAAATTACTTTTACTGAATCCTCACTCCCTAAAACAACACTCGTACGCATAAGTCCTTATTTACTAAAATGGTATTGATCTTACATTTCAATTTCTACCTTTCTTAGCTTCTTATTAACAGTCGTTAAGCCTCCAATAATAAAAATGGCTGATAATCCTATTACCATCTCATCTCTCAATATGAAAATGTCAATGGCAAGAATAAAACGTTGATAAAATTACAGTTATGACTTATTGGTTGGAATTTTAATATTATTAAAATAAAATATATGAATAAGAACCTTAATTTCTAAATTTAAGCATAAATACACAATAGTGATGAACAACAATTATTATTATTTTAATTTAATAAGAACATCAATGACTCTATATTGACTTATTACTATATTGATATGCAACATCATGGTCTTGTGAGTGTAGTAATGATAAATTTAATTTGGATACATTCCAAAGATATGTTTAAATCTGGTTCCTTCACATCTACATTTAACTAAAAAAACAAAGAATAACTAGTAATGTAATTTTTCTAAACATGTACCTAACAAACAAAAAAAACAGATCTTTCAAACGCCTTCGAGTGTAGTTAGATAAGTATGTAATTTATATAAAAAAAATATTTTCATTATGTTTGAATTTCAAACTACCAGGGTGTCAAATAAAAGACCACATTATATATTCTAACTTGCGACAGATCTTAAATACATTAATTTAATATTTAATAAGTTGTCAGAATAATGCATAAAGATTTAAAACACGACATAGAACATTCATTATAATTTAAAAGTTGTAAACACACTACGCTTAGATGAAATATTTAATTACTCAGGTTCCTTGGACTCTGACCACATACACGATAAATGTGCATTTCTAATAAATTGGTGCGTCACATATAGTTAGTGCTTAATATATACTCTTACGTGTGATAGTAAATATATTTTAATAAGTTTGGCATTCTATGTAATGGAATATAATAATATTCCATCTCGCGTCTTACATACATGCACTTTTAATACCTAATAATATATTAATATTCCACATTATCATTGGTTTTTAAATTGATATGCAAAAATAATAAATACAGTTGCATATTCTTATAAATTGGGACCAAAATAGTGCTATAAATTACAAATGATATTTTTTTTAATTATCACACCCCATGCTTTATAATATTTTTTCATGAACAATGTGTCCTTAATAGTGTAATGTATATATGTTAATAATATAATTATAAATATTTAATGTTACTTATTCAGACTAAGGGATATGTGTTTGGTTACATTATGTACCACTTGATATAACATTTTTAAACGTTGTTAGCTACACTAGAAAATATAAAGATGTTTCTTTTCTAGGGATATAATATTTAAAGTAAATACATATTATTATATTACGAAGAGACGTATAGATACATCATAATATTGGTTGGTATTTACTAAAAATTATGAAGCTAATTTCAAAGTCACATTTATTAATTGCCTACTATTTTTAGCAATACTCAAAACAAATTGCAACTATAAATAATTATAACTAGATTATAACAAAACTTTTATACAAATAAACTTTATGTGACTAACATTTAAAACTTAATGGTAACTATAAACTACTTATAAAATGCAAACAAACATGATACATTTATTAATCGATAAAATCTCAACTAACATTGAACTACCTACTTATTTAAATCTACTTCAAATCGAATAGTTTAGGTAACAGCGAAGTGTAACTACTCGTTATTGTTTGTAGAATAATAAGCTATTCTCCAACTATATGACATGTATTTTATCAGAAGATAATTAAATGCTTTCCTTTAATATAGTTTAATGTTGTATTAATTTCAATCTCAAATGCGATTGAGTCGTTAAATACAGAGTATAATATCATAATAGAATATTATATTAATAGTCAACATCGTAAATACGTATAAGCTTATAAATTATGTATATTTTACCGTAAGGCAGGGGTAAACGATATAAAATATAAGGTTTAAAATTTTCCAAGTCGACTATAAAATTAAAACGTTCCGCTAAAAGATTGCTTTAAATTCTATGTATTGAAGATAACCACATTTTTCGTCTCCTATTGGAGCTTTTCTTGATTTAACCACATCTTCAGTGATACCTACTTGCTAGCTTGGTGTATTTGCAGCTACTGGTACATTATAAGGCATACCGAAAGTATTATAAAATACTGTATCACACGTACTTACAATCCTTATATCCACCTTATTTAAAAAGCTACCGCTCCTTTATAACTAATTTGTTTAGCCCCAAATTGATATGTATCGTAGTTTATTGCACAATTTACGTCAAACTGAAAATACAAAAAAGAGAAGGGTTAGACGGTGAGCCATCCGGCCACAGCTGGCTCAAAGTTAAACCTTCACAACATAAGGGGGACAAAATAAAACTAAGAGACGTAGATAGTCTAGAGCCACTTGATGGCGATGTATATGAGAGTGCTAGTGACGAGGTTAGCGGAGGTGGCGTATGCAGCCCCGGTGCGTCCGTAGGCGGGTTTTCTCTTGCAGTTCATTTTCTCGAGAGGCATTTTAGCAACACTGTACTCGCGATGTTCACTGACCATGGTGCAGACTGTGCGTTTCTTTTGCATCATCTCGTCATCGCGGTCCCGGAGACCGGCCAGCCACGACTCGTACCAAGCCAACTCGCAGTCACAAATCAGAGGGTTGTCTGTAACAATAAAACTATATAAAAGAAACTTAAAATTTCAGGATTTACACAAAACAACATAGTACCTATACACGTAACCTGCCCCCGTATTCCAATCTTTTGCTGTCAAGTTATATTTCACTGCCCAGTGTAATTTCTTCAGGTCACGTGGTATAAAATTGTAAAAGAATGATCACGTGGTACAAAATTGTACCACGTGATCATTATTTTCAGACACTTGACAGCAAAATATGCGCGAAAACAAATTAAATGACATCATAATGTCACTATTTAGCCACAGAATAACTATGAGTTAGTATGAACTGAACATGATTTAAAACTTTGCAGTTCAACTGAGATTGGAATACCCCTGCTGAGCCTACATAGTTATGTCACTCACGTAAAGAAAATGCACTTAGAGATACAACCTACTATGTAAGTTTAAATAATGATCTATGTAAAGGTAACTATCTTAAACTAGAGAATATTCCGTAAATTGAACATGAATATTATGAATATTCACAAAGCTAAGGGACAACACAGCTGTACGATATCGGAACACTATCAAATCTAATTTTGACTCTAATCGGCAATAACAATCACCGAAGATTACTGGATCATCGTCGTTGGTTTTAGTAGATACTAGCGGGATATAACTACGCTTTGAATATAATTATAGGGCTATTAGTGTGACCAATCATTCGACGCTCAAACCCATATACTAAACAACAATTTAATGTTTAAATTTTTGTCATCAGCCCCCGTATGCCAATCTTTTGCTGTCAAGTTATATTTCACTGCCCAGTGTAATTTCTTCAGGTCACGTGGTACAATTTTGTACCACGTGATCATTCTTTTTAGACACTTGACAGCAAAATATGCGCGAAAACACATCAAATGGCGTCATTATGTCACTATTTAGTCACAGAATAACTATGAGTTAGTATGAACTGACCATGATTTAAAACTTTGCAGTTCAACTTTCCAGTTCAACTTTTATTGGCATACCACTGCAGATGATCTAATGTCAATTCAATCTGATATCACAACATATTTTTAGGATTTGGTAAAGTATTTGGGGTTAATTTGTACCATGAAGGAGGTTATTTTCAAAGCCATACCCATGATATCGACGACACGAAGCGTATCCAGTATAGGTTCCATGATCTCTTCGGGAATATGCTGCAGCTTATTGTTCTGGAGGTTCAGGGTTTCCAGGGAATTCAAGTTGTCGAAGCCCATCGTGGGTAACTGATGGATCCTGTTCAAAACAACTTGAATAACTTACGGGGAAGAGTTAGGAACATGATATAGAGCACACAATATTATATTGCCTGATTTACTTAATGCAGTTGTGTAATATTGTTTTTATATTTTGTGGCTACAATTACTTAACTAAAACATAGACAATAAGTACTAGTTAGATTAACTACAAATCGCTGGCGCAATTTCTTATAGAAATAATAGTTTGTAGTAGCCTATCTATTTTAAAAGTATAAATCTTCCATCTATATTTGATCCACAGATTATAGAAAGTACAGATGTAGTGTATAGCCATTTTCTTGTCATGGATAAAAGTGTACCATAGTGGAGGACTTTGTGTCATTTAGTCTCTGGCCATTGACACCTCCAATGCCAAACATATTTTTATACAATTATGCCGACGTGTGTGGTTCCCACTTGCAAAAATTGGCCTGGGTCTACAAACTATATTCTAAGATTTGATCGAAAGTATAAATTATATAGTATTGCCACAGATAATACAATACATACACGCTTATTACAGTCTACTGAGGTAAATCCTCAGCAGACTTAAATAAGTGTGTGCCTTCTTTTTTTTATATGTGTGTACCTACATCTTGCAATGTCTTTATGTATAACTTCGGTATACAGTTTAGGTATAACTAGTGATGTATTTCCATGTATCGTATTGGATGGAGAATTTCTCAAAGGTTAACAGAAACTTGGTGGATTTGAAACCTTGATTAATTAATTCTTGCTAGAATGTGATGAATGAGTACGATAATGTGAATGAAACACGCAACCCTTTCGCTTATCAGTAGACGTTATTAAAGAAATATTTCAAGCGATATCGTCACGAAAATATTCAGTTGAGAATGTTGAGTTTTATTTCAGTCATTCATAGAATAATAAACAATGTCTTGGGGTTTCTTCACCTTACAAAACTGAAGAATATTTTAACAGAATATTTGAAAATACTCAACAGTGTCAATGCTCCGTAAGCTAGTCTAGATAAATAAAAAAATGTTTTTAGGTTCAGAAAAAGAAAAATTAAAATGTATTTCTGGTTGAGCTGTATTTTTTTTTAATCAAAAATTTGAAAATCACATGCCGTTTCTAAAACAGAAAAAAAAATTAAATGTTGTAATTTGGATAACATTGTTGAGTTGTTTAGAAATTATTGGAAAATACTTGCTTAGCTATTCGAGAAAGGTAAGATATAAATGTGATTTCTTTTATTTGTTTATTTATTTTACGACTTGATTTCGCCCGACAAGCCATTTTATGGTTACGAGAACATAAAATATTTAGTAATCATAAAAGTAATGTATCACGATTCACGAAGTTCATGAGATGATGGAACAGTAGTTAATCAGGTTAAAATAATGTCGGTAAGTGTGTTCTGAGTGGATTGGACTCGCATGTGTATTTTTCTAGACCTGCCAATCCAACAAACAAATTGAATAAAATACTATTCTCAAGCAAAACTTTTTATAGGCATTTATTTATTTTACCAAATAGGTTAGGTAATAACTACTTAGAGTAGGTACTCATAGTATGTGATATCATTTATTTATTACACTTCATTCAAGTGCCCAAAAACACTATCTTACTACCTAGTATAATTGTGTTGGTGTTTGAGAGACAAATCTTTATTTGGAACTGATCACAAAACAGTGAAGAAAATTGTTTTTACGTAGCTGGTTACGAATCAATTAGTTACCAAAGTGGCTGAAGGGAAACTATCTTATCGTAAGTAATAAGTATCTATCTCACTAATATTATAATGAGTTATCAGCAAATTATTAACCTATAAAAGTCCCTGTCCTTCCACTATAACCAACCCTAGCTGTACATCTCCCATAGATTTCTAGAAAGAACAATTTTGAGAACCCACAAAAAAAAATATAACTAACAATATTTACAAAACATACATGAAATAGTTGCGCCATGTGCGGACATCACAAGCTATCTATAGATACCTCAACTTTAAATTGTAAATATAACTCACATATTCTTCTGCATATTGAGGAAAGTGATAGAATCTCCATAGCCAGTGAAAGCGTCTTCGCTGATGTAGGTGATGTTGTTAGATCTGAGGTCCAAGTGCCGCAGACGATGTAACGGGCGAAGCGCGTCGGATGGAATCTCGTGGAGTCTATTGTCACCCAGTCGAAGGTACTGCAGGTTTTCTACAATATGACATATGACAATCTTATCTTATATGACAATCATTAAACAATAATGTAAAAGAATCATGACATGGCCTAAGGTAGACCACCATCCAGTAGGTATGCTGGATGAAACCGCTGCTGCACAGAAAGATTCTGATGCAAAAGATCTAAAAGAAGCGTTTGAGAAGATTGTACAAAGATGATATACTACAATAGCTAGATTACAGCAAAGTAGTAATCAAAATGTATAGAAATTATAGTTTTAAACTTTAAATCATGTGGCTGATTCAGTTTTACAATTTCAACTTGACTAAGGGGTGAGGAATCATAAAAATCACTCAAAAGACGATAAAAAATTAACCAGAATGAATTACTCAATAAAGGAACCAAGCCTAGCTTTCTTATCACAATTGTGTTTTGTTTAAAATATTATTAGACTCCTCTGTTCGATGCATTAACGAAATCACTACAAACCTTCAAGCATCATTTAAATATGGAAATCTTTTACAAAAGTCTATATAAAACCAATCTCTTGTAAAAATATTACTGCTAAGCTTTGGAGGATAAATAAAAATGGTACCTTCAAGTCCAGCGAAAGCCTTCTCATCAATCCTTTGAATCTGATTGCCTTCCAGCTCCAATGAGTTCAGGAATGTCAGATGCGAGAATACCTGAGCGGGTACCTCTCGCAACTGGTTATGAGCTAATCCTAGAGAATCTAGGTTTCTGAGTCCTGCGAATAAAATGAAAAGGTTAATTTTTTTCTTAAATGCAAAATGTTTTCGAAATTCTCTATCATTGGCGTTGACAACGAGACTGTTCTCATGTGTTGCTATCTTTTTGGTAAAAGGCTTATAGACCTAGTAAAACTGTCGTCGGCTACAAAGAGTTTGAAGTTGTAGTCGTCACAACGGATCTTTGTCCCTCTGAAGTATTTGCGCAGCCCCCGTATGCCAATCTTTTGCTGTCAAGTTATATTTCACTGCCCAGTGTAATTTCTTCAGGTCACGTGGTACAATTTTGTACCACGTGATCATTCTTTTTAGACACTTGACAGCAAAATATGCGCGAAAACACTATTTAGTCACAGAATAACTATGAGTTAGTATGTACTGACCATGATTTAAAACTTTGCAGTTCAACTTTGCAGTTCAACTTTGATTGGCATACCCCTGCTGAACCCATTTTTGGGTAATTGGAACTAAGCTAATTTTTCCGCACAACAATACATGCGCAATCGTTTGTTGCACCTAACTTCAGTTGGATACAGATCCGTTGTGCGTACTGTAGCCTTTAGGTCTCTATTAATTGAGCTTATCGGTTTTGATAAATCTGGTAATATAAACTGAACAATCTAAAATGAGTATTCATTTCGGCTTAAATTCTTATGACATAAGTTCTGCGTTCGTTTTTAAGTAGTACAACGATAAAGGTAATGCAAGAATTTCTAAGTATACCTGCAAAATCTCCCTCCGTTATAGTTGCGATACGATTTTCTTGCATTTCGAGTTTTTTCAAATTCTCCAACAGAGCGAGAGCCTTCTGCGGGACTGCCGACAAGTCGTTTCCACCAAGATTCAGCCTCTTCAGTTTTCTGCAGTTAAAAAAAAACATTTTTACCGATTCCTTACTTTCTAAATTAGCTATTTATTATTCCTGTTTGTTGAAAATCTTGTCTAAAGGGCGTTTAGTCAATGGTAAATGCAAATAGGTACCCATTGCAAAATCGAAAAAAATTACATCTACATAACAGATAAATACATACAGTCATGTAACTACTGGCACAAAAACTCCTACTAGTTCCATAAATAGAACTAGCAATGTAACTAGTGGGAGTGAACCATAAAATTAAGTACCACGATACCAAACCCCGTAAAAATAAATATTTTATCCCACCACGAGAATAGAACTCATGCACACCTATAAACCAGCCACCCAATGTGCCACAAAGGTCATCACAGTATTGAAACCCTCCCTACACTTACGAGCAATAAAACGATTCGAATCTAGAATTCGTACCACCTAGCGCTTAAAAGCACTTCCATTATTCAGACCATTTTCACAACCACTCATCTCCATGCAAAATACAGCGGTAAAGGGAAACAGTGTAACCTACAATCAAGTTAAAGTTGTGTAATTTATTGAAATTTCCTATACCACAGTGAATTTAACATAAAGTGGTAATGGGAAACACTTTTAGTAAATGTGGAGTATTAGGTGAGCGCTTTTAGGGCTAGAATTCAGGGAAATTGATGTGTTATTTGCTCTGTTTAACTTATCGTTACTATGATTGATGGAAGCTACACTAAAGGTACGAGTAAATGTTGGTTTACGCTGGAACTTAATTTAACGACATAGAAAAATGGGCAACCGAGCAACCTCCGTCTCGGGGCCCAAAAAAACCAACAAATTGTTCGACTCATCAAGATTTTTTATAAATAACTAGCTAGTTAGCACTCACGAGTTTTCATCTCATTGGATGAAAAACGCAGTTATCTAGAGGTATTTTTTTTAATACGACACCCTACATTGATCTTTATTCTGTTCATATGTGTGTTTATGCTCAAACTTGATATGTTTACCACTTTACACTATTAATTTTATAAAATGTAGCTAACTTACTTCTCAAGTCCCTTAAAAGCCTCTCCGTCGACCACAGATATTCTATTCTCGTACAGTGTGAGTATCTCCAACGTGTCGAGTCCCACAAATGCGCGGTTGTGCACCGCTGTTACCTGAAAATTGTCTTTATTATCTTTGTTCTGGGGTAAAAATTGTAACAGTAAATGAGAACGTTTGCTTGGTACTGAATTCTGAATCCTCTAAATCGCTATTTATTTTATCACAAATCTTTTCCTCAGATTATTAAAATAGACCGCTTTATGTATCATTTCTTTGCAACACATCTTAGAACAACACTTTTTATCTTTAACTTCAGGACATAAACGCACAGAATCTGAATAGATTAGGTCATAAGCAAGATAACTTGTAATAAAAAAATCGTGACCAAGGAAAAACATAAATTCCATGTAAATGAAAAGATGGCAAAATAAATGTCCATACAAATCTAGGCCAATATTATTGTTTAAGTAAATGTATTGTTATTTACAAATTGTTAACTACATACCTAATTATTATTATTGTTTTGTAAATAAATTCTATTCTATTCAGTTATTCCGCTTGCTACAAATACAGAAAGAAAGAAAGAAACATTTATTTGCAAAATCACGCTGAGACATAGGCACAATACATAATACACAAACAATACATTTATTTACAAATTGGTGACGAGCTCAGCATGGTGTTGCGTCAAAATGACACAACGCTGGTCTTCCGCCGGCACCAGGTGGGTACGTCACAGATACTTATAGCTATACAGTCGTTCGTTCGTTTGTATAAGTTAGCAGTCAACTCTTGTGACGGAGTTTTTAGACCGGCGAGTGCCGCCGACAGTCCGAAGCACGGACGCGCTCAGATATAAATGCCACTAACGGTCACCCATCCCAATAGTGACCGCGCAGAACGTCGCTTAACTTAGATAATTGGTGGAAATTGACTAAGCAAGCTGCGCAACGAGCGCTTCACAAATACAGTTAACTAGTGCTATAATCATATTACCTACACAACAGGAGCATGTCATAGCAATTTCCATGTAAGTAATGATGTTACTTCGCATCTATGTAATTACCTTGTTGTGGTTCATGTTCAGGATGAGCAGGTGATTAAGATGCGCGAACGATGATGTCGGGATTGTTGCCAAGCTGTTCTGAGATACGTCGAGCTGAGTCAGCTTGTTTCCTGCGAATTTATTGATATTATGGCCCTTTTTTCAACGTTTAGTAAGCTTTATATGAGCGTTACACGCAAATTATAATTTTACAAAAGGGCGGATTCTTATAATTTAGTTTGGTTTTGGCTTGATGCAGTTTAGAAGCTTTGCATTTCTACATTGTGAGTTTGATTCTCACTTAGCGAAGAACTTAGATGTTTTTCACATTAAATATTTTAAAGGGAAAAACTTAAAGGGGTTTTTGAGATTAGTCTCCTAGGGGTTAGCCCTTAGTAGATAGTCACAATTACTAAATAGACACGGATAAAAATTTACAAAAGACATGAAACAAATCAAACTAGTACTTTGCGTCTCAGCCGGCTAGTCAACCACTGCACTACGTAGGTACAAATACTGACCTATAGAGCTGAGAGAAGAGTCTTCGATAACAGCCAGGCTGCTGTTATGAACGGTGAGGTGACGGATGTCCAGGCCCAGGAAGATGTACGACGGTAGCTTCGCCAAATTGTTGTGACGCAGCTTCAAGTAGAAGATTATCATGGGCTTCGAACGCAGCGTGTTCATAGCCTGGACAAAAAATATAATTTCAAATCGAAAAAAAGACACCAGACGATATTATTACGAGGAACGTTTATTGTAAAAATACGGCTTATTCCTGACAGATAACCAAGACGAGATAACTGGTTATCTCAGAGGATTTTATTCCTCTCAGATAACATACAAAAAGTTCAAAAAAGTAAATAACTGAATTATTTTTTTAAACAATAGTAAAACCCCATCGAAATGAGACCAGCCACTCAGGAGTAACCAGTGTTATATCTTTTTAGGAAGATCTTAGTGTAACCTATACGCAGCAGTTGGAGTCGGTTTGTTGCTTGACTGACTAAAACTGGTAATGCTTTCTAAAAACGAAAGATAGCTACAATTCAAAAAGTGTAGGATTTAAAACAGTAAAGAAAATAACTGCTAATGTAGCAGTTACTACTGAAACATAGCCAGCATTCGGTAAGTAATAAAACCAAACCACTTTGGTTTTCCAGTTTCTAACATAAAAGTAACGGCGAGAAACAGTGTTGTTTTCAAATTACAAAAGAACATTTAGTTTATAATCCTTACAATGAAAGCCACGCCGCTCGCAATTTTGACCTTGCTTCTGAAAACGATGAAGTATTGGTTTACGAGTTGTGAAAATTCAGAACCGGATGGCCTTTGGCGATCCCGCCCGAATTTTGCGACCAAAATCTGAGTCCGACGGAATGGTTGTTTTTTCTATTTTTTCGTTGTTTTCATTGGGACTCTGTGTTCTTTGAACATTGGCATATTTCCAGTATCTAGGCTTCGAGGGGCATCTGAATAGGAATTATGCAAAAGGGCGAGTACCTTTTTGGCAGGCGAACAATGTACTGCCATGTTTAATTCAAATCTCTGCAAATCAGTTTTTTATTCTACCTACTCGTCGTTCATACATTGTGTATACACAATCATACCAAAATAGTAATAGAAAGCCTTTAGAAAACTGTTAAAGTACCTTCCGTATAATCTAAATCGGTCCAGCCGACTTGCCTACTTGTAACTAAGCCTATACTCGAACATTCTTGGAAGGATTTAGAAGGACACTTAAAAAAGCAGGTTTACTGAAACTAGAAATAAGTAATGTAGCATGTGCCTGAGCTTTTTCTTCTTAGCGGTACCGGTACCTAATGTTGATTTATAACAGCGAAGACCTTTCCACGAACATAAGTCGTATGTAAGCCCAATATAATGAAGTCAAATATTAATACATTTTCCGTCGCGGTGGCAGAAAACCCAAGCTTTTTAGAAAATTATTTGGCAAATAATCCCAATAATAAAACTCTTCGAAATAAAAATGCCTACTTTCTGATAAACACCATGAGTTGTGCTGTGCAAAATAAACGTAGGTCTTAACCTACTTTGACATTATTTGTTTCGATGAAAATGTTGAACAAGAGAAAAAAATAACGTAGTAATAACGTAACGTAGTAACGTAAAATAAGTAGAGCTGCAGGGGCTCAGTTGAACTGCAAAGTTTTAAATCATGGTCAGTTCATACTAACTTATAGTTATTCTGTGACTAAATAGTGACATTATGATGTCATTTAATTTGTTTTCGCGCATATTTTGCTGTCAAGTGTCTAAAAAGAATGATCACGTGGTACAAAATTGTACCACGTGACCTGAAGAAATTACACTGGGCAGTGAAATATAACTTGACAGCAAAAGATTGGAATACGGGGGCTGGTGTTTGTAATGCCAAACCACTGCAAGCCATTCTGTTAAAAGCTAGTTTAGGTTTTTTCTATTCATCGACTTCCCGCGATCTTAACAACATCGTTGGTCCATAGAAACTTCGTGTTTCTGTTCGTGGGCCACTTCAAAACCTTCATTCCCCAGTGATTGTCAGTTCCGTTAGCTATGTGAATAATTTTTTACTAAACCTGACTCATTTCATTCAAAAGCCAATTCTCTTTGAAACTAGCGTGATTGTCAACCGAAAAAATGATAAATACCTTTTGAATATGCTGTTGCTCAGTAAACTCGCAGAGGATGTCCAGGCCGTTCTTCTTGACGGTACAGCTGCATGGTGTGATGGTGTTGGAGGCGGGGCACTGCTGCGCGCCCTGCGGGTGTGCTGGCCGCGCGAGCAGCACCACGCAGCATAGCAGCAGCCAGCGCGTCAGCATTGTTGAAACTGATAAATAAACCATGTAGGAATAAACCACAGAAAAAAAATGATACTGCATGCGTGTGCGCAAGCTTGAGCATACTATAATTAAATGATAGGTACCCTCTATTTTATTCTGTGGAAGCATCTCTTTTATAAGGGGCCCCTACATTGGTATGCCAATCAAAGTTGAACTGTAAAGTTGAACTGCCAAGTTTTAAATCATGGTCAGTTCATACTAACTCATAGTTATTCTGTGACTAAATAGTGACATTATGATGTCATTTAATTTGTTTTCGCGCATATTTTGCTGTCAAATGTCTAAAAACAATGATCACGTGGTACAAAATTGTACCACGTGACCTGAAGAAATTACACTGGGCAGTGAAATATAACTTGACAGCAAAAGATTGGCATACGGGGCTGATACTACATGATACGGGATGCTGTTTAGTGCGTGGGACATTTTTAAGATGGAATAGGCAAGTTGTCTCTTGCGTTTTAAAATGTTTCACTAAACAGTTACATTTTACTAAAGTCAAGTCCAGTAGTAGATTTGTCAAGTATTTTCAAACCATAGCCGACGCAAACTGTGGCCCATGGGAATGAAGATGTCAGAGGCTGTCAGACACGCATAAAAAAAGATAAAAAAGTAATCTGCTCGCTCCTGCGTTTTGTACTACACTCCGCAGACGATTGAGCTTACAGAATACATTCTGTTAGATAGACAGATAAATACTTTATTGTACACAAAGAAGAAACAGGACACAAGAGAGAAAAATTAAAGCTAATGTACAATGGGCGGCCTTATCGCTAAGATAGTGTGTGACGTCAGATTTCTGTCACGTCTCGTCAGATGTTTCGAAAAAAGTTCAAGTCACGACACTAGCTAAAGTTTGACCTACATTTTTCAAGCTATTGAATAATTGAGTTGTATCTCACGGGCTCTGTAATCCTTTTAAGAATACCTTTTGTGAAGCTTTTCATGGATTGAAAAGTAAGCGTAATTTTCAGTTTATTTACCTATATTTGAAACAAGTAACTGAACAATTTAACGCTAAGTTATTTGACTCTCCAATTAAAACTTGGAAAATCAAATAATGCCCTCCCAGGGCCATAACAAAAACTTGTCCATAACTTATTTTCTCCGTAAAGTTTCTAAAGCCACGTTCTTAACGCTGACAGCCACTTTATTGGCAGACAACTAAACTACTAAAACACGTTCCAGAAATAATGTCCTGACACATTTGGACTGAGGAATGTCGATGGATAGTATTAACTTGACTTGAATATTCTATCGAACGAGAGGAGAATACTAACTCGAATGCAAGACAGATGAGAAGAGAAGCTTGTTATTTTTACCCAGACTTTTCACATCATTTTTATCAGAGAGGGTGCTTCCGGCCTGTTAGGACTTTTTTATATTGTACCTTGTCTTATTGTCTGTGGCCTCGTATTTCCAAAAGCACCGATTGGATGCGATTTTATTTTGTAAGAAAGGTGGTTGTTCTGGGATGATTCTTAACCATGTTTGGTGAAAATTGGTGCACCCGTTTCAAAGTTATGAGGATAATCTTACGCTGTGAAAGCCAGATATGAGGAATCTTAATAATAATTGCAGTTTGGAACAGTCAGTTCAGATTTATTGAGTTCATACTTCAAGGTCTGATGAAAAGGAGATTTACATAATCAAGGGTGTTATAATAGTTGTAAAATTGTTCGTTTTCATCATAATATCAACCTATAGAAATCTACTGGACTTTGATACCTTGACGACCTGTAATCTTATCAATGTAAAAAGCAATGTAAGTGGGTAAAAATAACCATAAAATAAGCTAAACGACTGAAAACTTTCAAGTGCGACGTTGATGTAGCATCCCATTACTAATTTCAATGTAAGCTAGTGCCAATATCAGTTCATTTATTCTATAGAACGAAGGCAATGCTTCTGTCGTTAATAAAAACAGGGTATCGCTGGATGATTTATAGTTTTCGTAGCCCTTCTTTCAAAACCACTTTACGTTTCTTCAATAATGAAATATTTTGTAAAAAAAACCCAGAGTAAATGTTTTGTGTCTGTAGTCTGACCATGCAAGTTTTCAGTAGAATAAACTTAAATGTGTAACGCCAAGATTCGTACACAGTATATCTTTACCGTAGTAATTTTAGTCTTGTACTAAATACTACATTGTCAAATAGTTTTTGCAGTACAGACGATACTTCTTATGATAGGTTTAAAACGCCAAGTTTTAACTTAGCGTGATCAAACTCAATAACTAAACACAATGGCAGAGACCTAATTACTATTTTCATAATACTATGGATCTTGTTGTCTGAAATAAGTTATTATTATATTATATTATTATAATGCATAAAGTCACGTGACGACCAGCTTAAAGCAATTAGTAAAACACTAATGAGTTTTGCAAACAATTAATGAGCAGCGCGCTTATTATAACTTAAATTAAATTGGTTTAATATGGGTCTGTATTTGCCAGATTTATAGGCTAATGCAGGAATACATGAACTTGCGAGAATCAGAATTGCAATTCTCGCAAATATTCTATCAAACTGTTGCAATGTTATATAATATTACATTGAAAGTTGAAAGAACATAAATCTAACCAAAAGGTTTTTTTAGAACGTCATCGTAAATGATTAACGAATTTGAAATTACCTTTTTCAGACCACTTGAAGGCTCTGTATAGTTATAAGAATTGTGGAAACAAGCACGTAAAACGCTCATTTTGTAAACGCCACTAATGACCGCGATAAAATAGGTTTTCTGTCTAATGATCTATTTGAAACGGCCGAAAAAGCTTCATCAAGACCTTTTTTAAAAAGTTGTTAGCAACTGTAGCAAGTGAATTCAAGGATCTTAGACTTGGTTGATTTTTAGTAAACTAGCTTCCTTGTTAAAGAGTAAATTAGAAGTACCTACAGCTACCGGAAAGTATTCTTGATGTCAAAAGTAGGCTGTCATGTTTTTTTTGCTAGAAAAAGGATTTATGCAGGTAATCCAATTTAAAGAAGCAGACGTAGTTGCGGACAGGCCAGCTAGTATTTTAATAGTTTACAAGACATAAATATATGTGTATCTTGTGAATATTTGCCACAGAGGTTGTCGTTATGTAATAAAAGTGTAACTTACGTGGTTGTGCGTGTCAGGCCGGTAAGACACTGGGCGAGGGGTGCGCCGATGGCATGGGGCACTAGGTCATGATCACGGGAACTCTGTTGACCACCCTGGGAAAAAATACCCACATAAATGCAACTGAATGTGCTACCTGCGGTCGGTGTTTCTGAACGTGATTGTACAAGGCCATTTCACAATGCATACGTCAGACATTTGTGATCGCATTGAAATTCACGAATAAGTTTGATTGAAATTGAAATAGATGCCATCAGCTAGCCTCCGAAGGTTTAATCATTAGAAATCTAATCAATTCAATCCAATTTAAGACCAAGTAACTATTTAACCAAATAACGTCGTTTTCATTCAAAACAAACCAATTTAACCTTTTCCTTTGGGAAATTTGGAATACAGTGATTCGATTGGCCTGCGAGGGCGGTTAGTCTTGGCCCTCGGTTCGGGTTGCGAATTGATAGTTAGGCCGAGGGCTTCATAAACATACGTTATTCGGGAGTATTTTTTGCCTCTAAATGTAGCGTCACGTCGGGCTTCTTTTATCCCAACTGCCTTGAATGAGCTTTACTTATATAATTTCTTTACGATGATAGGATTTAATAATCATGGTAAATACCTCGAAAAAAACATTGCTGTGTATAATAAAATACTCGTAGTGTCAATTCAAAATTTATAAAAATGTATCTGTTGATAATTTTTTTACAATACGTAGGTATTATTTTCGTTTAGGTATCTTGACCACAGATATAATTTAGATATCCATTATCTGGACTGTGACTTTTCTACAAGTTAAGTATAGAAAAATATGGCTGTAAAAAAAGGCTTGTATATTTTATGTGATACACACAGTTGCTACAAGACCATTTCTTTGGCATTTTGTTACTCAATAAAAAATAAAAAAAAATAAAAAAATAGAGAGGCTGCAACTTATTTTCTGAACTAAGTCACCTGATTTGGGTGTCTTTGGGAACCCATCTTATCATCCTATTGTTTTACTGAAATTAGATAAATCATGTGTGTGTTTAGGACAGCCTGCTATATAAAGTTATTCTTAGCTCTCCGTTTTACTGCTCTAGGCCTCTACTCCGAACAATGATTAACAAAGATTCGGTAGTGGTGTTTGTGTTAACAATGCTCGGTCGCCTCGTGCGATGACGCGGGCTCTTGCGAAGTGGCAGTGCCACTGCGCAGTGTAACACAAACGTGAAGAAACTCTGGTTTCGAATATGTAGAAGTTCTCAGGCATAACCCTTTACGGTCCCACTTTTCAACCATTGGTGGTTTTCATTTCATTACATGATACATAATTTACCCGACCGCGAAATAATATACTATTTAAACTACACCCAACCCAAATATAATTGGATAAATAAAGCGTTCTGAATATTAATTATTCTTTGACTAATAGACGGTGAATAAATTATACTGTACTTAAGCTATATACCTAATAGGTTATCTATGCGCTATAATGTATATTTGAGTTCAGAAACGCGGCACAAAAATGTATTTACCGCGGTTAACGTATTTCATTTCAGCTGCAGTAATATAATATAAAAACTGAGTGAAAACCCAAAAAAAAAATTTATTTAGTTTTTTTTTGCGTTGTATGTTGAAAATTTCCGTGTTACAAGTTTATAACAAGTTTACTTAGACAGAATTAAGAAAAATGCTGAAGGCAAAAGCCGTTTAGAAAATCTTCTATGTTGTACTGTATCTATTCTATGGTACAACTTCAATAACATGAGGATTTGTATACTTCGAATACTACGTACAACATGGTTATAAAGTTAAAACTTGTGCTACAAAACCCACTGAATAACAATCAAAACACCGTTTTAGAAACTGGGTACAAAAGATATTGTTCAATCCGATTAATCTAAATAAAATGCGTCTATATAGTTGACGTGGTGGCTTGATAGTAATGTTTAGATTTTTCATATGGTTTTAGCACGTGTTCAATATTCTTACCTGTTTTAACTCGATTAGAATCCACGCCTAGAATAATTCCCAATCCAGTTTTATTTACACACTTCCTTATAATGTTCGCACCTTTTACACCACGCCTAAATAACAACACTGTCAAATAAAGAGTGAATTGTGCACTTTCCCAGCACTTTTACCCGCGGAAAAATCAACCATTATATGATTATCTATATGGGCGGATGCACTCAGCGTAAAACACTGCTTTGCTTACACAGTTTAAAACGTCTGATATTTATTTTATCGGGTTGTGTTGGCCGGGTCTTGTCGAGGCCCCTTCGTGCCGTCTATTATAGTTTGATGGCCCATCTCCGTTCAGGCAAGTTATTGTGCGAGTGTCGTTCAGTGACATATCGCTGACGGACTATTGGTCGGTGAACTCCATCCTGTTCTTGGATAATTTTGGACCCCCTTTATTGGCTTCATTGTCCTATCTTGAAAATTAAAAAGAAATCCTCACCTCATAAGTTTTTTTATACCAATTTGTTTGGTTCTAAAGTTGCAAGGGCAAGAGAAATTTAAAAAAATAATAATTTACAACTCAAAAATGGCTATTTGCTAATACGTTTTTTGAGATGATAAGAAAGTAGCTAAGAATCGTAATTTATGAGAATAAACACACTACTCAAAAAACCCTTACCTTAGAAACCAGCTTAGGTACATCTTTATACGATCACTAGTCGTAATTATAAAACGAAATTGTTCTTACTATATTAAATGTCCAAGTTTAGATATTAGGAAGTTTGTATTTCAATCACGCTACAACATAATCTGATCCAATTTAGATGGAACTTGGAATATATAATAGTTCGTAACCTGATGATATGAGTAGGTCGCGGGTGGAAACTAGTATTTTATAAACACACAAAACCTTTCTCTTCATGAAAGTACAGCATGAAAAAGCATGAAGGTACAGTACTCTAAACAGACAAAGGTAATAAAGTAAGTGACCTGATGTAACTCCAAGTCATTACGTTTGCAAGGGCAACCTTGCCGCAAATTCGGGGTTCGCATGAGGGTCGGTACCGTGTCTGCTATTTTTATACCTACAGCCAAGTTAAGCACAAGTTATTGTTGTCATCAAATTGTTTCGTAATTTCAAATTCATCATCATCAATCTCCACTCTCCACTCCACTCCACTGCTCCACTCACTGTCCACTGCTGGACGTAGGTCTCTCCCAAGACGCGCCACTGAGCCCGGTCTTCGGTTCTCATCCAGTGTTTACCAGACTAATATTTGTAATAAAATAACCTAACCTACTAATATTATTATTGGAATCGCACTAATATTATAAATGTCATAGTTGAGATGTTTGGATGTTTGTGTTTCAATCATGCTGTAACTACAGGGCCGATTTGGATGAGACTTGGAATACATAATTATAGTTCACGTAGACGTTCACGAAGTTATCTAGATACCTACTGTGATACGGCGTAAATTCTCTCAGTACATTTGCGCCGCACTATAACTTCGAAATCGTCAAAAACGCGTGCTAGGGGCACAGGTGACGTGACGTTGCACGTCAGCAGGCATTACCATGATAAAGGTGTACATGACTCGTGTAGCGGTAACCTAAACTACTTGCTTGAAATATATCTTGAATGTGTTTAATTTCATATAACATTACTTAGTAACTATATTGACAGCAATTTAGTCACAAAGAAATTACGATTAATAAAGTATTTATGATATATACAAAATACACATGAAACAATTAGATATTTTTGGCTACAGCTTTTAGTCGTAAACAAAGTAATAAAATATAATCATATTTTATGGTTCATTGCATACTTTCATCACATAAAATCTCTTTGTATGTAAGAGTGTCGACTAACCGAAAATATCTACGTGTTTGTCTCCAAATTTGCAAAAAACATTTGGAATCCGATAAAATTTGTACAAAAATTTACTAAGAACGGTTGTCTAATAAATATTGCTTGATTGTCTGCATGAAGTTAGACAGGGTGTGTTTTTGTAGCTCGCCTGATTAAATAAATACTAACCTAAGTACCGTGAGTTCGAGTGTATCAGATAATTTCCGCGGTAGAGAGCGTCCCGTATCGATCGTCGTACGTGACACGACGCCACACCGAGGGAATTTCGTCTTATCCTTGAGCCGAGATACCTGCTGCCTACATATTCAATACGAAAACAGCCAGCCTTTTCAAGTGTAAGTAAGAGTTTAATGACCGTTTCAGTACTTTCAGTTGATGGGTTGTAAAGATTTTGATGAAAAACCTTAGTTTACGATTGCATCCAGTGTTTTGGTAAATGATTGATTAAAGATGGTTAACGTCGTGTATTTATTTGTTTTGCTAAAAAAATTGGTCTATTTACGTTTTACGCTTCTAGTAGATGCACGAGTCAATAAGAGATCTTATTCAAAATCATTTAAGTATACAAATACCTATTATGCAAACCTGTTTAACCAATTTGAAAAAGGAGACTTTCTCAAGTCAGCTGTATATTTTTTACACAAAATAATATGGTTTCATAAACATATTTCACGTGCAAACCTGAAAGAAATTTAATAAATATTTCCTGTAAAAAGCTCCGCACGTTTGAATTTGCCGCAACAATGCAGGCGAACTCCCACTTCTAAACTTCCTTATTCCGTAACTTTGTTGAATTATGAGAGTATGAATAAACATAATTTATGGAAACAGTTGCAGGTAGCGTCAGAATGGATTTAACTGCAATTTTTTTGGTGAATTGATGCTGAAATCCAAGGTTTTCAGTTGCCGTTATACTTATTTTTTGATATTTGAGCAAAAAAAATTTTTCTCCTAAGTTGTAAAATATGGATCTTTTAAAAGTTTATTACAGTCTTTATTTATTAACTACCCATAAGTAATTTCGGTGTATTATCATATTTTTTTTCTTTTAATCTTCGTTACGTTTAAAAATATGCTTTTCATTTAAAATTATGAAAGGTATAATTTGGTTTATTTTAATTTAAATTAAAAAACAATAACTATATACAAATACTTTGAAAAATAGCATTTTTACACAAAAACAAATTTATTAAAATGAACTTTGAATTCTATATGCTAGAGATAGAAAACAGAGTTCAAATCACCGACTGCAGGCAGGGTGCCCAAAAGGCTGGCAACGTTACCTCTGAAAATTTGGTTTAATAAATAATAATAAATATTCATGGACATTTCACACGACGCCCTCTAGTCCCAAACTAAGCAAAGCTTGTAATATGGGAACCAGATGCTGATAGAATACTTATATACTTTTTTTTTTGTAAATACATACTTATAATACATAGTAACACCCAGACATAGAACAAACATCTATGTTTGCCACACACAAATCTTTGTTCTTAGTGGGGATCGAACCCACGACCCACAGCACGGAAGGCAGAGCTATTACCGACTGAGCTGTGACGCCGGTTTAGAAATAATAACTGCAAAATAACTTCCTGATGCAAGTTAATGAAGCGTCGCCTCTGCACATTAACATTGTTATGCAATTACCAATTTTCAAGCTGGTTGCCTAACTTCATCGTATTTTGTGCACAGTAAACTATGTTGATAACTGCGAGTAGTCTGCTAGTACAGTAGAAATCTAAACTAGCTGCCAGTAGCCAAGGGGTTATAAGCATACTCATCTAAAATATGTAAATCAAGTTAATTATACAATTTAAAGCCTCTATAATATCGAGTCTAACATTATCACAAAATCTCTATTTATTTAAGACTAGCAGTTACCCGCGACTTCGTACGCGAGTACCGTTTCCGTGTACATCATATTATCTGTGCGTGTACCGAGCGGATACTCCTTTGAGAAACTTGACATTACACCGAACCCGTACTCGAATGTCAAACTTTAGTCGTTAGACCAAAGAGGTAGTACTACGTCCTGTCAAACTGACGTGACATGACATGACATCATACTCTTGCTAATCCTGTTAATTATTTGGGATAAAAAGTAGCCTATACGTCAATCCAGGTTACGAACTACATATATGCCAAGTTTCATCCAAGTTGGTTCAGTAGTTTCGACGTGATTGAAGCACAAACATCCAAACATCTAAACTTTCGCATTTATAATATTAGTAGGATAGGATAGGATTCAATCTAGCCACACAACGTGGGCTAATGAGTAATAGAAAACTAACTTATATTGCTAGTAGGTATTTCTTATTCTAAGAACGTGTTCTATGTCTCTATTTAAGATTTAAGGACTGTCTAAAGAATGTACCCTAATATGATTACACTGTTATCACAAGATAACGAATATTGTGAACTCTCCCAGGCTTTGTGTTAGGAATTCCCTGTATTATTCTAATCTTGTTGTATATGCTACTTCCTATCAATGCGTGTTCAAAGGTGTGACGTCACTCCGCCCAAAAATTGTCAGACACAAACGGTTCACGCCTAACACCTTCCCGCCTCAGGCATTATGTTACCCGACCCTTGACACCCGCAGATGGAGTATAAACAAAAGGAATATTATACTCTGGAAATGCTAACATCCCACGAAATATGGGACCCAAAAGTAGATGAGCAACTCATGTTTCACATTCAAACAACGCTAATTTTAAATGAAACCGACTCACTGTGACATGACAATGGACAAATATCATTGACAAAAGATATTAATGGTGTTACTATGCATTATAAGTATGTATTTACAAAAAAATATATAAGTAAGTACTAGCAGTTACCCGAGACTTCGTCCACGAAAAAAAAACAAAAAAAAAATATATACTTGATCTAAAAAAACGGGATAAGTAGCCTATGTGTTAAACCAGGTTACGAACTATAATATATTTCAAGTTTCATCTAAATCGGACCAGTAGTTACAGCGTGAGATTGAAACATAAACATCTAAATTTTGATTTACCGTCTCAGATTTCTTAGAGTGGAGGACAATGAGAGTTCTCAGGTAGTCACAGGCACATCTTGTATTTGGCTTACTTACTTACTGATAAGTACTTAGATTGAGCTGAACTGTCCGTTCTTCTAGGGATCACGTGGAACTGGCGCCTAGGTTACATAAGACGATTCTAAGTGATCCTTGTGATCTCATCGAATACAAAGAGTGACGACTTTGATTTTGAACTAAATAAGCAACCACAACTTTTGAAAGCGACACCCAAATCTAGTCACAAGTAGCTAGGTAACAATGTTCATTTTAATTTTGTCAGTAAGCCTAAAAATCCAATACCTAAGTAGAACTCGTAAAATGTAGTGTGACGTCATAAATCATGTGGATGCCATCGCGTCCCGAATATAATAGCCCCCCGCTGTGCGGGGGGTATACGACTCTCATAAAAACAACCAAATGGCTTACGTAAATTTTTCAGAGGTTTCAGATTTATTACGGTTGGCTTAAAAAATTAATGTGATAAAAAAGTCATTTTAACTACCTCGTTTTAGACTAATCAAGTTTATTAGATGGGACAATTTATTAATTGGAGAATCAGTTATTAGCTTTTGCAAAACGGTTTCTTTTGTTTATAGAAGCTTGTTTTTTTTTGTCAACCGGAAAAGTAGTTGCATGAGACTTACTTAGTTTCTCTAATCCTTATTGAATTTACTGCTTTGAATTTATTTAACAAATGAATTTTGAATTAGGATTAGAATCTTGTTTGTGTACTAGTAGTATATAATTGAAGACGCTCGTGCCAATCCCATTCTCACAAATGAATATTAAGGTGGCACATTAGGTATGCAGATCCAACTAGGATGCGGGTTTCCTCACGCTGTTTACTGGAGTACGACAGTGCATAGCGTACATAATACATATACATAGGTATATATATCTGTCTCTCTGTGAAATTATAATGTACTAGCTTCCAGGCTACGAACTGTATATATTCCAAGTTTCATCCAAATCGGACTAGTAGTTACAGCGTCATTGAAACACAAACATCGCCGGTAGTCAAATTGAAGTCTGTTTTTCTAGTTTTTTAAACTTGTAAATTATTTCGGTTGACACAGAAGAGGAGAGTCTAAACAATATCATTTCATTTATTTATTTTATGCACCACCGTATCTGAAAATGAAAATATAAAATTTCATTTTAAAATACCTATTTAGAAAACCCCTGTCAAACCAGCATCATAAAATATTAAAAGCTATTGTAGCAAGACTCATTCTACTACTCCAAGGGTCAGTTATTTAATTCAACGTTACCGCTCAACTTTTAATTAGAGCTTCGTTATTTCACTGCATTAAATATTCAGTTGGCGTCTATAGGGTTAACTACTTTAGAAGCATGTTCCAGCAAAGGGAAGATGACGTCATTATCTCATGTAACATGGCAGAATTTCTTAATAATTTGCGACAGGTTTACATTTCGAAATCATCCAACAAACACTTTATTGTTCTAATAAGGATGTGACTATCCCTCGTTGTTTTCTTCTTCTTCTCTTATATATGGCCTCTGTCCGTCATTTCGACAGACAAATTTTGCCAGTGAAATAAGTTTAGTCAAGTCGAGTCACACGTCAAGTAGTTTGTTTTGAAGACAAAATGGTGGATTTTTCCTTCAAAATTTGGAAACGAATTCCATCAAATAATAAAAACACATACTTACTTAATACACTAATCACTACTCATCACTTTTGTAGAAAGATTGCGTTGCTGAATCGTCTTTGACTTGTTTAGGTATGTAGTTTGATCCAACTTCACCATGTCTGCGTGAAATGTTAATTTGTAGATTTTTTTATAATCAAAGTTTTTTTGGTTTGGCTGAAAGCTTTTATAAAGAAAATAAAATTATAAAGAACAAGACTCAACAAGTTATTTTTTTATCCAAACTGAAAGTACTCGTAAGCTCTCGTCTGTATCCCGAGGCACTGCGGACATATAGGTAATTATCTACTCTATGTCTTAGATCTCTTTTTGATCAAGATTACTAGGCACTTACGGTTATCTGCTACATTATTATTTAGTCTGTTCTCTATCAAAGACATCAAAGAAAAAGTAATAAGTACTCTAGTAGCATACCATCACCGATGTTGTCAACAATCAGTCGGAAGTCTGCATTGGTATGCCAATCTCAGTTGAACTGCAAATCTGAACTGCAAAGTTTTAAATCATGGTCAGTTCATACTAAATCATAGTTATTCTGTGACTAATTAGTGACATTATGACGTCATTTAATGTGTTTTCGCGCATATTTTGCTGTCAAGTGTCTAAAAAGAATGATAACGTGGTACAAAATTGTACCACGTGACCTGAAGAAATTACACTGGGCAGTGAAATATAACTTGACAGCAAAAGATTGGCATACGGGGGCTGTATTACATTTACAAGTTACTAACAGATTGCTCCGATTCCAATGGTTTTGGTTTATTTTAAATTTTTTTTTTCCAAAAAGAAAGTGTATTTTTTTCGTTCCAATCAGCCAAGTGGTGTCAGCCGCTTTTTTAATTTTTAATTACTAGTGGATAGATTAGAATGTAAAACTATGTGCTATATCAACGTTAGTTTTCACCATTCCATTGCCGCCCACATTTTAAAAGGTAAAATAAAGAATTTATGAATAAAAGGTCGTACTATTTGTCTGATTCAGTGGAATTGCTGAATGGTTTTCAAGCTTATTCAATCTCATGCCACTCGCTGTTCATAGTGAAAAGTAAAATAAAAAATTTATGAATAAAAGTCGTACTATTTGTCTAATATAGAGGAATTGCGGCACGTAGCACAGTATTGAGAGATATGGAGGACGCAAATGGATAGTAATGTCCAATCGCAGGACAGCGACTAGTAGGTACAAACCTTGGACGAATACACGTACAAACATAGAGCAAATAAACGTGTTTATGTGATTTTCTATCGCTTTTGAGATGAACGTTTATTTAGTTAAAACGTTTGCGATGCGGTAAGCCCGCTACTTTTTTGAAATATAAATCATGAACTAGGAAAACATAAGTACTTACGTATTTTTTGTACGACCCGTGGACCGTACCTAGGTAAGATTAGGTTGTGAATTTGTAATAATCCCTAAGTGCACTATCAATATTTACTACGGCTCGTAGTTACTACGATACAATTATCAAAATCCTATTCAAGCAAGATTTTTTATAATCAAAGGAAAAGCAAGATAAATTACAAGATAAATCATGAAATAACTAACGTAATACAACCAGCTAGGCTTTTAATACCACACTTAAGAATAGATGGTATCTATTAAGTACACAGTGTAGGTTTATACCTATGAAACTTTGTAAAGCCTTCTCACATGCACACGACCACTGGTTACGTATGTTGCGCTGTAAAGCCTGTTATAGAGCCACATAGTGTTGTATCATATTTTAGTCGCAACCAATAAAAGTCGAGCATCTTTCAGTGTGAACCTTTTTCTATCACCGTGAGGATTCACCACACTCTAAACAGGACCATGAAAATACTTTGCTTTTGATAACAATTAACTCACCTATTTACTTTTTTTACAGTGATGCACCGTTTTCGACCATAATATGGAAGCCCCGTGCATGTGATGTGGCACTTCCTGTTTCATTTAGAAGTTTCCACGGAAGGTACTACGAGTTAATGTTATACCGGTAGACCTACTTAGGTTAGCAGTGTAAGGTTTTACTATACTTAAACGCATGGGACCACATTTTATAACCCTATGAACAAAGACGAAATGAACAGACACTGGATAAAGGTTTCAGTGACCCCTTGAATATAGTCTGCCTTCGAAATATCACTTTAACCCCTGACACGCTATGACTTACAAACTTAAAACAAACTTAAAAGTTCATACTTTCTTGAAAACAGGTTTTATTACGGCTAATGCAGCTCCACTCGTATCTTTCAATTTGACTTAAAACTGTTTATTCAACAAAGACGTGAAGAACTTAGGTAACTTTGAAAGACACAACGGGTTACCGAAGTTACAAACTTAAAACTTTTTCCATGTGTTCTACCTACTCTTTAATTTAGCATTTCCACAGACTACAAATCCTACCAATAGTACCTTTACGTTCATTATATAAATGCAAGTTGCTTGAACAAAAATTCAGAGCACGTTGTCGACATAACACGATTTGTGTCAGGGAAAAGCAATTATTGTGTCCCATGTATCTAAATAAGCCCCAGGGCAAAGACGCAATTGAATTCAGTGTTGCCAACCCATACCAAATTTTACCCCCAAGTATTTTTTCAAATCACCCTAAAAAACCCTAAAATTTTTTTTACTCTTTATTATTGTATAACGTGCAAATCATGTCTCAAATTTTTTTTCAGAGCCTGAGTTTTCAGCCTAGGACTGTTATTAACTTATTTTTCTTTAAATTGAGCATTGTAGTGGCCAAAGCTTTAAACTTAGCAAATTATCACAACAACATCTATGAAAAGTATGCATGTATTTTTAACCTATACTTGAGTTTCTGTCGAATTTTTTTTTTTATTAAACCCTATTGAAAAAAAAAAAACGTTTACTATACTATATACTTTTTAGTATCCGTTTCTTTCGGCATTTTTGTCACTTCTAATTTCTAACGGTAGGTATTGTATTAGCTAAATCTAAACAGATGACGACGCTGCCATGGCCCATTGCCCATGGGCCATGTCAGACCGAAAGAAAGTAAGTGAACCACAGATTTATAAGTATAGTTCAATTGAACAAAAAAAAACAAAGTACAAACCACAACACGTCATAGACAAATAGACTAGACAAACAATGACAAACGCTACATGGTTGGTTGTCGGACTTGATTGTGCCATCTCTCTCACTGACCTGTTTATTCATTATTTGAGTGAGAGGACGGACCATACGATGTGAAGTTTGGACGAGGCTTTGCAATACATACTGTGTGCTCGTGTCGTGCGTTCCGTTCTACGCACGAGACTAATTGGAAGTTTTATCAGGGCTCCCCCTAAAAAAAAACCCCAAATAATTTCTACCCCTAAAATTGCCCCTGTTTACATATTTCACCCCTAAATTTAGGGGGAAAACCCCTAACTTGTCAACACTGATTGAATTGTTTCTGACCCAATGTGGTACAGTTTTGTTTCAAAAGGTGGACAATATTGTGAAAACATAAAGGCATTTTGCTTCTGGGTACAACAAAGAACTAATTGATAATTTTACCAGCCAATAATTTTGGGTTACCAATAAAAATTTTGTGACGAAAAAAAATGCATTTGATAAAAGTTTGAATAAAATTGTATCCCACGTTTTTATTAAATTAAGAAATTCCTTTTTTCCAATTTTGTGAGCGCGTTGAAATAACAACATGGGAAAAATGTTTGTACTCTTACTTACTGTGCTCTTTGTTAGTTTAATAAAAATTGTTAGCAAACTCTCATATATTTGTACTTGTTTGTTTATTGCTTGCTTTGTAAACAAATCAAATCAATCTTCTCGCTCGCTAAAAACTTTGACCCTCATTGACCCTGAAAAAGCTACGTTACAACTTTTTTATAGAAGTTTATACCCTAGTATTAAAATAAAAAAATTGTATAAAAATATTTTTGTTTATCTTTCTCTAGTTATAATTAAAACAAATTCAAATTCGTGGTCTTACTTAGTGATGCAAATGAACTGACAAAAATATATGGAAATAATATTCCTAAAAGTAAATCCATTTCCATATTTTTTTACTCTTTTCATTTTCCTAGCGATTGTAGCAATATTATCTAGCTAGGCTTGTCTTTAATCAACTATTTCGTAAAACTCGTTAGTTTATTGGCGTATGATTGGGCGTATTAATTAATCTAAGTTCAAAGTAATCCTAATCATTTTACTGAGCAAAATCTCTATTGACAGGTAATTTCTCATAAAATACCCTCTGGATTTTTCTGAGCTGTGCACAATGTAAACACACATCCAAATGGCTCTTCTAACGAACGCTATTGTAAGCTCGTCTACACACTCGTGTGTGTGTATCTAATTATGTTGTAATCAACAGTATTAGCAATCGACTTGAATGGATAGTTAAAGTCTCTGTAAATCTACTTTTATATTATCATTTTGAAGGACAAGCCCGTAGTCTCAGTTTTATTTTATTGATAGTAGCGAATATCGAAAAGCGACTTACAAGGACTTACTTATTTTCTATTCTCCGGCTCGACAGTGAGTTTATAAAACCAGTCTTGGAACCAAAGATAGCATTTTTTCAATTTATTATGAATAAAGTCGCACGCTCTCCGCTACTTTTAATTATTTCAGTTAACTTTAGGCAAGAAGTCGCAGTTGGACACTTCAGCACGGCTGCTGAACGTTTTGACCCCTACTTGTTTTCAAGTACCTTCATCAAACTTTCATCTAAGTACTTCATCGTTTAAGCTTCGGTATTCATAAGTATGGTGGCCGTAATTTAGCGGTAGACATTAACCACGATTGGAATTACATTTTGACGCCCGTCACGTGTCACGTCGCCGTTGAGTCTGGGTTGAGTCACGTGAGCTGAGAGCAGTGATAGAGCTTTTAGAACCATGACAACTTGGCTGACTGACTGCGTTGAACATATTTTTACGTACTCTGTTTGTTACTTGGAAGGAGAATCTCCGCATGACGAACGGATAGTATATTTATTATGTCCGTCATTTTAGGAAAAATATCTTTAGATACTTCACGCTTCCGCTGTTTGGCACCTTTCAAGTGAACTCTCAAGATTATTAATTCAAGATTGGACACACGCTGCTATCTAAGTACTAAGTATACATTGCTGTGTCGAGCTGTGTTGTGGTGCATCACATTTTTACATTTGTTAGAAGGTGCACCGATGCTAACGCAACACACTGATATTTTTCTGACACGACACACTAAGTCAACAATGTGTAGCTAGCTCTAGTACATGCCGAACAACGAGCGAACATAGTAGTGTGCTCATTTACTTTAGCTTTGACACTCTGAAACGCAAAGTCGTCGACATAGCTCAAAGGATTAGCAGGCTGAAGTGGCAGTGGGCCGGCCATGTTTGCCGTAGAACCGACAATCGTTGGAGCAAACTAATACTGGAGTGGAGACCACGTTTAGGCAAGCGTAGTGTAGGACGCCCTCCGGCGAGATGGGGCGACGATCTGCGAAATGTAGCGCAGACACTGGATGAGAAGAGCCGAAGACCGAGCTCAATGGCGCGTCTTGGGAGAGACCTACGTCCAGCAGTGGACGAGTATAGGTTGATGATGATGATGATGATGATGACTCTGAACGCAAGTTACAGAATCTAGACGAGCGTAGACAACTATCTAGTTTTACAACTCGTGTCGTAACGAGATGCGATATTATCACGGTCGAAAGACGAACAACTTCGTAGAGTACTAAGCGATCAAAGAATTTCCCTTACCACGAAGCGTAATGGATGAATAGACATCAAATGCATAATTTTTACAATCTTAGCTATCTATAAATCGTTTGCAACGGTGTGTAGATAGCTCAACTGCTTCATGTGTATTTTGTACATATTATAAATATTGTAAATACTGTATTAGTCATAATTTTCTTTAAAACTGATATATTTATATACTTTGCTATAAGTGACTGGTTTTGTAATTTGCATTTTCTAGTACCATAATACCTAAGTACTTATAGTTTTCTAAACTAAAGATACAGAGAATCCGAGCCTTCCTCTTATCGCAAAAACATTCTCAGAGAACATTTCTTGCCAAACCTATCTCATGTTTAACAAATGAGTGCGTTTCCAAGCTTTATTTCCTTCGTTAATTATGAATTCAAATCTTTCAGGCTCAAGGGAATATCCGAATGATTAATCAAGAGAAATGCTTGTTTTTGTTTATACAAGGAAGTAGGTGCCTACTACTCAGATTGAGGTCAGTATTTTTTTCATAATACAATAATTACGGCATTTTGGTACAATTTTTTTTTTAAACGGTGTGTGCGATTTTTCAGGTTATTATTTGCGCTCATTTCTGAAACACGAGCTTTGGAAGCGAACAGTTCCCAGGGAATGCGCTGCATTCACGAACAATGGATACACGACTCTGAACTTAACCTCCATGATTCTAGGACTATCTAGATTCGGGACGCCAAATTTTGTAAAATTCTACCATCTAGTTTAGTAGTAGTAGAGCTCTGTGTAAAATAGTCCTTTCGGGGAAGTAAAGAAAGAAAGAAACTATCACCGTACTTATTTCTGCCACAAAGTAGCTCGCAAGACTGTGTTCCGGATTAAGGTTATGGGTGCTGGTGCAATTACACGCACAAAAGACTTAACATTATTTAAATCTCAGAGTGATGGTGACGCAGTGCAATTTCCCACAGCACTCAGTGGACGTGCTCTGTAAGACAATGCATTGTTATAGGAAGAGATTACCACTTAGCACCAGGTGGGCCATACGCTTGTTCCATCACATATTTGCAAAAGATATATTTTGGTAACTGATGGCTCTCGACGACGCTAATGGAAAAAATATTTTTTGCGTCCGGAAGTGAACAATCCCTGGGAGGTTACCGCTCGAATTAACCTGGGTTCAGCAGGCTCTGCAAATTGCACTTCCCCATGGAAGAAACACGTCGCACCATAAACGTCTATGTATTTAACTACCTACTTGCTGAACTGAAACCAGCTATGTATGGAAGGTTGAGTGCCTCTTTATACCGTACTCTAGGTACATGTAAAACTTATTCATCTACATTTTATTAGACAGATCAACAACTTTTTTTACAAAAAAGAGCTGAAATAATTTAAATGAGACCTTCCCTTCTCGTTTGTCAGGTATTATGTTTGTGTTATAGGAGCTATTTATATTTTTTTTTGATTTTATAAGCTGTAATTTTCGATCGGTTTTTAATTTCATACCACCACGATTTCATATTCACAAAAACAGTCCAACTAATTATTACATCCGTGTCGCTCCAAGCTTAAATAATGCCTGACGGAATCGACCCAGAAAAAGCACCCGCAAATAGAAACGCTTTATTCCGTGAAGGTTGTATACATATTGCCTCACGAAGTTTCTTGTTTGCTCACTGTAAAGACAAAGTTAAATCTGAGTTCCAGTTAAAACCATAGAGGGGTAGGTAAACTAGGCTTGCATAGTACAGGAAATCTCTCCATTTTAAACTACGTCATAATTACTCTTACGTAGCTAACATTTAAGAAAAAAGCACCAGGCACAGCTCAGACGGTAATGGCTCTGCCTTCCGTGCTGTGGGTCGTGGGTTCGATCTTCACTGAGAACAAACATTTGTGCGTGGAAAACATAGATGTTTGTTCTATGTCTGGGTGTTACTATGTATCATAAGTATGTATTCATAAAAAAAAAGTATATAAGTATTCTATCAGCCATCTAGTTCCCATATCACAAGTTTTGCTTAGTTTGGGACTAGAGGGCGTTGTGTGTAAAGTCCATGAATATTTATTTATTATTATTTATTTAGGGCTTGTATCATCTCCTGAGTATTGTAGACTATCAATAGACTAGGATATCCACAAATACACAATATCATAAAAAGTTTTCTACCAAGGAGTTTTACCTCATGAAAAAAATATTACTGTTGAACAAAATAAGTAGATCCGATTGACCACGAGGAGAAAGACACTAGGTTGAATTGACCACGTAGAGGAAGCTGTGTCTTTCAAATATCACATTGCATGTCTCTTTATTCCGTACCTAACTACTCTAGAATGTGTTCAACAAGCCCGCTTTCCGTGAAACTTTCCAGGAACTTTCATGGCGTTCTGATACTTTTGCTAAATGGAAGCAGTATCTAAATAACATTAATCATTATCACAAGCTTTGCTTAGTTTGGGACTAGAAGGCGTTGTGTGTAAAGTCCATGAATATTAAAAAAAAATGAAAATTGCATTAATATGATTGGGAATTCCATTAGTTTCAGTTTTGGAGTGTCTGAATATTTGCACTGCTAATGTAATAGCCTGTTGGCTAAATATACGGTGGACGAGGAAATGCGCATCTCGAAACGACGAGGGTAATTCAGATGCAAGGAATATTTGAATATTTATTTTGCTAAGAGCAAAAATGAATTACCTATCTAAGTACATATCTCAAAGGTACAAAATATGATAGAGTTTTGTTTATTACTATTTAGAAGTACTGTGCCTTGGTCACAAAGAAATGTGACAATCGTAAACGTATGGTAACGCTAACGAATCTGATGTACACTGCGCGGTGACGCTACAACATTTGCAGTCAACCTGGCGTTACTTGATTCAAATACGTTGTGTTTACGTACCGCGGCGGCTGATTTGGTCATGATCACCCGTCTGAATTAATTCTAAAAAATATTCCGTTGATCGATATCTACATTCCTCCTAATCTACCATGGGCATATTTTAGTGTGCTAAAAGTTGGTATACGTAAGTAAAAACCCAGGTAGCTACCTTCCAGTAATTTATATCCCTGTTTAGTGTTTTTGAAAATTAGCGTGTTACCTATAAAGACTTTCAACCGCATAGCAGGTTTTTATCACACGAAACCCCTCGAGAAATGAATTTTCCACTTCTACAAAACAATTTATACAACAGTTCCGGGTAAAAGAACGAGCAGGTACTGTCAATGGCAAAAGTTAATTCACTTGTTTAGCCCACCCACTTATGTAAGCACTATGTTTTTGAATTTCGACCGAAAAAGAAAAAAGCTGTTGATGTTCACATGTTTTATTGATAAACGGATTGACGGACGGACTGACGGAAGACAGGACGGCTGGGGATGGAGCGTCATTTGTTTGTATGGATTTCGCATTGAGTGGAAAGCAGCTTTATGTTTTTGTGGATGCGTGATAATATGAGATTTTCTTACATAGACAGTTGAATGGGTGTTTGCTTACTGTGCTTAGTATAGTGTTACTTAGCAAAGAAGTTAACTTTTAGAATATGTATTGAACAATATGAATAAAACTCCGAGCTCCTATAATGGGATTTTGAATTATTATTGTGATTTGGAATAATACAGAATTACAGACCTGTACCGGGGTTAACCCTGCTAAAATCATTATAAGTGGAAATATTTTTAGCCTATCCATCTATGGACAAATGTTTTTCAATCTACAATACTAAGAGGATTGTAATAAAAAATTATTAATTTAAATATTTTATTTTATTAAAAAATATATCATCGTTGTTCTTGATAGCACATTTTAAAACACCTGCAAGCTGCAACACGGAAAGTAGATAAATGGTTGAGTTTTATTAGCTCAGACGTAGCATCTTTCGTCGCCAAGAGATTGCACTCAGATATAACTTCGCAGAAATGTCTGGGAAATGTTATGTGAGAGAACATAACCTTGATAATTGTATTGTCAGGGACCTTATTCTCACTTCGGTAGAGATTTTACTCATAGGGATGACGTCAAAGTGACATCCAAACTTGTGGGTGAAACCAGTTTTCGACCGAGATTTGACGTCATCCCTATTAGAGTAAAATCTCTGCCATATCCAGAATCACCCCCCTGGTCGCGTGGAACTGGCACCTAGAATCAGCTAAATAAATAAAACGATCCTAAATGATCTTTGTGATTTTATTGAATAAAAGATTTTTGACGTTGAAAAAGAAAATGCTGTGTAAAATTTTTTGATGTTCAGTGAACAAACTGAAAAACATAAAAATCTATGTAGCTAATTGGTAAAAGGAGAAAGTAATCTAGTTTGCGTGTCCAAATTTTAACAAGTTACGCGATTGTCCCTGAATTTTTATTTCATGTAGGTACGACGAAATGAAATTACGTCACCACCCCAGTGTATTATACCTACTTACCTACCAACAATATAACGCTCTAATTAAAAACGTAAGGTGGCAGTTGTGCTTTTATTCCTTACAGACTACGTAGTAATAAGCAAGCTATAGCACGTTTTGTTTACGATTTCTTTTTTTTCTCTACTTGAATACGTTGCGCTACTGGCTCTCCTTACAGTTTTTCTTTTTTGTTTCTTTTCTAGATTATCTTCAGAGAGGTAGGTCTTTTTTCTAACGACACACATCGGACAGCCCACGCTAGAAGGGAATTGGGTTTTGTTCTCAATCACAAGATGGAGGTAGGTAGGTACCTATGTATCATTTAAATACATTCGTTTTATAAATGATATCTGTGGATAATGTAATTGTATGTGAAGATTTTTTTATTCATTATTATGAGTTCAAAACCTAAACTACTTAACTGGCAATTATAAGGACAAAATTAGATCATTCAGTTACTATTCAAAGAACGATTGTATTCAAGGTAAGGTCTTATAGAAAACCGCCAATTTGAAAAAAAATATTAATTCACTAGAAAGCTTTTTTATTCGCCGTACAAAACTGGCTTTAATAGTAATTACAAATAAGGTAGAAAACAAATCAACCTAAGGATTTCAGCATTCAGGTACAATGATAATAGCTATGCAAAGCGGTTCACCTCGTGCTGAGCATCTTGAAATCGCGGCTTCTCATCAATATTCATTTAACCCTCCAAATGTCTCACTCGAGTAACGAGACCCGGTTATGTCGTCAGCAACAGGTGACAGCTCCCATTTTTCAGAGATCATGATGCCATTGTGCTGAAGGAGAGTAAAACCGGCTTACACTTGTCAGATCCCGAGCTCAACCGGTGCCAAGCTTTTGTGGTTTTCGATAACACGAGCTTATTTCAGTAACAGCCCCCGTATGCCAATCTTTTGCTGTCAAGTTATATTTCACTGCCCAGTGTAATTTCTTCAGGTCATGTGGTACAAATTTGTACCACGTGATCATTCTTTTTAGACACTTGACAGCAAAATATGCGCGAAAACACATCAAAATGATGTCATAATGTCACTATTTAGTCACAGAATAACTATGAGTTAGTATGAACTGACCATGATTTAAAACTTTGCAGTTCAACTTTGATTGGCATACCCCTCCTGGCAGACTAAACTCATATTAAGAATATAGTACCTACTCGTAATAAGTATTTGGCTGAATACAGTCAAATACCTACATATAATATTTGGGCATCTGGTCCTAGGATCAGAATGAAGTAGAAACCGAACCCGAATGGTTTTGGCATCGGATCCTAGGATCCGTTTCCAAAATATTTCGGTGCATCACTTTGTGTGCACGCCCTTATAGGAACTCGCGAACGAGATGCGCAAGTCACGGAATGGGAGAGCAACCACGAATAGAGATCTAACAAAGACTTTTTTGCAGAATCGCCGAGATTAAGTCGAATATTGAAATACGCCCCAGTAACGATGAATAAAACATCCTGACGGTCTGTTATTATCCAGTAAGCTACCATTAAATATTACTTCTACATTTTTTTTTGCAAAAAATGAGTTTGCACTTTGCGTGTTTAGCGTGTGCTGGTTTCACGTGAAGGACTAGTAGGTCAGTCGGCGAGTAATAAAATGAAACAAATGCTTGACATGCCTAGGTAAGTGTATGATTTATGAACACTTTACTGAGCATGCGACAGCGGTGTGCCACTGCCTACGCATCCGTGAGAGGGATGTGATAATAAATCATTTTTTCTCATAATGGAAAATGACAGAGTATCAGTATTAAAAATGGTGTGTTTTCTTGAAAAGTGAAGAGAGTGAAAAAGCTTTTTTTTTACCATTTACAGCCAAGCGTTTGACCGCAATCTCACCTGTTAAGTGACGGTGCGGTCGATGATGTAGCACGCTTACCTATTACCTATTCACTCGTCTCTTGAAGCATCCAAATTATATGAAGGCGAAAAAGAGGTTAATTTAAATATTCATGGACATTTCAATGAAACATTACTGAAATTATTTACAGATAAACATGAGCAAATTTTCTAAAGCATGGTTTTAACGAAATGTGTCACTAATAAATAATAAGCCAACTTAAGTTAGGAAAATTCAAAACAATAGTAAAACTATGCAAATTACAAACTGAAACGTTGAGACTGTAAAAGGTCGCGCACCCTATTTTACATATTTGTAAAATAATACATTATTACGTTTAACTTATATTGTCGGGTAAATCAAGGGTAAATCACATACCAACCGGTTTCGTTGGTAAATCATAAAAGAAAAAAATAGTCCTGATTTATCCTCAAGCACGGTAGACATTCTACGGACAGGTGTATGCACTTTGTAAGTTTATCACGGGAAAATACCCACATTAGTACCACGGGAAAATTTAGTCCACACAGACGAAGACGCGGTTAAAAGCTAGTAACTACGTAAGTATAGTAGTCACAACAACACAACGGATTTTTGCCAAGATGGCCGCCGCCACAAAATGGCGAATTATATTTTTTTTTACAACTCCCTCAATATGGGTATCAAAGTCGGGGGTTTTTTAAATTTTTAATTTAATTACTTGTCTTTTTAATCCAATCTGACATTTACAATGCTTTCTCCTAATCAATATGTAAATCTCGACACGTGAGTTCTCCCAGCGTTTAATCTAGTATATCAAACAAAGGCCGCTGTTCGCTTTGCCTCACAATTTGACACGGCAGAGTGGACGACAAAAGGGTCGTACCCAGCTCATACAAAAGTTAGCACAGTAGATAGTGCATAGGTACCCTGTAGTTTCCTACGTCAACGATGTGATGCGTAGATTGAATGCCCATGACTGCTACTTTCCACTGCGTGAGGGAGTTTTTGACAGTATAAAAGAGCGCAAAAATGATTTGAATTTATTTTTAACCGACTTTAAAACAGGAGGAGGATCTCAATTCGAAATGTGGAAAACACAACAAGTTTTCATTTATTTTTTTAGGTATAACTTAATCCATGAAAAAAAAAGAGTAAAGATCTATAAAAAGTTTTCTATCTATCTATCTATCATGGTATTACGTATTATGAAACCCGAATTTCAAGTTTTAAGTCAGTATACTTCTAAAAGAGAAAGGTAAAAACATAAATAATAATGTTACCTAAAGCAGACAAAGGGTCTGCTCTAAGTAAAAAATTAGTAAAATGTCCTCCATTTCCCGTTAATATTCCAATTTTACTGAGGAAAATCTGTTCTTATGACTATGGCTGTTTCTACACTGACAGGACACCTACACGATATCGGGTGAGAGTCTCATTTGTGACCACATTTCAGAGTTACATTCTATGTCGGACGTAATCTGCGTTTTCGTAAATGCTATCAAATTGTAGCAAAACTATAGCTGGTGAAATCGATATGAAGTGAACCGAGATTAAAATCAATATTTGAACTCGATTAATCTGAACTTAGTTTTATTGATCTAGGTTTTGACAGCAAATGGTGAAATCAGGACTTAGTACCCGCCTTAGTACTAGACACTTTGACATCGTGATAGCGCTGTGTCAGTGCAGATCAAAGACTAAACTCCTCCGATTATTTTGTTACAGCCAACTGACATGACGCTATCGTGTCGGGCAGTGCGCAAACGCCCTAAGCCTCACCTCAAAATTGCCGTAGTTATAGTCCAATTAACCGCCGTGTTGTTTCGAGTCTGAAAAGAAAAGAAAAAAGCTTAGTAATTTGTCTTTTATTTTGTGGAAAACCTTTTCTGCAATTCAGGAGTCATTAGAAACCTGAACAGTTTCGTATTACTTCTAGTTTCGCAATTACTTCTCTAGTAATGGTGAAATGTTATTATTGTGCGTACCCTATATTTTTTGGATCAAGTTGGTTCCACAGAATACCTCACTAACGTACTAGCACTACTTTATTAGGCCTTTGCATCGAATCTAGATGATTTATACAGCCACTTTTTACCCATGCCCCTATAAACGGGACTGCAGCGTCCCGTTGGTTACAAATCACCATTCTGTCAGCCTAGTCGGCCTTATCCACAGGAAAAACAAAGTAATTCTAAAAAAACTTAACACTTATTATACAAAAAAAACAGAATATCTCAGATCTAAAAAGTTATATAAAAAAGGTTACCCTAAAAATCAAGATAGGTATATCTCGAAGAAAAATTAGAAGCCGCTATAAACCCGCCCACCTTCAACTACCCACATCGACCTGAGTTTGAAATCCTATCAGAAAAACCTTAGCCAATTTAAATATGGAAAATGGTTTGAGGTAGCAGTAGTACGAGGGCGCGGCGGCGGCCGGCCACCGAATATATTATGAATTTTTAAACCCACCTCGACCAAACGAGACCTTTCACCTTGACTGTGGTAAAAGGACAACAGGAAAATTATAAACCACTTATTCTAACAATAAGCCACAAAGAAGAAAAGCTTTGCATGTAATGTGTAAGTATTCTATCAGCAATCTAGTTCCCATAATGCAAGCTTTGCCTAGTTTGGGACTAGAAGGCGTTGTGTGAAATGTACATGATTTTTAGTGTTTCGGTCCAGTTTTGGAAAACAGTACACTTATTTTCTTTGTTTCAGACTTTCAGTATCTATCTACCAGGTAGCATAGTATAACAGCTCTATAAAAACGTAATCATAGTGAAAAGTACCAAAGCTAAAAGATAAAGCTTTTTTATATTAGGACCTAGTTGGCACAGATTTCAAATTATATACTCTTCTTAAAAACCTTGAATCCACTTTCAGAAATACTGGTAAGTAGATTCCAAAAGAAGCGCGAATGCTTTTTCACAAAGGAAATTCAACAAACGGAATCCGTGACTTCATAGCTTTTTCATGGAGATTGACTTTTCGATGATGGGAGCAATACCCCCCCCCCCTCAAAGTTCCGGCTTTACATGAGGGGGGACCAGGATTTATCAGGGAAACCCTAAGCTAAGCTGCGTCAAGCCTCGCCCCTCCCACATAGTAATCCTAGACCCGCCACTGGAAATATGTTTACGTCCAGCCGTGAAATTCAGGCTGCTGTTTCGAATTTGAATTATTTATGGTCAGAATACGCACTTAGAGACCAAACAAGCGACCAGCGACAACGAGTCGATTATGAAGCTTACATTTTCCACAGAGGCGCGGCGATTTACCTACGCCACCGTGTCTTTGACTTAAATGCGCTTGTAACTTTACAAATTAATCATCCTTTTTCTTCATTAGCTAATCTTTTAGCATGATACGCAAATACCGCACATTATCGTGAAAGGATTAGCCAACCTTCCGGCAGACTTCCGGTCTAGCTGTTACAAAAGAGAGCCACTAGATAGTGATAATTCTACGGAGTTATTAGTACTACCCAGTTCTCCTACTAGTAGTACAAATGATACTATTGTCGTGATTTGTATAATTTAGCAATTTATTTTATACCTTATTAAATATTAATCGAATTTATTGTTTGCGTCGTTTCTCGGCGGAAGTCTGTATTAAATATTTTTTAGTATTTTTCTGTAGGTAATGATTTCGATAATTTTGTAAACTATATTATAGCTGATTAAATGTGAATCTAATTTATAGATTATATAATAGTTCGGCGGAAGCCAGAATTAATTATCTTTAGTATTTTTCTATGTATTTTAGTTAGTGAGTTGACCACCAAGTCATGACTGTTTTGTGATTGGTCGAGGTAATGAGGTAGCCATTTTGTGCTTGAAAAGGCTGGTTAGGTAGAAAAATATCGAAAGAGCGGCCATTCGGAAATGTGACTTGGTGGAGAGAAGTAGTATGGTAAATTGTGTACTGAATAAAGTGTAATTCTTGGACGAGCTGGTATCATTCACTTCAATTCAGAAGTGGGATGAACGGTATGTAAAGTGATAATTTTATATTTTTAGTGCACCCCTGATATATTTTAATTTCATTATAAAGTTAGTATATAAATTATTCAGCCATTTATGTTAAATGGAATGAAAGATTTTGTTGGCATGTGTCGGTCGGGATTGCCCCGAGACTATCCGATCGTGCTAACTTCTGATTTCAAAAAAGTATAGGTGCCTACCTAATATGTTCTGAAAGACCGAAACTTTGTTTCACGGATCAGTCGGGAATACTCCGAGACTATCTGGCCGTGCAAACTTATCTCTCTTTTGGAGTTGTGAGTACCTACCTATACTGTCCATTGAATTTTAGATTGGTTGAATACCTACTGAGATATTTTGTTAGCCAGTACCTACTAGCCTGAAACGTACAGAGATTCATAGATTGGGGTGGCATTAAATTCATTTAGATTTTGGGCACCTACTGACTACATTTTTTTTTTATATAAGTACGTTTGAATCGCTGTTCGCATTGACTGGTCGGTAATACACCGGGACTATTCGGTAATGCAAACACCCTTCGATTAATGGTTTACTTATTTTGTAGGTCAGTAGTTGCCTTATATTTAAAATAATTTTAAAATATTATGCTACCCGCTGATAGCTATGATTTAAGCTAAGTGTGCTAAGTGAGAATAAAATTAAAATAGAATGATATGGGCTAAGTAAATACTTAGCTACCTACTTAGGCCTCAGATAAATTAAATAAAAATATATATTCATGGACATTTCACACAACGCTCTGTAGTACCAAACTAAGCAAAGCTTGTAGTATGGCAACTAGATTACTGATAGAATTATTACATAATACCTAGGCTATGTATGCCTCTGTTCAGCCAAGTGATTATTACTAAATAATGATTTAGAAGCAAGACGGCTATGTATGCCTCTGTTCGGCCAAGTGAGCTGCATTACTTAATGATTGGGAAGCAAGCCGGCTATGTATGCCGTAATTATTTCCAAGCCTCGTTATTTATGCCATGTGTGCATTATTTAAGATTCATGTAGCACTACGCACAAGACTTGTACGTGACTAAGTATGTCGCAAAAATTACATGGACTGTGTGATAGTTTTACATTACTTAATGATTGGGAAGCAAGCCGGCTATGTATGCCGTAATTATTTCCAAGCCTCGTTATTAATGCCATGTGTGCATTATTTAAGATTCTTGTAGCACTACGCACTAGACTTGTAGGTACGCGACTAAGTAGGTCGCAAAAATTACATGGACTGCGTGATAGTTTTAGGCCAAGTGTGCCATTGAAGATTAAAGAAAAAAAAACACGAGATTAGTTCAGTCTGGTTTTATTTAGTGAATGGTTATGTAGGTAGTTACCCTACTAATTACAATGATTTACTTCTGTTTCGAGTCCATGGATTCTGATGGTGCGATGATTCCTGACGATGAACTTCCTGTAGCGCACGAGCATTCCAGATGGAAATGGAAAACTTCAGTCTTAGGAGTGCTGTGTCGTCGTTGAAGATCACCGAACCCCTCATTGGAGTGTTGAGTGGTTTAAACAAGGTTAGATCCAACCATTTTTATGTTTCAATCTTTGGTCGTAGTTTGCATGAGTCAATTCTTTGTGCGAGGTTAAACGAGTGCGTAAAATTAAGTGCTCCCGGATAGCAAATTGCTTGAAGGGCAATGTTTTTAGTTTATAACCTTTCAAACCTGAGTTGAAACTAAATTTTTGCTCGCACAGAATCGATAATATTGCAAACTTTATATGAGGTTATGCGTGCTGACAGTATGTAGACTATGCCCTGCACTCTGACGTGCGCCTGTGATGTCAAGACATCACCATAATAGTGAATACGATGGTTGTTATTTTTATAAATGGAATAACTGATGCATTGTATTTGTAGATACATAGTTATGTGACTACCTTCCTACCTGGAAACCTAAACCTAAAGTCCGAAACTATTACCTTAGCATTAATTAGCACAAAGAAAATTATGACTAATACAGTATTTACAATATTTATAATACGTACAAAATACACATCAAGCAGTTGAGCTATCTACACACCGACCTTAGTAGGTTTCCTGATTGAAAATTGAGATAGATTGGTAAATAGATCTTTATTGATTACTTACTATTAAACGTAGCTTTTACAAACTTAAATACAACATAAAATAAAACAAGTAGGTACCCGTTAGTAGCGAAAAATTAGATTTGTTTTTTCCGAAATGTTTATTCCATGGTGGTGTTGATCATCCCCAGCACTTGTGCTATCTGACAGACTGAAAGTTTTTCTAGTGCTTAGTACATTTAGTATGTGCGCAGGTAGTAAAGGTTTGAAAACATCAAAAGAGTTTTATTTGTTCTGTAAGTAGCTAGGCCATGGCGTCACTGTTTGTTTTACCAAACTACGAATTATCGCAACAAAACAGATATTATTTTATGTAAAGTTAAAGTGTGCCTCGACCAAATATGTAGGCATTGGACTGTGGTCGTGCTTCTTTTTTATGCACATTGAATACCTACTCAATACATTTATTGCTTTCACGTGGTAACATAGTCGCAAGTCTACTTATTGTTATAGACTTGTTGATAGATAGCGGACGTGTTTATTTGCGGAATAGATGCATAACACTTTAGATATTTACAAGTACCCACCGATTAGGTTTTAGAAGATAAAAGGTAACCAAAACTTCGAGTTAAGCTCCTTAATTATTTTGTTTAGCAATCTTCTAGAGAGGTTGACATGTTTGTCATTCATCGAAATACATACACGTGGGTCGGACACCACACCACTGAAGTTTCTATTTGTTTGTTGACAATATGTTATCAAGATTAACTGTCAAATGAAAGCGAGATGAATCGTTGGTGTAGATAGTGTAGTACAAGTAAGTCTACTGTGTGTACTGTGTATCTACTGTATAATCTGATGTGTCGTTCGTTGCACACATCTTGCTGTCACGATCACGATTTTCGTTCGTTCGTATGGGTTAGTGGCCAACTGTGGTTACGTGAGTGTTTAGGCCGCCTTAAGGCCTCTGTCGTGTCTTGACGACTCCTAAAGCCTGAACTGAAAGTTTTACGTGCCCTCCAAAGCATGGAAGTGCACACATTAAAACGCCACTAGCGGTCAGCCATCCAAATAGTGACCGCGCAGAACGTTGCTTAACTTAAATAACTAGTGAATATTTATTAAGCAAGCTGCACTCCTACGCCACGAGTGCAGTTGATGTAGAGTCGATGTAGAGTCGATGTAGAGTCGATGTAGAGTCGATGTAGAGTCGATGTAGAGTCGATGTAGAGTCGATGTAGAGTCGATGTAGAGTCGATGTAGAGTCGATGTAGAGTCGATGTAGAGTCGATGTAGAGTCGATGTAGAGTCGATGTAGAGTCGATGTAGAGTCGATGTAGAGTCGATGTAGAGTCGATGTAGAGTCAATGTAGAGTCAATGTAGAGTCAATGTAGAGTCAATGTAGAGTCAATGTAGAGTCAATGTAGAGTCAATGTAGAGTCAATGTAGAGTCAATGTAGAGTCAATGTAGAGTCAATGTAGAGTCAATGTAGAGTCAATGTAGAGTCAATGTAGAGTCAATGTAGAGTCAATGTAGAGTCAATGTAGAGTCAATGTAGAGTCAATGTAGAGTCAATGTAGAGTCAATGTAGAGTCAATGTAGAGTCAATGTAGAGTCAATGTAGAGTCAATGTAGAGTCAATGTAGAGTCAATGTAGAGTCAATGTAGAGTCAATGTAGAGTCAATGTAGAGTCAATGTAGAGTCAATGTAGAGTCAATGTAGAGTCAATGTAGAGTCCATAAAGATTCGATGTAGAGTCAATGTAGAGTCGATGTAGAGTCAATGTAGAGTCAATGTAGAGTCAATGTAGAGTCAATGTAGAGTCAATGTAGAGTCAATGTAGAGTCAATGTAGAGTCAATGTAGAGTCAATGTAGAGTCAATGTAGAGTCAATGTAGAGTCAATGTAGAGTCAATGTAGAGTCAATGTAGAGTCAATGTAGAGTCAATGTAGAGTCAATGTAGAGTCAATGTAGAGTCAATGTAGAGTCAATGTAGAGTCAATGTAGAGTCAATGTAGAGTCAATGTAGAGTCAATGTAGAGTCCATAAAGATTCGATGTAGAGTCAATGTAGAGTCGATATAGAGTTTCATGTAGTCTTGTAGAGCCTCAAGGTAGAGAATTTAATTATGTAGTCTTCAAGGTCCTTCGTCATGCGAGTTGAAGTCGCAATATTTTATTCGAGTATCACAAAGAGTACGATTTCAGTCTGATGGAGCTTTGATCTATCATTGGTGTGTTGGTGTTAGCATCATTTTTAGACAAGCTACAAAGAACGTACGAGAAGCTCTATTCAAGGTTTATAAGTGCTGGTTCCTGATAGTTATCCCAACTCCTTTGACATTCCAACCGGACGTTTTTGGTTTGGTTTTAAACTTTTGATGATCTGAAGTACCTATATAGGATGACTAAGCTAGTTGTTAAACTTGAAGGTTTGTTTACTACTAACGTGTTCGTTTTGTAACCTGAACGGAAGCTAGTCCAATGGTGTTTGAGATGAGGATTGGTTTGATGAGATGATGATGATGGAATGGAGTAAGATGAAAGCGATAGTATACTATTTTTCAGCATGACATAAACAGTTGTAAAATATCTATATAGTGTATCTAGATAATGCCATCAATTATAAAATATAAGAATGATGTTGGTTGACTCAATTTAGCTTTGATTAAGAGCTTGACCAATTTGTGTATGACAGTTCGTTCACTTTAGTTTTGTTAGTTGAGCTGTTTGTAGTAAAGTCAAAGTCAAAATTTCTTTATTCAATAAAATCACAAGGATCATTTAGAATCGTCTTATATAACTAGGTGATTCTAGGTGCCAGTTCCACGCGACCAGAGCCTAGAAGAACGGGCAAGAAACTACGGCCTAGTTCCTAGCGTTTTTTTTTTTGTATGATCCCTTTTACAGAGAAATATACATAGAGCAGAAGAATAGCACTGACATTGCAAGTCGAGTAGGTAAGAGAAAAGAGAGAAAAGTATTGTGGTCTCAGAAGCAGTATCTGACTGTACAGTTTTTGAAGGTTAGGCTAGACTGAGCGAAAGAAAGCTGAATGTCTTTTGCAGACTTGTTCGTCGATAAACGAACGTGAATCACGTAACGGTTTTGGTCAAGATGTAGGACTTGTATCGTGTGACATAACATCTGCTCCATGGCTGATTATTTGCTGCACTGACATGATTTATTTCGAGGACATTAAGACTTTATTATTGTTATTTATACATTTTTTTTGACATTTTGGGTAAACAGACGAATTGATATTAATCGTAGGTAATTAAACTTTACAGTTAGTTCTCTGACGTAAACAGACATTATTCATTCACTAATTTCGTTTATAATTGGTGACAATATTGTTGGTTATGGGCATTTTTGTAATTTGAATCTGAATTTCCAGGTAGCATTGCCATGACATGCAAACTTGCGTCTCTGCCTCGCGTTGGATGTAAAACACGGGTACTACAGTCACTGGTATTACGTAAGCTGTGTGACCGTTCAAGGTGATCCGTAAGATTTTGTTAAAGGCGCTTATGCTAGATAGTGAATTAAGATTTAAGTAATTGTGCTCTGGCATGGATTATTTTTGAACACGTTCTTTGATGAAAATGTGCAAAGTCTCGATTCAGACTTGAGTAACTTTGGAGCATACGAACCTAAAACGTGCTAATTCGGCACCTCTGTCTTACTTTAATTCATCTTAGCTTATCTCCAGTCAGACACATAAATTTAGCACCTCTGTCTGTTATCGAAAGATATGCAAGTTATCTTAACTTTGTGTTTTCTGTTCTGCAGTTGAAGTAAATACCCCAGGTTCAGGCACCTTTGATGAAAGGCGCTCGAGCCCAGTACATGATAGCGTCATCCCCGCAGTTCGTGCCTGCAGCCCTGTCAATCTGCTGAGCGTCATCATGATGACCGTACCACTGAAGGGAATCTTCTGGAGCTGTGATAGATTAACGTGGCCGAGGTCGACCACCTGTCAGAATGCCCGAATCAGCGAAAACAGTATTCACGATAAAATCCTATAAGAGCAGAGTACTCGCCTGACTCTCTCACTTGTGTTTTAGAGCCTTTTGCACCCACCAATAGTCCGGTAACGCTGTCAGCAATCGTCAGACGATTACAACAACGTCCTAGTTCGTCCGAAAAATTCGCCCACTTATGTTGCATTTTGTAAAAATAGACCCTCCCAAATTATTATTGAACTGTTTTTCTTGGCTTAAATTACTTAGATTTTTAGATTTAATTTTGAAATCATTTCGTTATATTTTGCTTATAATTATTTGGTAGAAACTGCTCACTGTATATATATTATAGTATTAGGTCATGCGTCAGGAGATCGCATGATGACGGATGGCCGAATGTCGTGATTTGTATAATTTAGCAATTTATTTTATACCTTATTAAATATTAATCGAATTTATTGTTTGCGTCGTTTCTCGGCGGAAGTCTGTATTAAATATTTTTTAGTATTTTTCTGTAGGTAATGATTTCGATAATTTTGTAAACTATATTATAGCTGATTAAATGTGAATCTAATTTATGGATTATATAATAGTTCGGCGGAAGCCAGAATTAATTATCTTTAGTATTTTTCTATGTATTTTAGTTAGTGAGTTGACCACCAAGTCATGACTGTTTTGTGATTGGTCGAGGTAATGAGGTAGCCATTTTGTGCTTGAAAAGGCTGGTTAGGTAGAAAAATATCGAAAGAGCGGCCATTCGGAAATGTGACTTGGTGGAGAGAAGTAGTATGGTAAATTGTGTACTGAATAAAGTGTAATTCTTGGACGAGCTGGTATCATTCACTTCACTATTTTGCATCTCTGAATACTACTACAAACCAAAAATACAAAGTTCCACTGGTTGTACAAATGATACAACTTTTCAACGAGTACTTATAAATGACATTGCAGAGAATCGTTTTTCTAGATGAAATATTTAAATATTCACATTGACAAGACGCGACTCTCGCTTACAAATAAGCCGACACACGACCGTCTACATCGGATTCCTGATAGATTCATGACTGTCTGAGTAATCGGATTACTTAAAGATTAACGTGTGATGGAACCTACAGGGCTGGACATAGGGCTGTACCTACAGGGCTGAGTTTACACCGGATTTATTGATACAGACTAAACCGCACTGAATAGTGTTAGCAGGAAACTTTTTGATTACGATTTCGATCAAGAAGGCATGTGACGCCCCGTCACGGGTAAGTCGTCTCTACTACGTAATTCGTCAGATAAAATACTATCCGTCTCCACTTTATACTTGTCAAAAACAAGGACGGAAAACACGGTAAGTGTGAGTGTGAGTGTAATTCTACAGTGAAAACGGTAGGCTAAACACGGACGGGTTTAGCTAGTATACCTACCTAACAAAGATGTAGCAAACAATGAATTTTACTGGATTGTTAATACTTTTACATCGCTTGAGTTCCAGAGAAGATTCAAATATTTCTTTAGTAAGAAAAATAAAAAAATCGGAAAAGCAAGTTGCTCCATACGCACACCTTTAGCTACAACTCTGTAACGTACCGGGTTACACTTTACGACATTGATCGTTTAAACTCCGTTATTTATCTCCGGTTTGTGCTTGTTTGCGATACACACCGACTTGCTCAAATATTTAATGAGGGTGAACTTTAGATGTTGTCGAATCAAAGTTGGAGTGCTAAGTTGTTTAATTACGCTCGAAAAATAAATTATTTCGCAGCGTAGGGCTTAGGCGATTCTCTTCGGTAAGTTTAAAGATAAAATGTTTGAAGGAAGCGTAAGTAGATGCTAAGTAGGGTACTTATATAACAAACGAGCAACTGAAATCATAGCGTAAATATAAAAACATTTTGTAATATATCTCTTTTTGGTAAAACTACGCTAAAACGAGTAAGTATAGTTATAAGTTAAAAATTTAATTTAAGATAGTTAGTCATTAGTTTTAAGTGGAGTACAATAAAGAATATATCTATATAGCTATCTATCTATCTATAGTTCGTAACGTTTGTCTGTATACATGCGCGTAGTAACATTTCGTGCGTCGTGGGACCTGTAATTAATAGTTACGGTTTGTGAGCGATTATAGAGTAAAATTCTCATCTCACTAGAATTACAATGGTTGGTAGATTAATAGATACCGTCAAGGTAGTACCAAATTACAGCGACTGCGAGTGGAGTTCGAATAAATATCCAATCCAATTTCTTTGCAAAAAACATGTTTTCCTGTCTGGTCAATGATAAAAGAAAAATGAAAATGAAAAATCTTTATTTTGACAAAGTATGTAAGTACTATACTAACACAAAGAACCTAAAATAAAATTAACATTACACAGAACAATAAGGAAGACAGCATTGGTATGCCAATCAAAGTTGAACTGCAGATTTGAACTGCAAAGTTTTAAATCATGGTCAGTTCATACTAACTCATAGTTATTCTGTGACTAAATAGTGACATTATGATGTCATTTGATGTGTTTTCGCGCATATTTTGCTGTCAAGTGTCTCAAAAGAATGATCACGTGGTACAAAATTGTACCACGTGACCTGAAGAAATTACACTGGGCAGTGAAATATAACTTGACAGCAAAAGATTGGCATACGGGGGCAGGCATACTTACATACTTACAAAGATATATATAGGTGGTAAACAAACTAAACAAAAAATAAACAAAAACAGTCCTGTGCTAGGAAAATGAATGTTATTATAGTTATTTTCACGTAAAACCAACAACAAAGCTATTGAAAACAACCAAAGCCTTTTAGGTTTCGGTATAATATTCGGACGTGACCTTAGGCTTCAAGTTAAAGGTATCGAGGGATGTAGTAAAAGTTTATTTCTATCTAGCTATTTCATAAAAGCTTTCTTATGTTCGACTACCGCATATACCGGCCCAGGATGTGCACGCGAGATATTTTGTTGACTCGTTCTGTCAAAATGTAGACATTTTGCATGATTTAGTCAACTATTAAGTACATCTGCCCCCGTATTCCAATCTTTTGCTGACAAGTTAAATTTCACTGCCCAGTGTAATTTCTTCAGATCACGTGGTACAAAATTGTACCACGTGATCATTCTTTTTAGACACTTGACAGCAAAATATGCGCGAAAACACATCAAATGACGTCATAATGTCACTATTTAGTCACAGAATAACTATGAGTTAGTATGAACTGACCATGATTTAAAACTTTGCAGTTCAACTTTGAGATTGCGATCGGGCCCCAGTGGTGATGTTGTCGCGTGACTCTTGAACTTTGTGATGGGTGTTGTTGTACCATGGAACTCTGCAAGGCAGTCCATTAAGCGTGAATCCCGCCTTTCAGTATTAATGAATCCGACCCTTCGATTAAATTCGGTTTGTTAAATTCCGTTACATTTCAATTATAAAAGGTTCAAGATTCTTTCATTGTTATATTCAAGTTATATTTATATTACTACTCCGCATTGACTCCTTGTGAAAGTCACAAATACAGATTTGTGACTTTTATGACATCCCAACACAAAATCGCAATAATATTTTGACTTGATTTTATTAAGAAAATTACTCCTCAATTTTATTGATAATAGAGAGCTCTACCCGAGACTGCTTCAGTTGATTCTTTGGCGGCAATTTCAAAATAACAACGTGTTTTTTCACGTAAATTCGTTTAACTTTCTATCGAAAAGGTTTTTGAAAACTCATTGTTATATACGATCCTGATACTCGATATTGGGTTCAACTACCTACATTGAAAAGCGCTCGCATTTCGCATACAAAACGGTCCCTTCCATCATTCAATTATCCCCTAACTGTCTGTTCCGCAAAGTTTCACTTCAATAGGTTCGCCCCAACATATTTTCGCCTAATTGAACCTTTTGATAATTTTATTAAAGTCATTATGTAGCTAGTAGGCCACTGTACGCCTTTAGGGCTCTAATAACCTAATTAAGTCAAACTTGGGTAAGAAATGACGATGCAAAGCGTTAATTAAACTTTTTTATTAGTTACTTACCGCAATAGACCCGCAAATAGACGTTATTAAATTAAATTGAAGTATAAACATAATTTAAAGGATCATTTAGTTTACTAATTTTCAGTAATGTTCTGTTCAGTGTCTCTTTTCATAATTAAAAAGACTTTAACAAGTTTAACTAGTAAATAACCTAAGCTACCTCAAAATTAACTTTCAGGTATGAATACCTAAACCATGAAGTCCAATTCAAAGGTACCTATAGTTCAGGTTAAGCCACATCAATCACTCGATAGTATCATGCACGCTCGAATCCAAAAGCTGTTACCCGACTTCAGGCTTAATACCACGTAGACAAGGTTCAAAATAGGATTGAATTTTGCTACTCTACATGAATCAAGCTAAAGATAGCTATCTTGCAAAGTGAGAGACTGAAACCGTCTATTGAGCGGTCGTTTTGGTTGAAAATTATTACCATCGTCAGCTAGAACCACTACTTATCCTACTTATCATAATGGTACATTGAGTAAGTATACGGGTAAGTAGGTTTTAATAATGTTGTGGTGTTTCTTTTTCCCAAAAATGTTTCGAAAACAAAGTCTTTATTATTTTTATAACATCCCAAAAGTTGAGACGAGCGGGAAAAATGACATTATTACCCAATTAAACTAATATTGGCCCCTTATATTTTATTCTGTCTGGTATTTTCCTGAGTACCTTCCAAGAGATCTGAAGGAATACTTACGCGCGCTTGGCTGGAGATTATAAGCAAGTGTCAAATTCGTATTTTTTTTAGTTCAAGGTGTAGACTGATTCGACTGCTATTTCAGTATCGAAGTTATCTATCTGAAAGTTAAAAGTGGCACACGGCGATTTCAATACAAATCTGTAATGCGACAGATCGAGAACAATGTTTAACATCGTGATTGGATCACGATAGCTGGCAACACTGGGAACTGGCTGGCTCCGGATGATCGAGTTAGTTGTTTATAGGTAAGCGTGATAACGGATTGACGATCTGCGTAAACTGGCATAGTTTCAGGATACCAATACTGGCACAGTACAAAAAAAATGTTTCTTTTTTTTGTGCGCGGTTTGTTGTATAAATAAATAAATAAATATTCAGGGACATTTCACACAACACCCTCTAGTCCCAAACTAAGCAATGCTTGTAATATGGGAACCAGATGGCTGATAGAATACCTATATACTTTTTTTTTTGTAAATACATACTTATAATACATAGTAACACCCAGACATAGAACAAACATCTATGTTTTCCACGCATAAATGTTTGTTCTTGGTGGGGATCGAACCCACGACCCACAGCACGGAAGGCAGAGCTATTACCGACTGAGCTGTGACGCCTGTCATATAAACCAAAACATTACTTATTGGGTTTAATACACAAAGTATGGGTAAAAAGTGGCTTCAGACGGTGTATAACTCATTTCTGCAAAGGTCTGATTGGTACACAAGCTAGCGAAGCATCGGATTTAATATTAACAAAGTAAGTTTTTACAATCGTTTTTATTTTGTATCCAAGTATATTATGAACAAGACGTAACATAATATTCTAAGTATATATAAGTTTGTATAATATATAACTAAGTAAATTAACTACGAAGGTTTCACCTTCTAGTTTGCTTGTTTAGCTTGTTTAGCTCTAGTTTAGCTTGATTCAGAGCTTTATAAGTTGCAAGTCCAACAAGACATCCCATTTTCTCCCCAAGTTTCCACAGTTTAAGGTCCAAAGCAGTTAAGTACGTCGTTTCACGGTATCGCCACCTGAACCTTTTATTTCAAGCCCTGCCTTCGGTTTTCGCCAAATTGTCCAACGAAATCGTTTGGAGATGACGTCACGATCGGTCTCGAGCCCATTTTGAAGAAATTGATAATCTACATACTTGGTAAAGGAGATGAACCAGACGTATTTGTAGTTTCTAGTCCCCGAAGTGTGGTTGTATAATAAAAAAATTATATCTACAAAGTTTTCAGTAACGTCTAGCCAGTGATGATGTGCATTGAAAATCTTTAGGAATCTTTTGAATGATAGATAACCTATTGAAGTATCTTCTTTGGTATACATGTATTACAGAATAATAATTGGTGTAATTTATAAAATGAATTTCGCAAACATGGGAGCTATATATCGATTAATAATATTAACTTCAGAAAAGCGAATTGCACGAGTAAAAGCTTCTGAATCAAGTTATAAAAGCTTTTGGTATAAAAGCATCAAAATAAAAGAAATCTCCAGCAAAATATGGAATATTGGGTATTTCAGTCGGAATAGATTCTATCTTTGGAGCCTTAGAATTGAATTTACGTAGATTTATTATTCTCTCGGTGACAAGGCGGGCTAAATCAATTTATCTCGGCTTATTTTTGGTGAAATTATTTTGACTAGCGACTTTGCGATTAGACTTGAATTGATTTGACAAAAGTTTTGATTCGTTACTGACTTAATTATTTACTTAATAAGTATAATTTGGTACGGAAAAGTTAGTAAATATCCTCCTTCAGTATTTTTGGTATTTGTTTAATTGCCCTAAAGATCTGCGTTAATTTTCTTTATTTAGATTTAGGTTTAGTAAATTGATAAAAAAAATTTAAGTCCTCTTCCCAACTGATAAATAAAAAGTACTTATTTTCAAGTATTTTTCAACGATTCAATAGACGCTAACAAGTAGGTACGGATGTACCTACTTTTGATCGTAGATAATCCTATCTAGAAAGAGAAGTCCCCTAACGATCAAGAGAGTTCAAGTATCTCAAAGTAAGACTCCAGATTCTTTATTTGTACAAAGCACGGAACCCCAATTACATATTTAACCTACTTTGGCTCAACGAGCTGAAAACTTTCTTTGTGCCGTTTGTAGGAAGTGAAATCTTTTTCGCATTTTTTTTTTCTTCTATTAAACTTTGTGGCTAATTCATATTCTTTAGTGCCTCTACCTTTAATGTAGATTATTTTTTATATAATTTATCTTCAGGAAATGTATTTTTTCTTTTTAAGGTAAATCGTATTCCTGATACCCAAAACACAGACTTTTGCCTAGTTTGGGCCTCGCTGTTTCTAATATACTTATTAATGACTATGACGTACGACTGTGTCCCAATATTGTTTACCCAACATCCTGTGCTTTATTTCTGGCAATAAAATTATTCTTATTCTTCATAGAAATGACGAGAAAAAAATTATTGCAGGGCATTAAATGTATTTCGTTATTCGCTTAAAAAATCTTCGTTTATTCACGTTGGGATAAATGATAATTATATTGCGAGCTGTCATGGATTCCACGGTTCCAAAATGTAATGGAAGAAAAACAAGACTAAGAAACAAGTTAAAAATAAGTAAATTATTAATAAAGAAATGTAAAGAAAAATCTGTTACCTATTTAATTCTTTTCCTTTCAAGTGTACCTCAACTAGTAATCTTGTGCCAAGATATTCTTCTCTCTAGGGTCCTCCAATTAAACAAAGCTCCTTAGAAAAATATTTCCCGAATTTTAATTAATTTGTTAAGTGTTTTCTGAAGTATTCGAAGTATTTAAAGTCTCAATCCACTCACTGCAACCTCTAGTAACTGACATAAGTACACTTTTTTACAGTAAGTATTTATAATATTTACAAAATATAAAGATTCATTTATTTTGGAATAAATGTGTTATTATTTTTTGTACTTTATTTTATTAGCTGGAGAGATTTAAATGATTTATGTTGAATTATAATTTATCTTACAAAATATATACGAGTAAGTATATGTAAATATGTATGTATTGTGTTCTGCGTTAGTATTAATTGTAAATAAAGTTCAATAAAAAGAACAATGACTAGAACGCAAAACTAGAGAATATGTTTAAAATTCTCAGTAAAATTGCAATATACAAATGCCCATATTTCAAAAGAGAAAACTGAAGCAATTATGACAAACCACACTAACCAAAATGCTGCCAGTGTACGTGTCTTGGTTGTATGTTGGTCAAGGAGAAATCTAAAACCCACACTTCTACTCGTATTTTGCACAGCACATTATAATGCACCTTAGACGTACGCTTCGTGCGGAGGTTGACGCTCGACTGACTCTGACGTCAAAGAGCAAAGTTACGACTACCCGCATTTTACTACATACTCTTTATTAGCAAGGTGCATGCCGTCGCGAAGTGGAACGGTCATGCAAGTATGGGAATCCTTTTGAAACGTCCGGGTATTTTACTAAAAGGCAATAAACTCAGAGCGCCAGGACACCACTCAATTTCATTGATAGAGTTTGACGTGCAATAGAAGCCTCTTATTGCTTAATCGGGAACAAAAAATACGTGCCGCACAGAGGTCACCAATAAAGTGGCAAGATTAAAACGGCGAACTTAACATTATCTACTAGTCTGTCGTCAGCTAATCGGGACTTAAAACGTGGCGGTTAATTATTAAAAGGAAAAAGATTCGGACTAAGCTTAGTCGAGATAAGTCGGAAAAGTACAAATGAATGAAATCTTCCATTTTACAAAGCTCCCTGACGTCCGGCTTTGTAAGTACGAGTATATAAGCTTATGCTCTGTCTGAATCTAGGAGTTCTTGTTTTCATTGAGGTTTTTATAGTACCAAAAGACGTTGTCATTTGACCACTAACCTACTGGTAATGCGTAACATAGGAGAAATCCTATTCCGGGTGATAATGAACTTTTTTGCTTGGATAATTATTTTTATTAAAATTACCTGACAAGATTCATAGCCAAAGCAAAAATTGAAGACGTCGATGTAGACGAGACTGCCCAATGTAAAAAGATAGCACACACATTTTAAAAACAAACACAAACATACACCCAATCTAAAACCAGCTTTTTTGAGCAGTGCCTCATAAAGGGACAAAAAAGGTGGCATATTTTCATGTTGCTTTTATAATTCCTTTCTAACAGGAGTAAGTGCAAAGTCACTAAAAGTGAACTCTTCTCACTGAATGTGAGTATTCTGGATATCACATACCTACACATAGCAAATGCCTACATTTTAGAGTTATCATTGTAAGTAGGTATTGTATAAACATCCCCGAAGATGGATTCAACTTGATGCACTAATTATAAATGCGGACGAAAATAAATATTCTCGTTAGTGCACCTAATTAGGTTTCAAAGTAGCTGAGCAAGTAGTTTACATGAAATTAAAATAAATTACCTATGCAAGTCGAAAAACAAAAGAAGTCGGTTGCTAAAACGAAACACGCATAAAAATAATGAATACTTTCAAGAAAGCACTTGTCGTAAATGGCCCATGAAAGGACCATCTTTCGGAGGCATTGAAAGTTAATCTGTTTTTGGGTTATTGAATTTTTTAAGGGTAGTGTGCCTCTCTCAATGTTCTTTTACTTTTTGTTTAAGTATATTATTCCCTGATATATGACTAGTTTTCTTTATTTGATTGCTTACAAAATGAGAGAGAAATTCAGTTTCTAAACACAATATCAATATAGCATCGAATCGTTTCTCGAAACCATAACTAAAAGCTTTACTTCCAAAGTTCAAACCAATTTCGGGAGTGAACAATAATGTAGAACACAAATGGGTAGCCACGTAAGCCAGTCTCATTACCGCCCGAGGTAAACAACGCCAAACTCCCAAGATAACCGCACGAACTTCTAGCACTAACTTTTTGTTCTAAAATAAATTCGCAACTCAAGGGCCTTTGTCATTTTAAATCTGCTTTTGAAAAACTTATTAAACTTACTCCTCAAGATTTATTTATATGATTCGAATAAGGAAAACTATGGTGTTATAAAACGTTTTGAGGCCTTCGTCGATAAGATTGAAGCTATGATGTCTTCATCGATATTACAAGATAGTAGAAGATGCTGGAGATAGATACAAGATGCTTTTTTTAAGCCTGTGAATACTTTTCCACGAGGTTTTGATTTTTTAACCTTAGTTTGGTTTTAGTATTACAGTTCAAAGCGCTATTTACTAGTAATTTAGCGCTACCTACAACACAAGCCTTCACACATGACTTAATGTTATATTCTTTTTTAAAAACTTGAATATCAAGCCATTACTTATAAGATACCTATATTATGTAGGTACATTTAAATATAAGTGTGTGCTTTAATGAAATTAATAAATTATCGTATCATATTGATCCCCTGTTTCAAGACTTGGGGACCAAGGTGCTTATTTAATCTAAAGTATCGTACCTCAGTGCAAAGTGCTTCGCTGTCGATTTCGTATCAAAGTTATCTGGAGCACAGAAATCTCGTAAAGATACCTCGTCGGCGTCGATACCTTGATCTACCTTGATAAGATTTTCAAGAAGCCAAGTATAATAACGGTAAAATTTGGTTTTTTCAATCAGTTTGAGAATACCAATTCAAGTAAATTGGCTTCAGAAACGACAGAAACATGGAGCAGCTACCAAGTCATTGAACTTTAAAAATAATAATCGTAATTCATGTTGCAGTTTTCTGGTGTCTCCAAGGTAAGTAAGTATTATTTTCATTTCTCTTCAGTATTTATTGTACTGTTTATATTGTATACGTTCCAAATTCAAAAATCAATCGGTGCATAGAGATATTAACGAGGTATTTGTGGCGCCGCGCATAATGCGTCCCTTGAAGGACTGTTGTCTATGAATTCCACCATAAAAGTTTCATTCAACTATTGACTATTGCCTCATGCTTATTGACGCCGCGGTAAGATGTAAGACTTAAGACCGTGAAGATGTTAATACCTTACGCAGAACATCGTTAACATTATGTCCGCATGCGGAAAGGAAATGGGATGTTACTGACAGCCCTTTGGGGCCTATTACTCAATCTCTACTATTTACAAAAGTATAATTTTATTATGGGTTATACCTGTAGATATGCTACTGTCTCAAGAGTGAAACAAAAATCGATAAAGATGTGTTAGCAAATGATCAGAAACCTTTTCATTCATAAACCCGTCTCAACGTTGAAAAGCTAATATGTGTCAAAACTAAACAAAGAAGAAAAGCAGAAGTGATTCGGTTGAGAGGTGGCTTAGTAATGATCAACGATGTTTTCATAAATAATGTTCTTACTTATAAGATCACGAAAGAGTCAACTACAAACATTTTCATTTTTCTTAAATGACTCAAATCTTATTAATCTTCTGGAAAGTTTGTCGGTAATAAAACGGAAATTAAGTCACGAGACCCTTCGCCCGCGACTAATCTCCTTGCATAGGTACTTTCATAAAAGCTCAATTGGATTATGGCATTACCTACACACAGTCTGGCTCTTACAATTTACGGCATGTTCACTTTGTAAACATTTGCATATTTTTGTAGGTACTTTTAGTAGGTAGCTTATGCTTTTTGTTGTTTAATGAGCTTTGCATCTAGACTCAAATCTTTTTTATATAATGTTAAAAATCTTATGAAGCGCTATGATTAGTAGATTCGTAAATTTTTTAATAGTTTTACACTAAAAGGTATAAAAAGTTCCATGCTTATGCTTCAGTTCATGCTGTTTCAGAATTACAAATTCTAAAATAGCATAGGTAAATTGAAGCTTGTGTAAATCAATTGCCTTTTTAAAGGTCAGTAGAGTCATAGACAAACGTGTATTCATTAATCGATGGTAGAGTTAAGCGAAAATATTCGCCGTGTAAAATGTACTTACAGATGTAAATGTAGTCTTTCTTTGACTTGTGAATTATTGAGTCAATATTATGTTCACTCGCGTATGTATATTATGTATAATATGTATAGTATAGTATAGTAGTATAAGCAATAAAACTCTGTCACATCACATCACAATCACAATCACATCACATCACATCACATCACATCACATCACATCACATCACATCACATCACATCACATCACATCACATCACATCACATCACATCACATCACATCACATCACATCACATCACATCACATCACATCACATCACATCACATCACATCACATCACATCACATCACATCACATCACATCACATCACATCACATCACATCACATCACATCACATCACATCACATCACATCACATCACATCACATCACATCACATCACAATATATATTACCAACATTTATTCACAAACGGCTCGGAAACCTCGAACGCAAAACGTAGTGATAGCGCGTTCTAGGATTATGCACTTTTTACTAGCGCCATCTAGTTTTAAACGGCCGCATTATTGACATGTATGAAAATAAAATCTAAATTAAACAAGGGTGATCGAGCTATTCTCCTCGACCTGTCGAGTTTCCATCCTTCCCACGAGACGTACCTATTGCTCAAACTTTACGAATTATGAACTCTTTATGGTGACTGCTGAATTCGAATGGGTGTTTTATCAGGTTTTCATAAGATTTTTAATACACTTCGTCATTTACGATTGAATACCCAATTGCGTTTAACTGGTCCGTTTTGTGGTAATACGTATATGGAACACTGGGTAAATAAAGTACTACTTAAATTTTTCTGCGTTGCCAACCCGGCAATTGCAATTGCCGGCAACCCGGCAAACATTACATAAATAACAATTTAACCTGATACTACTGTTATGCGAGAACGTCGAGAGCATTGCGTACCCATAGGTCCACGGGTGGATTAACCCCTTAGACCTTACGGTCTGAAAGTAGATTCACTAGCACTGGACCACCAGTGATCAGCTATTTAAAACAATGCTAATAGGCTAAAATGAGAACTACAGCTAATCCTAGCTTTCATGCAAATGCCCTAAGCCGCGAGATGTGACGTCATAGAGCATTAAATGACCTAATCACTACACCTGCTTCTCTGAAACAACCTTGAGTACATCATTGCAGTTTATTAATCACAACAAATAGACTCTTGACTTAAAGGGGTAATGTATATTGTATTGTATACCTATGTTACCGGCATATGTATGTTATTTTACTAAACTCTGACTAAAAGGATGTCCTTTTCCTGTTAGTATGTCTTATTATTATTTATTACTGTGTATAAGTATTCTAGTTCTAGCCTAAAAACCATACTCCATACTTTAAAAAAAAAGTATTTTTGAAATTAGAAGTTTAGTTTCAAAGATATACGCTGCCAGATACGGCCACAAGTAGGATGAGACTTCGAAGGAGAGATACATTGGGAATTGGTATAGTATAGAGCTTGATATTAATTTCTGTTCTTAGTTCAACGCTTATTTTAGCGCAGTACAATTTTGTAAGCCCAGTAGCCGTCTAAAATGTTTGCTACATTTTGAAATAAGCGTCGATCAATGGTTGTCTAATCTAACAAAACATCAATCAAACCAGCTTTAGCTACGTAAACCGCAATTTGTTATTTGAAATTAACTCTTATCAATGTTCATTTTCTACGAATATTAAATTGATGGATGGTATTTGTAAGGTACTTTTTGTTTGATTCGAGTTGATGGGTGTCCATTATTTCATGTTTCCCAAAGTGTACCTGCCCCCGTATGCCAATCTTTTGCTATCAAGTTATATTTCACTGCCCAGTGTAATTTCTTCAGGTCACGTGGTACAATTTTGTACCACGTGATCATTCTTTTTAGACACTTGACAGCAAAATATGCGCGAAAACAAATTAAATGACATCATAATGTCACTATTTAGTCACAGAATAACTATGAGTTAGTATGAACTGATCATGATTTAAAACTTTGCAGTTCAACTTTGATTGGCATACCCCTGCTGCGCGGGGCAGTATTGAGAGAGCCAAACAATTTGTGTAGAACAAATTAGTTGGTAAAATTATTATGACATGCCCAAACGTATAGTAGTCACAACAGATCTTTGTCCCCCTGAAGTATCTGCGCAGAACCTATTTTTGGGTAATTGGAGGTAAGCTAATTTTTTCACACAACAATACATGCGCAATTGTTTGTTGACTACTATAACTTGTTGAAAGGTAAAAAAATGCGGTGTTATGAAAAAAATGTTGATCATTACAGCAGGGGTATGCCAATCAAAGTTGAACTGCAAAGTTTTAAATCATGGTCAGTTCATACTAACTCATAGTTATTCTGTGACTAAATAGTGACATTGCGACGTCATTTGATGTGTTTTCGCGCATATTTTGCTGTCAAGTGTCTAAAAAGAATGATCACGTGGTACAAAAGTGTACCACGTGACCTGAAGAAATTACACTGGGCAGTGAAATATAACTTGACAGCAAAAGTTTGGCATACGGGGGCAGAGCTCTCAACTGAATGACTCTCAAGTTATTACGACGTATAACCTTTCTTCTTTGTTTAGTTTTGATACTTAATAGCTTCTCAACATTGAGACGGGCTTATGGGTGATCATTTGCTTATATACCTACATCTCACAACTTTAAACTTTTTGTTAGTAGAGTAAGTATTTGTAAAAAGCGCGTGTCGCAGAGGCTGTGCGCCACTCCACTCTCGGCCCCCCTGAAAACCAGCGCTAAAGGAGCCACCGTGCACCTTTAGCTTTTGCTGAGTGGGTTCAATTTTTACGCATTTTATCGTTTTATTATTAAGTAAATAAGTATGTAACTTATTGTGTGTTGCGTAAAATAAATAATTTCTTTCTTTCTTTCTTTCTTTCTTTCTTTCTAAACAGGCAATTTTAGGTAAGACTGTTAATATCTGAATTTTTTAATAGGTAGATAAAACCAAATTACGTATTTAAGTTAGTAATAGCGTAGCACAGTAGGTACTAAACATAAAATCTCTGAGCATTCTACAAATCATTTCCAAAGATAATATACTCCGGGCAAAATCCACATAAAGGTAGTCCTGCCCTTCAGCATTCGACCCTATAAAATGAAATGGCCGATAATTAACCCCAACCCTTACGTAAAGGGATGCTATCAATCGACACCACGGATTTTTGAACCCAACTACGCTCCACTAGCCATTCTAAAAACGTATATACGTTTAAGTTACTCTGTTTAGGTAGTATTATAATATACCACGGTAGAATATTTAATGCAGAAGTAATTTTCGGGAATAATTTTTGATCAAACCACAACCACCACTCGACTCTATATCACCTTAATAATTATGGAAGCTAAAGCTACGCGTCCATTGGGTCGAAATCGGAGCGTACGCACGTACGAGGGCTCGGTATTTAAAGTTAGCGCAGACATGCCGATCCAGTGCACACTATGGTAGAAGTCAATACAAAGCAACAAATCGTCTCGCTCTATACGTTCCGATTCCGACGCAGTGGACGCATAGCTTTAGTATCCATGGTAATTTAACAGAGTTTCAACTCGATAGGCCGGGACACAAATTGGTTTGCGTGATTTCAACCACATCACTTACATAATTAAAAGCATTTTATATTTATATTTCTGTGCATAAAAGGCTGTATACTGTTTAGTATTACTGCAATACCTACTGATTGATTGGGTTGTGAGATCTAGAAGCGGTTTTTGCAACACACATAACTTTTTTGTTGCGTTTTGAGCATGAAGTTAGTAAGAAAAAAACACTAGTGAACCTAATACACTCTCTTGCACGGTATAAGGGCGGTGGCCGTTCCCGTAAAAAATAGTAACGTCTAGCCTACTGAGCAAGAAAATCAGTGAAATGTATAAAATTGAGAACAAAATTTGACAGGCGTCACAGCTCAGTCGGTAACGGCTCTGCCTTCCATGCTGTGGGTCGTGGGTTCAATCCCCACTGAGAACAAACATTTGTGCGTGGAAAACATAGATGTTTGTTCTATGTCTGGGTGTTACTATGTATTATAAGTATGTATTTACAGTAAAAATTCACAGTAAAAAACAACCGAGCAGGGAAAAGGGAACCAAGGCCACAAGCCGATACCCCCAGTACTAGCGTTCAAACCCTTGAGGTGGCCGGCGGCCCGGAGGGTGCGAACAAGGTCAAGAAAAACAAAAAAGACATGAACAGACAAAGGCAAGGACCCAGTAGGGATAGAGAGGAAGCCGGTCCGAGCCAATACTACAAGAGCACACATAAAGTTGCACGCACAGAAGTGTCCGGCCCCGCACCGCATGCCCCGCCGGTGAGACCTACGGGTTTACCTGTAGTGTCCGCCGTGTCCGTTGGTTGCAGAGGTAAAGGGACAAGGACAAAGCACAGCAACAGGCTCAACCGTCAGAGACGTGCCGCCATAGCGATCGCAAGATCAGAACCGGCACCGGCACACAATGAGCCTGGAAAGCGAACACGCCTGGATGACACGGTGTCTCCTAGAGGGGATTACAAGAAACAGAAAATAGAGACAACACGTCGCGCCCCAACCAGCTACGCGGAGGCTTCACAAGCTCATCTCCAAGTGGCAGTAACCAGGGACGACAATCAAAACATCTCAGAAGAACAGGGCACTCTGGTGAAGCGGTACTTGGAGCGTCGTATATTGGATGATGCCAAGGACCCCAGTACTGAATTCTATCCACGCTTCACGGGCAGACCCGTCACCGCTGATGGAGCCCTGAAGCTGTGGTGTGAAGACATAGCCTCACTACAGTGGCTGACGAAAGTCATTTCGCAGTTACCCACTACATCGTGCCCCAAGCTCAAGGTGGTCCAACAGAGCGAGTTATCCAGGAAGATACATGCTGCCATCTTCATCCCTGAGTGCACAAACTCGCTGGAGGACACGAGCCTTGTCTTGGCTAAACAAAACAAATGGGCACAGATAAACACATGGACCATGCATAACCACACAATGCTCGAGGACGACATCCTCTTTGTGGCTGTGGGAATTCCGGAAGGACTGATCCCCGTCATTATGGAAAGGGGACGGAGACTCGCGCATAACCTGGGCAGCATCTACATCAGGTTCTATGGAGCACATGGGAAACTACAGGACGAACCGCCCAAAAAACGCACCAGTGACAAACAGATGGGAGAACAAATCCCAGGCCCGAGCACGCAACAGACATCGGAGCAAGGTGTAGCCAAATCCACACAGTACGCGCCGTCACATTCATCACCTAAGCCGTTAGGCCCGCAACCAGAGGGGGAGATGTATGTAGACCTAGTGGCGGAGTTGGATTTGGAAGACTCAGAGGGGGAGGAGGGAAACCAGCATGATGGTGACCCAGACTCTGTCCTCTTATAACATCATACAATGCAACCTTCAGCACAGCCTCACTGCAACGGCTAACCTACGCAGAGTGCTGGGGGCAACAGACAAGAGGACCATAGCCTTGATCCAGGAGCCGTGGATCAGGGCAGGGCGTGTGTGTGGTCTGAGCAACATGGATGGTAAGTTACTGTATGATAACACATGTAAAAACATTCGTGCGTGCATTTATGTACCACAAAACCTTACAGCTGTACCCCTCACAGAGTTCTGTTTCAGGGACCTGACAACCGTCAGGATCCAAGACAGTACTGGGGGGGAAACCGGTGACGTGATACTTTCGTCGGCCTACATGCCCGCTGACGAGGCGATCCCATCAAAGGATATCACGGATCTGGTAAGACACTGTGAACTGTTTAAATACAATCTAATAATTTCAGCAGACGCCAACGCACATCACCCTCTTTGGGGCATGCCGATGGCGAACAGCAGAGGTGAAGATCTGGTAAATTTCCTTTTCTCCACCAATCTAGCACTGGCAAACAAGGGTGCGGAACCAACCTTCGTCACTAAGCGATGCCGCACCATAATTGATCTCACCATGGTATCAGGTAACTATCTAGACAAGATACATGACTGGAGAGTTTCGGATGAATCATCCTGCTCCGACCACAGGTGGATCAGATACGAACTAACCCTAAACAAGGGGACACAAGCTCCATACCGGAACCCCAAAAGAACCAACAAGGTACTATTTAACAGCTCTCTTAAACAGCACCTGGGAGAAGGTATTTTGGAAGTAAACATGACAAACACAACTGACATAGAGCAAGCAGTTACACACATCACAGTAAGTCTTACCAAGAGCTTCGAAGACGCCTGTCCCCTTACCATTGTCAGGGACACTGACGATGGCAAACGAGGTTGGACACAAAAACTGGAAAGACTGAAATGCAAGGTACGCAAACTCTTTAACAGAGCTATGAACACGTACGACGACGCAGATTGGGACGAGTACAAGAAGGCGCAAGCCGACTACAAAAAATGTATACGTCGCAACGGTCGCAGTAAGTGGAGAAAATTCTGCACTAACATAGAATCCAACACTAAGGCTAACAGAGTCAGGAAGATCCTTGCGGCGGACCCCAATCGAGAGATTGGCTCCCTAAAAAGACCTGACAGCACATACACGAAAACAGCAGCGGAGACCCACGAACTCCTACTCCAAACGCACTTCCCTGGATGTGCCTTGAGTGAAGCAGAGGTATGGCAAGAGGCCGGTTCAGAACCACTGCTGAATCTGCTGGAAGAGGTTTGTAAGTCAAATAAAGTCACTCTCCAATGGATTAAGGGACACAGCGAATCCAGAGGCAACGACGAGGCTGATTCAATGGCTAGGCGGGGTTCGGAAATGCAACCAGCAGGACCAGAGCCCATGATCCCACTACCCTTCAGCCAAGTTCGAGCATGGATTCGTAAAGAAACATTTCAACTACACCAAAAATACTGGGTAAATATACAGGATTGCAGACAGTCAAAGGAAGCTTTCCCGGAGCTTAACCCGAGATACTCCCGGAAACTGGTAAACTTGACACGCGACAAACTCCGAAGGGTCATCGGCATTGTCACGGGTCACTGCTCCCTAAACAAACACCTGTTTACTTTAGGTGTTACAGACAGCCCCCTGTGCAGGGGGTGCTTGACAGCAGACGAGACGGCAGCGCACGTGCTCCTGGAGTGCAGCAGCGTGGCGTCTCAAAGGGCACATCACCTCGGTTCTCCGGGGACCCCTCAGGAAGCCTGCACCGGCGTGAGCGAGCTGCTGGCCTTCCTGGAGGACATCGGGTGGCTGGAATAACGGCCGCCACCCATCACGCAAAAAGGGCCCGCTTGCGGCCTAATTGCGGAAAATGGTCCGCCCTACAAGTACAAGTACAAGTAAGTATGTATTTACAAAAAAAAAAAGTATTAAAGTATTCTATCAGCCATCTAGTTCCCTTATTACAAGCTTTGCTTAGTTTGGGACTAGAGGGCGTTGTGTGTAAAGTCCATGAATATTTATTTATTTATTTAATTATAAACCGTCGATAAAACAAAAAAGTTATATTGAATAAGTTCGGAGTGAATATCGCTCTGTATCTCACGAACAGACAACGGTGCAAGTTTCCAAACTACTAGCGAACGATTCAACACCAGAATACTTTCCAGGAAAATATTGCGAAGCACAAGTGTGCTCTGTGAAGTTTGATAGGTACATTTTCTCAGTTCGATAGTAAAATGTTGTGGTTTAGCTTAGCTTACGTGTTCTTTGTGCTACCTATAATGACATACACATGGAACTGCCCCCGTATGCCAATCTTTTGCTGTCAAGTTATATTTCACTGCCCAGTGTAATTTCTTCAGGTCACGTGGTACAATTTTGTACCACGTGATCATTCTTTTTAGATACTTGACAGCAAAATATGCGCGAAAACACATCAAATGACGTCATAATGTCACTATTTAGTCACAGAATAACTATGAGTTAGTACTTATGAACTGACCATGATTTAAAACTTTGCAGTTCAACTTTGCAGTTCAACTTTGATTGGCATACCCCTGCTGTAAAGTTAAGTCAAAAATCTTTTAATCAATAAAATCACAATGATCATTTAGAATAGTAGTTATATAACTTATTTTTATTTCATAACGGGGTGATTCGGTCCGTTCTTACTGATAACATTGCTAGTTCTATTGTTGGAAGAAGTGGGAGTTTTTTGGTCCCAGTAGTTACATTGAATACAGATTTTCATAAAATGTCACTAATGGAACTAATGATCACGTGGTACAAAATTGTACCACGTGACCTAAAGAAATTACACTGGGCAGTGAAATATAACTTGACAGCATAAGATTGGCATACGGGTGCAGAATGGTTGTCAGAAAATCTGTGCAATGGTCACTCTCCGTCCTGCACAAACTGCCCCGTGCCCCACCCCGTAGCGTACAACCCTAGTCATGTGACATGACACTTGACATGTGAATTTTCCACCATGTTTTCACATACGACCGTTCTAAAACGGTACCGCAACAGAAGCACAAAACGGTTCCACAATCCCACCTACGGCTAATACTCGGTATTTCACAATTAGCTCGCTGTAATGTTAATTTACCTCCTCTCCTCCTCGTCCTCCGTGTTCAGCTACAAAATACTGTGAACTTGGTAGCTTTGTAAAGATTTAATGTTGTTTTACCTAGCAATGTTAATTTACCGGGATTTTGCTGGCGACTACGTTTATGTGAAAGTTCTAGCATGATACTTTAGCATATAAATCTCTGCAAGATATCTCTAGATATCAGGTTTTTGAAACCTAAATAGGGATGAAATCGGATCTTAAAATTTGTATGAAAAATAAAAAATTCTAAGCACGATGCCGTCAAGGTCTCGTAAAAGACAACTGAAAGCGTAAGAATTAGCCGCTTCAGAACTGGAAACCACGCGAACGAAGCCGCGGGCAATAATAAATAATTAAATAAATATTCATGGACATTTCACACGACGCGCTGAAGTCCCAAACTAAGCAAAGCTAGTATACTTCTATTTAGGTACATTTTTCTAAAACATTTCGCTACGAAACAGATAGTAGTAGGTACTAGTTATCCAGAAAATTTCAAAGTGCCTTAGCGGAACTGCAATTTGCTTTAACGACTAAATTCAGCAGCCCACAAAAGAGGTTTTGCGCACTAAACGCAAATCCGTTCAGATTTTGTGTGGCTGCATTTAAGATTTACAGCTACAAAAGAATGACGAGGCGTGTGTTGGTATTGCGTTTCACGTCGCAGTTTTTTCGTGTGGCAAATAAATAAGTTACGCGATAAATTTAAGGTTTATATTAATTTCCTTTTAAACATTTTCACATAAAGAACAAATTACAGTTATTAGGGCGGCTTGCACCAGAATCGCTAAACGCGTTTAACTCTTAAATAGTATTTAGCGAGTTGTCAAGTCATACAAATACGTCAGATTTAAATTGATTTAGCTGTTAAACGCGTTTAGCGATTCTGGTGCAAGCCGCCCTTAGTATTTAACATCTTGTACTTTTTTTAAATAACCTACCTGTAGAAATGACATTTCGAAAAGAACGAAAAGTCACGTTTGCTCTAGTAATAGGTTAACTTGGCTAGAAAAATGATGTTGAACTATTTTACAATAATATCGTTGTGTTGTGATTATTGTGATTTTTTATACAGTTTAAATAAAACAACTGAATACCAACGAATCAACTGACATCTAACCCAGACTCTTCTAAAATGCATATCCACAACGAGGTGACCCGTCAGCGCTTGCTTCTGATAGTTCAAGAGTGAATTGGGAGTCGACTAGACGACACTATGAATTGCACTCTATGTCGTAGTTTTCACATTTGCTTCAAGTTAACCTAATCCATGAACTCCAACCTCTTTCCCGAACCGCTAACCACCCACGTAAGCAATTATTGATCAGTGCCTAATTTTGGAACGGAATTCGCCGCAAAAAAAGCTTTACGTGTATCACTTCCATCCCGTCATGGATATTTTAAAAAATTGTACGTAGTTTGAAGAATATTTCTTCCACATCATGTGAGGTGTGACTAAATCGTATTGGGGAAGCAGGATTAGGTTTCAGATATGCCAACAGCGTAGTCGAGCAAGCACCCAACGGGCTGCACTGCAACGTTCAATTTACCGCATCTCTTGCGACGCCTACGAAACTACGCCAACGAAGACTCGAAAAGCTACCTCCTAGATTATTACGTACCTACGCTCATACGTTCACGAACACGTTTCGTTTATCTAAATGATTTGCTTTTTATGGAAATGTTCTCAAATAAAACGCATACGTTCAGTTTTAGTTTTCAATTTTAATTTGTTTATTTACCCACTGGTGGATAGTGGATAGCCACTAAGTACCAGAAAAAATAATACGGTATCTAGTTAAAAATAAAAAAATATAAACCAAAAAAAAACCTCAAACTTTGTTAAAGTAGTTTATTAATAAAAAAATCCTGACAATGCTATTATTATTAATAGCCTCTGAAACTATACTTAAATATAGGTAACATCAATTTCCATATAGCTTCATAGAATTAACGTAGCTAAGAAAGCTAACATTAAAAAGTATTTGAATTAGTTGCATTTGCCCCGTTTGCAATAGCCTCCCGTCACGTTATTCTGTAAAACAGTGTAGGTGTAGGTAGCTACACGACTTCCCATCCCACGCCTGTCGAATCTCATGTGCTTGACAATTTTTCTACGTCGACTCGAATAAATAAAGCATCGTTTAGACCGCTTTGTCTTTGTCTCGGTAAGCTTCCTGGGTTGTGGTTTTATATCAAATGGCGTTTGGCGTTCAGCTTTTTGCAAATTCGATATAATTTAAACCTGTTGGATTTTAGCTATTATTTCTGTAGGAGTATTTTGGAAGTATAACGCATTGAATAATAAGACATTGTTATACCTATATGCCCTTACTTTATCGTACACTCTGTCTTTTAATTTTACAGTTAGTATAATATAGTATATTTCGTTCGGAAATTGTCATTTCCATTCCATTCATCTTGATCGGAGTTTTTCTCTAGAGATTGTAAAATGCTATGTTATTTAGCTAGAGTATTTTTTTTTCATTAGGTATTGTCATAACTTCTCTGTGAAAAATATAGCATAAAATATACAATGTTGTTAATGTTACCTACAATGTTCAGCGACGAAATTACATTGTAAAGTCAGCTAAAAAATCACCCTGTAGTTTCCCTAGCTTACTATCCTCGACAGTTTCGTCTAACGAGAAAAGCCATGGAAAATCTTGTACAAGGAAAAAACTTCTTTGTCCCTTATTAAAGCAATTTTCCTAATCCGTTTGCCTTAACTAGCTTGAGCTGGGATTCCCCTTGATTATAGAGCTTATGCAGTTTTCTGTAAAACTAGGAGAGTTATATTACGGACGTGAAATAGCGGCAGTCGCTTCGGAAAGATAATATACAAATCCATGAAAACGAATAGTGTAGGATGCCCTCGGGCAAGATGGGGCAACGATCTGCGAAATGTAGCTGTCAAACACTGGATGAGAAGTGCCGAAGACCGGGCTCAGTGGCGGCGCGTCTTGGGAGAGACCTACGTCCAGCAGTGGACTGATAGGTTGATGATGATGATGAAAACGAAGGAAGCTTATAAACAAACATTTTGAACCCGAAAGTCTAAGAGGACTATTTATAAGCTAAAGTCCTTATATATCAACGCTGCACCATGCTGCACGAGAAGTTGCTTGCCAAGAATAACACTGCTCCATATAAACCTAACTTCCAGAAGCTTCTATAAACAGAACTTTCTGCTATCGAGCTTTAGATTATTTTCATTCGCAACCTGTTTGGTACATGATGTTCTATTGTCGTGGTCGCACTTATAATGCCACTTCGAAGGTATTTATGTTATTTATTTTGATGTCTAAAATCAAAAGGCGTCCTTGTTATTTTACTAAATAAAACATAATTGAGTTTGACTCTTGAGTCGTGTTGCGAGTTAATTTTGCCAGAGAAAGATAAATATCTTAACCGATGAGATTTATCAAAGCTTCCTAGCCAAGTTCACATTCTGCGATCGCTAGAAAATAAGTATCATAGAAAACAAAAATCAAAATGTTCACATTCCCTGAAGAGTCACGTGACCATTCCAATACATTTCTGACGTTTTTTTTTTTCTCTAGCGGCTGTTGAATGGAGGGCTGAGGTGAGTTCTCAAAGTGACAGTTGAAAGAATGAACTTTTATTTCCTCAGCTATCGTTTATATTCTATATTGTGGGAGCTGTGGAAAACCTATTTGTGTTGCTCCCATTTCGTTGTGGGAGACAATAAACCCCTTTGAGAGTGACTTATAGAAGGGAATGTTTTGTGTAAGGCTTTATTACTTGTGCCGGAATTATTTCAGTAGGAATTTTAATGGAATTTGGTAAAACGGGAGAAGCTTCTGAAATGGCGACTGCAGGGGTATGCCAATCAAAGTTGAACTGCAAAGTTTTAAATCATGGTCAGTTCATACTAACTCATAGTTATTCAGTGACTAAATTAAATAGTGACATTATGATGTTATTTAATTAGTTTTCGCGCATATTTTGCTGTCAAGTGTCTAAAAAGAATGATCACGTGGTACAAAATTGTACCACGTGACCTGAAAAAATTACACTGGGCAGTGAAATATAACTTGACAGCAATAGATTGGCATACGGGGGCTAATATGAAAAGCAACTTTTAATACAACTAAATCCCGATGTAAGAACTGAAAATAACACGAAAATAACCGTTTCGGAAGAGCGATATCTCTTAATACAAGTCTCAAAAGAAGGTAACAAATAAGTATACGAAAAACAACAAAAGCTAATACGAAAGTAAATATCACGGCAATCTTCTTGAAGAGCGGTTATAACCAGTGCTTGCCAACTTTGTTGATAAACATAACACGAGGAAATAAACAAACATGCCCGGTTTTTTCAATAAAGATTTTTACAGTCGAGAACTCACAATTTCTGTACACTTTTCATAAACACCAAGATAAGCAACATATAGAGTCAGATCACTTGCGTTTAGGTGTTAGGGAAAATTCATCTTCATTTATCGCAAAGAAAGAGAGTAATTAAATATCTATTAGAGCTAACAATTGAAAAGTTTCATTAAAAACCACTGTAACTTGAAAACTCTTCATATACCTATCACACAACCTTCCCACACACACACTACACACACACTTGAAGGAATTATACCTACTCTAGATATTATTAGGGCTGTGACTCGTCAAGCACTAAAAGTAGAAATAAATATTCTCATAGAAGTCGCGTGCTCAATCAAGACACATAAAAAATTCAAAACTTGTAACACCAAGTCATGAATTGCAAATCCAGGAAAATAATAAACACGTCAGAGTTTTCAAGCTTGCGAGGGGACAGCGCCTTTTCCACTTTAATATAACTCTTATTCTCAAGTGCTTAGGTGCATAGAATCAGCAAGATTGGCTGTAGTACCGCAAACTTCTCATCTGGTTGTGACATGCTGTCTTGCGAGTTTCTACCGTGTTGCAAATGTAACTTTTGATATTTCTTATTCCCTAGGTTGAGGCTTCTAAGGCAAGAGTAAAAATAACTATATGCACGTGCTAGTTTCTCTACTTTATTATTCCCAGTCACTGCAAGCAGGGAGCAACAATTATCCTTGTCACATTTTGTTGGAAAGTTTTTACCATTAGCTAACACACTATAGTAGTCACTAGTCACACACAACGGATCTTTGTCCCTCTGAATTATCTGCGCAAAGCCGATTTTTGGGTCGTACTGAAGGTCAGCGAATTTTTCCGCACAACAATAAATGCGTAATCGTTGTTGCACCTAACTTCAGAGGGACAAAGATCCATTAAGCGTACGTTTGTTCTATTTTGATCGGCCAATTCGAGGTTAGCTGCAAATAAATAATTTTTATTTTAAATAATTTAAAATTATAGTAGTCTCTATTGGTGGACCAAAAACAAAATGTACGGGAAAATACCAGTAAAATTAATTTATTTCGTAGTTTTAGCTATCATCAATTGTGAGAGCTAAGGCCATGCAATGAATGAGCAATTTCAAAGGTTTGTTTTGATTTCATAGTATACTTACCTCGTTTGAAGTAGGTTGGTATTCATTCGGGTCTTCACACAGTGCTTAACAATGTTTACACACTGTCTAGAGACATCGGATTAAACCTTCCCGAAATTATAAGAAAATGTTATCTTAGCAGTTTCAGTTGTTGTTAGTCTGAGTGTTGATAAGACAGACCGTTGAGAATATTTTTACTTATCCGAGGTACGAAAATTGGTGCTTTTTATACGAACCTACGTGTCCCAGAAAGACCTAGGTGCTTTGTATATTTCTGGAAATTCCATTATTCAATTGTTTTTATGAAAAAGTATTAAATTACTCTGTACTTGATTATTTTCCCGTAAAACTAATGTTTCAAGATTCAACGATTATGGTGACGGCAGCGTGAAAACGCAACGCACAGACTTTAACGTATAATAATTATTTCCTACTTAGTAGGAGTTAGATGCACCTAACTTTTACAGATGTACGGCATATTCTTAAATCTATAAAAATTGCGGAAAGCATTCGACTTTATTTTTCAGATAAGCTTGAAGCTAAGCGCCCGAGGTGAGTTTTAAATCGATTGTGCTAAAGCCGTTGAAAGCGGCAGGTGGGGGAAGTGGCATTATCTGACATGTTTCATCTTTGAAGAGAAAATACCTTTCACGTCACAGGTGGTCTACTCCGAAAAACGATTAGGTAACAAATGGTAACGTTATTTGAGTTTACTGTGACTTTGAAGCTGGCCATTTTGTACGGTATCTACCTATGTGTAGAGACGGGTAGCGTTGCCGAAATGATAAATAATATAATATCATATTATTTTCGAGTAGGTACTTATAAAATATTTATATTCTGATAAGAAGTATACTCCTCTTACAGTGAGAACTGTAACTAAAGTAATGTTGTAGTTGATATTAAAAGGACCAATATTTCGTTGTTGTCGCTACTGGTATCTTGTGCTGCCAAATTAGGACAGGATAACTTAAAACTGGTGTCTTCAATACCAATACCGTAACCATTTTGTTTCTTTTTACATGAAATATACTACCATCTCTAAAAGGTTTCGCATTGGGAACTATAGAAAACAATTTCACAAACCACCTAAAACGTAAGGTCTCCCCAGAGACACACAAGAGGTTATATTTTTTCTAGTTACTAGGTTCTCGTATTCTCAGTCGCACTCAAGCTTTCCTCAGATCACGAAAAGGTGATGAAACATGTCAAAAGAGATTTAGAGATCGTCAAGTTTGATTCGACCCCTTTAGCCAAGTTAATATCATATGTGTTTTTTAAGTTTCTCTATTATTATTATTTTTAATTATATTCACTAGAGAATAAGAAATGCCAAGAATGTATGTGATTTCTGAACAATAAGTCACGTAACTTTTCGTTCAGCTGTGTCCATAGATTATAATCTCTAAATAGTAGAAAGTTGTATGCATTGTTATTGGCAGAGCTAACCGCTAATATCAGGTAAGCCATGGGCTTGCTAAGCCATCACTAAATGATGGAACAATTGTTCCATCATTTAGTTGTATAAAAAAAGTTAGGGAGGGCCTCTACATGCGTAAGACAAAATTCAGTGTGCATAAATTAGCTCAATACCCACATGAAATAAGTCGTCACATTCCACTAGCTCTTCATAAAAAGGTGTATCCTTACGGCGATAAAAGAGCCATTTCCACGCTTTGCATAATCAAATAGGTTCAGACGAGAATATTAAACAAAGTTTATTTTTCATTAGTGCGTTTCAGTTCCGTTTGTGGACTGTAGAACTTTTCACGGAGTATTCATCGGAGGCTGTTGCTTTTAAAGAGCTTTTGTGATTGTTTTAAGCCATTTGCGGGTTTGGCATAGAATACTGTTATGGGTAAAGACTATTTATTTCTTCTTTGAATAATTACTTGCTTCAGATTTGTTTTGCCAATAACAACTTTCAATTTTTTTTTACGGTTGCTTCTAGAATCAAACAGCGACATTTATCAAGCTATAGCCTTCGAGTTGCTCAAATTACTCCTTCACTTATATACAATAATGCAATGCCTCACAGAGCCTGTGAGGCAATGCATTGTTATAAGCAAAGGTTATTACTTAACATCAAGTGGACCATCGGCATATTCCATGACTTATTCTCATAAAAGAAAATTATTTCTCAAATGAATAACGCACGTTATGCAACAGTTTCCCAAATGAATTTATAACGAAATTGCAGCACGACCATCAAAGCTTTACTTAGCTGATTAGAAATCAGCGCGTGTACTTATTCCTTTATTAGCCAACGGTAATCGAGGTCCGGGAAATCTGATTACCCCACTTTTACCCGCAATTCCACCCGGTATAACTAGTGCTCAAAAGTAGCTTTACAACTTAACTGATACAAATACCTTTACTAATAACAAAATAACTATGATGTTACGCATGGGAACTAGTACGATGCAAAGTTTTCACTACATTTTGACGCAACTGCGTGAACTTTGAATTCTACAATAATCATATCATTATTAATATTATTTTTTTTACTACAAGGCTTTTGCAAGGTAATAAGTTTGATGTTTCAGCCTACCTTTAAGGTTGCCAAGGTTTTTTATCTTCAATTACCTATGAAAATAAGGTATTTTGTCTCGCTGTTGAGCTTCTTTTGCTCGAGACTGTACTACCAATTTCCCGGGTTATTTGACCGTAATTCCACTGGAATCACGTAACCCTATGAAGGATTAACACACGTTCTTTCTGGAATGCGTTAACTTTTATCATAGGATCGTATAAACATTCGATATCCTCAATAATACCCACCTTTCATAGGAGGCTACGTTTTCTATCCCGGCTAAGACTTTACCTTAGATAATAATTCTCCTGGGTATATTGAATTAGACGGAATACTCACCAAATTTATAGTGATTGTGTCCCGTGTGGTGGTATTGATGTACCGATCTTTGGCCAGTGAAATCATGGTTTACGAGCATCAAGCAAACCGTCTACCACTGATCTAGAACCTAGAGTAAAGTTTATTTGTGTGATGATTGTAAAGGTTTTCAGAGCCACATTCGGTACGATCCAATCCAATCACACATTTGAATAATCCTAAGCAGCAAAACGCGTAAAAAAAAAGTTGATTTAGAAGCAACCAGCTAACGTTTGAACGTGTTACACCCTGAAACCTGTTCCGTAGACTATTTCTTCAGTTTAATGGTCGGGGGAATCACCTATTTCGCGGTCTGATGGCTGTGTGTTGCTCAGGCATACTGCCTATTAGGGCACAGCGTATATACTTAGGTACCTATTCTATACACTTTAAAAGAGCTACCTACCTTGAGAATATACAAAAAACCCTCCTCAGGTATTGGATGCCGATGTCACAAAAAACGGAACCATGCGGAATCGATATCGTTATTGAAATTTTATTTTCCTCACAGAATCTAAACGACACCTGTGACGATACTTAACCGCACTGATAAGTCTACGAGTATAACAATTTAAATAACCGAATCCTGGAAAAAAACCAATTTATTTTAATTGGTACAATGCTGGTATTTTTTCTGGGTTATCTTTTATTCTCTAATTGATTTTCATTTTTGTAAGTGCTCAAAATTATCACTGCTCAAAAATCTTGTTTAGAAGCTACAGTTTCAGTGAGAGTAAAAGAAATATCTAACATTGATAGCTGATCCTACTAACTAGAAATAAATTATCAGAAGTTTGGTACTTATATAAAAACACACATTGGTTTTAAATCCGCTCCTATCCAGAAACTTTTAAAATGTTGATGCTCTTTGAGGCCATTCTACTAACGTTTTACTTTTCGGTTGGGTGTCGCCATAAACTTGACTAAAATACTCTGCAATCAGCCCAAGAAAATACGTAGCAAATTGACAATTAGAAGGCATCCCAGTCACTTTAACTTGTGTCGCGAGGGCCAATAAAGTCAAGGGTGCGTTCAAGTGAATCGCTGCTCCACACGAACATAGGTTTTCAAGGCTCCTTTGACTTTCATAAAAGGATTGATACGACATTAATGCCAACAGAATAATTCAGTACGAAACGATCAATTGTCGAGAAATTTTGATAGTATTCGACATTCTATTCAATTTTCACTGAGCTTTTAGGATCTGTAAATAAAATTATTCAAAATCGAGATCCAGGGTCCCTTCATTTTGTGGTTCAGTAAGCTTTTTAGGTATGTACTGTTTTCTTAAAATGATGTCGTTTTAAAAGTTTTAACTAGATGCAAAACAGTCAATTTTTTTGTTATAAAAACCTGCCTGAAAACATAAATCACGACAAAAGCGGGTAGTTTCATACGCGGCTACAACGCTATGAGCCCACACCGAGGGAGGATGACAATGCCGTTACCTCGAGACAGGAAAAGGTTAAGTTCATTAGCTAAGTGGGAAGCGTAATAAAACTCTCCGTTATTTTTAATTTAATAACAAAAGGGCTTTTTCCGTTTCAGCCAGTAATGTTTAATCACTTTTTGATGCTTCACTGAAACTTCACCTGCCTTTTGAATGACGTAATCGGCCGATTTCAGCCACAAAACGAAAACTAGCAGGTAGAGCGATCAGTACTGTCATTACTTCTAACAAGTCGACATTTGAAGTAGGTAAGTAGATAAGTGGTTTTAAAAGTAAAAAAAATACAAAATGTATGAGTATTACCACAGAACAAAGCGAGTGGGAATGACAGTCAAACGATAAGTCACGACTATTTCTATTTTGACAGGCGTCACAGCTCAGTCGGTAACGGCTCTGCCTTCCGTGCTGTGGGTCGTGAGTTCGATCCCCACTGAGAACAAACATTTGTGCGTGGAAAACATAGATGTTTGTTCTATGTCTGGGTGTTACTATGTATTATAAGTATGTATTTACAAAAAAAAAGTATTTAAGTATTCTATCAGCCACCTAGTTCCCATATTACAAGCTTTGCTTAATTTGGGACTAGAGGGCGTTGTGTGTAAAGTCCATGAATATTTATTATTATTATTATTTATATTTTGTACTTTTCAGTTGACATTCTGCAGTCAAGAAATAATTTCTAAACTGTAGAATGTCTACTTGGCTACAGAGGCCGAGAAATTTCATAAAAATTCAACAGGGACTTAGTAGGAGAAACGTTACTTTTAATAATTCCAACCGAAATACCAGAACAGAAAAAAATCACGTAATCAGAAGGGCACTTCAAATTTATGATTTCACAATTTTTCATTCGCTAAACCTAGATTGAAGTCGTGGAATTATGTAAATTCTCATTTTTTTTGTTCGCCCTATTTTAGTAGCCTTTTTTATGGTAGGCGCGAGCCCGGGTGGAACAATAAAAACAAGTTTATACGAATTTGTTCGTTTGAATAAATCGTTAAAAATCGCATGATAAGATTTGGTTTTTATAACGAGGATGTCACGTTTTATTCGGTACTACATACAGTCTGCAGCCCACAACACAGACAGTTGGTAGGTCAACGATACAGCCTAGATTTTACTTCATACCTTTTCTACCAACTGTTATGTTATTTTTCGTTTCTGGTTTGAAAAGGCTGTTGACATCAAATCACGTATGCAAACAAAAATAAAATATCAGTCTGGTATTGAAATAAAGTTGAAAAGGTACCTACGTGATTACTCGCCGAATCCATTTGGAATCTGTAGGTACATCTACAGGGGCGGCAATCCCGTCTGTTATCAATTGACGCAAACCGCCGTTTTGAATACCAAGTGGCGTAATTGCCGAACTCGATGGTAGGACCCTAGCCAGTTGACGTTCTACAATCGCTAAAGAAAATATTAGAAATGTATCAAAATTTAATTTTCAAATAATTTATAAAATGATTTTCACCAGGGATATTTACCATAATTTGTGATATCGGGATACAATATAACTCACAAATCATGGTTTTGGTGATAGTTTAAATCCATAATAGTTTCAAAAATTGTTTAAAAATTATCTCGTGACTTTTTGATCTTAAGCCTCAAATTGGTACTAAAGCTACGCGTCCACTGCGTCGAATCGGAGAGTTCAGTGTTTAGCTAAGACAGACAGACACATTTGATTGTCAAATCTACTTAGGTAATCTACTCTACTACTACTACACCTACTTACTACAGATTTTTTCATTTCAAAGTGGCTGAAATTATTTAATTTCAGATGAGTTCAACTTTGTTGACCTTAGTTTTCAAAAACCACCTAGTTTTCAAATCTCGGAGTTTCACTAATCTCATCGTTATTAAATTGAAGCCTACTACTTTGCATAGCAAATGGTTGTGAATGGTGAATAGGGATGTTGTATGGATAGGTCATTAGTGCATCCAGCCCGAAATACGAAATCATTTGACATTCGTCTGTATTGACGTCACAGAACAGAGAAGTATTGACGTGATCTGGGAGTCAGCGATGAATTTCTCTTACGTCATGCGGGATGTTATAAGTTTAAAGGCGGCTTGCACCAGGTGTGCAAGTACCGTTCTTGTCGATCGCTTAATTTGACATTTAGAATCGTCAAAATTCGATAAAAATGGTTTTATCGACAGTTGCAAGTACGGTTACCAACTTTGTCGATCTGTAGACAAATTCGTTAAATTTTAACGAATTTACCGATAACCCTAGCATGGAACAAAAGTCAAAATTACCCGAAATCGGGTAAAATACCTAAGCTGGCAATGGTGTATGTTTACTCTGTTTTGATTCTGACAATCGAAAGTGACATTGACAGATAAACTAGTAAATCATGGCAGCAGTGAACGAATGATTTCGATAAACTTTGACGATCGTAAGGCATCGTTAAAATTTGTCGACAAGAGATCCGTACTCGCATGGAACGATACGATTCGATACGTTTATCGACTTTACCGATCGACAACTAAGCGATCGACAAGAACGGTACTTGCACGGCAGAATCGCTAAACGTTTTTAACAGCTAAATAGATTTAAATCTGACGTATTTATATGACTTGACAACTCGCTAAATACTATTTAATAGTTAAACGCGTTTAGCGATTCTGGTGCAAACCGCCCTAAGAGTAATACCTCCTTTCTTGAGGTCTCGATATTTTAATTATTAGACATAACTCATCTATTATTCTAAATAAGAAAACCCTGTGCATGCCATGAGGAAAACATCATCCGTCTCTTGAATGGGACCACGGACGTGCTGTCCAGCGAGCTCAGTGCCCTGGGGGAATAAATTATCCCATTTCTTTGTTCCCGACAACTTTATTTCTATACGTTGTTCGATGTAAAGTTATAACGAAGGAAAAGTTTCTATTCTCGTTTTGAACAGACACAATTTGGATTGGAAACAATGCAAGAATACAGGAAAGATTAGGTTTATTTTCTGTGAAACGCTGCGGTGAAGAAAATGAATTATGTGTTTTAATTATAGTTTGTGTTGTTTATTGTATGTATTTTTTGAGTTGTTGTTTTTGCATATAGATAGATAGATAGATAGATAGAAAATACTTTACTGCACACCTTAACCTAGGGACAAACATTAAACAAACATTATATAAACATTTTGTATTTTATTGTATTGTATTTTAGTTAAGTAGTTGAGATTGTAGTTGTATCTTTTTTTAGGAATTTATTTATGTCCGTGTTTTGTCTACACAACAAAAGTGCCTTTAAATATGTATCTAGTTAACTGTTTTTCGTAAGTTTAAGTTATTTTGTTTGCTAAAAAGCTAAAAAGAGATTCACGTAGCAGTTTTTATTTCAGCCTTCTAAATTGAGGTCGTTGCACAAACCCGTTAGAGATTTTTTATTCCAAACATGGAAACATGGATTACTTTTCTTACGATTGTAGAATTTTAACGCGAGTAGCAGTAGAAGTGTTGAGCTAGGTTTGTTTGTTCACATTTCCTCAATAAAACTCTTTGCTATATCACAATAAAATAAGCCTCTTTGACTACTTATATGCCTGAACTAGCGCTCCCGGCCAAGCAATTTCAAGTTGCAAAGAGAACCCTCATCTCTAGTGACAAATGTACCTACAAAGCGTAGGAAGCTCATGTCGGTCCGTCCGGGAAGGAAGCCATGTTTCAAACATCCAGTGTCCGACCACATACGGGAATTAACTGCTAATATTGATACATTGCGGTCAACGATGCTTTAGTACATCTATCTCAATAATCATCAGCATAATGAAGTGCACTGCCTCTATAGAACTAACTAAGAAGAACAATTTTGAGGTTTCTACATTTACCAATTTATCATTTACCTGCGATCTTCGCAATATCGTGGAGTTTTGTATGCACGGTCTGCAAATGAACCTATGAGCTTTTGTGTATGAGGTAGTGACCAATTCCGGTGACTTTTTTTGGGTTAATACAAGACACCTACACTATCTCGTATTAATTAGGACACGAATTTTACTAGTTCTAAGCTAGTAAAGTGTCCTAACGGACTTTCCGGAACATTTTCGTTTGGTAGGTAATTATTTGTATTGATCTGACCGTCAGACGTAATTTTCCTGTTAGGGCCAACGCACATCTATCGACAAAACTGTTTTGTCGCGTACTTAGTGACGTGAAAATAAATTTTCTGTCATAACGAAAACAGCATATGACGAATGCTTCCTCGTCATATGCTGTTTTCGTTACAACGAAACTCACATCAATTGACACTACAGACTTTTCTCAAGTATGTTTACCTATCTATTATAGCATTGTTTAGTACCTACCTATTAAACATTGCTTTATACGCACATACCTAGAGAATGAACTGTGTTTTTTAATAAATAAGAATATAGAGTAATTATGTAGTGTACTTAATATTATTATTAAGTACTTAGGATGATTCTCATTAAATAAGCAAGTAACGAAAACAGCAAATAAAAAGAAGCATATCGTAACTAAAAAAGTTTTACTGAGAAGTTTCACATCACTAACTGTTCGACAAGACGTTTTGTCTTTGGTTTGCGTTCTCCCTTAAAGAAATGAATGACATACTTACTCGTAGATTGGAGCAAAGAACCTTTTGTGGATGAAAATTGTGTTGGCTCATGGTATGGAAATGGACCTCTATTTTACTTATGTTAAATACTGTTTTTTTTTATATTGTTACCCAAATGTAAAATACTGTAAGGTACTAAACTCACTATTAATTACCTAGTAAGTGATACCTAATTTCGTAAGTAGCCCAATTTCCATAAAGTTAAATATTCATTTAATTATTTCCGCGTGCGTGAGTGACGAAACTTTCATTACAGAAAGTGAGTCATATTTCACTCGTAATAGCCATACTTACTTAATCCCGTTTTCATAATACAATGCTAGCTTATAATAATGTAACAGATTGGTAGGTACCTATTGTGTAAGTGCTAGCAAATAAATTTATTTTCTTTCTTTTCTAATAAATTTTGAGCTTGTTCCTAATTTTTTTCCTTCCGCGTTGTGAAGCGGAAAAGCTCGGATAAGCGGCGCCTTAGAAAATTTTTGCTCCCGCGCTTACAACAACAAAAGAAACCTTTAGGTACTTACGAGTTTCGGGTGGGAACCAAAGGCGCGGTTTTTGGCACTTTGACCGCGCAACAGGCGCGATATGGTTCGGTTCGCTGCACAATACTGCACACACGGTTTAGTGAAGCATGCCCGACCGAGTTTCACACAGCATTTAGCACGGAGTTACACTATTTTGTGGAGGACTTGGAGGCTTGCGCGGCGTTCGCACGCCAGTCTCGCGCGCTCGAATCTGCCTGCCTTTCTGGGGTTACCAGAACCGGTTTTTGATTTAGCCATTTTGGGATAATACTTTTTTAGGAATCTAGTAATTTCGGATTGCTTTTTACTAAATAGAAGGGCAATCGTTAAGCGCAGGTCGCACAAGATAAATTGCTCTGGGTTGCGGAGGAACATGTTTAGAAGTGATCCAGGGCTCCAGTAGAAGTCCTATATTACTATTTACTAGTTATTATTAGATTTTTATCAAGCCTTATCTCTAAATCCCAAAACATACTATCTACTAAAAAAAAACTCTACTAAAAAAGTATATAAGTATTCTATCAGCCATCTAGTTCCCATATCACAAGCTTTGCTTATAGTTTGGGACTAGAGGGCGTTGCGTGTAAAGTCCATGAATATTTATTTATTTATTTACTGCTTTCCTTTTTTACAAACAGTCACCGTTTAGTCATCGTGGCTTATAGATATTTTTGTCAGTTTTAACACTATGGTTTACCATAGTGTTTGTAACTACTTTTTCTGTCAAAATATTTTCTAATAAAATCTGTGTAGGTCTATTGTTTGGAAACTTAAAATTATTCAATGCAATTTTAAACATTTAAAAAACATTTACTTACTCAAAGTTAGCTACAGTTTTTTTTTATTTTGAAAAGCTTCTCAATGTCTGAAAATATTTCCCTAAAAATAAGGAGCGTAATAACCTGGCAGCCCAGCGGGAGTCCAACGCCGCCCGCCCCGCGCCCGCCCGCCCAGCGCCGAATCCGTGAAGCCTCCATTCGTTTAGTATTCGCGCCCTTTGTGACACTATAAACCCTTTGTTCACAAAACCTCACGAGCTTACACTACACAGTCGTTACATAAATATGATTATGATTCAACTTTAAATTAGGTTGATTACGATTTTATCGCTCGAATGTCTTTGTTCAAAGTTCTTGTTTAACGACCGATTTACACTCCTACAAGTAGGTACAATGCAAAGTGCCGAATGAATTTTACTCGAAAATCGAGGTGAGTTATCGAATTTCTAGGTTCAAAGTTTGAGATAAAGCTCCGACGCAGAGTGAGAATTTTTCTTAAAAATTCAAAAACTCAGTAACAGCGAGTAGAGTTACATTACGGGTAGTTTTCCGCAGTCGAATTGTCGTTGCAGCGCAGTGTACTCTTCTTATACCGCTACCTTACTTATGAGTGTGTAAACTCTTTGTCTCACTTTTGGATGCGAGTGAGATCGTAAAAGCTGTTGATGACGGTTGGCTTTCTATTTTATCTTGCTCGAAAGCTTTTTTATCGTTTACTGACAAACTTTTACAGTCTTCACAACAGTATTTTAAGGACTGTTTTAGTGTTCTCACTGATATAAGCACTTTTTCATATCGTAAAATACCTTAAAAGCGCCGAACTAAAATTTAATAAAATATCACTGCTATTTCGTTGGGATGTCATAAAAGTCATAAACCTACAATAATTTTGTGAATAAAATCGTATGACAACCCAACTCCTAAAAAAATCCCAATGATTTTAAACCTTATTACCTCTGTTATAAATGTTTGTGAGTCAATCACACCGGTGAAGCTCAAACAAGTTAGTGAAATAGTAAACGCTGAAATAACAAGGTGAGTGAGCCACATTGATAAAGCTGTTATAGGTTATGGGTAGAGCTATTTATGGGTCGGGATGTGCGTGATGTCAACAACACCGGCTTTAGCAGAAAACCAGCGCTGCAGTATACAACATACTGCAGCATTAAGCTGAGCAGCGGCCGATTCACCACCACACCACACCACACAGAGTAGAACTCAATATTAGTTTTTATTTAGTTACTAGCAGTTACCCGCGACTTCGTACGCGTCTATAGTTTCCGTGTACATAATATTATCTGTGCGTGTACCGAGCGGATACTTGACATTACACCTCATTACACCAAACTCGTACTGAAATGTCAAACGCTAGTCGTTAGACCAAAGAGGTAGTACTACGCCCTGTCAAACTGACGTGACATGACATGACAATGAAATCCTCTTGCCAATTGGCGCTGCTAATCCTTTTCGTTCATTTTATCCTGTAGATCCTGTTAATTATTCGGGATAAAAAGTAGCCTATATTTCAATCCAGGTTACGAACTATATATATGCCAAGTTTCATCCAAGTTGGTTCAGTGGTTTTGACGTGATTGAAACACAAACATCCAAACATCCAAACATCTAAAGTTTCGCATTTATAATATTAGTAGGATAGGATAGGATAGGATTACTCACTTTTATTTTTAGTTTTAAGTTATGCTTTGTTTTTATGTATGTTGTTTGCCTCTTTTTATTGTACTTATTGTGGTGGTTCGAATAAACGTATATCTATCTATCTGCGACAGGCGTCACAGCTCAGTCGGTATTAGCTCTGCCTTCCGTGCTGTGGGTCGTGGGTTCGATCCCCACTGAGAACAAACATTTATGTGTAGCAAACATAGATGATTGTTCTATGCTGGGTGTTACTATATATTATAAGTATATTTTTCAAAAAGTATTTTAGCAGTATCCAATTCCAATATTACAAGCTTTGCTTAGTTTGGGACTAGAGGGCGTCGTGTGAAATGTCCAAGAATATTTATTTTATTTATTTTTTTATTTATCTATCTATCATCTGTTTTAGTAACATCATAGACCAAGTGACATTTAGGACAAGATTTTTTTCATCTCTAAAAAACGCGGTCTAGAGACTAGGATTATGCTATTTCAAGCTGCAATATTTCGCTTGAATAGCGTTCTCCACCACCCACTAAGGGTGGCTTACAGTTACAGGTAAATCGTTTAAAAGCCGCTGAATTTCAACACTATACCAAGGCGGTTTTACTACCCCCCATTACCGCAGTCGCCGGGGAAATTAAAATGTTCTCAGTACAGAATTTTGGAAATATCCGGCTTTAACCGACGCCTTTAACAAGGTGGTTGGATTGAATTTGCTACACGAATTGAGGTTAATGTAGTATTCAGGTCGCGTCGGTACAATTCGGCTGTTCACGTCCACATAATAAAGAACTTATATATTGATATATCTTTTGTGTTCTTTTTCTTTTTTATGTATAGTTATGTATTAATTTAGATCTGGCTCAGGACCGAGACAATTGGAGAACACTGGAGGAGGCCTATACCCAAGAGGGGTCCTAACTAATTAATTTTTTTCTTAATACAGTTAAAAATGTCTATACTTTATAAAATAAGTTAGGAATAAAGGCTTTTTTATTTTATTTTATTTATTATGTATTAATTTAAATTTTTAACTTTTAGTACCTACCTTTAAAAACACGCCACACTATCTTTTTGCACGCCCAGGAAGACTGGCAGACAATGCTCAGCACTACCTATTTGTGTGAAATTTTAAAATAAATAAATAAATAAACTTAAAAACACATTTCTAAACGATAAGTCACGTGACTAATCGCATGCTAATGTCATCTATTCTGATTTGTAGAGGCGCACTTTGAAATACGAATTCAAAAGTACTATAAATACCCTCGACTAAAATAACATTGTATTCTCTGTGTTTATTTAATTAAACGTGATTAAACCTTTGAAGGCTTGTCTAAATTAGGCTTTACAAAAGCATAAAGAGCTCAAAGGTACATCAAATAACTCTGAACTGTAATACTTGTTTCACTAAAACATTAAAGTAGGCGCCCAAAACTTGCTACGGCGTAGCCTTCCGTAGCACCGGTGATAACTAACTTCTAACTTCTAATTATTTAAATTGTAGTCCTATTCACAAAACTTTGCTACCAGCCAATCACAAGCCTCGTAGACGCGCTACGGCGTAGGCCTTTGTATACGGAAAGAGATCGTTGATACAATCAGAATTTTGTGTGGAAAATGCTGAGATACGTTCACAAAGAAAGTGAATGTTGGAGCAAATTGAGAATAGAGAATGAAGAAAATAAACTCGTCTTATAAAATCTTAGCTACGTGATTTTAACACGTTGTAACTGAAATACCTATTTGAAACTGAAATCGTATAGGTAGGTATCACAAACATTTTTTATTATAATAGGGAATATAAATTGGTTTATTTATTTATAGCACAAATCAATGGTATTCCTACCGTACCTTACAACTGCTACAGCCCCCGTATTCCAATCTTTTGCTGTCAAGTTATATTTCACTGCCCAGTGTAATTTCTTCAGGTCACGTGGTACAATTTTGTACCACGTGATCATTCTTTTTAGACACTTGACAGCAAAATATGCGCGAAAACAAATTAAATGACATCATAATGTCACTATTTAGTCACAGAATAACTATGAGTTAGTATGAACTGACCATGAGTTAAAACTTTGCTGTTCAACTTTGAGATTGGAATCGCCCCCCTGTAAATCAAATTACTCACGTCGTTATAAATAATCGTCAATTCAATACAATTCGAGTTCAATACCAGTAACAAGCCTTCAAAATAAAATAAATGCTCTGTCGACTTCATTCGACGGCCATAATTTGATATAACATGGCGGAAATTATTCCGAAAATACATACATTGGATTCCCCCGCATATATTTTTACATAGCTATATTATTATTCCATGCAAATATTATTTATGCGTGATGCTTAGATTTCATAGCAAAAACAAGTATGCGCCCTCTAGTCCTAAACAAAGCAAAAGCTTGTAATATGGTAACTAGAGGCTGATAGAATACTTTTAGATAGAAAACTTTCCCCCTTTTCTCCCCTATTTTCCCCCCAATCAAAAATCGCGGTCGACAAAAAATGACAATAAATCAAGGAACTTGTGTGCCGGTTTTCGTCCAAATCGGTTGATAAATGCGACGTGTAGGCGATTACTGACAGACAGACGGTCAAAAGCATTTTTGGCCAATCTCGAAACTGAGACGCTTCGCTCGCTCGGTCAATTACATTTGCACAAAACATTTTTAATTCTATGTCAGCAAAACATAATTCTGCCATCCCTATTGAAAACATCCCCTTCTTTCCCAATTAATGTAATTGTATCACAATGTCTCGCCGAGCATAAAAACTAAGCAGACGAAGAAAATAAGAACAAAGGAAACATGAGCAGGAAGGTCAGCACGAAGATATTATGTTACTATCGTAACGGCAGCGTATTCGAGATACACTGCGCGGTGACGCGGCAACACTCTTCAATCGAGCTTTCAGTACTGCGCATTGTAATTCGAATACGCTATTATACATCTTTGCTTTCTTCATCGTGGAGACCGCGTTTAGGCAAGCGTAGTGTAGGACGCCCTCCGGCGAGATGGGGCGACGACTTGGACGAATACACGACGATCTGCGAAATGTAGCTGGCAGACTCTGGATGAGAAGAGCCGAAGACCGAGCTCAATGGCGCGACTTGGGAGAGATTTACGTCCAGCAGTGGACCAATATAGGTTGATGATGATGATGATACATTTTCATGAGTAAACTATCTACCGATTTTCTGCAGTCTACGGTGGGTAAAAATTATACGCGAAGTCTTTGCTTTCTTGCGCTATAACTTTATTAGTATGCAATGCTATACAGCTTCCTACGTTAGCTGTGTAATTATACTATCACAAAAGCAGGTAATTTTACGAAGATTTAATATTAATTCCTCAGAATAATATACTAGCAAGCTCTCGTAGCTCATGCATAAAAGGCCACGATGTTTATATTCCCGACCGAGTGCACGTCATAAAAACGTAATCAGCGCGACCGCGATTGCTCATACACTTTTAAAAGGAGTTTCTACTCTTTTCTACAATTTTACTTCGCTTTGTTTTCAATTTTGTAAAAATCGTCGAATGGTGAGTCGCAGTACTACAATACTTTACAGTGCAGATTAAGTTTTAAATGAATTTGTAGTCGACGTTTATACAGGTGCTGTTTTACCTCGGAGTTCAAGAACTATGTAGGTACCTAACAAAGGATTTTACGAGCATGACATGTTGTGTATTTAGGAGTTATCAAAGTTTAGTATGTAATCAAAGTTATTTTTACAAAGATGCTAAAAATCTGACCCAGCTAACTGTGCAGTGAGCATCAGAAGTAGATCCCTTATTCAAATTTTCAAAATTGTGTAAGTAGGTACCTACTTATTATGTTGACTCTTGGTAATCACATTTTTTTTACCTAACTACTACTTTTAGGATAGAGATAAAAATTGTTAAGTATAGTTAGAAAAATAAAACGAAAAGTCCTCCTTTTCCTTTTCAATCGTAAAACAGTTTTGAAACATTATCTCATAATTTTTTACTAGTGATAATGACTAAACTGTCATAAAACTATGAATCAAAATACTTTCTCAATTACTTTTATTATTGAATTCGTAGTTGGCCACTAAGTACCTACACTACCTACTATCTAGGATTTTTTTCAAAGCTGTGTACTAAAAATAACTTCGTTGGTAACTATAAATGTTTTTTAATGTTGCAAAAATTCTTGCTTAGCAAACAACAAACCTAGACAAGCAGATGTGATGTAGTGATAAGACGGAACTAGCAAAGACAAAACGCGTCTGGCAACGAGCCAACAGCTGCTATCAAGTAAATTATCTATTTTAAGTAGGCACCTACCTGGCAGAAGTAATCTCAAAGGACAGATTCGTACAAATAACTTTTGTGCCTGTTTAGAATTCGCTGATGTAATATTGTATTGGAAATATTAAAGCGGTTGGACGTCATATCACCAACACGGTACTTTTAGAAAAGAGCTTTTGAAAATGAAAATGGAATTCCTAGTTTTCAGTCAAAAACATAAAATATTTTTATAACTTTGTCTCATCATCATTTATTTACTATGGTAACTGTACGTAATCTTACCATTTATTACAAGGGCACGTCCTTAAGTGAGGCAATGCATTGTTGTAGGCAGAGGTAACCACTTAACAACAGGTGGGCCATCGGTTTATTCCATCATTTAGTTGTAAAAAAAAAAGTTATACTAGCACGAGCTCGTCGTAAACTCTAGCCATCTGGATCCCAGTTCCTTGAAACTAAGGCTTATTCCAGAAATCCCCTGCGTGTTGCCCCTGCGAAGGGGATTTCTGGACTTTTTGTCCAGAAATCCCCTTCGCAGGGGCAACACGCAGGGAATTTCTGGAATAAGCCGAAACTAACATTACCCGATACAAAACGAAGCAACTAGAGTTAGAAACTAAGAAAGAGTAAACGGAGCCTGCCTAGGGAGTCTAGAATTTTCGCGCAAAAACCTTTAATAAATTGCAATAAGGTTCAAAATACGGAAATAAAATTACCTGGTTTGTTAACCTAGTTCAGGAGCCAAGGCTGTATGGTGGAATTGCGTGTAAAAGCCCAGTGATCCATAACACTCGCATGTTAAGTATGCTATGCCAGCTATGATTTACAATCTGTGTCTATTACCAACGTCTATCCTAATTGAGGTGATCATTACTTCAGCCCCTGTATTCCAATCTTTTGCTGTCAAGTTATATTTCACTGCCCAGTGTAATTTCTTCAGGTCACGTGGTACAATTCTGTACCACGTGATCATTCTTTTTAGACACGTGACAGCAAAATATGCGAATTAAATGACATCATAATGTCACTATTTAGTCACAGAATAACTATGGGTTAGTATGAACTGACCATGATTTAAAACTTTGCAGTTCAACTGAGATTGGAATACCCCTGCAGGAATGGAATAATTCTTATCATATTTTGGCAAATTCTATTTTTATTGGAGTTACGGCCAAACTTATCTATTCACCATTGAATGAATTAAATTCTATATAGCTGCTTAGGTGCGACACCTTATGTATGTGTACCGACAGTTTAACATCTTATTTAGCTTGAGTAATTATTTCACTTTCAATAAATAACCAATAGAGTAGCCAGACTCTACACCCACTTACCAACTCTAGTTTTACCAAACTCGTTTCAATATTGATCCTTTTGATTATCCCAAAAATAATACTAACAAAACGCCAGCAAATATTAGTTTTCTATTCAAATGCCGAACATGATACAGAAATTCAATATTTGCACAGGCTAAAAATACCATTCCTAGTGCTTTTACCGTGCCTGTACCTTTGAGATGGTAAATGTTTGCATACACGGTGCTCATAAATAAAGAGTAAATAAGTTTGTATGGCTTGTAGATACAGTTTATCAACCATTTACTTAACGGGACTCAAGCCCCTAAAAATCTCATTTTTAGAATTCAAAATGATGAATCAAAATATGAACTCCAAAACGGCATAAAAGTTATTGAACTTGTCTTGGTTGCTGACGACTGATTTTGATGGTGTGAGGAAGGATGTGATGAATCGCTGCTTCTCAAAAACTTGATTCTGAAGTATGTGAAGCGGGTGGGTCAAACCACGTTTTTCGTAAGAGCAAGAAAAGTTGAAAGAAGATAATCCAGCGCGTCTAGTGCCTACATCCAATTTATAGCCCCCGGCAGAGTTGAATAATTTACCCGAAGACACCCGAAGACCACGGAACCGGGGATTTGCAGGCAACCACATCAGTAATGCATGTGAGATCGGCTCGGTTCGCGCCATACTTTAATGTGTCTTGATTATTGAGTGAAGATTTACGCTCGAAGCTAGTTCTTGACATCAATGACTACACGTCTTGTAAACTGATACACTCCACATAATGACCAAATAGTGAAGTGTCAAAAAAACGAGCTGCATTCATCTCACCCCATCTCATGGTAATAACTTCATTCGACCAAATTCGTTTTCCTACAGTTGCACACAAGGTGAACATAGCAACATATTTCGATTTACACCTCCTTTGGTCGATCTCTACCTAGGACTCAAGACTTACCTATACTTTAACATGTTAAAATTACCTACTCTAAAATCACATGTGCTATAGGAGCAGCCGTAAGCTATACTTTTGGTGACAAATTCTTCGGGTTGGATATTTTCCTAAATATTTAACAATTTGACGAAACGAGAGAGCGTGTAAGGGCTGTCGTGGGATTCAATGTTTTAGAAGAGGTCTGTTCTCGTGATAGAGATGAAGATAGAATTGCATGATTTATGGAAGAATTTCTATCTAGGACACTGAAATAGACTGGAGTACCTATATTGACCAATTTGAATCGGTCGTGATACAGTTCATATTTTTGTTGATTATTTAGCGCTAATTACGTAACTACCTTTGCTCAACTGACCAAGCAAAAAATTAAACTATAAAACGAACAAGATACTAAGTAAATTTCATGGCTCAGGATAAAACGATGTTTTTATCTTCGGAAATAAAAACTTTGATGGTCCTAAAAGAGAATAAAGCAGTGAAAAAAACTAGGGAAAGATCAAAGCCCATTTGGCAAGCGTTATGATAGGATATTGAATAGCGCCGGGAAAACGTGGAACTACCCTCTTGTGCTTACCCTCGTCAAAAGGCTCTCTTGGTATTGCGAGCCCTTTATGTACCTACTGTCCCAAAGGCTACAAATTGCTGGAGATATTTTTAAAGGACCGAACTCAAGAGTCACGGTAAATGAGTAAAATAAAATTGCTTTTACGAATTTAAATGTAGAGTAGCTTTGTACGATGCGCGTTTTGGTTGAACTTTTGTCACACTAGTTCTTTCTCAAGGAACTTTGGGCAGGTAAGATACGACACCGAAAGATTCCGTTTTTTCAGCGATGATTAAAACATAAATTACCTGTTGAATAACATCCTCAAGTTGCGATACAATTGCAAAATCACCAGCTAACTAGACGCCAGTTAGATAATTCTTTGATAACCGTCACAGTGCATGTGCAATATTATGAAACAGTTATAGTGGTTAGCCAGATGGTATCGTAAGAGGCGGCTATCAGCATAGTTCGTTATACCGAAGCCAACTTCAAACTTTTTTTTCTTTTGGCTGAGATTTTAAACAACCGCAGACATCGTCCTAAGCTAGATAAATTATTGCATCAGTCACGAGCAAACCCTACCATACTTAGGGCGTCTTGCACTAGAATCACTAAACGTATTTAACAGCTAAATCGATTTAAATCTGACGTATTTGTATGACTTGACAACTCGCTAAATACTATTTAAGAGTTAAACGCGTTTAGCGATTCTGGTGCAAGCCGCCCTTAGAGCGATTAAGTTTAGTTTCACAGATTTCATTAAGTTTTACTGAAATAACCCAATTTGTTGCGAATTTTTCCATTTAAATTTTTTATTAGGCCGATTTCAAATAGTAAAAATAAATCCCTGGCTAACTGTCCATGTTAAAGTCGAAGTGGCAATGGGCTGGTCACGTAGCTCGCAGAACTAACAACCTCTGGGGAATATAGTTTCACGAACCGGAAGACGAAGAAGGTACGGACTCTATCCGATGAACCGACGACATTGTGGATCGCGAGAAGTCGATAGATAGATAGATAGATATACTCTTTATTGTACTCTCCACTTAAACTAATACAACAATAATACAGATTCTTTAGGATGATTGGATGAATGGAGAAGGTTCAAAATCATTGTTTTTTTGAAATCTGTGGGCAAATCTATGTGGACTTTCACACGCTGATGTGATGATGTAGCTGTCCATGTTCAAAAGAACTTTTACGCAGTATTTCGATGATTTTATCTTAGAAAACTTTAACTTTGATAATATGTGATTTGCTAAACTTTTGAATCTACCGTACAATTTTTATAGTTTGCAACTTCAGAATAATGTTATTGCTCATATTTTGCAGTAAAAAGTTGACATCAATGTAAAGAAAAGAAAAATGAGGTGGAAACTCACATAGTATTCTTCTTTCTAAGTTCAAGAGACACGATTAAAAGGGTACTTTAATACAAACTAACTACTAATAGAATTATACGTCAATTTAGATTTCCAACCACATTTTACATCAATTTACCTACCGCATTCTAATGGGTAGATAGAGAGCCTATCTAAAACAAGTGTTGTTTTTGACACCATTGTTGTACCCAGCTTTCTATTCTATGTATAAATACTGATGCTATTTTTCTCCAGCAATGGGTCATCTCGTCATTTCTTGACGTGAAGCACGCCTCCAATCAAACCGATTTCTCACAGCATTTTGAACTTTATTACGTAGCAACACGTCACTTGCAGACGGATATAAAATAATACCATAGTCTCAAAAAGTGAAAGGTAATTGAAGTTCCGTTTTAAGTACGACCGAATAAATCTGACAATACGAAACACACTGCGCTGTGACGCTGCAACGTTCGGCAGTCACACTGTCGTTGACGCGCAGTGGAATTCGAATAGTTTTACACAACGCGATGATTGTCAGACATTGTGCTGACCCCTCAGCCAAGGTGGGTGAGGTATTCAATACTTACACAACTTTAACAAACAATGCCTTATTGTGAGCTGATAAATAAACAATGATTTTAAAATATTTTTCAGAGTGCATAATATTAGTCTGAGACAGGTTCTTTTGTTCTGTGCTTTTTGATTTAGAATACATGTTTACTTTAAAAGAATATATAAACACTGCGCATTTTTCCATACTTGTCACGTTTTCATAGTGCAGGGGAGTAATCACGAACAAATCTGACAGTCGCCGCGTTACGTAAACCTGACGTATTCCAATCATATTGAGCGTCAACGCCAGCCCGACTGCCGAACGTTGTAGCGTCACCGCGCAGTGTATCTCGGATATACTAGCGTTACGATACGTTTACGATTGTCACATTTATTCGTGATCAAGGCACTTGTTTCATATTATCGTAGGTATATAGCTTGACATAGAAACAATAGAATGTGCCAAAGCAATGGAGGCTGGAAGCACAGTAATAAAAGATCAAGTTTAGATATTCGACGTCCGACGAATCTACTCACATCACTATCTACAAAGGGTGATCTTTGTCAAATAATCTATTGAAGTAGGGTTCAAATGTTAGTCTATTGAATGCAAAGGCTTACGTAGGTAGGTACTACTAAAAATAACTGTTGCTCTTCATTAAAATCCGTTCTGAAGTCATCACAATTTTGTAGTAGTATACTAGCTCGTAATAATGAATGTACTAAGAACTATAATATCTGTGCTTTTAATGGCCAGTATTTTAGGCTGCCAGTGCACTGGTGGTCATGGTCGTTATCAAACGTTTTATTGAAAAACACAAACATATATACCGCTTACCATCAGATGGGCCGTAAGCCTATTTGACTAATCAGGTCATAAACAAAATATTACAATATTATTTACATACAATTTACCAAATCGAATATCTGAACTTTATAATCGACCTCTAGTCACTATATAGGCACCTGGTTGGCTGCCCAGTGCGCTTGCAGCCTACCGTTGCATGTTTACCATAAATCATAAACTATGCAAATTGCTGTTGTGTCTGTCATCAAACCAATTACCGTATCGTATGGTTAATTTAGTACCTACCATGAACATCCTTCCACATTACTACCAGCGGGGCGATTCTAATCTCAAAGTTGAACTGCAAAGTTTTAAATCATGGTCAGTTCATACTAACTCATAGTTATTCTGTGACGAAATAGTGACATTATAATGTCATTTGATTTGTTTTCGCGCATATTGGGCTGTCAAGTGTCTAAAAAGAATGATTTCTGAATTTTCTGATTTGATGAATTTCTTCAGGTCACGTGGTACAAAATTGTACCACGTGACCTGAAGAAATTACACAGCAAAATATTGGAATAGGGGGGCTGATGGATAAGTAATTTAAAATTAGATTTGAATAAATTCCTAGGATCTCAAGAAATATCCAATATTGAGCTATATACACATCATTAAGTATTATTTAGAATAAATAAAGTAATATAATAAAGTTTCTAAATTAAACTGAAAACTCTTCACTTTTCATACCGACGACGACCCTAAAACATACCTAACAGAAGGCTATTATTGCAACGAATTTGCAACGAACACATGACTGCACACGATAATGCATTATATTTCGATATATTCAACGAAATTGGTTCACCGGAAACAATCCATGAAAAGCCTCTTCAAGGCTGGTGAGTATCTGGTCTAACGAATCAGTACTGCTATTCAGCGCGGCAATGCAGCCAGTGTCTTGGGCACGTTTCCGATTGGTACTGATTTGGATCAATTGAGCTATCTATATATCGTTTGAATTGCAACTGTTTGTAGATAGCTCATTTCATGTGTATTTTGTAAATATTGTTATCATTAATTTAGGTAAAAACAAGTAGTACTTACTACGTATACTTACCAAGTATTAGGTAATCGGAAGGTAAATACCATCTAGGTTTAATTAGTACCACCGCAGCCTGCAACTCAAACAGCCAAAGCCAACATTGTGGTTTTGGTGTTCCTAGATCTTGCTGACCAGTACTCCAGCTGCCTTGTCGGAGTTGTGGTACCTATATATATACCTACCCTAGCTAGGTACCTTGGTTTAACTGTTAGGTATACAAGGATTTCCTAATATAACTATATTAGGAAATCCTTGTAGTTGTGAATTAGTCAGGTATTAGGACTCAGGACTTATAGTAAACTTATTAGGTTACGTGGCAATCTTGCAAATCCAGGAATATTTAAAAAAAAGCTAAATCAAATCAAATGAAAAATAAAAACATGTTTTATAAGAAAAACCTTCATAAATAATTTCATGGCCGGTTGCCATGACCCCTAAAAAGAAAAAGCTCACTGAAAATAAATAAGTAAGAAACAATTCATAGACCAACCAAAGCCCTTAATTTCAGGTAAGCCAGGTTTTCTTGCGTCCCAAATACAGAATCGTTATAATATACAGCAGGGGTATGCCAATCAAAGTTGAACTGCAAAGTTTTAAATCATGGTCAGTTCATACTAACTCATAGTTATTCTGTGACTAAATAGTGACATTATGACGACATTTGATGTGTTTTCGCGCATATCTTGCTGTCAAAAGTGTCTAAAAAGAATGATCACGTGGTACAAAATTGTACCACGTGACCTGAAGAAATTACACTGGGCAGTGAAATATAACTTGACAGCAAAAGATTGGCATACGGGGGCAGATTTATGTATGTGACACAGATGACATGTGTTGCTCTCGCCTGTACCTACCTTATGGCAAAATAACCTTATTTAATACGTCAAGTAGTCAATCATCGATTTTATTTTAATCTCATACCCAATGAAGTAGTTTTATTTTGATAATACTTACTAACCATTGACAAGTAGGTCAACTGATCTGCCTACTCATTAATTAATCTATGCAGGTGCTCTACATGTAGATAGGTACTTTGTGCTCTGGCGTAAAAAAACAAAATAAGTAGGTACCTAAGTACAGTCAACAACATATTTCATTGTAGAAGTAAAACCTTTTTTGTCAACATACAATTTCGACCACCGTTAAGTATACCACCTGGTTGATTAGGTACCTATTATGATAGCTAGTTATATTTTGTGTGATCATTATAAAATCTTTTAAGTAAGTTTATTACATTTTACTTCAAGTTTAAAGGTTGCCTGGAAAAGATTGCTTTCAGCAATAAGGTGTATTTTTAATGTAGGTATATCATTTTTAAATGGTGTACAATAGAGCATAGTATTCTATCTGTCTATCATTAATTAATCAAATGGCGTTGACTGTACCCCAAAGCAATTACGCTACACGTCTAAGTAATTATTTTGAGAAACCGGTGTTGAATTTTGGTCAGCTTCCACGGCCCACTTCAAACGGACGATGCTGTGCGTTTGTAGTAGCAGTAAGAATTATAAACACTTTCACTATTTACCTACCTACTACTTACCTACTTAACTTTGCCGACAATGAGGCTGTGAAGAGAAACAGTATTATATTAATTAAATATTTGGATATCGGTGCTAGAGAAAGATTTACATAAGCTGTGTTGTTGAAAAAGTCGTGTTTTTGCATTTGGTTTGTAGAGTCAACATACTTTAAAAAATCTTTATGATTGCAAACTTGCAACATATTTTTAGCTTTAGAAAAAATCGCCGATTCTACTTAAGGGTGGACCAAGATTTGATAGGGAAAACCCTAAGTAACAAGTTGAGTTAGAACCGAAATCCGGGGTTGGCCACTGTCGACATCGTGTATATTATGTCCGGGCAGTGTGCAAACGCCATTTGTCGACAAAATAAAAGAGCAACTTGGATAAGGCAATATAAACTCGATTTATCTTAATTCAGTAACAATATTTACAAACAATTTCATATCCTAAGCAATCATATCACAAATCAATAAATAACAGAGTAACTTCACGAAAACCGAAGGTAACATTTCATATCAGGAAATATTCGGGTCCAACATACGACCCGCATTTGGGGAAGTCTGGCGGGGCCTGAACGAAATCACTTTGCTCACCCACTTTGAGAATAAAGTCGAGTCCTCTGGTCCAGTGAGTGGATCTTTCATCCCTCATTAGCCAGAAGCCAGGATTATCAGCCTTAAACCTGAAAGCAACGACCCCAAACCTCGGTATCACTATGGTATCTTTTTGCACCGGATAATCCAGGTTTTTGTCGGGAAATAAGGTGCCATCTGCGTTCATGTTTGCTACTGTTTCTGTGTCTAAGGAACTGTTGAATGCCCTGATGCCGGTGATATAGAAACTGTAGCCGTGGAGGTGGAAAATGTGGTCCGATTCTCCACCTGTAAATAAAATGAGAAGAGTTATTAAAAATCAAAAAAATAATAGTTTTGTTGAACTATGAAAAACGAGCCAACAAAAGTTGTATGAACGGTTGCAATACGCCTTATATCTATGGTAGTTACACAATTTGGATACGCTCAATTAATTCCAAATTTTTGACCCAAAAATAAAATAAGTGTCATTATTATTATGTACTCGTAGCCTACTTTTTTTATGTTACCTCACCATAATATCCAAACCAAGCATATAACTGCACAGACTTCATACAAAGATTAAATAGAGCTAGATCTAAGTACTTAGATATGTGCAATGGTAGAGCTCTCATCACGTTCCAACAATCATGCTTACTTGCCGATTTTTCTGCTGTTTTTATCTAGCTTATGGTCAGCAGTAAGAGTAATTTAAGAACTCGAAAGTTATAAAATTACTATCTATGGTTAGTTTAATGCCCGCGACTCCATTCGTTTATTTCTTAAAACATTTTAAAGAGACAGAGTTATCTATAAGAGTTACAGGAACACTTTTTTAGCGCTCTCTTTCATTGATTACAATATTTCCGAGACCGAGGCTTAGGTAAGTGTATTGATCGTCAGACAGTCATACAACTGTTTTATATTAAGATTTTATGATATCACACATCAATTTCGCCAGAACTTTCTCAGTCTGAAAAGTGCACCGAAGTGGGTCGTGTTTATGGCCAGTAACTTAATACCCAAGACGGCTCATTGATCTGAAAGTGTACTCATGCACGTATCGTCCGATTTATATGCTAAATTATTTTAATAGAAGAATAATACAGTTTTTGTTTGGTTTATAAATGAAGAGTATGAAAATTTTTAGGAATTGAATCGTTCTATCTTTAAACAAGCATTGATCTTTTCATCTAAGTAGTAGTACCTATTTAAGTTAGGTATATTACAATATCGGAGCATAAACTAACAGTCCTAAAGATTTAATAATTAGAACAAGACTGCCAAAATTATCTTTTATAGATCGTTGTTTTAAGCTCTAAACTTTTTCAGGCTCCGAACTTTTCATCTAAGTAGGTAGATAAAGCTAATAGTTAAATGTTAGAACAGATAATTAAGTAAAGAGGTAAGAATAACCTCAAACTAAAGTTTATTAAAGTTTCATTATAACCAGCCAAAGCAACAAACGTTTCCAAGACTTCGAGGTTTTATTTTTCCTAAAGTAGAGCTCTGAACTTTAAGTTTATGTGTACCTATGAGTATATAGTACCTATTATGTGTGCTTTGAGTTGAGACATATCCTTTAAAAATGACAGACAGTTGATTGCAAGCAATCGCACTATACAGGGTGTAACATAATGTTTCTATAAGTCCGAAAGGAGGGTATTCTACACGTCATGGAGAACAACATTTTGTTCTACGACTTTTAATATTTCGAAGTTTTTCATTCATGAAAAGCGTCTTAAAGTTTCCTTAAAAATAGCATTGCACACGTGTTAAAGTGTCTAGGTGTGGGTGCGACGCAATTGGAGGGTGCGTGAGTACGTGTATTAACAGGCTGGATACATACACAAAGTAAAAAATTTCTAAGATAAAATTTTTTATTAAAAATATAGAAATTTCAAACATGTTGTACCTATTCAGCTTTTGCACATGCCAATCTATTCACGTGTTTCAATATTTTACACGTTGTAGATTACAAATTATCTATGTGTCACAGGAATAATAGCTTTCGTAGTGATCAATCACAGCTATCGTTCATCAATGGAGTCGTCTGTATGAAAGAAAGCGATGGATGGATAAGCTAGATTCAAACCGCTTACCAGCGTCACAGAATAAATATGTAGCTTCTCGAGTCTATTTCAATTACTAGGAACCAACATCCATGTTCTATGCCACTGAGTATCCGACATGGCGTCTCGATCTCGGTGTAATGCATATTTTTGTGATGTTATGATTGATACGAATGATTTTCACATTCAAATTGTATGATTTTTCTTCAAACTATTTGAAGCACCTACCACCCTATTCCAATGAGCGTTTGCACACTGGACACCTACCCAATACCGACATGTCAATGTCATATCAGTTGCTTGAACTAAAATATCGTATCGTTTAAGATTAGCTCCCCACGATATCGTATAGGTGTTGCATGTCGTAATTGTCGTATCGGTGTGGAAACGCCCAAATGTTTGCCATAGGTACATAAGTATTTTTATTTTTGTGATCTAATGATTGCCTTTATAGTAATTTACATTAATAAAAAAAAATTATAATACATAAATAATTAAGCCTTTAGTAAATTAAAAAAAAACATTGATCTAAACGTATTATCTACTATTTTCTAGCGAATCAACATGGGCATAGTTGATCGAAGGCTGGAAAGATAGAAATGAAGTACTTAGATAACAATGTAACAAAATATATGTTGAATATTTTTTCTCTTTACCAAACTCTAGATTAGTCTAGATAGACTTACTTATGGTCAAAGAGAAAACCAAGATTACCGAAAGCCACATAAAATGTTTGGTATCGAGAAAGCCTTGTGGTAGCACAAGTTGTCATTAACCATTCGCTACGCAATGATGTTATTACATTTGCGTAATCAACTTTATAAAAAAAGTTGTGTCGGTAAGAAAAGTTTCTGTCCTTGTCTGGCACTTATGAAAACGCTAAATTTCGCACTTTTTGCTCATTAGTTCTACCCTCTTTTTGCATACAGTATCTTCCTAGTTAAAGACGGTCATTACCTACCTATGCCAACCTACAATAATTATTTTACTGGGAGTAAGGCATCAACGACGCTTTTTTTTTCATTTTATAAGTAAATGCAGAGATAAAGTAGAATATTTGAGTTACACTACGTAGAATGACGCCGCGACGCTTCGCAGTCAAGTTGTCGTTGCGCATTGTAACTAAAATAAGCTACTCTACCTTTAGCCTCACATTGAATCGTGCCTTATTTGTGTTTTTCGTGTACAGAATACAGCTAAAAAGTAACAAGAAACAGCTGTTATATTGTTATATTGTGTTGTTGGTTTTATTTGGTTTTATTCAGCAGTAAATTGATTTTATGATGTAAATGTAACACACAAGATGCGGTATCATCGAGGCAACATTTTCAACATAATAATGTGAAGTGTTTATATGGGGTACTTATACATTCCTAAATGTCTAAGTAAAGCCGTCGTAAAATTGTATAAGAAGTTACGTTGCGTATAGAAACACAAATTACCTTCTCAAGCACTGTCAACATTGCTTAGTTTACTTTGGATTAAACTACACAATAACTCATGCTTCAGCGTAGTACATAACGCATTTTATTGGAAAAAATATAGAAAGTAAATACAGATAATTGTCAATCCTATTCCGTTATCCAGCTGGCACGTATACTAACAATGCTCAAAGAGTGGAGCAAGACTCGAGAAATAGGTTTTTAACAGATTTCTATTCAAAAGTGTTTGAAAAAGTTTGAGTCACGCTTCAGGCTGTTTTTCGTGGCTGACTGAAGCATGAATTTTATGTAGTTTGACCGTAGGCGAAATATTGACTTTTCCGTAAGCAAGTGTTGAAACAAGTGTCGTTTCTAAAAGTAACTTTCGGAGATAGAAAGCGAGCGGTACTTTACCTATCGCTTTAGGCATTAGCAAATAATCTGGTGTTACACGATTGTTTTACTCAGAGCGGACTCACGCCAATCTCTGCAGGGGTATGCCAATCAAAGTTGAACTGCAAAGTTTTAAATCATGGTCAGTTCATACTAACTCATAGTTATTCTGTGACTAAATAGTGACATTATGACGTCATTTGATGTGTTCTCGCGCATATTTTGCTGTCAAGTGTCTAAAAAAAATGATCGTGACCTGAAGAAATTACACTGGGCAGTGAAATATAACTTGACAGCAAAAGATTGGCATACGGGGGCTGCTCTCTACTGAGTTTAAGCCTTGTAAAGTACTTACCTAAGTAGCTTAGCTTGTTATTTACGTTATATTAATTTGAAAATCTAGGCCTGAAAGTGGTGGCACAAAATAGCCCATAAAATACATTAGCGATTGATATAAAAAGCCATTTTTAGCTAATCTTCATTTTATTTTAAACTACCTATTTCTTGTTGATTTTTCTATCTATCTATCTAGCAGACCGCTGCAACTATGTTAGCCAGGATAGAATTCGCCCGTCGCGTCGTCGTCGTCGTCTCGAGTTTAATTTTACATTTTCTCGTTTTACGTTTTACTTAGGACCAAATAACATGCTGTAAAGAGCTTTGATCTCTATTCCAAGGTGATAAAATGATTTACTTTAGTACAGATAGATAGGTATAGGTACTTAATTTATCTCGATAAGAACCCAACTACCACAGATGTGCTTTTGTTAGGTATTTGAAATACAAGTTCTGACTGAAATAAAGTTAAACTGACACCAAATTACCTTGATCAAACATGACGATTTCCATGGTAGAGCCTAGAGGCACATTCTTGACGTGAACGCACTCTTCGCCCTGGCCAGGCTCTTCGGGACAGAAGGTGCTTGGACCTACGTCGACGCCTTGCGTGAGCAGTGGCGATGCGGGGTACGTGAACCGGTGCCCGTCAGTCTGGCCCCAGCTTTCTGAAAGAATAAACATGATAAGTAAATATAATATTTTCTTAATATAATAATTAAGCCTTATTTAGCCTTGATATTAATTTTCCTGTGGCAAGTAGGTATATTACGCTCAACGGTAAACAACAACAACAATGGGGTGCAACAACGATTGCGCATAATGCGCATATACTGTTGTGCAGGAAAATTCGCTTACCTACCCCCAATACGATCTAAAAATCTGTTCTGCGCAGATAATTTAGAGGGACAAAGATCCGTTGTGTGTGACTACTAAGTATACCTTGTTCAATGTTCACTCCGTGCAACGTATTTTTATTCAAAATAGCTCGTAGAAGCGTAGTTTATTTTTCACACTATGAATGCTAAATCTAAGTGCGTAGAGCATCGCATCGTGTAAAACCCTTGGTAGAGCGATTTTAAACTACACCGACTAAGTTGAGATTATACTGACTGTAGCTTGTTGGTATTACATAATGTCTGTTATATATTTTGTGGGTACAATAAGAATAAGTCTTTAGTGCTAGGATTATACGCATAGTAAAGGTTGCGTACACTGCCTTCAATCACGCAATGCTAATATTTCTTAGCGGTCTCGCTTGATGGCGACACATGGGGCGATTATCCCAACCGCTTGATTGCTTCACTTTCTCAGCGTTTTAATAGACATTGCTTTGTCATAGGCTGGATTTGGTATTCGTGATGAAAAATACAAAATAGCTGTACAAAAAATATGACTCGGGTAACTTTGCTTAGCAAAAAATCGTTGATGACTCATCACTAGATAGTTATTATGTACCTACATCACAATAACCATTTATTTCTCCATTATATCACCAGATTAAAAAAAACCTAAGTAGGTAAATGTTGGTTATTTCTTTAGATATAGTTAGCTACCTAGGTACTAAGTCGTACCTAGTTATTTCGTAGAGTTTTTAAGTACTTAAGTAGTCTAAATTTGAGGTTGTGGCCCAAGCAATACAAATTATGAAATAATACGACCCACTGACATTATTCTTAGGTTTGTGTTACGTAACGACGTAATAACCATATGCGGTCTTACACGAGAATCTGGTTTGTAGTTTAGTGATGTGCCGGTACCTAACCTAGTCACACAGGATGCCTCTCCACTGCCTACTGAAGCTTGGCAGTCATCCCCTTTTTTTACTAGGGCAAGCCTAAATAAATCTTCCACCATCCTGACCAAATTATCTTTGGCTGAAACCTTCATGTTATTCAGAGATCAACGTTCTTGTTTTTTGTAAGTTTAATTACGGAAGCGTAAAGTTGGTACTTGGTACCTACATCTCCGTCTAGGTATCTTTAGAGTTAAAGATACTTATATCTTCAAGGCTAAATTGTTTAAAAAAATAACTTTTACGAACGGCAATGCAAAACTTTATAATTTACCTTGGTTATTAGTAGGTACCGAATAAGCAAATTAAATATGATAGCTCTACAAAACATATAAGTAAGTAGTTAATTTGATTAAATTATTATAAAATAAATGCATTATTCAAACAGTTCCGGAAATGTCCGTCAAACCACAACGCATACCACATCACTAGGAAGTTATTCAGAAAACCGGTTCCATGGTAGGTACATTGATGGATGTGCTCACATTTACACATATTTATAAGAGCACATTTTGCACTCCTGAAAACGATAAGCGTTTTAAAAATCTAGGTACCTAAGTAACAAAAGCAGCGAATGGGTCACCAACCCAAATAAGTAAAACCTATCCAATAACGCCGACATTCATCAGCTCTTGAAACCAAACGTGATTCAAGACCACTCGATATTTTAGTACACCAACTCAAACAAAATTTATGCAATGGTCTAAGAAGTCACCTTTATTTCAATGCCATCATACCTACTTAACCCCTACCTGTGACCCGGATTCAATTCTCTCAAGTGTAAACGAAAGATTTTAGAGCAATGGATATACCTACAATTGCAATTATTAAAACTCACCCATTCGCTTCGCCGAAATTTGTTTCCTCGTGTAATTAAAAGGCACATAAATTATCTCGTCTACGGTAGTAGCTAACTCGGTCGGCAGTCTCACTGCCGCACGAACTTTGCCTAAACACAACACTTTATCTAACTTGCACCTATCACTGAACAACGTCGTGAACTCCCTATCCACTGAAGATGGTTCCACTTTGTGTAATACAGCTTTATCACTATGATACACTAACTCTGCAGCACCTTCCAAGTTCTCTTGGCAAGACTTGTCCGCATTAACACTGATTTTATAAACACCAGTCACTTTTGCGGTATCTAAGATAAAGTCCGCACGTTCACCTCTACCTAGCTCTATAGAGTTCACATCCACAGGTTCGATATCATGGCCATCCAAAGCCACTAGTTTCAAAACATGCTGGTCGATCGAAAACTTAACAGCACAACTTTTGGATCCTCCACTGTAAGCCAGACGAAATCTGTATCGTTTCCCATTTTCAACCGTGAATTTGGACAATGGCGAGTCAGGGCTTTCCGACGAATGACCTTTTCCGTTTATAAGAAGAGTCTCTGCATCGGGAACTGCTGCCATAATTCCGGCTAAAGGTCCCATCGAGTGCCCCCACTCTGAGATGAATATCGTGTGTTCTGTCGCATCTACATCGTATAGCTTCTTCATGGCTTCAATTCGAGGGGACTGACGCACTATTAATGCCCCAGCCAGTCCATCGGCAGCGTCGGCTGCTGAATGAGCATGGTACATGTGCGTGCCGACTGCTGACGCTCGGAATTTGTATTGGAATGTGGTGTAGGCGGGTTGCGGACACTGCGTCAGCATCGGTGCACCATCCATAAACGGGGTTTCTCTCTGGGGTTGTCCTCGCCAGTGGATAGACAGAGCATGGGCCGGCGCTCGATGTACGACATCGACGACTAGGATGTCGTTATGGCACACGTGAAGCACCGGGGCTGGCAGACCCCTGTTGGCTGAAAGAACTCCTCGCTCTCGACCGTCTGCGGAAATGCATGTAGCTGGACAATCGGGCCCGTCTTTCTCTGCACAGTTCCCACAAGACCTGAAAAAGAAAATTCTATTTAGAATTCAGTTCAGAAAATATTACCTATATAGTGTTTAAAAAATCTATGGATTTGGTACTAACTTGCTGAGAGTTTTGTAAACTTCGATGACTAGCTTCACTCGGCATATCATGGGCCAATCCAATTCATGGCATTCTCGATCACAATTTTCAAAGTATTCCTCTGTAAACAATCATAAAGTATAATTACATAAGTATAAAAAGAGTCGACCTTGTGAAAATTAAGTAGGTAGCTGGTAGGTACTTAGACCCATACCCAAGTACCTACCTAGGTACCGTAAAGATCAGCGTGTCAGTAGCTCGTTATCGACTATTGTTATTCTTTTAACTATTGTATTAGGTAAATCAAACAAGAACTGAAATAAATGGTAGTCATCTCTAGGTACCTACCTACTGATACTTACTTATTTTCTCGATATAATATAACTACCTATGAATCTATCATTATCAATCAATGCCGTAAGGCACTAGAACTCAGAAATAGTCAATATTCATTATTGAACCAGCCCTAACCAGCCACATTGCAGCCAAAGCCATTAGCGCAGAAATATTGCAGTGTGCTAATTTAAGTTGCAAAATGTACCTAGTATTCGTACCTGGCATCGGCGTGAAGTAAACCACCACTAAAACACCGGCAAGTATCACTGACATCACGAATATCCTCTGTAAGGACATGAGCATGTAATTTGGCTTCACTGGTATTACCGGCACACTAGGACTGCCCATCGTACTTTTTTCCGGCTCCATTTTGATTTTGTACAAAACCGACTTGGATGTAAATATTCAAACGTCGTGCTTTTTACATGGTTAAAAACATGGTTGTGAATTTGAATGTAGGGCGTTGACGGTTACGGTGCGCGACCACACAAGCCAACCATCAAGTGGCGACTGCGAAGTCTGCGAACATTGGTGGTTACGGGTTTGCAGTTGCAAGTGTTGCAACAGTCGCCCGAGGTGAGCCTTCAGGCTTACAGGGGCTCCGGACGTATTCCAGATTCGAAAGAAAATTGGCGGAGCAACGAACTCTCTCTGGTTATGCATTGAATGGGTTACGCAACCATTGTGCAACTGTCGGTTGTATTAATCTTACAAGTCCTAGGTATTTATGGTGTTGCGCAGCGCAATGGAACCTACTTACCTACAGTAGTATTGTTTCTGGGTTAGTGAATCTAACGATTTCGTGACTGGCAGGTAGGTCCGTATGCTGCTCAAGTCAGTGGCTCAAGGAATACCTACTCGTACATGATTTTTGGCCATTTTTGAGTAAAAATCGCCGCGAGTCTCACTCTGAGTCGAGCATAGGTACCTATATAGGTACGTAAGTAGGTACCTATCTACTAGCTTTTGGCCTTGGATTCTAGGGTTTGTGTAGGTATTTCGTCCAAGGTTTTGAGCCCACTTAGGTACTAATTAGAACTTGTGACCGCTGTCTAATGTCATATTATAATGGCGCTTCCTTTTCGGACGGCACGGCACACAAAGTATTAGGTATTCCGTAGCAAAACCACGGAAAAGAAAAAACGGTGCTCTCACCTCTCCCGTTATCAGGAACCGGATATTAACGAAAGGACCTCCTATCTTACTAATCTGTGGAAAGGACTTGTCAATGCAACAGTGGCAATCATGTGTCATCACGTCTTTCAAGCAGTCACATTTGGGCAACGTTTTATAATCAGATATTTCACTGTCATATCAGTAATATGTCAATGTCAGTAAGTCAATAACAAAGAAGCAGAAAAAATCGAGGCGCGCCGCGCCCGCCAATAAATTAAATTAGTGTCCTTTGAAGGAAGTTTTCTAATATTAGAGTGTTTTATAGTAGGTATAGTGCTTATTACAATCAATACAATCATGGAGATAACCCTTAGTAACTTTACCGAACAAATTCCGTATATAACCAACGATCTGAAGAACGCCTGCTTCGTTGGTTTTGATGCAGAGTTCACCGCTATTTTATCCGGGGAAAGCTTCAAACACAGGTAAAATAGGCAAAAGCAATATATAATCATTTACTTGCCACTTTAAAAACTACTCTCTGTTATTATACCAAGTTCTCTTTATGTAGGTACCTACTAATACTTCTTTCATCAGTTACCTACACCTGCTTTCATGGTTATAATGTTATACTTACTAAGAAACTATACCTACAGAATACCTACCTACCTATTCAATTCAATATATTAAGAATTTTTTTTTTACTAGTGCTTACAATTACTTGTTAGGTACACAACGTACACAAAGAATGTTCATTTTCCAGGTTATTCCACACCAATGAGGAACGATATAACAAGATCAAAAATGAAGTGAGCAAGATGATCATGACTCAAGTAGGTCTGACAATGTTCCAGTATGCACGAGACTTGGACAGATATGTTGCTACGGGATACACCTTCCACCTGTGCCCTCAGGATTTTGCTGATGTAGACCAGTCATTTATATTCCAAGCATCCACCTTGAAGTTCTTGTGTAAACATAACTTTAATTTTAACAAGGTTGGTATTTCACTTTTAGGTTTCTCAATATAAAAAAATAATACTTATATTTGATGATTTTTAGTCTTTGTTCCCCATTCTTATTCAAGTTTATGGTGGGGAAGTAAGATCAGCACTGACATCCCGCATTGAGGTGTATCATCCATTGTCCCCAGACAGCCTAACTTCTTAAAGCAATGGAGAAGGATTTTGTGTTGATGGCAGCAATGTCCCACCATCCCCGATGTCATTTTTGTTCCCCCCAAAGTTTTATAAAAGTAGCAACTTAATCAACAGCTAACCCCTTTGAGTTGAATAAAGTTTGAGTCCCGGAGCACTTGTCTGGCCTTGGTAAAAATTAAACTTGTACTTTAATATCATGAGGTTAAAAATGATTATTCTATGCTAAAGTCTGCTGTAAACTAATAACAATATTTATCATTTTCCAGTTCACCTATGAAGGTCTACCATACCTGAGTAAAGTGGAGGAAGCTAGTATAAGAGAACACCTCATAAACAAGACCTTGCTCCAGAGCATAACTGCTGGTTTCACTATGGAAGAGGAGAGACAGTTGCAGCAATATTGTTCAGCTGTATCAAGGTGCAACTTTTTTCTTTTAGGTGTTATACCTCATTGTGGAAAGATCTTCAGCTATCCTTATGTGTTGATTGGAAACATTCTCTGCAAGGGTCTTCTACTGGATTGAATCCACCCTGAACTGTGAATCATACCTACAACCTATATAGTCCAGAAGACAAAGCTACTACCATACCAACCAAGCTGTGAGGCTAGTGAAACATAATAGAGCATTATTTTCATCTAATAAAGTATTATTTTAGCAGTATTATTACTTCAATGTGTCTATGACTACTTCCATAGACATCCTAAGAGGATTGTAATAATCGTGAAGAGGCCCCGAGATCGTTTAGTAGCACTGACCTTGAATGCGAAGAAGTTGAATTATACAGCTGTCAGGCTGCGCAAAGGATCTTCCCACTTCCCCTCCACTTTTGCCGAGTGCTATTAAACCGTGATAAGTCTTATACTGAGAAAGTACAAAGACATCTGAGCTTCATCTGAGACAGTCTTTCATCCCTGGTGATAGCAGTTGCGAGCCCTATTTTATTTTTAATAAATTATTTTTTATTTTTGTTTGTCTTTAAATTACTTATTTGTATTTTCCAGATGGCTCACAGCCCCGGACACACAACCGTTTGAAGACCGAATGTATCTAGATGTAAATGACCCGGTGATGGTATATGTAGTGCACAATGAACTCCGCAGTCGATTTCCTGGTGTCCTGACCACTAATAGCTTAGGTAATAGCAATAAGGTAATTTATTGGCTTGTAGCAAAATTATTGGTCTGAAGATAGTGTCATGATCTTCATAATTCTGTTGTATACAAGTTGAGAAAGATCATTTTGAAACATCTTATAAACTATCTGAGGCTTAGATTTTTCTAAGCCTAGAATCTAAGCTATACCCGACAAAACTTTGAAAATTCTTAAGCATCTTAGGGCTTGGTATCTGGCATTTGGTATGATCCTTACAAAATAATAATTTGAAGCTCTAATATAACACCTAGAGGTGCCTTATGCTCAGTTCGGCAGAGATTTTATTCTAATAGAGATGACGTCAAAACTCAACGTCAACTTCTTGATTTAATGGCTTTTGCGACTGTTGCCACAATTCTGCCCGTGTCGATTCCGTTATATGCTAGTGTCATAAACATGAAGGGAGTGCGGAATAAGAATATGTTCAGTACTCAGAAACGACTATTAAAGCACAGATAAAAACGAACTTTTCAATTACAATTTCAGATCCTGGTATACAAAAACAAGAATGTAGAAGGCGCAAACAGCTCCGCGCTAGAAATTCTTGAAGAACAGCTTATGAATCACGTCCTAGGCTTCTCAAGAATAATAGCTCTGCTAGAACAATACCAGAAACCTATAGTCGGCCACAACTTATTCTTAGACTTGATATTACTGCACAATCAGTTTATGGGACCATTACCGAAAGATTATAGGAAGTTTAAAAGGAGTATTCACGAGATGTTTCCCAAGATTTTCGATACGAAACACATTTCGCATCAGATGGGCAAGACGCTGTCGTTTAATGAGACTTGGAAGTCTAATGCGTTGCAAGAGTAAGTTTTTACCTCTTATTACTTTACTCGGTGCACACAATTAAATCTGAAAACTAAGAAATCCGTAGAACAAGAAGGTTACCAATATAGCTCTTAGAATTGCAAGTTCAAATGCCCATGGGTAGGCAATTAAAGCCTAGAGAACTGACAAACCGCTATGCTGGAGGTCAAAGGCTCTCTAATGGCGACCCCAAAGTACAGAGCTCGTAGTTATATTTTGTTGATTTTTGAAAAGTTATAATCAAGTAATGCAGTTTTCGTATTGAGAAAAGTTGTTTGCAAAACACCCGCTAGAGGCGCTTATCCTGTACTCATACAAAATATCTCGCAAATTACTTTTCGATATACGTTTCGCTTTATATAAAGTAAGTAAGTAAGTAAGTAAATGATACTGCATTTAAATTGCTGTATATAAAGATCCATGACTGAATTTGAACCCATAACTTTAAGTCAGCGCTGCTACCACTAAGCCAACAGTGCTCCCAATAACACGGCATAACTTATTCGCTGCAGTCTGTACGAGTTTTTCAAGGAAGGAAAGTGCAAGAAACTGCAGGTTGGCCTGAATTCCATCGCGCTGAGCAAACCTTTCAACCTGAAGCAATCGTACCACGAAGCGGGTTGGGATTCTTATTGCTCTGGTATGTGTAAATACCGACGTACAAGTTCATTTACAAGGCTTCATAGATTCTCTTTATATTTATGGTGCATTAATCATGAACAGACAAGGAGCTGAACAGATGGAATTACAACTGAACATGGAAACAGCTGAACTGGCTAGAACTATCATACTTATTTTAAATCGAAGCTTTATTACAACCAGACACAGAACACAATTCGTACGTTAACAGATAGATAAACTCTTTATTGATTACTTACATATTAAACACTGGTTTTATAAACTTAAAAATAACATAAAACAAAAAAGTAATACAATGTGTTTAAATATTTTTTTCTGGATAACAATCGAAACATTTTTTACCAGTATTTTGAGTGAATTTTGAGTGAATCATGCTTTTTTACGGAATTTCCTGTATGTAAAAATATTAGTATTTCAATAATATCCAGGTTATTGCTTCATCCGGCTGGGCCACTGGGCGGCTTGCGAGAACAGCGGTATGAAGCGAGCCGTCGGACCATCCGAGCTATTGGCTGCGTTGACGTCCTACTGCAATCAAGTCAACGTCATTAGAGCCGCTACGCTTTACATGGTAACTAAGTAAATACGGGATCTCATACGCCATCATGTACCACCAAACTAAGCAAAGCTTGTACTGTAGGAACCAGAACTATTGGTGGCTTTTTATTTGAACAAAATTGTCTTGGTAGGAATCGAACCCACTACCTAAAGTACAGCTAGATTGAGCTACTACCAACTAAGCTGTGATGCAAACCAAGTCCTACTCGATATTCGTACGTAGAAAAGTATTTAACCCTATAGCCTTTAAAAAGTACCCTATAAAGCTTTATACAAATCACAACGTGAAGCAATCATCATCATATCAGTCTGTAGGAGTGTTAGACTTCTACAGCTGGACATAAACTCAGTCATAGATTAAAAAAAGTTTTAGATAGGTATATGAAAAAGCGATATGATTTTACCAAACAATTACATATTTGGTCACAGAACTTATCAAAGGAAGATCCTCCACGACAGCGGCCTGACTGGCTCCATGTGTTAGCGCTGCAAGAACCACTCATCAATGTGGGGAAGGTAATTATTACAGCTTTTTAACACCCGACGCAAAAACTACCGGGTGTTATAAGTTTGACTTGTCTCTGTGTGTGTGTCTGTCTGAGGCATCGTAGCTCCCGAACGAATGAACCGATTTTGTTTTTTTGTTTGAAAGGTGCATTAGTCGGGAGTGTTCTTAGCTGTTTGATAAAAATCTGTCCAAGATGGCCGCCGCCACAAAATGGCGGATTACATATTTTTTCATAACTCCCTCAATATGGGTCTCAAAGTCGGGGGTTTTTTAATTACTTGCCATTGAGTAATATTAAAAAAGATGTCTCTATTTTTAAACCTGAACATTGCTTCAGCGTACGACCTTAGGTTTCCCTGTATCGCGGTTATAAAAAAACTACAAATGTCATTTAGTACTCGTGGGAAACAAACGTATTGTACAAAAGATCTTTTTTTTAAAGTCTTTTACGTAAATATATTTTTTTAATTGCATACCCAGAAGGTGCTCTTTTTACATCGTATTTTTATATGCCAAGAATGTTGATTACGATTGGTAGAAATAGTATGTCACAATACCACGAATGTGCAGATTAAGAAAAGTGCATTCAACAACAAATAAGTTAATGTACGTTATGTATCACATTGTAACCATTTCTCACGTCGTCAAAACACACCGTGCTGCCAGGTCGTAACCGAACAAAGTAATCAACACAAAATTCGTGGTTTTACTACTTAATTTCGGCCAAATCTGGCACTGCTAAAGACGTATAATCCAGGGTTTCTTGATTTAGCTTAGTAAGTCGTTCAGGCCATAACGAATTCAGCTGAGCTGCATTCAAAAAACTTCGAAAAATCGGCATCCATAAGACAATATTTTTATTCTCACTAACACACAATACGGCTATTGAACAACTTCATAGATCTTTGAAGGCTGTGACTAGAAATCTTAAAAATTTTGCAAAAAAAAAAAAAAAAAAATTCTACACGATCAAGCAAAAAAAAACCAATAATCTTACAGCTTGTTTCCTAGAATACTATAGCTCTGTGGTGCCATTTCTAGTTGGTGATGCTTTATGGTATGAGCATTAATGAGTAATGGTTAGTACGGTTGAAGATTCTACGAACAATAAAATCTACTTATGTATTTTTTCCCACTATTTCAGGATATTTTACCCTTATGCCTCAAAATGATGGGCGCAGTGCAATGCATCACAGGGCAGACAATATAGATTGATATTGCGCAGTCGACGTGCTCAGTCAGGCAATGCTTCGTTCTAGGCAGTGGTAACCACTTAGTATCAGTTGGGCCATCGGCTTGTCAACCTACGTCTACAGGTTGCCTCCCCCCCACCCCATATGTTTACTAGCTATTTCCTACAGTAGTAGTAGTAGTAGTACTAGTATAGTATTATATTATCTGTGGTAGTAGGTACCTAAAAATTATTAAATTTCATCGGGAGAGACCCAGCTGTTTCTGGTTATCCGATTGCACGGGATCCATCCTCAATCCGAAATTAGCATTATTGGACGCGATTTTGTTATTGCTCGAAGTAATTGTCACTTCGTAGATGTTTCCCGGTACAGTGCAGGTAAAAGCGTATTATTAACTTCCGGCAGTACTGTTGCAGTCAAAAGTAGATTTGTATTTCCGTGCACCGTTGTGTTTGTGAATGCTTTTTTATGGTTTCGGTAAAGTTCAGACACATTGTTCTACTAGCGTTCAACATCATGTCAAAATCCAATAGTTTTTATATGTAGACAGAGTGAACTTTTTAGTCCAACCGGCGTACAATAGTCTGGATCTATGTGTCTCCGAACTTAGCCGCAGGTAGCTCCGCAGGCAGACTCTATTCTTAGCTCGGTTTGGAAGAATGCGAGTGAGGGGTTTAGTGCCTAACTTCAGAAAGACAAAGAACGACTATGACTACGTTCCTTCCTACTACACTATTATAATAATGTTGAATGAATGAAATGAAAAACACTTTACAATCCGTTACATAATATACACCAGAACAATGGGGAATAAAATATACAGGTTTAGCTTGAGATTTACAAATGGGCGGCCTTATCGTTCAATAGCGATCTCTTCCAGGCATGTGATTATCAGTAAACTCAATTCTAAAATTCCGCGGTCATCATATAGCTGTATTTTCCCTCAGCTGTCACTCCACTTGTCTCGGCGAATGTATAAATGCTGATGTCGAGATGAGACGTAGCTGACAGTTGGCGCGCTGCCAACGCACACATACGTGACACGCACACACGCGTCCCCGTAGCTATTTCCCGGTGCTAGTTAAAAACAGATTGATAATGCCCAAGTGTCACGGAAAGTAGGTATTATTTTCGCTGCGGAAAGCTTTCTTGCACTAAAAATAGACCGAGAGATAGGCGCTTCGGTATAGGTAGAATATTTTGGACGCTATGATATTTTTTGCAGATGATGACAGTGAATGATACACGTTCTATTGTTCAATTTCTCAAATATACTCTTAACTACAAAATAGTAATCGCCTACTACTGAAAACTAGGTAGGTACTGATCGTGTAATCGACCTAGTGATGTAGCCTTTCCTGAAAAGAGCAGAGAGAGTGCTTTGTTTTTAATTGAATTCTGTAGGCTCTGCGAAACTCAATGGTAATGAAAAAAGATCAAAAAGTTTAGTCATATTTTTTACTGTAGTACTGTAAAATTAATGTTTTTATGCTATTTGTAGATAGCATCAATACTGTCAAACTACGGAAGCATAGATGTCAAGCCGCTCGGTACAAAAACAGCGCTAATAGCTGCCAGCTCGAAAATAACGTAAGTATTTTTATTGTATTAGATAAAATTGGCACTCTGCCCTAATGGTTACCTGCACCTACCTAAATACCGGACAGAACTGAACAGAAACATATTTCCGTTACATAAACGTAATGTTAATTAACTATTTCAAACGTGAATCTGCTTAGTACCGTGGCGCCCTGAGAATTGAGATGACTAGTATAAAATACATAATATAAAGATTTTTATTGAACATAAAAATCTATTCTGCGCATAATGCTATAAAAGCTTTGCTTAGTTATATGAGGGAAGAATTGTGGCCGAAGGGAATCGTCTATCGACGTTTCCGGAGTCGGTTAGCGAGCCCTGTCGTGCCCCGCCCACGTCGCAGACATTACGTGCAAGATAATTTAAAAAAATATAGAGATATCTATTTTAGTTTTAAGGTATTTATAATATGGACCTTGTATTTTTTACTGTGTTGCCTGAATTAAATGAATTTTATTTATTTATTAAGTTTGGGACTAGAGGGCGTTATGTGGAATGTCCAAGATTTTTTTTTATTTATCTTATCAAAATTCAATTACTCATTTTTGCGTGATACAAATAAACAAACCGAAAACAACTTTTCATAATTCTAAGAGTGATTCTTAGTACCATATTTATATTTTGTGCTTGCTAATCGTTCGAATTTTTTTCTTGCGTGTTATTGTATTGATATTTGGGCTAAATTATTGTACAAAAATAATTAACAATTGCAAATATTTATAATCTCAAATTAATTTAATCTTCCATGAGGACACTAACTAGGCTTGGTAACTATCTAAACTTTCGCATTTATAATATTAGTAGGATTGTTATATCGATTCTTGAGGCTCGATCAGTTTAGTTCTGGTACGAGCATTAGTAATCCCAAAAATATCACCAATTTAAGGCTCGTCAACGAACTGAAATTTACGTAATTGTAATTTATAAATTAAATTTACAGACAAGGTACTAAAGGCCACGCATTTTTTGCATTGCCTGTCTAAAATGCGACGTTAAATGTCATTAACTACTAATTTTCACAGCCATCCGACGACAGCCATTAAAATTAGCGGTGGCAGTAAAAAAGACATAATATACGTCAATCTTGTTAGTAGGGTCCATTAAAATTTGTAGTTTCTAACTCAGATATTTATATTTAGTATTTATAGTACCTATCTAATAGCTTTTCCCCGCGAACTTTTTTGTCGACTTTATTATCGCGTAGTACTATAATCAACCTATATCAGGGGTCGGCAACCTGCGGCTCGCGACCCACATGCGGTTCTTTGGATGTGAAGCTGCGGCTCTTTAGTTCCTGCCTTTAGGCCATTAGGCCTTTAGTATTGTTGGCAAGAAAAAATTTTGTAGCTCTTCAAAAACTTTGAAATTTTGTAAATTGTAATTTTTGACTCTTCCGACTCAAAAGATGGCGGCCGACCCCTGACCTATATCGATCCACTAACTAGTCGTAGCTAATATAATAAATAATAAATATTGGTGTTCATTTTTCACACAGCGCCATCTAGCTCCGAACTAAGCAGAGCTTGTATTTAGTTAGTTATTCGAACTATATAGCTGATTAGCAATGCTGATACGCTGGGTCAGATACTCACCAGACCTTGGGTCATGCGTCACTTCGAGTAGACGCCCTGAAAGAATTTAGAATACTTGGAGGGCCTCGGTACCTCACAGACTCAAGAGTCTCGACCCCAAGACGAACAAACCTGTAGGCCCTCTCGAGACCCGCACACTTGCCTCTCTTGAGATCCTCGGCTGAATCTGCCGCCGCAGCAATCACAGCGCATCAGCGTTGCTATTCAGCGCGGCAATGCAGCTAGTGTTTTGGGCACGCTTCCGATTGGTACTGATTTGGATCAGTTAAGCTATCTAGAAATCGTTTACGGCTTACAGATAGCTCAACTGTTTCATGTGTGTATTTTGTAAACACAATCTTAATTTTCTTAATGAATAAATTACCTTCTCTCTAAAAAAAGAGAGCTCATAGAATACTTGTTTTGTTTCAGGGTGGACAGAATATTGAGAAGTTTTAAATCAGACAGCGAATACAGGATATCGCACTACAACCCGAGCAGGCATTCTGTGGCTAGTCGGATGGCATTTTGGTGAGACAATTATTACTTCTACATGTTTTTTATGAATCAGGCTGTGTAAGCCTCTTTTGGTGCTGAAAATCGTTCGGGGAAATACAAAGGGGCAGTAAACTGTCATTTTGATTATAATATGTCAGATTCTGATGGTACCTATCAAAAGGTGTGAGCCATTGGAATAAATGTGTAATGAGATTTCATTATTTGATGGAATTCGTTTCCAAGTTTTGAAGGGAAAATCCACCATTTTGCCTTCAAAACAAATGACAGCCGACTTGACGTATGACTTGACTAGACTAAACTTATTTCAAATAATTCACTTGACACAGGCAAAATAGTCTGTGGAAATGACGGACAGAGGCCATACTCGTATATGAGAAGAAGAATAGACAATCGGGCCGCAGGGCATTATATCTATCTATTGTTATCACTCACGTCTGTAATCCTCTGGCACGGTAGACATCTCTTAGTACCTACTAAAGATCTATGAAAATATCTATTTTAATGACGTTTGAAATTTAACAAGCCCATGCGTTCTAAATATTTCTGACCTATTAATTGTAATATCGATGGGTAAGCAATTAATCCAGGTACCGGCTGTGGTGAAAAATAGTTGGCATCATTCGTTAAAACCTTGGGCGTGATGTATCGCATGTTATTATTGTATTGTGCTGCCACGTCTCATTTTTACTACGAAAATCGACACTATACCTTCGTCTGCGACTCAAAAATCATCAGTGGGATGAAATACTAAATCCCAAAGGTCCAATCGAGTGGAATTCGAACGAAAATTACAGTATTTACATTTACATAATTTATTTCTTCTTCATCGATTCTAGAGTGCATGCAATTCATGTTTGAATGAATCGTTGCCCGGTTGCAAATATTTTTAACTCCACTCTATTTTAGATTTACCCCCTAAAACGAGCTTATAAGTAAGCCCAGTTTATAACCCCGCCCCGTCTAAACTACTTGGAAGATTTCCATGTGTATTGTAGAAAATGTAATAAATGTAACACAAATTATTCTCTTTCAGGGGTGGAGCCTTGGTCACCGGCAGTTTAGTACTGTATTTAGTTAATAGAAAGATTAAGTCTATCTCTTAGGGTCTGATGGCTCCTACACACTACGCCGGCGGGTATTTTGAGCTGCCGGGCTTGCCGCACAAACGAATAAATTGCCTGAATATCCCGGCGGCATACCCTTAAAATATTATGACTTCTAGGACCTATTTGTAATTTAGCAGTGCATTTATTATGATCCATTGAGCCACATAACAGTTGTCTAAGGATATGTAGGTTATTTTTGCTACTGTAGCTATTTGTAAATCAAATATTCAAGTATCTAGTTTTAGTTAATGGCTGATCCAGGGTTTAGTTTGGAAGGGGTTTGACCCAGGATTTTGATTTAAGAAGGGCTTGAGGCCCTCCCCCTGCCTCCCCCCAACTAGTCATTGAGGCTAGAGAAAGCATATACTTTTTTTTTTTTTTTTTTTGTAAATACATACTTATAATACATAGTAACACCCAGACATAGAACAAACATAGATGTTTGTTCTATGTCTGGGTGTTACTATGTATTATAAGTATGTATTTACAAAAAAAAAAAAAAAAAAGTATATAAGTATTCTATCAGCCATCTAGTTCCCATATCACAAGCTTTGCTTAGTTTGGGACTAGAGGGTGTTGTGTGTAAAGTCCAAGAATATTCTATATGTACACTACGGCCGGCGGATCTAGACCGGCGTTAAGTTCGTTCGGTACGCTGCGCAGTAGTCACTTTTAGGGTCGAATAGGTGGTAAGACGCGGGGTGCGTGTACGTGTTTCGCCTGTACCTGCGCACAATTTCCGAAAGCGCAACTTCAGACCGGTCTAGATCCGCCGGCCGTAGTGTACCTAACCTAATCTTAGAAAAGAAAACTGCAAAAAGCAACACTGATGCATGTCGTCTCCACAAATCACCACCAAATACATTGTTTACCTAAAATAATGCTGTTTTCGTAGTATCCACGTGCGACAATAATACCTTCGACGCAGCACTCGTGTCGAGATTATAATTCTAAAATACCCAGTTTTTATTGATCCGGAAATATTTTCCATTGGCTATACGTATGCCTACGTAAATACTTACGTAGAATAATTTTATTTGAGATGTGGCCTCGTGATTTTTTTAGGCTCTGTGAAATAAAAAAAAAAAAGAAATAAAAAGATGAGATAATAGACTCGTTGAATTTTGAGTCGTGGCCTTGGAAGTACCAAGTGAATTCATCATACTTAGTTATAATTCTTATCACACTATTGATTGACGATGATTTTGAGCTAATCAGCTCAGCTGAGACGTAAAAGATGCAGGTTTTGTGCAGCAGAATAAATGTTTTTGTTTTCGGCGAATAGGTTATTAGGACTGTAGTACCCAACATTTTTTCCTTCTGTAGCATTGCATTGCGCATGGTTTTGTAAGTACTCAGGCCTTCGCCTTTGCAGGCAGATTAATCAAAATATTTATTCATTACCAGGACTGAAGTGCCTGGGAGATCATTTTTAAAGAGCCCACGAAAAGACATATAGACAAGATATATACGTGCCGATCTCCGCGAAATTCTGCAGTTTTCCTCACGATGTTTCTCACCGTTTGAGAGCATTTAGCGCATCAGTAGCTAAAAACTCTAGAAGAATTCATAAGTGCATACCATTATTGACACGTAGAGCACTTAAACCTGCAGTAATCATTTGCGATTAAGATACTTTTAATGCAAAACATGCTAGTGGCATGTTAGTCGCATGTTATAAACATGATGTAAGGACGACTTCACACTAAACTAGTCACCTCTACGTGTAAGCAGAAATTTACCTATACCTACTAATGTGCCAGTGATACTACAAGTAGAAGAAGATATTTGCATATAACTCGGTTATTACCTACTTATCTTCCAGTTTTGAAACGACTTGCCAAATGCATTATTACATGATTACTTTTGCATGTTTGTTTACGCGTGTCTTCACCGAGATACAGTAAGACTATGTTCATCCACACATGTAAGTATTTTGGGCCAAACTACCTCAAGGGCGTTTAAATCTGAATTCAGAGTTGTAGGGTAAAACGCCCTTAGCGCTGCCGCCGCGCGCCGCCAAATATTATGACACGCATTATTTATGTTGATTTACAAATCAGTTGTGTTGTGTAGCGTGCCCAAATGATATGCAATAGATAAACTTCCTGGGACATGAGCGTCTTTTGAAGTTTTTTTTTAAAGATATTTTTAGAACTGGGTTTTCAGCTCAGCTCTACACAATACACCTAGATTAGATATGTTATAATATATGTGTCTACTACTACCATTGAAAGCTTCTAATGACTGCGTTATGAAATCGACTGAGTAGGTACTTTCACGTAGAGTAATTTTTTGTAAGTACCATTGTACATTTTATTTTCTTCTAAAATAAATTGTAGGATCTGTCAATCGCTAACCAATTTGTTATTTCAATTTTCTTAAGATCTTGTAATGACTGATAAGGTTGATGCAACGTCATTATCACGTTATTGACAACCAATGAGAGATGTGGAATTCAAATGCAGTTTCCGAGGTTCTTGTGTCAATGACGTCAGTGATCTCTCAGCAGTCTGGGAATCTAGGGCTTTGTCGAATTGAAACCTCTTGATGAAATTATGGTTTATGGCATGATCGAGTCGGGAACAACCATCTAATTTCATATACCTATTTAATTTGATGATAAATGCAACTGACATCTTAGTGAGCGATAGTCTGGTTACGGTTGAAATCTGCTTCAAATCGACTGTTCAGGATCGGAAACAGGTAAGTACATAATAAAATTACATGGCTCGTTATTATACATTGTAAGCTGTGGAATAGTTTACAATACGCGGTTTATTTTATTGGCGCAGTAGGTAATAAACTTGTGTATAATTTTAATAATTTTACGATAGTGACGCTTAAAAGTCAAGTATTCGTTTTGAAGTTTTTCAGATTTTAATGCAGGATGATGAATGATTTAACATGAAAATAATGTAAGCCAAACGGTTAGCCAAGTGCTAGCGCAAAACAAGAGCGTACGTAAAGTGAACAGAAAAAATATTTTCGAAAAAAAAAAATGTCAGTGGATCAAGTCTGCTTTATAAGATAGAGTGGTAGAGACTGCCAATAAAAATGAAAAGACACTTGTAATGTAAGTTGTTGTAATAATTCCAAAATACTTTCATAAAGGGTTCCTCACATCTTGACAAAAATGGGTTTGATCATGAAGCTTAGGCTTTAAGGCCTGTTTGAGTAACTCTATCCTTCAAATAAAATCATACCCATCTTTTGTCTCTGACAAGTCTAAAGTAGCAACGGGGATATATATTTGACGGATAGCGTAATCATGAGATAGTGAAATAGGGGCCTAATGACAAGACTAGCACAACAATGCATTACAGGGTCACTGTACCCGGTATATTTGACAAATGACGAGCGCTTACGCCTTTCTTTACAGATAACCACAGCGCACAGTGATTAAAGAAGCAATAAGTCAGTTCGTATTTACGGAAATAGTACGTGGAACTTGCTCTACTGTGACCCAGTTACTGAAAACACTAATTTGCCGGTTGAATTGACGTACCTAAACGAAAGTATCTTTTATTGCTGAGAGGTTAAGAACGGTTTTCAGAAGTATGTGCTGAGTAATTTTTTTTTTCAATGTTGCTATCATCACTCGGCATTGCACGTGTGCATCCATTTTCGTGTTCATATAATCACATAGTCTTATTTTTCTGAGGAGATGCAACTGAATAATAGGTATTGGTACGTACTACGTAGTCTTTAGCGAGGTACTCGGACGTAGTCTACGACTTCGACGACAAATACATAATTGAGACACTATAATAATATTAGGATATAAATGTTGTCTTCTTATAGTTTCTTCGATTTAATCGGTAATCTTTTTTTCTTTTTTTAACTTTGTAAGGTGTTCAATAAAGAGTTTTTGATTCATTCTGTGAACGTTAATTTTATAAAAACTAAGGTCCCATTCGTCAGTTTGCTAAGTTTTTCACAAAGTCAAGAAAAAATAGTTCAAATTCCATATCAATTGAGCTATTTCTGAGTGTTCCGGTATTTTCGTAGCTCATAAAAGAACAATAAACACCAACCAGCCACTATAATTTCGGAAAAAATAGAACTGATTGTTCTATTTCTCCAAGCGAAGCGAATCAACAGTCAACACGCCTTGGATTAAGACGTTTCTTTGTATAATTTACATTTGAAACCGAATAAATTTACGTTAATTAACGGAAAAGACTTGTTGATAGGTTTTAGAGGATAAAATATTCGAAAAATATCTCTTAAGTGGCCGCCTGCTGATTGTCTTTATCAAGGGTGACGGCACGGGCGGCTGCGCCGGCGCACCGCGTCACTCCCGGCCTTCCCTTGTGCTGCGACCATTGTTCACATCACGTCTGTCTAGTTGAAAAATCTCCTCTATTTAATTTCTTTGGCAGCTGGCGTCGCCGAGTGTACCTCCTAACTATTTTCATTTGGCCGCCGCGTGGGCTGCTATGCTTGAATATAGCAGTTGACTGACGATGTTTTTTATTACGTTTGTAATGCAGTATTGTGTTTTCAACACGATCACTCTTTGGGGACGATTAGGTAGGTACTTCAGGGATAAGACCGTGGTGTCTGGAGTGGACGGTTTGCTCCAGCTGTCCTATTGGGGGGCCATTTATACACGACGCGGAAGAAAATTAAGCTAGAGCTGACGTATTCGATGTCTGTTTGCGTTTGCAGTAGATAAGTATAGGCACGGTAGCAATAAACAAAGTTTTTGCTCATAACACCTGTCTGTTTTTGCAATAGAATGAGTCACCCACTCACAACATGCCAGGTTCTGTTTTATTCGAAGCATCGCCTTGATCTATTGAGTTGATCGAAAGGCCTTCTTGTGAATTTTCTCTATTGATACCTAAGTGTACTTATCTGTTTACTAACTCTTCGGTTACTGCAAAAATTTGCAACTGCGGATACTCGGGAGGTTTATTTTACTAAATGCACAGATAATTTTCTATACTTTAATGCTATGCTTTTTTTTAAGCAAGCTGTCACTCGAACTAGATGATTTGAACCTGTACATAGTACATACGAGACGTCGCCACCAAAGCTTCTGGCTCGGACTGCGAGAGATATTCCAATGTCTATGGTCAGTGATATTTTTCCAGACGACACGGTCATGGCGAGGCTGCTAACGCACGTGTGTATTTTCGTTTGATCACGCACAGCTCGGCTGACTGCGTCTACGCACTTCCTTCTCTCTAGGAGCTCAAGTGCTATAGCGTAGTGTATACTCTGTGGCTATAGTGAAATTACACACCTACCGTCGTTTTTTGTAGGCTGACTCAAACTGGACTGAAGTGTCTCACAATAAACGAGGATTATGTAAGTAGTTATTTAAATTATAACGTAATTGCTGTCGTGTTGGGAACCATGTTTAGTAAATGGAGCACTCCAGTATGATCAAAAAAGCATAAGAAGTAAGTGATACTCACCTACCTATAAAATATGTCGAAATTTTTAACGCATCCGGCGCTGGCGCACGGTTCTTTGTAGGTATATCTGGTGCCAAGTTATGCACATTCAGTGATTAAGTGTTTCGAATCCCAAAATCTTCCATAACCTGCAGATTTTCTAATTCTGGCAACTAAAGCCAGCAATCACAAATCTCATCAATTTGAGAACATGTTGGCGTGTTTTCCGCGTCGAGCCGCTGCCAAACAATGACCACACATTTCTCGAGCTTCGGATGGGAACATACTCGATGGTGATAGATACGGCATACCATCCACAGATTATATCTAACTTATTACGTGGATTCCTACACGTGTCAAGGAAAACAGGTAGCTGGACGGCTGTCTACGTGTTCGTGCCGGTACAAATCCTTGCAAGAAGAACTATGAATAGGTTCCTATAGGTATCTTAAGTTTCACTGCGACGACAAAACTGAAATAATTGCTGTACTAGTAGTTCAGCCTGTGAATGTAAAACTGGATAACATTTGACCTCAAAACCCGAAGTCGACAAAAGGAGTATGAAACACAGGACAGGACAGGTGTAAATTCAAACTGAGCACCCTACATTCACTTTACTACATGGAAAAGATTACTTTAGCTCACAGAACCATCAACAACTGGAAAATAAAGTTTTCGATGACCTAAGAAACTAACAAAGGTCGATTCGTTAAGATCCTCAGAGGGTCTGTAGAAAGAAAGCGATTTGAAAGTGGGTGAGTTCCAGTAGTGCATGGACTTTTTCAGGGTGATCGTGACGATCAGGAAAGAGATAACAAGGACGCAAGACTGTTTTCTATATGAATGCGTCCAACAGTAGTCGTTGATATATACGGGTAGCAGGTGGCATCTACGTGAACTTGTCACAAGCGTCTGCGTTGCGATACGAGTGTAAATTTAAAATTAAATGTTTGGCATCTTATAATGTTGAGACACCTTACATTGGACCCAGGGTTTGACGAGGCGGATTGAAAAATAGTTTTATCTGCGCACTGGATTACGGAGCTCATCTGATAGATGGCTTCCATTACGAGGAAGATCTTGGTCAATTTATCTTCGCGCGATTGTAAACTGTTGCAAATCGCAAGCTTACATTAATATGCTAAAACTGGCTCCATTATACAGAGCGTACCTAAAAAGAAAGCTAAAGGCGCATACAGCAATACACGTTACATAGACCCCGAGATAAAATAGCTTTGTCTCTGGGGATGTTCAAATCACAGCGAAGTAAGAAAATACTAACGACAGCAAATGAGTGCAAAATTCAGATAGATTTTAAACTAGGTTTAATAAACGAGTATGTTGCTTCCAAGATTCCCCCAACGACATCGCTCGGCGCTCGGCTAATGACATATTTCGGGCATATGTACCTACATACGTACACCACGCCAGTGCGACCAAGGACATGTCACTCGCTCTATTTCCAACGCTACCTGAAGTACTTATGTTTTATTTTAGTCCCGAACACTGTCCGCAATCCATTAGCCACATTTTTAACCCAATCGTTTGCTAATAAAATCCTCGATTAAGTTAAAGATTAATTCAAGAACATTCAGAAATAACCTTCAAGTCATAGATGCGGTTGAAAGGCCAATCAATCTACAAGATGAAACGTTGTTAACTTTGATCGTGTTGCCAAAACATTTGTAACTTGTTGTATTAGTATCAGTGTAATGCTTTGAAAAAAAAACTAATTAAAGGGAACATTTTTTATTCATCTTTGAAGATAGGTGGAGTATTTTTCGTGTGAAGTAATCTACCTACAGCACGAATTTTTCAGAACCTAAGATTTTATCGCTTTCAGACTATACAAATATTTCAGTTTAAAGCTATGTTTTATTCATTTGTTTCAATTTTTAATGTACAGTACGCACAACAGATCTTTGTCCTTGTGAAGTTAGAAGGTGCAACAAACGATTGCGCATCCAATTCTACCTGAAACTGGGTTCTGCGCAGATACTTCAGAGAGACAAAGACCCGTTGTCAATACTATACATAAGTTCTTAAAAATATTAAAACAAATGAAACCTACGACTAAATAAAAAACATCCGTCTCCACCTAAGGGTGGGCTACATCTTTGAAGGGGTGTTTATTGTTTAGAATGGACTCTACCTTCATTGGTTAAACACACTGCAGCTTTCTAGATTTAGATTCAGTTGAAAAGCTTCTGAAATAGTTATGAGTTTGCACTTTGCGTAATGAGATCTCTTTGATCAGTTCACGCATAGCTTTTGATTTCACTGTTTGCAAATGACGTATATGATGACATAATTTCTACCATCTTGCTAGCATCGCATCGGAGAAACGATTTTAACTTGGCATATATTTAGTTCGTAACCTGGATTGACACATAGGCTACTTTTTATCTCGATTAATTAACAGGATCTACAGGATAAAATGAACGAAAAGGATTAGCAGCGCCAATTGGCAAGATATATGATTTCATTGTCATGTCGTTTGACATTTCAGTAGGTACGAGTTCGGTGTAATGTCAAGTTTCTCAAAGTATCCGCTCGGCACACGCACAGATAATATAATGTACACGGAAACTGTAGACGCGTACGAAGTCGCGGGTAACTACTAGTCACTTATATTTTATCTCATTTTGTAACACTCGCGAAGTTCTAAAAGATGGTATAATCGTAGTGCAATAAAATTTCGGCACAATGGCAACACTGTGAAGTTCCTACACCCAAGTTTCAAAACTTTGCAATGTTTGAACAATACTGAGATGTAATGGTCGGTCATTACAGTGCCTACTACAATTACATACTGCAATTAGTCGCATCGGAAAGTCAATAGGACTGTTTGTTTGTAAATGTATGATCGAGTATTGCCAGTTAATATAACACGGACTACAGAGGTATGCTAAGCTTCGAACAAAAGCTGGCGCATTTTTCCATGAATGAATAAAGTCAAATACTATGCTTACATACGAGGTCCGTAGCAGTCGTAGACCCTCTACACGCTACGCTGACGCATTTTTCGATAAACGAATGAATGAATGAAATGGTGCTACGCTTATATTTTGAGGTCTGAAGCAATCGTAGACCCTCTACGCTACACGATACACTGGCGCATTTTTCCGTGAATGAATGAAGTGGTGCTACGCTTATAACAGGTCCGTAGCAGTCGTAGACCCTCTACGCTACATGCTACGGCGACGCTAGGTGAAGTATAGTTTTTATATGAGATTCATTATCAATTTAGTACCCGCCTAGTTTCTGTGAAATTAGCTGAATAGATTAATATATCCCGATATAATAAATATATGATTATTTTGTGAGATCCATGACACAATTCCGCTTATTTCAATACATTTAAATGTATTCTAATTATTAAAAAAATTCAGTCGGTGATTTGAACTCTGTTTTTTTTATCTCTAGCATTTAGAATTCAGAGTTCATTTTAATAATTTTTTTTTGTTAAAAATGCTATTTTCTTATTAGTATTTGTATATAGTTATTGTTTTGATCAATAAAATGAGTTACGGTGCACAATTAAAAAAAAACACCATCACTATCCAGTGTTTTTACAAAAAAATTCGCATTCAAATCGAAACCTTACTTTCAGAGCTACGAGGCCACATACATACAACGCCGTCAAACTCATAACATTTCCTGCTCTTTCGGTCGGGGATTAAAAAGGGGGTTTTCATAAAATAATTCGTAACTTATAACTGGTTTTCATAACTTAGTAAAATGGGGGTACTCCGACCAAGCACAATGTGACTGCGGAGCCCCACAGACAATGCCTCACATCCTGTCTGGCCCAGAATGCACCAACACCTGCACCCGGATGGATCTGTGTGACGCCACGGAAAATGCCATAGACGTGGCCCGTTTCTGGGCAAAACGGGATGTTTAGTAGGTACCTAGGTACTTACTAAATAATAAAAAATACATAATATGGGAGCCAATCGACTCGAAGAAGAAGAAGAAAATAAATTAATTGTCCCATATCAAAAAGTTTTGCGCCCAATCTTAATTTTTATCTAACTAACAGCCATTCTCTCAACCATGTTGTATTAGCTAATAAGTACTGGTACCAGGCAGTATCGTAATGATGCCATAAATCTAGCCATTGAGCGCACATGAGGTATTAATACCTACCTGTTTAATAATAGACGTGGCGGTCACCTAGGACCTTGCGGCGCGGCGGGTGCCAGTTAGCTTTACACTCACCGATTTTCGGTAATTGATCGATTGAGCGAAGCGAACCAAGCTAAAAATCATCTCAAATCAAATACTCGTAGCTTTCTTGTAAAAACCCCATTCAAAGCTACGAGGCCTCACATCGCCCTCTGCCTTTTTCGGTCCGAGTTCATAAAGAAATAATTTACATAAGCCCGTAGATTCAGCTCATAATCCCCAGGCTAGAAGAAACGAAACATTTGGTTATTGATCAGCAAATATGAACCAATATATTAGTATTTTATCGATTGAAGTGATCGTTAGTGTCATTATTCTGTTTGTTCTTTGCGATCGATGTATAACCGATAAGCGATTGTCGGATGCTCTTATAAAATTGAAAAAATACTATTGGTTTTATGACGTTTCATAAAACATGTTCCGTGTGAACTCTATAATATTCGTTTTTAGTTTATTGAATATCTAACTGTATTTAACTGTTAAAATCATGGTTTTTTTATTGAAAACGACTAGGTAATAGTTTCCTAAACACATGTCACGTAACAAGCATTGCTTTAAAACAGATTTGCTTGGAGCAAGTTACCCAGTCTCAAAATAGCCAGCTCACACATTAGAGAGCTAGGTTTCTTTATTTTTCTTCCGGATTTAATGGAACGTTGACGCACGTGAAGCAAATTTACTTGAACTGTCTCACACTGATTTATATTTTGCTTACTAAAATAAATCTTCGGCAATTGGTGTCTATAATTTCAAACACTTGGAGGTAAGTATCGAGCGAGCGAAGCGAGCCGGGTTTATGTAACTTTGTAAGTATTGTTTACTTACAAAGAACATAAATATTTTAATATTTGATTAAAAAGACTTAGCACAGAAGTTTCAATAAAAAAGTGCGAGTTTGGACATTATTGAAAATTGTTAAGTTTGTTGTGGATCCGTTATTTAAACCACAGATTTAAACAGTCGTTCATTGTTTTTATGCTACTGACCACAAATACGGAATTTTTTTATCCGGATCCTATTTTCCAATATTGGTTCGAAAAATTAGCAACAACATATCATCGCAAAATTTAAATAGTTAGGGGTAAAGTAGGTACCTATTGGTTTATAGAATTCTTGAACTCTGACTGACTCGGACAAAGCATTTAAAAATTTTCGTGAAACAAGTGTTGCTCGCATTGTGATGCAAAAGCTTGAAAAACGCTGAAATCTAGATCTAGACAGCAGATTATTGTCTCTATAAAAATAGGTTCAATGAAAGTCAAAAATCTTTATTCAATAAAATCACGAGGATCATAGAATGTTGAATACATCATCCCTAATGATGTTTCGAGAGAGAAACTACATAGAGACAGTATCAAAATCGTACTAATCAATAACACAATTAAATGTTATCAAAACGCATCCTTATCGTACTTACACAAATGACATCTTCTAAGTCGATGTAGTAAACTTTTTTGAGCCCTGACTCCGGTAGTATACGAAAATACAACAAGTCCCATCTACCACTGATCCCAGTTAAAAAGTTATCAAATGTCGGAGCGGACAGCCACGACGACACTGAACAGGAATTTTTAAAATGGACACGTGCCAGCACTACTCTTTTTAAATTAATTATTGTTATACCAGACTCTAAAGCATTCTAATATAACAACACTCATAGAGGGAGTGGGAGTAGAACGCGTTTGCGGAAATTTACGACCGCTTGATTTGCCCTCTTCATTTCGGACATTAAAAAATCAAAATTCGATGTCTATTTTTTTTAATCACAGGATTTCTTTAACACGGCAGCAAAAACAATTGCCGATCAGCTTAGACTAAACAAGTCTCTATCGTTTTAATTTCCACCGACTGATGCATATTTCGGTAAGGCCGTATAATCAGCAATAAATCATTTTTAGAACCGTCAATAGTCATTAAAAGCATAAACAACAAGGCCATCTCTCGCAGCTTTCATTTTTTACAGAAACGAATAAATAAACAATGTATTTTATTGGACGTCAGCTGGACCGTGGATTGATTTAAGCTCTGTAGGTATATTATTGTAAGCGACGAACATACGTATACGCTACAATTTATGAAATGTATCGTTTAGAACAAATCATATTATTTCTAGTTCATGGAAAATACCAATATTCCTCATGGAAGTTTCCAACTAAGATCGCATTTTTCTATACCATACGGAAAGTAGAACTGAAACGCTAGCCACCTAGCGTGCCCAGGAGAGCCACAATAAGAATCCTTAATGTTATAAAATTTTCCATTTAACAAATTCGAAGGCTTATATGCACTGAATTACTTACTAAAAAATTCTAGTAACGACCATAGATGGGACAAATTATTAAAAAATGTGCGAACAAGTCGAATTAAACTCAACCTTTATCTGTGAAAATTTGGAAATTATATGCAACTAATGTGTATAAGTGTACTTTACTTATAAATTCTTCTTAAACTAATGTGATATTTAGTAAACAACTATAGATTATATAATATTTACTTATCATAAAATATCGTGACATTAATCTTAGAATGCAGAAGCGACGTGACGAAAAGAAAAGTGTTAGGTCGAAAACCTAATAATTATTATATCTTTTGGCACCTCGAGACATTATCTGAAACAATTCAAATAAATAAGGAATTTTAAAATTCGTTCGGAGCCTATGGATTCAATTCTCAATGAAAAAAACTTTTATTCTGAAAACCCTTATAGATTCTCTTCGCCAAAGGCTTCGATTACAGATATACGAGAATTACTTCATTGAAACTGAAAAGATTAATTCCCATAGAACTGGTCCGATTTGGATGAAATTTGTAATATACATAGTTCGTACCCTGGACAAACGTATAGATTACTTTCCATACCGAAAAATCAAAAGGTAGCCCCAGGACAGAAAAGACGAAAGGAATGCGAGCGACGACCACGTCGCGAGAGAACGCTAGTTTCATATAACACTGAAAACTTTTAAACTTATTAGGTAAAGGCTGCCACTCAAACTTATAACACCTCTCTAAGTTTCGAAGTTACGCAACGCATTTTGTCCTCAGGTACAGCAAAATTAAAAACAGATTTGATATTACAGCACATAAATGCTTGCTATTAAAATATGTAGATAGATATATAACTAATCCAAATAAATTACCTCAAAATAGACTGCAGATTAGACTTTTACGACCTGTCACGTTTAGAGCTAGTTTAATTAATATCGGCATTTTATTGTTCACGATAATGGGAAATGGATAATATATTTTTGAAACTAGTTATCCACCTGCGACTTCTTCTACCGGCTGTTTTTTTATTTTGAACTTCGAGGTGGAATTTACAGAATTTTATTTATTTTCATACCTTTTTACTATATGTTTTCATATTCATAGGAATGTAGGGCTGTAAGTTGATTTATAGTCTGACAATTATATAACGATTTTAGAAGAAGACTGAAGATTAAAGTGTTAAATTGACACCTCGCCTGTCTCATAGACCATTGACCGCCACCAGTCTAGGCTCTCTCTAGCATACGATTGCTACAGCCCTGCCATGACCGATATAAGAAAATGTACTCTACATTCACTCGCAACATCAAAAAGATGATCAAAGAAGTATCTTAGACTTGTTTTTCATTGTATCGGTATTAACTCATCCATATATCATAACACTCTGTTCAAACCGATGTCAACACTTCAGTCTCTTTAATTTATTGGTGGACGTGGCTCACAGCGATGGCCCTGTGATTAACGCGATTAAATAAAAATACATAGCCCAAGGCAGATGCCACTGAAGATTTGGACATCAATTTCTAGATTCGATTTCTGAACATGGCGAATTAAACCTTGGTTGTACAAGTTTAGGGTTGAAAGTTACATGTGTATGGTAGGCGAGCTGTGTGCGTGGGCTCTTGGCAGTATTCCAAGTATCACCTGACGACCCTTGTGTACCGATAAAGCCAAACATTATTTACAGCGATATCTAACGCACTTATTGTTGCAGAAGTTGCTGTTTGTATCTACTATCGACTCCAGAACTTTATTTTCTTTATAAATAAACAATATGTTCATAAATTTTACAGAGATCCAATTCGAAGTTTCATACGTTTCAGAGTCGAGGTTACTAAAAGATTGGTAGTTATTATTTAATGCTACAAGTACTACCAGTGTAAGAGTACAATTCATTACAATCGATCAATTATATTTTATCTGACAAGAATATGTTTTCATTTCTTACAACAAATAGCTTACGTGTGAATCAATCGTTTTAGGAACCAATCCATATCACAAGAAAGGGACATTGAGCATTGATCTTCTGTAGTGGAAGTTTGGTGAAGAATAGATTGGATATCATTACATGAAGTAAAAACGTGATTTTACTTATGCACACCACAAACGTCTTCAATTTCTAGAGCTACTCTAATGATTATGATAGTTTGTATTGTAACAAAAAATATTAAGTATTTTCTTATGTAAAAAAGTCTTGAACTGGTTTCCACCGCGTCAGAATATGATGAGCTCAAAACTGCGTTTTTCACCGTGAGTTGTGAAGATTAATAGTGTTCATGACAGACGTCTGCGCAAGTGTGTGGTGAAGCCGTGCTGCCAGCTATGCAGACCGCTGTGCCAACCAAAAGCTCAGATCTATGGTCTGATAAAGGTGCCAAAAATATACCGCACCAGATCAAATTGGCTACAGTACTACACGGAAACAATTAGCAAATACAAAACGGGATAAGTAGATAAATACTGGTACAGAAATAGAGATGAACATATTTTATACGCGCTATACAATATAATAACAACTAATTACGATAGTCTGCATTATAACTAATTTATAATTAATCATATCAAAATGAGTGTCTGGTCTCGTAGATCCTATCAGGTTTAAAATAGACGATGTGCGCTAATTATTGCGTTGCCAATGATATTAAACTTTGAAAGTTATTGTCATAATCACAAACGTAGGAAGTAGGAGGTGACCACAGACCAGGGAGGCTTATTCTGTGGTCATCAATATTCTTCGTACTCCTAGTGAAACTTGATTATAAACCCTACTTCGCCGTTTTTGAGAGAACACTTAGTAGGACTATGTATAATTAAGGAGGTCATGATCCCGGCAGTATTACATAATGTTACAATCCCAGGAAACCACAAAGATATCATAAAGAAGCATCATATAGCCGATAGATGTCATTATAAAAGCCGAAATATGGACCTGTTCAACATGGTTCAACAACACTGAATGTTTCAAGCGAACGCATGCCCGGCCCCAGAATTACCGATTTTGTTTTCTTCTCCATACTTAGATCAAGAATCAAATGCGCAACTTCTATCTGGAGAAAAGGTTCTCAATTCGCTCTCTAGGGATGCAAAACCCTCTGCACTCTACGCCGTAGCACTTCGTAGCTAGACTTCTACGGCATAAATAATTAATAGGTAGATTTATCCATTACTACTGAATATTTGAATATGTCGAAGGAAATATGAAAGTCAGAAGCATGTCCAAATATTAGACACATTAACTAATTTGTACAGTACGCACAACGGATCTTTATCCCTCTGAAGTTAGGTGCAACAAACAATCGCGCATGTTACTGCTGTGCAGAAAAATTCGCTTACTTTCAATTTGACCAAAAATGGGTTCTGCGCAAATACTTCAGTGGGACAAAGATCCGTTGTGACTACTATACCTAAGTAATATACTTGATTGTCGTTGCTAACTGGTTTTATTGCTCACTACAGTCACAACTCACAATGCTTTTCTTATATTAACTCGCTATTCTGGACCTATTCTACTTTTGTGGATGCATGTTGACATGTTGAGGAATTAGAGTACCCTAGCATCAGCGTCTACGAAGTGCTACGTGCTACGGCGTAGCAGAGCCGCTACAGAATTATATCAACCAGTGTACTTGCTGTAACTTTTTTTTTATTTATGTTCTTGATTTTATTTTTGAATTTAATTCTTGCTTAGCTACGTTTTCATAATACAAATTAGGGAATGATAAAATTGGATTTTATCAATATATTCAAATCATAATTATTTGTTCAATTTCGAATAGAAGTTATTTCAATAATTTGTTAGTATGCCAGATACTATACATTCTTTAACTGGATTGTTATCAACAATGCGTGATCGATTGCATCCGGACGCCGCGGCCATGCAAAACAAACTATGTACCAGTCTTTAAAAAAATAGGATAGTTTTAATGCAAGTAACGCTATAGTTAATCAAAGTCCGAAAACCAACAATTTAACTTCAAAACTTCAAACTTTACAGTGGCAATATAAAAAACATTACTGGCAACACTTTCAAATGCAGCGGCTGTCATGAAAAAATCGACCTAATCTCGATCGCATAAAGTCAGAAAAAGCGATTCTCAGGTGTGCGGATATAGACGACTTCAGCTGAAAATTGTTGTTATCTAAAAATAAGCCTTGTCTTCATCGACTTAAAGTCTGGGAAAGCGATTATCAGGTGCGGCGCGAGAGAGTGTGTGTAAGTAGCCTAGCTGTATCTGGCAAGCGTCCCGCTGCCCACTACGAAGCTTATAAAAGAGGGAACCGATATAATCCAACGCCCGCCGCGCCATTCTTTCGACGCACTCCTCATGGGGCGCGCAGACCTCATTCGATAGTATTTAATAAACAAAAAATATACTCATATGTATATTGTTTAAGCCAGGGACCAAGTGAAATCAGTGATACGGTAAGTTGTTTTTAGTGATGGTGTTACCAGCTGGACTGTGTTGTGCAAGTGACTAGTGTTGCCAGTATCCGGAGCTATGGACACGGATTTCGAAATGTGGACCCTTTGAGTGCTGTAGAAACCATGTGATTGTACCTAACAAGAAGATGCGGAAGCCCTAATGCAACCTTGAAGGTAACTTTACAACAGTGGTCAGTGTTGCCAAGTGCAAAAAAATAAGAAGAATTTGACAAATTGTTATTACAGACTAATATTTTTTCTGCTCGCTAGTATTTATGAAACAAATATATTGTAAGTCTGATTTGATTTATAACTGGCTTCTGTTGTAAAGTTACTTATTTACTAACCATTCATACAAATAAATAGATGCTACAACAACAACCTACTTCTGAGACAGGAGAATGATAGATAGCTTTAGCAGCGCCATCTTGACCGTATCAAATTACATTAGAAAATAATCTAGATTGCAGTAAAATAATTACTAGTTTTACAACGCGTAAACAGTGAAAAACTAACAACCTCTACAGTTTTCGTGATTATTTATTTTTCCTCATCAAAACTGAGCTTTGCTCTTCACAAAAAGAGTACCTAATAAAAAGTATGAATACCTATAAAACTTAAATAAACATCGTGAACTGAAATGCTTATTATACTTAACTATTTCTTTGTTGCTGGTCGTGTGTCGATATATTCTGCCGTGGTGGGTGGAATTGGCATAGAGCATCACCATTTGACTTTGAGCATTTTAATCCACTGTGGGTAGGCATCTGCCTTTTAAAATTAGACATACCTAGTAGTCGCCAACTATCCAACTGTCACGGTCGTTTTAAATAACAGGCACCGGCTGTCCACGTCACTGAGGACGGCTGTCGTCACGTACTAAAACACTGGCATAACATTATGTATTTTTCGATATGAAAAGAAAAGAAGCGATAAAAACGTTATTTAATTACTAATAGTAAGTACTATAAAAGTTTATTCCTAGACTTTAAAGAATAAAGATTATCACAGAGTCTATCAAAATACGATTTTTATCTTGCATCGCAACCGCAACAGATTCATTCATCTCTTATCTTCGAAGTCATTAGAATGCTACATGCAGTGTCTAATTCTCAGAAATAGAGCTGACCTTCCCATACTACTGCTAATACATACGACTAGTAGTATCTCGAAGGGATTTGGAGCTGTTTGCTCAAATCCTAAGCTGCCAACTGCCAGATCTGGCAGCTTCGATGGTTACGCCACGGGCCAGCAACGATAATAATTCTATTTCGATTATTACCTTCGCCCGTTTATTTGCAGATGACGAATAGCCATACAAATATTGGAGGTACGCAGAGTACATTGAAATATTCTCGTTAAATTATCTTGGAATTTTAAAAGCTATTTCTACGCACCTACCAGTTTCAATGTTGTGCGGATTTATGAAGTATCTTTCATCACTGTTTCCTATTGTTCATCAAATAAAGCATCTGCAGAATCGTTTAACCGTATGCCTGGATTCCAGAAACAATAAAAAATGTTTCGCGGGTGATGTGCGATGGATCCGCGTTCCACCAAAGGTTAACACCAACGTAACACTCTCTTATACTTTTCTAATCAAACCTGTATAATGTATGGTTTAAAACTTAGATCAGTAATATTTTAAGTCTTAGGTAGGTATTATATAAATAAATAAATAAATATTCAGGGACATTTCACACAACACCCTCTAGTCCCAAACTAAGCAATGCTTGTAATATGGGGACCAGATGGCTGATAGAATACTTATATACTTATTTTTTTTTGTAAATACATACTTATAATACATACTAACACCCAGACATAGAACAAACATCTATGTTTTCCACGCACAAATGTTTGTTCTTGGTGGGGATCGAACCCACGACCCACAGCACGGAAGGCAGAGCTATTACCGACTGAGCTGTGATGCCTGTCAATTGATTGATATTATGATTGACAATATTGATTTTGATCTTGCATTCTGAAAAAGCTCAATTATCATTGTAGACTCGATTATTACAATATGGAATCTTTAATTCAGATCAAATAATACAGAGTATATTTGGACATAATTTTATTAACCTTAGTACGAGTACCCTAAAAACGGAAATTAAAAAATATTAATAGTAGAGCACGGTCACTACCACAATGTTTTCCTATTGTATATCGATAACTCTCATTTATTAAACATCACTAACTTTTATTTATCTTTGAGTAGATTATTGTTTGCCTAAAACCATGACGTGTAGCGCCGTATACAATTCAACTACCACAAACTAATTACACTACACTATTTAATTAATTTGTCTGTCTAATAAATTCATCATCATGAAAAAAAAACACTGACTGATATTGGATATTTGATGCGTTAATTATTCTAACTACCAATACTGTTTATTGGCATTATGAATAAGCTATTTTATTATCAAAACCGCGACGCAGAGAAGAGATCAACTAATATTGGATATCATTCTAATTGATAGCTCATAAAATATCGGAAATAGTACGCTAGTGTAGCCGGAGTGATGTTTAATCGCTCGTTAAAAGTGCTCCGTGCTTTATTGCTTATGTAGAATGCTGCCAATTGTAGCTTAAGGCGGATATCACGGTCAAACCGTGAAAATGCCCATTTTTGACGTTCTGGATCTCTGAAACTGAAACTCTTAGATAATTTCGATTTATTGTATGATGTAGAATAGTTATTCGCATTGACCGTAGCGGCCTCGCTTTTTGCAATTTTTCCTTATATATTTAAATAAAGCCAAAATTCCGAAACAAGTTTTTAATAAAACTCGCGCAGACACTTTTTCAAGCTCCTGGATTGAACTACTGTGCAAAGCAAACGAAATAAAAAATATCTACAAATATCTCTTATATACTGCCATTGACCGTAGCGGCCCCGGAATTCAGAAATAAGTATGAGTTATTTACAAAAAAAAATTAATTCAAAACCATAAAATTGCTAAAAACGTTCAGAATTAGCCGTTTATTTCTCCATACTACATTAATATTATTAAGTAAAAATTATACCAAAATAAACGTTAGTTCATAATCAATAAAATTGTATACTTTTTATTTAAATAATTTATATTATTATATTGAATAAACGTAATTTAAAACTGCATGAAATGCGATCTCAGACTCTCAGACGAACTCAGACGCGCGCTAGCCCTTGAATCGCGGCCAAACTGTGATAGCCCTCTTAAATCGGTTTATTGTAAACTTTGAACGGAAAATTGATGTTGTTACTCCTTAAATCTTAGAACAGACGTAGTAAATAAACAGATATCCCAGCCGTGATTATCTACATAGGATTTTGACCGACAGTTGGAAATAAGTTGGGATAAATAAATAAATATTCGTGGACTTTACAAACAACGCTCTCTAGTCCCAAACTAAGCAAATATGATGCAGGCGAACGTGCAACCTATGCCACGACGACCAGCCTTTACTAATAAATTAATAGCGGTTAACAATCATACACTTTTAATCAAATTTATAGGCGCTAATAGGAAGGGATAAAAGTCATTTGAGTTTGCCAAACTGAAAATATAAAGTTCAAAAAAGACTGTCGCTAGCTGACCATTTGTTTGAGCACCAAGTGCACGTAAAGCTAAATCTTAAGTCAGGTTTCCTTGTATAAAAAATATTAGCAAACAAATAAAAAATACGCCTGTCTTAGCGAACTTTTAAGTTTTATATAATTTTTTTTAGAATGAAACTGTAAAGCCTGCGGTCATGAGCTCAATGCTTGATTGAGTCACAAACATCCGGTAAAGCTTTATAAAAATGTAACTGGGATACTGTACTTCCGGTCAACGTTATTACTTATGCTTTGATTGAAGTAAATATTACTACATAGTAATAATGTCAAGTGATTGGTAAGTAGTTGCTTCCTACTTACATAAAAGATCTCGGACCCGAATCGCCCCATGTTTATTCAGGCAAGCTGAAGGAACCTTAGGGTGCACTTGACACCATTTCAGAAAACATCTCATCAAGTAGATGGACGAGCATAGTATTCAATTTTATTGCTCGTACCCAGTGTTTGAAAATCTATCATGAAACCTATAGGTTGACTTTGTATTTCTGTACTTAGGTATAACATAGCCATAGACTAATGTTTGCTCGAGTATAATAATCTTTCTTCATTAAAGATGCCTGATACACAAAATAAATACTGTGTTTCATAGAATGAGCATTACCGTAATATTTTCTCCAAACTTGTGTAATAATTATCTGCTTACTAAGACTAAAGGTTTTGAATTGGTTTGCGGTGGTAAAAGAATAATATGTCCAAAATTATTTCTCTTCATTTCTCAACATTTTTTTTTAACACTGATCCAAATGATCTCCAGCTACCTAGCAATATATCTTCCTAACGATCCCATTACAAGACCAGATTAAAGGAACGTTTAAACAAAAACTTCACCGAATTGCTTTGCATTTTCTTTACAATTCTAAAATAGATGTTTAGCATTGGCATTCAGATGTTTCCCTCTAATTTTCTATTTCCACTTTCTAAAAATATTTGAAATACAACAAGGTTGACATTTTTGCCGTGGTTCCTTGGTTGCTCAGCCAAGTCTAGGTAAACTCGTAAACTAACCCAGCAGGGGTATTCCAATCTCAGTTGAACTGCAAAGTTTTAAATCATGGTCAGTTCATACTAACTCATAGTTATTCTGTGACTAAATAGTGACATTTGATGTGTTTTCGCGCATATTTTGCTGTCAAGTGTCTAAAAAGAATGATCACGTGGTACAAAATTGTACCACGTGACCTGAAGAAATTACACTGGGCAGTGAAATATAACTTGACAGCAAAAGATTGGCATACGGGGGCTGTGTCGTATAATTTAACATAGAGTTTCTTCTATGTAAATTACAACTACCGGAAACCTTACGTTAATGAATGCGGCATATTAATAATTTATAAGGCTCTGAATAAATCTCATCTAACTTAGAAATTAACTAAGTAAAAATTATGCCAAAAGTGTGAGGAAAAACAACGTACGGAAACCAGTTTGTACTCTATCAGTGACAATAGGGACTCCTGCAAAAGGCAGATAATTATGTCAAATATGTTTAGACGTGCCTCTGAATACACTATTTATCAATCTTCAAGAATCTTGTGCACGTACTAAGATACTTAAGTATGTCTTCTAGGCATGGGAAACTATGGTCGTGAATCGGTTTCATTTTATTTTTATGTAAATTACACTAAAAGCTCTACGAAAAAAAAATAACTCACATTATCTTCAAATTATTAGTTGAAGATTATGTGAGGCGTACCCAGTTATGTTTTTCTAATAAACTTCTTTTCTTTGTTTTTTTTTCGTTTGTGTAACAACATCTACTATTATTTTTCGTAGAGGCTCTACGACGTAGACCCAAGAGTAGAGTTACGTTAGCATTCTGTGGCATATTCTATCATTTGTGGTTACAGTGGCTAAAATACAACGTAACTCTACTCTGGATCTACGTCGTAGAGCCACGTAGAGCCTCTACGAAAAATAATAGTAGATAATTGTTACACATCGGGATGAAGTATGTGTTTATCTAACACGGCAATTATTGAATCCAGACTGAAAAAATATACAGAAATATTATGGGCTATTAATATGTATAGCTGCTTTATAATATAATATATTTTTCGTTAAAATACGTAAACTGTTTATGTTCGTCCCGTATAAACATGACAGTGAATTGGGTACCTACTTACCTTTTTTAGAATATTTAGTGACAAACATATCTATGCTGTTTCTCTTGATCAATGATTAAAACGGAGACAAGTAATTAAATTAAAAATTTATAAAACCCCCGAATCTTGGACTGATTTTCATCACACATAGCTAAGAACAGTCCCGACTAATAATTCACCTTTCAAACAAAAAAAACAAAATCAAAATCGGTTCATCCATTCGGGAGCTACGTTGCCTCAGGCACACACACACAGACAGACACGTCAAACTTATAACACCCCGTCGTTTTTGCGTCGGGGGTTAAAAATGGTCTTTGCTTTAAACGAATGTTTTGTTTAGCGTGTGTAGGTAAGCAGTAAACCATAATCAAATGGTTCAGTAACCTTGAACTTTCACTGAGATAGCCTCAATTCTCCTATTGAATCATTACAATAGGTGGAATATACATTTTCAGACATGATAATGGAGACAAGAGTGTAATTTACTTGCAGCTTATACTTTTAAAAAATACAGATCCTGTGGGGTAGAGGAAGGAAAAAAAACATTTTGTAAGCTAAATAATACTTATTCTAAAATGTAGCAAAAGTTTTGTAACGGTTGTGAACAGTATCTTATCCTAGTTTAATTTTGAGTTATCTATTTATCAATTCATTGCAGTACCTATGTTAATTTCATGAATTTAAAATAGCACAGATTAATTTTAATCCATGTTTTTTTCCGTGAAAAAGTGGAAGGTATATAAATAAGGGAAATATAAATCTGACAGGAAAAATTCCTGCAAGAATTATTATGTATCATTGACATGAAATCTAGCAAACAAAATGAATTGTTTATGTTGAAAATGTGCTCTTGTGTTTGAAGTAAGATAAACATGCAGCATAAATAATTTAAAATTAGTTTATTTTAGCAATATTTCGTATTCTGGCGAAGGAAACGTGACATACAAGGAAAACAAATTATCAAGATACTAGTACAAATATTAGGCTACAGCAAATCTTAACTCAGTTCCATCTGTATTCTGAATTCCGATCATAGAAAAGATCACGGTCAATTAGTTAAATTATTTTTTAGTTATTAATCTTGGTTTGTTTCATGAACAAGTAATCACGTTCACGTAAATTAACGAAATCTGAAATACTACGTTTTTTGTCAGAACAGCTATAAGACCTACTGGAAGGAGCTGGTTTTTGTTAAAGGGCATATGTCAAACCCTTTCATTTATTAGATGCTCGCAAAACTGCGTTTTTCTTATAACACCCTTTCATATAGATGCTGACATAACTTCATTTTTCTTAGAACGCTATTTGTCCTTGACCTAGGTTTTTAAAGGAAGCAGGAACAGATTAGGAGTATATGAAGGAAAGTCTAGGTCGTGTGGTCGGTCAAGGTCATGTAAGTACGAGAGAAGTGCAACATAGGTAAAGTTTCCCGTTGGACCTCTACAGCAGCATTGAAGTTTTCTGCTACTCTTGTAATTTTACGAGAATGTAGTTTTCTCATTAGCGGCAGAAGTTTTTTACACAACCTTGTTTGATCAGTTTCCTGTTATCTAAACATAGATTAGGTACCTACTCACATACTTTCCATTCGATAGCAAGGAAATCCCAAATCGGTCGGTTGCAATAGGTACCGAGATACCGCCAAAGGTATTATGTTCATTAAAGGTGGTAGGTACCTGCAATGAAAAACATAACCTTTTAAAAAGTCGTAAACAGACGTGACCGCAAATCAGCACCGGGAGCTCGAGCCGGGCAGCGCCCGCTATAAAAAGATCATCATAGGACGGCCGGCTACTGCCGCCGCCATGCGACATGCAACCCTGGAAAGCGACTCGGCTGTGCCATAGTGTACTGTTGCCAAAATAATTAAAGAAATCTCCGACGGTCGGTGTCCCTCCGCCGCGCCCGCGCCGCTCTAAAATCGTCGGCTCGTCGCTCTTCGCCCGGGAGTAGAGACTCGGGGCGCGGCGGGAAAACATCTCCCGCGCCACTTTTATTTCTTCTTTCCTTCCCGACGCTGTCGAAAGATATTTCAGTAAGTTCTAAATTACCATAAAACTAAACGATTGTGAGTGTAGCTAAGTGCAAAATTAAATATAGTAGTGTGTAAACAGTATGTGCATATAAAATTCAAAGTGATTTGTGCTAATACCATTACATAACGCGAACCAAAAATCTTATTTTTAAAAATACCGCATTTTATAAGCGCCTATGGCACTAAAATAGCTCAGCATCACGTGGTACACTTTCGACCTATGGCAAAGCTCCACATTTTTATCTAATGCTGAAAATTAAAACATTGTTGTTTTGTATAAAATTATAAATGTACCAAAGTTTATTCGTAATTTTAAGCTAGTTAGAGAGAAAGAAGTAATTGTTTTCAGTTTATGGTAAAAATTCTGAATAAAAGATTTAGTTTTGACTAAAACAGTTCATAACCTAAATAAAAGGTGGCGCTGCTATCGACCTTTCATTCTCACAAATTCTACGTCTACGTCAGTCAGTCTATGAAAAAATGACGGCTGGATTAGATACGTGTTCTGTTCCTGTCGTTTTATGATATTTACGAGCAAAAGTAGTTTATTACAAAAATATAGTTAAATAATTTAGTTTATTAGATTCGGAATCCATAAGTTTAGTGAAAGACTTTTTAGTTTTATCTCATGCAATACAAAACTTTAGGTGAGTGAGTGGAGTGGTTCTTCAGTCAGTGGCTAAGAGAATCATGAGAATACGTTGAATTTAGGACATAATTTCTCATTACCTGTGCTGCTAGTACTGCTTGTTCAATGTCCATTTGTGCAAAGGTAAAATGTGGCGAAGTATCGTCTACAACAACACTAAAACTAAGAAAAAACAAAGAGGTGTTCCACATTTTGGCAAGACTTATACCGACAAGACTGAGAGTCAATCATCATCACCTCGTTGTTGGTCTAGTTTGAGACAGGATTGACGAATTGGATTTATTTTCTTCAACAAATAGTTAATCATTTATAACCTCAAAACTTCAAGTTGTAAATGATGACTCGTCATTTCTAACCTATTTATCTGTTTCTGGTTTTTAGAACTGACGACAACGTAGTAATTCCACCATGGAGGACGCATTCACTAAATCCGTGGACGAAGTCCTAGGATATTTTGGCACAGACCCTGACAAAGGTCTCAGCCTAGACCAAATCAAAAGGAACCAGGACAAATATGGGCCAAATGGTAAGTGTGTTGTTTAGCTCCTATCAAATATGTTAATTTACACATAGTATAAATTATCTCTTAGCTATGAACTAGTCAGAACAGATTGTACACAGACGGCAAGGTCAGCTGGTATAGACAGATGTGCTTCGAGTCAAAGTTATCATCATGGCCAATAATATTTGGAACAACAAGCTTGGAGGTTATCTAAAAAGGCTAGATTTACAGGAATCGGGGTGTCATCGCTTCTCTTTAGGACATGTTTTTATTTTATTGCAAGCTCACACTGATCAATTACACAATCAGTAAACAAATACCTACACAACGCAAGAAAGCCAACAGGTGGCCAAATCAATATTTAAAATACATATTAAGAAACAAACGGTTTAGATTATTCTATTCTATGTTATTATTTGTTGGTATATAGCTGCTTATATTTCAATAGAGTAGGTGTGATTGTTCACTTGATTTATTTCTTTGACGCCATGCGATTAGGGCCTACTTAACTTATGCAAATAATATTTACAAAAATACATAATAAGACTAATAAAATTCAGATATTGTAACCAATGTCAATGTTTATACTCCAGCCAGTGATCACAACCAACAAAAATCTTGATTCATAATGCCATGAGCAAGTATCAACACCTGTGTCTCTTGTCGTTTGAATGATGAAATATTGGTGGACATTTTACAAAGCTATCTAACCAGAATTTAGCTTAGTTAATCCACACTCACACCACACAAATCTTGTAATAAGAGAACCAGCTGATAAATACATTTGTCATACATAATGGAATAACCCAGAGGGGGTACAGAACAAATCTGTTCCGTATATCAAAGTGATGTTGGTTTTACCCAGAACTTCGCGCAGAAGGCAAAGCTACCAACAGAACTTGATTCTATGTATTTATTCAAGTTTTCAGCATCATCTTATGCAATCCCGCATAATACCTCAGTCAGGGTTACTTGAAATGTTGCCAGATGATCACACTTGACCGTGAATCATTCATTGTTGACAAGTGAATTAAAAATAAGGAAGGCTTGGCAAATGCTTCTTTTCTGGACTTGTGTTTGATTGGCATTAGTCAAGACGGAACAATGAATCAAGAATGATAGCATTATTTTAACCGTAATCAGCCTAGTCCTAGGCTTATAATCTGATAAAGAAATCATTAGGTACTTAAGCATAAATTTGAATAGAGATTCTTCAAAAATCTATGCTTGAGTCCAGATCAGTGCTTAGCAGTAAATGGGAATACAAACCTTAGTGATTCCAGAGACAATAGATTTTATATTGTTCCTGACCTGTTCTTTAACAAACCAGAAAAGGTGTTTTTGCTTAAAATGTATGTTTCAATTCCTCAAATGTTAGTGAAGAACATACAGTAAAGTTCTTTCAAAGGTGAAACTGTAGCATAAATTAATTAATAACATAAACCTTTATTGACACAATTTTGTATCTAAACATTTTTATCATTATTAAACTAGTAAAATATTTGATAAGAACTTGAGATTATGCAGGGCACCTACCTACAGTACATTGTAGTAGGTAGTGTCTGTCTATGTATGACCTCATTGCTTGTAAGTCCTTGTTACAAAGAACAAGGTGGAATGATTTCCAAGATAGTCCTAAACAAATGACACACATTGTTGCGAAAAATTTAAATCAACCTAGTCTTATTGCTAACCAAAGAATATTGCACCATTCTGCTCCACAATTACAATATTTGAACTGCATGTATTAGATCTGTGCAGAACAAAGATTATTCTGTAAAGCAGACCACGTGCTAGTATCAATAAAATTACGCATTCCTTTCAAGTTGTAATCGGTGTATTGGTGTAGGTGCACATAAATAGTACTGAGATGTGTTTGATGTAAAATTGTACGGGGAGATTGATCGCGTGTAGCCGGTGGTGGAAGGTTTGCAGTCGGAGCGCGATGGATGATGGACGATGGACCGTGCCTACGGAGCTGATGCTTATTCTGTGGCTTGAAGTAGTGTTTATTTATAAGTACAAGAGCGGCGTAGTGGGTCATCGTAGAGGCGATTGGCCAGTGGTGCGTATGCATGACCACAGGCCGATGCCTGTAGGAGCTTTCAGGCGTAGCGTGCGACGTTGCGTACCGGCCGGTGGCCTTACAGCCCTGCTATAAATATACATTTCAAAATAATACTCAGCTGGAAAGTAAAAACTGTAACTAAAATGAATAAATTAATCTAAAATAATGAAACTGACGGCAATTTGTTGAAAGTATAACAAAGGCATTTCGACAAAGTAATCGTCCAATTACTTACCAAAGCCGTGTTTAAATAGCTGTAATGTGATGGGTGCGGATAGTCGTTTCAAAATAATGAAACATAAGATTTCATCAAACAACAAGATTGATATTGCAGCTGTTCGCTCATATTTTTGTTAATATATTTTGCACATTTACAACTGTAGTAACTGCTAGGTACATTCGTATCTTTATTACCGACAATGCACACCGCAGTAGAAACTAGAAACAATAACGAACAAAAACATGCGGCTAAACAGTAACTAGATGATAGGCTTTGTTTATTTTTTCGACTTCGTACAACCGATGTTGGTTGTTTTAATTCGGAACATCGCATAAACTTCACGTCACTCTGTGATTCTTGGTCACAATACGGTAAATATCAAACTGTAATACACAATTTTGCAGTAAGCTCTGGGTATTTCTTTGTGTGATGATATTGATGACGTAGACATTTGACCTTCAAATTATTATGCTTTGATTATGTTTATGCATAGTAGGTCCCTAGTAGATAATTTGCACATCTCATTTTCATTTCAATTATGAACTGACCATCTTGTGAGAATTAGATATTCGTGTCGTGTTCGGTGTCACTCAATTAGTTTACCAGTTGCTACTTCAGTATTTTGTACATAATTTATAGACTCTACAAGGTTTGTGACCGTATCATGTTCCACTTACTAGGTACAGCATTTCAGTATTTCGCCATTATTCTGAGTGAAGCATGCATGGTTTTCTCACAAATGGATTCCTTTGGATTTACAAGGATCACCCACTAAAAATCGGTCGTTTAGTACGCCTTGAAATCAAATCTACAATTCGTCCTCGAAACCCATAAACCGATTGTATGCATACGCTATAGCAAATACATTATTACGGATAACTCCTGCCTGATAATGCGAGATATTTGTTCTGTAAAGCAAAGCAAACATTCGATACTAAGCTACGTACTATATTAACCTTAACTAGTAAAGTACTTTATCAGCGGAAGTGTCTTAATTTTGTTGGAATTTTGTACTTTTCTAGGTTACCTACAGTAGATTGGCACGGTTAATACAATTGTAGGAGAGAATATTGAGTTGGAACGGTTGAAAGCGCTTTTGGTTGCTACGATGGTGGCGACGAGCTCATTCGAGTGCCTAGATGTAATATAGAATATGTACTTCGGGTTATTTTGATTCTACGTTGGCGGATTGCGTCTACGAAAGCGGCTGAATGACCACTCACGCCACATAGGTACATAGGTATCTCACGTGGATTGCATCTTATCTACGAGTATATCGTAGTTGGAATCTTTGCGCAGATTTAAATGAGGACACTTGAAATTGAAAATTTCTTCATTTACCTATAACATGATATAAATCGCGGCCTACTTGGTTACAAATTGAAACAAGAAATTGATTGGTCGCGCTCTCCCCGTTCGATTAAATTATTCACTTCCTACGAATACAAAATATCAGATTAAACAATCAGTCAGTGGCGGCTTTGTAATAATGTTTAATTTATTATGATGTCCGTGATTCATGAACAAATTCAGTAATCAGGTGTATTCGAGCTATCTTATTGATAAAATCTAGACAATAATGTGTAAATGTTTGAACACTTTTTCCTTTCATATCATGTTTTCTCTCAACTTTCACTTTGAACACAAAAGAGGCACCAATCTCTTTTAAAACCTCACTCAATCCTTATCGTACTTTCACCTTCAATATCACCGACTCTGGTTGGATGGATATAGGTGCTTGTTTTATTGAGAATTGAGAAACAAAGAGAATGATTTTCGACGATTAATCGCCTTGAAGAGACTGTCTATTATGCCTCAATAGATGCCTATTGTATGTTGAAGTTCAAGCAAACTGTAGCTAGTGTCGCTATTATCCTGTGGTATTTTCCTAGACTGCCTCTTCCCTGACGGATTGATTATAAAATCTAATTTTACTCCGCGATTGTAGTAATAAAGTGATAACTCGATGCCCGGTCACATACAATATAATCAAATATTGACTATTGTGTTGTGTAATTGTCATTCACGCCACGCATAATACTGTTATGACGTGGGTCTTGCTGGAGGAAGTAGCACCGCTCCTTGTCTGATGAATCGATCGAGCAATAGCTGGGATATTTTATAATGCTGACAAATACTACTTATATAGATCGTTGACGAGTGTGCACAGATGCTGACAATGCGTTACCGATGCGTTGACTAATTGCTTACATTATTATAGTCTCGCCTCCGCTGACAGTCTGACTGAATACGCAAATAGAATTGATACAACGATTGAATAACCGCCCGTTGCGTGATACTCGATTATTCTGCACGAGGATCTAGCTTATCTTCACTCTCATTGACTTGAGATTTCAAAGGAAAAAAGGTGTGCCCCCAGGACAAACTATATCGGACATTTAAATGCTTACGATTATTAGGTAGAATCTCTTTAAATAAATAAAAGGTAAAATCCTTTCACACACACTGGTAATTAGTACTAACGGTCATATTCATTCGGTTAACTTTAAAACACGTTTTACGCTGTACTCTCAAATCAGGAAATATAAACATCAGTCAGAAAAGAAAATTATAACCAAACCAATCCAATCAACTTATAGATGTGCATGTTGTGCGCAATACAACCATTAAATCGTAGCTAGTTATTGATTAATATTAATCGATTCGCGGATAAAATACTATATCATTGTATACGGAACGTCAGCAAGGTTGTGACTTAGTTCTGACGTAGGCGTCGCGTCTGCGATGAGGTCAGTGCGGATCGCGCCATCATACATAGACTTGAGACGTGGCCCAATGAATGCAACTCGATCAGTAATCGGAACACTCATTCTAACACAAAAGGTCTTTCCTAGATTCATCTTGAAGAATATTGGTATTCTGTTATCATTTGCGCTGTGTTATCAACAACCTTTCGATGTAGCCAGACAATTTTTACTGCGTTGTCTGGCTGTAGATAAATGTTAGATAAAGGGTATTTAATGATAGTGACCTGTCCTAAATAATTATATCTAAGCGTAAACTCTACTTTCTTTCTTTCCGCAAAAGAGAATGGCCAATAAATACAACAAAAAAGGCTCCAACTTAACAAACTTTCTAACTGCGAAAATCCAAAAGTTGTGCTCTACAGGTCTACAATAATGAATTCAGCACTGCGTGCGACTGTCATTCTATTATACTCGGAACGTGCTAGTATGATTTGATATCCTGATAATATTACACCGAAAAACACGTACATTTACTTTAAGCACGATGCTAGTACGGATTCCAACTTTCAGGCATGCATAATTTTTAGGCAGAGTGTTATCTAAGCATGATTCTCACTATCAGCAAATATCGTAAAATTAATGTTGTGATTTTATCGGAATCACTAGATTGCCTACTATCATACAAAAATTGGCAAAGGATGATTGAGATTTGTTGAGTCAGATGTAAACACACGTGTTGTAATTATGCTAGAACTAAGAATTATGCGTAGTTGTATAGAAACCTGTTTTAATGCAGATACGCTGAACAAGAATTTGGCTTGAACCGTCGACATTCGTATAACGTACGTCACAGTTCGCATCGCACGCTATTTTTCGCATACTTAACTACTATAGCTATTAGGATGTATGAACACGAAGCAAAGCGTTGGATGTCTTCGATTTAGCCGCGGCTATCTGCTCGGCCGTAGTGTATTTATGTACGATCGTAACTGCTGAGATAGATTGCACGTCTGTTCTGACTAGTTTATCGCTGGCTAAATTAACTCCTTTGATGTTATATTCAAAATTCTTATCGCTGCTCTTTTCTCTTTTCAGAACTGCCTACTGAGGAAGGTAAGAATTCACGTTGGAGTCAGGTAACTCTTGGTTCAGTGAAGGTCCCAAATGATCTAACAAGTCGAAACGTAGAGTCAAATAAATACAATTCAAGGTCTCTCAGCACATTTTTTGTGCTGTATTTTAGAGCACAAACAGATTAAGTACAATAACCTGTTTACTATGTCTACACGTTCTTACCTACATTCCTTTTTTTGCATACTTTTTGGTAAAATATCTCGCTCGACCTAGTTCCTTTTCATGGTGCGCTCAATACTTAAAACTGAAGCCCACTCGAATCACTCTTTTGTTCTATTGAAAGGGCTATTCTTTGGCATTTTCTACACATATTCTCATCTACTTATGTTTTTATTTTAGGTAAAAGTATATGGCAATTAGTACTGGAACAGTTCGATGACCTTTTAGTCAAGATTTTGCTATTAGCCGCTATTATCTCATTCGTAAGTATCAAAACATGTTTATAAAAGTAATATCAGATTATGCTATCTAGATAAGGAGAAGGTGGTTAATGATCCTTGTTTTGTTTCCAGGTTTTAGCTTTATTTGAAGAACACGAAGATGCTTTCTCAGCCTTCGTAGAACCCTTCGTTATTTTACTTATTCTTATCGCTAACGCAGTAGTAGGAGTATGGCAGGTAAAACTACTTCAAAATCACACGTATTAAAATTGAATGTTTATCATTTTTCACATTTTCATAACTCAAAACCTATCATTCCAGGAAAGAAATGCCGAATCCGCCATCGAAGCCTTAAAAGAATACGAGCCCGAAATGGGTAAAGTAATCAGAGGCGACAAATCCGGTGTACAAAAAGTAAGAGCGAAAGAAATCGTCCCCGGCGACGTCGTCGAGGTATCCGTCGGTGACAAGATCCCCGCCGACATCCGCCTTATCAAGATCTACTCGACCACGATCCGTATCGACCAGTCTATCCTGACCGGTGAATCCATTTCCGTGATCAAGCACACCGACGCCATTCCAGACCCCCGCGCCGTCAACCAGGACAAGAAGAACATCCTCTTCTCCGGAACCAACGTCGCCGCCGGCAAGGCGCGCGGCATCGTCATCGGCACCGGCCTCAACACCGCCATCGGCAAGATCCGCGTGGAGATGTCGGAGACCGAGGAGATCAAGACTCCTCTCCAGCAGAAACTCGACGAGTTCGGCGAACAGCTGTCCAAGGTCATCTCCGTAATCTGCGTCGCCGTGTGGGCCATCAACATCGGACACTTCAACGACCCCGCCCACGGAGGCAGCTGGATCAAGGGTGCCGTGTACTACTTCAAGATCGCTGTCGCTCTCGCCGTCGCCGCCATTCCAGAGGGTCTCCCCGCCGTCATCACCACTTGCCTCGCTCTCGGCACCCGCAGGATGGCCAAGAAGAACGCCATCGTCAGGTCCCTGCCCTCCGTAGAGACCCTCGGTTGTACATCCGTCATCTGCTCCGACAAGACCGGCACACTCACCACCAACCAGATGTCCGTCTCCCGCATGTTCATCTTCGAGAAGGTCGAGGGCGGCGACAGCAGCTTCCTCGAGTTCGAGATCACCGGATCCACGTACGAGCCAATCGGCGACGTCTACCTCAAGGGACAAAAGGTGAAGGCCGGCGAGTTCGACGCCCTCCAGGAACTGGGAACCATCTGCATCATGTGCAACGACTCCGCCATCGACTTTAACGAATTCAAGCAGGCTTTCGAGAAGGTCGGAGAGGCCACCGAAACCGCCCTGATCGTGCTCGCCGAGAAGATGAACCCCTTCAACGTGCCCAAGACCGGCCTGGACCGCCGCTCCTCCGCCATCGTCGTCCGCCAGGAGATCGAGACCAAGTGGAAGAAGGAATTCACCCTGGAGTTCTCCCGCGACAGGAAATCCATGTCCTCTTACTGCACGCCCCTCAAGCCTTCCCGCCTCGGAAACGGACCTAAGCTCTTCGTCAAGGGTGCGCCCGAAGGTGTGTTGGAGCGTTGTACCCACGCTCGCGTCGGAACCAGCAAGGTGCCTCTGACCTCGACTCTGAAGAACCGCATCCTGGAACTGACCCGGCAGTACGGTACCGGACGCGACACGCTGCGTTGCCTGGCCCTTGCCACCGCCGACAGCCCGCTGAAGCCCGATGAGATGGACCTCGGAGACTCCAATAAGTTCTTCACATATGAAGTGAACCTCACCTTCATCGGAGTGGTGGGCATGTTGGACCCTCCCCGTAAGGAGGTGTTCGACTCCATCGTCCGTTGCCGCGCCGCTGGTATCCGCGTTATTGTCATCACTGGTGACAACAAGGCCACCGCTGAAGCTATCTGCAGGTAACTTACACGTCCCAATCTTTGACCATTTATTTGTGACAGTTTTAATAAACTTTACAGTCCATCTCTTAGAAAATTAGCTAAAAGCTTCACCTTTCCAGGCGTATCGGCGTGTTCACGGAAGACGAAGACACCACCGGCAAGTCGTACTCGGGTCGCGAGTTTGATGACCTCTCCGTCTCTGAGCAGCGCGCCGCCTGCGCGCGCGCACGTCTCTTCTCCCGCGTCGAGCCTCAGCACAAGTCCAAGATTGTTGAATATTTGCAGAGCATGAACGAAATCTCCGCTATGGTGAGTTCAAATGTTTTAAAAATTATGCGATTCTTTGTCAAAGCCTAGATGAATATGAAACTTCAACTTGGCCCATAGCGTGTTTTTTTTATTTACAAAATAATTTTTATAATGGGTTGGTCAACGCAGCGAACAGTTCTCAGTGAAAGTCTCCACTGCAAAATAATAGGACGTTTTGTCTTCGATCAAGCTTATTTTCAAATGTTACTATTGTAGCGTTCACTTAGTAGGTAAATTAATGTATGCGATTAAAAACTTTGGCGTTGAAAAGAGCACGCATTCTAATATTTGCATGCGATTCCAAGCAATGCCCGGCATCGCCCATGAAACATTGCAAAGGAAGGCCGCCAGACGATCGGAAATAATAAACAGTTTAATGGGCTGCAAACAATGTCTTCATAATTTTAGGCGAATACACCGGTATTTAATGTTTACACTCACAACATCGCTGGAAGCGCTTGTTTACGTTAGGGCACTGTTTATAAACTCGAGTGCTCGAAACTTATCATCGGAACATAATCTGTAGCGTATTATACACTTCATTATTGAATTGAGACAGTTATCTATAATATCCACTCTTACATCATGATAGATAAATAAATTGACTAGCCAACTGATTTTTTTTTTATAAATTTATAAGCAAGCCTTTGACCGCAATCTCACCTGATGGTAAGTGACGACGCGGTCGACTTCAATATTATCCTGCTACTTACCTAATGCACGACTTGTAAATTCCTAACGAGATGTATTTGTTTTATCTGTAAGTATTAAAACAGAGTTACCTCTTTACAGAGAAACATTATGCGTCATACAACTTTCGCGTTAAATTAGTAGGTTGGATTTTTAAGAAAGAGAACCGTGTTTTTAATTAGGGTTTTGGCGTACCGTAAAAGTCGATCACACTGAAAGTGTAAGGATGCCTATATATGAAGTTAAAAAATCCCTTAGGTTCTATCGTTCTATGGAAAGAACGCTCATTTCTCTTGTGCGATAGATAGGTGTTAAAAAGTAGTGCATGACGATTGTCAAACTAATATGAACCTAAGTTTGTTGACATTAGGTTGCAGTTTTAACGAGCACTCTCTTTCAGACTGGTGACGGTGTGAACGACGCCCCTGCCCTAAAGAAGGCTGAGATTGGTATTGCCATGGGATCCGGTACCGCTGTCGCTAAGTCCGCCGCTGAGATGGTGTTGGCTGACGACAACTTCTCATCTATTGTCGCTGCTGTTGAGGAAGGTACTAAAAACTTTATTAATATCACATTTTTAAGCATTATGGTAGTAGGTAACAGAAATGAGTTGCAATGTGTACTCGGTTGGGCATTACAATAATTATTGGGAGGTATGTCTTATAAAGCTATAAATTATAAACTGTTTAAAATCTATTTATGTGCTGTTGTACCTAATACATTGTTATGATCAAATGTCCGAAAAATCTTGCTATTTCTGTTCACATGAAAGTGACAGAGACAGGAATATTTTCTAAACTGCTATTTAGACAGAATATAAAGGCTCAAATGTCACCAGGTCGTGCCATCTACAACAACATGAAACAGTTCATCCGTTACCTGATTTCGTCGAACATTGGTGAGGTGGTGTGCATTTTCCTGACTGCCGCCCTGGGTCTCCCCGAAGCCCTAATTCCCGTCCAGCTGCTGTGGGTCAACCTGGTCACTGACGGCCTTCCCGCCACCGCTCTTGGATTCAACTCTCCTGATCTGGACATCATGGACAAACCCCCCCGCAAGGCTGATGAAGGTCTCATCTCTGGATGGCTGTTCTTCAGGTGAGGATTTTTTTTATATGAAATAGAATTTCCTTTGGCCACATTCTCACCTGATGGTAAGTGGCGATGAGGCCGACGATGGCGCAGGACAGTCTAGAAGACACCTATTCACTCTTGCCTTGAAAAGGCCCAGATTTCAAGCAAGTTTTAATTACTGCTAATTAAGCGTGAACAACAAAACGCAAGAAAATATTATAACGCAAGTTTTCTTACATTGTCACGCGCGTCCTCAAAGGGCGTGCTGAGTGAGGCAAGGTGTTATTATAGGCATTGGTTACCGCCTAGCATCAGGTGGAGCATCAGCTTGGCCTATCTTAAAAGTTTTATAAAAATTGTTTGTTTTTGGGATCCGACCTTAGTTTTTCAATTATTTTCCTAAACAATGTTATCTGCTACCTCATTACCCTGTGACTCACCGCAACCATTCACCCTTCTACAAAATATGCAAATAAAACAAGTTCTACATTTTGTTTACTTATTTTTATTGGCGTAGTTTTACTAATTTAGTTTGAGTTGGCATCAACTTTTGTGTTGTGTTTCGTATCAGGAACAGTATATAAAGTCTAGTGACTTTTGACGTCAGAGAGATAAAACAGTCTACCTACCTACATATACAAAATAACTTTAATGCCAACAAACATAGAATTAGATTTAAATACACTATAGAGGTGTCGTAAACGGAATAATTTGTTGTTCTTCCGGCAATAACGACTCTATTGTATGCTGTTTTCACGGGCGAGCGCGTCTGGCGCCAAATTCTGCCTTTACACTATTTTGAGCTTTCTATACTAATAATTAGGTTTGCAGTTACGTTGGTGGACTTTTTTAAATACAATCTACCGTTCGTTCAAATAATAATCGTGTTTTATTAAAAGAATACTCTACTAGAACAATGCATAGCCTCACAGAGCAAGTCCATTAAAGACGTGCCCTGTGAGGTAACGCGGTGCGTTCTACAAACAGTCTCATGTGCCTGTAGTTGCACTGGCACGCATACCCTTCAAACCGGAACACAGCAATGCAGACAGACATACATAGGTATAGTTGTCATAACGGGTCTTTGTCCCTCTGAACAATCTGCGCAGAACCGACTTTTGGGTCGAATTTTTCCGCACAACAGTACATGCGCAATCGTTGTTCCTAACTTCAGAGGGATAAAGATCCATTGTACGTACTGTACGATGGTACTTCCCCGGACGAGCTCTTTCGCAAACAGCCCTACTACTGCTTTTGGCTTGGAATTGGCGTAAATTGTTTAAATTCGTAAGGTAATTCGTATTCGTGAGACCTATGATATAGGCTTTTGCCTAGTTTGGGCCTTGCCGTCTAACATACATACTAATTTGTATAACAACTGCGTCTCAATATTGTTAAGTACCCAATATTTTTGGCAATAAATTTTATTATTAGTTTTATTTTTATTTTTAATTGATGGTAATTGTTATAGGTACATGGCTATCGGTGGATACGTAGGCGCCGCGACCGTCGGCGCTGCATCCTGGTGGTTCATGTACTCTCCGTACGGACCTCAGATGAGCTACTGGCAACTCACCCACCACTTGCAGTGCATCGGAGGTGGCGAAGACTTCAAGGTAACTTTTATCTGACTGTCCAAAAATTCCCAGAATGGTTGTACATCTACTTGCAGCGTCCCTAGTGGATACTTTGAACAAATATCGAACAAAATTGTATTGATCTGCTTTAGCTGATGTCAACTCTATAAATTTTGTATGTAAACTGGAATTAAGGTTTTGTAAGTGTTCCAACTACATTAGACCCATTGTTACTTTACAGTATTTGTTTGTTATCAGGTAAAGGATCGAAATATGCCAAAAAATCTCAAATTTCTCGAAAAATTACAATGTAAATTTTTTAAATGCAGTTCTTATTTCTTATCGAAGTCAAGCTCGTGATTCTTAACAACATTTTTCCATAACTGCAGCCGTTTAGATTGTCACCTCAAAGGGCGGTCGAGAGAACCTACCCTGTATACTTTTTTTTATAAATACATTACATAGTACACCCACACCCAGCCGTAGACAATAAAGTACAATGTGAAAATAAAACTTATGTAAAAACTAAGCATGCTGCACTGGTTTACTGTCATTTTTGTCATAATCATTCACCAATGCTCATGTTATTTTCCAGGGTATCGACTGCAAGATCTTCACGGACCCCCACCCCATGACGATGGCTCTCTCAGTGCTGGTCACCATCGAGATGTTGAACGCCATGAACTCCCTGTCCGAGAACCAGTCACTTATCGCCATGCCCCCGTGGTCGAACATGTGGCTCATCGGCTCCATGGCTCTTTCCTTCACACTTCACTTTGTCATCTTACACATTGAAGTTCTTTCGGTAAGTGAACTGTTATCTTTATGATGCAGCACAGAATATTACATAGGGTTATATCAAAGCCTATATTTTGGTGAAGAAATACAGAAATATTCCGTAGAGTTCCAGCAAGGCATTTTGATCAAGAAACCAGACAATCGTTTGAAGGTAGCAAGGCTCATTGTACCTCGCCGCAATTAACCTTTATGTTCCAGATTTTTATATCGCACTTTCTACGTCAGCGACATTGTGAAGTCGAAGGAGTTAGTACATGACGAGTTCTCAACATTGTTATTGGAAGCCTATATCTAGCAGTGGTTCTTTTTCAGAATGGTTTCAATACATTGTATTAGATTTATTATTACATCAGCCTGCAGATCAGTGGAATGCTTGAAGCGATGAGGTTTCGCTTGCCTGGTGGGTAACATTGTGCACGTCCCGTGTTCGCAGGCCGTGTTCCAAGTGACGCCACTGTCGCTGGATGAATGGATGACGGTAATGAAGTTCTCAGTACCGGTCGTACTACTCGACGAGGTGCTCAAATTCGTCGCGCGCAAAATCTCCGACGGTGAGACCCGATCCGTCGCGGACTGGCTTGACGGCATGCAGTGGATTGTGCTCATGTGGGCCGTCTTCTTTGGCATCATCATCTACGGACCCCTATAAGCGGGGCCGGCGCCGCGCCCCGCCCCCTTTGTTCACCCTAACCTCCCCCCCCCCCGGGGCCGCGCACCGCCCCCGCGAGGCTCCTGCCCCCGCAGGGCGCGCGCGGGCGATGCCGGGCTCCACTGTGGATCCCCATGGACTATGAGCCGAGCTCACCACAGTACCTAACCGTTTGGAATGCTAACGTACCGCACTCCGTGTGAAGTGGCGCCCCTAGTGCACGGCCGGTGATCAGTGAGTGAACAGTGACCGGTGCCAGCACCACCACCCCTATAGATAAGTCTAGTGTCTCCGTATCGCTTAGGAATAGGTCTAGCGGACTCGATTCCGCCATTTATTATAATGCATTTTATATACATATTAACGTGTGCGAGACAATAAGATGGGAGCTCATTTTTTTACAGAAGGCGAGCTATATATATTCTTCTTTTACCGATTTTATCTATATATACAATTAATTATACGATAATTTCACGTGAAGTGGCTGTGAAGACCTTCATAATGCTAACACGAACACCAAAAATTGGGTTATTTAAAAGATAATTTATAAGTTAGATTTACATTCGGTAATTCATTGTATAGTTATATAAAGCTCCGTATTGCAAATGATTAGCGACTCGCACGCATTAGCGCAGCACAGTCCGTGTGGATGTGGACTGCACATGTTTACTTACTTACTATCGGTATAGTGTAGTATGTGCATTCATAACTTATCGTTATTTGTCGTAAGTGTATGGTTAGGGACGAGGTAATAGTTTACTTTCTCAGCATAGCTCTTAAAGAATATCTATCTCTTGGTCCTGTCACCTGTGGTCGCTTCCTAACATTCCTTAACGCTTTAACGGTACTGCTACGCAGATGTAAGTTACGTTTACGCTACGTAACGCGTAATGGCGTCAATAGCACCCAAAACGTGCGTTTCGGTTTTCTGATAATGAACTTTATTTGTGAGCACTTGTGACCTTTTCCTAACAAATAATGTGTGAATGATACCTTGCATTAACCAACTCTGCAGCTTTGGTAACTATTTTTATCGTGTTACTGACGCTGCAGTCCCTATGCCTTGTTCTTCATTATTAATTGGAAACATGTCGTGAAAATTGACGTGAAACATCCGTTAATATTGAAACAAGCAAACAAAATGTATGTACGAACACAAGGTAAATAAATACAAAGTAATGACTACAAATATCGGTATTTGGTGTAAAACTTTATTTATTATGTATTTTACTGTGGATGTAATTTTAAGTTTTAGTCTCTTATTTGTGGATCGAGGTTAAGACAAATATTTTATGAATGAGACATAATATTATTTTAAGTTTAATATCTGAATCTAAATTGGTCCATTTATAGCGTAAAGGTACACAGGTCCGTGCGTACATAAGTTTTGAACTGTAGTGCATGTGTGCATTACATTGCATGATTCTATTGAATAAACCTAATGAGTGCAGTTTGATGTGATTTAATAACATAGAATTTAATCTAACATTTTACTTGATAACTTTGTCACTCAGAGCACTATTTGGCTTTATAAATGTCGCTAATAGAATACAGGGTGCTAACATACTGGTATCAAAGTTATTGAGTGAAATGTCTATACAACTTAATGTGAAGTATTTAATGTTGCCAAGTTATATTTACTATTATAAGAGGTCGTCAGCAATGTCCACTCACAGATACAATACACTGCACAATTTCAGGGCATGCTCAAAACATTTTATTTTATGGATGTTTCGATCTCCCCCACATACACAACTTGTCCGATTTCAAATAATTTATTTAAATGTACAGTTGTTTATACATTACTATTTTACAGTTAATTAAAATAGTCAACAATAATGTTTGCATTTAATTCCTTACTATTTCCACTTATTTTACTTTAAAACTGCACTGTCTCTCATCTTTATTTGCATTTATGCCCCTGGTTTTTGGTTATGTATTTCCACACAATGCCCCATCTATTCTACCAGCACACATTGCAATGTTGTCTGTCTAGATGTTTGTGTTTCCCACTCACCAACCCAAAGTTTTGCAAGTTACAAAACCGCTATAGGCGTAGTAGCAAGATGTAACACGGATTGTATTGTCAAGGCACGAGACAGTTGAAGTCAGGCGACGAAGGTATCGTGCCTGGTGGATCTGTGAGGTTGCTAGCACAAGTTCCCGCCCCCCCACCCCCGGGCCCGGCACAGGAGGCCTGGAGCCCGTCCCGCATGCACTAACGACGCGCGTTCTGTCCTCAGCCCAGCCGTCGTGGCACCTGTAAGCGCTCCGAGACTCCGCCGCCGCTGCACGCACATATTCCATGAACACTCATTGTTTGTTGTGATCCCGCAGTGAAACTACACATTTTAGTAACTACGACACGGTTGTGATATCTGCATAAGACCCAGTAAGTTCGGACGGCAACCTCCGTTCGAACGCACACGACACTAACGCTCTGGTTGTTTTGCAGTGAACGAGCAAGTCATTGACAAGTGGTAAACGCCATCGATACATAGTTCCTCACCCGCTTCTCTCTGCTACTTCCGCCGCTCTAGTCTTCCGATGTTGTGATCGATTGGCTTTAGATGTGTACTGTACAAGTGATAACGCTAGCATAGCATAGCGTAGCTCGGCTAGGCGCTAGGCGCTAGGCGTACGCGCTCGGCTCAGAGCGGCGTGGCGACGACGGACACAGAAGCGGGTCCAACATCTGCTCAGCTGCGCCACCACCAGAGAGGACTAATGTTGTTCATAATGTGTATATAATACAGTATGCTTAGGAGGTTTAATCGATTTGTTATAATATTACGTTGTTCTAATTAAAGACTACATGGTGCCCGTCGACAAAAGTGCGATAGACGATGTGTACTTAAGTTGAGAGCACTATTAATTTATTGTTATATTTTTATTCTCGTTTAATCTAGTTTGCTTATCTAGAGCCGAGTCTGTTTCTATTAGCGCTGACGCCTCGACGAGCAATATGGTGTCTGTAAGGGAAGGATAATTACATGATTGTCCAGTGTTTGGGACCTGAGTCCAAAAATTTAAACATACCTGTACATTTTAATGTATTATTGTTTTGTACAATAAATCGTTATAAAACGACAAGTGTTTGATTTATATCATGAAACTAGTAGGTATGTACCTACCTCAAACACCTACAGCCGACAGTGGCTTCTGCTTAGCGTGGCATCCTGGCGTGTGATGGCGACGACACGAGTCCCCTTCCAAATTAACTGGCTCCATAATAAATTGGTAAGTTCTAGGTACGTAGGCGGTTATGGGCTGGTATATTAGTATATCTGCGTCCCGGCATCGCCATTAGGCACGCATTGGTAATTCCTGCTATGATGATTAAAGTTGTTTCTACTTGTTAGGTTGGGTGCTTAGGTAGGTACCTACCTAACCTAAATGTCTTTGGCCAAACACATTTATTGGTGACTTAACTCTACCTTCATAGTTAGGTACCTACTTGGTTAGGTAGGTAGTAGACTAAGGGCGTCTTGCACCAGAATCGCTAAACGCGTTTAACTCTGGGCGAAGGTCTCCCCCAGAGACTTCCAATACTCCCTATCCCGAGCCTCCTCCCACCATCTCCCTTCGTTTGTTCACTTAGGGCGGCTTGCACCAGAATCGCTAAACGCGTTTAACTCTTAAATAGTATTTAGCGAGTTGTCAAGTCATAGAAATACGTCAGATTTAAATCGATTTAGCTGTTAAACACGTTTAGTGATTCTGGTGCAAGCCGCCCCTAGTATCATTATTTATTTGTGAAAAAAGTTGAGCCACAGAGATAACAATAATTATACTCAATATACTTTATTGCGTTGGTTGGTTGAGCGTAGGGTGGCTATTTAGCGTATCAATAAATAAGTAGCCATATTTAAGTTAGACGGCCTTGATGGCAGTGCTAGACTACGAGTCAAGAGTCAAGTCACTGTCAATCAAATCATCGATATCGATGTTTGAAGAAGTGATCTCATCATTCCCCTGCCACCTGCCACCCACGCAAGGTGGGGTCGGTCGGCACATGTCTTCTTCTTCCACTAACTCCTATCATTCGTCAACGCAGAATTTTACTCCTCTCACATTCATAATGTCAGTGATCTGTTTTGTTTGGCTTAATGGCTTAAGTATATCTAGTATGGCCCTTAGGGCTAATGAATGAGAAGGAATAAATGAACTTTATTTAATTTTATTGCTGGTAATTATAAATTACCGGCAAGCATCGTATACTGTACATAAAAATAACCTGATAATTCGACCACAAAACTTATTAAACGTGATTTGATTACCGTCTAAATTCATCGATACGATAAGATAACTAACATGGATTAAACCAATGTCTATGTGTTGTGTTGATTGATTGCACTGTGTAATCTGTGTTGAAGAGGTTTTAGGGAGAACGCAAACCAAAGACAAAACGTCTTGTCGAACAGTTAGTGATGTGAAACTTCTCAGTAAAACTTTTTTAGTTACGATATGCTTCTTTTTATTTGCTGTTTTCGTTACTTGCTTATTTAATGAGAATCATCCTAAGTACTTAATAAAATTATTAAGTACACTACATAATTACTTTATATTCTTATTTATTAAAAAAGCACAGTTCATTCTCTAGGTATATGCGTATAAAGCAATGTTTAATAGGTAGGTACTAAACAATGCTATAATAGATAGGTAAACATAATTTTATGCATGCATGTTTGCTTTTGAAGGCCGCTCGGCCAATTTAATTAATTAATTAAATTGTTTTAACGGCTGGTTTGCGAACCTATTAATAAAAAAACGTAAGAAAAGACTGTCGTGTCAATTGATGTGAGTTTCGTTATAACGAAAACAGCATATGACGAAGAAACATTTGTCATATGCTGTTTTCGTTATAACAGAAAATTTATTTTCACGTCACTAAGTACGCGACAAAACAGTTTTGTCGATAGATGTGCGTTGGCCCTAAAAGTAACTCTTAGGGAGAACGCAAACCAAAGACAAAACGTCTTGTCGAACAGTTAGTGATGTGAAACTTCTCAGTAAAACTTTTTTAGTTACGATATGCTTCTTTTTATTTGCTGTTTTCGTTACTTGCTTATTTAATGAGAATCATCCTAAGTACTTAATAATATTATTAAGTACACTACATAATTACTTTATATTCTTATTTATTAAAAAAGCACAGTTCATTCTCTAGGTATATGCGTATAAAGCAATGTTTAATAGGTAGGTACTAAACAATGCTGTAATAGATAGGTAAACATAATTTTATGCATGCATGTTTGCTTTTGAAGGCCGCTCGGCCAATTTAATTAATTAATTAAATTGTTTTAACGGCTGGTTTGCGAACCTATTAATAAAAAAACGTAAGAAAAGACTGTCGTGTCAATTGATGTGAGTTTCGTTACAACGAAAACAGCATATGACGAGGAAGCATTCATCTTATGCTGTTTTCGTTATAACAGAAAATTTATTTTCACGTCACTAAGTACGCGACAAAACAGTTTTGTCGATAGATGTGCGTTGGCCCTTAGGGAGAACGCAAACCAAAGACAAAACGTCTTGTCGAACAGTTAGTGATGTGAAACTTCTCAGTAAAACTTTTTTAGTTACGATATGCTTCTTTTTATTTGCTGTTTTCGTTACTTGCTTATTTAATGAGAATCATCCTAAGTACTTAATAATATTATTAAGTACACTACATAATTACACTATATTCTTATTTATTAAAAAAGCACAGTTCATTCTCTAGGTATGTGCGTATAAAGCAATGTTTAATAGGTAGGTACTAAACAATGCTATAATAGATAGGTAAACATAATTTTATGCATGCGTCGTGTCAATTGATGTGAATTTCGTTACAACGAAAACAGCATATGACGAGGAAGCATTCATCATATGCTGTTTTCGTTATAACAGAAAATTTATTTTCACGTCACTAAGTACGCGACAAAACAGTTTTGTCGATAGATGTGCGTTGGCCCTTATTAAACTTCTGAAGAATAATTAAAAAATGATAATGTCAGTGTGTGTGAAAAATGTCATGTAGGTACCTAAGTAACTGTATTAAAATATATAACTTTGAACTCGATCCTGTTTTCCTGCTTTAACATGGTAGCAGAGCTCGGTATTTTGTTATTATTCGTTGTGAGTAGGTAAAGAAAAATGGTTTACCTACACTGAAGTTGTGAGTTGTAAGTTTTACAAGAAATAATTAGCAACGATTTTCCAAACAAAATCTAAGAAAACCTGTCAAAATGTCAACTTCGTCAACAAGCTGCAAAATTGATATTGGTAAATTGGATGGAAAAGAAAATTGGTCGACATGGCGATGCAAGGTACTGTTGCTCCTGAGAGGTATGCCTGGAGGGCTGGATGCTGTAAATGGAAATCTAAAGCCACCTTGCACACCAGAGTCAACAGCAACCTCGGCTGTCATTGCTACTTATGAAAAAGCTCTACAAGACTATAATAAAACGGATAGTGCAGCGATGCTCATTCTAATGGCTAATATGTCAGATGTTACTCTACAGAAAGTTATGAGATTGACTAGTGCGAAACAGATTTGGGATGAACTTCACACCCTATTTGATGGCACATCTGAAGACAAAAGCTATAACCTGTGTTACAGTTTCTTTAGCTATCGAAAAGATCTCTTACATGACATGTCTATGCACATATCTAAGCTGAAAAATATATGGCACGAATTAAAGGTTGAACTACAAAAGGATAATAAAGCGAAATATGAACTTCCAGAGATTTTACTCATATGCAAGATTATAGAAACGCTACCCGACGATAGTTACTTCCCATTCAAGTCGAGCTGGATGCTTATGCCGAAAAATGATCGTAGCATTGAAAATTTGACAGCACAAATATGTAGTTACGAGAGATCTTTGACGAACAAAGACTACGAGCAATCTGAGGAGCAAGCTTTAGTCGTGCAAAATTCGACAAGCAAAGCTAAAAAGAAATGCGGGTATTGCAAAGTTTTTGGGCATAAAGTCAAACTATGTCGCAAGTGGATTTCGGATAGGAAACCTCCCAAAGAACTCAAGCCATCGACAAGCGAAACTAATAAAAACTTAAACCTGACACTAATGCAAGTTGAGACCAACGAATCAGTGACAACCAATGAAGTTCTTGACAATTGGTATGTTGACAATGGTGCAACGAGTCATGTCACCTGTCAAAACGACATTTTCTCCAAATTTCAACATTTTAATAAGAATGAAACGGTTACTACTGCGAATGGATCTACAGCACGCGCTATTGGTAAAGGAACAGTTGAGTTAATTGCAAATGTAAATGGTAAAACAGAACGAATTATCCTATGTGATGTATGGTACGTCCCTGAAATAAAGAGAAATTTATTCTCTGTACTTGCTGCTCAAGATACACTTGAAAAAAGTGTTTTCAAATCTGAAAGAGAATTCTGTCAACTGATACATAATGGAAAAGTTAAACTGATTGGCACAAGAGTCAAAAATGGAGGTCTATATAAGCTGAATGTACAAACAGTCAGACATCAAACCCCAGAACTGAACATTCTGTCAACAGAAAACACTTTGCAATTATATCATGAAAGATTTGCTCATCAGAACAAGAGACACATTAAGCAGCTTATTGAAAAATAATTTGGTATAAAAGTGAAACTCGATTCTGAATTATGCACTGGATGTGTATATGGTAAGACACATAGACATAAATTTGGAACAAGAGAAAAAGCTAAAGAACAGGGTGAAATAATACACACTGATGTGTGTGGCCCATTTCCGAATTCATTCACAAAATTACGTTACTTCGTACTATTTAAAGACGACTACAGCAAATATCGTCATATTTACTTTATGAAGCATAAGTCTGAAGTCAAGGACAAGCTCATACAGATGTTAAAGGAAACGAAAACGGCTGGTCATACTATAAAAACAGTCCTTAGTGACAATGGTGGTGAATTCAAAAATGAAGCTGTTGAGAAAATTCTTCAATCTCATGGCATTCAACATCGCTTTACAATGCCTTATGTACCAGAGCAAAACGGGTGCAGTGAAAGAGAAAATCGCACTCTCGTAGAAGCTGCTCGTACTATGATGCACGCTCACGAAGAACTCCCTCTTGCTTGTTGGTCAGAGCTTGTCAGTACGGCTGCGTATGTTTTAAATAGAACTGGGCCGACTTCTGAAGAAGGAAAGTCACCATTCGAACTATGGTTTGCGAAGAAACCTAAAATTAAGCATTTAAGAGTCATTGGAACAGAATGTTATGCACACGTTTCCAAACAAAAGCGAACAAAGATGTCCAAGAAAGCTCAAAAATGTATTTTAATTGGTTACGACGGTGATGATGGCTATCGGCTACTGGGATTCGACAAGAATAACGAAATTACATTAATCAGGTCGAGAGATGTAACATTTAACGAATCGGTAATCAGATCTGTTGGATTAGAATCAGATGATCTAGAAACATAAGATCAAAGTCCTACAACTGAAATAGAAATACACTAAGACGACAGAAAATCATCCAATCTATGATGCAAGGGAGGATATAGTGCAAGATGACGAAGTGTCTTCTGATATGCCTCAAATATCAAATGATTTACCTAGTCAACAAGAGGAAGATCTCGACGAAAGTTATGCTACTCCCGAACCAGATACTGATGATGATCATGAAGATCATGCAGATATTCCTTCAATGAGAACTCTCCGCGACCGATCGACAATTCACCCTCCAGTTAGATATGACGACTTTATAATGTCCGCTGTTGTTAATAATTCGGATGAACCGAAAACATACAAAGAAGCCATGAAAAGTCCTCAGAAGGCTAATTGGTTAAAGGCTATGGAAGATGAGATAAAATCCTTGAATCTAAACAAGACTTGGATTCTTGTAGATCAACCAAAGGACAGAAAACTGATCTCCTGCAAATGGGTCTACAAAAAGAAAACCAATGCTGATGGAAGCCTTGATAAGTACAAAGCACGACTTGTAGCGAGAGGATACACACAAGAAAAAGGAATAGATTATGATGAAACATTTAGCCCAGTTGCTAGAATGGCGACAATCAGAGCAATCTTAAGCATTGCGGCCAACGAAGGACTCTCTCTTATACAATTCGATGTTGCCACTGCTTTTCTAAATGGTTCTCTAAGTGAAGATATCTACATGAAGCAACCAGAAGGATACAATGATGGTACAAACCGAGTTTGTAAATTAAAGAGAAGCCTATACGGTCTTAAACAAGCACCAAGATGCTGGAACAAATGCATTGTCGACTACTTGAAATTGATCGGATTTAAGCAATGTGACATGGATCCTTGCTTGTTCATTCGAAACAGAAATGGAAACAAGATTATAATGGGACTCTAATCAGAACCAATCAGACAAGTTTCTAAATGAATTAAAGAGGAGGTTCCAAATTACCACAAAGCCAGCTTCCTACTTCTTGGGACTCGAGATTTTTAAGGAAAAGGATGGTTCCATAAAAGTTTCTCAGGAACACTATATAAACAAGCTTCTAGAAAGATTTGGAATGCGTGATTGTAAGGCTATCAGTACTCCAATAATTAAAGACACACAGTCAGATACGGAAAAAGACAATGAAGTCAAATTTCCTTATCGTGAAGCTGTTGGTGCACTGAACTACCTCATGACCGGAACCCGACCAGACATATCATATGCCATAAGTGTCGTATCCAGAACACTGGCTAACCCATCAAATGATGATGTTGTCAAGGTCAAACGAATTTTTCGTTACCTTAAAGGAACAATAAGTTCAGCTGTTGTGTACAGAAAGGAACACAAACCTGGAATGTTAGAATCATATAGTGATTCAGATCATGGCGGAGACTTCACAACTGGACGCTCCACTTCTGGAATTCTGTGTATGTACTCAGGAGGTGCAGTATCGTGGGCAAGTCGAAGACAAACATCAGTCGCGATATCAAGTACTGAAGCAGAAATAGTTGCCGCAAGCGAAGCAGCTCGAGAAATTGTCTGGTTACAACGACTGTTTCAAGAGATAACAACTCTTAAAGAAATTCCAACACTGCAGGTTGATAATGAAGCCGCTATAAAGCTTGCTCAAAACCCGGAATTGCATAGAAGAACTAAGCATATCTCCATAAGACATTTTTATGTTAGAGAGCTGGTGACCTCAAATGAATTACAAATCAAATACGTTCCAAGTGAATACCAGTGTGCAGATATCTTAACCAAAGCAGTGTCTAAGCCTAGACTGGCATTCATCTGTGGCATTATTGGATTGCATCTTTAAGTTTACCAAAAAGGGAGGATGTTGAAGAGGTTTTATTAAACTTCTGAAGAATAATTAATAAATGATAATGTCAGTGTGTGTGAAAAATGTCATGTACCTAACTGTATTAAAATATATAACTTTGAACCTCTGATTCATAAAACCAATGGATATGCTCTACCTACGAAAAGAGCGTGGTAATTTTTGTAACACAATATGGCTGCCTTCTTAAGTGATGTGCCGATACCGGTTTAATCGATTGCTATGAATTATCGAAAATGATATCGATTATCCCCTTGACGTAAGCAAATGGCATTTTAAATTCACGGACGTGATTTAAAATTGGTTAGATTAAAAGCGTCTGATAAAAAACTACTACTAGAACTTTTATGTAATTGAACTCATTTTACGACCTAGCGTAACCTTAAGGTGTTTTCTTTTAAGGGCGTATTTTCGGATTTAAATGTTTTTTACTGGTAATTTTAATATACTAGGATTATATTAATGAATGTAGGAAAATTATTGTTAAAAATGAGTACTAAAAACTCGACACTGGCAGAATTGCGGCAACAAGTTGCAAAAGCCATAAATCAAGAAGTTGAAGATATATTCACCTTTAAATATAAGAAATAAAAACTGTATGGAAACACTGAGCGGAAGCTTGACGAGACCATGCTTCTCAAAAAATCCGCTCAGTATTTCCATACCAATCAGCGCACACCAGTGTGCTGGACGTTGTAAGTGGAGATATATTATTATATAAACTATAACTTTTCTCAGTTAAAAATAATAAAAAAAACTTCAGGAGGCTTTATCTTATCTTTATAATCTTGTAATAAATAAAAACAAAGTTCAAAAAGCTTGCCATCATGTTGGCAGTAGATTGTGAGTCCAAACTCAACTCTAATGTAGATTGTGGACGCATTTGATACGGCTGGAAAAGAATAAACAATGATTGATTTTTACAAAACCACTTAATCACATTTATTATCTGGTATTAAAATTATAAGAGTTCATTTTTCCTTTTGAGGTAGGTAAAGCAACCTAAACAGAATTGGCAATTTCGTGTTAATTTTTAAGTATTCAATTAGGTGCCTATGTCATTTATTCATTAAGTTCTGATTCATTTATAATTTGTGCACTAGATACATAACCCATGTTCTGTATTAAACTTATGCAATAATAAATAAATCTGCCAGTGTTTGATATAAAACTCTATTTTCAAAATTTATTTCTCTGTAGGCACACTCTGCACTACTTTGACAGGCGTCACAGCTCAGTCGGTAATGGTATTGCCTTCCGTGCTGTGGGTCGTGGGTTCGATCCCCACTGAAAACAAACATCTGTGCGTGGAAAACATAGATGTTTGTTCTATGTCTGGGTGTTACTATGTATTATAAGTATGTATTTACAAAAAAAGTATATAAGTATTCTATCAGCCATCTAGTTCCCATATCACAAGCTTTGCTTAGTTTGGGACTAGAGGGCGTTGTGTGTAAAGTCCATGAATATTTATTTATTATTTATTTTATTTATTTATTTACTCTACAGCTATCGACAGCTCATCTAAAACAATTTTGTTCATAACTGTACTTTTGACTGATGGACCATAAAATTGCCTACTGCGCAGACTTCATTTTATATGATACGATGTGTAAAGTATTTTCAAATAACTTTACAACCCTGTAGACTGGGGCTATTATAGCGTGTAAGTAATGGATTTTCATACAACTTTGCTACCAGTATATGGTAGTACGACAATAATGACGTACTTTTGGCTCTATTCTTGCATAAGTATCAACATACTTTCAAAGTAAGTAAAAATAAAGGTACTTACCAAATGAGAAGATGATGGTAATGCACCGTCACGTAATCTTACAACATCTAAAGTTCTGTTGAATGATGATTCCGCGAAGTGCATCGAGCAGACAACCTTTATCTTAGGTTGGGGGTTAATATTTTACGTTCCGATTATTTCCAACCATTTTCTTTTTAAAATTTCATTAGCAGGAAACCTGTAATACAAAAGTTGCAGCATTACACTTAGGAAATAGGTAAGTTAAAAATAAAATTTTATAGTACATTACCACACAATCGATTCGGTTCTTGAAAGTAGGTATGTCACATGTCACATCACTATTCAACTAGTAAACAAACAACTCCAAGTATGACGAAGAAAATAACGTCTTGAGAGTCACAAACGACTAGCAAAAGCCTTCATATTCTTTATTTATCACCAATTGTTCCAAACATTGAGCTCGAAATACAACAATCATTTCACAAAAACAGAAAAATGGTTACTAACCTATGAAAAGATAATGTTGGCTGATTATTAGTTTTCCTTGCACCGCACTGTTTCACACAACACTTGGGCATGATTTTTATTCTTACATAAAGTTTATAACACACTGAAATTTAGTTTCTTCGCATACTTTCCACAAAATCTTCAAAAACATCCGGAATAAAACAGTAATTGACAGCAGATCTACCACAAAACTCGTAACCAAACATGGCGGCGCTGGGTATGCGAACATAAAATCATGACGTCACAGAATTTTTTTTCAAAAATTCGAAAGGACAAAATATTGTCTATCTCTTTCAACACATTCAGTATTTGTTTAGTTAAAAAGAAACAAATATATATTTGACGTTTATGTGTCGATTTAATAGATATATGTATAACGTATTGTTTGTATAGAAGAATGGGGCTACTCCATAGATATAGCTCAATGCTTTGAACTCGATCCTGTTTTCCTGCTTTAACAATCTGTGCATGTTTACATGTTGTCATTGTCATCTGTCATTTTTTTGTGTTGATCAAGATCAATCAAAACAAGAAATTGAAGTGGATCAAATCTATTCAACGGACATTTCGTTCAACCAATGACTTGGAACTGGAAAACTTGGAAAAATAATAATAATGTTGGTTGGTTGATTGAGTGAGCGCGCTGCGTTGCGACAATATTTTCTGTAATATTATCGGTTTTCTGAATGAAATAGTGTAATTTATTCAATGTAATAGTCTCATAGATTTTGTTAATACTTACACAATGGAAAGAATAAGGTAAGTTTATTAATTAAAACGTCTACAATCATGACACAACTTACCGTTGTCGAGAAGTAAACACAGGTGGTAATTTTTACAGAGTAGATGCAGAATTACCGAGTCAAATGGCACATTTAGATATAATGGAAACAGAGGAGACAAAAGATCGAGCTGCAGAAGACTACGGTGAAGTTCCCGATCTAAACTCACGCGTATTAAGAAAAAGGAAATCATTAGCACCTGAAATAACTAAACATACAAACCGCAGGGTGAGTATGAAACCCCGCAAACATATCATCACTGAAAACGCGAATCCTAAACAGATTGAGGCATTGTATCTCAACAAAAAAGTGACCTCAACACCCCAAACCTTAGAAACTATTTTTGAAGAACCCAAGACTAATACCACCGAGACACTGATTGGTGGAAGAAAAATAAAAAGACTGCTGACATTCCCACTAGGTAGCCAGTACACAAAGGAGAAAATAAAGAAACGCAGAGCTAAGATCAAGAAGCTCTTGGGCAATAAATCATTTTTGAACAGAAAGAAAATACCCATGCAAGTATTCTTGAAAACAATAGAATGTTTAGAGCTGGATGAACCAGCAATAATTGATAAGGATCTGCAAAATAGTGATAAATCAGCTTAAGAATCACATTAGTTATTATCTGGTGGCCATACCCCACGTTAGCATTTTGCTTATGTACTAGTGTGTTTAGCTAATCTCATTAAATAATAAAGTTCAAGTAATCTAATAACTTTTATTTTATTTTAATAGATTTTATGTTGCTACTAATTGCTAAATTCTATTATAAATATTTCTGTCACAACTTTTAAAACATTTTATATTCTATTCTAAGGTACAATAGTAATCCAAACACTTCTATGCACCAGAATACTACAGAAAATCAAAACTAGATAATGAGTAAATGCATTCGAGATTCATTTTGGAATATTAATCTATCACATTTAAGTACAATACTAAAGTCACAATGTTTAGGTACTATTATGAAAAATTAAATTGAATCAACAGTACAAATACTGGCCATTTTAGAGCAGCCATCATACTCTTTGAATTGACTGATGTTTTTTTCTGTATTGAGATTGATGCAGACGCAGTGAGGTTTTTCCTGGCCAGGAGTGTAAAGCTGACGAGGTACGCCGATCCAGTCTCGTGAAACACCACCACTGAAGCAAAAAGTATTAAGTTCAGAAACATCTAGATAAACTAGTAGTCCTATGAGAACATAGACCTTGCAAGCCTTTATAACCATGCAATAACCGACACATTCCCCTGGCCAAATCGAATTTCAGGTGCTTGAATTTTCCAATAGGCCTTACCTATGTAGACTTTTGAGCAAAATAGGGGTATAAGTTTTAGCGATTACTCCCGTTCCCTTGGTTCTGGAAGGTCGAATCTGGTGTCTACGGATTTGTCTCGTAAAGGCGGAGAGGACTGTGTAGCCTCATTGATATTGGTAAATTTTCAGGGAAAAAAAATAATTAATTTTCCCTCTTTTCCCCCTTCTACTCCCCTTTTTTGGAAATATTTTTACACCATCTTGTGTGGAATGAAGTCTTTAGTGTGCTTCTCAAATTCAATTGAAATTCGTCGATAAACAACGCTACAACAAGCTTGCCCCCTTTTCTCCCCTATTTTCCCCCCAATCAAAAATCGCAGTCGACAAAAAAAATTTAATAAATCAAGGAACTTGTGAGCCGATTTTCGTACAAATCGGTTGATAAATGCGACCTGTAGATGATTACTGACAGAGTGACAGCTGGACAAAAGCATTTTTAGCCAATCTCGAAACTAAAACGCTTCGCTCACTTCGCTCGCTCGGTCAATTAATGATACTCTCAATGATTACTCCATGATACTCCATGGAGTATCATGTTTTATACAGTTTGTTTACTTAAATAATCTTTTTTATAAACAAGGTGTAGTAATGAACTTTTATACTAGAGTTAGCCAATATTTTAATTTATCCTTAAAAATGTAAGCTTCTGGTTTACTATGGATTTTTAAAATATTATTTAGGATTTTAGAATAAAATGGAAGCAACAAGATATTAGACGATTTTGCAGGAGACCTTTGCCCAGCAGTGAGACGAAATAGTTTAAAATTTTCAGGATCTTACCTAGTTTTAGTGCACCACACTTTAGAACCTTCATCAGGGTTCCAAGCTATATTACAAGGTGGGTATTTGCGTTCTTGCTCTTGACTGGCTTTTTTATCCTCCTCACACTGATTAAGCCTATGAACTAGCTCTTTATAATAGACAGTTTCTTTTCCGTTCTTGTCATAGTATCTTCCTTTTACAACGCCTGAAAATTAATTATTAATGTTATTAAAGTAGCCCAAGATAGGCAGAGGCCTTCGCTCAGCAGGCCTCTGCTAAATTAATAAATTAAAAAAATAATTTCAAACAATATTGTTGTTTTCCTTTCCACTGATGATATAATATACAGCGTGTAGCTACAATGGCGACATTAAATGAACACACGGGTAGAGCTACTTATAAGTATTCATAAAAAAAATAAAAAAATAATTATAGTCCAAAATAGAAATTTCGAATTTTTCAAACAAACTTAATAATAAAATACGCAACAAAAATTAATCACCCTATGAGTGTCTTTACCTACGTGTTACCGCGCTCGCGCCCGCGCCTGCCTGCCCGGGCGGCTCGGTGGCGGCGGCGGGGCGCGGGGCGGGGAAATCAAGCGACACCAAGGAATTCAAAGAAATCAAATAATTTCACTTCACCTTGTTCACTTTACTATTAATTTTATTGTGACCTATGCACCTAGCGCCTTACACTTATTAAATCTTCAAGTTCTCAATGTAGCCGCCGCGCCGCCGCCACCACGTCGGACACAAAGATGTAACCGGCGGCGCTGAATATTTGCCCTTGCTTTTGATAATACATTTTATTTTATTTTAGCATGAACGTCGTCTTTCACAAAGCCCCATAAAAAAATCGAGGGGCTTGAGGTCAGGTGACATTGGGCCACCTAAGAGCTCCGTGTCGTGTCGTCCTATCCAGTATCCACTGAGCACCAAACATTTAATTTACCCGCTCCCTAGTCGCAAAGGTAGACAGATAAACAAATAATAAATCAAAGCGTCTTTATCGCTGTACCTACGTAGACCTGATTGGGTACTTAGAATAGAAAAGCTAAACTAACAAAACCAAGCGTCTTTTTCGCGAAACATTGAGAATAGGTAGATAATTAGCAAAATTATTAAAATAAAGTGTGTCAAGGACACCGGCCCGCGTATCACTGGCTAGGCGGCAGGACGAGTCGGTCGAGCGAGCGGCGCGGGCGGCGCTCTTCAATAGTTAGCTATCCCTTTCATGCAACGGCGCAATTTCGGGTGTCCTATTCTAACAATACTTTCTTTCTTGCTCTTCATACGCGGTTACACGCGGTTATGACCCGTGAACCCGACAGATGACCTCTGCTCTTACGTACAGGTTGCTCCGAGGCGTTATTTAAGAAAATTGATTTATTTCGATAAATCTTATGTTTAATGAAATAAAAAATATGTCTATATTCTGAAAACGCGAAACCGGATACGCTGGTTAATTTAATGTCGCCATTGTAGCTACACGCTGTATGTATCTTGGATTATGAATTTCAATTTATTATATATAAACCTAGTAAATAGACTTACCAACAAGCTCATACTTTTCTTGAAAAGTTGCCTTCCAATTCAGCAGGTTCTTAAGGTCAACACACGATAGGTCTATAACATTGTCTTTATTTTCACTTTCATCTGTGAATTCTCCAGTTATGAGTGCCCTTGAACCATCTTTACCTGAAAAAATTAAGGAATTTAAATCTTATTTTATGATAATTACAATTAATTATGAGATACAGATTTTGAGGTAGAATACATGCTGAGATTAGGACCAGAGCCCTGGTGACCTGTATTAAAGATTTTCCAAAACCTATTCAGGCACCAATCTCTCACAAAACTGGTAAACCTCACATGCATCACTATTTTATACCTTTCACCTCTGATGTTACATTACATTGTTGAGAAAAATAAATCTTTAAAAGATATATTAACTCTTACCTACAAAATAATGGTAGGAGCCACCTTTTGCATAATATTTGGCACCCTTTGAGACATCAAACACAGACCCCAGAACTGCTAAATATAATTTTTCCTCTTTTATTCCATTATAGTCTGCTAACCGGTCTTCAGAGAACACTCCATAAGTAAGATCTCCATACATAAATTGTCTGGGACTAAAATCAATAGGTTTTTTTTCTTCCATGATGTTGATGATTAAAGTGATAGATAGAAATATTGATACCAATAATATTTCGTCTACTCTTTCTCGCTCTAAAAATTTGTAGATTCTGTTGTAAAAACTCATCTTCGGAAGGTCAAGTTCAATAATCTTCCCTGTCACTCTTGAAGTACAACATCCCGATTAAGTTGCTGGGCCGTTTTATCAGCTAGAACCTCGCCTCTCTGGAGTTTTAGCTCCTGGCTGCTGTGGCCAGCCTGGCTGTAGAAAACACGCGGAGTGCGAATCCGCCCTACCGCGACTGAGAGATTGCGGAGGCTGGGCTGGATGTTGAAATGTCAGTCAACTCACTGGTCATATGTATCAAGTCAAACAAAACTCTCATAACTCCGTGATTATGCGTGATTGAGCTTCAATTCAATCATAGCAGTCTTAAAAACTCGCTAAAAATATTTCACAATTTTTCTTTGTAATTTTCTATAGAGTAGAAAAGAAAAAAACGGCGAGCATTATTCCCACAAACAAATCTGACATTTTAACTGGCAAAACAAACATCAAACTGTCAAAGTATCAAAAACGCACAGAGTGAGAAAGGTATAGAAAACGCATAGCACTCACTATACATTAATAGACAGATATCTAATAAGTATTGCTACCTACCAGCTATCATATTTAGAATTGAAATGTAATAGAATAGAAATCTGCATAATAATGATAAGAAATAGATATTAGTTTATCGATATTTTGATTTACTTATTGCGTCTCATCAAAAATCCAATCTACCGAAGTTACCGATGAGAGGTTATGTTTGGCTGCAAAGCAGCTCAGAGCAAGTATAGAATACTTGCTCTGAGCATATTAGCAAGCAATACAAGCAGCATATTAGTTACACCTCTCGGAATAGCTGCTTGCTTCGGTCTGGTTATTGTACAACCATGGAATGCACAGCCTAGCATGTTTTTAAAAGCCAAAAGCTAGCAGTTGGTAACACTGAGCCTACAAGAACTTGGCAAAAGGACAAGCATCCAGCGGCAAAACAAAATTTAAAAAATAATTGATTGTTTGTTTGTTTTCAATTTCAATCAATCCCGTTTGCCAGTTTTTCCTTCCCCTTTCTTGAATTTCTAATTCTATGTTGTGTTGTGCTCTTTAGAAGCAATCAAAATCAACTATTTTAATGAAGAACTAACTAATCTACCTATCTGTACTTTTAAAAACCTATCTTTTACTATGAACCATGTGAAAATCTTATCACGAAGCTCTTCACGCAGAAGAGTGGTTGTCACAGGACTAGGAGTGGTTTCTCCCGTAGGAGCTGGCACAGAATTAGCTTGGAAAAATCTTTTAAAAGGAAATTGTGGCATAGTTGCCCTCACAGGCTCAGAATATTCCAAGTTACCTTGTCGAATAGCTGGCGTTGTTCCCTTCGCTAATGATGATAAGGTCTCTAAAGCTATGACCAAATCTAATTTAAAGTCAAAGGCCCCAGCAACATGCCTTGCTCTAGTTGCTACAGAAGAAGCTCTAGCAGATGCTAACTGGCTGCCCGAAGCGAGAGAAGACAAAGAAGCCACCGGTGTAGCTATTGGGATGGGAATGATTGACCTAAAAGATGTTTGTGATACAAACGATGCCCTGAAACTTGGCTACAACAAAGTGAGCCCCTTTTTTGTGCCACGAATTTTGCCAAACATGGCAGCCGGTCAAATAAGTATTAGGTATGGCTTCAGAGGCCCCAATCATGCAGTTTCCACAGCTTGCGCTACTGGAGCACACTCTATCGGAGATGCTTCAAGGTTTATCAGGAACGGAGATGCAGAAGTCATGGTGTGCGGGGGCGCCGAGTCGTGCATCAGTCCTCTTGCTATTGCTGGATTCTGCAGATTGAGAGCTCTTAGCACTTCCTTCAATGATGAACCAGCCAAAGCCTCCAGACCATTTGATAAAAAGAGAGATGGATTTGTTATGGGTGAAGGAGCAGCCATATTAGTTCTAGAAGAATATGAACATGCACTGAGGAGGAATGCAAGAATATATGCAGAGATTCTGGGATATGGCTTATCAGGAGATGCATCTCACATTACTGCACCAAGAGAGGATGGCAGTGGGGCGATCCTTTCAATGAAAAGGGCAATCTTGGATAGTGGCATTGACAAAGAACTAGTTACTCATATAAATGCCCATGCCACTTCCACACCGATAGGAGATGGTATTGAGTCAACAGCTATAAGATATCTCTTTGGTGTTCATGCAAGAAATATGTTAGTATCTTCAACAAAAGGTGCACATGGACATCTTTTGGGGGCTGCAGGGAATTTAGAAAGTGTATTTGCGGTTCTATCCTGCTACCATGGTGTCATTCCACCAATAATAAACTTGGAAGAGCCAGTGGATGATCTTAACTATGTAGTCAATGAACCAAAGAAATGGGAGATGACACACAGAGTTGCTCTCAAGAACTCATTTGGCTTTGGTGGCACAAATGCGACACTTTGTATAGCTCAAGTTAATAATAAATGATAAGGATAATTTAATAATTATAATATTCAATAATATTATAATAATTATGAGCAATCATTTACTCATGTGTTATTTCTGTTAACAAGGCTTAAAATATATAAATAATGGAGAAAATGACAATAAATCAACATCATCATAATCATAATCATGTTAGGGTTAGGGTGCTCCCACACTGCTGTTAAAAAATGTTTATAAACATTTTCTAACACTAATACTGTACTACACTAACACTAGTATTTCAAACTGCTAGTATTGTTTGTAAACATTTTTTAACAGCAGTGTGGGAGCTCGCCTTTGTACATGTCATCTATTTCTGTCTTTTGTTTATGTCCTGTGTTGTGTGCAATAAAGAATTAAGAACATAGTACTGATGTAAATTAATTTTGCTATAGCTTTTCCTATGGTTATTGAGTTCCACTGCTGAAAAAAAAACCAATATAAATACTATATAATAAAGTGGGGATAAATAAATAAAAATATTATTTACTGTATGTATTACATAATATATTTAAAATTGAGTTACAAATGTTTCCGAATTTAACAAGGGCAATATAGCCAAGGGTAATCCAGACCTCTTTTTAAGCTTATTTGAAAATAAGCAATAATTTCATCATGTTCAACATAATATTGAGTCACCTAATTAAAAGCAATAAAATAATTTGATCAAAAAATTGCTACTTTAAATATTTGATAACTAAGCCTTCTAAAACTTTAAATAGTTAAATTAAATGCTGGTTTTTATCCAGTCAATGAAATGTACATACATAATTAAATGTTGGAATAGTTAGGAGTCATTCAAACTTGCACTTCTAGTTATGAATATTTTGGAAATGTAGATTACGAAATAACAGACTGGTCTTTTTGCAATATAATTTACTGAATATGTAAAAGAAAATGATTTTAAAAGTATTATAAAGTTCTACTCGCAAATAAGCAAGTAATTTGCTTAGCTCAACATTAGATTCTGTCTAATTGATAACAACACAGTAAAACGCGTTATATTTACCAAAATAATTGATTATTGACTGGGTTATTACGAGTCAAGCAGATTGATGGTAGAGTAGGTACTCACCAATGGACCACTATCATTGTCAGTAAAATATTTGTAAATTGCCTAAAGTGACCTGACCAACCACTTCATTTGTTTCTTTCTACAGAACATAAAATAAATCATGATTTTTTGTCTTTAAATTAAGACATGCTGACCGTAGTGTTATTTACCGTAGAATATTAGTCACTTCCGGAGCTTTAAAAGTAAATCCAATCTTTATAAGTAAATATTCAAGCTCAATAACAACTATTGATAACTGAACTCTAGTCTTCAGGTTTACGATTGAGTATTGTGTAAAAACTTAACTTGGTTACTACTTAACGCTTACAGCAAATCTACTGATTGCATCGGTGTTACTGCAAATGAACCATGTTGCGGTATCTGTTTTTCTATGGGTTCGTTCAACTGTTCTACTGAACATAGGGATTATATTGAAACTGATTTGTGCTAGGGTCTAGGAGCTTGGATCGATGTAACGTCGATTATTAGATTTTGCAAATCATGCATTATCAAAGATTAACCATTTGTAAGATATTTCTGGGATTAGACCAGCAAATGCGATTTCTGCATTCTGTGTATATTGTTAATATTCCGTGTCTGGGTTTGCAGACCTATCATGCGTTTTACAAGTCGTGCTTGCGTTCATTAGATGTTTCATTTTCCAAATAATGATAGCGTTACACCGTTCCAGCGGAAAATGAACGGGATTGCTTAGTGCAGTTGAATGAGCCACAAACGTCTATGCGCCCTTTTTGCCTTTTGACGTCACTGGCGTGTTGGTACATAATTGTGCGAACTTTTGCCTTAGATTTTGTCGCAATTCTTCTCTTTTCTCTGTTATGTTCCTTCTGGCTTTGAACTCCAATACATCCTCTAGTGGAATATAGCTGGTGTCTTGTTCTTCATCAGATGAACATGTTTCCTAAAAAATAATCAGATTTATCATCTAGTTCCCATATTACAAGCTTTGCTTAGTTTGGGACTAGAGGGCGTCGTGTGAAATGTCCATGAATATTTATTTATTTATTTTTTATGTCTTAGGAGATTTGAAGAATATTTCCTTTAAAATAAATAAGGGCCAATTTGGAGAATTTGAATAAGTGTAATGCACCTAAATTGTTCCAATTTAAAAGGCGGGGTCACCTAGACAACTCACTTAACCAATATGCAGAAATCAACAATCAATGCAACAATCAACACTCACCATTAACATTTCCTGTAGAGAAAGCGTGAAGTCCGTACAGAGCGTTTTATCACTTTTAACCGGGTCCAAACAATCGCTTCTTTCGTGGTTGCAGAATCCTTCAGAGCACGCGACTTCTGAACCTTCCGGAGAGGACATTAGACTTGATGAGCCAGACATGGTTTCGCAGCAGCCGTTTCCGTTTCCTGTCCAAGACAAAAATTATTTATCCATTATAATCACAAGGGTCATTTTAGAATTGTGATGTAGTATATCTTATGTTATTTGTATGATCGCACCTGAGGAGTAGCCGCAGTCTTGCGAGTGAACTGGCGATTGGGTTCCACTTTTGGTTCGTTGCTGGTTCTTGGGCAAGCACTGGGGTTCGAGACAGGAGGTGCAGGCGTCGGCTTCGTAACAGACATCGGTGAAGTCGCGGGTGGAAAGGAGGTCGGTCGGTATGTCGAGCTCTTCCTGTATGCATTCTTCACATTGGCACTTCTCGTCGGGCTCCTCTGAATCCGCTTCCTGAAAATTTAAACTAAATATTTGCTCTGGACTGGAAGTCACTATTTGCTAGCGACGCTCGAAACTGTAGAAAATAGTCAAGAGTACCCTCTACTAAATTATATTCTATATTATGTAAATACCAATAAGTTCTGTTTTGTACACTGCTACCTTAGCTGTTTATGCATACCACAGCTCTGCTGCAACTGTCTTTTCAACGCCTTTTCGTACATCTACAGAAATATAGAAATAAATTACCTTGCATTTCCCTTCCACAGCTTGCCTTTCCTTCTTCTTGCGTTTTTTAAGCTTCTTCTGTTCTTTCCTTTGCTGCCTAGATTGTTCTTCTTGCGTGATTTCGTCGTACAAAAGCTGTAGTTTGGACACTCCACTTTTCTTTTCGACTGCCGTTTCAAACTTGCGGTATAATGCTTCCACAGCTACGGCTGCGAGGGTTTGGCACGTGGCTTCTTCTTCGCGTAGTCGTAGAGAAATACGCTGTAGCCGCTCGTAAATGCAAATTCCAAGGCATATTAGCACCTGGAAGTTTTCATTATGGGCAATAAAAATAAACACTCAACAGTCATAATGCATTTAGGTCAAACAAATGGCAAGATTTATTTTAAAACAACATGAAACCTTGGTGATTTTAAAATCTAGCGCGCCGCACGTCATAAAAAAAATATTTTAAAGTCTGGAGATGGTATAATGGCAAGCTATGTTTAACCTCGATCGAAAAATGGAATGTTGTATGTAAACTCACCTCTTCCTGTGCAATTTCAAGTGTCTTTGCATGCCTCTCTCTATGGTTTCCCAGTAGTTCAGGCTCGGCCCTCGCTATAAGATGCGCTATGTATTCAGTCTTAGCTTGCAGGTGTAAATGCTTGTCCAGTAGACATCTTTTGATACCTCCATACAGTGAGCCGACGTAGCCTTTCTCTTTGTGCGGTTCTTTTTCTTCAACTAGCAGTTGGTATGCTCTTAACACCTAGACATGAGCAAAGCTTATAAAATCTTGGCTACCATTATGTATACAATTTAAGTATGAGGCTCGGCCTGCCTCTCGGTTGATATCCAAGTAAACCAAGTGAAACCAATCAAATGTATCAAGCTTATTTTACAGGAATGATACTGGGAGGTAACCCAGTAATAATCCCCTAGTAGGTCTAAAACAAACCTTAGTTTTGCAGTCAGCACAGAACCTATGTTTCTTCAGATAATTGTGCAGTGTATCATGTAGGGTGTTGAAATGCACTAAGGTGACATGTTCACGAGCCGATGCTCGCATTGCGTCCCATGCTGTGCGCCAGGCGGCTCGACCCACCCAGCCCCACGAGCCCCACCAGGCGGGGGGCGCTGCACCACCCCCCGTGCTAGCGCCCCCAGCGGTACTGCCCCCCGGAGTCCAGCCTCGAGCGGTACCCGCTTCAAGTGAGTGTAGGGTGCAACGCTGGGATTTCTTCCATCGTGGTTGACTCAGTATTAGACAGTCGATGCCGGTACTGAAATAAAATGGACAGTGAATGTATGAATGAATGAAACTCTTCATTGTACACCTTACAAACTAATAAAAAGGAAAAAAGACGATTACAGAAGAAATGAATACCTAATTATAAATTTTTAGTGAATTTGTCATCAATAATATCACTATATTATCTCTTTAACACAAATACTGAATATTTCATAAGCCGCACACTCGTGAAACTAGTGTAAAACCACCAACCAACCTCTAAATAAAAGTTTGCCCACTTTTATTTACTTTGTAATGTGTAATTTTTTTTAGAACAAAATGTAATATACCTGTGTCCATTGAGCAATGTTGCGAGTGATTGTGGATGAACTATTTTGTCTTCTCTGATAGTCATGGTTTCATCTAGCGTAAGGATTAATGGATCCAATGTGGGGTGCCCTGATTTACATAGCTGATAAAATAGGCGTTCCACACTGAAAAAAATAAAGGTTTATTTATTACTTCTATTTAAAAAAAAATGTCATCTACATCTGACCTCACTCACACAATGATCCCCTGTATTGTAGATATCAGAAACTTTTAGGTCATGAAAACATTTTGTCCAGCAGTTAAAACTAAATCGGCATGTCTTAAATAAGGCATTTTGAATTTAGTACATTGTTTCTTTTCAGAACCCATTTTTAGAGTAGGTACACAAATAAAAAAAAGTAATTGATTTTTAGTTGATCTCATGACTGCTTGAAGTATATTCATCATTTTCCTATATTCGGAAACAGAGCTCAAGTAAGATTTTAGATAGTTTTTTTTGACAAATTTCTTTGAGATATATAAAAAAAAATTATGTTTAGGTCACCCTTGAGTTGTGAATTTATTGAGCATTAAAGTAAGTTTCGTTTTAACAAAAAACTCTATACTACTAATAGATTTCAAATATGTAAATTCCAATATACATTCATTAGGTAGCTTGGAATGTGATTTCAAGTGACCTAGCAAACAAGGGCATTAATTAGTTTGACAAACAAAAGGTTATCAAAATATCTTTCAATGGAAAGGTTTATTTTTTTGTAGTACAGTCAGATGCAACAATTGGTGTCCCTTTGCAAGTTTAAAATGCACTGTATACATTTACACTACATATGTAGAGTTCTAAACAATATTACTAGATACAGTCTTGGAGTATATGGGCCTTGGACGAATACACGGGACACGTCATGCTCGAAAAAAGTATGAAAACACCGTCGACCACTTTTTGCGGGGCTCGGGAGGAGTAATCTATTGCTGCATTAGTTCTGCATATAGCGTTGTCACTGTCTAACAATTATTGTAAATTGACACTAGTGATTGACGCATTCGATGAAATAGTATCGATAAAAATGAATGAATGACGGGAAACGAAGGAGTTGAATTAGGTAGGTACCTACTTTATTAAATTTGAAATTGTAGTAAGGTAAGATGATGCCTGGGTTGATGATATAATAATAATGGAAAATCACAAGGAAATAAACTTAGGCATTAAACATTTTACTTGATAATTTTACATAGACATGTCATTGTAACCATAAGCCACTTTTACAACAATTAAAAATAGCTTCAGAGATCCTCTTCATCAGTGCTACCTATCATCAGACCCTGGAGTATGTGCTCAAGTTTGTCAAATCTGAATGTTCAAGTTTGGTATTGCGGTAATTTGAGACTTTGGGAGCTGGCAACGAAAGGATTTTTATAATTTTACTTTACAATGATTTGGTTTCTTAACTCGTAACTCTACATGCGTAAGATTTACTTGCGCCTTGCCTAGTTAATTTTTTAATGATGAAGCAATTTAAAGACACTATTTTTAACAATGGTTGTGATAAACTTAGCAAATCGTATTAATATCAATACCAACATTAATATAAATCGGACCCTTTGTGCTGTGCACACCTTAATTTTTACATTTTTCTAAATTTGTCAATAAACGCAGTATTTGTACATTCAAACCGCATTTAATCGGAGAAAAGCAAAAACCCACCAGTTGTTCTTCTAAAGAATCAACACCAACCACGTGCACGAAATTGCGTATTTTGCTTTCCTGTGACTTTTAAGTGGTGTTTATAGTGACTAGAACATTCCCAAGGAACTGTCATCATCATCATCATCTGATATTTGAATACACGCATTGCCTTTGTATTGCATTGCATTGCCATCAGAGGGGCGATTACGAGTTGACAATGTAAAAAACCGGTGTCAAACGTCTGACGCCGAGCACACCGGTGTGCACTGCTTGGTATGGAAACACTGAATCGATTTTTTGAGAAGCTTGGTTTCGTCAAGCTTTGTGAGATTTAAAAAAAGTTTCGATTTCACTTTTTAAAACTTTCTTTTATACATACAAACCTTGTCCTGACAATCTGTTGATGATGATGAATATGAAAATTGCATAACGGCATTTCAAGCTCTACTTACAAATTCAGGCAAGTGTAATGTAGGAACAGCATCTTTCCAGTCTTTTACTTTTTTTTTAATTTTTGTTGTAGCACTCTGGTTCAAAATGTATACTACATATACTGCTATGTTTTTTTGGAATCCATGCCTGTTCTCTGCGTACTGCTTTCAGCCATTCTCTTTTTTTTTAATGGATTAGTTGGAAACCTAAAAGTATTAACAGACGATCGCACCGCACCGTGACCTTGGTGCGCTCCGGACCATATTCGATAGTGTGTACATCGGTCCGCCGCACATTATTATTATTATTGACGGTCCGCTCGGTCCGATGGTTCTGTCAAAGGATTTGGTGCGGTTCGCGCGTTGTTCGCTCGTGTGGCCCACGCACCGCACCGTTTAGCGCTTTAGTCGCAATTCTGCCTCCGAGCGAGACACGTAATATATATGGTTTCACCATTTCCAGCAATTCAGCAAATAGATCAGAACTCATGCGAAGGTATATACGAAAGTCTTCATCGTCTAGTTCCTTTATCAGTCGCATATGACTGTATGAGTCTCTGTATCTTAAATAAAATTTTGCCCATTCTTTCCTTTTTTTCCTTTGCCTTTGGATAGGCGTGCTAGCTACGATGGTTGCCGCAATTAAAGCTATTTTAGCTTCCTTTGACAAAGTTGGAGGCATGTCTGACGCGATCAAGCACGGATAGCACACTGGACCATCTCGTGTGCGGTGCGGTGGTGTGGCGTGTCGAGCGCACCGTACCGGTCCGGCGGTTCGGGCGGACAAGTTCGATCGTCTATTAATGCTTTAAGAGTGAGAATAAATTCGTTCGTTCATTTACATCGATATTTTTCATCGATAGTTTCAAACCCTATTTGAAAGAATTGTAATGAACGAACACTGAACGAATGAAAAAAGAACGGTAAAACCCGACTCATTTCAGTAAGTCATAAATATAGTTACATTGCAGAAAAAATTGAGTACTCGTTAATATGGCATCATATAAGCAAAAATTATATTCAATTTTATTAGTTTTATGAAAAATTAGCCACTTTATCGGCATAAAATTGTACTCACAGGTGAAAAGAAATACTAGTTACGCGATCACTGTAGTTTTTACAAAATAATACGGCGCATTTTGTCATTTTTTTGCATTATCTTGTCTTGAGAATCAACGTAGTGGTCGTGTCAACACTGACGCAACAATGTTGCTTGTTAGGCAAAAAGGCTGGTACGTGGCGAGCGGGGGTAAAGGCGAGATCGTCCGAGTTACGTGTCCCGTGTATTCGTCCAAGATATGGGCCCATGCATCTATACCATACTAGATGTTTTATACAAGTATTCAGGCACAGAACCCTGAACTTTCCAGTATAACTAGCAATGAGTGCTTTCTTTTTTTAGCTAAATAATATATGAAATATTTTGTCTGTGATTTTACCTTCTTCGACAGCCAACACATGGAATGCTTTGATTCAGTACTTCAAATATATCAGTGGCGTCTACATCAAGGGCCGCTTTTAGCTCGTCTGTCGTTAGAATTCTATACTTGCGCATGAAATCTTCGTATTCACGGCCTTTCACTTGAGGATTGTCGCATATCAAACCCATTGTGTTCAAGTCCATAATCATCTGCAACAAAAACAACACAGGCAAATCATAACAAAGGAAAAAAATCACAAAATAAGGTCAATGAAGATGTCTTTACTTTGAAAGAAATCAATGAACTCGTGACAAAATAAGCAGACTCATTTAGTTCGTAACTATGGTGTGTGGTGATATTTCCCAGGTGCCCGGAATCTTTCTCTGACTGATTTCGACGCGTCTTCTGGCTAGAAACACCTGCATTTTTCAATAAATCTACTCTCCGTAATCTACGCTTGTGGTATGTCAAAGTGCAGAGACACTTACAGTAAGGTTTTCGTAGATAGTTAGAGGTAATTGCCGCCGTTTTATCACAGGCTCCTTTTCGCTGTTATAAATATCAACCAATTTCGCCATTTTGATCGATAATCACATAAAATTGCAGACAAAATACACAAAAATATCAAAATGACAACCAATTTCTCGAGAAATACACGTCGTGCGTTGCGATTGTAATTTTTGACAAGACAATTTTGACATGATCCATTATTATGCATGACACAACAACCGACAGATACAAAATATGGTTTTTAAGTCAATACCACAGATATAGAAAGTAATATGAACTGATTGAATGAATCCCAACACTCACTAGTATGAAAATGAAAACTTGCTTGTGCATCATACTTGGACGTGTATTCGTCCAAGGATGGTCCGAGGCATCATAGTATAAAACGTGGCAAATGTTTGCCACGAAACGACGACGACGTGTTATTGAATAATACTTTATATTCTATGGTGAAAAACAAATAGGACTTGGCAAAAAGACTAGTATCCAGCACCAGAACGAAATTAAAAAAAAAACAGAAGTTATTTTTGTTTTGCTTTTGTTTGATTGACTTGTTTGTTGAGAATACAAAATTATTCAAACATGTCTAAAATATTTACCCCTACGAACCAAATACGTCTAACAAATGTTGCGATTGTGAGGCTCAAAAAAGGAGGAAAAAGGTTTGAAATAGCTTGCTACCGAAATAAAGTTATTTCTTGGAGAAATAAAGTGTAAGTCTGAGGTAAATAACTTTTGAGGCGTAAATTCTGATCATTTCTAAAATAATATCATTAGGTATTATTTCCAGGGAGAAAGATATTGATGAAGTGTTACAAACACACACAGTCTTCACAAATGTATCCAAAGGGCAAGTAGCCAAAAAAGAAGATCTTGTAAAAATCTTTGGCAAAGAAGATCAAACTGAGATATGCAAGGAGATACTGGAAAAGGGTGAACTGCAAGTATCAGACAAGGAGCGGCATTCACAAATTGACTCTTTATTCAAGGATATTGCTACAACTGTTGCAGATAAATGTGTAAACCCTGAGACAAAAAGGCCTTATCCAGTCTCCATCATTGAGAAGGCCATGAAAGATACACATTTTTCAGTCAATGTGAACAAAAGTGCCAAACAGCAGGCTCTAGATGTAATTCAGCTTTTGAAGAATGAAATACCGTTAGAACGGGCACAGATGAGAGTCAGAATCTTACTTACTGGCAAAGATGCAAGAAAAACCAAAGACAAGGTAGTGAAACTGGCCATGAGTGTTGAAGAAGAGAACTGGGATTCTGGCACAGCTAATCTTATATGTCTAATTGATCCCGGAAACTTCAGAATACTGGATGAACTTGTTCGAACAGAAACAAAAGGCACAGGACAATTTGAACTGTTGAATCTAAAAGAAATGGTAGAGGGTGAGCAGGCTTTGTAAGAACAACATTCAATAAATCTTTGATATTCATTTGATAACATTATTTTATAAATTGCAAACATCATTCCTACATAAATCTAGGTTAAGTAGCTAAATGGATACCTACACCTAATTCAGTAGGTATAGTTGTAGATTTTTCTAATGTTTGGTACATCACACATGTACCTATCCAAGTTACAGTAGTTGAGTTGCTTTCACAAGATTCACATAATGGTGTCAATTCTGTTTGTTTTTGACAGCACAAAAATGTTACCGATCCTTCGTACTAAAACAACAAAAATGGGTATTTAGTGCTGTCTTTAGTTTAGGAAAATGTAACAACAGAATCGGCACCACTGTCAGTAGCGTAGACTGTAGAGCCTGTTCTTGTTCTTGTAGGCCTGTATTCGCTTATACTGGTCAAGCATTTATATTTATATGAAGATCTCTACTCAAGTCTATGCTTGAGTAACGATTTCTATATCAGAATAAGAGTCTGAGATCTTTTTAATTCGAAAGCTATTGTATGAGCTCTCCTGTGGATTTTATTTTTTTCCGTAATAGTTTAATTGAAAAAAATTGAGATTGCGTGAATTGGAACGCATTTTGGGGTCAATGGCATTTGTTACATTCATAGTTGCACGCACACATTGAATAGTAGAGAAGGGACTTGCAACCATTATTTGATTTTTGAAAAGAGTAGAAACGCAGTTGTTACAAGGAATACAAAATACAATTTTATTTCTTTTTGCATCGTTTCTTGGTACTGTGTTTGGTATAGTTTTCTCGAAACAAAGTCTTCTGTGTACTTGCGGATTGCGGGGGGCTAAGGAGCTCAAGCCCCCCCTCAATAGCTCCGACTCTATCTGAGGGTAGACCAAGTTTTGCAGGGAAAACACTAAACCGCTGGGTTAAGCCAGAAATTATATTGAATTGAAATTAGAAGTGGAAATCATGGTTCAAGCCTCAACCCCCCCCCTCTCCAAACCCAAACTGAAATCATAGATCCGTCTGCCACTGCTACTATGTATTATTATTTCTTCAATAAAATATCGGATTATTTTCGGTTTTATATCACAACACTAGTTTATTTGCCATAAAATATAAAAAATCGGTAAGAATTGTAACGTGGAATGAAACGTCAAAGTGAATGTACCATCGAAATGACAAATTAAAAAGTTTTTATTTTTCTCATATTGGTACGAGATTTTATTGATTGTTTTCTTTCATAAGATTTTCGGCCAGACGGCGACTGAAATTGCAAGTTACTGTGATATATTTATTTTCGTTAATTAACTACTCTTATCAAGCAATTAAATGAGCAGGGATATCGAGTTATGTCTATAAGTAATGGAAGGTACAGAACTGGGTGGCGACCAGCAATTTTGTTTGAGATGGAACAATTTTCAAGCGAATATAACTTCTCAATTCGAGGCACTACGCGATGATGAGGACTTCGTGGATGTCACCCTGGCATGCGAGGGACACAGGCTGGAGGCCCACAAAGTGGTTCTCTCCGCCTGTAGTCCATATTTCAAGGAACTATTCAAAGTAAGTCCATCTTTCACTCCCCACACTTTGATGTGTCACCATTACAATGACTGTAGTGAAAGTTGTTATGTATAAAACACTTGATCTACTTACAAATGCCATGTCTCGCGTTCCGGTTAAGTACTCGTGATTTCATTTATTTGTACCTACTTTAAAATTCTGTTTCACAATTTCTAATTATCTCATTACCATTGGGTCTATGGATTACTTAGGTCTTGAAAGCATTTATTGGATTCCTGTAACATTATAATGTAACCATTACAATGAATACTAATCAAATGTGTCTGCATAGTTTCCCAATTTCATAAAATGTTTTGTAATATATTTGCAGCTGTCTGCATTGTTTCAAAATATAGTCTGACCTGTGTCTGATCATTTTTATGTGTCTGAATGAATTTTAATTAGTCCATATTTATGACTACAAATTATAATAAATTAGAATTGTAGGCGAACTTCAGCCATTTCACCTATAGCTTGGCATGTATTATTCTTTGTTGATTAACGAACCCAAACAATTGCTTAAATCTCACATTGTACCATATTTAATGTGCTCACAAGTGCTTGTTATCTATTCTTAAACATTGATGATAACAAAAGAGTTGCCAACAATTGAATATCAATTCTACTTACAAAATGAATCTGACAGTCATCTCCTCAATGTCTACATATTTCTAAAACATTTGAATGGTGATTAACTTAATTGCTATAAGATAAATCTATAGTCATTTGTTTGGTACCCAAATGACACACTTAAAGTTTGATCTATACAATTCTATCAACCTACCTAATGAACATTTGTTATGTATTTTGGTTTGGTTTTATAATTAGTAAGTTAAATCAGGAAAAAGCGACATAGAATAGCCTCTCCAAAGTAATCTATGCTATCCTATTTTTATTAGGGTTTAGTTTTAGATCTTATTTGTCATATTGTATAGAAAGTTAGTTGAGTCTTATTTTTTTTTAATTTTCATTAAAAAAAGGTCTAAAATAGAGTAAAATCAATCTTAACAAAATCTAACATACTGAGTTTTTAAAAAAGTTAAAAAATTCAAATGATTTATTATTCATGTTATTAGGTTTTGGTTTGGAAGCCTCGTGGTTTTTATTAGGCTTTATTCATGAAGAATATGCCACTTTGTGGGGCTTATAACTTATAAACATACAAAAACCTATCCTATAGTTAAACAAATGATAACCTACACCTTTAATGGCATTTCAGTTGTTTTGTTTATAATTTTTATCTTGAACTGGTAAAACAGGCCTAAATGAGTGAAATAATGATGATTGATATTTGTGATTGGACCCAATTCTATATTCTTCACCAAACTAGTTGTGATATCAACTTGTTCAACCTTCATTAATAATACTAAAATATACAAAATAAAGTTGGTTTACTATAAAATACTAGAATTTTATTTATAAATGATAAAATTCATTTATAGATATTGATCTAGAAATGCAAATTATATTGCACTTTTTGCAGCCGTGACCTATGATACCTATATCTGGAGCCAGCTTAGGTCAGTTCTCTTTGGCCTAAACTTATTATTTACCATAATTATCATGATAATAAAACAGGTTGGTAATCTATTTAACACTAACACTAATAGAAGAGTAGATTTCATTTTCATGTTTTTTTTTTCAAGAATACTATTATACCTAATTATTGAACTTTGGGCTGTTATTAGATGACAAAACTGTAAATATCTCCCTAAACGGATACTGCTTGCATTGCCTATGTAAGTATAAGGCACTAAGAAGCTGGTAGGTATGTACTTTAAGTTGGTACATAAGCTATACTAAGGTATGAAATATGTTTAATCCAACTCCGTTAGTAGACTGCACACTAAATGGAGTAAAGTAGGTAGGTGTTGAATAAATGATAAATATCATAATTTATTTATTTTTCGCAACTGACCATGTAGTTTTACAAAAAATAACGCAGACATCATGGTCAGCCAGCCAGCAGTAATAATTATGTAAATCAACGCTATGGCGATGACTTTAAAACTGTGTGGAATTTAATTATCTTATTTGCCCGAATTTATTTCCATAATGTATTTTGTGCATGCAAATGGACTGGACTTTGTTCTTTAAAACCCATACTGTAATCCGATTTGATAAGGGAATGGCCAATCATATTATGCGTATTATACAGTAGTTAATAGAGGCGTCGAATTAGCTATTTCTTTGCAAACTTTAGACCTTGATTACGTGAATTACACATACATTTATGAACTACACAAAAAAGCTCTATATCGTAATATATAGTATATATGTATGTATATGTGTAATATGTAGTAATATATAGTATCCTAATATGGTTTTGACGATATCGGACTATCTGTTTTCTCGCGTATTATCTTTTGCGTTGATTATCTGCCAATCGGTAACGTAACAGCATAAATGAATAATTTAGTAATTTGCATTCGATTTTATTTAGATTCAGCACGAACGGCAAGCCAAGATGCAGCGACAGATCCAAATAAAACGCTTACCTACTAGGTAGCTTTAAAAGGCGTTCATTGCATATTAAGTACTGTTTTCTATAGTTGAGTACTATGTGGTTCTGGCCCTTGCAAATAGTCGAGTTGAATATTCTTAAAATGCAACAGAACTACAAATTGAAAACATTGAATCAGCCGCGCGCGTGTGTATCCTTAGGACTTTTGGGACATCGAGAAGGCATTTCCTTAAACTCGGATTACTATACCGAAACATTAAAAGATGTTGTCAAATGATTAAAACTAGTTAAGCATCTTTGAAACCATATATTTTTTTTACAAATACATTGATTTTTCGATATTTTACCTTGAGATTGCGATTAATCAATCCTTTTGATTCGTAATCTTATTTTTAAAAGACCGGCTAATTTGGCGAATGTTGGTCGCAACTACGCAATCGTTTCGTTCAAGGTTGATTTTATGGCTTGTTGAAATCTCGACTCAACATTTTTATAGTAAATGTGCAACTAATATGTTCATACCTACCGTTTCAGATATTGCTTAAGTAAATTAAATTAGATGAACCAATCGTTTTCCTTTGCCATTCTGACGTAAGAGATACTGAAAACTACTCTCTCCTAATAGCAACAATCATCATCGATGTATTATTTAATTTCAATTTGTACTTATACTTTTGTCACATAGAGATTGAAGTGGAGAAAAGAGAAAAAAGTAAATCCCTCTATCAGATGGGTAAAATTATTGCTTAGAAGATACAAAAGACCTAATGCCTTCTTACTTAACTATTGCTTGCCTAACGATTGCCTATCGCAATCTAGGTACGTAGGTACTCTAGGTACCTATTGAAACCTCGGTCTGCCTACTTTCCTGTTGCAATACCCCTGAACAGGGTTCAGTGATACCTACCTACCTACACTGTAACATCAAAATTACCATGTGAAAGAAATAAATGTATTGGGTATTGAGGTTTTTTTGAGTGTTGTATGAAAAATAACTATTACTTATAGTGATTTAGTTATAGTACAGATTTAATGACGCGACAATTCGTAGAAGCTTTGTTTTATTCGGAAACATTTTGCGTCCTAACTCACGGTGACAAATGCACCTGACTGCGTAAAACTATAATAGGTCATTCGCACGTTCTGCCGTTGTGGTCCCATTGATTATTTGAATTCTAAGCACATAAAACCCGCAATATTTTTCGAATAGTCGTGTAAACTCAGGTCTTTTAAGCTCTATTAAAAAGATGTAAAGGACTTTCGTGCTTTTAGAGTTATTATACATTCGATATTTGATATTATGCATGACTTTGAATATAAGTAGTTTTTATAACGTACTTTTGTTCGCTGTCAGCCCAAATTATGTTTTTTTAAATCAAATAAACTTTATTTTTCACTTATTTATTATTTGATATTTATCGAAAAAGACAAAAATATTTTCAGAGCTTTATGGAAAACGATGAAGCTAAGTAAGGGTCAAACGGATTTATTTGTACCTCGCACAATTTAATAGGTACAGTCGGTAAACTGTACTAAGGACTACATCTACTAGCTGTTTATCTATAGGTAGGTTTAGTGAGGTATCCTGTTAGTCGTCATTGAATCCTCACACAGTTATTAAAAGAGGTTTAGGTACAACGCGCAACGTAACGAAATCTTGAATAATTTATACCACCGCAAGAAAAAGTTATAGAACCACGTATTACTAATAATAAAATGACGTGTATTTTAATCTATACAAAATTAAGAAAGCTAATTCTTGTTTTTTCTTCCTTATTATGTTTAGTCATTATTAGCGATCGTTATAGCGGCTTAACATGAACACCCTACGATTTGTCTACGGTTGTCTTCGGAAGATTAGACCAAACGATTTGTTTCTATTTTCATGAAACAAAAGAAAGAGTCGAAGCATCATTTGTCTTTTCTCCAGTAGAAAGTATTGTTGTCTAGTCTAGGGACCGCCGTAAAACGTGCAGGCCTCAGCACGAGTAAATGTCACAATCGTAAATGTATCATAATGAATGATAGCGTATCCGAGATACACTGCGCGGTGACGACGCTACAACAACGTTCGGAAGTCGGACTGGCGCATGGCGTTGACGCGCAATATGTCTCGAATACGTTAGGTTTATTCCAGGACATCTTAAGTGAATCACAGAATACCTAATGTACACTGAATTATGGGTATTCAAATACAATGTTATCTTTGAAGTTCTAATAACGTATCGTCTTTATTGATTTTTCGTATATTTTACGGAGAGTATTTTCTTCCAGAACAATCCATGTCCTCATCCAATAATATTCATGCGCGACTGCGAGGTGTCACATGTGCGCGCCTTGCTCCAATTCATGTACGTGGGGCAGGTGAACATTGCGCAGGCGCAACTCAGTGCCTTCCTTCGTACTGCGGACGCGCTGCAGATTCGCGGTCTCACAGACTGCTCGCAACACAACGATAAGGTAACTTACGTACTGACAAGTTAATTTTACAAAATTTAAAACCCCGAAAGCCTCGCTAGATTCTCTTTATCATCAGAACTGAAATACTATTGCTGATGGTAATAGTACCTTTGTTTACAGAAAACAAATCGGAAATCGCCCCCTTCCCAACTACGTAATTTGCTCAGCGCCAAGCCGCCACAGTGTCAGTCACAGTCTACCTCCTCCTCCAAAGCCGCAAGCCAAAACGTCGAGACGACGGCCGCAGACGAGCCCGAGCCCAGCGGGAGTCGCCGCTCCACAAGAAATTCTCCCGATGTTGCCAGAAACAATCTCAACGATGAAGCTCCCTTCCAAACTTCTAGTCAAACGAGGCCTAATAACGACGACTATAGTGAAATATCCAACTACCCCTCGCTGAGGGTGAAAACTGATCTCGAAGCGCCGGACGTGAAAAACGAAGAGAGCGAAATTCTAATGGATCCCGGAGACGCGGAGAGGGACAAGAGCCAGGACTTTAACGCGTCTGATCTCCTAGAACCAAAAATGGAAGTCATGGAACAGGACGTCAGTGACGAGGAACGTTCCAATTTTCCGCATATGTACTACGGCGATAATAATACTCTGGCAAATCCCTTTGCCGCACTACAAGGTAACACTCTTCACCAAGCCCAGACTTCAGTCGAATGTTAGAGCGCGAAGTGACCGATACCGTTTTGCAGGTAACGTGGACCTGATGGCTGGCATGACGGCGGACCTGCGCGACGAGAACGCCGATGGTGAGTTGTAATGTCACTTTCACGTCATTTCACACGCACACGTCGACTCGGACAGCCGCGCCCCCGGCGAACCTCCGGTTTATTCCACACTCGGTCGACGCTCGGTCTATTGGTGAAGGTGGCTAGGCGCGCGGGTGTCGGGCGACGCGCCTCGCCGCTTCACGCTACCCGCCCGCTCCCTCGCACTGGTTATGGGCACACCCATACTCAAACGTAAACTATACCATTCAAATGCTAATACAAACTTTCCTCAAACAATTACCTACCCCTCTTCGTGTTGGTCGCTGAGGATTTCATAAAATGGCCAATAACTCTATTACCATCTCTTTAAACCATGCAAATGACGATAGCAGTATTTTAAGAACTGCTATAGAATAGAATTATGAATAAAGACAGTGTGGTTTGATCCAAAATGATGCCAATATAACCATATCGATTAGGATATTGCTGGTTTTATTGGCAGTCCACACTCTAAACTCTCCCTAGATGAGGCGTCTTGTTCGATACTAGATAGTGCCAACATAATAAGCTTTTTATATCTTCAAAACTAACCAACTCACAATGACAGTTTGATTATGGTGGTACTACTTTCAATATGTTTTTGAAATGACACTTCTTTGTGCACATCGAAGCACTTGGGTAAGGATCTACTAGTGCATAACTCCATGTGAAACTGTGAATACTAACTAATCCCTCATCTCCATATACTAACATGACTAATTTAACATCTAACCTTGTATTTTGCTACTCTTTGAACAAACCATAAAAATGCTCTCTGAAGGCACTCGATATCTCTCCGATTATATCTTTACCAACGCAACGGTTTGAATGTTTTCGATGAATACGATTTGTTGTCTTTTATATTTAGGGATCTTACATTTTGATGTGTGTAATTTGTAAAGTTGTACGACTTAGCCCAAAATATAACGCAACATCTTAATAAAACTACTGTTTATTTGTACGGCTGGTTAACTTTTGAAAGGGCAAGCTATAGCTTTACTGTTTGAGTAAATGGATAGGCGGTAATACTAAAAGGTATTATTAAACTTTGAATTACCATAATCCATTATGTACTCTTCTAACGTTTGGAAGTCGGATACCCAACTACTAAGTAGTACCTTGCTCATTGTCCAAAAACTTAATTTTCAATAGCTGTGCCTTCTAAGCTTGCCGAAAGTCTAGTTGGCAATAATCAGACGAATATACCAGAGTTACTTGTATGATCGACTAACAAAAAGATTGTTTAAGGCAACAAAAAATTACAGAATGTCTAATTCAAGCACAAAAGATTTTATAAATAAAATCACTTCGTCTTCGTCACTTCAATATTTTGAACGTCGTATAAACTCTACTAATTTTTTTTAATTTATCACGAAGATACATAAAAGCTGTGAATTTAAGTACCAGTTCCACGCGATGCTAGAAGAACTGATGAGAAATTAACAATAAAAAAGGTGGTATTAGCGTTTGAATGTTAGGCGTGAATAGCGAGAGGAGCGCGGGCTAGTCGCGTGCGGCGTCGGGGGGCTTGCGTGCGATCGTGGTGTTGTTGGCAGCGCTGGCCCCGCCGGGCGTGCAGTGCGGCCAGTGCGGGCGGCGGTACTCCAACGCGTCCAACCTCCGCCAGCACGTGCGGCTCATCCACGAGGCGCAGCCGGTGGTGTGCGCGACGTGCGGCCGCAGCTTCAAGACGCCGCTCTACCTGCGGCGGCACACGCTGGCGCAGCACGCCCGCCTCAAGCCGGAGCCGAGGCTGTGCAAGCCGGAGCCGAGCCCGCCGCCGCCGCCGCTCGCACACCCCTTCCAGTAGCCCAAGCGTCTGCGGCCTCTCCCCGCCCTGTTGCCGCTCGCAACCAATCTCCACTGCTTACCATCCGAATATAGACCACATCACTAATTCAACTCAATATGTATATATTGAGTTGAATTAGTGATACAACCAAACAGATATAAGTTACTAATCCACGCAATAGCATTTGGATTGTAATTAAATGTTACATTAAACGAGGCCCAACCTTAAAATATTTTGTGCAATATCGAATCTGATAACGCTGAAATTGAATCATGCACTAAAACTGTTTTTTCTTGTGTAATTTATGCAGCCATACAAGAGAAAACTTACCGCCTGGAATATACATCAGACCAGGCCAAACTACAATTTTGAGCGTAATATAAGCAACCAGACAGATTCAAACTCTTCGAAATTTAAACTGTGGTTTTACTGTACAGTTTCCACAACTGAAATAAATACAAAGCACAGAATAAATCACATGAATCTGAAAAAATTTAATAGATGTGAATCGATTTGTCTTAACTGTTCTGGTTTTTTCCATATATTCGGGTGAACCTCACATAAATAGAGTTGTAAGCGTAGCGAGGCGGTTGCGACGCGTCATAACGGGGGAGGTTGGTATTGGTACCGCATCTCGTTCGGCGAGGAGTGAGGATGTGGCTTATAAAGTCGCACAGAAGACTGTCAGTAGATGTATCTATATCTAGTCTGTGATCGGAGCATCGCCGGGGGCCTGTAGCAGTCACACCTCTCCGCTTATTGTGTGCCTTTCTACGATAGACCGAGTGCCATCTGCATGTCATCTTAACGAACTCCCATTGGCTGTTAGCTGTAAGATAGACTCAGGTTAGTGTCCATCTAAACATAAACAGGTATGTGCAACCAGAGGTCATGATTTGATTGTATCAATAGTAATGGTAGCTCTAACTACCTGTTTGTGTCGGTGAACTCTTGCTTAATTGTTTTTTTACCCTGACCTATAGACTGATAGCGTATTATCGATGCCACGAGACTCACTTTACATTTAAGTACATTAAGTACAGTTTTATCGTCATCGAAATTATGGGGAAGTACAAGTCGCGTTAATTCAATGTTTTGACTCTGAATAATTATAATTTGTTGTTTGTACAGATGAATCATAGAATGCGCTCTCAAAACTAATGGGAGTTCGTTCTAAATGACATTTAGTAGGTACCTACCTACCTTCCTTTATGACAATAGACTGATTGTTATTTAAGCATTAGTTGCGACCGGTGCTGATTTTACATAAGCATAACATAGGTTATTTACGATTATACACAATACATACATTATACATACACGTTGTCCGTACAAAGGTGCTCGACGCTTTCCATCGCTTGAATAGAAATGTAATATACGGTGTATTTTCTTAATAGAGTTATAATATTTTGTACTGCAAATGCGAGAGAAAGCGTCGCTCACGTCCGTTTTATTTGTCCGATGCCCGAGGTTATGCAGTTTTAGACGAGACCGCATAAGTGCGTTGGGAACTGCAATAGTTATATTTTTATACACAATAGCTTTATCTTTACACAGTGTTGTTGTTGAGTGATTGAATGGCTCCCGGTCAATAGTTTGTACAAAATCTCAGATGTATCGAAGAGTAATAAGTCTTCATAAAATTATGTACCTATTAAAATACTAATTAGTTACGGATAACATTTATTAATATTATGGCTTATGCTCATTTTCTTTTTACGAGGAAAGTCGCGTTGGTTTTTGTCATCGACCGCTGATTTGCTATAAAAATGGATGGTATGAGAAATATTGCTCGTGTAGTGATATCTCTGTAAGAGAATACGGGGGAATAGCTTATCAATAAATAATGATACGATGGCAAAGAATTTGCGATTATAAGAGAAGGTTTGAATAACTTTTATATTACGTTGCTAAATAGTATTGTAAGGTACTTGCCATTATATCCTGCGAACCCAGTGTTTTATAAAACCACAATCACGTATTTTTAATTTTTAAGATGTGTATTTTATTAGAGTTTGTTTTTGAATTGATATTATGATTGGAATAATTTTTCGCGTAGTTTTAAAAAGTTTGCCATGAAAATACGAAACATCTAGTCATTTTGTAAAAAGCATTTAGAAAGGACTCTTTTATGAAAGTACGATTAGGGTTGTGAATTACAATATTTTGTCGTTTGAAAACTTATTGTAAAGCGTTTTGAAGCGAAGTATGATCTCAAGGGACTTTCTATCCATGATCTCTAAATTTTGACTTTGCATTTATTTTAAAAACGATGTTTAATCTTAAAATGAAAACTAAAATTAATCGCAATAATAAATTAAATATAAATCTTAAAATTAATCGCTTTATACGTACATTAGACTTAAAGGCACTTCTCAATAATTTTAATCCCAATTAATATGTTAGGGCGCAGCTTTGGATTGCCATTAATAAATAAAGTATTGTAAAAAGAATCTCTTGACACGGCTAAATAGTAATCTATACGACATAGAGCATAAAATAAATTGGTATGGTATCATTTAATATCAAATTTTATAAACGCGTAATTGATTACTTATCCACTCGCCTTAATTACAATAATAAAACAAAATACAGAAATACAAATACCTACATGCAATAATATAATAAATATTTATTTCACCGTTGAATTGAAACTGCCAGATACATATTCAGAGTTGATTATTTATTATTATACAAATATTCTAGTTGATGTTACAATAATACATTTAATAAACATATCCAATAGATTTGAAAATGGCTTGGTTGTTTGTGTTTCTCAAACTGTTGTGTATCATAATTATACAACGTGTAACATATTGTCCCTATAAGCCGAAAAGGGGCTTATTCAGACCAAACCCGAGAATAGATTGGCATGTGCAAAAGATGAATACAACATAACATATTTGAAATTTCTATTTTTCTTTTTATTTTAATAATTTGCGACCACTCTAAGTGTGGGTTTACTTTGCGTAGGTATCCAGCCTGTTAGTATGCACGCGCACCCTCCTATCACGTCGCAACCACACATAGACACTTTAACGCGTGTGCATTGCTATTTTTAGGGAAACTTTAAGACGCTTTTGATGTATGAAAATCTTCGAAACATTTAAAGTCGTAGAACAAACGTTCGTCATGACGTGTAGAATACCCCCCTTCGGGCTTATAGGGACATTGTATTACACCCTGTATGTAGATGCTGAATATGGCACAATTAAATGTGATCATTTATTATTGCCTGCATGCGTTGAGGAAGTAAGTATGTAAGTACTCAAATCGACTTTAAGGAATAATTTCTATATTTTTAAATCTAATTAAAATAATAATTAATAAAGTGCATTATATATTGTTGTAAAAAACAACCAAGCTAGTTTCGAACGCTACCACAAATGTTAACAGGTTTCCTATTACTGTTTTTGTTTATAACTGTCCGTTACAAATACAATGGTTATCATATAACCACGGTTTGCAGTGCAACGCGTGCACAGTTTATTAAACTTTTTCCGTAGATGCATTCTTCGATCAAATTACCTACTGACTTGACAAAACAAAACACGCCTCTTTTTCCGAAAAAGTAAAGGAATATTTTTAGGAAAAAGTTATAACAAAAATGTCTCTAATACGGTGCTCATCTGAACACGGTGTTGAAAGACAAATAGTGAAAATAGATGAGTTATTATAAACTATCGAAGTGTTTCTTAAAAGTGTTTGATCGAAGAAATTCATCAGTGTTTTTTAAGTACTAATAATGAAAATAAAGTATTGCGAACAGATCGTGATTTTTTTTAATTAGTTGCGTAATACATAAGTACGAAAACTTTGAGTTGCGTATAATAAGTCATCGATCAACTTACACTCTTAAAGAAGGCAGTGGATTAAAGTTAATGCTGACCTTTTTCTCGATTTTACAATATTTAACTAACTAAATACTATCAGACATTAATTTCATATTCATGCAAAAACTACAGTTTATTACAATGAGATCTTAAAATAAGAAAATTAGTAAGAAAATCTACGTTGTTATAGTTGAGTATCTTTGTTTTAGTACACACTGGTAAGTCACTATAACAGCAACTATATGCTACTTTTTTAGTGGTTGGACAAACGTTGAAAGGGTTACATTATTAAGTCAATATGAGTACTGAGTAGGTATATAATAATATTTGTACGTTACCTACCGTAAGAGTAAAGCTTAGTTAAAACTAGAAAGTTCTTGCTGATGTTTCTTGAACAAGAACGTGCTGATATTTAAGTTGCAGAAGCTTTTTTGCTATTCTAAACTTAGTTTTAGGCTTGATTCTGTAACTGACCGAGCAAAGGCTAATGAAGATCTTAGTGTCAACTTGGGAAAATCTGCTTTGTGTTTAAATTTGTTAGAGCATAATTTTAGAACCACATCCGATCTTTATAAAATGTAGATCTACGTTTTTAGACCATGGTTTCCTTATATGAGAGTTGTCTCTATATTGTCCATCAGTAACCACGTGTGCCAAAAAGAGACAATTATAGATATTCTTAGTGCTCGGATAGAGTGACCAAGCTAACTGTGAACCGAATGCATATCTGTACCGAACCAAAACTCGAATGCAGTTTTAACCATGAGATAATGTAATCTAATCCATGGTCCTATCCTGTCCGTTCACAGATAGGTTGGTTGGTCATGCGTCAGTCACACGTAACAGTTTACCTTTAAGCTAAGTTCTGTGCAGCAGTGGGCAGGTGGGACGGTCGTCGCAACCGACCCGTGCCGGATGCAGTGTGGCTGGAGCAACATCGACGTGCCCTTCCCTTCGTGCTGAAGCGAGAGAATGCGGGAGGCACCACTGCGCCTAGACTTGTGAGTATCTCGTGTCTACTTTTACAGTGCTAATGCTAAGTTGTGAGTTTTATTTGGTTTTGTTTTTAGAAATGGAGGATCGAGTTCGGTTTTGTAATGGTTCTAAACTCGCCAGCTAGGGGCGCGTATCGTAACTTCATACAAAAACAGTCGAATTCCATTCAGTTTTCGAAAAAAAAAAACTCATACTCTGCATTCAGTTATGCTAATCAAATATTTGCCAGTGTAAAGCCGACTACACACGAAAACGGTACGATAGAATTTCTCTAGCATGGCATGTTCATCACAAAATTAGAATTTTGAAATGGGCATAGCTAATCTCAAACTTATTTTGTTTTTTAAATTATTCATTCAAATTAGGGCGTTCATATTATCTTTTCTTATTAACGAGATATAGGTACCTAACTTATCTACCCTGTTAATCGTTAAACCCATCATAGACCACATGCTAGAAGCATGCTAACCAATAAAAACATAAATTTCCTACTAAAACTAAACCTCATTGTTAAAATAATTCAAAATGGGTAGGTAAAAATGGGTATAAATGGGTATATACCCGATGATCGGGTATTTACCGGGTAAGTGCCCATCTCTGCATGCTATGCGTCATTCGGTTTTTGTTAGTAGATATGCACAAATTAAAAACATAGAAAACCAAGTTTCGAAGATGCCTGTGGTCATACCATTCCACGGGTAAGATAGATAGATAGATAGATAAACACTTTATTGTACACAAAGAAATATAATATTAATATTATAATAATAATAATAATAAATAATAATATTATTTAATAATATAATAATAATATTAATATTAATAATAATATAATATATTATTATTTAATATATATTATGGGTAATATTATTTTCAGAAAAGCGAGGCTTATAAACACATTAATTAGAAAAAAAATGTTTTTATAATATGTTTTCAAAAAATAAGTTGTAAGTTTAACTTATCGACAGCCCTAAAATATGAAACTGCATAACAACATTAAATCTCTATTAGAACAATACACTTCATTATATTCACGCTAATGACGAACCCATAACCGCAGTTTTTCCCCTATTGTGAATTAGGACGTGTCTCAAATGTCGCAATGTATTGAATGGGCATTATGGGCAGGTAGGTACATATTTGCAAAATTATACATTTTCCTTGACTTGTCAACCACAAAACGCTTTATAGCTAAGACAAGGTGCTCTGCAATTTCTGCACCTTCTATGTGTTCTTACGGCCTTATTATGAAATGATATCAACACACTCGAGAGTGTTGTATTTACGTTAAACTTGAGCTAAACTGACTAAGCTGAGAGGATGGTATCTGTACCCATAGGTTTAAGGCAAGGCAAACCTACTCCATCAAAGACATGTCCTGATGAAAAGTGGCCCCTGTCTTATTATCTTGAGTAGATGCAAACACCTATTTATTATTTGGGTTAAACCTGTGTTTATTAAAAACCGTAATATCCATAAACCTCAAGATATACGAAGTTGAAACGGCTGAAACGTGTTTTGAACAATAAGATAGCATGGTGAATAAAAACATGTTTAACTCATTTATCATTTGGTCGTAAATGTTCTAGGCAGGGTGCCTCGAGCAATTCCATGCCCTTGTCTGCGGTGAAGGGCAAAGTGCGTTGGAACTCAACAAAACAATTCGAGACAACGAATTTTGTATAAATAATTTTGTTTGATAAAAATGTCGGGTCTATCTGATCTTGAAGGAAGGCAAATGAAATGCAAATAAAATGATCTAACGTTTTCGGTACAAAAAGGCCTTATGCATCCAAACTTGCATTCCAGCTTTTTAATCCGCTTGACCCTGGTTTTAATTTGAATGTAGTGTGCAGTAAATTATTTTCCATACATAATATATCGATTCTAAATAATATTTGCTTGAAAATGTACAAACTTCAAGGGTAATATTTTACACATGATATACCACGGACATGTTTTCCGATGTAATATTTTTTACGCTTGGAACATAGATAGAAATATATAGATAAAACGATGCCCCTATGGATTAGACAAATACGTTGAAACTTACAAAAAATCCGTCATTTCTAGATAAAACTCGGCGAAGGCGTCGAGATCCGCGAGGAATTGCTCCGCGGCGTGAAATGGGGGGACTACCGGAAGGTTACCCGAGGTTTGGCGGCTGCGCTGTTCTCCCCCATCGAGCTGGCTACATGCTCGGTCACCGGCCAGCGATGGTCACGCGCCGGGCAAGAGTCTCGCCCGACGAAGCCGCCGCTAGATCGCCGTAGAGTTCACGCGTTGATATCCTACGTCAGCAGACACTTCCCAGACGTAGAAGTCAGTAGGATCAAGCAGGTGCTCGCATACAAGTGCAAGGAAAACTGCGCGGCGCTTCGGATGAGGACAGCCAGGTGACATTTTGTTTTTTATTTGTTTTATCAGTTAGGTGTAAACTTTACTGTAGTACTCGTTAGCCAGAATGACGGACGTCTTCAGAGGGGAATAACATACGACTTTTTCAAAACGTTATTATCAGCAGTTCTACTGTGAATCTGTGACGTGTCTGAAAATCTCTAGCTCACCTAAACTAAAAAGTTGCTATCTTTCATCTAGTCTGCGTAATTTTCTTCATTCATAATACCAGCTCAGAAACTCCAAGAGCAAAAATGGTTGTGTCAGTAAAAAAAATAGTTTTCATTTGTTTATGTCGGATCATCGTAATTGGGTTCGGTGACACGTGCTCCGTTCGAAGAATTGGTGCATAGCACATGGTAAAAACCCTAGCTGAATAAAACAACAATGTGACAAATAAATGCTCACATTGATCTGCTGATACTACTGCTTTTCGATACTAAAGGCACTACCTACTGTAAATCGCTCAAAGATTTTTGACATATTTTTATAAAAATCTGTCAAGAAAAAACTGTGCTTGAGTTTTGATTCAGACTTGAACATTGTTTCACCATACGAGCGGGTAACAAACTCATCAGCCGTATGTTTCAAAATGAGCCTTGTATTAATAGTTATAAATAACATTTTACTTTGAATGACTAAAGCAATGGGGCGAGCAGTTTTAGATTATAGGATCCCCACACCGAGACAAAGCAAGCTTGTTTGTCTTTACAGTTAACACAAACTTATATGCATGTGTGCATTTTATCGGCACACATCAACACTTATCAGGGCTGATTGTCGTTAAAACACCAAAATGCCATGAAAATTTGTTGACTTTGACCAGATAAGTAATGGAAAATCTATTGATAAAGTCGTTATATGAACACTATTATCTTTTTCACCTTTGATTGTGACTGTTGATACCAATGAACAAGTGTAATCAACAAAGAAAACTCGGATAAAATAATATAAACAACAAGGATAAAATAATACTCGCGATGCAACTCTTACGCATTCACATATGAATTTCTTTCTTATTGGTCATAGACTGAAGTTTTTAGAATCTATGAAATACCCTCGCTTTTTATGAAATCAATAGTAAATGCCTTTCAGGGGCAGGCTGCCACTGCATAGTGAACTCTATCTATCGCGACTGCTCAAACGGTTTCGTATAAATCAGAAATCAGAAATTTTTTATTGCTTAACTGTATATTCCATTGAATTGAAGATTGTAGTTCAATATGCAGTTGCAGTAGTAGCCCGTGTATGTATATATACCCACCCCATCAACTTCAAGTTTTCGGGAGCAGTCTCCTACCCTACTGGCAATAAAACATTTAAACCTCTTTGTAATTGTAAGTCCATAGCAACTATGTTTATCGATATTGTATGACATGGATAAGTTATCTTATCATTCACATAATGAATAACCACCTTCAGTAGTTTCTTACCATATTTTTTTAAAATTATTTATAAACTACTTTGGAAAAGTTTTATTAATTTTTCGAATTTACCCAAGACTACCCTCTTAGATTTATCAAAAGATCTTGAAGGAGATGTCTACCGTACCTGGGAGCTGGAGTCGCGAATTTAAATATAAAATATATAAAATGGGGTTTATATAAAATATATAAACGGGTTATATAAAATGGCTGAGTATGCAAAATGGATCTCAAATTCAAAACCGATAAAACTTTTAAAAAAATTGAGATTTGATCAAGACATTTGATTTTCTTGATCTTAAGTTAAAAACGATATTTTTTGTTGTAACAATCAACATAATTGTGTTGTGAAGTTTTTATCATTTGGTAGATGGAGCTCCAAAAAACATGGGATCAATTCACTATGTATGACTTTCAAGATAACGATAATTAGGCAAATAAAATACTTACCTTCTACTTGTTTTTGTAAAACATTGAATAGCCTGTTCTCAGTTGTATGTAACCAACTGTTGGTTTGAATTTATATCAGTCTCAAAACATGAATCAGGGGTTATCAGCTAAATAATACCATGTATTTTTATAGAGTTGCCATTATTTAAAAATTTCCCTGCGAAATTTCGAGTTTGGATCAGTTTTGTCTTAACCACAATCAGTTGCTAAATATGTGAATATTGTTACGGGTTGTAATGTTCGTCACTAAAATGCGAATTACTCACCTTTATACCACCTACCTACCTTATGCGTAAATGTGTGATTCTGCCAATACGCAATTTAGCTATTGTTAACCGCTATACGCAGGCACAACATAATATGACTAAGGGTGTCTTGTGTGTCCGCATGAAAAATGATTTATTATTTCCTGAAAATGGTTGTTTGTTTAAAAATCCGAAGTAAAACTTAGTTAATGTTAGTCCACGTCATGGCCATGTTTATCTATATCTATTCAACCACAGATTTAATAGGATGTACCTAGTGCTATACTTGTTATCGTTGCATAACTGTAATCATTTGTTTAATTTATTGCTGTCTCATACCAACAGGTAATGATAAACAGTAACAGAGCTAGATTTTAATTAACTGTTTAACTATTCAGGATGTATCATAACTTAAACCACTTAGTTGATATAGATTCAACAATCTAAATTCACTATCGCATAAAAGTTGCATTTGTTTAAAATCATAATTAGAAAAGATGAAAAAAATCTGCTTCGCACTTTTTGCCAAATCTAGTTATAGAAAGTGGTTTTTAATATCAGTTAGTCATGTTGTTAAGCAACTATTCTTTATTTGATATAAGCACTATCGATAGGATCACTTTTAAATCCTCACAATATAACACTAATATAATATTGATGACATATAGGATAGGATGATCCTTACCTTGACGTGTTTGAGACGGATTGGTGGGATACCGCCAAGGACCGGGATAATGGTTTGGGGGAGGGAGACCTTTGCCCAGCAGAGGAACAAGATAGGCTAGTTTAAAAAATCATCATCATTCCCCTGCCCTTATCCCACGCTAGGTGGGGTCGGCACAACATGTCTTCTTCTTCTTCCACCCCCTCCAACTCGTCAACTCTAAATTTACTCCTCTCACATTCATGTCATCTTTCACACAATCCAACCACTTCTTCTTCGGTCTTCCTCTACTTGCATACCCATTCACACTCATATTCATAGCTTTTTTCGTAACATGATTATTTGAGGCTAGTTTAAAAAAAAAGAGGTAAAAAATTTGTTAAGCTAGCAACCCACAGTTGCGAATTCCATGCTCAATGCGACATTGATAGCGAGTCAATGGCATGGCCCATGTCCAGTGTGATCACATTAAAAATGCTATCGGCTGATTCATAATATTATTGACCAGACACTGTATCTGTTTACCATACAGTATAATAAAGTCTAGGAGTTCTACCATTGCTCGATTTTATTTTTACTAATCTTTACACCAAAGATTTTTTATATGTATGCTTTACACAGACATTTTCACCTAAGTACCTATATGGTCGGTGGTTGTAACGATAAGAGGATCATCAGGGTGAATTTGATTCGGACCTCTCACGCTCCTCCATACTGTCTTGTACTCGCACACATCATATAAATAAATAAATATTTTTTTATTAAGAAATACAGCTGCACTTAGATACAGTTATTTATTTTGGCTAAGACATTGTCCTGCAATAGGCGGTCTTATCGCAAAACGCGATTTCTTCCTATTTACTTTTTAAGGGTCGAGGCTTTTAAGGCAGCTGCTGAGCTGTTCTACATTAGAGGTTCTGTGTATCTTCTTTAGATACCTTTTACCTCTTTCTTTACAAGTATATTAAGTTTTTCTTATATTGGTTCAAAGTCTTATAAAGAATTTTTATATTATAATATCAAAGTATGTATTTAAATTCATATTTAGATTATTATTCGGTAACTCATATACGAATTTATTTTTCGTATGGTGAAATAATTCTTGAAGATAATTGAGTGGGGGTTTTATCACATGACGCTCCCATTCTTGCGTCATTCCGATAACACTGTCGCATTGTTTATGGTTTAAATGAACTGTGTTTAAAATAAACTGTTTATCTTGAACTAGTACCATAGCCAGCCACAGAATAGTAAGTCATCGCTGGTGTTATTTGCGTTGATTTATCTATGGGACAAATTCCAGTTTTAATGTATTGTATCATAGTTATACGGAAAATAGGACAAATATAACGATCCAACATAATAATTTGACCCAAAACCTGACTCACACAAATTCATCATCATCTGCAGTCCAGTAGAGGACAGTCTTTGTTCACTGCTGGACTTTTTCAGATGTTTCTAGAAAGAATAATTTTGAGCCATCCACCGATTTCCTAACCTTCCTAACCTAGTGTATTCTGAAGCTTGTATTAGGGGGATGAAGTCCGGATAAAAATCTGAACTAAAACGATAGAGCTATTAATCTGCTGTAAATTCGTCTAGTTTAGAAAAACGCAACAGGGTGTGATTTTGACAGTTTTTGGGAGACCAGTCTTATCGGTCTAGAATGACCCCCCAATAGACATCGATATATCAGAAATAAGTAGTAGTATTGCATGCGCCTTATATCGTGTGACCTGAGACAGTAATACAATTTGAAGCAGGTTGTCGAACTGTTTCAGTGACTCGACGAACTACTTGCTGAGCGCGGCCGCGCGCCCGCCGCCTGGCGACGAGCCGCCCGGGGGCAGCGCGCGACCGCCCTACTCCAACTAGTAAGTTATCCTCATTTCATTTCAGGCCTTAGATAAGATAAGATAACTTTTATTTGTCCCCAATTACTTGATTAATTGACTTGGGCCTTTTCTTATATTCGGAAAACAATAGATAGTTTACGTTTACTGTATTTTGTAAAGAATCATCAGTTATATAAACTTTTATCACGTTAGGGCCGCTGCTCAAATCTCCGTACAAAATATAGTTTACGTGTATTTTGTAGTATGCTTAAATAGTCCACACTACTTCTGTAATTGTATTCATAATCCCGTCATATTAGCGCGGCATTCGTTCTTTCATTCGTATGAGTTAGTGGCTAGATATGGTGAGGGAGTTTTTAGTCGTGGCTCAACCAGTTTAAGGTGCCTTTCGAAGCACAGAAGCGCAGATTTAAATGCCACTAGCGGTCCATCTAAACAGCGACTGCGCAGAACGTCGCTTAACTAAGATAATCGGTTCAACTTCAATTACAATAATGAAAAGGGTTAAAAAATCATGCTCGAGTCACTGGCCAGTAGAAAAAGGTGCTATTGAATCCTCGGTCGCTTTCACAGTGCTTACGTTTGTTTTTGTCTACAGTGATACATCGAAAGGCGGCGGAGGCGAAACGCCTCGAGAAGACGAGGGCGAAGCGCCTTGAAAGACAATACACCGCTCGCCCATCACCAACCAACCTTGTTATTTTATAAATCTCGCGAATTACGACATTCATTTTTAAAAATGGAATCTTTAACCTATTTTAGAACTCGAAAAATTCCATTTTCAAAAATGAAGTTTGTTATTTTTACCAAAAAAAACATATCGAGACTCGCCCGGGGCACTTTTGCGACTATCTTGTCAGTCTATTTCAACGAACTTCCTATTTAAATACTGTCAGTTACAGGCGCCATTTTTATTTCCATCTAAGTATTGTTTGGGAGTTGGAGAGAGAGGTTAATTCAAAATGGCGGTTTTTTTTCATCTGGTTTTTAGCGCGGTTTTAGACAGACAATAAGGCTTCTATTCACAACGCGTGTGAATAATGGAATGTTAGAATGTTTATAAGGACCACATCACATGCGCTGTTTATTTTAGTCGCTCGGTACAACTTAAATAAATACTACTACAAGTTCTACACTACTCGATCAGACAAAGCAGACGCACTTTTGCCGATCTAAAAACCTCTTTCGTATCCCATTTGTCTAATTGATAATCAACACCCTGATTACATATTTCTGGTCAAACGCCTGCGCAATCATCACTGTCAAAAGTACTTCTAAAAAGCGGCGTTTCTTAGCAACGATTGCTTATACGTTTGTCGTAGACCTATCGCGAAGTAAGTAATGAGGCGTTAGTATCTTACCAAACGCTGAAATAAATGAATAGTAGTCGCAAAAGTGTGCTGTGCGAACGTTTTGGTTGACAAATAAGTTGAACTCTGTGAAGTACGATCTAGGCAACACAACATCAGTGTTCCGATAAAAGAAATAGAATTTAAAAAAATACACAACCTAGGAATTCAATATTTAAACTTTTAGTTTCGTTATCATGATCTAAAAATGGTACAGCAGTGCACTTTACACTGATATTTTATGTTTAACGTGAAATCACCGTCGCAAATGCATTCACCCTTTCAAGCAATATCTGTACTGCGACGAGTAGATCCGCGGAGTAGCAGAGTTCAAGTTAGTTGGCGGCCGCAGCGTGCGGCAACAGGCTCGTCTGTAAAATATTCATATTTATTTAGGTGATATTTTTGTATTGGCTACTGTTAAGATTAAATGTCGTTATGTGCCGCGGCGAGCGCCCGCGACGCATTCTCCTTCGTGAGGAATGGAGGCCGGAGCTCTAGCAATAATTTATCAGGTTCCTAAAACAATGTTTCGTAGTTAGATTTGTATTTGCACGAATATTATGCGAACACTGCCGCTTCGTTTCAAAATTGTTAGTTTCATGGACGACGTTATCGCTTCCTTACTTTTATGTGTTAGAATCGAGTCATTTTCATCGTTACGTTTTAAATTTGTATATGAGGCATTTATGTGCTGTACGAGGGACCGTTGCAATTGCAAAATAATATTATCAAAATGGCATAATTTTAGAGCTAAAGTTTAGACGTACCGTAGTCATTTCGTTTTATAGGTGTAATGATAAAGAATTTATTTTGGAGTGTCGAGTTTGGATATTGTAAAGTCTTCGGAGAGCTGTGATCATGATGGATATAAAGCAGTCATATTTTTAAAGTATATATTTAAGAGTTATTACGTAATTATGTGAATAGTGCAGACTAATTCGTAGCGTAGACGCGGGCTCCACTCCCTCCAGCCGACACGCGCTCGCTCGACGAGACGAGACGAGACGAGACGAGACGAGACGAGCGGTGCGCGAGACGAGCCTGCGCCGCGCACCAATCTAACGTCATATCAAAACAAAGCAATAACTATTATTTGATAAAATAACGATATTTCATTTTTAAAATAACTATTTTAACCATGTTGTTGTAAAAATGTAGTTAGTAAATCGGAAAGGTCTTGAGAAGTCCACGTTTCTAGAGTTCTTTTGAACGGTAACGAAATCCTCTATCGTAAACTCACGTTGTATGTCGTCATATCAATATACAGTACTAGATTTTTCACTGTCTACAATTTTGTACATACGTACGGGAGACGTTGGGTCGGGCCACATATTATAGTATACTTCAGCACTGCGCGGATACTGAAAACCTGTTAGAATTTAAGCGGCTAGCGCATCTTTTCGTCATATCTTCACTTACGCAATGCTGAAGTATGTGATGTTATGTGATCTAAGTCATCGTCACATTTCACCAGATCGCATCAACATTAGGTGTGTTATAAAGAGGCTAGAAAGCTACACGTAAAACTAATAGAATAATGTTAATTCGAGAATGCACTACCTTCGTTAGGGTTTTAGTGAACATGCCTCCCTGTTATGATCTGAGCTGTGGTCGTTTAATATGGATATCAGTATGTCATTATCGAAACAAGTGAGACCACAGGAGAATTGAGCGAAAGGGCGAATTATGCCCTTCTCGCTCACACTTATGTGAATGTCATTTTGATCAGCGATGATACAATACTCCAGTTATTATTGGCGACGAAGTTTTACAGTCTTATTCCCCCAGAGAAACCCAAAGCCCAAAAAATCTACACTGAGTCTAAATTCAGTATGATTATTATTTCTCAGTACAAGCCACAAAAAGTGTACTTTACGGTGAGCTCTACACTTAAGAGGGCTATCACAGTTTGGCCGCGATTCAAGGGCTGGCGCGCGTCTGAGTTCGTCTGAGAGTCTGAGATCGCATTTCATGCAGTTTTAAATTACGTTTATTCAATATAATAAAATGAATTATTTAAATAAAAAGTATATAATTTTATTGATTATGAACTAACGTTTATTTTGGTATAATTTTTACTTAATAATATTAATGTAGTATGGAGAAATTAACGGCTAATTCTGAACGTTTTTAGCAATTTTATGGTTTTGAATTGATTTTTTTTTGTAGATATCCCATACTTATTTCTGAATTCCGGGGCCGCTACGGTCAATGGCAGTATATAAGAGATATATGTAGATATTTTTCATTTCGTTTGCTTTGCACAGTAGTTCAATCCAGGAGCTTGAAAAAGTGTCTGCGCGAGTTTTATTAAAAACTTGTTTCGGAATTTTGTCTTTATTTAAATATATAAGGAAAAATTGCAAAAAGCGAGGCCGCTACGGTCAATGCGAATAACTATTCTACATCATACAATAAATCGAAATTATCTAAAAGTTTCAGTTTCAGAGATCCAGAACGTCAAAAATGGGCATTTTCACGGTTCGACCGTGATATCCGCCTTAAGGGAGTTCATGACCTCGTGATAGCCTTTGTTTTCATTCACATAAACACTATCAAACTGGAGGTCTAAAGTTCAATGCTTCCAGCTTTTCTTGTCTACCTACTCAAGTGCTAAAACAAACATTTTGTAGTTGTTTGAAATTGAAACGACATACTGATTTCCATATTTGTATTAATGACCAACGCGTTGTCAGAACTGTAAGATCGTGTACCTATGTATAAGTTACAGTTACCAGACTTAGGATATAAAAGTAGTCACGCAGTGCTACCTACGTAGTAAAATCTTACTAATTAGTAATGTTTTACGATGCCAATTGAAAGTCTTAATGCTCAATTTTGCCAAATTTTAACTTGCCGAAAGCGCGTCTTGTCTATTATTTAATTCGATATTGGACATTCCCGTTTACTCGCCTCGGACGAAGGGAATGGCCCGATTGCTCAATGTAAGAAATAATGTGTATTTCCGTTTAGATAACACAAACAAATGATCGTGTAAAACGAAAGTTTCGGCCAAACTAATAAAATAAATTTATAAGTATCATTAGTAAAATTAAAGTTATGAAAATTAATTATAATATTAGGAAAATTAAATTGAGAGTTTAAAGAATTTGCAAGTATAAATACTTTGTGACGTATGCTCGAGATGCAATATGTTAATTTAGTGCCAAATGATAAGTTAACTCGTAGCAATATATCGTATCCTAATGCTCTTGTGTAATATCTCACGTAGTGTTAATGACCTATGAGGTTTGGAAATGTTTCTTTTACAAGACTCGTAATATATTTATATACAGGGAAAGTGTTAGGTGTGTATTGTTGTTGGAATTAGGAGTGTTGTTGAGGTAAAATACTCATTGCGGCAGGGTGTAAAAATAAACGTAGTCCGCTACCCTTATAAAGGCGCTGCGGATAAGCATCTTTTCATCCCTTGAAGTTCCAAACTCTTCCAAATTACCATATCAATTCTTCCTAAATGCCAAATCTTCGGGACGGGAGCAGGTTTTACGCAGCAAAGCTTACGGATGTTACGTGTACTTATTTTTACACTCTGTTATGTGAAGCACTGAATGAGCGATGGAACAAGAGAATTTATTTACTCAAATAAGTTTTTTTTTTATTATTTACTTACTTTAATTTTTACACTAAAATTTAATACTATACATTATTTTGCATTTTATTATGGTAATGGCAGCTGTCCATATGTAACTGTGAACGATAGGATCGGTCACTAGTTTTAGGGGTTTCATAAATACTAAATTAAAAATGATACATCGAACATGACATATTGGGCACAAATATGTATTACATAATTGATATTAAAATTGTATGCTTTCGTTTTCCTTGCTTTGCTATTTGTTATCTACTGAAATGTTCCTGGATGAATGGTAGGAGAGGCTTTGTGAAACCCTAATCGTGATGAGGCGGAGTGAAGCGGTCGCGACTTGAAGTCAGACGCAATGTTACCAAACCAGCAGCGCAGCGGTAGCTCTGCCATCTCCGTGTCCTAGTCCGGGGGCCGCTGGCGCCACCTCGCTCATTCACAGAGAACTCTATCAAAATATATTTATGAACTGAACAACATTGATGCCACTGTGCTCTGAGAGGACACAGCGTAGTGCCAAAATTACGTGCTAGTCTTTACAAAATGTTGTTATCATTTTCAGATTTTATTTAATCCAGAATGTGTTTGTTCCCGTGCTGTGACATATACTCTGACAAACCAACACTCCGACGGAGCTCGTAAGAGGGGCACAATGTGGTTGTTGTGTTATATTATTGTTTAAAAGAGTTTAAATAAAATTTATATAGTGGTTATAGAAATAACATATCAAAATTTTTACTGAATGTTGCAGCTCTGTCTGGTTTATTTCGCTCTAATCAAATTTATCTTTATTTATATAATATTAAAGTATATTTTAATCGTTGTAAGTCCATGTTATCGTAAGTTTAGTCAGTCATGGTAGTCAAGTCAGCCACATTGTGTTGAGTTGTAGATTGACAACTACAAGCTGTCCCAGATCTCAATGCTACTAATAATATTAAATTAATACAAGACTATAAATATACTTTAAATTTAAAAGTTAAACCCATTTTTCGAAGAAGATTTTATAAGGAGTGCTTATAGTTGTCGATTTATTAGTATTGTACTTCTAATAATTAATTAATCTGTCCCAATAAATGAGTCATAATAGCTTTTTGCTTTGCATTATAAGATTTTGTGTTGGTTTGTTTTTATAATTATTAGATTTTTTATACAAAATGCACATAATAATTTAGCTTGTGCAATACTATTCCAAATTTTGATTTTGAGGAATTAAAACTGTTTTAATTATATCTAAATTGTTATACTTATAAATATTTTTATAAACTTAAAAGACAAGGCAACTTAAATTATATTTATGTTGTGCATTTATTATAAAATTTTATTAATTCTGAACCACAAACTCATTGTGGGCGGCATGTCTGCGTCTGTGAACTACTAATTAGGTACAGTAGATGTTTTTTTATATAATATTGCTAATATTGTGAGTCAATTCTAGTAATGTTAATGTTCCCTTTATTTAGAATAATTTACGTTAAACAAATTAATCTAAGATTGCTCAACTGAGATGCAATGCTAACTGCAATGTAGACCATAATGAAGATAATTTTATATTTTGTCCTTTTTATAATTTATTTATCTGACATAATTCAGTTATATTCGTTATGTGAGTAATGGCAGCGCATGTTAGTCTTATTTTATTCTAAGAGAGGCCAAATGTTGACTTGCTTATGTGAGACTGTTTTGCCAAGAATCAGAAAGTATATTATTACCTACCTACATTGTTTTAAAATAAATGCTTTTATATAAAAAATATCTTTGTTTTCAATTTGAGTCCACGTCGATGTTAGAAGTTGTAGTACTTTAGTGGTAGACTTTGAATTTATGATGTGACGACAGTCATTGTATCTTAAATCATTGTTATCTTGATATCAAAGATATACGCAAAGGAAGAAAACGAAATATTCAATGTAAGTGGATGTGAAACATTTCTTTACAAACCTCGCTCTGCCTATCCCTATGCACTCGTCCACCCGGAAACACCCCTACACTTTCCGGGTGGACGAGTGTGGCCACATTCTCCATACTTCCTATCACCCCGTGTCGTCGTATAATTTGCATGTTGTCATTAGCGGTGCTGCAAGGTATAAAAACCAACAACAATATTCATTGATAATGCCAACATAATAAGAAAACCGGTAATGAACGAAAAATTTCAGCCTGGTTGGGGGGGGGGGGGTACGCTGACTGGGATGAGACAGCGCAGCGCTCTCAAAGTGATCATGGAATGGATCATTGACCCCAAATTACGTTCCGTTCCATGTAGGTATACCACATTTCATTGTCATGAATGTCAATTATTTTATTTCAATTTTTCATTTCGTTCGTTCACACAAATACACACGCCCAACCCAACAGTCTGTGCACACATAAACCACAAACTACAGATACATACATAAACGAAACGAAATCCGATGATTCGTTCATGGTGTTATTTTTATTTATTTTCATTCGATGAATAATTCCTTGGTACAGAATAATTCCTTGATCATTTATGATTTTTGTGAGTTATAAACAATTTTATGAATAACTCCAGCATCCCTCGATCCAGCAAAGATATTTATTAGATGGCGTTTCCTCAACCCAACGCACAAAGAGGTTAGAAATAATTACACTCTATTTACTGCTTCATATTTTTTTAGTTATACAACAAAACACTGTAATTCAATAAAAACTAGCAAATTCACAGTCATACCTAAGAGTAACCTAATCCCTATGATTAAAAAATACTTTTATAACTTTTTAAAACTTTTAGAATTGACGAACAGAAAGATTCTCGAAGAGCTTCAGTTGAAGAAACAAATGCTTCTCAAGCAGGGAGCCGTCGCGCCACTCACAGCTACATCCCTCTCCCTTACACAGCCAAATCCCGTCAGCCAGCTGCCTATGTGCTCCATACCTCCAGTGTCGGCTACTGCTGTAAGTACATTCAGAATTCCTGCTCATCAGAATAGTAAAAAAATATAGTTTTAAAGACAGGGTAAGTTTCTCCTTAAATATGCAGGCAGTTAGGAAAAGAATTAATTACTAGCAAGATTTAGTATGCAAAAAGATATTGTCAAGGTGAGAGCACCTTATTTTACAATAGAATAAAATGGTCAGAAGAATTTCAGTCAATTCTACTGCTCTGTATGATATTTATTTTGTTTGATTACAGGGTTTCCCTCAACTGCCCGAAGCAAATATAGTAAACACAAGTCATAGAGCAGCTCTACAGCACGCTAACGCAACATCCTGTGGTTTCTTCGTGTCTCAAGACTCTTCATTCGGCAACCAAATCCTTCCTGTATTTCCACGATTTGATAACAAATAGTATCAAAATGGGAGCAAATATGAAGATGAAAACTTTACAAGGACACTTGCAACAATTAAATGGATTTGTCAATCCGAAAATTGAGTTGGAACAGTATATGACGCCTCCGCACATCGCTGCTATTACTCTGTATACTATACAGGTAAATATCTAAGACAATTTAGTGACTACACCTGAATTTAAGACCAATGAATAGATAAATGAATTAGGAAAAATTAAACATATTACCTACACCTAACAAATGAAATACAATACACAACCTGTTAGCTCAAATTACACATTTATAACCAGATATGCAATGCCACACAGGGCATATCCTCAATGGACGTGCTTTGTGAGGTAATTCAACTTTTATAGACAGTGATCACTCTTTTACACCAATGTACCCTCATCAAAAATTCTATTTTACACCCAATTCACACTTTGCAGACTCAACATGAAGACATAGAAGGAAACTGTGTACTAGATGCGGGTTGCGGCCCTGGAGCGCTCAGTATAGGCGCAGCCCTACTCGGGGCGGCTTATGTCACGTCGGTAGATATTGACGGTCCAGCGCTGGAGGTGTACAAAGAAAATGTGGAGGAAATGGAGCTTACGAATGTTGATGCACTACAATGTGATTTCCTTGATCCTGATGTATGCAGGTAAGCCGTTACCGCTGGTCAAGTGAAATTAACAAAAGAACTACCCTCATATTATAACTATGAGTAGATTTTATTAAAAGAAATACCTCTCGTAAAATGCCGCTGCTTAATAATCTAGAAAAAATTGTGTAATTTTTTCAAATTTGATCTCTGTTTATTTTCATGAGAAATTAATGTTTGTTATTACCGACTGAAGTTCCTTAAAAAATAGAAAAAAACATTAATGTTCTTGCAACATTGAATGGGTAGGTTCATGAGACTATGGTTGCATTGTCTCTCTAATTGCTTAACTTTTGTCTGTAGCAAAGCACAAAGAATATACCTTTTGTGAACATCTTTTTACAAATAAACAATTTATTTCAGATGGGAAAACTATTTTGATACTGTAATAATGAATCCACCATTTGGTACTAAGAACAATCCCGGAATGGACATGAAGTTTCTAAGGAGAGGCACATTGTTGAGTTCGAGTACTGTTTACTCTCTACACAAAACTTCCACAAGGTTTGTTCACTTTTGTATTCTTGCCGCTTAGTAAAATAGCGCGAGCACGGATAAATGTTTCAATCGTAAACAAACATATATTAATAGGAATGTTAGCATGTCAGAGACACATTGCGCGGTGACGCGGCACACTTCGCAGTCGAGCTTTTATTGTCGTGCATTGTAACTCGAATACGCTGCCGTTACGATACGATCGTCAGATTTATTCATACTCACCCCTTGATAATCGCCTTATCAAAACAACTCATTCATATCACCATTTCAAACGCGTCTATTGTCTATTGTTATCGTCCTTTGACAAAAACACTATTCAGCATCTAGCTCCCATATAGCTTTGCTTAGTTTGGGACTAAAGGGTGTAGTGTGAAATGTACATGAATATTTATTTATTCACGATAAAATCTCTATTTTCTTTCTAGACCACACATTATGACTAAAATCAAGGACTGGGGTATGAAAGGCAGTGTGATAGCAGAGCTACGCTTCGATCTACCGGCAACATACAGGTTTCACAAACGACAATCGCTGGACATTGCCGTTGACTTGTGGCGCCTACAACATCCACATTGACTAATTAATTTATTGTTAAACTTTATAAATGAGTATGTAAAAAATCATAAATGAAATAAGGTTTTACAAATAAAAAATGTATACAATTATTAAAATATTTTATTTTTATTTCTCATACATTCAGTCTTTACTATACAAATAACGATACTAAGCTATTTTTAATTAGTCTTACTAGATTAAAACGATAGAAAATATTTCTCCGGAGATTTGAACATGCAAATAACAAGTGTAATGGTAAGTCATTAGTGTGAGAGTCACGTAGACGTAGCGACATTCCATGTGTGAGAATGGCATTCATAAGAATACACTAGGTGTACGTATGGCAAAAATATTAGAATTTTTGTCTGCAATCTTAGACGGCATATTATTATGATTAAAGCTTCATCAAATTTCTTTGAAACAAGTTGCATACCATTAACGACTTATGTTTAGTTATTCATCTCCAAACTTGATGTTCTGCGCAAGTTTGATAGCCCCGGAATAGTTGATAGTGACAGTGGACCGCCTCATGTAGTTCTTCCAGCTGTCGGAGCCGCACTCCCTCCCCCCTCCCGTGGCCTTCTCCCCCCCGAATGCACCCCCCACCTCGGCGCCGTTGGTCGGGATGTTTATGTTGACGATGCCGCAGTCAGAGCCGTGCGGGCCCATCCACTGGAAAAATACGTTAGGTACAGTTAGCATCAGAAGTAAATGTCTTATTTTTTACTGAATTCCTTTTAACAAACTATAAAGCACCAAAGGCTGTGATGTGATGGGTGCAGGTTTGATTCCTACCTCGATAAAAACATTGCATCTCTTGTAGTGACACGGCTGCTCAAACGTTTAAATTAAAGAGTAGGTACCAGTAGTGTCCTCATAAAAAAACAATGGTCAAGCGTGTTGCAGAAAGAATCCAATCCACACTAGTCAAAATGAATTAGGTATACTGAACAGTTCATAAAGTCTCCTTTATGTACAGCAAAAAATAACTATAATACATTTGTGATACCATTCCAACTTCAAACCGCGCCGCCGGCGCCGTGTCAAAAGTGACGTCATATGGGTTGGAACCATTTTGCGTAGCTACGTCCCAGTTTACCTTGAAGATATCCCCCAGGTTCTCAGTGAACAGACTGGAAGACAATCCCTGTTCAACTTCATTGTTGTACTGGATCCCGGAGTCCAGGTCCGGGATCTCTATGCAGTACACGATCGGCGCGAAGCACTCTGACTTGACGAGCGGTGAGTCGTGACCTAACCCAGTGATGATGGTGGGCTCTACGAAGTAACCCTCGCGTTCCATCACCTAGCAGGAAAAATACAAGTTCATTTAACAATCTGAAATCTTCGAAGGTGAAAACTTAAACTTCTTTCTAACGAAGAGAATTTAAATAAAAACTATTGATTTACCTTTCCACCAAACTCGATGTTCCCGCCAGCCTTCACGGCTGCCGCCACAGTGTTCTTGTACGCTTCAACCGCAGCCGGTGTATGCAATGGTCCGATGAGAGTTTCCCCGAGCAAGGGGTCGCCGATCTTACTGATGACACCAGCGTAGGCCTTTGTCAGGCGGGACACCACTTCGCTGTATACCTGAAAGATACAAAATTAGATGACGTTTTGTAGATTGACAATGAAAAATCGACTCTAACTGTGCAGAATTTGTGTGCAATTTAGCTAGCTTATAATGGCCAACTTTTAAATGTTTTACTCTCTTCGGCTCATAGGCTTCGGCTCTTTCAAAACAAACACCCCTGACGACAGTCATTACTACGATTAAAATAATACGCCTCGGCAATTTTCATCTACGTATCTGCAAAATACTACTACTAATTTTACTTAGAGTTGTTACAATAAATAAATATGTTAGCCGTGAAAAACACTTGCAAAATAACGCGACTTTTAAAGCTAGAGTCTATTGCCAAACTAAAATATAATTAAACTCTAGTTTAACAAAGTTGTTACCTTCTTGTGAATAAACAGTCTTCTAGTAGTAGTGCAGCGTTGTCCGGCAGTACCCGCGCATGCGAACAAAGCCGCAGACAACAGCAAGTCAAGGTTAGCGTCAGAGTTCACGATTATCGCGTTGTTTCCGCCGAGTTCTAGTAGGTGGCGCCCGAAGCGTCTTTGGACTTCTACACCGACCTGGACAAAATATTCCACTGTTTAGAATGTTTAGATCACAATTTAGACAGATAAAGGCCGGAAATTCAGTCCAAACTCATAGGGCGGCTTGCACCAGAATTACTAAACGTATTTAACAGCTAAATCGATTTAAATCTGACGTATTTGTATGACTTGACAACTCGCTAAATACTATTTAAGAGTTAAATGCGTTTAGCGATTCTGGTGCAAGCCGCCCAATGTTTTGACAAATCATATAAGCTAAGAAATATCAAGAAGTTCTGGATTCAATATTATAAAATCTTAACATAGTGAATGTATCCGGCGTGTGTATGATTCGTATCAAGAAATAATCACAAATTCTTAATTTAACAGCGACGCGTGACCCGAGGCCTGCTGATTATCTGGGCCAGCGTAATCAGCATTGCTATTCAGCGCGGCAATGCAGCCAGTGTTGGACACGCTTCCGATTGGTACTGATTTGGATCAGTTGAACTATCTATAAATCGTTTGCAACGGTGTGTAGATAGCTCAACTGCTTCATGTGTATTTTGTATATATTATAAATATTGTAAATACTGTAATAGTCGTAATTTTCTTTGTGAATAAATATTTATTGTTTATCACAAATTGGGTAGTATGTTCAGTTCACTACGATTGTGTTATCAACTTATCAAAGTGATTATGTAAGTAGTTTACTGGGGTTACCGCTCTAACACATTTAGGGCAATTATCTAATGGATTTCTAGTGGAAAAATATTACGCGATTATAAAAGCGATATCTTGAGCATGGAATGTACGGTCAGCATCAGAACTAGATCACTTTTTTGACAGGCGTCACAGCTCAGTCGGTAACAGCTCTGCCTTCCGTGCTGTGGGTCGTGGGTTCGATCCCCACTGAGAACAAACATTTGTGCGTGGAAAACATAGATGTTTGTTCTATGTCTGGGTGTTACTATGTATTATAAGTATGTATTTACAAAAAAAAAGTATTTAAGTATTCTATCAGCCATCTAGTTCCCATATTACAAGCTTTGCTTAGTTTGGGACTAGAGGGCGTTGTGTGTAAAGTCCGTGAGTATTTTTTCAGAATTTCAAAATTGTTTACTGTTGGCTCATAATTTTTTACCTAAATTACTTTTTTTACCTAAAATTACTTTTAGGATAAAATTTTTACTTCTTAATCATAGTTGGAATAAGAAAATTGAAAGTTCCTAAATAACATAGTGCGAGTATTCTCCATATACATTTATAGCTTACCTACGTAAACTTTGTAGTACCTACTTATACGTAAAAAGTCCACACAAGGCATGCCCAGAGTGTGTATTTTTTTTTTCAGTTTTTAGACAAACGTTTGACCGCGATCTCACCTATGTTAAGTGACGATGCGGTCGATGATGTAGCATGCTTACCTAGAAGATACTAATTCACTCGTCTCTTGAAAACATCTAAACTATATATATATATATATATGAATGAAGGCGGAAATACACAGACGCCGGCAAGGAGTTCCAATCTTAGGCTGTCTGCATTATAAAAGTTGAAGCGAAACGCTTAGTGCTCACTTCCGTTCGTCTGGTGGTCCGATGGTAGAACGGGGATGAAGGAACTAAGTTACGAAGTACCAACGTACACTCCTAACGCTGTTTAATATTATTTTTAACCGCGACCGACTAACCGAATTGAGAACTTCTGTTTTAGAAGCCGCGGCTTCTAAAAAGGAGGTTCTCAATTCGGTTGTATGCCTTTTTTTTTTCAAAATCGGTTCAGTAGCTTGGTTTATAAATAGAAATAACTGGGAAAAAATATGCCATCCACGTGCACGAAATTGCGCATTTTGCTTTCCTGTGGCTTTTGGTTACTAGAACATTCCCAATGAACTGCCATCATCTTCATCATCTGATGATGAATCCGGTAGTCGAATTGAAGTCGGTGTTTCTAGTTTTTTAAACTTATAAATTATCTTATTCAAAGTCTTAGGCACGTTATTTACCTGTTGCCCGACCGCAGTGCTGCCAGTGAACGACACGAGTTTAGCCCTCTCGTCCTTCACTAGCTGTTGTCCTATCTCCTTCCCTCCTACACAAAGAGCCGCGACTGCGCCCGGGATGTTGTTCTTCACCAACACACTCTCTACGATCTTGGTGACGGCGACTGCGATGAGCGGGGTGGTGTCTGAGGGCTTCCATACGCTGACGTCACCGCACACCTGGTTGTCAAATTATATTAGCTGCAAACTAGACGCGATGTGAAGTTCCGAATTAAATCGAGATAACGAAAATTCATCGATATAGGATTGTGATCTACGTACAGTACAGTACAGGCTACACATCAACCTATTAACGGTTCGAGCTTTGAACTATTATAATTTGAATGTTGCGAATCATGCGAGAGGGACGATATGTTTTTATGTGAGACTCGCTGCTTGCGCGCCACGCGCCTACACCTATTGCGATCCTTGATTCGCAACATTCAAATTATAATGGTTTAAAGTTCAAACAGTGGATAGGTTGATGTGTAGCCGACTTTACATTGTATTGGATTTTTATTGGATTCAAAGAGTAGGGCTGCTGATCACACAGAATGTTGCATGTTATGTTAACAGTTGACTGCAATGCCCGATAACTAATGTCGTGATGATAATTTTATAAATAAACCAATATCATAATCAGTATTGTTTTCTGTCGTGAATTTGACAAATAAATACACCTACTTTGTTCACAGATCAAGTAAGACTTTGTTCCATATTTAACAAGTTATACATCATCAGCATATCAGTGTGTAGAACTACACTGCTGGATATACGAGTATAATGTCTTCCCCAGTTTTCTAAAAGAACGTTTATCGGGTGTGGGTGTGGCAGGCTGTCCTATCATAGGCATAGTTCGCTACGGTTCGCGTTTGCCACTTTTTAACCCCCAACGCAAAAACGACGGGGTGTTATAAGTTTGACGTGTCTGTGTGTGTCTATCTGAGGCAACGTAGCTCCCGAATGGATGAACCGATTTTGATTTTGTTTTTTCTGTTTGAAAAGTGAATTAGTCGGGAGTGTTCTTAGGTATGTTTGATGAAAATCGGGGGTTTTATAAATTTTTTATTTAAATATTTGTGTTTCCCATCGGTAGTCAGTTCTACGAGTTATATCGCTTACCCACTGTCCTTTCTCTTCAACTTTTAAATTCAGAGTTCAATTCTTACCATAGCAATAGCACTGTTCCAACCAAAAACAGCCACGGGAAAATTGAAAGCCGTGATGATGCCGACGAGGCCAAGCGGGTTCCATTTCTCAATAAGGACGTGCCCTGGACGCTCGGACGGGAAGATGGTCCCGGGCAAGGTTCGGGATAGGCCAAGAGCGAGGTCACACACGTGGATGTACTCTACCACCTCGCCGATTGCTTCGGGGAGGATTTTACCTGGACACAAAAAGTAGGCTCACAACTAGTTTTAATTCGCATGTTAGAAAAGTGTTCTGATGGAAGGGTTCGGGACAAGCCAAGAGCGAAGTCACAAACGTGGATGTATTTTACCACCTCGCCGTATTCTTCAGGGGAGGATTTTACTTAGAAATGAAAAAATACACTCATTGTCTAGTTTTAACTCGCATGTTGTTCGGGTTACGCCAATGGCAAGGTCACAAACGTGAATGAACGAAAACGTGGCTGGAGCTCAAAAAGAGCTTTCAGGATGAGATAAGTTTTACAATAGGCATGGAGTTTTGCTTCGGGGCGAGGCTCTCTAGCACATGAGAGGATTATTATTCACGCGGAAAACTACTTATATAAACATAAAGGTAAGATAAGTAGGTACTGTACTTAACACAGGTTCTAAACTTATTCCAGGCACCAGTCCCTCACTAAACAGGTTTTATAAAGGTGTTACATTACAGTTACCTACTAGGCACAAGACACCAACCTATTTTGAGTATGGGATTCATTATTTTATACTCACCCATTTCCAAAGATACCAGCTGTCCCAACGGCTGTAGTTTCTCTCTCAAAGCATCTCCTATCTGACGAACGACTTCTCCTCGCGTTGGAGCCGGCATCTCTGCCCACTCGTGCCATGCCTTCTGTGCTGCTGAAGCACACGCTTCATAATCGGATGGACTAGCTGCTTGAACCTCGGCTATGACTTTGCCATTCGCTGGACTGTACGACTTGATTGTCTGATGAAATTCATATTATTACTTACTTGAGTTTTTACTCTTATCAGTAGAGAAGGTCATTGCTATAACTTGTAACTAGAGCAAAATAAGCGTGGAAGGTTGCGTATAGTGTAAATCTAAAGTGTAATCTATGTAGGTAAATGTTAGATAGCAAATATTATGTGCAGGTAAAGTGTAGATTAGTACGAACTATGTTTACTGCACCGGTTTGTCAATAGAACCGGGTTATTCTGCTGGTGCAAATATTTGCTACCAATATAATTAATAATATTACATAATTAATTTTAATTAAAACACAAGTTTAAGTAAAAATATGCTCACCTCTCCATTCGCCTCCCATTTCCCGTTGAAAACACCGACATTCTTCTCCTTCAAGCCTAACTCCTTCAAAAATGAGTATTTCGGGTCCTCAATAAGGAAACCAGACGCGTTCCGAGCCATGGGTACTCTTAGACGCAGAGAAAGAACGGTACTACACAATAACCTGCTCATGAGTGCACCGGAGTAATGCGAACGAGTGACAAAAGTGGTAGGTTACTGTTTTATCTTATTTGTGAACAATTATACTATTTATGTTGCTGTGTTATCTGCACGATAGCGACGGTTGTTGGGTCAGATTGATTGGTTGGTACTGCCGCTTATACTAAATGCTTATAATATGCTTATAATAAATTAGTGAAATTCAGTGAAAACAAACTAAAGAACACATGAACATAGTGTCTTCCCTTAAATCTTAAATAGAGACAATAAGAAACGTGTTAATGAACACGTTCTTAGATTAAGCAATTCTAGCAATTTAAGTTAATTTTAAATTACTTATTAGCCCACTTTGTGGCTAGATTGTAATCATATTAGGGTACATTCTTTACAAATAATGTGCACTAAATAATAAATAAAAAAAAAAAAAAAAAAAAAAAAAAAAAATTCACATTTTAGTGGATGTTACAATGTTTCGGCGCCCGAAAAAGCCTCGAGTTTTATTCATAAGTTAAATCGAAGAGTCACTGTTTTTAATGGAGAAAAATAGTTTTTGACTAGCAGGTGTATCGAGCTTTAGAAAATGTGCATTAGTAGCACATTGTTGATCTAGTTTAATACAGACACTGATGATATGATGACTGGTAGCCTACTCACACTTACGATCCACTGCATAAAATAGGATAACCCTCTTATGAATTCATAATCATGACATGACATTGTGCCTACGAAGTCCACTAATTAAGTACTGCTAATAAAGATTTCCAGGACAAGCGAGGCTTAGAGCCATCCTATATGCTATGAATTCTGGTTCATAGTCACCAAGCCAGATCATTGCTCAGGGGTCTTCTTACGAATTACCAGATGATAATTAAATACCTACCTACTTACCAATTTTTTTTTATTTTTTTTTTATATAATATAGAATGTCCTTTGGCCACAATCTCACCTGATGGTAAGTGACGATGTGGCCAACGATGGAGCAGGACAGTCTAGAAGACACCTATTCACTCTTGCCTTCCTCTGTGTGTTGCTGGCTACACCGAACAACACTCCGAAACACGAAATATTCGCTTCACGGAGTGACTTCGTCCGGTGGGTGGTGACAAGCCGCGGCCGAAGCCTACCACCAGAATGATTGTTACCCAATTGGCACTACCCAGGAATCACGTGTAGGGTTTCGGGAGTAAACTCCTACGGACGCGGGTAACTCTGATTCCCAAATTATTCCCTGATCAATAAATAAGGTAAGTAAAATAAAATACTTACCATAAACAATTTAACATAATAAACTTTAATACTTACAGCAGAATCCAGTCAAAGTATTTTTCTATTAACTTGTACAGTTCTACACATGTCAAATGTCAAATTATTGTAAACACTCCGTCCATTACTTTGTTTATCTAATGTTTGTTTAAGTCCTAAACAGTGCCACATAATTAATTAATAATAAATTCCTAGGTCACATAATAACACAGAAACTTTTGTCAGGTTCTATAACTTTTCCTTCCCGTATCTCCTGCGCTTTCATGGCTAGATAGGTGTTCTCATCTCGCTTCACTAGCCACTCAGGTAACGGTTTGTTCCAATCTTCAGGAGGTGCGTCTCTTTTCATCCAAATATCGTTCCTGTAGTGTGCGCGGAGCCTTTCCATTCGACGCGCCTTTTCACTGTTTATTATGGCAAGCTGAAATTAAAAAAGGATTTTTTAAGGGACCAACAACCTATGCCATCTATTTCTACACAGTGAGTAATTATTAACACAGACTATTATAGTCATTTTCTCCTTGTGCCCTACCACCTGCACAAGGGATGATATTTTGGACGCCACAGACGAAGGGGTAAAAGTGGCGAAGTTCTATTCGAACTTCGTCTAGTGTTTGTTGTCACCATTGACACATAAGAAGAAAAAGATAGTCATTTTAAGTAATACTTGTTTGTGATGTTGTACTTGCTTTTACATCATTTTGCTATATTTTCACATTATCTTTACAAGTGTTACAGTTGAGTGTACTCATAGTGCTTTTTTTAATTCAAATAATATCAAGTAAAGAAGCTTACCCCCGCTTTACAGTCTTGATTGGAGTCCCATTTGTTACAGTTATCATAATCCTTTTTCCACTGATTGCAGTCAATAGATTCACCATATATGAAGTACTGCTGGAATCTTCCTCTGAAGCTTGTACACTCTTTATATTCATCATAGTATGTGTAACAATCTCTAATCTGAAAAAGTCATAGATTAGGCTAGAAACTGCGACCATACACAGTCAGACCTTTGCATCTAAACAAGACGATTTACACTGTGTCAGGACCCATTTTTTTTAACTGGATTCTGTAGTTATGTATTACATGATTTAGTTGGATTGATCTTAACTTATGGAGGAAATTAAAAATAGTTTACACTATTACGGCTTTCATTTTTGTAATTTTCAAGCAATTGTCTAATAGCTGAGCAAGATCTGAGAAACTTATTAGTACCTATATATTTTTTTATTTACAGTTTTCAAATAAAAACATTTGCTTGTTTTATATTATAGCACTAAAGACACCACAAAAGTAGTCTTTATTCCAGTCAACATTGTGTAAAAAATATGATAGCGCTATGTGTCTTTTCAGGATTCCAGAGGCATCTTAATACATTACGTGTAGAAAATTACAAAGGAACAGGTTACATTTCGCAATATTTTTTTCAAAAGTGCTAAGTGATTAAATGTACCTCCTGCAGTTACCTCTGCCTATGTAATGCATTACTCGCAGCACACATCCAGGAATGAAGTGCCCTGTGAGGCATCATATTACATTCACCACGCGAGATCACAGATAAGTATCTATATTCTAAGCTCGAGACAAGTAAAGGTGTTATAGTCTTTCTACCCGTGCTTTTGCTGCTAGTGCTAATTGTCTAGTAAGACGGTTCCAATATCTGTTCCTCCTTAGATAGGTACGTAGGTTAATTTAGTTTCATGCCTACCTACTACTGAGCCTTCTACTTTACTGAATAAAATTGGTACATAACATACCAGCCATTTTTCATCAGGTGGTATTTCAACCTGTTCCTCGGATCCAGAAGTATCTTCTTTTGAACTTTCAGGGATTTTTTCAGTCATCTTTCAGTCGTTACGAGATAAAATTACAACTATATCTATAACCTATAAACTTTTAGTCTTGAACTTGTCTTACGTAACTTGAAAAACCTAAAAAAACCTTTTACTTCGACGAAATGGAGTTGAACGGCATATTTTATTTAGAAATAATATAATTATAAAAATAAAATAACTACAATTCCCCTTTTTCTTCTTCTCTAGAAGGAATTACCCAATTTCCCCGAAGAATCACGTAAACGTAAACAAACAAAATTTTCTTCTTCTCGATTACGATTAGATGGCCTCTTTTATTTTTCTGTGAAAATCTGTCAGAATTTTTTTTTTTAATTTTGTTCATTCTGGCGCTGTATACTGCCAAGCAAGTCCTATTTTTTTTTCACTATTTTCCCAGTGCTGCCAGATCAAATTTTATACAATCAGAAGATTAGAAGACTAGAAAAAATCAGGAGATGATGCAATTTCGGTAAATAAAACAATGTCAGGCATTAAAATAACATTACATATTATTAGCTAAATATTGTCCTTGAGATACATTTTACTGTTAAGTTTGCCTAACATTTCGGCGCTAATAATGAAGTCGTAGCTTTCTCCTTATTTCGCTGTCCGTCCAGTTCACGATGGCAATTATATAGTGCCAACCTGACTATAATAATTTTGTGTTTCATTTCACGCAAATTTTTGATTACTATCATGTTTGAAAGTAAAACTAAGATTTAAAAAAATATATGAAAGGTGTATTTTCAGATGAAAAGGTAAACATATATTTTAGCTAGGTGATTTTTGACGAAACCCGGCTGGCAGCACTAGATTTGATGGATTGTTTGATTGGCAAAAGGACTAGTATCCAGCGCCAGAACAAAATAAAAAAATATTGATTGTTTGATCTAAAGGCGGTATGGTCTTGAAAATTGTTTGATTGAATGATGATGAATGAATGAAAGCAGACAGACAGATTGGGTAACAGTATTCTGTGTGTCATATCGTGTTGTTTTTTGACCTTTGATATTTTTGAACAAGGAGTTCAGAACTTTTAAAACGTAGAGAAGAGTGGATATAATCAAGGATAAGATAATGTCGCTGAATAAACTGGTAGGCGCTGACTGTGGCGGCAACAATCCCCTTGTCCAGCTATCCAATATCGTTGGTCGAGATGCAGCTTTGGCTCAGCCTCGTACACTTGCTGAACAGTATGTTGGCGAATTCATGGCACAGAACAACGCGGCGGGACCACAAACGTTCAACATGAACAGCTTATTAAACAGCATGCCTGACACAGGAACACACAAAAATGCACAGGTCATGCCAGGACCCAGTACCTCTCGATTGAATGCATGGATGCCTGGACCCTCGTCTTCTTTCTTACAGCAACGCCCAATGATGGTAAACTACATGGCGTCGCAACAGCCAATAGGAATAGCAGGGGGTCATCAAGCATTTGTTCCTAGTGTACCTGTGCAATACATGAGCCCAGCTGAGGTTCAAAATCACGATATTCGTGCTAGAGCTCAAGAATATATCGACAAGACAAAGGATGATGAGAAACTTGCATACAACGAGTTCATGTCCTTCATGAAGAAAATCAGTGCTGGTGAAATTAACTTTAAACCTGCAGAATCAACTGAAGCAGAAAAAAATAGAGAACAGTTACTGAATGAGATGTCTGAAAAGTACAAGGAAGAATGGCAGAAGTTGAGCAATGTCACAGATTTTTGGGATGAGCCTAATGCAAATGGTATAACTAAAGAATATGAGTTTACTGAAGGTAACATGATGTTGGAGAATAAGGATGCTTTTGAACTTGGCAAAGAAAAATTAAAAATGGGTGATATCCCCGGAGCTGTGATATGTTTTGAGGCGGCTGCTCAGCAACAACCCGACTCTGCCATAATCTGGTTCTATTTGGGTTCAAGTCAAACTGAAAATGAGCAAGACCCATTGGCTATAACAGCCCTCAGAAAGTGTGTTGGACTTGATCCTAGTATGCAAGAAGCGTACCTGCTTCTGGCAGCAGCTTATGCTAACGAAAACATGCCCAGGCATGCATACACTGCTTTAGTGGACTGGCTAAAAAACAGTCCCAAATATAATAAACTTGATTCAATTGTCCAAAAATTAGGAGATATGACTAATGCAATGGTACAAACCCATGTTACGGATTTGTACTTGGCTGCGGCTAGGCAAGATCCTGAACATGTGGATCCAGATGTTCAAAATGCTCTTGGAGTGCTCTTCAACATAAGCCAGGAGTATGATAAAGCTGTGGACTGCTTCAAAACAGCCCTGACAGTTCAGAATGAAAATCCTCAATTATGGAACCGACTAGGTGCCACATTAGCTAACAGTAATAGAAGTGAAGAAGCAGTAGAAGCTTATCATGCAGCTTTGAACTTGGAGCCAGGATTTGTCAGGGCTCGGTATAATGTTGGCATTACATGTATGAACTTAGGAGCTCACAGAGAAGCAGCTGAACATTTCTTGGTAGCTTTAAACCAGCAACATAAGGCAGAGAGTATTGGTCCACAATTACAATTATCAACCACTTCACCCGCCATCTGGATGACATTGAGAATGGTTTGCTCATACATGGGAGAGCACAAAGTAGCAGAACTAGTGGATCAAAGGAATCTAACTGAGCTGAACAAGTTCTTTGACATTTATGCTTAAGATTTACAAAGGTTGGAGAGAGGACTTGCATTTAGTAACATAAATGCATTAATTAAGTAGACCACTTTTCATTATGGTAATACGTTAGCAGCATATTTTTTTAATTAATTGATTTCTGAATTGTTTTTTTGTGTGGTGCTGTAAATATGATTGCTACATCATTCATTTATTGCAAATCAAATTCATAAAATATGGTTTTACACTTCTGCTACATATAGTAATAATAATAAAAGTAATGTTTAAAATATAGGGTATGAAATAATTGTTATATTGATTAGCTGAATATTATATGGGTACTGATTAAATATAAACTTTGTATCTTTTGTAACAATTAAGTTTTTTGTTTATTATCACCAAACTATTTTTTTATATTTTATTACCATGTAAAAAACTACATTGCGAATCCAAGAGTGGGCAGCCTTGTGGATGATTGACATAGAACCAGCATGGTTTCTGTTGAACCTTTCGATTTTCGGATTTTCTCTTACTGTAGACTTCATCTACTGTTTGTGGATACCTCAACTGCACTTTTCCACTTTGCACTTTGAAAATATTATGATTATTCTTTAAAAGTGTTTGTATACCTCCACATTCAGATTTTAGCTGCTTCAATTGATCTGATGGAATTAGTTGAATAACTTCACACAGAGCTACAGTTCTACCACCATACCAAGTAGAATTTCCACTCAACCCTTCAAGCAAATAATTTGCAATGCTTCTTACTATTGACCCTACAAGATCTTTATCTATTTGTGTACAATTTCTAACTCTCTCAACGGCTTCTCTTGCTTTGAAATTGTTTACCCATGCCTCATTCCCTGAGTTAGATGGTGTACCACATGTTATTATTTCTTGTATTTTATTACAATACTTCTCATACTCTCCTTTTGTATATATCCTTCCTTTACTAACTAGGCATATTCTCTTTGTGCTTGGTATTTTAAGTCTGTCCATTTCCACATTAAAACCACATTCTTCTATCAGCTCCTTTATGTGTTCCAAGAAGTCAGTGTACTGACTTTTGAAAGAGTTTTTCCTCTGGTACTTTGTACCATCAAAGTTGTAAGCACAGCATGGAAGAAGGAAGAAGTTACATTCATAGGAACTTTTAGCTGCTATCACAGGAATCCATGGTGTCAGCTCATCAGAATGGTTTCCTAAAAGCCAGTCTGTCTCAGGAAACAAAGATGAATCTGATGGAACTATGGTTTTCTCCTGGAAACACAATATGAACATTAAAAAAAATAAGGAATAAGTCTTTCTTGTTTCAAGAACTGAATAAGACTTACTTCTAACTTGACATCCTTGGTATACATGTCCCAAATATTCCTTTTTCTGACATCAATGCCAATGCCAGTATGGCCCTCTTTAGTTAGGATATAAACTAGTAAACCATTCCCACATCCCAGGTCAACAAATCTTTGCTTTCTGCAACCCTCACCTTTCCAAAGCAATAATAGGTATGTGGCTATTGCTATATCTTCATAAACAAATTTTGATGGATCGGTGCATTCAGGCCAAATCTGTAAACTAGAGAGTTGTCACTTATCCTATTGAATTTTGAAACAAGGTGTGTCATGTCAATGTGATGAAAAACAAGGTCATCCTCTTAGGATCTCTAGATGACATGACATGTGTGACTATTTACTTCTAACAAAAAACTCAGATAATTTAGGATAGTTGCTACCTTGACCATTTCCTTTCCATACTTTATCTTCAGCTCATTATATTTTGTGTAGTATTCAGTTTGTGGCACTAGGCCTAGAGACTCCTTACAAATACTCTGATTATAAGAACTGCTTGATGTCTCTTCACACCATTTGACTACTTGCGGAAGTAGTGTGCTGCTTAGCCATGTGTATGATTTATCATCCTCATCTGAAAATGAAGGATGTTGATAAAAGAATAATTTATTAAAATCCGTAGTAGGTTATATGGTTATAAAATTATAATACCTAGGTACTAACCGCAGCAGGCAATTAGTTTGATAGAAGTTTCTTCCATTTGTAATGTGAATGGAAAGTTTGGGCATATCTTTTGGAGCAATATTTCGTGAGAAACATCGTGGTAAGTTACCGAAAAGTGGTTTTTATCAATTACGATAAGCTGAAACACTTGAACTTGGTTAAAACTTTTTGGGTAAAGTTGTACAAAATAAACCTCGAAAACAGCAACTTCTTGAGAACATATTTCTAGTTCTGCTTCCTGGAGTAATTTAATAATGTATGCTTCGACATTATCAGCTGTAACTGTGCTGGCTGTTCTGCTGAATTGTGCCGGCAAATCAAATTTTAAAGTGTTCACAGGTTTGCAATATAACCTCATCCATATTTTGCAACCCCACAACCTCTTGTTTACAACGTGTGGCTTGGTAACTAATATACTAATAGCCTGCCAGAAGTAGGCTGGAGTTAGCTTGGCTTTTGAACTTTTAGAAGCGGATTTTAACATTTTTTGCTAAACGCACGCTCTATCCACCATGTAAACAAATCACAACAACATGACGTGAAGGACGAGACGATCCTGAATTCCTGACGATCAGCTGATTGACATTGACTGCTTGTGAATACGTCAACTTTTGACAGATTTTCCTGTATTTTTTTAATATTTATGCTAAAAATATTGATCATTTTTCTTTGTCACTCATGTAGTTTTGGTACTGTCTATTCTCATTATGCGTAACTACATGGTATTCGGCAGTGGCTTTGGACCAAAGCAAACCTTTTTGTACAAAAAATGATTTCATGATTGGTTTCTTTCTTTCGTGTTTTTAGTGTGTAATTTGTTTGGAAATAGATTTCAAATACCTACATAATTATTGAGAAATCACATGTAGGTGATGTCATATACTGAATTAGAACATGGTTATCAAGGGTTGCGGCAAGCGGCTCAGCCACAGTTCTACGTCGGCGACGATGGAAATCTTGTACCAATAAGATCTTCCGTAAGTTTGTTCTTCTGCCGATACCAACAGCATTATTATTACTCTACTAATATGTAGGACAACAAGCCGAGGTCAACGACCAACCCTTGCGATATGACCCTTCCTATGATAAATTCGGCAGTCTTTGCAGTAGGTATTACACAGTGTAGGTGTACCTACTCATGTCCAGTAATCTTCATCAAACAAACTCCAAACACATATTTGCACTAGTTTCAATGGATTAAAAGATATGCTGCAATGTAATACAGTTCTACATTGATCGGCTACTGTGGTTCAACTGGTTCACTATAATTTTATGGCCTAATTGTATTAGCTTGAAAATTATTTATAGCTACCCATGTGTTGTGTATGATGTTCTGTGAGGTAATGTTAATTTATGTCAAGTTTACTTTACTTATCATATTGTTCACCGGCCAATCAGAGCCAAGGCTACCTGTTTAATATTATCGTGAGAGATACTATCATTGTAAAGTGATAGATTGATAGTGCACTAGCACAGTGATGGAGTGGCAGTGGTTAAAAGATTGGTGGAGGCTCAAAAGATGGAGGAAAGTGAAGAAGACACAGAATGATGATGATATTTGTTATTGTGATGATTGTTTGCCCGATGTAAGATTACTCATAGTTATTTTACTAGTGTGTAATGGAAGGCAACAAAAAATTTATGATTTCATTAAAAAATAAGATTTCACATTCATAGAATTTTAAAACTTTTATGTACTTAAATAAAACTCCACCCATGAAATAGATGACTATTAAACAAAATATTATATAGAAGTTTGGTTGTATGATTCAAGTGGAACAAAAGGCATGCATAATAATATAATAGCACAACCTATGTGTCATATGTTGTGTTACTAAAGGAAATTCACTCGTGTATTGTGTTGCTAAACTATCCAAACATCCATTCATGCTTTATGTTCTCATTGAGCAGCCAACTAACAGAACAAAATAGAATTTTAGTTGCTGCAAAGCTCTAACTATCTTAGATTTTTACCAAATAGGGAAGTCTCTGCTTACCAGTTACATAACAGGAACAATAGCAATAACTTTGTTTTAAATATTTGTCTCCATCATTTATAAACCGATTTTAAAAAATCTTTTTTATCTGATAGTAATGGTCTTATAAAAATTTTATCTTAATTAGTTCAGTAGTTTGACTTTTAATTGGAAAAAATATGCGATCCACATACATGAAATTGAGTATTTTGCTTTTCTGTGACTTTTTAGTGGTGTTTACAGTCACTAGAACATTCCCAATGAACTGCTATCATCATTATCATCAGATCATGAATCTGGAAGGTAGTCAAATTGAAGTTGGTTTTCCTAGTTTTTGAAACTTATAAATTATCTAATCTACATTAGAAATTGCTTACCAGAAAGCTGTCACCGTATACATTTTTACTTTTAGGGAGAGTTAGATCTGTGTGAATCATTGGACCCACATTGCGATGGCGGCGGCAAGAAAGTGGTGGTCGGCGTATGCGCCATGGCCAAGAAGTCACAGTCCAAGCCGATGAAGGAAATCCTCACGAGGCTCGATGAGTTTGAGTATATCAAGATGCTGGTCTTCCCAGAGGAGGTTATCCTTAAGGTTCTCGTCTCTGTCTAACATTTTTGTGGAACAAAATATTATACATAGCTGGGCATGTGATATAATTAATATCTTGCGCCCAGATATTCTGTTTAAATTCAATACTACAAAGTCAACCCATAGCTGTCTCCTTGGCAGTGACGGAGTTTACCTGTTTGTCTATCAAAGATAGATTAAAGAATTATCCATACTATCAGATTTTAAGTTGTTGATTTTGTAATGTATAATTATTGCTTTTGTTTGCTTACTGCATTTACCCCATTCCTATATTAGGTACCTCTTATGTACTTACTAGTCTTGTACAAAACGGTTTCAGTAAAATGCACAAATAGAATTTTCTTGTATTCTGAAAAAAAAATGATCAAAATGTATTTTGTTTCACATGCTTATACCCTTTTTCCGTTTCTAGAACTAACCATTGTTGTACCTTCTACCTATATTTACCTACATAAGCGGACAGTTGTAGGTAGACTCCTATAGTGTATTTGTGGTTATTGGTAGTTTCAATTGAATGGCTTCAGTGACGGCGTAGACATGCTTTGTTGTTAGTTTCGGGTTTCAAGTTCACTGGTATCCACAATGCTTACAGCTTATTAGATTACATACAAACATGACAATGTCCGTGTGATGTGATCCATGATCAGTAGAGGGCCAAGAATAGAGCCTTGAAGTACACCAATTGCTTTTCTGTTTTGTGCAACTTTCTTTTTAGTTTTTATTGTAGAAATGGATGTTGTACAAAATATTTATTCCAGAATCCAGTAGAAGAGTGGCCTATCTGTGATTGTTTGATCTCATTTCATTCAAAAGGCTTTCCATTGGACAAAGCTATTCAGTATGAGAAGTTACGGAAACCTTATGTGATAAATAATCTTCATATGCAATATGATATTCAGGTATGTTTTATATTGTTATATCTTTATGTAGTAAAGTACTAGATTATAGTTTATAGTTAAAATGATTGTCTTGGTTTCAGGATAGAAGAAGAGTTTACGCAATATTAGAATGTGAAGGAATAGAAATACCTAGGTACGCAGTTTTAGATAGGGATTCACCAGATCCTAAACGTAAGTCCTATCTTTTATCGTAATTTGTTTTATATTAGCAACCAACTTCAAGATTATTTTAAAAAGTTGAAATATTCATCTACATAGCAAGGAACCAAATATTGATTGGTGGGATGTTTGTTCATTTTTGTTAAACTAAAGAAAATTGACTATGTACATAATTAAGGTGGTACAAACACAAAGACAAAGAACACAAAGGTGTTCTCACTCAATACCACTCATTAACCTAATTTTAGTCTCTATTTTATAAATCTTTATTGACTTCAGATCACGAACTAGTGGAATCCGAAGATCACGTGGAAGTGAACGGAGTGGTGTTCAACAAGCCGTTTGTGGAGAAACCGGTTTCAGCAGAGGATCACAATATCTATATTTACTACCCAACCTCCGCGGGCGGGGGTAGTCAGAGGCTATTTAGGAAGGTATGCCACAAGACTTTGCTTCTGTTCATTAGCTCACATGTAGTACCTAGTAGGAGTCTTTGTGAGAGAGCTCATCCGGGGAAGTACTACCACGGTACCTACTTATTTCTGCCGCCAAGCAGTGATGCTCGCATTTCTGTGTACCGGATTGAAGGGTATGGGTGCCGGTGCAATTACAGGCACATGAGAGTCTTAGACGCTCAACATCAGGTGGGCCATCGGCTTGTTCCATCATTTAGTTGTATTAAAAAAACTGAGGATTTTCAAGAATAACATTGAAAATCTGACCCATATTCATAAGTTTAAAGAATATTTTTTTTCGAAATCTGAAAGTCCACCTTCATGTATCCTTTCATTGAAACTGGCCGCATGCGTCTTTCAATAGACGTTAAGTTGAGGAGAAAAACACGGAAATTAAACCTACCCCTAAAAACTGTAAGCTTTTTCATATGTTTCTGCATGATTTATACAACGTCAGAGACCAATTGTGACACAATGAATGCCTGCAATGGAACCTTACTTAGACGAATTTGCGATAGCAGTATGCCGCGTTTGTCTGTCTCATTAAATTAAAAAGTTATAGGAGGTTTAATCAGAGACACGTCCTTGTTTTTGGCACATTTTAACTTATCTCTAAAAGTACTTGACAGTAAAATACATTGGCATAAGTAGGTGATAAAACCAAGTAGGTCACTTAGCCGACTGGCAAATCAATCGCATACAAAATTCATGAGTTTACAGCAGGCGTCTGAAAACCGCCATACTTTGTAAGACTATCGATCTATCGAACGTGTGGGTTATTTCTAGATTAGACGTCCAGTGGTCTGAAAGGTACCAATCTGTTCGGACGCACTAAGTTTGTAGTTTTTTTTGGGGTGGTCTGGTCAATGTTGTTTTATGATCGTTTTGTGTTTGTGAAAAGCTACCATGCTTTTAGCAAGCGCACAATGCGCACACGGTTTAAAATAAGGAATATGTTGTATCGAGAATAATGCAAAAGTGTTAAATACTATTTCAGATCGGGAGCCGCAGTAGTATTTACTCGCCAGAATCTAGAGTAAGAAAAACTGGGTCGTTTATTTATGAAGACTTTATGCCAACTGATGGTGAGTATTTTGATATTCTGTGGGATTTTTAGATTTACCTCCTTATAAATTATCTTTATCATATCAGCCTTTATAGGAGTCTACTACTGGACAATTGGACATTTCCAGAAATAACGTTTTTAGGCTTTATTCTTCCACCGACTTACAGCGGTCTTAACAATGTCGGCAGTCCATCGGGTCGGTTTCGCCTTCCGGTCACGAATCATTTATTTTGACTGCATTGGGCCCGTCACTGAAGTGTGAAATTAAATTTTTGTACTTTAATTTTTTTTTTTAGTTTATTTACTATTTTAAAAAATTACATAACGTATTTTATAGTATAGCACTAAAGAAAACCACAAGGTTTATAGGCATAATGCTATTGGAGTCCGTATCGATAGCCTTAGGTACATTAATATTTAAAATAGGTAGGTATCATCTGGCAATTGCATTTTATTTAGGACTAGCTTATTTAAATATGACTAGGTGTTATGCCAGTTTGTTTTAACTCCAGGCACAGATGTGAAAGTATACACAGTTGGGCCGGATTACGCCCACGCCGAAGCTCGTAAAAGCCCAGCATTGGACGGTAAAGTGGAACGTGATTCCGAAGGCAAAGAGATCAGATACCCTGTGATATTATCAAATCAGGAAAAACTGATATCGAGGAAGGTCTGCCTGGCTTTCAAGCAGACTGTATGTGGATTTGATTTGTTGAGGTAAGAATTTGTCATAGTGACCTTTGTTTTTCTACAGCGGTTTGCCTTTCATGATCGATAGCGTGATAGCCTAGGTAGCCTAGTGTGCAGCTTAGCTATAATCCACCTGTTCACTATTGTCTTAAAATTCCTATACTACTTTACAAAGGGAGATGGAAACAATCAGTAACCTGACCAGTGTCTAGTCTGAATTTCAGTCTCGAAAAACGTGAAATCGAATTCGAGTGTTTTTGTATGACAGCAAAAATGCTAGGTTGTTTAGGTCTCTTACTTTTAGATCTAAATACATACTAAACAGTCAGTCTATTTTAAACCTCCAATGATTTGAATTACAGCGTGTCCGTTTCTTCCAGAGCGAACGGCAAATCGTTCGTTTGCGACGTCAACGGCTTTTCATTCGTCAAGAACTCTAACAAGTACTACGATGACTGCGCCAAGATACTTGGGAACATGATACTGAGAGAGCTCGCCCCTACGCTACATATCCCTTGGTCCGTGCCTTTTCAGTTAGACGACCCGCCTATAGTTCCCACTACGTTTGGCAAAATGATGGAGTTGAGGTGTGTGGTCGCTGTGATCAGGCATGGGGATCGCACGCCGAAGCAGAAGATGAAGGTTGAAGTGAGGCATCCCAGGTACGGTGTTGACATGTTCTGATTGCATGAGCCATTGCTCACTTCTCGCAAGGACTGAGCGAAATAAAATATATTTTTCATTCTGTTTTACGGATTTTGACTCAGAACTAGTCAGTTGGGTTCTTACGACCAACTAATAAAGAAAATTGTAGTCATTTTTCGAATAAATATATTTATGTTCCTAGTTTTAATCAGTTTTATATATCTTGTTTGTTCTTTCTTATATAAGTAGTAGTAGTAGTTAAAAAATTCTATTTATTTGACATTTTTATTCCAAGTAAATAATGTTCTCTTACCTTTCAGATTCTTCGAAATATTTGAAAAGTACGACGGCTACAAACGCGGGCATGTCAAGTTAAAAAAGCCGAAACAACTTCAGGAGATATTAGATATCGCTCGGGCTCTGCTGTCGGATATCCACACGCGACACGCAGACCCTGAAATAGAGGAGAAGCAAGGCAAGCTTGAACAGCTCAAGAGTGTACTGGAAATGTAAGGATATCTTACTTGTAAATTCTCTTAAGGCTCATATCACGGTCAAACCGTGAAAATGCCCATTTTTGACGTTCTGGATCTCTGAAACTGAAACTCTTAGATAATTTCGATTTATTGTATGATGTAGAATAGTTATTCGCATTGACCGTAGCGGCCTCGCTTTTTGCAATTTTTCCTTATATATTTAAATAAAGCCAAAATTACGAAACAAGTTTTTAATAAAACTCGCGCAGACACTTTTTCAAGCTCCTGGATTGAACTACTGTGCAAAGCAAACGAAATGAAAAATATCTACAAATATCTCTTATATACTGCCATTGACCGTAGCGGCCCCGGAATTTAGAAATAAGTATGGGATATGTACAAAAAAAAATCAATTCTAAACCATAAAATTGCTAAAAACGTTCAGAATTAGCCGTTAATTTCTCCATACTACATAAATATTATTAAGTAAAAATTATACCAAAATAAACGTTAGTTCATAATCAATAAAATTGTATACTTTTTATTTAAATAATTTATTTTATTATATTGAATAAACGTAATTTAAAACTGCATGAAATGCGATCTCAGACTCTCAGACGAACTCAGACGCGCGCCAGCCCTTGAATCGCGGCCAAACTGTGATAGCCCTCTTAATGGCTAAGCAACTGCAGGAAGTATTGATTATCGCACGGGTTTATTGAATACTAGTAGTTACCCGCGGCTTCGTACGCGAGTACCGTTTCCGTGTACATTATATTATCTGTGCGTGTACCGAATGTCAAACGCTAGTCGTTAGACCAAAGAGGTAGTCCTACGCCCTGTCAAACTGACGTAACATGACGTGACAATGAAATCCTCTTGCCAATTGGCGCTGCTAATCCTTTTCGTTCATTTTATCCTGTAGATCCTGTTAATTATTCGGTATAAAAAGTAGCCTATGTGTCAATCCAGGTTACGAACTAATAGTTCGTAGTTAGTAACGTGCTAAGATACACAAACATCCAAACATCTAAACTTTCGCGAGTTTTCGAGTGGGATCACTCGTCACACCGACTCTCAGATCTAAGAGAAGCAAGTTTGAACAGTGATCTGAAAACTTTTAAATCAGTTAGGATTTTTATTTATTTATTCGTATCATAGCCGTAGCAAGTGCTGGAGATATTGTATATCGCGCGGGCTGTATTGTCGGATATCACTTTTAACTTTTTAGAAACCTATGAAGAAACAGGGTGTTGACCTGATTCGCAATAAGCGAATAGGCTGTAATATAAATTTCGCAGTTATTTTATACATTTTGTTTATCTATGATGTACTTATAGGAAAGAAAGAAAGAAAGAAAAAACATTTATAAGTATCGCTTTGTTACAGGTATGGTCACTTTTCCGGCATCAATCGCAAAGTACAGATGAAGTATCAACCTCGTGGACGACCGAGGGGGTCGAGTTCAGATGATGGTAAACTATTTATTTAAACATTATTTAGAACATATTCATCGAAATTATATGTAACATTGTTTTATGATAACTGCATCACTTTCATTATCCTCTAAGATTACAGACGCGCTGATGAATAACACGCTTTTTTTTAAAGTTTTGTAGTCATTTGATTTTTAGGCTCTGGGATCTGTTACTGATGATTTTCTATTGTACAGTCGGCTACACATAAATCTATCCACTGTTCGAACTTTGAACTATTTTAATTTGAATGTTGCGGATCAGGGATCGCAATAGGTGTAGGCGCGTGGCGCGCAAGCAGCGAGTCTCACATAAAAACATATCGTCCCTCTCGCATGATTCGCAACATTCATATTATAATAGTTCTAAGTTCGAACTGTTGATGGGTTGATGTGTAGCCGACTGTACTCCCTCCATTATACGCATATTTTCTACCTTATAGTCTTCACGTAACAAATGCTCCGTAATTTAGTACCTACCATGTTGTCTAACTCTTCCTAACATTTAACTTGTCTTCACAGTAGGTATCGTTACAGTAGGTGCGGAGGGAGATCCCTCCCTAGTGCTGATACTGAAATGGGGGGGAGAACTCACTCCTGCGGGCAGGATCCAGGCCGAGGAGCTGGGCAGGATGTTCCGCTGCATGTATCCCGGGGGGCAGGGGAGACATATCCCTGGTGAGTCTCTTATGTACACTTTTGAAATGGTGCCGAGAGAACGGAATCCAAGTTGAGAATTATGTATGATGATAACCAATCGCCATTAAACCATGCAACAACATAGATAATTAATAAACAAGCCTTTGCATTTAATCTAGATCATTTATACAGCTTCAGGGGCCACTATTTACCCACGCTTCGACGAATAGGATGCTGCAGTGCCTGGGACATGAGTTAGATGGAGAAGGCTTGCCCACCACCTGTATCATCCTCTCTGCCTAGTCGGCCTTATACACAGGAAAGACAAGGTCAATACGTGAGCTGACTAAACCGTGACTCTCCTTACGATGTTTTCCTTCACCGTTTTAGATAAATCCGTTGGTGCAAAACTCGCGACTTTAGGATCTAAAGGCGGGGTAGCTACCACTAGACCACCGGTGCTTAGAATAACACCAATATTTCAGGTGAAGGCGGCACCCAGGGATTAGGCCTCCTCCGTCTCCATTCCACCTTCCGCCATGATCTGAAGATCTACGCGTCAGACGAAGGCAGAGTCCAAATGACAGCTGCGGCCTTTGCGAAGGGACTTCTGGCTTTGGAAGGGGAACTCACACCGATACTGGTGCAGATGGTGAAATCTGCCAATACGAATGGTCTACTGGACAATGATTGCGATTCTTCGAAAGTTCAGAATATGTGAGTGTTGTTCACGAGACATCTGCAGCATTTGCAATGGAATTTCTGACTCAAACTGACAAAAAGTCAGTTTTTTTTTAATAAAATAAATATTCATGGAAATTTCACACGACGCCATCTAGTTCCAAACTAAGCAAAGCTTGTAAAATGGGAACTAGAAGCTATAGAATACTTATATAATTTTTTTTGGAAATACATACTTATAATACATAGTAACACCCAGACATAGAACAAACATCTATGTTTTGCCACACACAAATGTTTGTTCTTGGTGGGGATTGAACCCACGACCCACAGCACGGAAGGCAGATCCATCACCGACTGAGCTGTGACGTTAGTCACAGTTTATAGATTATTTTTAAAATTCTATTGATAACATGATGTTCTATAACATTTTCGCTTCCCAGGGCAAAAGCACGTCTTCACGAGGCAATGCAAGTGGACCGCGATTTCACCGAAGAGGACAGAGCTCGCATCAACCCTTGCGCTTCTCTCAGCATTGCGGCCGCCATGGACTACGTGAAGAACCCGGTCGGGTGCTGCGCGCACGTGCACACTCTCATACAACAGCTAGTGCATATTGTTATCACGAAAAAGGATGACCCTAAAACCAAAGGTAAATAAATGAAATAAATTGACTTTTATGTATATTTACTGTGATTCAGTTGACAGGCGTCACAGCTCAGTCGGTAATGGCTCTGCCTTCCGTGCTGTGGGTCGTGGGTTCGATCCCCACCGAGAACAAACATTTGTGCGTGGAAAACATAGATGTTTGTTCTATGTCTGGGTGTTACTATGTATTATAAGTATGTATATACAAAAAAAAAAGTATATAAGTATTCTATCAACCAACTAGTTCCCATATCACAAGCTTTGCTTAGTTTGGGACTAGAGGGCGTTGTGTGTAAAGTCCATGAATATTTATTTATTATTATTTATTTAGTTTCATTTGACATTACGTGTGACTACACAAACAAAATTGTCTGTCGAAATGACCGACAGAGGCCATAAATAAGAAGGAATAAGAAGGCGACACAAACGCGACTTAAATTTGATTTTTTTTATTGATAGAAAATTAAATCAAAAATTAATCCTAGTAAGGTAACAAATATGAATCTTGAAACAGTATAGACGTAAGTTATTTGTGTGAAAAGAACCAAGAATGATCTTATAGTTGTATTGTACACACGGCCACAGGTCAGATTAGACACACAATATAAACATAACTAACGCTATATACAATGCAGAGAATCGTTGGAAACCGAACACAATAGGCGTAGACGCGCGGCGCGTCCCACACAAAAACACTAACGTCCCTCTCGCACGATTCTCACAAAGTTCAAACCGTGTAGGTCGACGTGTGTCCGTGTGTACTGATTTCAAAACGTATTATTTTATCCACAGATACAATTCTCTACCACGGCGAGACATGGGAGCTAATGGGTCGCCGCTGGGGCAAGATCGAAAAGGATTTCTGCACAAAGAATAAAACTTACGATATATCAAAAATACCAGATATATACGATTGTATAAAGTACGATCTACAACACAACCAACATACGTTGCAGTTTGATTTAGCGGAGGAGTTGTACATCTACGCAAAGTATTTAGCCGATATTGTGATACCACAGGTTAGTAAACCAAGTCTGTACAAATATTAATACTCTTGAGATTTTCATAACTTCATGTACCTTTTTTTTTTATTTATTTACTCTTACAAATTATTTATAAAGATTAGCTTAAATATTGTATCCTAAAACCACAATAAGGTTTGTGTGGGTACTCACACTCGTCGTACATGTTACGAATTAACAAATACAATGTTAGCAAATACATCTTCAACACAATATTGCAAATCGAGGCTTATTTATGAATACAGCTACTACCTACCATACCTTCCCAGTCGCGTAAGCGCCCGAGTGCATGGCAGGTGAGATAGACATACAAGCTACCTACTAGAATGAAAGGGACGAGCTATCGGACACAGGTGGCCAGCTACCTATCTAACTATGTAAGATCTATGTTGTTCATCATCAGAACCGGAACTACGACGACGTCTAGTTGTATCAATGGTTCACTTTATTTATTTTATTTACATACTAATCTTTGTTAAAAAACTTTAAAGAAGTACTCTTATTGGAGTCCATCCTATGCTTGCCGTCAGACCCCCTAGTATGTGGAATGAATCAAACCACCAAATCATTTTAAAAGATTTTAATTTGCAAACTGAGAAGTTATTATAAGAGAGTTAGCGATTCTGGTGCAAGCCGCCCTAAGTATTTTAAATTTATTTATTTTCAAGGATTAACCTATTTTTATTCACAAAAAAATTACGACTAATACAGTATTTACAATATTTACAAAATATACATGAAACAATGGAGCTATATACAAACCGATTTATAGATAGCTCAGTTTAATTAAAGAATGGATGGCAAGTGATGGAACGACTAGATGACCCACCTGATTTTAAGTGGTAACCTCTGGTACAATGCCTCATTGAGTTCATCAAAAAGCTGATGGTTTTCAAAATTGCTTTACAAATATCCACGGAACACGCAACTAAACTGCTTAAACTGCATTATTGCAGGAATACGGTTTGACGATGCAAGAGAAAATGACGATAGGGCAAGGGATATGCACTCCTTTGCTCAAGAAAATAAGGGCAGATTTGCAACGGAACATCGAGGAGTCTGGCGAAGAAACCGTCAATAGACTGAATCCCAGGTATGTGTTGTTGCGAAATCACGCACCACCAATACTTTCCTTTTTCACTACGGAATGCGGGACAGTGGTAATGTGTTTTGGGAACTGTCGTGATTTATGTATTAAGGGGGCGGTTGCGATTGTGTTTTATACTCTGTTATTTATTTCAAAACGACCAGGCGATCAATTTTTGAAAAAAAAAAATTTGGTTACAAAAGAACTATTTGCTTTTATAAATAGTTTGAATAGTTTGACACATTGATAATTATTTACAATTACACGTCAAATCATCTAAATACACTTGGCTAAATGAATACACTTGCATATTAATTTATTTAGCAAAAAAAGTTTACATAATTGAATTAAAATTACCGATGGTCCCCGCACGAGGTCTAGCCTGTGTCGCGGGAGGCCTACAACAAAGATAGCTTACCTTACAATAAACCACTTATATAATACTGTGATTCTTGTTTGTGTTCCCCCAGTATCCCTTTAAATCTCTTAGTACTCAAGATTACTGATGATATCTATAAAAAGCAGTAAAACGAACTCCAAACATAAAGCTAAAGCTAAAGAACTCCACGCGTTATATCTAAACTACTTAATTAAAACTTCGTCAATAGTTACACAAAAGACAAACGATGTTTTAACATTTCAAAATGGCGTTTGATTTGACCAATCATAATCGCCTATCTCTCTCTACCACTAACTTTCCGTAGACTAGAGTTACCTATACATTCAAATATTTATTTTGCAAGCTTTTTTATTCCACAAGTAGTGTTTACTTGGTATGCAGGTACAGTCACGGCGTTTCCAGTCCGGGCAGGCACGTGAGGACGCGACTGTACTTCACGAGCGAAAGCCACGTGCACTCGCTGCTCACCGTGCTCAGATTCGGCGGCCTGTTAGATGTAAGTCTTTGACAGGCGTCACAGCTCACTCGGTAATAGCTCTGCCTTCCGTGCTGTGGGTCGTGGGTTCGATCCCCACTGAGAACAAACATTTGTGCGTGGAAAACATAGATGTTTGTTCTATGTCTGGGTGTTACTGTTTCTATGTATTTTAAGTATGTATTTACGAAAAAAAAATATATAAGTATTCTATCAGCATCTAGTTCCCATATTACAAGCTTTGCTTAGTTTGGGACTAGAGGGCGTCGTGTGAAATGTCCATGAATATTTATTTTATTTATTTATTTATACTTTTTGTATGATAATGTACAGTTAGCAACATAAATTGAACTATGTTCTAGGAGCTGTTGACTTGTATCGTAACTTTTGCAAGAGTAGGTAGATCTTTATACTAATTTCAATGATAGAACTGCCTATAACATTTTGCGACTGCATTTACTCGGATTTTGAAAATTCAATTTATAATTAATCAATTTATACTGCGGACTGTATTTAATAAAACTTAGTTTAATGTAGAAAAGAAACACTGTAGCGATTTTGTTGTCTCATTTGGTAAACTGACCTAATTTGACAGCACTAAAACTATTGCCATCTCTATCTTAAGAACTGAAACGACGAAGACAGCTATAATTTTAGTGCTGTCAAATTAGTTTAGTTTAGAAAAAATGCTAATTTCAGGTTCTAAAAGACGAACAATGGCGGCGTGCGATGGAATACGTCTCGATGGTGTCGGAGCTCAACTATATGTCGCAAATAGTCGTTATGCTTTACGAAGATCCCACGAAGGACCCTTGTTCGGAAGAAAGGTATCTCTATTATCTATCCGGTTTTTAAAATTAATTTGTTTTCTTTCGGCTTAGACTCTGAAGGGGACTCAATGTGTGGTAGTAGGTACAGAATCGCAGGAGTTCGATTTTTACTCTGTTGGTCGGCAGAATAACAGCGCTGAGCTGCCATCAGGTGGTGAAGCATAATGCTGAGCTGGAGCCAATTTGTTGCAGTAGCACACATTACTATTTTGTGTTTTCTTTCTTTTAATGTTCTTTTTTTTCTATGTGTGATGTAAATGTAACAAATAAACCTATGTCTATGTCTTGGTTTTACAATACAAAAAAAGTTTATTGCCAAACAAAAGGTAGTAAAAATTTTCATTAAAAAGTCTTTAATACGATCGTATAATTAATATTTATATTTCAGATTCCATGTGGAGTTGCACTTCAGTCCAGGCGTGAACTGCTGTGTTCAGAAGAATTTACCGCCCGGGCCGGGCTTCCGGCCGCACAGTCGCAACCATTCCACCACCAATAATTCGGTAAGCTAAATACTAGGTCATCAATCAATCATGATGGTTTTTTACAAAATAATTTAGGAAACGAATACTTGAGTGGATACATGTTTAGGCAAGCGTAGTGTAGAACGCCCTCCGGCGAGATGGGGCGACGATCTGCGAAATGTAGCGCAGACACTGGATGAGAAGAGCCGAAGACCGAGCTCAGTGGTGCGTCTTGGGAGAGACCTACGTCCAGCAGTGGACGAGTATAGGTTGATGATGATGAATTTAGAAAAGAAAGTGGATTAAAATCTACCATTTTCTTTTTGTTCTACTAGTACTTCCCATTGTACTTCGCTTTAATATAGAACTATGTCTAATATCTAATTTCCGGTGCAGTAAAATAAAGAGTTTTCTATCTATCTATCTACTTCTATTGTTTTTTTTGTGATATGGGTCTGGGTACATTGTTTTGTTACCGACCGTGCCTGAATTGAACGAATTTTATTTATTTATTTTAAGGGCGTACCTACCCATAAAGGTCAAATAAATCAAAGAGACCAATTATTATTGGTTTTATCTGTAGAACGTTGTTTAAAGTGCTCATCGTCAACGTCAATCGATAATTGTGAACGTCGCGGTCGTAAGCGCCACGATAGCGCGTGCTAATTTGAATTTTATTCCAACAAACGTACGGTAGTAGTTTGAAATTGCACGCGTCGTGTGATGCATATTTTTGCCCCTCTTACTTAGTTTCCCAGTTAATTCGTTTGTGTTTGTCAGCAGAGTTCCCCCGAAGAAGTGAAATGTATCGAAGAAGAGGGTGAGGATGATCAAATGGCTAGTCAGGAGACTTTACAAGCTGTGAGTATTGCATTTTCAACTTTATTTACCTTACAATAATGTGCTTAGTATGATATGCGCATTGTAAAACAAATAATGCCCTCGAAATTCAACTTTATCGATGGTACCATAAAGTTGATAATCAGTCAATTTATTTGTTGTGACATGTGTCTTCAAAACTGAACTTTACAGGTCTTACAATAAAGTTCATGTTCAATCAATATCTTTACTGTGCCAAATGGTGTTTGACAATATGTTGCAGGAATCTGATGAGTTGGATACCTTCTCACCGAAAAAATCTTCAAAGCTGAGCCAGTTGAGGCCATCCGATCCAATACCGATATGGTAAGTGTTCTCATTTAAAAGCACTCGCATCTTCGTAAATCGTTTGTAAGGTGTACAATAAAAAGTTTTGATTCATTTAATAAATTGCAGCAATCTCCACTACACCGTGAGTGGACACGAAGCCTCCACGTTGGCGGCGCGACTCACCGAGGAGCTGCGCGCCAGGAGTCACGGCCTCGGGGAAATTAGGGAGAGAGCACAAGTAAACACTACATATTATATATAAATCATTATCGAAAGTGTGAGTGGCTGTCCACTGTCCACTGTCCAGTGTCCCTTTATCGACATACCTACAGCTGCATAAGAACTTTGTAAAGTCAAAGTCATAATTTCTTTATTCAAGAAAATCACAAGGATCATTAAAAATCGTCTTATATAACTAGGTGATTCTAGGTGCCAGTTCCACGCGACCAGAGCCAAAAAGAACGGGCAAGAAACTACGGCCTGGTTCCTAGCGTTTTTTCGTATGATCTTTTTTTCAAAGAAATATACTTAGTAAGGATGAACAATGTACCCAATGTATTTGAAAGAATTATGAAAGAATGTTTTTCAAGTCTGTTTACAAGTAATTCGTTCTACTGATTTGATGCTAATATTTCTAGAGCGACGAAAAAGAGCCAAAAGATCCCGAAGAGGCACCTCCTCGGGCGAGAAGCTACGACCAGCATAAGCAGAGCCATGACAGCGGTAAGTATTCCTTCTATCGCCCTCAAGCTTGGGGGCCTTTGCAAAACAAACGATGGTTCGCTATACACTGCGCGGTAACACATCAAAGCTACACCGTGCCGCGTACGAAGCAAAAAGCGGCCGCGCAGTGTAACTGAAATGTTACAAATGAACCTTGATTTAGTTTTTGTGGAGATGACTTATTGGTTGAATTGTTACACTAATCGCTCGTTGCCGACGGATTCTAATTAATATTTTCTAAGGTTTGGATAATAGGTTAGTATCTATATTAATAGTATTTAATAAAAACATTCTCCTTGTATTAGCTCGAATCCGTCAAAATATTTTGTATTAGGTTTTGCTCGAATCCTCTGAAACAACCATAGGTGATTAAAACAAGACCTTGGAATACTGGTATACAGATTTTTAGATGAAATTATGTCTTATCGAGTCAAAAATAGCGTTCACAATAGCATGACCGTTGTCCTCCGTCCATTATTCATTACTATTATTTTTTGAGTTTTGTTTCAATCATTTCTATAACTAACTAACATGATATTTTTGCTTTGAGTTAGCTTGTATATAAAATTGTTTGCAGTAACATACCATACAATAGATTTCATAATTTTTAGTATCACTAGATACAAAATCATTTAAATGAGATCTTTCCTATCCAATACATTAGTTATGTGATCATAAAACTTCGATTAGGATTAGGTGGTACGTGTGCGTACAAATCTGTACTTTCCACTACCTATATAATCTACATAAAGTATTTTGCTGCAACAACTATTAAATGTATTATAATAATAACGGAATGCGCTGACTTAAAACATTGTGACGCGATGCCAGTGTCGCAGACTGGGCAGCTTTCGGACAACACTCTGCGTTATACCAGCCTCCAGGCCGTGGACAGGCAAGGTCAGTGCATTAGGCACACACACCCTAATCAACCATACAGATTTCTACTACAAAATACCATCATTACATCAACCCGCACCTTTATTCTATATACTAGGTGATTCACAAGGTAACAGGCAAAATCAGTGCACTAGGCACATTCACATACCCTCACAAAGAAATACACACAAGAACCACTATGCATAAACACCAATACTATACATATAGGTACAGATTTCTACTACAAGACATAACATTGTGGGTGTCGCTGTATTAGGCATCTCGAACACTGTCTGTCACTAATAATGTCTATTTTTGAACTAGGTCATTATTTTTATGAATTTAGGAAGATCTATGCTCAACATTGGCAGTGAATCAATCTATTCATTAGTTATCAAAAAATTAGACCTCTTCTATTTAGCAGCCTACTCGTACTTTTACCCTATCTTAGAAGCTTTATACTAGAGCCCTTAGTTATCGGTGGTTTGTTTCCTGTTATAACGTTGTATAATTTTATTTTGTTTTGTTTTGCCTCGGTGGAAGCCTTCGTTATTCGCATTCGTGAAAGTATATGTATGTATACGAGTAATTATGTGTTAGTTTGCTAATCAAAACAAAAATGGACCATCTTAAAATAGCCGTATTATACCCATAGATAAATCTGTAGAGAAAACGTTCATACGAAAGTAGGCGCGATGCGACAACGCTAACCAAAGTATAGATATGACATACTATGTGATGTCATCTCTATGCGTAGACGATGCACCAACTGTGCATCGTCTATAGTAATTACAGCATTCGTAGTTATGTAATCGCTAGGACGTATAGGCATTGTATACGACACTTTCTGTCTGTTTTGTTAATGTGTTGTGTGCGTGGTTTTTTTGACATGATTATTGAGTTCGTAGCGCACGGGATCTGCGGTGGCTGAGCTCATTCTGGCCGGCGATCTTGTGTGTTGTTGCATCCTTGTTCCTCACTTGTTTTTTGACTACTGTTCTAAAGCATGTTCTTATAACTCTTGAGCTGTTGAAACGGGGCTATTTATGCCTTTCTATCTATGACAAATAAGATTGACAGTGATATAACTAGCCAAGTTTCTTTACGGCCATTAGTCTACGCCTCGTGCACACTTGCTCCGATTTGTCAGATAGAACATTCAACATAAAAAAATAAAAAGAGAATACTAAAAGTCGAAACAAAAATGTCTGTCTCGCTCTACCATTGATTGTCGTTTGTCTAGAGTCGCGTTAACAGTCTGATCGGGGTAGGTTTGCAAAGGCGTGATGCAGTCGCAATGTTGCCTTCAGTCGCAACTTTCTTCCCGAATCATAGCGATATGAGGCGAGGAGTGAGCCAGTGACGCAGAGGGCTACATCGCGATAGAACACTTGTCTACCAGTCATGTCATCCGGGCTACGGTTATGTGCACTTGTGATGTCAATAGCTATTCACTTTATGGTTGAGTAGAAGGATATTCTCTGAGCCTATTCTTCGCACTGATTATTCACCTTCCGTGAAGGATCAAGTCAAGTTAGGGTGACCAAAAATGAACGCGACGAAAACAACCGTCACGCTTTGATATCTATTTTACTATTTATTTTATTTATATATGATACTAATTATATTTTTCTCCATCACACTAACTCGCACATCACGTAACCCCGTAACGCACTAAACTCGCTCGCCATAGAGCTTCCTATACTAACCGTGACGCCGTCGGGTCGTCGCGCTAGTCTCGGCCCTCTAACCCCCCTTTTTAACTTGGACGGCGTCGAGTCCTCGACTAACGAGCTTCCCCTCTCGGCGATAACGTTTGGGGGGGAGATGGGAGAGGATTGTAGCTTGTGGGGGGGCGCAGGGCGGCGGCAGCGGCACAGCATCGCCGGCCAGATGAGCTACCTCAAGATGCTGGGGCTGGGCGCCAGGGGCAAGCTGTCTGCGGCCGGCCTCTTCTCCACCGCCGTCATCTCAGGCTCCAGCTCCGCGCCAAACTTGCGCGTCATGATACCGACATCCTCGTCTAGCAACGGTGAGTAACTCTTGCAAGCGTTTCCAAAGTAAGTTCGTGTGAAAGGAACAGATGTCGTTTCGGTACGCCTAACTTACTTGTTTTGAAAGTGTATGCTTCTCGTATATACATAGGTTACAATTTACTCGGTTGTTTGTCTTCAGTTTAAACTGGTGGTCAAAGCCGAACTGATTCACAAGTAATTCGATTCTGGAGAGTAAGAACGGCTGAAACGTCAAGAAAATAAAATACTGTTTGCTTCAAACGCTGCGACCACGGCGCGGCGTCTGGGCATTATTATTATGCTGATAATTTTTTTTATAGTTTTTTTTAATATGAGACAAGCAACCAACTAAACTGGTACTGTGATCAGTTGATCGAACACTGTGATGAAGGAAGCGTTGGTCAAATATTCCATTGAACTAATTTGTTATTTTTATTTATATTCTGTGCTGTAACCTTCTTGGTTTCCAGCTGCTTTGGAAGGCTTCGGCGGCGTGCCGGCTATCCGTCCTCTAGAGACGTTGCACAACGCGTTATCTCTTCGGCAATTGGATGAGTTTCTGGAGCGAGTGGGCGGGGCTCCTGTGGTGCTGGGCACGCCTCCCGCTCATAAGCATAAGCAACCTTCGCCTACCAACAGTGAGTACAGATATGCTGACATGATCGTCACTCTATCAACCTCTTGTCATAGCACCGACTCGGGAGCCTTCGTTTTTGCCAGCCTCCTTATGTGTGCTCACATAATAAACAGTCAGTCAAATATAAAACCGTTTTATTTATCTACTAGATAAAGAGTAAAACAGACACAATTTACGTGCACTTAAGAATCATTTGTCATAGAGTGATGGACACGGTGCAATTATGCCAATAGAATACGTCTTGTTCTCTAGATAAAGAGTAAAACAGACACAATTTAAATGCACGACAGGCGTCACAGCTCAGTCGGTATAGCTCTGCCTTCCGTGCTGTGGGTCGTGGGTTCGATCCCCACTGAGAACAAACATTTGTGCATGGAAAACATAGATGTTTGTTCTATGTCTGGGTGTCACTATGTATTATAAGTATGTATTTACAAAAAAAAAAAATATAAGTATTCTATCAGCATCTAGTTCCCATATTACAAGCTTTGCTTAGTTTGGGACTAGAGGGCGTTGTGTGAAATGTCCATGAATATTTATTTATTTATTTATTTATATTTATTTACTTAAGAATCATTTGTCATAGAGTGATGGACACAGTGCAATTATGCCAATAGAACACGTCTTGTTCCATGAACTTCCTTGGTGAAAATACTAATTTACAAAACTCCCGGAATTCACAAGCCAAACTACCCAAAACTAAAATGGTTTTGACAGTGACTCAGAATTGTGTAATTATTTTGGAACCTAAATTTAATGGTCTTCCAGGTGTAGGCTGGAGCGGTCCATCATCCCTTATGTCATCATCAGGCGAACTACCGAGTGGCTTATCATCCGCCGGACCATCTTCACCAAACTCTAACTACAATTCCGAAAACAAGAACATAGCAGACAGGTAATACTGAAGAACTGGGTACGTCAACACTTTTCCACCAGAACCGTGCGAGAAACCACCAATAGGAACGTTTCATTTTTCGTGCGTCAAAAAATGAGGTTATTCTATTGGATAGTTTTTTCCTCACTTATCGCACAGTTCTGACTTTTTACCAGAACTCTACGAAGACCAATAGGATTGCTTCAATTTCTCAACCTCGGAAAATGAGGGTATCCTATTGGTGGATTTATTTTATATATTGCACAAGCTGTACAGCTCTGATAGAAAGCTAGCAAAGTCCCCATGCGTTGTAGAAATTCCCCAAACCAAAAAAGTTCCTAAAGGATATCTAAGGTGGGGTAGAATTAGTTGTAGTCTGGAATGTGTTAACTGAAATAGTTTTGGGCGACTGTACTGCTAATGAATGGTGATTTTGAATAGTCCTTGTAAATTGTAATATAATTGAATAATAAATAACATTCTTTCCCACAAAGTTAAATATTTAATTGTAACACAAACAAGTACAATACAATGTGTGACGATTACAAAGGAAAGGCAAAAATAGTCTCCATAATTTGATTGCATTTCTATTTCGTATGGCCACTGAAAAGGGCTACTACAATAACCAGCTTTTTTTAGTAATTTCTTTACGATTTTTTTATATTAGATAGAACTTACTCATTTTGGCCGCTAAAGGCTCCACTAAGGTCGATAATTCGGTTGCCATATCTTTTCGTTGGTCAAAAATGACAATAATATTAGAAGAAATATGATTATGAAAAAAGCTCTACTTTCTTCAATAATTACTGTTCACTGCGCAGTATGGTCCGTAGCATAACATTTTTGCTCTTTCTTATATCATCGGAATACTTGAGTCGCACTCACACTGTACAGACATTGTCATTAACGCTATGCTTGTGTGTTACACTCACAGAGACAGTTCGTGTAAACCGTAAGTTTAGTTGTGTGCGTCATGTAGCTGGGTGTTGCGGTAAGGTTACAGAATTCCGTTTGCGTACCATTTGTCAATAGAGATTATAGATTTTGGTATAGTGCTTAGATTATTTATTCGGGGAATCACCCAGTTAATGCATAGTTTATTATATCGGGGAATTACCCAGTGTAATATCTACGTATACTATAACATGCAATACTTAGTCCCGTAGGCCCCTTTGTATACGAGTTTTCCCAGTAACTTGCAAATGGAAAACCGTTCTAATAAACTTTCTCTGATCAAAATTAAACACTATCGCACAGGGGATAACTTAAAAAACCCAAAAATGATATTATTGCATGTTCTTTTACTCATCTTCTGCATAAGTGCATCCACGCAGCATCGCTAGTACTTTTTTATATTATAAACGCGAAAGCCCATGGTGAAAACACCTACAAAATATTTGATCAATTGGGATCTTCGTAAATGTTATACAAAAATGTATAGCCCTATTTTTACCGGAGAAATAACCCATATTCTAAAATCCTCAAAGCAGTTTCCGCGTGGAATCTAGCAAATGATATTGTCTTATAACCCCGAGGCAATTTTTCGAACAGAGTAGCAGTACTTTTGCTGGATAAAAGCTAATCAAGTCTGTAATCTTAAAACCCTGAGACAAAGTCTCAAGATAGTAGATATTCCCGTTTAAAAATATCTATTGACACATGGTCCGCATTCGGCATTGGACGATTGGATTGTCCCGTTGGTTCCAGCAACTGGAAAGGCGCCCGTTGGGACGGCGAGGCGGCTACGCTGTGCGAATCCAATCTGCATCCTCTCATGCCGCATTGCAGTATAGCAGGTATTATTACTAGCTAGAAGGTACTTCCCATCAGCCGTTTTCGAAAAAAAAAACACGTGTATAACACGGTCATCGGTACTTACACACATCTCTAATTTTCATTACATTTGAGCGCATTATTAAAAACCAAATGATATTCTGATAAAGAAATCGTTATTCAAGCATAGATTTGAGAAGAGATTTTCATACAAAAATCAAGTAGAGTCCGGATCAGTGCTTAGGCAGTAAATGCGAATACGGACTTAAAAATGAAGGAGTTAAGTCAAAGTCAAGTAAGTCAAAATTTCTTTATTCAATAAAATCACAAGGATCATTTAGAATCGTCTTATATAACTAGGTGATTCTAGGTGCCAGTTCCACGCGACCAGACCCTAGAAGAACGGGCAAGAAACTAAGAAGATACTTTTAGCCTGCCTACAGGGCATCCGGAATGCGGATGGCTAATCAGAAGCTTACTATCTATTTGCGACTGCATTCTGGAATGCGAATAGAAACTTGCGATTGGCCATTCGCATTCCGAATGACATGTAGTGTGATCCCAGGCTTAGCTAATTTGACGGAACGCTTATATTCAGATCTAGTGCTCGACTTTAGATGTTCCGAAGACGGTCGAACTGGATTGCGGCCAATTTACACGTCAGGTTATCACAGATGCATGGCTGCAACATTTTAGTTATGAGGCCAATTAATACTCTTGTTACCTTTTAATAAATTATGAGGAAGTCTGGTCTTTAAAAACACAGAAAGTAGATAGATACCTATATTCTTTATTGTACTCTCCACTTAAACTAATACAGATTCTTTAGGAGGTAAGTACAATGGGCGGCCTTATTGCTAAAAGCAATCTCTTTCAGGCAACCTAAATAATACACAAAAACAATCTAGTAGATCTACACGACGTTTTTACCTATAGCGTCACAGAAAATGTTATTTACTTATTATTACACTGCCTGCCTAATCACGTATTCTTTCATAAACAATTTGTATTTGTGTTCATTTTGCATGAACTTCAAAGCTATGCACGCACGTCAAAGCTAAATTCTATTTTGTGACTAAATTCTTAGAATACATACTCCAGTGAAGTCTGTCTCCTGACTCTTTTTGGCATGGCACAAAATCTTCGTTTTTTTCTAATTTGTCTCTAAATTGTCCAAGTGCCTAACCTTTAACATTATGAATGAATGCATTGAAAGTTCTATGATCGATTACCATTATTTCAGCCTTGGGATGTCTACTGAAGTCAAAAATCTTTTATTCAATAAAATCACAAGGATCATTTAAAATCGTATAAACCTAGGTGATTCTAGGTGCCAGTTTCACATGTAGAACATCTTCCTAAAGATTTCCAGACCGACCGAGTCTGCACCCAACCCAACGGTCCCCAAGACAACGCAACATTTACTATAGTCCGTTCAAAAAGTAACCGATGTAGCAATAAACTGTTTATCAATAAATATTCAACAATTTGCGAGTTCTGCTGGCTGACATCCTAACAGATTGACCTCAAGTTTTTGAACTAGAGGGTGTCACAGCCATGGAAACGAAGATGTTACTATGTTGCGCTTTCCGTTGCGTCGATGTTAGTGAATTGGTGAGGAAATCTTAGATTGGAATACATTTCAGGTTCATCTATTAGCGGCGACGTAACTCCGGTGTCTATAGCCTCAGAGCTCGACTTCGGAAGCAACGAGGCCACTGCCGGATCTATCACGGACCATGACTTGTTGGTAAGAGATGAGAATAAAACACACTCAAATGCATCTAAACGTCTAAATCCTTTCCTTGCCGACTATCATGTTTGATTTTGTCAGGCTGCTAAAAAAGACTCAGTCCCATATATTATGCAGTAACTTAAAGTTACGTTAGTCTATCCTACTTCCTACTAATATTATAAATGTGAAAGTTTAGATGTTTGGATGTTTAGATGTTTGGATGTTTGGATGTTTGTGTTTCAATCACGTCAAAACCACTGAACTAACTTGGATGAAACTTGGCATATATATAGTTCGTAACCTGGATTGACATATAGGCTACTTTTTATACCGAATAATTAACAGAATCTACAGGATAAAATGAACGAAAAGGATTAGCAGCGCCAATTGGCAAGAGGATTTCATTGTCATGTCATGTCACGTCAGTTTGACAGGGCGTAGTACGACCTCTTTGGTCTAACGACTAGCGTTTGACATTCCAGTAGGTACGAGTTCGGTGTAATGAGGTGTAATGTCAAGTTTCTCGAAGAAGTATCCGCTCGGTACACGCACAGATAATATAATGTACACGGAAACTGTAGACGCGTACGAAGTCGCGGGTAACTGCTAGTTTAGAATAAACAGGTTATGGGTCCGGCAATGTCTCCACTAATTTATATATCTGCAGAGTGGGGCAGAGGGTGAAGATGACGAAGAAACCTTAGCTGCAGATCTCTGCGGATCTCCAATGAAGATCATACGAAACGATCTCAGCCCCCAAACGCACTCGGTCGGCCCTCCTTTGAGGCTCAACGAACCGTCCACTAGTGGTTCTCAACCGTCAACAAGCGGTGCCCAGCCGTCAACAAGCGTTGCCCAACCGTCAACAAGTGCCCAGCCATCAACGAGCGCCGCCGCTGACTTCTACGGATTAAACTTACAAGAAACAAAAGAGACATTCTACAAAGATGTTCCTTCTAGCAGTAAAAACTTCAACCTAGACACCGACGTTGTAAAATGTACGAAAGACGCTCAGCACATTGTCTCCGAAATTGACTCATTGAGTCTGCAAACGATTAAAACGAGCGAGATGCTTAATAATGGTAGAAGATACAGTGAAAGTAGTGCACAAAAGAATAATAATGCGCAAGTTACTAGCAGTAGCGTCGTAGCAGGTAGTAGATTTAAAACGACACCGGTCGCAGAAGACTTGCTTAGACCCGGCACTTCAAGCGACAGTGCGAACAAAAACGAAGCAGGGCCCTCATTCACGAAAGCTAAAAACTCCAATATCAGACCGGGGTTCACTATTTCAGAGACGTAGCTTAGTACCTAGATCTAGACTTTGACTAGCTGTGAGAATCTCCTGCACTAAGTAGGTAGGTAGCTTATGAATTGTCAATTTGTAGGGATTTACACTAATTTTATTCCTGGGCTATGAATGAAAATCCTAGATTATTTTATAAAACTTTGATATAATACGAGTAACAAGTAATTGATGGCGATTATAAATACAGATTTATCACAATTACGAAATTTACCGGAAGTACCTACCCAGAGTGCCGCTAATATAACTTTTCTGTCGGCTTGTGCCGTGGTATTGAAAATTGTAAAACAAAAAGAGCTATGGAATTAACAACAAACTATAAGTTGGTGGTATACAAATACGCACAACGGATCTTTATCCTTCTGAAGTTAGGTGCAACTACGATTGCGCATGTGCGGCAAAACTCGCTAACCTCCAATAGGACGCTCCAATTCGATCGTTCGATCCAAAAATCGGTTCTGTGTAAAGTCCATGAATATTATTATTATTTTTATACCGGTCACCAATGATCTTTTATAGTGTTAAAATATCACTATCTATATTACAATCAATTTTGTGATGGCGCTATTAACTTATTTTAAGGGAGAAGTCTGATGTTTCAAAAATTGAGACATTTTGTTTCTTAGTTTGTGAAGCTTTTTTCATACTAAAATATTAAAGACAGACAATATTAAAGATTGCTTGCCTAATTTGTTGTATGTTATAAACAATTTGGTTTTTATGTAATGATAAATCATGTAGCCTAAGAATTTGTTAGAAATAATAATAAGTAATAAACCTACACTGGGCTGCAAAACAGCGAGTCGGTTATAAAAAATGCGCTAATTTTAAAATATTTGAGCAATCCTTTTTCAATATAGGAAAAAGTAAACCCTTTTTATGATTCTATTAAAAACCATATAAAAAATACAGACTATTTTTATAACATGAACAACAAAGAAACCATATGTTTTACTTTGGTTCACCTGCCTCCATGTTCATGTATTTGATCTAGCACACGTTGTCATGCTGAGGAGCGCTGATGGCGACGGTCTATGCTCGGGGAACAACTGTACATTATTCCTTTTTACTGTACAGACTGTGACTTTTGTGCAATTTAGTTATGTACATTAATTTCTTAAATATATACCTAACATGTTTGTGATTTGACCCTGTGAAATAATTTCAAAATAAATAAAACATGATATTTTAAAATCAAAGTAGCTTTGGCTTTTTATTTAATAACGCAAACAATAATTTAACAGCATAACTCTAATTTAAACTTAAAACTTATGACCAGACCATCACAGAATAAAAGCTTATAATACATATTTAGTTGAGAATTACTTTAATCAGATTTGAGGAAGGGAATTTTAGGTGCCATGTTGAATAAAGATAGTAGAGAATTGAACAGTCCAGTGCGAGCGAGGCCTGGCCACAGCAGCATCACAGAGGTGAGGATGTAAAGCAGGAATGTATTATTGATTGCTGTGGCAATCCAGGTCAGTGTGCAAAGCATGCTGATGGATATTATGTAGTACTGAAACAATAAATGAAAGTTAATCACATATCCTAGAAAGCTTAATGAAAATGCAGTAGCCAGCAGTATATTCAGTCAACTTACCATATAGGGGCTGGTTTCCCTCAAGGAATAGAATGTACGTATATTCTGGAATGTTTTGTTGTAGGTTACAACAATGTTATTACAGATTTCAATGAAGACTTTCTCATGTTGGCCATTCCAGGCACTGGGTCCATAGATCAGATTGCTCACGACTGGCACAATGAAATCTATGAAGTTAAGGAGGAGGCCGACCACAGCAAATGTTGCAAGAGAATTCAGGTCCATGATCCAAACTAGGAAATAAAGAAAGGTGACTGCACCGAATATGGCAGCCGGGTGCCATTGCTGCTCCCAAAGTATGACGGACTTTAGTGTCAGTAGCGCCATTCGCCATCCTTCCAGCAAACGCCTCAGCTTTTTTACTTGTTCATCCTGAGAAAAAAACACTAGTTTGAAAATGACATTTTTATAGCAAACAGACGTAAAGCGTCTAAGTAAAACTGATAGGCATAGTTAGGTAGCTAGTATGACTAAAAATTTTAGCAAAAATTATTTTATATTACTCGAATCGACACACAAAGGACAAAAAAAAGGATTCTTATTTCTGAACTTACATGATCTTGAGTGGCAACGTAATTAGCCATAATTATTCGTTTTTGTTGAAACTTTTCAGGATTAATAAATAATAAGTTCCGAAGATCGAGTTTGCTTTTACTTTCTTATATATTTTATTTCCTTCGGTGCGCGTACTTCAGTTTCTTTTCTTCACCGATGGGATCGATCGAACGAAACGTTTTTTTTTTTTTTTTTTTTTTGTTCGCTCCTGAGAGCAGGCTATAGTTTTTCAACCATACCGCCTAGTCAGACGTTATATTTTTTTTCCATTGTTATTTTGTTTATGTGTTTGTCATACGTAATTTTTTCTAAGTAGAAATTATATCAAATAATGATACACATCTGAATGTTTTTTTTTTTTCTTCGTCTATTTTGACTATACGTTTAGGCACGTACCTAATTATAAATTATTTACATTTACATTTCCTTTAACTATACAAAAGTATTAATAATATTATTTACAACTAACGATACTTTACAGAGACATAATTATATCTCTGTTACTGTATTAATAATAAACTTGTACAAATGAATGAAATTTGACTCATCCTTGAGCAATTTCTGAATGCAACGCGGGACTAAATCAGGTTCACGATAAGTTTGAAGCAGTTCATCTATCAATACAAGGCGCTGAATATTGAAAGATGAACAATCGAAAATTATATGATTTACAGATTGAATTTCTCGTGATTGGCAATAATCACAATAAGGGGAATTTATCATTTTTAAACGATGGAGATGATAATTCAAACGACAATGACCAAATCGCAAGCGGCAAACAGTTGAGTAAAACTTTCTGTTCATGAAAATTTTACTCTTACAGAACCAAAGTACAGAATCAATCTGAACATCCAAAGCAGCATGCCAGGAACCCTTATTCTCAACCTGTGTACAGTGATACGAATGTCTCCCCCAAGATTGACACATTCGTTGTCTTAAAAGACTTACAACGTCTGTGTATGGTAGAGCTACATCAGCGTCACCATTCTCAAGATTAGAATCTATAGTATCTGCTAATTTAACTATAGTGTTGGCTAGATAATCCGCCTTCTCATTACCCTCTACACCTTTATGCGAAGGGACCCACGCAAAACTTACATTAATATCAGAATCAGCCAGCTCAACCCACAGTTGTTTTATAAGAAAAATGATGTAGTTAGTATCAGCATGCAGTTTATTGTTATTTAAATTTTTTAAAACACTCATGCTATCACTCACCACAACCCATTTAGTATGACCTAAGTTACGATTTTTAATATGTTTTAAAGCACTCAGGATTGCAACAGCTTCCGCAGTAAAAATACTAGCGTTTTTATCAATTTTGTGACCGACACCAATATTCAAAGATGGTTCAAATAAGGCAAAGGACACAGCGTTTTCATTTTTAGATCCATCGGTGTAAATAAATTTGCAATCTATAAACTCGGAGAGCATTACATAAACTTCTTCTTTTGTTGACAGATCATTATTGATCAGTATATTAATTGCTGGAAATTTACTATTAAAAGATCCTTCGTAACAAGGTAGCATAAGACTTGATTGATAGATGTTTAAATTTTGAAGAAAATTTAGAAAGTTTTGGAAACCCTCTAACATGTAAAATGGTTTTGAGCCAGGCTGAGCGCTGGACAGATTGGCCAGAAGAGCATTGCCAGAAACACTGAAAAGTTTCAAGACGAATCTTTCTTTTAGAAAGTTGAAACGAATAGGAATTGGCGGAAGTCTGCATTCGATTTGCATTGCATTTACAGGAGTACTCCTAAATGCCCCTGAAATCAAACGCAGGCATTTGTTTTGAAAGACGTTTATGCTATTTACAATTTTTACATCTGCAGCGTAACAAAAGAAACCATATTCAAAATGGCTGCGAACTAAAGATTTATACAAGGTTAGTAGTATTTTTGGGTCTGCACCCCAATAGGATCCAGACAAAGACTTCAAAATGTTGTAAGCTTTGTTAGCTTTATTAATTATATGCTTAGTATAATTCATCCAGGATAAATTATGGGAGAATAATACTCCCAAAAATTTAACCTCCTGTGATACAGGCAAAGGCAAATTATTGTACTGAATAACTGGCATATCAATAATATGCCTTTTACCAAAGACAACAACTTTAGATTTCGATGGATTTACATTAAGATCTAGATAGGAAAAATATTTATTAAGCTTTGTCAATGCATCATTAACAATTTCAGCTACTTGAGCTAAACTTGTTCCCGATGCATAAACAACCAAATCATCCGCAAACTGTAAATTTTTGACTTGCGAACCCAATATTAAATTTAAACGACGTATGTAGGTACAATATAAATATTAAAGGTGACAAAATACCACCTTGACATACACCTACAGAGGATAACCTCGGCCCATATAGATGTCTATTGTATTTTACGAAAACTTCTCTATTTCTCAAAAAAGCTTGAACCCAATTGACAATTTTTCCAGGAATACCTATTGATAGCAATTCTCGACACAGTACATCAATATTGACACTATTAAAAGCGCCAGAAATATCGAAGAAAACGGCCAACAAACGATTGTTTGCAGCCAAAGAATTATGAATATCAAGTTGTAATTGACAAATACTTTCACGAGCTGAATGATTTCTACGAAAACCAAATTGATTTGACGATAGAATTTTGTTGTGTTCCACATAAAATTCCAAGCGTTGTTTTAGCAGTTGTTCAAATATTTTACCGACGCATGACGTAAGCGCTATAGGACGATAGGAATCAGGACATAGCTTGGGTTTATTGGGCTTCAAAATTGGTACTAAACAATCGATTTTCCAATCAGAAGGTATGTCGTTATTTGTCCAGAGTGAATTCAAAATCATTAGAAAAATTTCCAAACCATTACTATTCAGTTTCTTAAAAATAATGTACGGTATTCCGTCAAGACCAAAAGCTGTATCTATTCTAGAATTAATCGCAGATATTAGTTCATTAGTTGAGAATTCATCGAGTAAAAAGGAATTGCTGGTATTTACACTAATTGAGTTATTACAGTATTGTCTGGGTGACACGAAGTCAGGAGTATACTTCATTAAAAAATCTAAAATCCATGTGTCGTCTTCATTGTCGTGAGAAATGTATGTTTTATTAAATTTACGAATAAATTTCCATATTAAAGAAATTGGGGTACAACGATTAAATTTTTCACAAAGGGAAAACCAACTTTTTTGTCTTTCTAATTTTATGGTTAGTTTTTTAAGAGCCCGAAGTCTCTTGAATTCACAATAACTTTCTTCTGTTGGATTAGATTTAAAATTAAGATACGCTTCTTTGGAATTTAAAACGGCATCAGAACATTTCTGATTCCACCATGGAAGGGGTGGTATTTCACCATTTCTAAGACGACATGACTGCTGACTGACACTATTGACAGTGACAATAGAAGAGCTTGCTAAATTGTTGCTAGGGATAGATTTCGCAACTGCTGTACGTAAAATTTTACAAAATTCTTGATAAGAATCTTGTGGACATCGAGCATCTATTTCAAAATCAACCAACAAGGTATCCATACAATCATTAAACACTTTCCAATCTACACGTCTATAATTTGGGTAGATGGGCAAATGTTTATTAGTACAATTATTAGCTGAATTATTACTATTATTGTTAAACAAGACTTTAATTATTACAGGAAGGTGATAACTAGTGCCCAAAGGACTATCATGAACGGACCATTCACATTGTAGTGACAAAGACGGCGAAACCATTGTCAAATCTAGTGCGTTTGGACGCCACGACAGCGAACCAATTGTCGTCGCTTGACCATCATTTAACAGAACCAAATTGTTTTCATCAATGACCTCCAAAACCTCTCTCCCACGAGGAGAGTCAGAGCCACAGCCCCAAGATGTATGATGGGCATTAAAGTCACCTGCAAGTATTAGTGGCCCAGTAATCGACTTTATTAGTGCATCAAATTTACTTTTGCTAAAAACTGGATTACTATTTGTTGGACAATAAAAACTAAGAATACTTATCTCCTTTTTGTTAATAGTAACTCTGGTACAAATATTTTGCAGTGAATTATCAAAGTAAGTAGTAATGTTAGAATAATTTAAACTATTATGAATTAAAATGGCTACTCCATTGTGATTGTTACCACAATCATTACGTTCGACATTGTAATGTTTTATTTTGAATTGTTGGTGAGGTTTAAACCATGTTTCTGAAATTATTGCTATATGAATATTATTTGTATAAAGAAAATTAATAAATATTTGCTTATTACTGTTTAGACTTTGTGCGTTCCATTGCATAATGTTTAAAAAATCCATTATGCAGATGGAGGGAGCTTATTACTGAGAGTTTTTTTTAGGGTCTCTCTGATAGACCCAGAATTTATTGGAACATCTTTGTTGCTCATCATCTTTGTTATTGTTTCAATTAAGATGTTTATAAAAACTTCTGACTTCATTAAATTATTTACCTGTACATCAAGGGTTCTTGCAGATAGTTGTGGAAAGGATTTAGAATCAAAAAGATCCGAATAGGTTACAGTTCTAGACTTGATTTTGTTTTCTTCTACCTTCTGCCTTTTAAGAGGACACATTGAAGATATGGCTATGTGGTTTCCATTACAATTTTTACATTTGGCATTCTTTGGGTCAACGTGACACTGGCGGAAATTGTGTTCCTCGGTGCAGATAGAACACACTTCAACGTTTTTACAAAACTTGGCAATGTGGCCATACCTCATGCATTTAAGGCACTGCTTCACAGGAGGTATGTACACTTTTACCTCATGCCTCCAGGAGTCTAGGTACACATGTTCCGGGAGAATGGTGGAAGCAAAGGTCACCGCAACTGCCTGTGTGGGTAGAAAGGCAGCGGCACCATCGCTTCTCACTCTGCGCATGAAGCGTCTCACCAGAATGACATTCCTTGAACTGCCGATCAGTGAAAATATTTGCTTGTTAGACATCTCAACCGGAACCGAGGTAAGAACCCCAGTAACTTCGGTATCACCTGCTGGTATGGTAGCTTTAAGGGACAGCTGATCAAGAAGTTTTACATTTTGTAAGAACATGTTCGCATTGTTAGGGAGATCAAATGTGATCCCTACCTTAAATTTGTTGATGGACCTGAGGTGCATAACACCTGAGACACCATGATCTCTTAACCCTTTTGAGAGGGACATACGATCGCGATCAGTGAATGCTCTATCTTCGGTTTTATGAGTCAGAAAGACAATGAACTCATTTTTTTTAGAATCCTCGGGGTACTTACGCGAGTACCCAGAGACCTTAAATATAGCATACTTATCCGCTTGCTTATGGTTCTTGTTTTGTGCTGAGCAGTCTACTGATACTACCGACTTCACATCATCTGTATCCGAAGAATCAGAAGGCGACGTCTGCAGCGACTCATCAGGGGGAGGCGGCTCCTCCTTTCTCCTCCTTTTCTTCCCCATCCCGGACCACAACCGTGAGCTTCCTGGTTTGGCCACCTATTCACAAGTATTCCAGGCTAACCCAGAAGAAAATTTACCTAATTTTAGATAAATAAACGAATTTTTTCCCAAAAGCGCGCCTTTCCACTTTGGTAGTTCCCGCCTTTTTCCTCGAACGAAACGAAGGAAGGAAGAATAATAAATTTTTTCACAAGTTCGATGGCCGATTGACTATGACAATTTTAAAATTTCAACTTGACAAGTGACACTGACATAACACGACACCTGATTGATTACCTGTCTGTAGTCTGCACTGCACATCATGATCACTTTTAGGTATGTAGCCAAAAAAGTGAAACGAAACGAAAGTGAAGGCAGTTCTTGACTACGAAATTTACGAATTGACGACTGTCTATCGACAATCTTAGATACCTACTAATCGATCTGTTTTGACTTTTATTTTTTATAAATTTATAAGCAAGCGTTTGACCGTAATCTCACCTGATGTTAAGTGAAGATGCGGTCGACGATGTAGCACGCTTACCCAGAAGATACCTATTCACTCATCTCTTAAAAACATGGTAATTGTAAATTACCGACAAAGACAGTGCATACAAGTAACACATAAATAAGCTCATAAATCATAATTCCACCACAAAACTCACCAACTCTTTCTTTCTTAGGGCGGCTTGCACCAGAATCGCTAAACGCGTTTAACTATTAAATAGTATTTAGCGAGTTGTCAAGTCATATAAATACGTCAGATTTAAAGGGGTTATTACATTACACAATCTCAAGCACGCTAACTAGCATCAAGCGTAGTGTAATAAGGGAAAGACAGGTAGACTGACTTACTAGTAGCAAGCCAGTCTACGTAGATTCTAAGTACGTGCTAGTTAGCGTGCTAGTTAGCGTGCTTGAGATTGTGTAATGTAATAACCGCTTAAATCTATTTAGCTGTTAAACACGTTTAGTGATTCTGGTGCAAGCCGCCCCTAATCTACGAAAAAATTTAGTCAATCCCTAATTCTTCACTAATAACTTTCTGTTGAGACAGCGTTTGTTTGTGTCATCGTTGACATAATAGTATGGATTCAACCGGTCCATATTACTCTCTTTATATCTTCTATGGTCTGCACTAACCACAATGTTGCCAGCAAAACACGACATGCGAGCACAATCTGGCAGATACCTACCTGACACTGTTGTGCGGTCCTATTTTGGCCAGAAAGGGTAGTTTTTTGACCGTGGATCTGTCAACTTAGGGGTTTTAAACTTCTGTCAAAAGTTAATCACTGTACCTACATACTGCCATATAATATATCGTTTTGCTTAGATGGACAGGAAAAATCTTGTGCAGTAGGTACCTATTTAGGTTGAGAGGCGATTATAGGACAGTTTCTGTTTTGGGCCCAATCAGTTTTTTAGGTATCTTCCTAAGTAGGTAGGTACTCTATGAAGTGTATTTGGCGAGTTAGTTCAAGAGAACTAACTCGATTTTAATTTGATGGGTACAGTACGCCAAAGATACACAGCGTAGTTACTGTACAGACAAAGATCTGACGTGATTTTTACGTAAAGTAATTCTTTTGCTGTTTTATTTATTCACTTGTTGGTGCAGCGTGCGTGACTTCTATATATACCTGCGTAGACCCGGTAGGTACTGCTTCATAATGTTGTAGAAAAAGTAAGGTGTTATAGATATGCTGTGGCTTCGTACGTAGCTCCGAAAGCAGAACTGCGATTTCAGTATCAGTTTTTTTGTAAGAACGCGTAGGTTTACCTACTTTATAGTTATGATGTTGACTAGTTGATTACTAATGACATCGTGTTGTAAAAACATTACATATTGATGCGTACCTACTCTAACCCCCGAAGTTTTCAGGAATTATTTTATTACACGCTGAATAAACGTGAAATAGACTGAATCTCAAGGCAAGGTAGACAGACATACCCCTTTTAATCGTGTACCAAATAACTTGTTGAAATAAAGATAAAGACCTAAGTATATGTCATTTACTCTGTGAAAACAATATTATAAAAATATAAAAAATAAAATACTAACATTTCAATAACATTCAAAATTATTCACAATAATTTAGAATAGGTATTCTTACAAAATAGGTACTTAGGTAGTAGATTAGATATTATTATGATATATATAAATATGTTAGAAGTACATACCTAAGCACAATATATAAAAAATTAAAAATTCTGACATTTTCACATACTTAGGTGGAGAAAATCTGCCAGCAAAAGAAAAAGCATTTAAACATTGCTTTTTTCGCTGGCAGATTTTTGTTGACTGGCAGATAATGCTTCAGCATTAAGTCCTCCCGCCGTTGTATAGATTTTTTATTTTTATATTTTTGTGCAATAAAGTATTGAATAAATAAATGCTGACTGAACCATTACTCACAATATCTCTTCAACCAACGGTTTACATTTTTTTATCTCCCCTCTACCACCCGCTACAAAACTTCAGTGATTTTTTTATTTGGTACTTCCATGGAGGTAGGGAATTGGTTTTCTGGATCAGAGGATACTTCCTTCGCATTGACAATTTCAAAGATGTCATGAGTAGGTAGTAGGGTTATTACCTATAAAGAAATTCACCTTCGTACTTTTAGGACGTTCCACTATCTCTGAGTCACGCTATCTGTCAGGTAAATATATATACCTAGGACTACCCATCTTTATTTTTGACTAGTCTAAAAAGTAGAGACTGAGATATTTATAACTAACGGATATAACAAACAACAACATGTGGATCTAGATATATCTGAGAAATAAATTGAATTGAATAAGCTAGCGTAATCATGAGGTGGTGAAATAGGCACTTATTTGAATAATTTTAGACTCGACGGAAGTAACGTTTTGCAGGTGTTTTCGCATGATCGTGTGTAAGAGTCTGAAAAGATAAAAATATTAAAATATATGTTCAGGTGTAGGTAGTCAAAAACATACATAATCATTCATATATGGTTTAGTAGATAATAATATGCATTATTAAATAAAAAGTTATCGATACCAAGTAGGTACAGTTATAATAATTTTGGAGTGGTTTTGCGATACTGTTTTATGTTTCCAGAAAGCTGTAGCTAGCGTATAGAATGCTTCAATTTGATTCGTACTTATATAATACTTACGATAACAACACCTTCATCAGTGAACTGATATAGACGGGCGCATTTAGCTCCATTTTCAGTAATCACAGATCTGGTTTCAATTTCATTGTCATTTAATTTGCTGGTGATACTCTGAAACAAAGAATTGTACCTACACACTCTGATTCATAAAACCAACACATCTCAAATGATTGCATTTGTTATGTCAAAAAGCAATCATTTGATAGCCTACTTACTTACATTAATACCTATAGGTAGGTACTTAGAAATAATTTATAAGGTAAAAAACTGGAAAACCGACTTCAATTCGACTACCAGCTTCATCATCAGATGATGATGATGATGATGATGATAGTTCATTGGGAATGTTCTAGTCACTATAAACACCACATAAAAGTCGCAGGAAAGCCAAATACGCAATTTTGTGCACGTGGTTGGTGTTGATTCTTTAGAGGAACAACTGGGTGGGTTTTTGCTTTTCTCCAATTAAATGCGGTTTGAATGTACAAACTGGGTGTATTGACAAATTTAGAAAAATGTAAAAATTTAGGTGTGCACCACAAAGAATGTACTTGATAATTGTGATTTCCTTGTTGGATGCTCTAAATAAAATAAATAAATAAATAAAAAAATAAAAAAGGGTCATCGTTGCTAGCAGTAAAATGTTAGGCGCTTCGCCGCAACTTGGCATATTGCATCGTTGCTAGCAGTAAAATGGAAGGCGCTACGCCGCAACTTGGCATATTTTTCAGTTATTTCTATTTATAACCCAAACTACTGAACCGATTTTGATGAAAATTAAATGGGACCAATCTGGAAGTATTTCCTTTCAGATAATAAAAGAATTTTTGAAATCGGTTCATAAATGACGGAGTTCTGAGGTAACAAACATTTAAAAAAAAAAAAAAAAAAAAACACAACCGAATTGAGAACCTCCTCCTTTTTTGAAGTCGGTTCCAAATATTAAAGTAGGTTAGTATAAGTATACCTACATTACTCACAAACACAAATAATCTGAATTTTTACTTACTTTGATTACGGTAGTAGGCATAGTTTCTTCATACTCTTCTCCAAATTTGAATTTAGCCTCCGCAGTTCTTAGCAGAGATGAGTTTTTTATGCTCATAGTGTCACCTTCCATAGTAATTTCCATGAGAGGTGATGACAAACTCATCATCTTACGTCCCATAAATGGTACACCTGAGATCAAAACATTTATGATTACTTACCTATATAGGTATTAAAAAACTGTCAACACCAACTTTAATTTGACTACCTTCCGGCGTTCAAATCATCTGATGATGATGATGATAATGACTGTTCATTGGGGTATTATACATAGGTAGGTACATAACTTACCAACTGCAGTGAAGTATTCATCCACATTCTCGTTTTTGTAGTGTTGATATTTTCCAACTATAGCAGGCATTGTTGATGCGCGTTGTTCTATCTAATAGAGGTCAGAGGTTACCTACCGATTAAAAAACCTGACGAAAACAACTTTAAATAATGTCGTAAGTATCACCTATGTATGATGATCATTACAGTTTGCAAAATATGAATGTTGAAGAAAGTCTGGATCTTATCGATTTTATCAATCACGTACGAACGCTCATACAATACATAGGTAATCGCGTAATTAGCACCATGAGATAGATTAGCGAACTGATAACAACTATATTTTTTAAGATGGTACCTCTGTGTACAGTCGGCTACACATCAACCTATCCACTGTTTGAACTTTGAACTATTATAATTAATTATAATTATAACGAACGAACGTTTAGTGATTCTGGTGCAAGCCGCCCCTAATCTACGAAAAAATTTAGTCAATCCCTAATTCTTCACTAATAACTTTCTGTTGAGACAGCGTTTGTTTGTGTCATCGTTGACATAATAGTATGGATTCAACCGGTCCATATTACTCTCTTTATATCTTCTATGGTCTGCACTAACCACAATGTTGCCAGCAAAACACGACATGCGAGCACAATCTGGCAGATACCTACCTGACACTGTTGTGCGGTCCTATTTTGGCCAGAAAGGGTAGTTTTTTGACCGTGGATCTGTCAACTTAGGGGTTTTAAACTTCTGTCAAAAGTTAATCACTGTACCTACATACTGCCATATAATATATCGTTTTGCTTAGATGGACAGGAAAAATCTTGTGCAGTAGGTACCTATTTAGGTTGAGAGGCGATTATAGGACAGTTTCTGTTTTGGGCCCAATCAGTTTTTTAGGTATCTTCCTAAGTAGGTAGGTACTCTATGAAGTGTATTTGGCGAGTTAGTTCAAGAGAACTAACTCGATTTTAATTTGATGGGTACAGTACGCCAAAGATACACAGCGTAGTTACTGTACAGACAAAGATCTGACGTGATTTTTACGTAAAGTAATTCTTTTGCTGTTTTATTTATTCACTTGTTGGTGCAGCGTGCGTGACTTCTATATATACCTGCGTAGACCCGGTAGGTACTGCTTCATAATGTTGTAGAAAAAGTAAGGTGTTATAGATATGCTGTGGCTTCGTACGTAGCTCCGAAAGCAGAACTGCGATTTCAGTATCAGTTTTTTTGTAAGAACGCGTAGGTTTACCTACTTTATAGTTATGATGTTGACTAGTTGATTACTAATGACATCGTGTTGTAAAAACATTACATATTGATGCGTACCTACTCTAACCCCCGAAGTTTTCAGGAATTATTTTATTACACGCTGAATAAACGTGAAATAGACTGAATCTCAAGGCAAGGTAGACAGACATACCCCTTTTAATCGTGTACCAAATAACTTGTTGAAATAAAGATAAAGACCTAAGTATATGTCATTTACTCTGTGAAAACAATATTATAAAAATATAAAAAATAAAATACTAACATTTCAATAACATTCAAAATTATTCACAATAATTTAGAATAGGTATTCTTACAAAATAGGTACTTAGGTAGTAGATTAGATATTATTATGATATATATAAATATGTTAGAAGTACATACCTAAGCACAATATATAAAAAATTAAAAATTCTGACATTTTCACATACTTAGGTGGAGAAAATCTGCCAGCAAAAGAAAAAGCATTTAAACATTGCTTTTTTCGCTGGCAGATTTTTGTTGACTGGCAGATAATGCTTCAGCATTAAGTCCTCCCGCCGTTGTATAGATTTTTTATTTTTATATTTTTGTGCAATAAAGTATTGAATAAATAAATGCTGACTGAACCATTACTCACAATATCTCTTCAACCAACGGTTTACATTTTTTTATCTCCCCTCTACCACCCGCTACAAAACTTCAGTGATTTTTTTATTTGGTACTTCCATGGAGGTAGGGAATTGGTTTTCTGGATCAGAGGATACTTCCTTCGCATTGACAATTTCAAAGATGTCATGAGTAGGTAGTAGGGTTATTACCTATAAAGAAATTCACCTTCGTACTTTTAGGACGTTCCACTATCTCTGAGTCACGCTATCTGTCAGGTAAATATATATACCTAGGACTACCCATCTTTATTTTTGACTAGTCTAAAAAGTAGAGACTGAGATATTTATAACTAACGGATATAACAAACAACAACATGTGGATCTAGATATATCTGAGAAATAAATTGAATTGAATAAGCTAGCGTAATCATGAGGTGGTGAAATAGGCACTTATTTGAATAATTTTAGACTCGACGGAAGTAACGTTTTGCAGGTGTTTTCGCATGATCGTGTGTAAGAGTCTGAAAAGATAAAAATATTAAAATATATGTTCAGGTGTAGGTAGTCAAAAACATACATAATCATTCATATATGGTTTAGTAGATAATAATATGCATTATTAAATAAAAAGTTATCGATACCAAGTAGGTACAGTTATAATAATTTTGGAGTGGTTTTGCGATACTGTTTTATGTTTCCAGAAAGCTGTAGCTAGCGTATAGAATGCTTCAATTTGATTCGTACTTATATAATACTTACGATAACAACACCTTCATCAGTGAACTGATATAGACGGGCGCATTTAGCTCCATTTTCAGTAATCACAGATCTGGTTTCAATTTCATTGTCATTTAATTTGCTGGTGATACTCTGAAACAAAGAATTGTACCTACACACTCTGATTCATAAAACCAACACATCTCAAATGATTGCATTTGTTATGTCAAAAAGCAATCATTTGATAGCCTACTTACTTACATTAATACCTATAGGTAGGTACTTAGAAATAATTTATAAGGTAAAAAACTGGAAAACCGACTTCAATTCGACTACCAGCTTCATCATCAGATGATGATGATGATGATGATGATAGTTCATTGGGAATGTTCTAGTCACTATAAACACCACATAAAAGTCGCAGGAAAGCAAAATACGCAATTTTGTGCACGTGGTTGGTGTTGATTCTTTAGAGGAACAACTGGGTGGGTTTTTGCTTTTCTCCAATTAAATGCGGTTTGAATGTACAAACTGGGTGTATTGACAAATTTAGAAAAATGTAAAAATTTAGGTGTGCACCACAAAGAATGTACTTGATAATTGTGATTTCCTTGTTGGATGCTCTAAATAAAATAAATAAATAAATAAAAAAATAAAAAAGGGTCATCGTTGCTAGCAGTAAAATGTTAGGCGCTTCGCCGCAACTTGGCATATTGCATCGTTGCTAGCAGTAAAATGGAAGGCGCTACGCCGCAACTTGGCATATTTTTCAGTTATTTCTATTTATAACCCAAACTACTGAACCGATTTTGATGAAAATTAAATGGGACCAATCTGGAAGTATTTCCTTTCAGATAATAAAAGAATTTTTGAAATCGGTTCATAAATGACGGAGTTCTGAGGTAACAAACATTTAAAAAAAAAAAAAAAAAAAAACACAACCGAATTGAGAACCTCCTCCTTTTTTGAAGTCGGTTCCAAATATTAAAGTAGGTTAGTATAAGTATACCTACATTACTCACAAACACAAATAATCTGAATTTTTACTTACTTTGATTACGGTAGTAGGCATAGTTTCTTCATACTCTTCTCCAAATTTGAATTTAGCCTCCGCAGTTCTTAGCAGAGATGAGTTTTTTATGCTCATAGTGTCACCTTCCATAGTAATTTCCATGAGAGGTGATGACAAACTCATCATCTTACGTCCCATAAATGGTACACCTGAGATCAAAACATTTATGATTACTTACCTATATAGGTATTAAAAAACTGTCAACACCAACTTTAATTTGACTACCTTCCGGCGTTCAAATCATCTGATGATGATGATGATAATGACTGTTCATTGGGGTATTATACATAGGTAGGTACATAACTTACCAACTGCAGTGAAGTATTCATCCACATTCTCGTTTTTGTAGTGTTGATATTTTCCAACTATAGCAGGCATTGTTGATGCGCGTTGTTCTATCTAATAGAGGTCAGAGGTTACCTACCGATTAAAAAACCTGACGAAAACAACTTTAAATAATGTCGTAAGTATCACCTATGTATGATGATCATTACAGTTTGCAAAATATGAATGTTGAAGAAAGTCTGGATCTTATCGATTTTATCAATCACGTACGAACGCTCATACAATACATAGGTAATCGCGTAATTAGCACCATGAGATAGATTAGCGAACTGATAACAACTATATTTTTTAAGATGGTACCTCTGTGTACAGTCGGCTACACATCAACCTATCCACTGTTTGAACTTTGAACTATTATAATTAATTATAACGAATCAGCAGTGCAAGTACCGTTCTTGTCGATCGCTTAATTTGACATTTAGAATCGTCAAAATTCGATAAAAATGGTTTTATCGACAGTTGCAAGTACGGTTACCGACTTTGTCGATCTGTAGACAAATTCGTTAAATTTTAACGAATTTCGTTAAATTTTAACGAATTTACCGATAACCCTAGCATGGAACTTTTGAATGACATTTGAAATCGTCTATTTTACCGATTTACGCGATTGTTTTATCGACTTTGAAAATTGTCTCGATAAAGTCTGTGTGCTCATTGCGCTCAATTATAATACTATTTAAAATGGATTTTGGTATTTTATTGATGTTGGAAGAGGAGCGAAGGGCTAATCGCAGCAGCCAAATGATTAGGAGACGTCGTATGAGGGATGCCAATAACCCTATGGAGCTTTCGGAACAAAGTTTCAGAACTTTGTTCCGAATCTCCAGGGAAATGGCTCTTGCCCTCATACAGGGCATCGAAAACAATGTAAGGCGGACGCGATCTCACGGTTTACCCGTGCATATTGTTGTAAGTATCCTGAGTAACTATTACCTAGATCTTTGCTTGACAATATTGCTACTACTGTAAGTAGGTAGGTACCTATGTAGTTCATATAGATCTACTTAATTAGTAGATACCTACCTATGTGTAACTCTCTACTTCTGACTTACCCACAGGTTCTCACTGCTGTGCGATTTTATGCTGTTGGCAGCTACCAACGCTGCATAGGCCAAGAGTTTAATCTAGCTCTTGGCCAAAAAACTGTCAGCAAGGTGGTGACAGAGGTTAGTCGAGCCATAGTGCTCCGCCTCTTCCCTCTTCACATACAGTTTCCCAGCACCGTGGCAGAGAGGAGGGAAGTCACAAGGGGGTTTGAAGAAAAGCATGGTGTGCCTGATTGTTTGGGGTGTATAGATGGCACACACATTGCTATAGTCACCCCCTACAACAACAACCCTAACGACCCTCCCAATGGGTACAAAAATAGAAAGGGAAACTTCACGCTTAACACCCAGTTTGTAAGTACCTACACAAATATAATAAAATCCTACCAATAACTGTCATTAAGTAAAATCTGAGTTACAAGTTACATAAAATTGTTGTCTTTTTTGTTACACAGATATGCGATGCCAATCTTAAGTTGCTCAATGTCAACGCCCGTTTCCCGGGGTCATCACATGACCAGCATATTTTTAATAACAGTAATGTGAAGACCGAAATGGCACGATTGACTGCTGGACGAATCGGGAAATATTATTTGATTGGTAAGTACCTAACATACCTAGTGTAAATTGAAAAAAATATAAGATAATTTAAATAATTTTTTTTATTCATACAAAATTTCATCTTCTACTTGCGCTTGAGTTGTTCGTTGACTGAACATCCTGAAAACATAAATGAAGTATTAGGTAGGTACTTTAGAAAATGCTAATTAGCATTAAGCCCGCCTCTGCACTGTTTTTAAATGTGCAATAAAGAATTTTCTAATCTAATCTAATCTACTTTACTATGTAAGTACTACTAATAATATAATACACGACAAATCTAAACTACTCGTATTGTTATAGGTGACTCTGGCTATGCCAAAGAACAGTACATGTTGACGCCTATCCTGCCATCTCCCCCTGAAGGTTCTGCGGAAATGAGATACAACAAAAAAATGGCACAAGTACGCAATTGCATCGAAAGAACCAATGGGGTCATCAAGGCAGTCTTTAGGTGTCTTCGTAAAGATAGGGTTCTGCATTATCAACCCGAAGCTGCAGCATTTATAATTCTATCATGCTGCACCATCTACAACATGATGCACCACTATAGGTAAGAAGCTCACAATGTTTTCACATTTACACATTTGGGACACACTTAGGTATTACATAATAATCCTATAATTAATATATTTTAGGTTCCCATTTCCTGAAGCACAAGTGGAAGAGGATGAAGTGGGCCCGCATGATGGTGCACATCATCAAACCCCACGATCAGCAGCTCTGCAGAGGCAACTAGAAATAATGAACATCATAAATAATATTTAGGTAAGAGATTGGTATTGAAAGTTCTTTACTAAAAAAAACAAGTTGTTGCAACAATTTAAACTATTTTTTTTCTTTCTTTCCAGGTAGCGCAGTACTTTAGATGGGTGACTGCTTTGTGTGCTCATTAAACCACATAAAAAATTATGTTTTTACCTATTTTTGTGTTATTTGTTCCTACTACCTAAATCTTTGTATAGTACTCTTTCTACAACTATAACTACTACTAGCTACTGCTAGCTACCAATGGCCTGAATAATACTCTTACGCCAACAAAATTTGATTCTTCTCACGAAGAATTTCATTGCGCTCCGTCTCTATCTCATTTCTCCTTTTCAGGTGATTAGAGATGTCCTATTTATATAGACAATGAAAAATTAGTTTGTATTTTAAGTCATCTAATTTAAATTAGATTTTACAAGGTACAGTATATTGTTTTACAAAAAAAAGGTGAATGTAATGTCATTCACAACTACTCAGGCCACAATTTGTAAGAAACATAAAGATACTCACAGACAAAACTGATGTCATGCCTTCTGAGGAGCGGGCATATATTTCGCCTAAATTTCTTTTTTGGCCTTTGCGGGCCACAGGACTCACTGAGTTTGGGGGGGCAGTCTGGAGAGGAGATGGGAGTTTGGGCATTGGGGGTGGCCTCGGTGAGTGACGAGGCAAAGGTTCTGGGGAGGGTGATTTTTGAAGAACCACTTCTGCAGCCACTGACCCAATGGAACCTACAAAAAAGTAATGTACTAAAATAATATAAGTAAAAAAAATATAAGTAGGTAGGTAGGTAAATAATTACTCTTATTTAACCTTAATAAAATAAGAAAACTAGATGTGAACTTACTTTCCGGGACACTGGCAATCCCTTGGGAAGTGATTCTCCCAATTATGGAAATGATGCTATCATCAGCGGTGCTCAGCGCCGGCACTTCCATCCTATTGCCAGTGCTGGTAGACGCTTGATGAGCCCGGGCATTGTTGGTCTTGGCCCGGCTTTTCAAATCTCTCCAAGTCTGAAATATAGCTTGCAAGTTCATTATTTCACCTTTGTATACAAACTTGTATCCAGTATAATACAGAAAGGGCTGTTACCCACCGTTTTCCACTGGTCCACACTCCTGGCGGGACCCAGCTCGGCCAAGGCGTCGGCCAGCTCACCCCATTTGGTATTCTGCGCCTGTAGCCCCATTGGGCACGTAAACGTGCCCAACGCTAAATCTTTGTGCTCGCGCATATAGGCCACCAACTTTTCTTTTTGCATGGTGTTGCATCGTACTTTTTTTCTGTATGAAATAGGTAATCATATGATTCTAAGCTTTCGTAATGTACATATTAAGTTGTTTTCTTGTAGATACACAAAATCTAAACCTACCTCGGTGGCTCCGACATTTTGTTCGCGTAAAAACACACAAACAAAAACACAATAAAATGAAACTTTTCTACTATCAACACAACCAACACGCAGAATCAGTAGGTATTGCCAGTAGTCAACTCACAGAGTACTCAATAAATTCTGAAATGGAATGAGAAAATATCATAGCGAAAAGTGGCTAAGTTGGTTAATGTAAACGCTTGACAACCGAAAACCGATTGATTTTTACAAGATGTTTGGTTTATTTCACTTCCTTTTTCCTTTATTGAGTCTGTCGCAAATTACCCAGCAATTTTCGATACCCGGAAATTATCCACTAGACGTCAAAATTACCCGAAATCGGGTAAAATACCTTAGCTGGCAATGGTGTATGTTTACTCTGTTTTGATTCTGACAATCGAAAGTGACATTGACAGATAAACTAGTAAATCATGGCAGCAGTGAACGAATGATTTCGATAAACTTTGACGATCGTAAGGCATCGTTAAAATTTGTCGACAAGAGATCCGTACTCGCATGGAACGATACGATTCGATACGTTTATCGACTTTAGCGATCGACAACTAAGCGATCGACAAGAACGGTACTTGCACTGCTGGGATCGCAATAGATGTAGGCGCGTGGCGCGCAAGCAGCGAGTCTCACATAAAAACATATCGTCCCTCTCGCATGATTCGCAACATTCAATACTCAATACTTTATTGCGTTCATGTTGTACAAAAGGGTCTTAAATATATTTATGCTACCAACATGAGCCCAGTTAGGGCACGACAATTTAAAAATGGTCACTAGGTATTTTAACCTTATTACTAACATAATTATTAAATAACATTTTTATATTCTTTAGGTACCATCAGCAAAATTTCCGCCTTACCAGTTTTGAAACTGTTTCGCTTGCAAGCAGTTAGCTACCTGACCTCGCCTTTTTCTTTTGTCTTCTTATTTTGACCAACCAGAGATCTAAACATCTATTTATTTTTATGATAGCTCATTGTTTTCATAACTTTTACACCCGAAATGATTTGCTTCTATTGGTATTCAAAAATTAACGGCTAGTCGGTTTACAGGAAATGCACCCTTAAGGTGGTAAGGTAGAACTTTTGCTGATGGTACCTATCTACTCAATATTCTAATTTACATACTTATTAATATTGCACTTTAAAATAAAACTAAAAATTACAAAGTTGCTTATTACTATTTATCATTAAGAAATTCTTGCAGGGAGTAGAAACAGTTTTGAATGAGAAATTTTTTTAAGAGAGTTTTAAATCAATTTATAATAATTTAGTTCGAAGTTCGAACGTTTGATAGGTTGGTTGTGTAGGCGACTGTACCTACTGAAAGTTACCTAATTATCATATCAGAATGGAAAAAAACGCATGGCAACACACGACTATCATTACAAAGTTTTACTTTTTAGTTTTTTTTATAAAGTTTGATAGTTGGATAGAAAAAACATTAGACTCATATTATAATAAGTAGGTACCTACCTAACCTACTTATTATAATATGAGTCTAATCAAACATACCTTATCGTCAAAATCCAAAGTCAGGCTATCCGTTGCCTGTCCAATCCAAGATCACTATGAATCATTCAAGAAAGACGCAACGCAAATATCCAGCACTTCACTCACTCCACCCTACCCATAAAACCCTACGCGTAGTGGCGGTAGTGGTAGTGTCATGAAAAAACAAAACACACGTACACGTGTCAATGTCAACATAACAGATTATCCACAGCCACACTTCACCACACTACAAAACTATGACTATGTCATGGTTTTTGTGTGCTATGTTGTTTTCTGTCACCATGACACCGAAGTGCCATGACATGTCATTGTCAGATTCGATATGTGGCAGACCCGTTCGTTGTTCGTTATAGACTCCAAACCTATCGTACCTTCGTCAATGACTAAAATGGTAAAATACAAAGCGCAATAGTTGGCAACTCCGAGGCAAGTGATTGCCTGTGATGCCAACTTAGATACATTATAGCTAGATCTAGTTGTTTTTTTGTGTCAGATAGCTACAATATCATTAAACTTGTAGCATTTTCATAGCTACTTATTAGTACCTACCTACTTATTCTAGTAATTTTTGATACTCCTCAGTATTTTATCGCTTAATAATAAATTGTATGCAGAATCGAATAAAATATCGGTATGGATGTTCATTGCAATGACTATAAAATAATCAAACCTATGAAAAAATGCGTCAAACAACCCAGCAGGCCTCCCGCCACGGAGCGCGGAGGGCTGCCACTTGCGTGGGGAGAGGCAACGGTACACCTAGAAGGCGAAGTAACATTCTTTTTGCAAAATGTTTAGCTATGGTCAAAACTACAAGTTGGCAGCACTGGCAAACGCGGTTGAGTTGATGGATATGGATGATGTATTATTTGTATATGACGGAGACAGAAGAATGAGCAAATAGCAATGTAATTTTTGTTTTGATTTTACAAAGTGCGACCGTTCGTACAAACAAATGCAGTATTAATGTAAATATTGCGTGAACTTATTTGTGACTGTTATCCAGTAGTTTTTTTGTACGGATCTGTTTGTAAATTTATTCTAAGTGTAATCATTGTGCTAGTTTACTTGTAATTTTGTATAAAAGTGAGTTTCTGATCGATTACACTACTCGTAAGAAATTAGTTAAAGGAGCTAAAATGAGTGATAAAGAGGATTATTTGACGCTGTACCGAGTGTTCTTTGAGAACTTCGCTGCTACCGTAAACCCAGAGGATCAGCTGCCAGTGAACATAGCTGGTTACACGATCACGGAATCTGAGTTGACTGGCGAGGTTCTCTACTGGATCACCCAATACCTTACCGAAAAGTAAGTATAACATCTGAATTCACCATTCTTTACTAACTACCTTGCTACTTCAATTCAACTTAATCAAGATTGTGCACTTCATTTGTGCAGGCAACCCATTCACATACCTCATTGTTAGATAAAATATAAATACTGATAAGACAAGCCCTGTATGAATAGATCACTAAACTTGCTGATGATAACGTCAGCTAAGTGATTAGGTATGTTTGTCGAAAGGTGTGCCAGAAATTGCAATCTTTTTCTATGTGTGTATGTATACAAGGAAAAACATATTCAATACATTACATAAACTTATATAATACATAGGACATTATAAATTAACTATTTTTAATTTAACATAATTTAAAATGTCAAGTTACCTACCTACTCTGTTATTATTCTTATTATATTTGTTAATAAGTACCTACATTTTATCAATAAAATTTATGAGAAATTGACCTTGATATACTTTTACAGGTCACAGGCTAGTTGTAATATGTTTTCTACTCAAAACTAAAAACTAAATACAGCCCAAAGACTTCCCAGCTGATTATTTATCCACTCTGAAAAAAGACTTAACAAAGAATAAAATGTACTTTGTAATAAAATGCCTCCAGATGTGGCACTAAGCGATGTGGCCCAAGTCCAGAGAGGTCAAGGTCAACCACACAGGACAAGTCTGCCTCAGACTATGAAATGAACCTGTATTTTATCATTTTGATGTTCTCTTAAACCATTATAATAGAACCAAGCGGGCCATTCAGGTTTATAATTGAAAATTGGTGGATTATTAAAATTTTATTTGAGATTTGACCTTGGAAATGGTTGTGTTGAGATCTTCAAGTTGAGTAATGTTTTTAAACACACATCAAACTATACCTAAGTAATTATCTTTAGTTATTATGTAAATTAATAAAGGTAGTTATACAATACTTACGTATTTGCAAAATTAAAATGGATGGTTACATTATTGAAAATTATACATGTATATTTAAAATAAACAAATGGTTGGCCTTGAAAATTACTGAGTATTTCAAACTTTTCAAAACACTATTCCATCTTTCTTTACTTGCATGAATAATATAATTTATTATTAATAAGTAGGTAGGTAAATATTATTATTTCTGTTAAACAAAAATGTAGGTACCTGGACTATAAACCATAGTAGCTTATGAAATTAACTTATAATAAAATAAATAAATAAATATTCATGGACTTTACACACAACGCCATCTAGTCCCAAATTAAGCAAAGCTTGTGATATGGGAACTAGATGGCTGATAGAATACTTATATACTTTTTTTTTGTAAATACATACTTATAATACATAATTACTACTTATAATACATACATACATTATAACACAATCAAAATTGAACTAATATACTAAAAATTGCACCTGTAAATAGTATCATTGACCTTTCAATAGGACAATGACCAGGGTTTCCAGTAGACCTTTATTTGTTCAATGTAAAAAACAAAACATTGGTACAGGTGATTTTTGTTACTACCTATTGTTACGATTCAAATGTAGAGATGAAAGGTACATAGATTACCACCTGTATCTGTTAACCAACTATGTGTAGGTAATGTTATTATGTAAATGTTTGTACTGTCAACATTAAAAGCACCATACATGCTAGAACATGGCTACTAACAGTAATCATGTTCTAGCATTCGCGAAACACCCAATGACTTTCTCCGTTATTTTAAGGAGTTGGACTGGTTGGGGTGGGGATCGCTGTTGTTTAGGCCAGCTGGATTTGGGTGCGGGGAGCCCCAGCCTAGCATTGCACAGGCCTCTTACGCCGGGAGATGTCGTTACGCCAGGACATCTCCCTTCCCCTTATAGGGGCAACAGAAGGGTCCGCTTAAGGCGGGCTATCACCGACAGAGCCGCGGTCGAATCCGATCGGGACCCCGTGACCCTGTCAAGTGCTGGTGTGGCGTCGAACGATTTGTCTAATGGCGAGTGGTTTGACGACGCACTGGCGCTGAGGTGATAGAGGGAAGATCGATGGGTTTTTAGTCGGTAGGCCACCGCTTGCTAATGTCTCATTAGCGTTAGTAAGTGAGTTGGAGACCCCGACATACCCCTTCGGCTCTCCTCGGGTTGAAGGGGATGCGTAACGCATTTTCCCATCGTAAAAAAAAAAAAAAAAAAAAAAACGCTGTTGGACAATGCACAGTACATCTCAATAAGGGACATCGTCAATATCTTATTCCTCCACCGAATTACAATTATAAGTAAATATAAATCAGCTCCTTGTGCTTTAAAATTACCATATTGAACACTTTGTTGTAGATTAGACCGTATAGTAACTGCGTCGTAGATAGGTAACTTTCGCAAGTGACTGTACATGAATGTCTGTGGCTGTCCATACCTTTGCATAACAATCGTTTCACGGTTGGCTTAGCAATTGGATCAAACAACTCATCCCATCCAAACCACAAGCACATGACATGAGACATAGTTTTTGTAACGCGGAAAACTTGGGCTTACCTACCGAATGACGCATAGTAGATATACGTATTAGCTAGCTAACCTACCTACTGGAACTACTGAGCTGGAAGGTAAGGCGTAGGACGGCAATGATAGAATGGACTGACGACATTGGAAAACCGGTGGATATAGGAGGCTCAGGATCGTTCTTTCAGCAGTGAACTACAACGGGATGATGATGATGATGATGCTTTTGATTTTGGAAAACGGAAAACAACACGCGATCTAACGGAATGACTCATACAATGGGACGTTTTAACTCTTGCTTATACTGTAGATCTAAGGCTTATGGTATAATACCTACCTATCTATTAACACTGACCACATTGTTCAAGTATATTCGTAGTAGGTACCATCGCTCAATTTATCGTATCATTCATGTATTTTGATTTATGAAAAAAGAACTCCGGGTTGGTCTTTGCGATTAATCCAACAAATGAACTTCAGGTACAAACTGTTAATTGAATTGGCATTCAAATAGATGAATCCCATTCACACTCCATCCCGTTCCTTCCATAATTGGTTAGTCCGGCCTCAAAGGCATTTCAATGGAAAATACACGGTGGTCCGGTGGTTGCAAATGAAAGTTCATATATACCGACTTGGTATACACAGATGTTGAGTGAAAACAGTGGCATTTATCTATCTGCCGATCTGTGCCACGGGTTTAGGTTACAGTCAGTACAACAGATATTAATTCGTATTTTCCCCGAATGACAAGGAATATGGTACCTATTTCAGCTAGAAATACAAGCTACGTTCAGTATACGCAAGCTTGACTTTTTATTAATTTTGACAGCATTCTGTTTAACCGCTCCATTTATTTCAACGATGCCGTAATAATGTAATACAATGTTACATTAGTGTCGGTGCTCGATGACCATAGCACTACTGGATTGTACCTTGCGTAAAGAATATTGATGGCACCCTTGACGCAGGTTTTATTTATTGGAGCTTCCAATAAGTACAGCACTATTAATCGATAGTTTTAGTAAATAATGTACTAGTAAGCCATGAACTAGAACTTGATATTCGAGGACAAAAGCAATGCAACATGCGTGGACCTATACGCTACGCTTGAGTTAACTTAGGTCGGTCTTTTAAACTTTGGCTCAACAGAATGCCTGGTTCTGTTGAACTAAGTACAACACAGATTGGAGAGCAGCAGTTACAGTGGTCGCTCTCCGACGAATTGGTCAGGTCAAATCGATCAACCATGATGACCGAATGCTCTCACAATGTCACCGGGAGAGACTAATAGAGCCGCATCGCTAGAGCCGCTGTTCTAAACACCTCATAACCTTGACCACTCTATCATCATGAGTATCAGACTATGAAGAAGAATATACGTACTACGGACCAGCAAACGACAGTAAGCAGCAGCCTGCGCAAGCGAACAAGATAGTCTTCAAAGTGCAATCACTAGATTCTGGTGGATAGCTTTCACTCGGGTGTAGACTTGGACTTGGAAGACTATCTTCCAAGCTATCTCTATCTCGTTAGATCTAGGAGCTGTCGTACACGCTCGCCGGTTTTTGATCGACTGTTTTTGACTAAAGCTTGACGATATTATGCAAGCCCGTCATATCTTCGTTCCGAATTTTTATTTTTCAAATATAAAAGCCATGAAGCTTTCAATTGATGACAATCAGCGATCTGATCACTAAAAAGCTTCTGGCGATTTATGACCGTTATAATTGATTGTAGAGGCAGTGCGATAATTTAATTAAGAAGACTTAAGACGCGGTATCAGTCATTTATTACTGAGCAGTTATCTCCGCATTATGAAAATTAAATGCTGTACTGTATGTAAGCTTTAGTCTCAACTCGCAAGAAAAAAAAATACTAGCTTAATATAAGTGTAATAAAATGTATAAGCTTGCTAGACGACTTTGTACCTATTTGTAACATGAAAGCTGCGAATTATTTAGCCGAAATTCCTAACAGAGTTTTGTCTCTCGAGAATTTCTATCGGACACAGATTCAAACTTGGAATTTCCTCGAATCTATGGTCCTTGTGAATTCAGTTAAGAGCTTCTCAAGAACGTTGAGGGTGTACTTAATCTTCTGTAGTGTCGATGCTACAAAATAATTACTTTAAAAAGGGTGCACTGAAACTCAACATGGTTGGGTAACACAGAGTTGCAAGTGTAACGGTCCAGAAAGACTGTCCACGTTCCTTGGGTATCCCACAAATTATTTAGTTAATTTAATCTTAATTTAGCTAGATTCGGTCAATTTTCACCGGACGATGAAACTATCTTCAGTGAGACATACTGAATCTGTAGCAACCGTTAACTTCATAGTATAAAGAATGAATAATATTAACTGTACGAGTTTATCTAGAAAGGTTCAATATAATAGAAGGTATACATAGTTGTAGCAGTTAAATTATATCCACTAATTGTACTTAGTAATAATTCATTTACAATTTCGCAATGACATTTGCGAATTGCTCTGATAAAAATGTCAGGCGGTTTCCCTCCCAAAATAGGCTATCAGATTGATAGATCTAGGTACATTTGAGAGTTGGAAACTGAATAAATTGGTAGTAAATGCTTTAAACTATCTATGTTCAGAATCTCATAAAGGTCGGCTTCTTTATTGCGACACAGTAGGGAATTTTGATAAATACAGTATGAAAAACGTAACGTAGAATGTAGATATTTTCAAGGAGAGTAGATACAAGCTATTAGTGTCTTTAGACACCATCTTTCATTCAGAAAACGGTCTAGAACCAAAAGAAACATCCAAAAAGAACAATACTATTATAGACTATATGAACCAACTTAGGTATACATTGAGTTATATCTGGGGGTATATTTGGATGCCGGACGAATGGCACCCATCATAAAAAGTTGTTTTGATACGAAATGGTAGGCATCGTTTTGAGTCGGCGGTGATTCGGGAGGCAGCGAATTGGCAGGCAACTAAACAGACGGGGATCGCATACTAACTATGAAGTAGGCAGTGGCTTTGTGACGCACGGAAGCAAAGCTTATAAAAAGGCGTACAAATTGTAAATGGGGGTCATTAATTTTGAGAATTTCAGAGGAGTAAGAAGTAAACTAGGTTCAAGCAGATGCTATTTTTAGTGGGCAAGGATCAGACAGTCGGACCAAAATGGACCTGGGTTCATTGCACATGTCTTGTAGCAAACTAGGATTGCTAAACCATTGTGCGGGACTGACTGACTGATATCTTGCATTTAGAAGTGAGTCAAGCAGATGCTATAGTAAGATTTCTTTACAGCTAGAAGTGATAGGGGTTAAATTCAGTGTTAACTTAAATATTTTCTTTAATTTTCCTTTGGTTAGGCAGTGACAAACCCTGGTAGGTAAGTACCTAACAAGGTGTAATATAGAGATTAATTGGTTTAATTTAAATTCATTAATTATTTTGTTATGTTTTGAAAGTTTCTTAATTCATTAATTTTCTTTATAATGCATGCAATAAATTCTACTATATCGAGTAGACGCTCTTGGTTTAATAATTATTTCAATATAGAATAAAGTAGATTACACCTTAGCTTCATTAGAAATCCAGAGGTTTATCTGGTAAAGGCTGGAAAACCTAACGGTGACATTACTGAAGCCTTTTATTTGGTAGGTTCAGTACCTTGGGTCGGGCTGGACGGTATTAGTACTTGATTGCTAATAGCGCAGACCCTCATTTCAAGTATTCTTGAGCTCAGTTGTGTGGATTGTCGTGAAGTGAATCTGCCAGTATGGCTCACACGCTATCTGAGTAATGGAAGACTTGTCTTGATCCTATTTATATATGTATATAATACACACACTAAAATATTGTCCCTGGTCCGTTTTGACGTCCCACCCAATCCACTGGACTGATAAACACGCACACAGTTATAGGGATAGGACAAAGCCGAGACTTACTATCTTGCATTCCCTTTTTTAGAATATTTAGGTAATCCATCATTGCACTAAGATGGATGACAATCACAATTAAATGTAAATGTGAAGCTTGCTTCTAGTTTTGCTCTATTTTACACATCTAGCTAGAATAAGGGGAAGATAGGTACACAATAGGATAGGGCGGGTTTTAACTATAGGAAGGTAGCATGCGTTATCTTGTGCGTATATCAAGAAAGGTTTCCATCTTGATGGATATAGGAAATGTGGCTAGGTATTTAAGTAGGATAGGTTTGCATTAGCTGTAGGGAGAAAGGTAAAGCCACATAGTACGAGATTCATGATTGGTTTCCGTCATGAAGGAATTCAAGGTAAGTCTTTGAATTATAAGTTTGTGTTTGTTTCAGGATCTTTAGAATAGAAATTAATGTACAGACTTGCTCGATACATGCTCTAGGCAAATATCTAGTTCAAGCAGCAAGTACAAAAATGGCAGAGGAATTCTAGGATAATTGTAATCTTGTTCGATTTAAGTTATATTATCCGATAAATAATCTTTCACTTAAAGATGAAACCTGCGTTTACAGCACTATTTTAGTGAGTTAGATTTTAGATGTTATTTCTCCTTAGGATCACAGCAAGCCGGATCTTGTAGGGAATAAAACTTCCTGAAGATCTGGAGCAAGAAGAAAGAGATCTGGGGGAGGGGTTTGCATAGTTAGGATTCCCTAGGTTCTAGCATTTGTTCCCGATGAAGATTCAACGTGGATTAATTCGAGGAATTTTATATTTTCAAATACCTGCATTTTACAGAGTCTTGACTGTGTATATGTGTACCTAATTGGTTAAATGAAATATTGTGTTTTATTCTTTTCTAATGTGTGTGTACCTCTTTATTTGATTTACCTGAGATATTGTGTGTTATATTTAGTGTTTCTTATTACTTGTTTTATATTTCATAGTATGAGTATTCAATTAATATTGCGTTCAACAATGGAAGTAAGGAGAATTATTGTAGTTATATATTTACATACTACACTTGTCCTTACATACTTACTACCTTGATAGTACAGTTATTTTCATAGAAGTTTATTTTAATGCCTTAATTACATATTCTTACTTATTTTGCTTACTTTTACATACACTAGTAGATAGGATCAATACTTAGTTACGACTACTTTTACGTACTTACCCTCATAATACATACCTACTTATAAGACGAGCTATAGTTAGGTAAGTACATACTACATTGTAGAACAGCGTCTTATCTCCTATGTGTTAAGCGATAGCGACTTTGATTATTTGACAAATTCGAATTTTAGAAACATCTGCGACTTTTTAAGCTTTAGACTTTAAACCTTTTAACCTTTAAGACCTTAGGATTTTAAACCCTAGTTTGAATTTCAGACTTTGAACCTTATGATTATAGAAACTTAAGCTTTTACAGCTTAACCTAACTTTACCTTATTTTACCTTCGGATATTAAGTCTGGATTAGAACAGATGCATACACTACAATAGGTAGTCTTACCTACTATATCAGATTAATTTTATCAAATTACTTTTATTGTTCAACTTTGAATTGAATCATAGTGAAGTCACTTATTATTCTAGTGGTAATATTTATTGTGCCATTGAGACAGCTTGAGTAGCTCTCTCTTATATCTTTCAAATTCAGTAAAGTATTTATTAAAATTAAAGGAACCTTTATTCCTACTTGTTTTGTAGTCTTGCATTGACTATTTGTTTTATAGTGACATTTAACTTCAACCTTTTGTCTTTTACTGACCTGTCTGATTGGTTTCCTCAAACTATGTGCTTGAAGGAGAAACTATAAGGAAAAGTCATTCTCAAATGTTTTAAGGTCTGTATAGATACAATTTATCTTACTCTAGAGCGCGTGTCTCGTGGTTATTCTGAACTTATGGAAAAGGGATGATAACTACCTACAAAGAGTCTATGATCTATTCTATCTAGTCCGATACCTATTAATTTACATGAAGTATATGTGGTCAAGCTAGACACTTTCGTTGTCGAAGTACCCTAGGCCGATTCAAGCTAGGGTTACTTTATATGGCTATGTGACTGATCTTATCTACTTCTATTGCTTTTATCTTGGCTTTGTCGTAGCTATCTAGAAAGACTGGTTTGAGTGAACCATGAACTAGGAAGGTTACTTAAATTTAGATTCAGATGTTAGAAGTGGTTCTCTAACAAGCTGCCTTTTAGCTGCAGCATAAAATTGCATGGATCTATTTTGGCTTTGAGTAACTAAAGTTATTTAAAGATAATTTAGTTTCATGATCTTTGTTAATCCATAGTAGCACTGATGTTGGATTCAGTTTAGTGAAATAGTAAAAATAGATTTTACTCATTCCCCTATTCTTAATCACACATCCGCTAAAGTTTAGTGTACTGTGAAGAGGGGATTTATTACGAATACATGTGAATAATATGTATTCGTAGTCTGGTGTCGAAAATCACTAGATGGCGCGGATGGAGGAGCGTCACTCTAATGTAAATACATACTATTGTAAATACATTAGCTTCATCGTACACAATTTAACATCATTCTAGTAACAAAGTATAATAAACTTATATTCTGAGACTTTAGAATCATTCTATATGGAGGAGCGTCACTCTAATGTAAATACATACTATTGTAAATACATTAGCTTCATAGTACACAATTTAACATCATTCTAGTAACAAAGTTATAATAAACTTATATTCTGAGACTTTAGAATCATTCTATATATTTGATATTAATTTTTATAAGTAGGTTTCTACTGAAGGAAATATGGCTTTTCTATTTACGTGTATTTCAGCAAAGTCAAATATTTTATAATTCCGAACATATATTTCTTCCTAAAGCTAGTACTTGATAAAACAATTGAGATTTAGGTCTTCCATTCTATATAAGATTCATGAAAGGATCTCATTTATAATGAGTCGTACCTACTTAAGATAACTTCTGTTGCCTCTAATTATCTAGAATTTACATAATATGTATCTTTTAATTAATCTATTATATTTTATTTATCAGGCTACAATAGTAGGAATAACCCTCGCGTTTAACTAAACTTCTACCTACGGTTTACTCTTATTAGCAACGATTAGATAGATAATAAAGACTAGTGTAGATAGGAAAACGTTACTTTCATATTAGGTAGTTTCATAGGTTAACTAAAAGAGATCTCATCATAATTCCTTTAAAGTATCTGAGTTCCTATCGGTTCATAATAGTAGGCGTCCTAATCACAACCACTATACGATCACAAGGCCATTAGAATAAGTTAGTTATTAAGTTAGTTATAAGTCTTAAGATTAAAGTAAAGCAACGTAGTTAAAAATTAGTTTAAATTGCTTAGGTTAAATTGATTTAAGCTCATCTCTCTCTTAGGTTAATATCTATATCTCTTTTAGGTTTTTAGTTAATTTCTCTCTTATTCAGTTATTCAGTTAGGAAATAAATAGTTAAAATAAAAATTAGGTTAGCCAGGGGGGGGGAGGGTTACGATTAGGTGCCGCGTGACCAGGATATCGATTTTAGGTTATTTACAGTAGCTTAAATCATTTTTATATTCAAATCATACCTATATCTATTAAATTCATATTTTATTTCTATTAAATTCATGTTTCATTTAATTTGTTGCTTACTTTAATCTTGTATAGTGCGATTTTTTCGCACAATTTGTTGCCGTAATAAAGGATGGGGTTTGTGTTGAGATTTCTTAATTTTATTTAGATTATAACTGTTTATTAGGTAAATCGGTTAATTCTAGTTCATTCTGTTTAGAAGTTTTATTCTAGATTTTATTCGTTTAAATTAGACAAAACTAATACGTATAGGTAGTAAATAGGTAATGTAAAGGAATTAATTGAGTTTCATATTATTGCGTTGGTGAGGTAAGATTAAGTGACATCCATATTTGTAAATGCGTGGGGTCGTAAATAGATAATGTAGGATTTACAAATAGTTATGTATAGTTTTATACTTTTATGAGCGGGGGGTCGTAAATAAATGACTTAGAATTTCAAAATAATTATTTATAGATTCGAGATTTCAAGAGTTAGAGAAAGGTCGTAAGTAAATAAATTATATTTACAGATTAGTTACTTTTAGGTTCATTTATTATATTAGCGGGGGATAACCATTGACTGATTGAGCTTAACTCTATTTAATTTAAATAAGTAGTTTTACTAAAATATTAGTTGAGAAATTAATAATAGGTAAACTATTAGGTAAACTAATAGGTAAACTATTAGGTAAACTAATAGGTAACAAGATAAAATTTTAGTAATATAATTAATAGTAGGTAATTTAGGTTATAAGTATTCAACTCTTATAGAGGAATAAGTCTAGCATAAAAATAGGGGTAGTTCTGAGATACCTATTGTCTGAGAACTAATACTTGACTGGTTTATTGAATGCCTATGTCTTTGGAGATTACTAGTAGGTAGAATCATTATTTAGTGACGGCTACTTCTATGTCTACTTATCCTCGTACTAGAAAGATAGATAGATTAAAAACTCTTTATTGTACACCATTTTTACAGTAATACTTAGTGGACTATAGTTAGATAATTACATATCACATTTGGGCTTGTTCTTACATACCTACTACTCTGATAGTGCAGCTACTTACCTGCTTTAGAAGTTTGCTTTAGTATACCTACTTACTTACTTTATATCAATACTTAGTAACAGTTATTTTTACTTTCATTTATTTTCTATTACATTCTTACTTACAAAGTGGTAGATAACAACTTACTACACCGGGGTTTACATACTTACAACATTAATCGTTCAGTTGCGTCAGTTACTTACCTTCTTGATGCTAAGCAATTATGATCTAGATATAAAGGTTATTTACATTAGACTTACTTAAACATAGAGAAGTTTATTTTACTACTACGTTTATTTATTCATACTTACTTTAGGATTTTAGAATCTTTGAATTTTAAACCTTAGATATTGAACTTTTATCTTTAACTATTATCTATTAATTTTTACTTTGAACTTTAAATTTTAAATTTTAACTTTGAATTTTAACTTGGAATTTTAACTTTGAATTTTAACTTTAAATTTTAACTTTGAATTTTGACTTTGAATTTTAACTTTGAATTTTAACTTTGAATTTTAACTTTAAATTTTAACTTTGAATTTTGACTTTGAATTTTAATTTTGAATTTTAACTTTAAATTTTAACTTTAAATTCTAACTTTTAATTTTAACTTTTAATTTTAACTTTAAATTTTAACTTTGAATTTTAACTTTAAATTTTAATTTTGAATTTTAAATTTGAATTTTAACTTTGAATTTTAACTTTAAATTCTGACTTTGAATTTTAACTTTGAATATTAACTTTGAATTTTAACTTTAAATTTTAACTTTGAATTTTAACTTTGAATTTTAACTTTGAACTTCAACTTTAAATTCTGACTTTGAATTTTAACTTTAAATTTAAATAAATTTTAACTTTGAATTTTAACTTTGAATTTTAACTTTAAATTTTAACTTTGAGTTTTAACTTTAAATTCTAACTTTGAATTTTGACTTTGAATTTTAACTTTGAACTTTAACTTTAAACTATAACTTTGAACTTTTGGTTTAGGAGTTCTTATCTTAGGCAGAGGCGTGTGTGACTTTTCATGTAATTAGCATTCTCTAAAGATAGTCTTTTATATATACTTAAATTGATATGGTGTCTATGTAAATGGGGTTGTAAAAGGAAAGACAGTCATAATTATCCGAGACTAAGTTTAGTTCTTTACGTAGCTAGGGTCAGATAGACTGTATGTACATTGGAAGCATTTAGATAAAATTGTCCACAATTTTTCACCTTGGGTTATACCTAATATGCGTAAAAATAAGATTTAGTTTTCACCCACTCTAGCTAAGTTACAGCTATCTATCTAGGTTATGATACGTTGCCTATAATATATAAATAAGTAAATGTCACATTTTTGATGGTTTAGTTCTTGATAAATAAAATTAATAAACATAAAGCATAATTAATAACATAATCATTGGATCGGATTTAAATTTATTATCTTACTTTAGCTTATAGGTATTGAACTACTTGTATCTACCAATAATCAAAACTAAATAGTTATAAAACCATAAACATAATATTAGAGTCTAATTAAAGCTAAAAAAAAAAAAAAAAAAAAAAAATGTATTTAATTCATGATAAATGATACAGATGTAAGGTTTCATTAGGTATATAGGTAAACAAACACTATGCAATGCGGTAAGTAGGTAGGTAAGTATAAAATGTAGTAAGTAACAACAAACACTCTAACGTAATAAATTATGACTATGCTTGAATCTGTGTAATTAGAAGCACTTCGGAAGACTTAAGTACTAGGTTCTGGTATAAGCTGTTACGCAAAATATTGAATTTTTTACATTTATATCAATAGAAATAAGAACTTACCTTTGTTGGTTTCAAAGATTAAGAATAAGAATAAGAATCATTTATTGTAAAACTGTGTAGAAGAGATCTTATGGTAGAAAAAGTTTCAACAGCCTACCCTTTTAGGGTGTACAATATTTTATTGTACCTATTATCAATAGGTACCTAGGTATTGTAGTGAGGTAATTTCCTATATTTTATAGTCAAAGAATTCATTTATGCTATAAAAGCGTTTTTCAGCAAGCCATTGAGTCAAATTGGATTTAAATCTATGAAATGTCATAATTTTCAAATTGTCTGGAATTTTATTATAAATTTTTATTGCCATTATAAAACTATTATTAGAAGATAATGTCAATCTGGTTAATGGCCTGAATAATTTATTTTTATATTTGGATTGTCGGTAACGCTTAAGCATTAATCTCAACTTTTCAATGGTAAATGCAGGAGGGCGCGAAGAATTGATATCATCCAGGAGACGGAGAATTTTTGTCGTTTTATGAGAATAGTATTGCGGGTGGTTGACGTCCCATAATACTGGATATTTTCCCACCTTGTTTAAAAAAACACTATAATACGACATTTTTATTTTATTTTAAATCAAGAGTAGGGAATGTTACACAAGCTAGCACACGAGTGCACGAATGAATTTTTTTTTTATCTACCCTCATTATGTATACTTACTCGAATTTTCTTGTTCGTCATGTCTTGGTGACTAATAGCAAGAAGGTTGTAATATGTAGGTTCCATGTAGGGAGATTTTGAATAAGAATCTCGGGGTTTCATACTATCAGGATTGCGTACTAAAGATTTTAATTTATATGAAATATGATTCAAATTTTGATCTCTGTTTCGTACATAGTTCTGTTTTCAAGGACACAAGTATAGTTCGAAAAATTATCAGGTTGATCAATCATGTAATCAAGGGAAATGGAACCTTCAATTTGCTTAAATTTTTTAGTTCTATTCTTTAACCAATAATTTTGTATAATATGGGTAATGATCAAATTTATGCAAATAAGGAGGATATCATTTAGTAATTGACGTCTAAGATATAAAAAATTTTTTTTTGTTCCTTTACAAATTCTTCCTCTTTTGTTCATGTTTTGCCTTTTGAATTGGGGTTTCAGGAATTTAACTTGTAACTAAATCATAAAAATATCTAAATGAATATAAACAAATATGGTACCGATTTCTTAACAGTCTTACTTCTATACGATCTGTTGATTTTGCGGGTATAATGAATGACTACGGATGTTGGAGTTCTGAAAGGTTGAATGAATCTTAGTAAAATTTGGGATCGAGACATTGTGTGATGAACGAGTGAGAATTATGTTAATTTTAACTGTTTGAGGGGCTCAAGATTTCAACAGAATCTTGGAATAGGACAATATTTTTTGATTTCTAAATCTGGATAAACTTTACATTTGACAAACAATTTGTATGAAGGAGTTATTGGTGTTAGGTTAGGTCAGTTGACAATTTCATCAGTTTCGGCTGATTTCATACAAGTTCACACTATACAAATTAGGTTCTGATTAAGCACACTGCACATGCTCCGAATTGCAATTTGTTGTTATTTTGAGATCGGTTTTACGTTGGATGATTCGATCATGTTAAGTTATGGTTGCACGCCTTTGAGGATCTAATTTGGACTGTGAAGGGTGATGTATGATAAACTCAGTTACGAATTGCGAGAGACAATAGACGGGCTAAAGAGCTAAATACATTATATCACTAGGATTGAGTCTGGATCACAACAGTCTTCCGTTACACAGTTTAACAATTGTTCTCGCTGCAATGATAATATTTCGTGGTTGTATTCATTTATAGCTATAAAACGGCATCAAACTCACATCATTTTGGGGTTTCGGTTTAAATTTTACACATCAAAAAAAAAAAAAAAAACATTACTTATGTGATGGCTAGCATAGATCTAATCTGTGCAAGTCATTGCAAAATATTTGTCTGGAACTAGAACTCAACAAATAAAATTTGTACCAATAATGATTGTTCAAGAGAGAAAAAAATTGTGTTTTATTTTAATTAATGAAATTAATTTGGGAAAGTTTTACTCCGGTTCATAAGTTAATCACCTCGTATAACTTTGGGGTCGGCTGTAACGGTCCAGAAAGACTGTCCACGTTCCTTGGGTATCCCACAAATTATTTAGTTAATTTAATCTTAATTTAGCTAGATTCGGTCAATTTTCACCGGACGATGAAACTATCTTCAGTGAGACATACTGAATCTGTAGCAACCGTTAACTTCATAGTATAAAGAATGAATAATATTAACTGTACGAGTTTATCTAGAAAGGTTCAATATAATAGAAGGTATACATAGTTGTAGCAGTTAAATTATATCCACTAATTGTACTTAGTAATAATTCATTTACAATTTCGCAATGACATTTGCGAATTGCTCTGATAAAAATGTCAGGCGGTTTCCCTCCCAAAATAGGCTATCAGATTGATAGATCTAGGTACATTTGAGAGTTGGAAACTGAATAAATTGGTAGTAAATGCTTTAAACTATCTATGTTCAGAATCTCATAAAGGTCGGCTTCTTTATTGCGACACAGTAGGGAATTTTGATAAATACAGTATGAAAAACGTAACGTAGAATGTAGATATTTTCAAGGAGAGTAGATACAAGCTATTAGTGTCTTTAGACACCATCTTTCATTCAGAAAACGGTCTAGAACCAAAAGAAACATCCAAAAAGAACAATACTATTATAGACTATATGAACCAACTTAGGTATACATTGAGTTATATCTGGGGGTATATTTGGATGCCGGACGAATGGCACCCATCATAAAAAGTTGTTTTGATACGAAATGGTAGGCATCGTTTTGAGTCGGCGGTGATTCGGGAGGCAGCGAATTGGCAGGCAACTAAACAGACGGGGATCGCATACTAACTATGAAGTAGGCAGTGGCTTTGTGACGCACGGAAGCAAAGCTTATAAAAAGGCGTACAAATTGTAAATGGGGGTCATTAATTTTGAGAATTTCAGAGGAGTAAGAAGTAAACTAGGTTCAAGCAGATGCTATTTTTAGTGGGCAAGGATCAGACAGTCGGACCAAAATGGACCTGGGTTCATTGCACATGTCTTGTAGCAAACTAGGATTGCTAAACCATTGTGCGGGACTGACTGACTGATATCTTGCATTTAGAAGTGAGTCAAGCAGATGCTATAGTAAGATTTCTTTACAGCTAGAAGTGATAGGGGTTAAATTCAGTGTTAACTTAAATATTTTCTTTAATTTTCCTTTGGTTAGGCAGTGACAAACCCTGGTAAGTACCTAACAAGGTGTAATATAGAGATTAATTGGTTTAATTTAAATTCATTAATTATTTTGTTATGTTTTGAAAGTTTCTTAATTCATTAATTTTCTTTATAATGCATGCAATAAATTCTACTATATCGAGTAGACGCTCTTGGTTTAATAATTATTTCAATATAGAATAAAGTAGATTACACCTTAGCTTCATTAGAAATCCAGAGGTTTATCTGGTAAAGGCTGGAAAACCTAACGGTGACATTACTGAAGCCTTTTATTTGGTAGGTTCAGTACCTTGGGTCGGGCTGGACGGTATTAGTACTTGATTGCTAATAGCGCAGACCCTCATTTCAAGTATTCTTGAGCTCAGTTGTGTGGATTGTCGTGAAGTGAATCTGCCAGTATGGCTCACACGCTATCTGAGTAATGGAAGACTTGTCTTGATCCTATTTATATATGTATATAATACACACACTAAAATATTGTCCCTGGTCCGTTTTGACGTCCCACCCAATCCACTGGACTGATAAACACGCACACAGTTATAGGGATAGGACAAAGCCGAGACTTACTATCTTGCATTCCCTTTTTTAGAATATTTAGGTAATCCATCATTGCACTAAGATGGATGACAATCACAATTAAATGTAAATGTGAAGCTTGCTTCTAGTTTTGCTCTATTTTACACATCTAGCTAGAATAAGGGGAAGATAGGTACACAATAGGATAGGGCGGGTTTTAACTATAGGAAGGTAGCATGCGTTATCTTGTGCGTATATCAAGAAAGGTTTCCATCTTGATGGATATAGGAAATGTGGCTAGGTATTTAAGTAGGATAGGTTTGCATTAGCTGTAGGGAGAAAGGTAAAGCCACATAGTACGAGATTCATGATTGGTTTCCGTCATGAAGGAATTCAAGGTAAGTCTTTGAATTATAAGTTTGTGTTTGTTTCAGGATCTTTAGAATAGAAATTAATGTACAGACTTGCTCGATACATGCTCTAGGCAAATATCTAGTTCAAGCAGCAAGTACAAAAATGGCAGAGGAATTCTAGGATAATTGTAATCTTGTTCGATTTAAGTTATATTATCCGATAAATAATCTTTCACTTAAAGATGAAACCTGCGTTTACAGCACTATTTTAGTGAGTTAGATTTTAGATGTTATTTCTCCTTAGGATCACAGCAAGCCGGATCTTGTAGGGAATAAAACTTCCTGAAGATCTGGAGCAAGAAGAAAGAGATCTGGGGGAGGGGTTTGCATAGTTAGGATTCCCTAGGTTCTAGCATTTGTTCCCGATGAAGATTCAACGTGGATTAATTCGAGGAATTTTATATTTTCAAATACCTGCATTTTACAGAGTCTTGACTGTGTATATGTGTACCTAATTGGTTAAATGAAATATTGTGTTTTATTCTTTTCTAATGTGTGTGTACCTCTTTATTTGATTTACCTGAGATATTGTGTGTTATATTTAGTGTTTCTTATTACTTGTTTTATATTTCATAGTATGAGTATTCAATTAATATTGCGTTCAACAATGGAAGTAAGGAGAATTATTGTAGTTATATATTTACATACTACACTTGTCCTTACATACTTACTACCTTGATAGTACAGTTATTTTCATAGAAGTTTATTTTAATGCCTTAATTACATATTCTTACTTATTTTGCTTACTTTTACATACACTAGTAGATAGGATCAATACTTAGTTACGACTACTTTTACGTACTTACCCTCATAATACATACCTACTTATAAGACGAGCTATAGTTAGGTAAGTACATACTACATTGTAGAACAGCGTCTTATCTCCTATGTGTTAAGCGATAGCGACTTTGATTATTTGACAAATTCGAATTTTAGAAACATCTGCGACTTTTTAAGCTTTAGACTTTAAACCTTTTAACCTTTAAGACCTTAGGATTTTAAACCCTAGTTTGAATTTCAGACTTTGAACCTTATGATTATAGAAACTTAAGCTTTTACAGCTTAACCTAACTTTACCTTATTTTACCTTCGGATATTAAGTCTGGATTAGAACAGATGCATACACTACAATAGGTAGTCTTACCTACTATATCAGATTAATTTTATCAAATTACTTTTATTGTTCAACTTTGAATTGAATCATAGTGAAGTCACTTATTATTCTAGTGGTAATATTTATTGTGCCATTGAGACAGCTTGAGTAGCTCTCTCTTATATCTTTCAAATTCAGTAAAGTATTTATTAAAATTAAAGGAACCTTTATTCCTACTTGTTTTGTAGTCTTGCATTGACTATTTGTTTTATAGTGACATTTAACTTCAACCTTTTGTCTTTTACTGACCTGTCTGATTGGTTTCCTCAAACTATGTGCTTGAAGGAGAAACTATAAGGAAAAGTCATTCTCAAATGTTTTAAGGTCTGTATAGATACAATTTATCTTACTCTAGAGCGCGTGTCTCGTGGTTATTCTGAACTTATGGAAAAGGGATGATAACTACCTACAAAGAGTCAATGATCTATTCTATCTAGTCCGATACCTATTAATTTACATGAAGTATATGTGGTCAAGCTAGACACTTTCGTTGTCGAAGTACCCTAGGCCGATTCAAGCTAGGGTTACTTTATATGGCTATGTGACTGATCTTATCTACTTCTATTGCTTTTATCTTGGCTTTGTCGTAGCTATCTAGAAAGACTGGTTTGAGTGAACCATGAACTAGGAAGGTTACTTAAATTTAGATTCAGATGTTAGAAGTGGTTCTCTAACAAGCTGCCTTTTAGCTGCAGCATAAAATTGCATGGATCTATTTTGGCTTTGAGTAACTAAAGTTATTTAAAGATAATTTAGTTTCATGATCTTTGTTAATCCATAGTAGCACTGATGTTGGATTCAGTTTAGTGAAATAGTAAAAATAGATTTTACTCATTCCCCTATTCTTAATCACACATCCGCTAAAGTTTAGTGTACTGTGAAGAGGGGATTTATTACGAATACATGTGAATAATATGTATTCGTAGTCTGGTGTCGAAAATCACTAGATGGCGCGGATGGAGGAGCGTCACTCTAATGTAAATACATACTATTGTAAATACATTAGCTTCATCGTACACAATTTAACATCATTCTAGTAACAAAGTATAATAAACTTATATTCTGAGACTTTAGAATCATTCTATATGGAGGAGCGTCACTCTAATGTAAATACATACTATTGTAAATACATTAGCTTCATAGTACACAATTTAACATCATTCTAGTAACAAAGTTATAATAAACTTATATTCTGAGACTTTAGAATCATTCTATATATTTGATATTAATTTTTATAAGTAGGTTTCTACTGAAGGAAATATGGCTTTTCTATTTACGTGTATTTCAGCAAAGTCAAATATTTTATAATTCCGAACATATATTTCTTCCTAAAGCTAGTACTTGATAAAACAATTGAGATTTAGGTCTTCCATTCTATATAAGATTCATGAAAGGATCTCATTTATAATGAGTCGTACCTACTTAAGATAACTTCTGTTGCCTCTAATTATCTAGAATTTACATAATATGTATCTTTTAATTAATCTATTATATTTTATTTATCAGGCTACAATAGTAGGAATAACCCTCGCGTTTAACTAAACTTCTACCTACGGTTTACTCTTATTAGCAACGATTAGATAGATAATAAAGACTAGTGTAGATAGGAAAACGTTACTTTCATATTAGGTAGTTTCATAGGTTAACTAAAAGAGATCTCATCATAATTCCTTTAAAGTATCTGAGTTCCTATCGGTTCATAATAGTAGGCGTCCTAATCACAACCACTATACGATCACAAGGCCATTAGAATAAGTTAGTTATTAAGTTAGTTATAAGTCTTAAGATTAAAGTAAAGCAACGTAGTTAAAAATTAGTTTAAATTGCTTAGGTTAAATTGATTTAAGCTCATCTCTCTCTTAGGTTAATATCTATATCTCTTTTAGGCTTTTAGTTAATTTCTCTTTTAGTTAGTTAGTCAGTTATTCAGTTAAAAATAAAAATATTAGGTTACCCGAGAGGGGGGAGCGTTACACAAGACTTGACCTAAACTAAATGGTTTAAGTTGAATAACAACTTGCAATACCGTTCTCTTTGATAGTATTACAAAGCATGCCATGCATGCTCCAATTCCTCAGTCATAATGAATACGAAAAGGTGGTAATATCTATTTAGATCATAACCATTCGATAAGGTGACCAATAGTAAGATTACTCAGGTATTGACGAGTGTTTACTATCCACTCTCGAAATAGAATGCGACTATTGCCAATCCGTTGAGATCATCCCACAGAATCGCATTATTGCAGTGATATAAAAGTCGTAGGTGTAAAAGAGAAATCTGTGTAAAGGTCAAGTCAGGACTAATGGCCAATTCAGTACAATTAGGTAGGTATCAGAATTCAGAGTCATGGATCGAGCGATCTGAAGGTGATTGAAATTGGACCGACTGGACTTTCTTTTTCTGCACGTATCTCTATCGTCAAAACAGTTGTTGTTGTTATGGGTAATGAAATGAATGAGTGCAATAAGCTGAGAACACGTCCTCATTTCTTTCATTCCTCTCCCAATTACATCGTCTTCTTAATTTTGTAGTGTTCATTCAGCTTACTGTACGACCATTTTACTGAAGACACTCAAATTCGTAGAGTACAGGACAAAACACCTGTTCTCAGCAAACCTTTCTAAGGAGTCTTGGCTAGGGACTGTGGGAGGTCGTAGGCTGGTGCCCTCGACGCATAAATTGGTGAGTGAGACGCGTGGGACGATGCGGATGCTCTTGATAGTAACGCGGACCGGTGTCAATGTACTGGTTATGTGTACTAGAATACTCTTCAATATGATTCCCAGAGCTAAATCCATTTCGCTTGATGGTGTAGATAAGACGCGAATAGACCATTAATTACGTTAGTATTTTGTTAGGCTAAGATACTAGTCTTATTTCGAATACGAGTACAATGTCACTGTACTCTTTTCTTCTTTATGTCACGCTAGTCTGTTCTTGACAAGGTTACAGGAGGATTTGGTAATTTACGAAATGCATAGTAGGTATCTTCAAAAACGCTCTCACAGCGCAGCTAAACCTCGCGTAACCAAACAGGTGGCTCCGATAATGCCTTGTTTATCCATTAACAGACTTCATTTTCGAGTGCATTTATATCAATGTTTGTTTTATTATGATGCTTGCTAATTTTATCAATACTCACATTAACATTATTTAGGACAGGCTCATCCTTACTACAAAAATAAGGGCGCAGTAAAAATAATTATGTTTCGGTTTGGTAATTATTATTGTTATTTGAATTGATTTCCATACAGCATCATTCACTTCATCGCTTTAAGCGATAAGGCTGCCTATTGTACTTTTTTTTATTTGGGTTTCCTTTATAATAAGGGTAATAAACTTATTAGCCTAACTATACTTAATGTCCTACTTTTCCTAATTTAATCAACTCTTATGGTCCACGTACTGTGTCAATATCCCAGAGAAATGTAGGGGAATACTTTTAGAGGAGGGCACTGAACTCTTGATAATGTATGGACAGACGTACACTACACACTTCCGTATTATAACTACACGGCTACGAAATCGGAGGGAACCACCAAATGTTAGGCGTCAGTTGGGATGTGTCCGTATGGTTTATTTATTATACCGTTGATTTAATAAAAAGCTCGCTGAAGGTAGGGCGCTCCATATACTCGTAATACAGATCCATGCAATTTCTCCTTCTAAATTCGGTGCTAACATAATTATTGGGCGACCGTGCCTATGTCCATATTGTATTAAAACTTATTCTGGCGCAAGTATCAATCTTTAAAACAACTATTTCTTTAAAGTACTATTCGGGCACATGCATATTTTTATTATAATCTTTTATCCATGTGCATGACTGCATTAAAGATTACGCTTATCTTAAAAATCTAGCTGATAACTGCTGAGTCAGTCGATTTTCTGCGTGTTGGTTTCGCCCAGTTACGCTTATTTTAAATAGCCAAAACGGTTTCATATAAGAGTAAAATAGATTCAGAAAATGTAATAAAAGCCACCTCATGTTATGAAATTTACAATGTGAAACCGCAACAATGATACAACGTAACTTCCCTCCCGTGTCACGATCAATACTCGTTCCTGCGAGCTGATTAACGAGGGTTCTACAAACCCCTCAGGATTTCAGGAAAATTAAAGTTCTACTTCATGTTGTTATTATTTAATAGAGGCTTCAGAATTTTATGTATTTATTATGCGGCGAGGTAAAGGACCCACATTTCCATACATTCCGAAGCCTAGCGCGGAATAGTAGATAGATAAATATATAAACACTTTATTGTACACAAGAAAAACAATTAAAGCTTATCAATGGGCGGCCTTCTCGTTAAAAGCGATCTCATGGTATTTTCCCATTCCGACTAACACCATTGATCGGGATACAATGAACCTGCCGCTTTGTGGCAATCTGTCCCGTCGCGTAATTATTTTTTATAACCCGTTGGCACGATACTGTCAATATTTCCTGTTCAGCTCAGTCCAGCGTACGGTATGTAAATAATATGTTTGGTTGGTTGTTTTCAGACAATGCCCGCTCACACTGATGACGCCGCTGCGTCGGATAATACTTGATGAGGTGCGAATAGCATCGAAGAAATACCCAAACGAATATGGATTCAAATCTGACGAAGCAGGTAATAGATGAATTTTACTATCACGTATTCTACGAGACTATTCTGATTAATTCGACAACAGTTTTTGGACAGGTAGCTGAAGTATGCAACAGGATTTCGAATTCTTTATTTAAAATCTCCTTCCAGAGGTTCTGATATCAATCCGAAAAGGTTTGTCCAATAAATGAGAATTTCCCTACTAATCGATTTTAAAAGTTTTCTAGAACACATCTCGTATATTTATCTGCCTGTTGTTACTCACTCTACCTGCTGGGTTTGTACCTATGTACCTTGCCTACCTTTACCTTTACATAACCTACTGTATGTTTTGGTGGAAATAAAGATTTGTCATTTTCATTTTTCTATTGCTGAACCTTCTCTAAAATACGTAGCATCAGCTTTGCTAAGTTGATGACATAATAAAGGTACCATTTCTTTTTAAGTAAGAACGCTCCCTACAAGCTAGTCGGTTTTCTTAGATCACGTATCCGGAACATTTCGAGTGGAAAAATCCAGATATTCATATCTACGATCTTCGTAAATGGAGGCTTATCTTCCTTGTATAGAACATCATAGTATACTATTTCAGCAGGTAGAGTATAAACCTAAAATACATAAAAGGACTCTCTGTTTCCCAACTCTAGGTTATTTTCTCAAAGCTTTCTGTGATCTAAACCGTAGACCACAGACCGATAGAAGCAATTTCGTTTGGACGATAAAATCGGTTGCCTTAGCAGGTGATAAATGACAAAGGAGTTTTATAGCCTTGTTTACTTGGGATTTGCAGTGGCCATGCCCCAGAATCTGGTTTAGTCTTGATGTTCATTTCCACCAACCGTATTGTGTTAAAATCGTAGACTTTGTTTACTCTTCTCCAAGCATCACAATATTCAATGATTTGCATGCAAATTGGTTAGATAAGTACACAGCGTCGTTTTGTGTACCTAGTTCTCCAATCAAAACTTATTGTTAGTTTGACACATCGCGGGCACACAAGTAATTGGAACTCTGACGCAAACGATTTTATTAACGCTATCTTTTTGAATGGATCTCTGTATCTTATAGTGTACCATCTAGGGAATAGAAACAAAGACAGACACATGATATCATATAACACAATCTCGGCTTGTTTATTTTGTTACATCATCGCTGACCGTTTTGCTCCGCACACATAGACTAATGAGGCAGTTGGTAAGTTCGTAGGTGCTCAAATCTGCTGATGGATTTTACAGGTCCCTTGTCATGGGTTTATCTGCAATGTTTGTCGTAAAGTAGGCTGATCGCTAGCGGTCAATATGACCTATTGCGATGGCTGCAATGTCCCTCTTAAAAAAAATACCCAAATATTACCCAATATCCTTGGTGTGCAAGAGTCAAAACAAAGGTTGATGTCCGATAACGATAACCGTGCATTTTTAGGCCTTACTAAAAATAGATTCTGACAGAATTAAAGGTCTTCGACTCTATGTAAGTTTGTAGAGAATATTAAAGTGTTTCTATGAAAATAATAAGTTAGAAAGCTTGTTTACGATCGCCATTAGCGATTATGTGATAGATGTCGAAGAGTATTTTAGCAAGCAAGACATCTTCGTATACAGTTTTTGTATCTTCTTGCTTTGTATAAAATCTATTTTATACTCGTATGTGATGCTCATAATTTACTCGTAATTTTCAACGGTCTTTACAAAACAAACTTACTAATAAAAACTTTTCTTACGAGTTATTTGATGGAAAAACCTAGTTGATTTATTGAAGCATTTTTCCGGAACACCTTCTAGCCATGACTACATGATCTCTGATTGTTGTTAGATATCGCCGAATCTCGTCCTAAGCCAAACTCAAGGATCTTGAGCTTGTCTAGATGCAAGGAAACGAGCGAGTACACGTTACCTACGAGGACTCATGTTCACTAGGACAATAATATCCATATTTTTGTAATTAAAATTCTTCTCTCCCCATTTCAGTATACATAGCCCTCCGATTGATGCAAGCAGTCACAGCTCGCGTCAACGATGTCTGTCTCCGATACCTGGACAATGCCCGCCTGGACACGCTGCCGCCTCCGCCTCCGCTCGATCAGAGAGATCTCAAGACTGTCTCGTGTGCCACGAAGAATTCCCGCCGAGTTATGGAAGATAGACATGTAGAAATTGGAAATTTAGAAGCGCTTTTTGGAATAGAGGTACTTACGCTTCGATCAAATATACTTACGTTACCAAGAAAGAAACAGATTGTACTTTCACTGAATATAATTTGAAAGAAAAGGGTAGTTAGTAGGAAACAGGACAGGAATAAGTGAAAGGACTCGAGGAAGACCTTTGCCCAGCAATGAGGCGAAATGTTTAAGAACAATATTTCATATATATTTTATTGTTTAGCGTTCTTATTGACTAAATTACACGAGTTTAAAATTATAGACCAATGGTCTGATAAAAAAGGGCATGAAGGAAAAGACTTTGTAACACGTTTTTTTTGTTCATTGACATTTTACACAACGCCCTCTAATCAGAGTCTAGTCCCAAACAGAGCAAAGCTTGTGTTTTTACAGGAACTTTGATTTTAACTTGGCTTGGGCAGATTTTATTCACTCTTTCGTTTACTAATTAATTATCACCACTTTTAAATAATTAATTAGCGTTCATCGAAACCTTTTTACATTTCAGACGACAGAACCCACAAGTTTCTACGCAGTATACGACGGACACGCCGGTTCAGCGGCTGCTACATACTGCGCGGCACATCTACACCAATACCTCATCGAGAGTTGCCATTTCACTGGTGACCTCACTCGCGCTATGCGTGATGCATTCCTTAGAACCGACGCAGAGTTTATACGGAAGAGTAATCAGGAGGTGAGTGTGGCATAAAACCTCTATAGCGTACCCACATCAACGATAATACCTCATCGAGAGTGGCCATTTCACTGGTGACCCCACTCGGGCCATGTGGGACCCATTCCTAACCGACTCAAATCTTATACGGAAGAAAGTAAATGTAGCGTCCCCGCATCTATACCACCTTATCGATAGTACGCACTTCACTGGTGACTTTTTGCTGAGCTACGGCAATATTAAATCTGACCATTAATCTTTTTGTTTCCTGTTGATAAACACTATTCTTTGAAACTACGATTTATGCGAACCGAACAAAATTATAACGTTTTAGACTATGACGCGCTTTTCTGTCCTATGAACGGCATACGATTACAGGGTCTCTCTTCTAATTTAAGAGCTACGCTCTTGTCGGCGTTACATGCATTTCCCGCCAGGTTCTTTTCAGGGCAGCTTCCTTGACGTCCTTATACGACATGACATCTATCTTCGCCTTCACTTGGCTCATATAGCTAACACGCGGTCTTCCTCTTCCTCTCTTTCCTTCTACCTTTCCTTCGATGATATGATTACAGTGTAACCAACTACATTATGATAATAAATAATAAATAAATAAATATTCATGGACATTTCACACAACGCCCTCTAGTCCCAAACTAAGCAAAGCTTGTAATATGGGAACTAGATGCTGATAGAATACTTATATACTTTTTTTTTGTAAATACATTATACTTATAATACATATGATTATGATGGTTATGAAGTGAGTATTTTGTTATTGTTTCAGCGAGCATGCGGCGGCAGTACGGCAGTAGTTGTAACAATCCGAGGGAAGCGATTACTAGCGGCCTGGGCCGGTGACTCGTTAGCGTTCCTAGCCAAGCGGATGCGGCTGATGCAGCTAGTGCGACCACATAAACCTAATCGAGAGGTCACTAATCTTCCTCGGCTTTCCCACGAATTCATAAACGATGTAGATGCTTCTCTAGAGGCGGATTTAGGCGAACGCTAGTTGAAACTGGTTTAGCGAACTGTTCTGCCTCTGTTTATGAATTCGGTGATCACAGATTTAGCTGCTTTTTAGCGCATTTACGAACGCGAGATTTAGCATTTATACTGTACCTTTGTGCATGGTACGTAAATTAAAATAATACTTCGCGCAATATATCGTCGAAATCAAATCGGGAATGCAACAGCGCCATCTATTTTCGACGCTGAAAACTTTATTGCAGATGAGATGAGAACATAGTACACCATTCTTGTTGTAGGGGGAATATTATAAAAAAGCACAATATGATTGCGCTTTGACGGTCTTCAAATATTTTATGTAATTTTTTATTGCAGGATGAGAGAGAACGAATAGAGAAATCTGGCGGCACAGTTATGTTCTGGGGCACGTGGCGAGTCAACGGACAACTAGCAGTTTCTAGAGCTATAGGTAACACTTTTGTAATAATATCTTTCATTGACAGGCGTCACAGCTCAGTCGGTAATGGCTCTGCCTTCCGTCGTGGGTTCGATCCCCACTGAGAAACAAACATTTGTGCGTGAGAAACATAGATGTTTGTTCATGGGTGGGTGTTACTATGTATTATAAGTATGTATTTACAAAAAAAAAGTATATAAGTTTAGAGGAAGGTGAAGAGGCTTCCTCAGCTTTAATTAAACACCGGAGTACTGTCTCACTATTATAATATTCGAATAAAAACACCCACATACAATCTTACCAACTAGCTACCGGGTAAGTGTTGTAGCGTCATGGCGTAAGGTTTTGATATGTTGCCAACCTATGACAACATGTCAAAACAAACTTGTTCGGAAACGCCACAACCACCCCCCTACGGAGAGTGGTAAGTACAGAACATTAGTAAAGTAATTACCAAGATGAATACAAAAAATAACAGAACATCAAAAGTAAATTAAAAGTGATCTACACTTATTAACTTAACCTAAACTTACAAATCTAATTTTTCCTTAAATCTAACTGTGCGACCTGACCGAGTAGTAACAGGAGGTAATAACACCGGTAGTGGTATAGGGGACGCGGCCGGCGGTGCCGGTGACGGCTCCGGGACGGCCGGTACCGTCTGCAGAACAGTACCGGGGTCAGGTGTGAGGTATGCAGGCTTAACGCGGTCTATGCTCACCGTGGCCCGTCTTCCTGTAATGTCAATGGTAATTAATTTGTCATCCCGTGAAAGTACCCTGTAAGGGCCAGTATAAGGGGGTTGTAACGGGCGACGGACAGTGTCGTCGCGCAAGAGGACATGAGAGGCGCTGTCTAAATCTTTAAATACAAATGATGTTTGTTTAGAATGTCGGGAAGCTGGAATGGGGCGGAGTTTTGACATACAGCGTTGCAGTTGTGATACGAAATCTTCGACTCCAGTTGGTTGTGCTGGATTTGAGGCTAAGAATTCCCCCGGCAAACGTAAAGGCTCCCCATAAACTAACTCAGCTGATGAACATTTTAAATCCTCCTTTAAAGCCGTTCTGATTCCCAAAAGTACCAACGGAAGGGCTCGGTGCCAGGTTTCGTTATGGCACATTAGAGAAGCCTTGAGTTGGCGGTGAAAACGCTCTATCATTCCGTTAGCTTGTGGGTGGTAGCTAGTCGTGCGAATGCGTTTAGTGGCGCCCACGTTCATGAGCCGTCTAAAAAGATCCGACTCGAACTGGCGGCCTTGATCAGTTGTAACTACAGTGGGAACGCCAAATCGCGCGATCCACCCTTCGACAAAATGATCGGCTACCTCCTCTGCGGTAATAGACGACATTGGCCATGCCTCGGGCCATCGTGAAAATCGGTCTATAGCAGTGAGACAGTAGGTGTAACCTCTGGACGCCGGGAGGGGCCCAATTATATCCAAATGGACGTGCCTAAACCTAGCTGATGGTGTGGAGATATTACCAAGTGGCGCCGATACGTGGCGTGTCACTTTAGTTTGCTGACAAAGCATGCATTCCTTTGCCCAAGTGTGGCAGTCCTTTGCGACGCCGGGCCACACGTAGCGTTCGGCGACGAGGCGTGCGCTGGCGCGGCCTCCAGGGTGAGACAAAGCGTGCAGGCGCTCGAAAACGGCGCGACGATGGCCCCGCGGCAAGTATGGCCGCGGCTTGCCCGTCGATACGTCGCATTCAATAGTGATGTTAGTGCCTGGAATTAAAGTTGTTTGTAATTTAAGTGAGGAACTAGTTCGAACCGTTTTAAGTTCATCGTCTGCCGCCTGCGCGATAGCGAGGGCGGCGAAGTTGTCATCGAGGGAGACTGCTTCGATTCTAGACATTGCGTCTGCGACGACGTTGTCTTCGCCTTTTACGTGACGGATGTCGGTCGTAAATTGCGAAATAAACGTTAGTTGGTTTAGTTGAGCAGGAGGCAGCTTTTCTCTGCGCTGTTTGAAAGCGTATAGTAGAGGTTTATGATCGGTATATATAATAGCGTGCTGAGCCTCTAAAATATGTCTAAAATGTTGGACTGCTGAATACACTGCAAGGAGTTCTCTATAGTAAGTAGGCCACACGGCTTGGCTACTTGTAAGTTTTTTACTGAAAAAGGCAAGCGGTTGCCAACCCTGATCCGTTTGTTGTTGCAAGCTCGCACCTACTTGTGTACCTGAAGCGTCCGTGTACAGGGCCAAAGGGGCGTTAGGTACAGGGTGAGCCAACAGAGTAGCCCGTGAAAGGCTGTCCTTGCAGTCGTGAAATGCGCTCTCTAAATCAGGGGTCCAGGGCATTGGTTTGGCTCCCTTGAGCTTTGTAGCTGTAAGGAAATCAATAAGGGGAGCCTGGGCTTTAGCTGCATTGGGGAGAAACTGTCTGTAGTAATTGATCATACCCAGGAATCTGCGTAGGCCTTGGGCAGTTTTAGGTAATGGAAAACTCTTAAGGGCTTCGATTTTCTCATCAGGTGGGCGAATGCCCTCTTTGGATACTTTATATCCGAGGAAAGTAACAGTCTCAGCACCCAGCCTGCACTTCGCGGGATTGACTACTACGCCGTAGTCGGCCAATCGCTGGAAAAGTGTGCGAAGATGGACGGAATGTTCATCAGCAGTTTTAGAAAAAATTAAGATATCGTCCAGGTACGGAAAACAGTAATCTAACCCTCGCACTATCTCGTCCATGAAACGCTGGAACGTCTGTCCAGCGTTTCGGAGGCCGAAAGACATATAGGGGAATTCGTATAATCCGAATGGCGTCGTAATCGCCGTTTTACAGACGTCAGCCGGCTCCACGGGTATTTGCTGATAGGCTTTGACTAAATCAACGGTGCTGAAAATAGTGGCTCCGGCTAGGCTATGACCGAAATCCCCAATATGACGGATAGGGTACCTGTCTGCGATGGTGCGGTCATTTAAAGACCTGTAATCTCCGCACGGGCGCCATGTGGCATCTTTTTTCAATGCGAGGTGCAGCGGCGATGACCAAGGGCTTTTAGAGGGTCGTGCGGTACCGGCGGCTACCATGTCCGAGAATTCCTTCTGTGCCGCTCGAAGCTTGTCGGGAGCGAGGCGGCGAGGCCGGGACACGATGGGCGGGCCGTCAGTGGTGCTAATGTGATGCACGGTGTCGTGTTTGGCTTGGCGATGCAGACCGGGTGGCTTCGTTATTTCTGGGAATTGCGATAATATGTTGTTAAATCTAGAATCTGTCATTTGTACCGTTTTTATGGTAGGTTGGGAAAAGTTGGCTACAGAAGCAGGAGCGATAAGTCCTGTCACACCGCAGCGTAAACATTTGTTCCTACAGTCAGGCAAAAGGTTATAGAATGCCATAAGGTCAGCCCCAATGATAGCAGTGTCTACATCGGCAATAACGAAATTCCACCTAAACTCGCGGCGGAGGCCCAGGTTTAATCGAAGAGTACGACAGCCATACGTTTTTATTGAGGAACCATTGGCAGCAGATAGGTTAAATTCGGCATCCTCAAGCTTATTACTAATAAGTTTTTTTGGAAAACAACAAAGGTCAGAACCGGTGTCGAGAAGGTATTTATACTTGGTTTCTTTATCGATGACAAATAAGCGGCTGCTAGTGAAACAGTCAGCCGCCGCCGCTACTGACTGTTTGGTGGGTTTCCCGACCAAGAGCAAGGGCTGATGCATTTAACTGCTTTAGAGGCGTATGTACCATGATACCAGCATAGTGAGGGATCAGAGTTGACTCTTTGCTTAGATCTTGATCTTGATCTTCTCGACTGCTGCTGAGTGGTTAACGCAGCTACGCACTTGGTAAGTTCTTGGATTTGAGCAGTAATTGCCGCCAGCTCAGGGTTTACAGGGACCATAGAAACAGCACTGACAGATACCGGAGTCACTTCTAGGATTTTGTCTGCTAATTCTGCAACTTTGTCGAGAGAGAGATCAGCCTGGGCAGTTAAAATTGCCTGTACATTGCGGGGTAAACGTTGAAGCCACAGTTCTCTCATAATTTTATCATCAGAAAATGTTTTACCTGCTAGTGATCGTAGATGTCGCAAGAACTGGGAGGGCTTCCGGTCGCCCAGTTCTTCACCTGACAGCAATTGGCGAACTTTTTGTGACTCTGATATGGAGAAACGTTTTATCATCTCTTCCTTGATCCATCTATACTTATCGCTTGAAGGAGGGCTTACCACTAGGTCCTCAACTTCATGGCAAATCCTAGAGTCAATCTGTGAAATGACATAATTGTATTTAGTGTCATCCACGCTTATGTGGCACAACGAGAACTGTGATTCTAAGTGGGCGAACCAAGCAGCAGGGCGTTCTTGCCAGAAAGGTGCCAGTTTCGGCCTCACTGCGTAAGTAGTTCCAATTTGGGAAAAAGAAGATTTTAAATCATCTGATATCTTGTCTTGAAGATCTGCATTTTGTAAGACCAGCCTTTGGTTCTGAGCCATTAGTTGGTCCAGTTGAGCTTGCATACCTTCAGCCATAGTGACAAAAGAAGTAAAAAATAAGCACTTGGTTATTACTCGGTTAGGTCGAAACAATCCCTAATTACACTTCAAATACCTACTACAGTAAAAGTACATACGATTAAATACAATATGCGGACTATCAGACCACGACCACCAATAAAGTAGGCATATAATCGCAGTAAAATGAAAAAAAACTTTGTTTATGCGAGTAGTAACGAACTTATGCGATACTCTACTTTACCTGAGGTTGTAGGAACTTTACAAGTTTTTAATCACGAAAATACGTAAAACCACACATTAAACAAATTACGGCACATATCAAAACAACGGCCGTTATATGCCTTCTATCCAAGCACAAAATCGATCACAAGAATCACAAGTTACAGTTTATTTTATATAAATTTGCAAGGAACTTGGCGGGGAAGTTGGCAGAAAAAAAACGGAGGGTTGACTTGACATTGACAGTGAGTGACTCGACTGTATGACGGAATGTCACTCGTTCCGTTCACGTTCGGAAGTACGTCACGCAGGCTGTGTCGACCTTGATTGATTGAAGAGGGTTTTGAGCCAGTTTCCGTTTGATAGATGGCGCGGCAGTTGAGTTGCACTTGCAAGCAAAGCAAACAAAACGGCGCCGATCAACGACTCGAATGCGAATGAAAGTTTGCCGTGTACATAAAATGCAACAAAATGGCGATTCGTCGCAACACAACACAATATGAAAAAAAAATTGGCTTAAATGCGAAGCACTGCACTGCACGCTTGTTTGTTAGGACACTTGTTGGAATTCTTAGGCGCTCGGCAACAAAAGCACTGCCCTCGCGCAGATGACTGCGGGCGAGGGAAAATCTGCAGACTGCCGCCGACGATTGGGGTGGTGCTCGCGTCTCTGTACGTTACGTGTTGAGTCCTGATCTGGTGGCTGGATAGCAACTGGCCAGCAGGTAATGGCAGAGGTGTCTTCTTTGATCAGCTTTTGTGAGAAAAGCTCCGGCTCACTACAGGGTCACCAATTTAGAGGAAGGTGAAGAGGCTTCCTCAGCTTTAATTAAACACCGGAGTACTGTCTCACTATTATAATATTCGAATAAAAACACCCACATACAATCTTACCAACTAGCTACCGGGTAAGTGTTGTAGCGTCATGGCGTAAGGTTTTGATATGTTGCCAACCTATGACAACATGTCAAAACAAACTTGTTCGGAAACGCCACATAAGTAAGTATTCTATCAGCATCTAGCTCACATATCACAAGCTTTGCTTAGTTTGGGACTAGAGGGCGTTGTGTGGAAAGTCCATGAATATTTATTTATTTATTAAAGCTTGTACCTACAAAGCACGATGAAATAAGTACGCTGAGACTTTCAAGCTGTTTCATTGCTCGATTAATTTAACACACTTTAACAACTTGATTAATCAACCCAACTATATTATAAACAACTATAAAATGGGAATCAACATATACGATAATCTTCTTTGAATAATCCAACAGTTCAGTTCAAGTTTTTTTTATTAAACTTAATAGTACGAGCCGATGGCCTACTCGATGTTAAGTGGTAACCACTGCCTTTGATTTGTATATAGTATAATAAATAAATAAATATTAATGGACATTTCACACGACGCCCTCTAGTCCCAAACTAAGCAATGCTTGTCATATGGGAACTAGATGCTGATAGACATAGAATACTTATATGTATACTTACTTTTTTGTTTTTTATAAAATGATATTTAATTTTGTAAATAATAAAGCTTTTAAATATCCTGAATAAACGTACAAAATATATTGTTTTGTTCCGTACCTTGTTTATGTCCAATAACGTACTTAACGTAGTTTCCATGAGGATCCGACGCGGGTTAACGTTTATGTACAATCGTTAAATTTTACTGTCGTTTGCATGTTTACGGACGTTCTTTTACACAGCTGGACAAGCATTTATGCATTATAATATTTTTTTTTCTACCTATATTTGACAAGCGTTTATATCACATAAATTGTATACTTAGGGCGGCTTGCACCAGAATCGCTAAACGCGTTTATCTATTAAATAGTATTTAGCGTGTTGTCAAGTCATATAAATACGTTAGATTTAAATCTATTTAGCTGTTAAACACGTTTAGTGATTCTAGTGCAAGCCGCCCTTAATGTAATAAATTGATGGGAGTAGGTTCTTTTTAAAAGCTGTTTTAAAAATATTTTTTTACTAATTTTAAACTATAATAAAAGAAATGTTTAAAACAGAAGTAACTTTAGGCAGTTACTCGTATCTACTTTCTAAACTAAAACAATAAAACTCAAAACCATTATTGCCCCGCAAGTTCTACAAAGGGTTGAATGATGAGCCCTGCAGGGCGTGAAGTTGATGCTAAATCGCTTGTTTTATTATTATTGCTCGATCGTTGCTCGGTCATCGTACACAATGAGCCAACATCGTTACCGGCACACGCCGAGTAGGGGTGTCAACAACTTTATCATTAAAATCATTCCGTGAACATGACAGCTTCCCAGCTCTTCTATTCTCACTGGGAATATAAAAAAAGTTTGCTGAACGCAATTTTTTTTGGCATTGGTTAGCGCATCCTTGTTTTATCTAGGACACCCCCGCGGGATGCTGCGAATCCTACCCCGCCTAGATGAAAATTTTGAAAGTGTGCGACTGTATGTGGTGTGAAGATTGGGTTGAGATTTAACACACTATTAGGATTCACACACAGTCGCACATATTTCTAAGACCAAGGCTGGTTTGTAAATTAGGTAGAGATCCTAGGAACAGCAATCGTAAGTCGACTAAGTCTCCTTCATTAAAAGTCATACACTCGTACTAAACTTATGTCCAGTAATCTTGCTTCAGTCTCTGAAAAGTTCCTCTCACAATAAATCTCTAGTCTAAACCTCATTAGCAAAAGAGGCTACCGGCGTGTGCCACCCATTTAACGGCTAGCTTCCCGACTGGGAAACACGCTGAGTAATGGACTTCCGACTACTAGGGATGTGCCGACTAATTGATGGATTCGTGATGCAGTTCAGGGTCTCGTTTCGATTAATTTTGTAATGGAGTTTGTCAATTTGTTCTGTTTATTTATTTTATACAAAAAATATAATTTTACAAAGAGACAGTACAGTAAAGGCAGCAAGCTCCGTTTATAGAAGACAGATTACTTCGTATTTGAGATCTTAGCAGAGTAGTCAGTGGGACGGACATTAAATCTAGACCGTGCCCGCTTTTTGTATTAGTCTTACATTGTTATAGGTGGAAAGCAAATCGGCGCTACTCAATGAGAATTACAACATTGAATTCTTGATGAAAACCTTCGTTCCGTAGGGATTAAAACCGCACGCACTGTTGAGTTTGGCAATCTCGCTATAGTTTGAAATGATGCTGCCGATGAACATTTTTACCCGTGGTTTGATAAGATCATTGTGTATTACCGACCCAAAACCAAAATTTCAGAAAAAGTAAATATTTTTTTTATAAGTAATAATAAACAGAATACTTTTGAGCTCCGTTTATGAACGGGTTAGTCTCAAAATCCCCTTTGAGTTTGAGTTTTGAATTTTCAAAATAAAGGGGATTTTGAGACTGTCAGTCTCAAAATCGCCTTTATTTTGAAAATTTAGAATCAAGGGGATCTTGAGACTAAAAGTCTCAAAATCCCCTTTGAGTTTGAGTTTTGAATTTTCAAAATAAAGGGGATTTTGAGACTAATCGCCTTTATTTTGAAAATTTAGAATCAAGGGGATCTTGAGACTAAAAGTCTCAAAATCCCCTTTGGGTAAAATTACACCGAAATGACAAAACAAACACAGGAAGGGTAAATTTTGAAACCCGATATAACTCTTTTTATTTGCAAAGATAAAACAAAACCGCAATCACATTTGCATAAAATCTGTCAATTTGCAAACATGAATATTAAATCAGAGGCGAGAATATTTCTGAACTAATAGACTTATTCACGTGGGGAAGGTGCCAAGTAATATTGTTGTAAAAGTTAATAAAAGTCGTACACCAATTAATTTTGGTATTCAGAAAAATTATGTCTATGAAAAAGGAAAACATCTTCCGTGAGGAAACGAGTTTGTATTCAAGCATCGGCGATGGACTTGCAAACTGTTACGTATGGAATACTAAGTAGTTACTGCAAAATGTGGACATTTGCCAAAATGTAATGTCGGATGTGTTTCTGTCTGTAGGGGAGTAGAGTACCCCTTAGACATCCTCTGTGACCTTGGGCTCATAGTTTAGACTCTAAACTATGAGCCCAAGGTCACAGAGGTTACTCTCTAAACTTTAGAGAGTATGCCTGCGATGTCTGGGTATTATCAGTCTTACTATTTTTATTCACATTTGCATTACGCCATATTTGCAAGCGTGAATTGAATATCAAAGCGCGCAAGTGAAGTGACAAACAATTTGAAACAATGGACTATTCGCAAGTCAATTTATAATAGGTAGTGCGCGCGCCGGGCGCCTATATGTCGATTGTCGGTCACCCTTCTGAATCAAACCCAGCCCTCGTGTTTTGACCCCTGCACGCACTGCGTATCGATTTTTACGGTGCATTGTAGTGATGGGGTGTAATGAGTAATAATGACTATCGATATATGAATTACTATTTGAACAAGTTTAAGTTTTCAAGTGTAGAGGACCAATCCAAGCAAAGTCATATCCATTGTAGACTTGTGTATGTGCCTAATTTGCGTGATAACGATTTCGATTTCGGTATTAAAAGTCGTAAGAAAATTACATGCAGTGATTTATTCACAGTGAGAACGTAGACAGATTTGATCTACCAAACAATAAAATGCGATTTGAATATATTGGGCTATTTTCTCACCTCTAGAAATAATTTACTCTCTACACAAATCCATAAAATAATTCATCACACAATCCTTATCCGGCATATCAATAATTACGATCCAATGTTGACATTCTCCCCGCTCTCCCAATCGAGACCCTAACTCATCGATATCACATTCCATACAAGATTAGGTTCAACTTACCCTACCCGTCTCTCCTTCGGGGAAAGTTGAGATTTTCTCGTAAGATATATGCTGTAAGGTTGTTCAGTTTACCTGTAAGTTTCACAGAAGTTCGAGAACATTATGCTAACGTACTTTTAGTTGTTTCGATACGGAAATGGCATGTAAGAAAAATATCTTGAGAATTGTGATTACCATCGAACCCCAAAAATAATGATACTTTTAACGATTTCTTATGGTATTTATTTCGGTTGCTCAATACTTTTATACCTTTCTGTTTTCACTACGTAAATACTTGTTATGAAAATAATGGAATTCGAAGTATGTCCAAATTGTCCAAGTATCGCACCTGAACGTAGAGTGTAGATTGTCGGTTTTACGATTTCTCAGTAAACCATAAAATGAGTGGTTTAGTGTAGTTGTTGACATTATTGTACTTGTATCATTTATTACTGTGATTAACCTACATAGTAGATTGTGAAAGCATTTTGCATTTCATAGACTGATAAGTTATCCTAAACCCTGCTACTTACAGCAATACGTATGTATGAGGAAAGTCATTGTTGAAAGTTGGGGTATTAAATAACAAAAAAATTTACATAACCAAGCTCTGATATTTGTTTTGAAGTAGATTCTGGAACTTTGCCAGTTCACTGCTAAGTTGCAGCTTACGTAAAACAACATTGTGGGATTCAATCTTGGCCACTCAATCCATTATTTATAAAGGTCACAAGTAATGGACCTACTTTAGCAAGATAAAGTGGTCTTGATATTATTTGGACTGTTTTCGTAACATTATGTTGACATGAATGAGTAAAAACAAACTCTTTTATGTCTGTCCCCTAGTGTTTCGCAAATAAAACAATTGGAACTTAAAATTTATGTGATGATGCGGGTAGTCTGCGCGAACCATTTTGTTGTTTGCTTGTGACAAAATGCGAAACAAGTATTTTTAAAGTGTCAACGAGCGCCTAAATAACGGAGGAAAAGGAGACGGTCCAATGTTTTTACTCATTATTGATGGAGTTTTGAGCTCAGTTTCATCAGCAGAGTTACCATATCAAAAATTGATGTTGGTAAATATTAACCAATTGATTGGTACTCAGGTGATGCTCAATACAAGCCGTATGTGACGGCGAAGCCTGAACATGCAACGGTGGACCTCGACGGAGACGAAGACTTCGTGGTGGTAGCCTGCGACGGTCTGTGGGACTTCGTCAGTGAAGACGATGTAGCGCTTTCCGTCTACAGGCAGATAGGGGCTGACCCAGGTAAGTGAAACTTATAAACCAAAAAATTCAACTGAAAACTAATATGTAACTGCAGCACAGGCGAACAAATTCTACGGACGAGTTATCAAAGCGCCAATTTTATTTTCTAAAACATTCTAATTGGTTGGCGTTTTACACGGCGCTAAAGCGTAAGAATTGACAGTAACATAATTGATGGAAGCTAAGAATGGGAGAAACATGCCATTCTACAAAGCATATCAATTCGAATCAACAGAATAGAGTTACATTCTCCGTAAATAATGCGGTAAGATCTTGATCACGGAAAGTTTCTAAAAATATCTGGTTTTGTAGGAATTATTGCTACGGTGCTAATATGCGTGAGATTTTGACGCATTCTGTTTACAATACCAACACCTTTATGAATGAACTGATGGTATTCTCATTATTGTGTAGTCAAGCATTGTTAAACATGTGTAAAGCAATTTTTCGTGATTCCCGTTGTTTTACTTGTAAAACTATTTTATCTATTTCATCCATAATTTGGTCAGTTTCGACAAACTATTTGTTCTTTAGCATTTTATAGCATTTTCTGACGTGCTAAAAGTGTTTTGTGTTACATAAACAATGAATTACTTTATGAAAACAAACATCTGCATCCCATTTTATAAACGGTCAATACCAATAGAAGCAGAATATCATTATTAATTACATTACTAAATTGATTATTATGTGGTAGAGTCTACCTCTGAATTGTTTATTTATTTATTCCAAGTACATTGCGGTCAACATTACAATAATCGATATATTCTAACCTTGAAATAGACTTCCAATTTCCTATCTACACCCGTCTATAATTTACAACAATATGCGCCGCGCAGTCAAAACAAAGTAAGCCTAGACTGCGCGGAGACACGACAGTCTTGGAAAGCATTGGTTTGAAAAAAGTTGGTAAATTATGATTACTCAGGTTTGCAAGGTATATTGCAATTTTGACACCGCCGTCCGCCATACACTTAGAACCCTTAGAACAGAATATAACTTAAATTAATTTCAATTACCTACACTAGCTCGACAGATTCCAAAGGGAGTATAATGTTGATGAATAAACTGCTCGAAGAAGATTTACCTCGCAGACCTTTTGCAACTAATCTAGATGACTTATTCAGCAATGACAACTTTATACTCAAAACCTGTGTGTTTGGTGTTATTGACTATTATTTTATATCTTCTAATCGATTTGTGGCTTAGTAAACAAAACTAACACAAATCGTAAGCACTGTTGTTTGTGGTTTGGAGACTTTTGACACATTTCCGTCCCCCACATTCAAGTTATTTCCAGCCCTCAACGGAGCACTAAAGTTGGGCCCCTTTGTGTTTTGGTTAAAACAGTAACTTTGGCGCTCTCAAATCTCTGTAAAGTGTCTCTAATGGAACTCCAACGCTCAGGGCGATAAGAGCTTTCGCCTTGTTCAAAGATTTTTTCCTGTTGTAAATATTAGCGGTTCATTGTATCGTACTCCATGAGATTGAGGGTCGTACAGATTTCGAGCAGAAAAGGTGACCTTTGAAGAAGCAATTTTCTAGGGTAGAATTTCATTTGTATTACAATTTAAACCGGGGGTGAAATGTAATTAAGTCGTAGATGTTGTAATCTCGAATGTTGACACATCGCATGAAGGGACCGCACCCCTAATTTCGACTTGTGGACATTTGCGGATCCATCACACTATTGTTGCCATTTGACAACATAAAGAGTGTCGTATTCTTTTCTCTGATAATCAGTGATCATCCAATTTTCCTGTCATATTATAAGTAGAAGATGAACGGTAATTACTGATAGCTGTATTGAAGGTAATTGTTAATTCACACTGCGATACTAGAGAAAGTAAAAACATTTGTAGAGAATTTAAGTATGGTATTTATATAGGTATACGCCAAGCATTGTGTGATAATGTTCCGGATTTAATATTATAGCAGTATTTCGGATTAGATCGAATACTTACCAGTTCTTTTATGTTGCACCTTTGCACCAACACCTCAACAGACAGACGATATCGATTCTTCTTAATTTCATAGATTCACCTGATTTATATAAACACTGACTTAAACCGCCCTTGAAAGGCATGTTGCTGAAGTTAAGGTTTTGTAGTATAAAACATTGAAGTCGCCGTCGTGATAATGATTCAATTCAACAATAAATCACCTACGATATTCTCCGATATTCATGACACTGTGTTTTAACGAACGCAGTGTCGTAAATAAAGGAGAATGATTCGTCACTCTTGTCCAAATACTATGTTCTAAATATAAAATCGTTTCGTGTTTGACTGACAACTTAAATCATAGGTTTGACGAACATTGTAATTTATTTTGGACAAATCCTGAAAGTCTACTCGTAGTTAGAATTTTAAGTAGCTACGGCCGCCACGTAGCTGCGGTCGCCTTTCAGGAGACTAATTGGCCGCTGCCAGCTCACCAGAACAGGTCTCTTTGTTCGAATAGGTCTTGCGAAAAAATCTCGCTAACAATGTAACACTTTATGTTCCGTAACGAGGTTGTTGCGGTGCCTAGATTTCAGCTGCGGTCGCACAGGCCGCAGTGCTGTGTCGTAATTGCATCGGAAGTGGGGTAGGAGAAATTGGATACTTATTACCCCCAGTCGCAGCCCCTCTGAAGCCTTTCTAATTTACCTATGTAAAGTCCACGTAAAAACATAGTATTTTAGTCTGTGGCGTGTGTGTGTGGACATGTCCTCAAGAAGAGTGGTTCAATGCCTAGGACAGGACAAAAGTTTGCTTAGACTTAGACTTCTTGACTACGCTGCCGATGCCTGAAAGAGCTTTCAGATGCACGAAAAAACATATTTTAGTAAAATTTAGCAAGTAATATTAAGTAATATTTAATTTAATATGCTAAAAGTCACACCTTCAATACGCTGAATTTAGAATTAGCCGTACTTGATCTGTACGAAACGACCAATCAGCTTCTTACCATCAGCGCCTCATGATAAATGAAAGCTAAAATGGGTGTAGTAAAAAGTAATCCATTTTCGTTCCCGTCAAATGAGATCATAAAGTAGCCATTCACCACACTCGAACAAACTTTTACGACCTCGACGTTTTAATCACACAGGGCTTGATCTTTTCAAAATTCATAATTTAATATTCATTTTGTTAATCCATTTGCAGTAAACTTTAATTCCAATGGACTTCACTGCACCCCTTTTATTGGATTAAGCGATTTGAGAATTTAAACAGCCGTGAGTTTCGAGTCTGGAAAGGGGTGACCGGTCGGTAATACCCCCGGGGCTATTCTAGTGCAGTTTACTTTAAGCCCTATTACGAAACGTCAAGGGTCATTTTGTTATCTAGCTCGTTTATTCAGGTAAATAGAGTACCGACGTAGGTCAGGTGAGGCCTCTCCTCATATTACACTTTCTCTGTTTGAATGCGGTGGCTGTCGCTCATGCAACATTGCTTTTCGTGTTGTTTACTTTCGCTGTTCGCGAACTTTACATTAAACTACATCTTAAAAAACTACTGTCATGTTCAGTTCATATCGGTATGTACTGATCGTAGAATACGAAACTCATTGAAATCGAATCTCTCTCGTAAAAAATGGCGATATTTGGTTTTTGCTGGATACTTAAAGTCATTGCTACCGGGCCGGGCTCTATATCTCGCAGCATTGGTTGGCTTTAACTGACTTATAACTGACCTAAGACCCGTAGAGCCCGTGTATGAGTCACAAGCTTTTACAATGGCGTAATATAAAAGACACTAGGTATTTGTGGATGTGGATCCTATTATGGCAGTTTTCTTTACACCTTACAATTTACAGTTATTTCCATTCCACTGGTCTCAAACCCCGTGTTGTACCGTGTCGCTCGAGAACCATCGATAACATTGTAAAGGCGCTGATAAAACTATAAAGTACTAAAATACTGTATGCTTGTGTGCACGCTTCAGATCTTTCACACGATATCGCAAAAACATGCGTTGAACATGTCTTGCGTCTCAATTGAAGTTTAATTGTAATTAGTGATGAATGTGATGATGGTTGAAATGGAACAGTAATAACAAATTAATACTAGACATAAAAATAAGTATATGTAGAGCAGGTGTTGTTAATGACACTGGAAACACTTTGCATTGCTAATAATTTTTTGTGTTCATTTAATTGTGTTTTATACTTTTACGATCTAAAATTCTAAAAGGTCATTTCACTAAGGAGTTATTGTAGTGGAAAGTGATTCTAGTGGCTGACATGAAATTTTCCGGAAAAAGATGATTATAAAAGAGAATCACGACCTTCAGTCATGAGGAGTACGACCCGAGGAGGATGACCGCTTGTTTGCGTGACCTATGACTTACAATCTATAACTTCATACTTGTGTGTCTCTTGTATTGTCTTACGAGACAAACTCATTATCCTGATGTAATATTGATAGACACGTTGTTCTTTATTCGTATTTAAGTTTAACTGTGGGTAAAGCTAATTCTCTGTAGTACAATAGGTAAGACTGGGTAAACTCATGGTTCTTCTTGTGGCAAATGCTCAACCTAGATAAATCAAATTTTATTCCTATGGGTACAAAGAGGTCCTCTTAAATACCTCTCGATTGCATATAGTCTGGCAATGTGACCATGAAAGCAGATTTGACATCTTGTGGGGGGCTTCACAACCACATTGGCTTTAAACTTATGGTACCATTAGCTGAAGAAAACGGTTGTACCACGCTTCAGTAGTGTTCTTCTTCTTCTTTTAATTCCTTCAGTAGTGTTACTGTGACGCGAGTTGGCAGAGCCGGCGTCAACACGCGTCGGCCTTGACACCGCGCCGGTGTTATCTGCCAACATTCATTCATTTATCGCATATGACACCATCGCGAAGGTGAACATCTTGTTTACTATTCATTTATGCGAGTTCACCAACGGATTGAACGATAAGAACGTAAACTACTGCAGTGTTATGCAATCCGTGCAGACTCTCGGATGCAATCTATTTCTATTTCCTTGATTGAACATCTGAGTTCCATCACCTACTCGGCAGTTCGTTTTGGAAGGCGCGTGAATAGTGTAGGTATGAGTACCGTGATCCCAATCTAAAAATGATTAATGATTCTATTGGAAAATGACAAGCACAATGTGAACAGTTTAACAAGCAATTAAATTAAAAATTTAAAAACCCCTTATCTTGGACCGATTTTCATCAAACATAGCTAAGAAAACTCCAGACTAATTCACTTGTCAAACAAAAAAAGCAAAATCAAAATCGGTTCATCCGTTCGGGAGCTAAGTTGCCTCAGATACACACACACACATACACATAAACACATACACGTTAAAATTATAACACCCCGTCGTTTTTGCGTCGGGGGCTAAAAATACTTTTACAAATTGTAATTTTGCTATTAAAAAACGTAATTAGCTTCTTACACAAGTTGGCTAAGATTATTTTGCATGTTAAATTATGCATTATAGTCATAAAACATCGCTCGCGTAAAAAATGAACGAATAGTTAAAGATAAGTATAAAAGTTTCTAAAACTTCATAATGATACCGTTTTTAAAATACAAATGAAAGTTAAGTTCTAAAACCTTTGCACCGTGTTGGTTTAAAATTAAGTGTTCAAGCCACGCAATTGTTTAAAATAAAGCAAAGCGATTTTAATTTACGCAATTAGCACAGAATAATGTAGTTTTTACGTTCTGTAGTTTCACTACAGAACACTGGATCAGAATTCTGTTAATATTAATACCGCTGTACGAAACTATGTATGAAATAGGGGTTACTCATTTGGCACGCTTGAATGCCATCGATAGATAGAAAAGTAAACCATTGTAATGAAAAAAAACTACTACTTGAGCTATCGCACGAAATGTCGTTGGTACTACGAGTACGTGTTTCGTGGTTCGTATTTCTGGCGAATGATAAACAATCTAAAGCCAAAACGATTAAGCTTCTTTTCCATTGCATGCCTATTCAAAGTGATATCCCTCCATTCTAAAAGGCTGAGCGCTAAAGAGAGCTAAAAACATAAATGCACCGTTTACAAGAGTACGAAGAGAATGTATTATTGATAAACGCGTGGCCCTAGTTGGGCAACAAGCCGTGGACTATTCAGAGCTCATTAGAATGTGCTGCATTGCTGCCCTTTTCCTTTTATTACTTTTGTCACTAGCTAAGTCAGGGACGGCAAAAATTTTATTGATCTCCTTTCTATGACGTGCCATTAAATAATAGTGATGTAATTTTTCACTGGGCTCAATCAAATACCCTTAGAGTGGGGAACATAGCAGAGAGCGGAGCGAGCAGTGAAAAGTTGTGTTTCTTCATCGCTGTCAAAATAGGTTAGGAGTTTAGATAGACAGGCTACGAGGGTATGTTGACGGTCTAGCACCTGTAAGTATATAGCCCACTATATTAGACTTTGTTACTATAATTTCGAACTGAAACGAAAAAGAAAAATTAATGGCGTGTCTGAATTAATTTGTGTGCCATTGGTTCGCCCTCCTTAGCTACGCTGTCCCAACTTTGCATGGATGTATAATGTATGGATCTATAATATAGAACTGTTGTGCGTGACTCACTTAACACGCGGTCTGGAATTCCCAGAAACAATTTGGATGTTAGCCTTTAGAAGGAAAGGAATTCCCGAAAAATTACCGTTGGTTACCGTTTAAACTATACACACGCGCATTTAAAGCACGTACACTTGGATAATAAGAAATAGAAGTCATAGGTCTACAACACACTGGTTTTTCGAGTAGATGCACTAGAATTTATATAGTATCAGGGGTAGTGTAGTCGTATGCAAGTCCATATGTCAAGTTTTTCTTGTCTATGAAAACTGACATCCCTACCTTTCGTATTGACTATCAACATCGTCAGTATTCAATAAGTGAACGTATGCGATAATTACGAGAAGTGATAGTACGTTTGTTTGTTTTTGTTGTTGCTAGTCTAGTCAGTGGTGAAATGTCAATGATCCCTATTCTATGTTCTCTAACTCTTCATATGAATTTCATGATCAAATGCTGAGAAGAATAAGAGAAATACCCCCAAAAAGCGTTCCATAAAAGTGACTGTGTGGGATACCGTTTACTCTTAGCCTTATTTTCATAATAACTAAATTAACCCACAGGCTATAATCAAATACAAATAATTTTTTGTTAGATTTATGTTGTTGGAGTTTGCTAACATAGCGGTACTGTCAGTGTTGCGTACTCTATACTGCGTTGTAAATATCATCTAATGCTATTAAAATGTTCCAAAAAACTATAATATAATGTTTCCCTGACCCCTAGATATCATGAAGAATCTTGAGTAGGTAGCGAGATTTGAGGGAATGTCTATCCAAGTTGAATAGATAAGATATCATCTAATAAAGTTCCTTATTACTTTACCCCCACTTGCATCAACTTTTTTAATCCTAATTGGTTGGTAATCACATGTCAACACAACCAGATTATATAATCTCTTGATCGCACTATAAAGCAGGTGAAATAGGGAAATATTTGCGTGCATTTTCATGTAAAAGAAAAGCTAAAGACGTAGAGTCTGTTAGTAGAGTCAGTATTTGATATAAAATAACATTTTTAAATAGAAACCCACCCATTTGAATAAAGTACAGCTGCAGTTACAACCTAAAAACCATTTCCCAATCTTTAAACGAGTGTAACGCATGGAATGACAATCATAAAATCATCTCATACGATGTTATTTTCCTTTCTCTCCGCAAATTTTGCTTTTACAAAATTTTGTAAAAAAGCCGAAAGAAAGTTTTGCTACATTTCTAAACAGATTAAAAACAAAATAAAAACAAATGAGATTGTCGAAAGTCTATTCGCTCCCTACGAAAGTATACAGCGGTCTCGCTCCACATGACATATCGGTCGATTCTACTCGCGCCACCGCCACAGAAGAAATGTACTGACGATTAGAATTTTCACCCTGGTCATACTAACAGGGTCTTATTCTCGCTTCGGCAGGAATGACGTCATATCTCGGCCAAAAACTCGTGTCGCTCACTAGTTAAACGAGTTTTCGATGCCATTTTGTCGTCATTCCTATTAGAGTGAGTCTCTGCCGAGTGAGAATTAGGCCCCTGATAGTATGAATATGCAAACATATTGCACGTTGTTTTCAAACTTGAAGTTAGTGTTCATAGTCCCATTTCTCAAACAGCGCAGGCAAGTGGATTTTTCTTGCTGGTATGCTGACGGGATTGCTTGCGTCGGAATGATATTGAAACTTACACCAGCGTGATAAAGCTCTTTTCATTATTGTACGTCAACCAAGAGTGACTTGGGTCTGGCACTGTTGACTAGATGAATTTGCATTGTAAACGCGTGGTGACCAGCAGTGCCTAGAGCATGCATCGCTTCACTAATACCATATTCTATTTATCTTGCATTGTTGGCGAGTACTGCTTCTATTTCCAATAACCACGTCACATACACCTAAAAATAAACATCGAAATGGGTTTGTTTTCTTTAGTGCTGTGCTGTTCTACCGGAACTTGAATTTCCACGAAACTTCATAGTCCATTACCGAATGAAACTCAAACTTTTTCGCCGCCATTCCCCCTATATTTACATTTGCCGCCTCCACGTGTGAATAAAGTGCTCTTCATTTCACGTTTCTGAATATAATCTAAATATATTGTTTTCTGTACTGTTTACACAGAGATGTAACGTATAGATACTCGTGCAGTGATTATGCATTTTGCAGTCGAGTGGTCTCAACCGCGCAGCAGTGAGGGGGTGGGTTGCAATAAAAATGTAGGATTGGCGGAGGGCTGCGCTCGTTACCGCGCCCGACCGTCGACGTAGCCTCTTTGACATCATTACATTTATTGCGCCGCCCCTGTATCCGCATACCGTGAAACCCCTGATTCTGTAAAGTTTTTTTTATTTTTTCGAAGCTGTATTTATAAGAAACTCCGGGAAAGTTTCTTCGTTTGCTTCTAATACAGATAAGACAACTTTTTCCCGTACACTTTCAGAGGCGGATCTAATTATAATTTCCAATATGTTCTCTGGAAAGTTATTAAGAATTATGGGAAAACTATCAGTTGCTTTATTTATGGTTACAGTAACCTCTCATTTGAAATGGAAATTCTCTTCATTTACGAGTTCCATATCTGCAACATTATAGTACACCAGAATTTCAAAGTTAATTTATTCATCTCTTCGTGTTTAAATTGGTTTTTCAATTGGACAATTTCGGAGCGATTCGCTTCACATTTGTTCGTTGCAAGACCGCAAAGATTTCCGCAATTTGTATCCTTCAGTCCCCTCTTCCAAAGGGCTGATAAAGGACGTAGTAATCCTTTCAATCGAATAACGGGGGATTACAGTGGTGTAATTTATGCGAGCTTTTGCGCAGCCGTAGATTTGACTCTGATGCTAATACTTGTGCACAATACCCTAGATTGCCCATACGCGGTAGTACGCCTTTGCAAATTATGTTTTGCTAAAACCTTAGTCATACAATCATGAACGAGTCCTAGAAATAGATTCAATATAATTCATCTGTCTCTATACATTTCAGGTGTAATTTTCTGGTTTTCTTTTCTAGAAATACAAATGTAAGTCAAATCCTTCGTCTGGATTAGATAATGCTTAAAAACCTTTGCAAAACCAAGTGCAGCTTATCGGTGGTCTTAATTTCAACTCGCCGTAAATTGTCTATTGGAGAGCGTCCAGAAGTACCGCGTTGGTTCCGGGACTGTGGGTGGGCGCTCTCGTATCTCATAATAACAATGACAAGATTGCATATTATGATAGGCGTAAACTGCTACTGTGAGGCGTTTACTAGCAGGACCACAACGATTACAGTGTCGTTGACTAGGTATCGCCCGGAGACTGTCCGAGGTAAATGCGGATATTTGTTTTACTATAACGGGATCTTAAGTTAATCCGTGTTCTTAGGCCATTATCTTGTCCAATTTCAATCTCCACTGTCTATCTTTCTACTTTATGAACACTACACCTGGTTCGTTAAGATTTTCTGTCCATTTTACCATTTTATTTGATAGCAATGTCCTCACCTCAGCATTAATTTTACTCATCAAACTCATTCGTTCGCGTCGTGAATCATGTGCAAATATGCTCGACGTGCGCGACTTGAATTTTTGAGTACGAAATTCGTACCGCATAAAATTTCATGGCCGATGTTATTTATAGTGGCATGATGGCACGGTGAATCCTTTGAGCGTAAATAATGTATCAGATATGGGACGCTGCTCCGTCGCTACCACAGTTGGTTTAGTTCTATAGTTCGGTTCGGCCCGAGGGTTGATCCGGTAATTTGAGCGTTTTATCCGGAGTTCCTGATGTCAAGTGGGGTGACTGGTGACCCTAATGTTCTATTAAGCTCACACGTTGATATATTCAAAAGCAATCATAACTTTGTTCAGAGCAAAGTTCATGTGTCTGAGTTCAAATGTTCATAAAATAATCATGCGCGTGTCAGCTTTGAGGTTTGAATCAAATTAGCTAAATTATGAAATTATTCGAACTTGCAGTTCAACCGACCGAATTTCATATTCCAGTAGATTGGTGCTTTTGGTGCATATTTGGTCTCCTTTCGAATTCATAAATAATGTAAAGGCTCCTTTAGAAATGGATTCATGCACTGTACTAGGCTTTGTTGACACTGGTTTAGCGAACTGTTTAACCTCTGTTTATAAATTGGGTGGTTAGAGGTTGAACTTAGCTAGAAATAAAATTTTGTTATCTTGCATATCTAAAGCCAGTACTGTCAATCATTTCTGCATTCGATTGACTTTAATCGTGTTGGATATTGTAAGGAAAAATCTTTAATCTCCAGTGAAAGTTGCTTATGTGCATACATTTCGCGTGCAGCGCTGTGCTATTAATAATCATGCCTTTTTGTTAAACGGATAAATGTAATTCAATGTAAATTGATTATGTAAAGGTTAACGACACGAGAGCTAGCTTGGTTTACACAAGTGATGTAATGCCGCTTTGATATCGACTTCGAAAGGCCAGAAACATCTTAATTAATTAAATACCTAGCTGGCGTTCTTATCGCTTATTTACTTTATTTTTTATATTTTTTTGTGTTGCAATTTAGCCGATTCTGAATATTTAGTTCTCTTCTAGATCGAAAACGGAAGCTCTGGAACATTAGTATCTACTCTATTCTATGGTATGATAGAGTAGTTTCATTCGAAGTTATCAGCAATGTGTTATTGGTAGCTGTGAAACGGTCATCTCATCGGGTTATAATAAAAAGCTTAGCTCAATAGAGCTCAACCCAGAAATGGTAAACTTTCGTGTTCAAAGGTGAACAAATTCTATGGTACAGAAATAATACATCTGCTTCCAACATAAGCTTAATATGCCATTGTTATATGAGAGAAAGGTGTTGCTACCGGACTTATTTGGTCTGATATTCTGCATCCAACGTTATCGCAACACGTCAACTCCTCTTTGCCAATTAACCCTATCGGCAGCATCGGGAACAAATTGCAAACATGCCGGCGTCAGTCACGACATCGAAACTGTCTAATTGAATTCACACATGAACAGTGCTGCAGAATGCAACGCTATGACACAGTCAGTGTTGCCAACCTACCTCTAATGGCAAGGAGATGGGACTCTAAAACTTGAATAGAAAAAATAACAGGAAATAGCAGCAATAGCAAATCTTTATGGGAAGTGGTCTATAAACCGATAGCGATACCAATATGTAGTATTTAGGTTGGGATACCTCACCTGCGCCTTTGTGCAAAGGACGCCAACGACGTGAATTTAACTTGTATTGGTTACTCAGTTTCCAAATACTTGCGGTGGCTCTTTTCGTTCACATGGCAATTGTGTGTGATCATTTTGATTAATTAAGAGTTAGCGTGCTTTTAAAAGAATTAAAACGTGGCTAATTTTTGTTTAAAAATATGAGTTTAGTTTAAAAAACTACATTCTTGTTGATGCATACGTTTTAGAACGTGATTTTTCAGTTTTTGAACTTGCTTTTTATCAACCCATGTCAAGAGTAACGGCTTCGAGAACCATTTTTATTATGTTGTTAGTTCATTATTAGTTCCCTGGTTTTGAATAGGCACAGTATTCTTTATTCATTTCACATAAATCTTACTGCCAAAGTATAATAATCAGCCTGTATTTTGTATCCTTTCTCGGTTGCTGTGAAGTCATGCCATGTCAATTGATTACAAGTAAGCTCTGCAAGAAGTGCTTCCATATAAGGTTTTCAATTTTTGGTTTTCAAATCAGGCTTGCAATATATTTTTTGTTGAGTTTTGCATGGAGTGGCATTAAAAATGGCGCGACGGGTAATGTTTGTCAAGCGTTGTTTGGTATGATCAATGTTTGCTCAGTGCCGCCATTGTCCTGCCATCCTGCTCTGACGAGCGATCAGCCAGACAGCTGTGGAAGAGATGATGAAAGATTGTTTCAAGCCTTACACACAAGACTTCACGACTCTTTTAGCCAGAACGATTTTTTCAAGCCAAGAAGGTTTGGTTGGTAGAGACAAAGACTTGTCATCTTTCCCTTTTTGTTTTAGTTTGGTATCTTACAAGTACGTGAGAGTTCAAGTGTGCGTCGTGCGTATCACGGATTCCAACTTGGTCCATGCGACCGACAACGGCGACGTTCAGCCTCACAATAGTCGTGTTGTTTTTTTTTACAACTGCTGCCAGTTCAATGGCCTCGTGGTTTTCGTATACCCGGTCTCCAAATTATTAAAACGAAAATTCATCATTGGTGGACATTACTTTTATAGAGCCATGAAATTATTTTAATTTAATATTGTAATTAATTAAATTAAAAATTTAATAAAAAATTGTTCGTTTTTAAGCTTTAGTTTGGAATACATGATTTATTTAAACATAAGAACTAGGTGTTTTATATTATGTTGATCAAAAAGTAATGATATACGGGTATTTCTAGAGCTCCAAAAATATTGAAATAATTATGGTAGCTTTCACAGTTCAACTATAGTTCTAGGTAAAAAAATCATTCAAATAGGACGGTATTTGAATACGGATCGGAGCGCTAACATGAAAATGGACAAAATCCAAATTCAAGCTGTCATTAAATACATTTGCTCCAACAAAGACATTCATGCCAATTTAGTAAAAACATTGGAGGTCTCAGTTTTAGTAGTACTTTTTGATCAGCAATATGACTGGGACATTTAGATAACGAACACAATCGATGACCGAAGACGTGAACTAGATGGATAAAATATTTATACTACTTATTAATAAATATCACACGCATGAGTAATGGCCCGTAATTGGCATCAGAGGCTATCGCCATTAAATGAAGACATCGTGACATCCGCTAGCTAACTGTTTTTATCAAACCGTACCCTTATGATCCGCTCAACTTATAAGACCGTTGAGCTCCAAAGTACTAACTCATAAATTCTACATATTCCAGTAGAGTTTGGTAATATCCCTTGCCGAGAAATCCGCGTAATTAGTTTTGCAAATTGTTTTATCATTCCACTTGGAGACTTAGTTGAAAGAGTATTGAGGTGTGACGATAAGCTTTGATTATGTCGAATGAGTCATGCCGAACAATAGTTCAACTAGACATTTATGCCGCGGGCAACCTCATTGAGATTCAGCACGACGCCACATGGACCAAACTTCACCTTATCCGGCCACTATGCAATGTCTCCATTGTTCACTTTGTAAGCACGAACATTTTGCATCGAACATCTTGAACCTGAATTAATAAGCGAGACATTTTCTATTTTTCCTGTCTTCGAAGTCGATGGAATGATTTTCTTTCCTTGTATGTATCAAAACGAAATTTGATGCTTGCGCAACTAAGAGACGTTTACCATTTATGTTTCAGCATTTGGCGAAAGCAAGGTTGTGCTTGAATGGTTAATTGCTCAATGAGAGTTGTCTGCATGATAATGTAGGCTACACACGACACTCATTTGTAACAGTTTCCGTTCAAGATGGACCTGAACTGAATGTAATTTCTCTGTCTCCACTAAAGAAAGTGATGATGACTAATCACCGTTGATGAGAGATTTCTATCAGGCTCGTGCCTGATAAAAATAAACATTGCCAGTTTTACATATTGTGTGCGGTATGAGCCATCCATAGGTCCACCAACTTACGATGAGATTATAAGATCTGAGGAAAAGATTTCAATTATTTTCGCTCACTTTAAAGTTTGTAGACGAATTCGTTATAGACGGCTTCTGTTACGTCAGTTTTGCGGCAATTTCACGGCTCGTGCACCTTTGAACTGTTCCTAGTAGAAAAGTGAAGTGCGAAGTTTCGGCGAGGCGGTGCAGGCTGGGCGCGGCGGAGCGTGGCCGCGCCGGCGGGGTCGTCGCCTCGCCATCACCTACCATCCGCCAAACACCACGTTTTGCAGCAATATTCGTAAACTACAAAATTGATGTTACCGGTATGACAGCATTTGTTGAATTTACCTAGATTTAAAAATGATACTTGCATTGAATTTGGTTTCGGAGAATCGGGAAATTTTATCAGATTTTATATAAATAATCGAGATGTTGATAAAGCAGTAAATAGGTTTCGATTAGCGGATTGCGGGGAACGCTTGTGCGGGTAGCATCTGGCTGGAGGGCTGCGCGCGGGCGGCGCACGGAGGGGCCGCGGGGTGCGTTCGGGCTGCACCAGCGGCGCCGCCGCGCGCTCGCCGGCCGCCAGTCCCCGAGACACCGGCCGCGCGAACGGCCACTCGCGATCCGTGCAGTGAGTTATCCCAGGACCGGCGGCTTGCACCCCAGCGCGCCTGCACTTATGTGAGTCCGACCCTACCTGCCCCTACACTTACTCGAGCTGTTCCAACCGAAGTGTTGCCGCACGCAACGTCGTCCCCTACCGGCTCGTGACACACCGGCCGGCCGGCGTTTCACCTAACCTGTCTTTGTATGATTGCAAGTCGGAATCAGATTGAAAGTTGAGTGTTGTGATTATGATTAGATTGAATGCTTGATTGGATGCGGGAGATGAGGTAAGATTGTGGAGTGATCTGGGAGTAATGGAGTTTATAGCAAGTATTTTTAATAGTTTGGGTTATCAAGATGGTGGCGCATACTGTTGTCAATCGATATTCTAAAAGTGCTGACGGGCGCACCTTTTCGAAATAGTTTTAATTAAATAAGTGTTCCAAGTGGCCGCTGTGGTCACGCGAACGACCAAGCCGGACTTTCCGAGCGGGGTCTTCGAACCCACCGTGAAAATGGGATTATTGCACGATGCTCTTAATGCTATTTCGCGCTTGTTTATATCTAGGTAATAAATGACGGAATTGATGGCGGCTGAAAATCCTGGTGTGACGATGTATCGACACAGATTTATGCCATCTTTAATGGAACAGCATTCCCGAATCACTGATTTATACATATTCAATAAGCAACCATAAACTTTTTTCATCGCCTCTATGGTGTGGCTATTTGCTACTTTCAAGTTTCAATGTCCTATTTGCAATATAAAAGTTTCAAGCCAATTAATATATAAATAATTTCTCTGTAAGGCTAAACAAATTTTTTTTTAGCCAAGTAATCATTAAGATTTTTGTTTGTTCAAAACAATAACTATAAACAATACTAAAGAAAACTGCATTTTTAAAGAAAAAAATAATGTATATTTTATCTACGTGGTTCTCATTATCCCAAGCTGAAATATCATATGTAAAAAAGGTTATGAATTTAATCGAAATTGAAAATTAACTTTACTCCCCTCATATCATGTACCTACCTTTATTATTTTGTTGTAAGTACAGTTTTTTATTTTCTTTTTGACCTCACTGCCCATTGACCAAGAATAATTAGCATGTGCTAGGGCAAGCATAACACATCTTTTGTCCTACTTTTAATATTTGTTTTGGTAAACATTTGCAAGTTTATATTTCGATCTTAGCTAGTAAGTCTCGCACTACTTTATGCGCCTATTTGTTTCTATTATATGCCATTCTCCTATCAGTAAACCATCTATTGTATTGTCTTCCAAGTGGTTTGCTTTCTTCCAATCATTAGAAGAGCCACTTCTCACACCGTATGCCGTGTTCGAGCACTTCGCTGTCAATTTATTGTGGAGAAGTACTTCTTGAAGTATGATATACCTGTCGGCTGGCGCAATAGCCTCTGTCCGTAGGCACAGCAGACGTCCAAACAAGACAGATGTATGTTCTATTGAACTGTCGCAATACAAAGGGCCACCTGAGCGATCGGCCTGTTGATTTCATCGTTACAGCCCGCCCTGTGCTTAGAAGGCACGAACCTTCTAAGAGCATTTGATTTGATCTAATGGAATCTAACAAGATTCAATTACAGTGGTTTATTGTAATTTATTTCCATTTAGATTTTAAGTTATAGATAATAATATGTAACTACAGTATCATACTTAAATATGAGGGTTTTAAAATATGTAAGTTGTTAATATTTAACATGTACCATTATCCAAAATGAACTCATATCTTGCGTACAAAAAACATCATGGAATTTATAATTTTGTTGTCTATCTTGTATCGGCTTTATTGCCATTTTTTGCTCTCAGCTCAGCCTAGCGCAATTTTGTAACCGCTCATAGTTGAGATTACTCATCGTACGGAGAAGGCAAAGTTTTACAAAACAGTGTTAGTCATACATGAATCCCTTTGAATCCAATTTTATTTATGAGAAGGGGAAGAGCGAATACCGAGAACATAAAATATGCGAGCGGCACACGGTGCTCTAAGGTTTTTGCAACATGGCTGTTCTATTTGCATAAGTATCGCTGCATCCATTGTTTGTGTTATCTCTCCTCTAATCTCACCTGCATAAGACGCTATTGCAGGATTCCCAGACTATTACCGTCGGTACCGTCATTAAATACAGTTGCACGTGAAATATTCTTGCTCTATTTGAGAGCACAATTTGGCGTGTTAGGCGCGGCTCAGTGTGGCGAGCGGCGAGAGACTTGATGTTATGATGAAAAATCACGGCGATCCCGCTACTCACCGCTACGGTACTTTCTTTGGCTCATAAGCTTCTCTTGATGCGTTTTGTCTTACCAATGCGGTTAATTAATCACTCGCATAGCCGCGTTATGCCGCGTTTTACTTTATTCTGACAGGCGAGCCATAAATTGTGACAATTTGTTAAAGTCTGTGACTGGCATTGTTTTGTCATTGGGTCACTTTCGATTCTTTGCGTTTGTTTGTTTTGTAAGGGCCAACGCACATCTGACGACAAAACTGTTTTGTCGCGTACTTAGTGACGTGAAAATAAATTTTCTGTTATAACGAAAACAGCATATGATGAATGCTTCCTCGTCATATGCTGTTTTCGTTGTAACGAAATTCACATCAATTGACACGACGCATGCATAAAATTATGTTTACCTATCTATTATAGCATTGTTTAGTACCTACTTATTAAACATTGCTTTATACGCACATACCTAGAGAATGAACTGTGCTTTTGTAATAAATAAGAATATAAAGTAATTATGTAGTGTACTTAATAATATTATGAAGTACTTAGGATGATTCTCATTAAATAAGCGAGTAACGAAAACAGCAAATAAAAAGAAGCATATCGTAACTAAAAAAGTTTTACTGAGAAGTTTCACATCACTAACTGTTCGACAAGACGTTTTGTCTTTGGTTTGCGTTCTCCCTAAGGGCCAACGCACATCTATCGACAAAACTGTTTTGTCGCGTACTTAGTGACGTGAAAATAAATTTTCTGTTATAACGAAAACAGCATATGATGAATGCTTCCTCGTCATATGCTGTTTTCGTTACAACGAAACTCACATCAATTGACACGACAGTCTTTTCTCAAGTATGTTTACCTATCTATTATAGCATTGTTTAGTACCTACCTATTAAAATTGCTTTATACGCACATACCTAGAGAATGAACTGTGTTTTTTAATAAATAAGAATATAGAGTAATTATGTAGTGTACTTAATAATATTATTAAGTACTTAGGATGATTCTCATTAAATAAGCAAGTAACGAAAACAGCAAATAAAAAGAAGCATATCGTAACTAAAAAAGTTTTACTGAGAAGTTTCACATCACTAACTGTTCGACAAGACTTTTTGTCTTTGGTTTGCGTTCTCCCTTAGTAGACAGCTGGAATTGTGTCCTTTAGCTCTTCAATCACTCGCTCTTTTCACAGAATCTAAAATGAAAATATCTATTTTAGTAAAACAATTACATAGTGGATAGTACAGTGCAGTGGGAGGACTGACGACTAGAATCCAATATAGACCAAGCTAATTTAATTATATTCTTAGGTTTACACTAGTATTATTAGTCGGAAATCAAGAGTTTATTAATTCTCCACATTAATTAGGTTCTCATCAGCACAAGTGTTCAATTGACGTCAAATAGCGATATCAAGTATGAATATCAACATCGATGACATGTGGCGACCAGATTCTGGTGTTTGGGTTGAGATTGAGTCTTATGTTTTGTGAATTAGTGTTTTGTTTTCTGAGGACAAATTAAGTGACGTCATAGACAGCTGTAGGGCGAGTGACGTCACGTCTCGACACCGGTCGTTGACCCCATTCAACCCTCGGAGCTCGCTGCTCACCACGCCTACATAGTGCTTTCAGTATGTATGTACTGCAATCATGAATAACTTATTTTATTATACTGTCTGAATGTCGCCCGCGACCTGGGGCAACCTGTACCTGCAATATAGCTGCTAAAATACGCTTTCAATTGAACGTATGAGCACATTCTAGGCATGCCAGTTACGTACTGTTATATTTCAGTTTGTACATAATATACTTGCGAAATAGAGAAAATATTTGAAAAAAATAGATAATAATCTCCTTGCTTACATAAAAATATGAACGCGAAGACAACTTTACACGTAATTGCATATGTTTTCGACATGAGACTGTAATTTGACTGGTGGCATTTCTTGTAAGTTAAAAGCAGCTATAAGCATGTTTTCATCGTAACTGCATCAGCTCTGCTGCCTGTCTACTTCCCCTATTTTTATTGCAATTTATGAAATAACCCGGAATCGAGTGCGTTTTTGTCTTGACGGTGTAATATCACCCCTGCGTTACTCCACCCTACCTGATTTCGAAATTTCTCGTGGGAGTTCTCTACACTACTGTTAATAAGTGTGAAAATGTCATTTCTTTTACTAACCCTGCGTGTTTAGCATGTATCTACGGTATTTTTGTTTGTTTTTTTTTGTTCTTTCAGCGATGGCACAACGCAAGCCTTTGCATAAAACATTGCATAATTTTATTTTTGCTGTTTTTAGCAACATTTCAGATTATAATCTTATATTCTTAACTTCACTCTATTTTTTTAATAAATCTGTATGGTTTTCGCAACCATTTTCTCGTTGGTTGATCTAAACTAAACATTTACTTGTACGTTCAACCTCGAAAGTTTTGCTTTTATACAAGAACTGTCAGTAACTAATGGTTACAGCAACCGCTTTATTAGTGAACCGTAGTCTACGTACAGTCGGCTACACATCAACCTATCAACGGTTCTAACTTGGAACTATTATAGTTTGAATGTTGCGAATCATGCGAGAGGGACGATATGTTTTTATGTGAGACTCGCTGCTTGCGCGCCACGCGCCTACACCTATTGCGATCCCTGAAAAACAAAAAGTATATAAGTCCAAAAATAAGTACATAAGTATTCTAGCAGCAATCTAGTTTCCATAGCTTTGCTTAGTTTCGAGCATTGTGTGAAATGTCCATAATTTTTTATTTGCTTATTTAAATCTAGGTGCCAAGTTATTATTGAATCACTATCTATGTTACAATAATTAGGCACTTTAGATGATGATTATCTCAATTTCTCTTGCGCTTGTTCAGCCAATGCTTAGAAAATACTCTTTGTTCTAATATAATTATCATGAAAGTTGCACATACTAATTTATCTGTTGTACATTTTCTGTACTTAACTTTTTAAATACACTTTCGTGTAATTACCATGTGGCAGGTACGTCTTTGACTGGAATTTAACTGCGCATCATCATTCTTTTTATTGAGATGGTACGTGGTACCATGTCAATTCCGTAACCACGACGCTGGGACTTCTAACTTGGTATCAGGAATTTATAGGTAAGTATAGGAATTAGAATGCGATTGCGTAGTTGTGATTATTTGGTGTTGAAAAGCTTATTCATTCATTTTTACCTGTCACACAACTGATGATAAATCATCGGCTAATTTCTTACTAAAATGGCTGGTATTTTACTAGGTTTTAAGTGGTCTGTAAATTATACTGTCTAAAACTGAGTATTTTGCATAGTCAATTAAAAACCTTTCATTTTTATTTACTTCATACGAGATCATATTTTAACTTTCCCTCGTCAGTCACTCTAAGCGGAAGCGTAAGATAGCATCAGTGTGAAATTAACACCAGAAACGTGCCAAGTATTATCAAAATGGCGATGGGTTTGTCAACTGGTCACGTAATTTTTTCCACTGCATGTACGAAATGAAATACTAACATGATGCTTACATCATACTTGGTTTAAGAGGGGTAGTCCTGTACAAGCATAAAGAATCAACTGTCCCAGTTATATTATCCAAAGAGAACAGATATTAACCAACCTACGATGCTAGTGAGAGACGCTTCAAGAATATAAGACTCGGCATTAGACTAGACAGGATATGTAATATTACTATTGTAAGCCTATGGTTTCCAAACTGACATATAAATTGTTCAACAATGTCATAACTTTCCTGTATTGACCTAAATCTTCAGAGACCTGATAAAAGCATTCTGACAAATTAAAGTCTGTTCACGAGCTCATACGCGCTACCCGAAACCTGCAGGTTTCCTGTGTCTACCTATATACAGTGCGCACAACGGATCTTTAGCTCTCTTAAGTTAAATGCAACAAATGATTGCGCATGTGTTGTGCTGTGCGGCAAAATTCGCTTACCTCCAATTCGACTCAAAATGGGTTCTGCGCAGATACTTCAGAGGGACCTGAATCTTGGTTTTAGTCGACAAAATATCTGAGATAGATCCAGTGGCTCGAAATAATAGCAAGTCAGCTATGTTACCTACAATGGAACTTTGTGCATTTCACTCACGTAGCGGTTCCCTCAATGAGGGCTGACTGACTCGGTGCGTGAGGAAATGTCCCTCCGTCGGTTGCTATCGATTAAGGGCACTATTGGAACTTTATTTCTATACTTCTTGTGAATAGGAACAGTTTGATTACCGTGGCTGGGTTATATTACTTTGACTCGAATTGTTTAGATATAGATACAGTATTAAAAATCCAGCAAGATAGCAAGGGATCTTGAGGATACCAAGAAAATACTGTCGGTGCTTGGGGCTTAGTCGAATTGAGTTTTGAGTTCAGTTTGGTGGCCCGAGTAGACTCATGCATACTTTACTAGAGAGCATTTTTGCATAAAACACTAACGGAACGCTCTACATTCTGTCACAATAGGTATTCTGCGGCCGCACTTCGGTTATTAAAACGATGAGCCAGCGATATATCAAGTGTTTTCACAGTAAATTATACCGATTGCGAGATACTGCATTTTTTTCATTTAATTGGTACCGTACCGTGTTTTAAAAATTCACTTTGGCGCAGCAAGCCTGGTCGTGCGACTCATTAGTGTTCAAGTGAACCGCAGATATTTTAATTGCCGTAGGAATATGCCTTTTACATAAACTCGAAGGGTGATCTGCGACTATGTAGACTTTAATAGACTCTTTATAGAATAAATATTAATCCATTATCGTTGTCCATTAGTAAAACAAACGCTTCCGCCAGTTATGTTGAGATTGAAAGATTGCTTAGGTAATTATTAGTAAAATTAGAGTAGAGCACAGATAGAGTTGACGAACAAGCGTTGACAATACGTTTGTACCATTACGATGCTATGAATTTGTGAAATTGCACCAGTTTATGAGTTTTCGTGCAAGACAAAATGCTCTACAGATGTAAATATAATATGCTACTAAAAATGGTGACCGGTTAGCTCTACCACAGTAAATGGTATGGGGTGGGTAACGCATTTGTTCGAGATTCTAATCTGTCATTGATTTTAAAGCCTTTGCCGCTTTCTACTTTTAGAAACCAAACATGGCGTTTATTCAGAAACTCAAAGTCAAAGGACTATTTAACCGGTGCGGTGGTGTGTTATTTACAGTACGCGTATGTTTGTAATTTTTTTTTATAGCTAGGTACATATTTCGAAGATTTAAATGCATCTTACTTATGCGTATAAAGTGTTATTTGTAACGGTTTTTCTCAATTTTGAAATTATTGAATTGGTTCGTTTGTATGGGAAACCGTAACAAGTAACTCTTAATTGATTGTTAAACAAAGTACTTCTCTAAGATTCTTTGAGCTTTTTAGTAGAGACAGTAGGTGGTGTGAGTAATGATTTCTAGAACCGGATCGTGACCACCACAAGCCCAGAATAACAGACAATAACTTTGATTTATACCGTGTTTGAACGTAATTCTCATTTTATGTTTTTGCGCTGATGCCCGACGGTGTGCAAAACGCGTCTAAATAATAAAATAATTTTTTGAAACTATCATTATTATGAATTGAATATTCATAAAAATAGTACCGTTATCTACAAGCTTTAGGTATTGTTCCATTTAACATGGCGCATTATGTTTTATTCACTTGATCAAAATATACAATGATTTTCTATAAAAAAATCTTTAACTAAAACTATATTCAATTAATATATTAAATAATTATCAGTACAAAATATTGTCTATTTTAAATTGTCTTTTTACAGTAACTTTTATCACCTATCTATTCCGGCATATATTATTTTTAAATTACGAAATATGATTGATTCGTGATATCGCGATGCATAAGTTATTTTTAACAAACTTTAACTCACCCTTTTCATTTCCGACATCTATTTATTAGTGCATCCATAGCTACGATATAAGGGGCTATAAAGCAGTAGTAACTAGTAACCGAATACCACCCTTACACCACTTTTAATCGATTGATTAGGCTACTGTTGGTATTTGGTCTCGTTTTGTGGGGAAAATAGTTAATTTGTAAAACTATACATAAAAATATACTTAGCTTCTTATAATGAGCTTTCTGCGCTTCATATGATATAGATATATGGTTAAAGATAATCACGATTACTATCTCCTAAAATAGTCCACACGTGTCTTCGCAATCTGTTATGATGGATGCCCTTTTACGGCACACCTCATCGTTTACCCAGAGTAATGGTTAAGGTGCTGACTGAAATGTATACGCATTCCTCTCTTACTATACTACATCAAACAAGCTTTTTATTCGTTCATTCGTTGGTAAAAACTCAACTAATCAAATGACAGTATTTCAAAGGAAAAAAAATTGAATAAAAAATTCTCGTTTGAAAAAAAATCCGATGATTACTAAGTTTTTCTGCTAGACTGATATTTTGTAACATATAAATTATGAAAATTAATATACATGTCTCCACTATCAGTAGGTGTCGTTGCATGTTGGTTGGTCGTGCTAACTCATAGCTGTATTTACATTTCGTGTACGGGAGCGGCATGATTTACTGCCTCTGCGACTTTAGGCGCGGGAGACTAAATTAGTGCTCTGTCATATGTCACACGACATGTTATTTTATTTCTTTCGTCCTGAGCGCCCGCGGTCTCGAGTATACCCTTCGAAATATCCATTCTTACGCCGTCATGGGATATTTATAACGCGCCTTATTTAGAACGGTTTCTGACGCTCGCTGGCTCGCATCATTCGAGTTTAATGTTTTATTCCGTAAATGGATATGAAGCATCCATCGTGCATCAGCCTGAGTTTAGATATAAAAAGAACATTGGCTAGTGTCAAAAGAGTCCTAATTTCATTTCAGCCGACAGCCGAGATGTATCAGAATGCGGAGAGGTGACAAGATTAATAGGAGTTAGGTATACCGGTCAATAAGTGGCGCGGGCGACGAGGGGTACGACATCAAAAGATTTGAGGGTGATGAATTCGGGCTGTCCTCTTGATAAAACGCAGAGCTGAACCGGCGCTCAGTACGACCGATGAGACACATTTATTTAGCAGGGAAAGAGTGACATTGTTGACTAATTGGCGTAATTGATACAGGCGCGCCCGCAAAGATAACCTAGCGTTCGTTGTAATTTAACAGAACTCTGGCTTTCCAAAGGGTTCTTTGTAGTAATGTATTGTGCTTTGTTAGGCTGCTGTAGAAAGCAAACGAGATGGGTTTTTCCGTCTCTTGCTTATTCAACAAAGGTTTTATAAAATACCAAAAATTTTCGCAAACCCATACAAAAGACATAAACGCGCTACATACTTATTGACTATTCTGTGATTGCGTTTGCCAGAAATTTTCCTCAACAATTTTGGTAGAAACAGGTGATAAATATCATCTGACTCTGGTAACGAAACGTTTATTTTAACAGGGTGATGTGTCATGGTTGAAAACTTTTGTAAGCCTCTTTCGTCGGAAACATCTTGATTTATTCCTGGACAATAAAATGCGGTGTTGATTGGATTAATTTTTATATGCAACAAATTTTTGAAACGTATATGACCCAAGGGCCTATAGCTGAGTGAATTTACTCCGTCTTTACTGCATATAGGTTTAATAAATTGAGTAACAGGTGCACAGGCTAATTAGAGCAATAAATTACAATTACAATCGTCGCACTTCCTTTTTAGGTAAAATCGGAACCAGTCCTATAAAATTTTATAATATGTATAATTATAAGACCACATTTGGTAGCTTAAGATAGCTTAGCCAGGCCACACGGCTCAAAGAGCTCCATGGTTCCTGGACTCTACGGTAGCTGTATAGTATTTGCAATAGATAACAAGTCAGGTAGGATGGGATGGTGTAAGCGGTTTCCTGCGGGTGCAAAGCGCTACGGTAAGCGTGTCCGGGCCTGCCTGCTAATTAACTGCGCTGACGTCACCGCGGGGAGCTCGCCAGCTAGCCTGTGCCACCGCGATGTCGGCCCGCCATTACCGGAGGCCCTCGCGCGGAAACGACAACGACCGACGCTTTCTCTGCCTTGCGGCAACAGCTTAGCAATCCGATAGACAAGTGGCCAAATGCCCTTCAAGGCCATTCCGAATTTGATGATTAGCATGTTGCGGTTCTCGGTCTGCTGCATTCTCAACTTTGAAAGAAACAAAAGAGCGACAGCCCACCAGCATTAGCCGATAAAATTACCATATCATTTCAAATTAATTGAACATTAGCAATGTTATTCACCATGTTACTAGCTAGTGATTGAGTTCGATAAGCAATAGAAAATCTAATCTCCATGTAAGAATTATCCATAGTAACAGCATTAAGCATTCCAAACACGCTCCGCAATAACTATGAATCATAACTGCTGCGCGGACGCGCATAACGCTAATAGTGGAGTTTCTTTTCAGTTATTCATCCTTAGAAATATACTATTATATATTATCTATTTCGTCCGGCTACAAGCGTGCTTCAGGCCAGGTTCAACAAAACCTTTTTGAGTTCACGATTCCGGTAACGGGGAAATGCAGCGGTGCACTTGGCACGTTCTATTCAGACGTGATGACGAAGATTTCCACTCGTAATATGCATTGGTGATCTATCAGTTACCACAGGCCATTTGTCACTTCCCTTACATGAAAATAAGACCAGTGAAAGAGAGGAGAGGCAGATTTGACGATCGCAATTGATAAGGCAGGCGGAGTAGTCGCGCCGTCGCTAAGCGTGACTCATCTTAATAGCTGCAATCATAGCGGGGGATGCGACCAGCCATGTCTCGGAAGGAACTTGTCATAAGACACGTGTGCCAGTTAGATAAATAGAATGGCATGAGTACTGAAATTGGAAGGGTGAAACTTTTACTTTGAGATACAGGGGGACGGTCATTTCACTCTGATATTTTTTAAGAGTCAATAAAGAAGTAGGCTTTGAGGTAACAGAAAACCACGAAGAAAGAATATTCTACATGAGAGAACATAAACAATCTGTGAGATCGCAGTTTGCGCATATATTATGCGTCTTAGCAAGCCTAGAACATTTTAAGCGGAAGTTGCACCGCGCCGCCGTTGTTGTGGTCACACCGGCCGGCGATACGGTTCTTTCTTTTGCAACAGCTGAAGGTCACTCATTGTATTTACTTGCAATTACGCGTCTAGACCGAATAAAAGAAACACTGTTCTTCCAATAAGGTCATTGTAAGAAGTAAGACAAAAACCATTATTGGTACGACTGACTAACCGCTAATTGCGAGAAAACAGTGCCGATCTAGGTTTCTGGTTGCAGCAGAAAACATTCATTTGATGATAATAAGCCAAGGCTGATTACTAATGCTATAGGAGATTGGCTTAGTTTTTTGATGTTTAATCGGGGACGGTTGAAGACAAAAGAGTCATCGTTCGGGGTGCCCCTGCTTTTCAGACCTTGCATTGCTCACAACTCAATAAAATTATGACATTTACCAAGCTTTGCTGTACAGCTTTATCTACATAGATCTGCTTTATCTTTATTATTTGAGTCATAACTCGCTATAGTCGCGTCGTACGTAGCATATCAACTACATAATGTTAGCAAAGATTACTACTGTCGGTCACCAATTGAATTGACGACCGATAATAGCATCTTCTTTGGGATGCTTGCGTGCTTTGAATAGGTTTTGAACGGCTTGTTATCGCCTGTTAGATTCCGTCTATATTCGTGTCTAAAAACCTCCATCGTCAGTTGGTCACTTCCTCATATAAAATCATATGAACTTTCTTATTCCTCGTAGTTGGATTGATCCAAAAGCGATTGTAATGGGTCTCTGTTTGGTACGTCAGTCAGTACTCATCCAATGTATTTATTTTTATGTCTCACTTCTTACAAAGCTGAATCATAGTTTTTCAGACGCTGTGAATCATACGTTGAAATGATACCTACATTATCATTTGAAGTTAAAAATAACAATGCAAACCAATCGCGCACTAGCATTTATTCTATGCTAGTCTAAAATTAGATCATACTCACTTGGATTCTTTAGAAAATTGTATGCATATCTAAATCCCGTAGATTTTATTTGGTGCAAATGGCCATTGAAGATTGTGAATCTCCTTACCGTACCAGAAGTTTTAAATGTCACACACTGCGCTGTGAAAGGTAAGGATTACGCTTCGTGCAGCAAATGCCATCACGATCTCGTTTTGAATTGATGTAAAAACTGTTTGTAACCGAGTACCCACTTAGCTCTCCTTGTTGGATCTTATTACACTTGTAAAATGCAAACACTTCACCTAGAAATGGTGCCATGTCTGCGCCAGAACCGCTTAACAAGTTGAGCAAAGCAGCTTGCAAAAGTTGCAACTGAGATTATTCCATATTTGATTTAAATGACATTCAAATGAACTGTAAATTACAAGGAGTTAAATATTCCAACGCACAGTTACATTATGGATGCACCATGTACCGTCAGATTTCTCTAGACCTACAAGACTGCAGGTTACGTGCTCACCCGTCGTATGAGTCAGCTTATTATGATGACGACTCGTGGCTTGCCCTCTTGCCCTCTTTCCCACTTTCTACAGCGTGGACATCTTGGAGAATTAAAGCCAAAATTGCAGTCATTTACAGTTGCTATGCTATAATAATATGTAATTTTGCGGCTTTGCTGTGAATGAAGCGACAAAAGGCAACTGAATTACCTAATTGAATCGGTTGTGGTGCAGTTTGCTTGCCTGTTTCTAACTGATCAACTGAGTTTAGTGGTCACCAGTGGCCCTGGTGATTCATCTAAGCGTTTAGTTTGCCTCGCTGCTTTGGAAGACAGTTGTTGGTCCTGATTATCAGCTGTTATACCAAAACAAAAAAAAACTAAATAAAATATAAAATAAATATAAATATTCATGGACTTTACACACAACTATTTGTTTTTTCCTCAGCATGATAAGGATTACCATGGAACATCTTATGCATTAGCTATGGTAGGATATTTTAAACCCAGTTCTACACGGCCAAGTCTGGATGAACTAGCAATAAAACTTGCTTAGCTTACTAGCGTATTTTGTATGATTTCTTCGACAATAATTAAAAATGTTGGAGTTGGTCATACGGAATTACTAAGTTAGGTAGGTTACAATATCAGTAAGGTCAAGAATACAGGTAACATAACAAGTAGCTAACACATAGTACTTGTGTAGTTAATTTGGGAATATTGTACTCGTTATTGCAAAATTATTCACGCCTAACAGAGTTGAGCGCTCCACGACGCCATGGAATGTGGCTTGTAATACCTACAGCGCTTTTAGAATAGTCTACTCGCTTCTTGGTGTCTTCATGTTCTAAATACGGATCCTAGAAATAGTGAATAGGCTGGAATGTGGATATTTCAATGTGCACAGACTATGTTTGCGTTCTGACTATTTTAATGTTGGAATTTTGCGCTATAACGCTTGCGCTCGCTCTTTATAAAATGTGTTTGATGTTTACGGCCGTTTGTATCCAAATACCGCGTTCCTTTCTCTTCTAGAACCTATCGAATACGAGCGGCAGTTATTTTCTTCGCTAAAATATAACAATAACCAGTAACTTTCAGTTTTGCCCCAAATCATTCACAAAACAATGAACCTATTAAAGCTCTTTGTTTTATGCAACAAACTCTGTAATTCGGGTACTCCTACATATGCACCCACATAAAACAGCTTCATTAATCAGTCTGGGTCTAGAATTGGCAGGTTACAAAACGCCTCTCATTAATACCTGAATTATGTTTAATTGTAAAGTATAGAAGGTTGTATGGTCTGTGGCGGTGTTATCTGGTTGCTCGTTATTGCAGCCTTACAGGCTAACTCATGTTGTCCGCCCACGATGGCTGCTCTCTTCGCGAAGCTTGTAACTTGTGAGCCAATATCTCGCACACTTTGTAATTATAAAGCGGTCTCATACATCGATAACTCCTCGATAAGCAGCACTCTAGCTCCGTGTAGGCATGTAATTATATTTTACGTGCAATATTTTCACTATTAAATGCCAGCACGAACTATTCTAAAGCAGACATCGGAGAAAGCTTAGCATTATGCGGAAAGGTGCTTTGCTATAAATAGTCGAAGGACGATGCGCGACTAAGGGCTTATGCCTTCGTTTGGACTAGAGGGCGATTTAAATAGACTGCATGGGTTTCATGACCTAAACAGGTTCTTGTACAAGTCGTGCAGGCTCCACGCCCACGCTGTCGCCATCCTCCTGACCTCGTCGGTAATCCTCACTGACTCATTTTCAGCACTGTTCATACATCCGCAACTGTACTTAGTTTATGTTACTATAAAAACACTGAGATATCAAAACCCAATTCGGTAATTGTAGTGTTGAATCCACATAAATCTCGGGTTCAATTGCTAAATGTTTTTGATGATATATAAAAATGGAAACGATGTCGTTGCTCACTAAAACAACAAGTGGGTTTCACCCACCATAATTCAACGAGAACAATGCATCATTCAGAGGCGCTGAATCAACAAATAGAGTCGCGTGGCTGACTGATTCATCCGCAGGGGTCACCAATATTAACGGTGAGACTGGTTTTATTCTTTTAATGCAAATTCACATGAATTTCGTATGTTTGTGTATATTACAATCGTTTTGGCGCTAATGAACTGTATGTAACCATTGTAATATATTCTCACGCTCTCGCCGAAGCCTGTTTGCGACTGGACTCGTGGGACAGCGAACATTTGGCTGCAAGTACATTATATATCTTGCCCGGTCGTGTCTTTTAGTGTCGCCAACACAAGACAGCGATAGTCTCCTACTTCGAATTCCTTTAATTAAACCAATGACATCATCGCAGTATTAAATACTTCATTGTCCTCGTTTGAATATCATCGCTGATTCTAAGCCGCTTGGAATTCTAAATCCTTTGGATCAAAAGTTGTTTTAAAAACAGACAAGTAATGGTTGTATGGCATTTATTCACACGTACGTGCACCTGCGTTTATAGAGGGTGCAAATTGCAGAGGTATTATGAAGGGACGCGTGCGGCTCTCCCGCTCCATGTCGACGCATTCTTCCGTGATTCTTGCGGTCTCTTTGCATTCCGCGTATTTATTTACACATGGTAGAAGCGCGCCTCGATGCACGCTCCATTTGCTTCCCCCCTCTTTTCTAGACATTACATACCCAGTACCTACATTAATGTAAACATTATCGAGTCGATATTTCAGATACTTTCTCGGTCGTATGTTTCGTCTTGTTTCCCAAGAAGGCGCTGATTTCTCAGATTAAGCATTACCAGTCCGGCGGCTTTCGGCAGAAAGCTCCAAGCTGCAAAGTTTTTGTGTTGTCGGCGTTGTCGGCTGGTCAAGTTTTGAAATGTGCGCGCGACCATCTGTTTGCAGTTTTTCCCATGTGATTGCAATAACTTCAGCTTGATTTAGCAAAAATATCGCCGGTGCAAAAGAGTAGGCTGATAAAGCTGTTAAAAGGAATCCAAAACCGGTTGAATTATGCCTGTTGGACATTATGGATTATGCTTCATGCAAGATAATATTATCATCGTAAATAAAACGAAATGACATCCTAAAACCATTTTCTGGATGCAATATATTCATCTAGTAATTGAACCCATATTTAAACAAAATTAAAGTTAAATTTTCCTGAAATACCAATTTAACAGGATGTGTTTGTGTATTGTAGGCATACGCATGAACAAAAAGTAAAAGAAGTCTTCAAATGTTTATGGCGTATCTTAAACGAGCGAAGTGAGCAGTAAACCATTTCTTTGATGTGAGCGGATCTGATGCTGTCATTTCAAGTTATACATTGGTATTGCTTTGTAATAAACTTCGTAAAGGGTGAAAGCAACGTTGATTACAAAATAGATTTCGAAGATTAATATATTGTGAAATTATTATTGTTCTAATCCTGCTAGCGCTCTTACTTAGTGTAAAGCAAATTACAAAGGGTTACTAAAACAAAGTTTAGTTTATTTGTTTAAAAAAAAACCCCAAGAGCAATTTTTACCTGTATTTCAAAGTCAAATCGTTTTTAGTGTTCCGGTTCAGTTTTGGAAAAACGGAGCACTTATTTATGTTGTGCCACACAGATGAATAGTGATACTCGGTTCACGTCTTGTAATCTGTATGTTGGTAACACCTCGATGACTCGCGAAACACAGAAATAACCCCATCCCCACTGAGCATGCGCTGATAATTCTGTCATTACCAATGCATTTGGTTCTGCATTTACTTCTCTGCTGGGGCCGATGCTATTTTCCAGCCTCTCAATATTGGACGCATTGGATTTTATGACATTATTTCTGACGGTGGTGGTGCGTATGCACCTATGTGGTGTCTCGGAAAACTTTCTTTTGTAATTCAATCGTTGTAAGTTGTGTTGCGTTACATGTTTCTTAACTTTCATTTTGTTATGTGATTTCATAAAATACAGGCTTCTGGACTTCTGTTTTTTTTAAACTATTGTACTGTACACTTTAGTACATGTTTTGATCCTATTAGCCCTAATAGCTAGTGGATTTGTATATTTGACGAATAATATGAAAACCGATTGCATAAAAACGTGTTTTACTATTGATTATTTTCAAGCATGTGGTTGAAAATGAATATCTAATAGAATTTGCTAATTCAATTTACGATTTGGAACGTGCTTTCCGATTTGCTGTCCGTTTATCGCTGACACGATAGAGATGTCAATTATTTATTTCTGTAATGCTTTTAAGCTGGTACAAGTATCTAGGATCGAAAACGTCAACTCCGAATTGAATTCCAGTTGAAAATTGAACATTTCCTTTTTTTAACTCAATCTCATTTCAACATCGGGTGTCGGGAATCATAAGGCATGTTTTACGTGAATAAGTTTCTATAGTCTTGTAATAATAAAAGATAGCATTTTGTGTATTAATTCACCAAAAGCTAGCTGCCTCAATGAATACCCTGTCTTTGTATTGTATAAATACTTGATGTTATCACGCGAAATAACGCTTTCATTATCTTCAACATTACACGGAAATAACGGTGAATGTTTGGCTATCTGGTTTACGGTAAATTAATTGCTAATCGATACTCTGTTGTTTGGTAATGAGTAATTTAGGAGGAAAAACATCGGTGGTTTTTCCAATTCAATTTCGTAAAAAAACGTAGAAATACTTTTTCAAAGATTATGTTTTACAATAGTAACCCAACCTAAAAACTTTTTCATACCTACTCATAGTTACATTTTTGAGTTGATATTCGTTAGATTTTTTGAAATGATGAAATGGTGAACAACAAGAAAGGTAACATCACAAAAACATCCATTTCACTCCTCCTTATTAAAGTCTAGTAGATATTTTTGACATGCAATGTAATCTCACTATTTGCAAAATGTGTTCTAAATTCACGCAAGTACATTTTACTGCCCTAATGTTGTTGAATGTTATTTTTTGTAGTATTTATTCGATTTCTCCCAGCTTCGGCCTCTAACAAAGGTCCAACACGCATTTCGTGCAACACGCGGCTTACGTTACCTACCTTGCATTTACTAAATACTTATATTCTACATATTTATCACTGGTTGTATTGCTTGGTCCATTCTGCGACACTACCTTTTACTCTACTTATAGTCATTCCCAATATTTAATTTATATCTGGTTTTGCTGTACTGAAGGAAGGTATAGTAGTCACATCACAACGGATCTTTCGTACTAGGCATTATTACCACATAATGCCTAGTGCGTTTATTTAGTCAAAAACTGTTCCGAGGGTTCACTATTGAATTCGACCGAGTGACAACACCATACGAAAAAATCGCTAGACCGTATTCCTGCGTGTCGCTCTCTATTTCAACTTTCAGACTTTTTCAAGATTTAAATATAATTTCCTCAATTTACATTACACGCCTTATACGGGTATGTGTGAATGTTATCAAAACATGCTAAAAATTCGAAACATTACTTTTTCTCATGAGACGTTGAATGCTGTTATTACATCGAATACTCATTATGTAATTACAGTATACTTATTCTATGAAATGCGGAACATGGAGTCATTCAACTTGAAAGAAAATATAAATTATTGAAGCTTTCGGATAGTGGGCGTTAATGGAGCGTCCAGGAAACAATAAGAAGGGATTGTATGTGCTCTTCATAGACCTATGTCGTTTTATTACGATAGTTTGAAAACGCCATAGCACAACGATAATCTGTCGTAAAAAATAATTGATCCGATACAATACAATCTGTCGTAAAAGTTAATTATTAGTCTTCAATGACTAAGCATTTTTTTTGAGAGAATTGTAACAGCTTTGTAGAAACAACACACAGTATCTACTTAGATAGAATCCGGTCATTTCATATTCGAATGCTTTTGAATGCTAATTTTCAGGGTAATGTGTTGATTCAGACAAAAACTGCTAACATAATTTGGGTTAATATTGGTTAAATTATTCACTTATTGGTGAGCAGTATAGCAGCATACATCAAGTACCTCGGCCCGTCGCGGCTCATTTATTACAAATGCGTGCTTCATCAGTCCGTGAAGAAGTCGTAGTAAAAATTGAGACATTGATTTACTTATACGAACGGCTTACTTTAGACGATGACATTGTCTATTTGAAGAATAAGGGCACTTTAACACACGATTAAGCAACAGAATCATCAGATAAACATCAGAAAATGTGTCGCTCTCTTCGACTCGTCCATTGTGTCACAAATGAGATTTTAGTAATCTGCGGCAGCGGTACCTAATGGTATCGGATCACTTACGGGTTGGGCGAGTGTAATTTATCGCGTTGAGTGTAAACAAACCCGTATGCGTCGCCGGCGCCGATGAATCAGACAATCGCGATGTGGGCCGAGGGTATTGTGCAGCTAGGTTCTGAACGCCGGATTGTATGATTGTATGTAAAGAAGGCGAGGGCGGGCGCCCACCGACGCCGACGTCTCGCGACTTGCATGCCGTGCCATGAAAACACCACCACTGATGTTCTAGATCTACAACCGGTACATTACTTTAAAATACTCCTGGAATTTTCGTCCTATTCAAGAACATTCTCAAATGTGTATATCCGTTGGAACTGCAATAAATTTTTTTTACGAGCATGATGCTAATATTTTCTTTCCGCTTTCTCTACCTCCAACGGTCCAGCCAACATCCTTGTCGTGTATTTTAATCACTGAAAGTACAGTGCTGTTTATCTAATGCCTCGTGTTTACCTCACGATTTATGTCGTGATGAGGAGTCTTGCAGATTCACGAAATGATAACTTTCATTCGTGAGCAAATTTCACTGCTGTCTTGTAGTAGGAAGTTTATATTATTGATCTTCATCTGTTCTGATTTGAGTAAAAAGTACTATCTAATAGTAGCATCTGACACCAACCAGCTACTTATATTATTGTAAAACGTGACTTGAGTGCAGTCAAGAGTCAGAAACTTATTGAACCATAAAACCACTGAGATTGCTGCGGAGATGTAAATGCACAAGCATTATTGTCTGTCAAACCGCAGTAACTTGTTGGCTATAATTTGCCAGTCACATTAAAATATTAGAAGGCTTTCGAATATGCGATTGGTCTGGTCACGGAGCGAATCTAAGTGAAGTGGCTTGGCTTCTATGTCTGAATTCGCAAAGAACCATGCACCGTAAAATAGCATTATGTATGCTATACCTTAGCTCGGCGTGGGAGGGAGACGCAAGATTATTTTTAACTGGCAGGTCGTTAACCGGCGGCCATGCAATTATTCTCAGATTGAACGTAGACTTGCTTTATTACCAGAAAATATGTCAAAGATCCACGAAATATTGGTCTCAAGATTATCCTCATCTTGCACAGCTAAGAAAGTTGGATTCGCGGGAGAGTCAAGAACGAATGTTTTCAACACTCCAATTTCAAAATAACTTCTGTTTAAAACTAATTTAGCATATTGTTTGCATACCTAATAGCTATACAGTATGCAGTTCTTTGTAATATCTGATGATATACAATTCAAATTGGCCGTGTATTTGCGCAGCTGTCGAACCATTGCCAGCCCAATTTGTTTGCTAATGCGGTAGTGGGCTGGCGCAAACTGTGATTAGCTGAATTTTTGTATATTCAATTTCCGCTTATATTTTACAAGGAAGACATTCTTTAAAATAATATAATTTTATGACTGATTGATTTATATCATTTTACCTACCTACTGTAAAAGTTTTTTCACACTGCTTATGTGCTTTAATCTGATACTTTTGTTGTACCTATTTTAATTATTCTGTATACCGTAATACGAAAATCGTAGTTATAATCAAAACTATCATAAACATTTTTAATATACACGTCATATTGCTTACATCATATAGAGTTGAATAAACTGCTTTCGCGTCCACGTCTTGTTCAATTTCTTCATAAACCGAGATAAAAATACCCTCGCTGTCCAAAAGAGATTGTGTTTCGATGCACGTCCGCTTATTTCTAGCGAGATGTTTACTTTCTGTAAGTGTTATATAAACATCAGAAAATTCCGATTTTAGTTTATAAGACATCTAATCTGTATTGTACACGCAAACAAAGATACTTAGTTAATTCGAAAAGTGGGAAAATCAGGTCTATTACATCCCTTCCTTCATCGATAGAAAAGCTTTTGAAGTACCTAGATACCTGTATTGAAAAGTTACGCAAGTTAAAAAGTTTTACAGTTTATGCTACCAACAATCATTATTATATGCCAGGGCTAACAAACTATTATGCACAACTAGATACTCTGTCCTCAGTGAGACCATGTACCGTCTTTTTGAATGTTTTCGTAGGTTCGTTTAGAAACTCAAATCTCAGCCGCCGCTAACTGCGCCACTGAGTGGATAGAGGCAATACCTGCTTTGAAGAAAAGTTGCTCCTGACGCTGATAAATCTTCCGAAATCCTGTAAAATATGATCATGGATGTATCTGCAAGTAATCAATCAAAAGCGTCCAATCAATCGCTTCGAATGAAAATGAATACTCTTCCATCCTCCCGAGATCACCGATAAGTTGATTGGCGAATGCAGAGCCGATGGGATAACCTAATAACCGTATAGCAGTGCCATTCGGAAATTACGAATGATTGCGCCCCGGGGTCAGACGGGGCATGCAGACGAGTTCTATGGTTAGTTGGAGTAACATCTGCAGTTCTGTATGGGAGAGCTAGGGTAAATAATCCAATTCTATCTATCGATGTCCTATATATCAGCCACTTATGACTCCATAAGAGTCCATAGTGTGGACTATCCACACTATGCTCATTTCTCTCTGTGACTGTGTATTTTCCATTGCTGCCAATTACGGAGAACGTATTTAAAACTATTAATAAGTTTTATTCCCATCCTTAGTCCTAGGCATCTTATCTATGTGAAGTAATCTGAACGCAACTGGTTTTGGATCGTTGCTGATAAACTAGTACGTACATCCCAAAGCCACATTTTACGTGGTGAAGCTACAATATATTGTAGTAGGCGATGAGGTGTATTGCGCAGAGCAAAACATCGACGCGTACGGATAGTATCGGATATACAATTACCGCGTGCAGGGTTGGCACGTTGACACAATCTTACCTCGATTGCAATGCAAGTACCGAAGATTACAATCTTCTCAGTTTCGCTTCTGTGAAAGTTGACTGCCTTTTTTGGTAACTTGCGGATATTTACATTAACTTTTGTAAAGGGCATACTTCCAGGACTTTCAACTCTTGGATGATACAATCGTTTTATTTGAGTCTCGTTACTTCAATTACTCGATTACCGCTGTTAAATGTTTTATTTTATACTTCGCCGAATTTATTCTTTGCGTGCACTTCTACTTACGCAAAACAGACTAATTGTTAACCATGTTGGAGTGTTCGAGTACCCTCCCCTCTCCACATACCGCCCTGCTTATCCCTCCGTCCTTTCGTCCGCCCTCACAAATATTTGCTACGATACAAGGATTTTGCATTAGCACTTACAACCGGACTGACCACTTCTGACGTTTATTGAACTGTATGTCCCTACGCATAACATATTTTCATGTAATTTCTGGAGTTCTTTCGCCCACGTAGCCGGACACCATTGGCGTCAGCGATAAACTGAAATCGCCTAATGGGGTTGTTCACGTTTCTTCTCACTTAGACGGATTTCTTCGGAGCTAATTCATTGCGTGAATCATGCATTACAGAGTTGGCCTCGGTAATACAATTGACCGTAAATCGTCCGGCTTTAACCCAGCTTCAGCGATAATTACGGCATAATGAAAATAAAAAAAAAAAATTTAGTAACACATATTCTTTAGTTGGTTAGGCATAAGTACATATATTGACATTCAAAATGTTAACCAGCTAAATACGATATTTAGAAATGTTTTAACTTTTAGCTGTAGCGGTTTACGTACTAGTAATGGATGAGTAAGCATTAGAAAGATCGAGGTTATCAATTTTTATTTGCTCAAGCTGTAATTTGCCGAAAACAATTCATATTATCTTTGGAGTCGGATGAGGTCTGCGACCGGCTAGCAGGTCGTCTCGTCTCGCGCTCGTGACTATGTTTCGTGCAATTTTTACAGAACCGACACTGTGCTGTGCGTGATGTCTTTGAATTATTCAATAACTACTTGGTCGTCAACTTGATTGGAGGTGCGAAGACATGTCAAATGTTTTGTCCGTGCCAGGTAAATTTTCGACCGGTTGATGTCGCATGCGAAATATCAGACATCCGCTGTTTGGGAGCATTGACTTCCACAACCGAGGCATACACCGACATCATGGCATAAAATGTATGTAGTGTGCCATTAGTTTATCTGGTTAATAGTCTGCAGTAAACGTTTTGAACATAAACTTGTCTGTACTTACCACTATTATATCTAGCCTCAAAATTATTAATAGAATTATTGTTATCTTTGATGTTGCTAAAACAAATTCATTATCCTTCAAAGAAAACAGTTCTGTGAGATATTGATATTCGTTTTGCTAAACCAATTTAAAAACTAGAATAACTCAAAAATTATTTAGCGACTTATAAGTTGGATGATCGGTGATGAGCGAAACCTCGTGTAATTTGTCCTGTTCACCTTGATGTTGTTATTCATCAGAGATAACACCTGATGGCGTCATAAATGAACGCAGTATAACTTTCCCGGCAATTTTATCGCGATTGTACTTCTTATCTCGTTTTATGTATTTGGGCTATTGTTTCGCCAGAACGCTTAATCCCTGTTGCGATATATTGATCGATCAATCAAAATTTGAATAGAATTGCATCAGAATAGAACCAACTGTATGTAGACTGTAGGGCTATCGAGTTCGTCAAGTGGCACTTGTTGCGTGGGATCGAACTTTGCATTTAAATGAGAGTAGAAGGCGTGATTTGTCGCGAAACCACTCGTCAGTGCATAATGCTAAATGGTATAATAATTCACATGGCAGCTACGTTAACCCCTTCAGCACAATAAGGCATAAGCTTATTATTCACCTCACATGCTTAACATACTTTCTTTTGCCAGAATTATTGCTATTGTTCTACGCTAGTGCCACAGTTGCATAAACCCTGTGATTAAACTCTTTTGCAACGTTTTGCGCCACATCCCGGAACTGGGTTGCATTCAGCAATTGGTGCGATTCTCATCTTTCACACTGTGTATCAAACGATACGTTTACATCGCCGAGCCGAAAATTTAGGTCGCTTTGTGAACACAAGGATGCAGCCTGCATAACAGTCCGTTCATTCACATTTCCGCTGGCGTTAGCAGCCAAATTAAATTGCACAATCCGCAGTGGTATTGTATATGCATTGTACTTCTAATATTACCCAAAACTAATCCAAATATCACTAACCATTTCGCCGTTAAAAATTAATTTATTTTATTACTTCGTATTCGTATAGTTCATTATGACAGTTAAATAACGTAAATTATATTTGCTACATTTGTTTCGTTTACATTCGATTTACATTTCTGCTGAAAGCTTGCTTAAATTGTCGCTTATTTTATATGGCTCATTCAGGTCAGGTTCCTTTCAAATAAGGAAGTATCCTATAAAGAACAGAGGCAGGGTATTTATAGAATTAAAGCTGAAGATAAATTCAAAAAGGTCAAAGCTACAGCTTCTGTAGCGAGCTACAAAACAGAACTGCCAGTATTTCCAATTAAAAAGCCTGTGAGAGGCGCGCGGGCCGGCTCTACGTTAATTAGTAGGATACCCGGTGGCACACGACACGGCGGCGCTACCTACACTACACGACCACTATTGGTCGGTTCTGTACCATGTTAGCTTGCTCGTAAACCAATTACCGGCCAACTGATGAACGTCGAGCGTGCACGAAAGTTCCCACTCAATTTCATTACGCTTCGCTGTGCGCACTAACAATTAGAGAGGTTTCTATAGAGCGCTATTAATTTTATCGATTGGAAGATTGGATGCTGGCTTTCAGATCGGTTTTCTTACTTGTAGATCAATGTGTCAGCACTTTTTAAGATTAAACTCGATAAATGAAGAAGCAAACCAAAATTACTGCAGAGAAAAGCTTTTATCGTCTTATTCTCCGTCCAATGTTTGTCATCTGTCGCATCGAAGCATGTGAGTAGCACGGGAGCCAATTCACCCGCTCAGACGCCTGCTTGAGACCTGTCGGGTTTGTTTTCCTACGATAATGCGTCTGTAAATATCAGCCTCCCCTCGACCGAAGAGCTTATTTACGTATACGTTTAATTAACACTTCAGCACTCGAGTGGGCTGAGCGCATATTAAAATATCCGATAGATTTAGCAGCTGTTGATATCTTTTCCAGGCATTATCTAGAGTGGTTTGCAGTATTATAAATAGACGTGATGCAATAACACGTACCCGTGGTGCCTGTGTCTCGCGATACTGTTAGACCGCAGACGGTGTCGGGTGGGTTTATTCCCGATTGCACAATGCTGCGTGTATTGTCTCGCATACCTCACGCCACGCATCAATATTTACAGCAAATTTATACATTGTTCAATTATGAAATGTTCCTTTCTAACTAACAATGTTTGCGTACGTAACCTTCGGTTACCACACTTACCACTTATGTTACCACCGAACTCTTTTTTTAATCATATTTATAGTATCATCAGAATCGATAACTTTACCTTTATTGGAATCAAGTAAATAGGTAATCGAATCACCAAGATCGGTGATCTTGATTTTATTATTTATATGAAAATTCATAATACCATTCGGAGTGTACAGTGGGCGGATGTTAGTGTACAATAAAACGTATATAATGGAATCTGAAGACAGCAATGGCGTCAGGGAGACTGCCTCCATCCGTCCCATTCCATGGCTTAGTGATATAGCAAATTATATACCTACCTACTCTACAGTTGGAAATGCAATACTGTAATAATGCATGAATATCTTATCGGGGATACTCGATAAGATAGATATATCGGAAACTATTTCTTCAGAGTCCAGTTTTCGTTCCTTTCCTCTTCCCTATCAATGAATGCATTTAAAAATTAATAATTATGCTAAGATAATTAATCGATGTACTCTTAGAACGAATAAAAGTAAACGTAATAATGCAATCATCAGATAAATAAATATTAAATATCGGTTGTGCTATCATACCTGGAAAGTAGTTAATCATTCGTATCATCATCATTATTTATACCCTTTATAAGCCATTTCTGGTTTTGCAATGGTAATTCCAGGTTTTTATGAAAAAAAATCAAAGATAAATAGATAAATATCATTAAATAAGCAATATAGTTTGTCTGATGCTGAGCATTTTCTATTCATATTGAACGAGTTTTTGGTTTCCGTTGACTATAAATAAGGTTTATTGAATAGTTGTGCTACTGACATAGGAATAATCCTCTGCCTGGCGCTTTGGACGGCTCGGTAGAAAATTGCACTTGATCCGCCTGCCTCCCCCTTCTCCCTGTCTACCCTCGCTTGTCTACTCCACTATATTCGATTTCCGACCTACCACAACCATATAGATACCTGCGATAGCAATGCGACGGGTTTGCTACTTAGCCAGTACCTAGTGTAGTTTCTCCTTCTACGTTAGCTTCAAAACCTCGTATTTAGTTTTGACTGAAATCAAATTAGACCTGCTTAAGTAAACTTCTCAGCGTTAGTGAGTATGGAATCCTGCCGTTGCTAAACACGGACTCAAATCGATCCAGTTCATGTGTATTTCGTCGACAGCCTATGTATAGAGTTTAGAATGATTCCCAGTACTTATCAATAAACGGCAGGTGCCTCGCGGTCGCGGCTTAGTATGCGTCGATGGGTCGTGGTCGTGATCCGTTTTTGTCCCTTGCAATGGGCACTAGCAACAATGGCCGGTGCGGCGCGCATTCCATCCGTCACCGTTACCCGCCGGTAATCGCCGATCACCGCCATCGCCCACTGCCTCCACTGACATGATAGCTTCTAATGTACTTACTGCTTCCGCATTACGATTAATGGCTTTGCCTTTAGAGAAATAGCGATAAACTTTAGGATCATGGCTATGAGATGTCCGATACTAGTGACGAGATCGCCTAAGCACAGACATCTATTAGAATTATTACACTTGCTATAATCCCTTTGGTCAGCAATACCGTAATCGTATTAACTCCATTCCAGCCTGTTGACATTAAGAACATGCTGAACCAGACTGGAACACTAAGCTGATCGGTAACTACTAATCATTTTGAACTTGATGATAAGTACAAGAAGACGTTCATAGCTGTTTATCGACTCTATCGTAGAGCCTAGGTTACTCGTCCACCAGGAATGTAGAAATGTAAACTCTCCTTATAAATTTCCAGTGGTTTTATTCTTAGCGGGATGTCATTGTATTGTAGCAGGCATATTAGTAGTAGTATTATTAGTAGGTATCAGGATAATAATTGTAAAACTGAAAACGGCAACACAAATTGATTTGAAAGTATGTTCTGACAAGCATTTTCAAATACGCCCTGTTTGGGTTGTCGGTACAGTACATTTAAATTAATAACTTTCTAGATCATTAGATTGAAATAAGAGTAGACAAGGTGCGGTTGGCTCCGAGCCAGTCCAAATAGGGTAAAAAACAAGGGCGGCGGCGACGCTCCCCGAAATAGCGAGCAAAGTCAAGGTGTGTACTTAGACGAGTGAACCTGGCAACATTTACTTTAAAGTTATGCCTTTATGCCATTTGTGCTGTTGAAATAGCGACCAGCACGCTCCGCACACTCCCTTCGGGACAGGGTGTGCCGGCTAGTCGGCCCGATGATAGCCACAACTGTCATATTTAGACTAATTTAATTAGTCCATCATAGTACTAACGTTTCACTTATAACGACGTCATATTCATATCTATGGCCCAATTCATTACACCCAGTTAACATTAAACCCACACCTAAATGACCTTAATATATCTGGCTTATTTCATTATATTACGACATCATGTAAAGTATTGTTTAATTTGCGCCCGATGTCAAAAGGGTTGAACGCAATTCGCTCAGTCAAGGTCGCGCTCATTGTTTAATGGCGTGACTTATCAATGTTAAATTAGATGGCTGTTTTTGTATAGCAGGCATATCACGTACATGCTTAATGTAGCACAATAGCGGTGCCAGTGACTCAGCTTGCTTGAGACAGAACAAGGACACCCTCTCCTCACAAGCCGGCCGGCGCTGAGGCAAATCGGAGTGTAAACATAGTTACTCCATATCCGTCGGTGCTATTCAGCATTGTGCCACAACAAATTGCAGGCATAATGAACTTCGCAATACCTACTCCAACACACTAGATGATACACTGATGCTTGAGAAATCGGTATGCTCCTAAACTTTAATGTTTAGTGGCTTAAGATCTTTGAAGTTTAAAGAATAGAATGTCTAGATTGTCACATACATTCTCCTTCGGTTTGGGGAAAACCATAACTCATGATTCATCACCTAAAAAACCGGTCTATGTTCGTGTTGGCTTTGAAGTTCATTATTAGTAACGTATTTTTCTGTTTGTTGCAGATGACTTGAAAGCGGTGACGAAGCGTCTGATCTTGCAGGCCAAGGCGCAGGGCTCCGCTGACAATATCTCCATTATCGTGGTGTTCCTCAAGGACCCGCGCGACATCGCCGCTGAAAACCGCCCGCCCATGGATCTTGGGTGAGTGATATTGCCAAGGAAGACAAATCGGTGCATTTTCTAGTCCACAGAATTAACCTTTCTTATATTTTTATAAAACCTTGGTCAGTTACAATCAGTTCAGAGCTTAACTACAATCCTAGCTCCTGAAATTCTATTTCAACTTTCTAGATTAGAAGTTGCAAATAATGCAAATAGTTAGGCATCATGACATAATTGTCATGATGCCTAACTATTTGCCTAGAAAATATTAAAACGCGCTGTTTAACCGGTTTTCGGCAAAAGTGTGAATAAAAATGTTGTGCGAGCGTGACATTATGTCGAACCAGACGACCTTGTACGCTGGATTGATTATCTCCTAAACTCATGTACTTGGAAAACGAAAGTCCTTTTATACACACTTTCATCTATTCGCCTCTTTAACAATGTCTGGGCGTCTGGTACATTGCCAAACTTGGATAAGTAAATAAAATTATTACTAAGGAATAAAATATTCATTTTAGATCTAAAATTATTCTATTGTTTCGGTATATTAAAAAATACAAATAACATCTTATAAAGAAAAAATCTGTTCGCTCAATTTGACGAGATATCATTTTCGTATTAAATATCTTTCTTTTTTAGTTAGACCTCTAATAATATAGGTAGGTACTTCGTCAAGATTTTAGAAGAGGACTTACATATATATGTAGATTTATTTATATTTTTCACGACTTCAAGAAACTGTTTGTACTATACAGGCTGGACAACGCGCTGGCGAACGCGCCTCCGTTCGCCGGCGAAACGGAAGCATGCAAGCGGCCGGTGGACGCCGCCGTCGCCGCCGCTGCCGACGGTGACGCCGACGCTGACGCCGACAATGGCGTCGACCACTCTGACAGTGACAGCGAGGACCTAGGCCCCGAGACAGCGGTCGACGCCGATGATATCGATGCCGATGCTAAGAACCACGAGCCGGCACCGCCAACGCCACCTGTGCATGCTGGTAAGTTCTTTGTACTGGTTTTAGGTTACTTTTATAATTAGGTTTTAGAGAACGAAGACTCGTTCTTAAACAAGAATGTAACATTGCAATGTCCATAATATTTTTTTCACTCTCTTTTAAATAAACAAAGAAGAAAACTGGCTACTTTCTTCAATGGTAAACTAACGATTGCGTATGGACTTTGGAAGCCTTCAGTCAGCCCATAAATATTTGGATATTCTAGTCTCTACTACCTTTAAATTTGATTAATAAGTATTTCTATTATTGTTTCGTCCTAAAGTCTGTTATTATGATGAAATATTAGAGTAGGTGCTACTTAACTTTTTATTAGTTACTATGACAAAAGGTACAGTTATGGATCTATTGCTAAAACTTTTAAAATAATGGATCTCGCCGTAATAAATACCACGCACGCTGGTCAATTCTAGATTAACTAAACTAAAACAGTTTTCTCATGCCTCTAACAAAAAAGGGTAAAATTACTGTAATTCTAATCTTACCGTACGTAATCAACAATGATGTGAAACTTTAACGAGAGCAAAAGAAAAAGTAACCAGTGTGTCACGGTTTATCGATTGTTACGTTCACCCACATCCAACACGTCCGTCTTTAGATCATCTTGGGCCAGATGCGATTGTATGCAGATGACTCAATAATGAGGTGTGTATGATGAGCTGATTGTGTAGGAGATATGGCAAGTTAGTCAGGCAGTCTGGCTGATTTCATTTCCATAATGGTCTGCGTGTGAGCCAAAAGTCGGACTCATTCGTTAAGATCAACTTTACTATGTACTATTTACCATGAAACCCCAATCCAAACGCATTCAATGTTTGCGGTCGACAATTCGTATTTTCACCTACTTACCTATTTATTTTATCTAGAACTATTTGATCTAGTCTAGAACTCATTATTAGGTTTTCCCTACCTACTTTCCGAACATTTGTGTTCAATGATTTATGTTTTCCCATTTTTTTTTTGTAAGTATAGTAGGTAGGTACTTACGTGAATAAAAAATACATTTTTTTTGTAAGCAGGTAGGTTATTTACCGAAATACTGGCATCCCTAATCTGCGGGCCGCCCCGCCCCGCGCTCTCACGCGCCCGTCCCGTTCTCGCTACGCGCTAGTGATGGACGAGTTGAGTTTTTTCGAACTCGAGTTATTTAAGTTGAACTGTCTATTGACTCGAGTCTCAACTCGAGATGACACAACTCGGTCCGTTTGCGGTGTAAGTAGCTATAGAAATTGATGCTAGTTTTTAACGTATATGCGTTAACTGAATTTGTAATTGCAAACATTTTCTTTGATTGTTCGATTCAAATCGATCTCAAGTCGACTCATAAGTTGAAGCGTACGGACGGACACCCAGATTCAAGTCGTTGACATTTTTTAGTTGAATTGGCACCGATAGCAGTGAGCACGCGCTCACGGATTGAGTCAACCCGAATTACAGAAAATTCAACTAAGTAGAGTTGACTCATCTGCAACTGAACTCGAATTATTCGATTTAAATCAAATAACTAAACTCGTAACATCACTAATGCGCGCCGCCGCGCCGGCCGCTGCGCTGCGCCCCGTCCGTCCGTCTCGTACGTACCCCTCCCCTCGCCTCGCAGTCGCTCATTGAACGCCTGACGGGTCTGTACTTCTCTCCACGGCCGCTCGGCTATTGTAATCGGGGCTTTGTCTACATTTTTATTTTTTACGGCTCGAACATTACGCCTCCAGCGAAGATCTGTGCAGTGAAATTACCGTTCACGGTATGTGATCTTTAGCGAATGTTGTTGATTTATTTTCACATTCCAAACGGTTTGTGAAAGGTTATTTTTGTGTTGATTCATGCGGAGTGGCGTTCTGGAAATAGATCGGCCGAAGGCGCATCCCTACGTTGCGGAGAGCGCAGGATTCTCGAAGATACTCGCACAAGATGTCGATATCCTTGCAAGACGCTGTCGGGCGTGTCTTCGCAGGATATCACGCTCGAAATGGCGCCTGAAATGTCCTCGCCGTTTGAATTTCGCGACCGGTAAAGTTACGTCGTTGGGTGCCTCCCGCAATCGCCGACCGGCTTCGACAGATGTTTTCGTATCCGCCTCGATCTACTCTCGGATTGGTAAGAGAGGAGGCCTATTGTTTGAAGGTGTGTCACCTGTTGATATCGATCGACGGGGGTGAACGTGCGTGCTTGCCAGGTGTTCTGTACGACATTGTAAAAGTTTGTAAATAAGTGTTTTTGGTGTTGTTTTGTGCAGTGGAAGAGGGCCACGTCGTCGGAGCACTGGTGGATAATGTAGCTGAGAGCGGCGACGAGTCCGAAGACGAGTGGAACTACTTCAAGGGAGAAGGAGAACGCGAGGGGCCCGTCGAATCACCGCGCCCCGATACACCCAGCTCCCTGGACAATGTAAGCATGCAACTACTAACACTACCGTTTTTTATTATTTTGAACCGTATTACCACACGCGGCAGTTCAAACACGTTCAACACCATTTTTCGATAAGCATAACAACGTTTCTTTATCTTCATTTTAGGTACGTAAGTACCTCTGACTGTATTTTAGGTATAGTAACACTTTTATTGGAAACAAATGCTAATCAAGCCAATTAAACTCAAAACAGTTGAATGCTCGGGAGTTCTATCTTTCATTTGTTTTATTCTTCCAAATGATATTGAAGTTTATATTGTCACTGGTAGTCAGATGATGACTTTCATAACATACACTTGAATCATGCATACCTACAACTTCCTCAATGTGACTATGATAATAGTTTCCTGATGAATCTAAACATTATGGGGGCAAAATAACATACACATTCCATTATTTTTCATTAGGTACTTATCTAAGTTTGCAATGTTATTGATCTATCATAATTTCTTGCAAACTTATCTTTACGGTTAAAATAATATATTTACATGGTAGTAAAATCCAAATGAAGACAGGTTCACCTTGGTTCCTGTTGTAAATCAGATGTAGGCTGTCTGTAACCAGTTTGGCACACCTAGGCTAGCTACCATGAGTCAGCCTTACAATTTGTAGGCTACTTTATTGCCCAAAACTAAAGGTTATCATCCAATCTACTTTTCGATCTAATAAAGCTTTTAGAATCTTTGTCATGGCACTTACTTTACGAGTGTGGTAGGAGTTGATTAAATATAATGAACTGTGAGACTGGACTCTCAAATATCCCTATTCATTTCATTTGGTTGTATGAAGAAGATAGGATTTATAAATAACAGCACAAAGTTTCATGGACAGCACACCTCAAAAGTATTAAATCAGTGGTTAACTAAATATTTGGTATTTATTTCATTGTATAACTAGGGAGGTACCTAGGTACCTTCTAATATAGCATTAGAAACCAATACACTTAGGCCTGGTAAGTGACCTTCACCTTTAGAAAGTAAAAGAAACTTTCTTTGAAAAACATGTGACTTAACAATAGGTATTAGTATTTTCTTTAATTTATTTTACCTGATGGTTTAAAAGGTTTATTAGTAGTCAAAATATTTGGTACTCTGATAGTCATGTGCCACTCTTGATGGGTCACACACAAGTCAAAATTTCTTTATTCAATAAAATCACAAGGATCATTTAGAATCGTCTTATATAACTAGGTGATTCTAGGTGCCAGTTCCACGCGACCAGACCCTAGAACCCGAACACCTGAATCCCTTGCCTGCAGTTCCCACACACACATGTAAACATCAGATTGATTGATTCTTCAAGTGTATACCTACAGTCAGGTCTTTATTTTTACTTAACAAACTTCGTGTCCCAATTCCAGCCAGCTTGGGAGACAAGTTCCGTAGACATGAATACTTCCCCACTGAACCCGGAGGCGCCGGTGTTCGTCCCCGGCGGAGTGGGCGACGTGCTACTGGCCGAGTCGCCGCGCAAGCCGGTCCCTATGGACGACATCGAGCTGCCAGATGTCGCGCAATTCGAGACTGAGGCCGTCGTCAGACCCAAGGAACTGCTGGATTTGGATAACTGTGATCAACTCAATGGGCATCATGTAAGTCTAAAACACTTCCATTTTACTGTACCTTGATTTGAGACAGACTGTCATCATCTCCAGGTTAATACTAATCCGGAGATGATGGCAGCTTCGGTCTCTTGTGTACATATTATGTAATGCAGTTCGTTACCTGTAGTTTGTATAAAAAAATATCCTATCTTGATTTGAGACTTGAGATGGTTGTCATGTCCTGCCAAGAATCTTGTAACCATCATACATAAAGCTTTGGTATTTCTTTTGTAAGAATAAATAAACTCATCATATGGGATTGGACTAGTCCTATTTTAACTGAGAGACATTCAATTAATATTTAATTGTAAAAACGATCACACAAAAAACTCAGGAACTCAAGGAACCAGGCCATAGTTTCTGGCCAGTTCTTCTAGGCTCTTGTTGTCGTGGAACTGTGCAACCTACAATTACTTATAAGATGATTCTAAATTATCCTTGTTTAATAAATGATTTTTGACTTTATTTATTTTATAAATGACATTGATATTCAATACTGTTTTGTAAGTATAAATTTGTTATGATTCAGTTTTTCACATGCAATTTGTGGTATATATTGTTATTTTCTTTTAGTATAAATTGGTTTTCTTTAGTATTGAGAACATTAAACTCAATTCTTTTTTGTAAACTCGAGCCGTTTATTTCTGCAGAATGCTTCAATAGATTTAAAAGAGCACCTCAACGGCAATGACACACGCATGGACAGCTTGGGCTTCGGATTCAATGTGGCCATTGAACCTGATAAAGTCAACGATAGTAGCCTCATACAAGACTTTGAAAGAATACAGAAAGACACTACTGACTTCTGTAACATTCAGGTATTGATTTCTATTTAGAAAGTGGCACAATGTGGAATTGGCTTAGATTTTTATCAGTTATTTTTATATCCCATCCAAAGGAAGTAAAATACATAATAAATCATTAATTGCTATATCAAAAGCAATGACCTACTCATACTTGTTGTTTTAATTAACAGGATAAAAGTTATGATTATGTTTTTAATGTTAGCATTGTGGTTTTAACATTGAACATTAATTCACAGGTATTCCAGACACACACCGAAACAAATCCATTTGCGGAATCATTTGAAGGCAATGATGAACTGCTTGAACGGCTCAAAAACAAGGAGAGAGATCCCATGAGCATGAGCTTTTACCAGGAAAAGGATGACGACACATGCGAAAGGCTCTCTAAGAACGAGTTAAGAGTGGACCTCAATGCAGTGCAGCCCCTACCCGACAGTGACGATGAGGACCTTCAAACCAACGGCATCGGCGATAATGAAAATGAGAAGGAAAACATCTCCCCCGATCGGCACACAGACCTAAACGGCTCGCAGGACAGTCAGGAACCTAATAATGATATTATGAGGTTTGATGACCGAACGGACAACTTACTCAACAACATCGCCAGCTTCGGACGAGCCGATAACAGCAACGATTACAGTGCAACAAACAACGTTCAGCCCTTCTCGGATATCGATTTCGAATCGAGCAACATTCCTCAGGACACTGTTATGCAGACCGACACACCTGAATCTCACAAGCTCCTATTCGAGCAGATCCCTGAAATTCCAGATGGCAAGAGCTCCGAGCTAGGGTTTACAAATGATGATCTCTTGGATCCGGAGAGCGAGAGAGATGATAGAGTGGTTACTCCTCAAGAGGAAGTATCGCAACTTTCACAGGAAACCGAAGATAGCAAACGCGGCGAATCTCCTGCAAATCAACCGGAGGAAATAAACATGGAGGTTGAGCAAGGGATAACGCACGTCGATCAGGACCAAATCGCAAATTTCGAAGACGATCAAGCGACCGACAAATTCGATAGAGAATCTACTCTCGAAGCAAAGCAGGCGTCGTTCGAGCGGCTTCCGATTTCACCCGCACCGCAGGATAACGAGGCGATTACGCCCGAACCCACGCACGAATCGGAACAGGCGGATATTCTGGTACACGAGAACGCCGAGCCGCAGAGCGATCTTATCGAAGAACCTGTCGAGCAAAAGATCGAGGAGACTGCACCTGCAATTCAGATAGACAACGAGCGGCTTTCGCCCGAGCCTGAAGTGGAGCTGCCAATCGCGTCTCCCCTCGCTCGTTCGCCGTTTGAAAGCGCTTCGCCCGCGCCGCACGAGATCGAATTGCCCAGCGAGTCTCCGATTCCCTCCCCCCTGCCTTCGGCGCCCTCCTTACCGAGAGAATCCCCACTCCCGACCGAGTCGATCGCGTCGCCGATCCCCACTGACGCGTCTCTACCCCGAGATTCACCTCTACCTGACACCTTACGCGACTCCCCGTTGCCGACCGAATCGCCGCTCCCGCAGGAAGTATTACTGCCTACAGAGTCACCGCTACCTACCGAGTCACCACTACCGCAGGAGATCCTACTTCCGACCGAGTCACCGTTACCGGCCAAGTCTCCGTTACCGGCGGAAGTGATCTGTGACTCGCCACTGCCGAGCAAATCTCCGCTGCCCCAAGAGGTGTCACTCCCGACTGAATCGCCCCTCCCCCCCGTGCAGTCACCTCTTCCCGTACAATCACCAACACCCGTGGAGCCAGAATCTCAAGCGAGTCGGACAACCCTTCCCGAGGAAGCGCAGGAGGCGATCTCATCGCCGGTGCCCGTCGAGGAACCTTTGATCGAAGCCGCAACAGAGGAAGCTGTGGAAGCAGCTGGATCAAATGAAAAGGTCGAGGAAATAATTGAAAAGTTGGTGGTATCAAATAAAGAGGTGCCAGAATCAAATGAGGTAGCACCTTCGCCGGTGCCGGTTGAAATCCCAGCTGCTGAAATAGTCGCGCCGAGCAAATCTCCTGCGCCCGTCGCTTTACCAGTACCTGTCCCCTCCCCGCTCCCGGTCGAGCCAGAGATTATAGAACGTGTGGCTACACCGGTCACCGAGGCCCTAGTCGCTGGGGCTCCAGTTCCAGAGCCAGTAATAGAAGTGGCCACCGAGGCGCTTATCGACCGTGAGCCGACGCCCTCCGCGCCCGCTCCCGACCTACTCTCGCAAGCGGAACTCGTCACCGATCTCGATGTGGGGGTTCCTGAAATGCGCGCGCAAGAGATCTGCGTCCCAGTAACGTCTGAGATTCGGCCCGAAGACGGCGAACGACCGGCAGACGGACCGACCCCGCCCCCGACCCCCGCCGCGGAGCCCCTCGCCGCCGCGCCCCTAGCCGCGGCCACGGCGCTCGCGGCCGGCGCCGTCGGGGCCGCCGTCGCAGCGAAGAAGACTGCTACTCCGGCAACGAGGAAGCCGTCGACGCCGTTGACTAAAACCGACTCGCGGACGCCCAAGTCGGCCCCGAAAGCCCCCGCCCCGCGGACGCCCGCTTCGGCAACAAAGAGGCCCGCAACCGGCACCGCGACGCGCACGCCGCTATCGGCGCCGCGGCCGACCGCCGCGAGAACATCCGCGACGAAGCCCGCTGCACCCAAGCCGGCCGCGCCCACGAAGACGCCACCTCCGATCCGCGCTCCGTCTAAGGTCGCCGCAGCCGCCGCCGCGACCGCTAAAACCGCCCCGACTTCGGCCCCAGCTGCGGCTAAGCCGGCGCCGAAACCGGCCGCGCCCGCCGCGCCGCGTGCTGCTCCCGCCGCCCGCCCCGCGTCCGCCCCTAAGCCCGCAGCCGCGAAACTATTGGCTCCGAAGCCGCCAGCTGCGAAAGCCCCGGCCGCGCTCCGTCCGGCCGCGCCCCGTCCGGCGGCCCCGAGGCCTGCGACCGCGCCGGCTCGTAAGCCCATCGAGAAGAAGCCGCTGAGTAACGGCGACGCAAAGGAGGTGAAGCCGGCGCCGATCAGCCGCGCCGGCGCCGCGCGCACCGCCGCCGCCACCGCCGCGCCGCGCCCCGCGCCCCGCGCCGCCGCCCCGCTACCGCCCGCGAATGCCAGGTTACTTTCTACTCTTATTAGATCATTAAGCATGCGTTGTCAAAGATATTCATCCAGCTTCGCTTATGAAGATTTAAACATTGTTGTATGCAATTCCAATCTAACTATCTTTGGTAATTGCATTGTATGCGGTACTCGTGACACCATGTTACGATCTTGGTGAAATCATGATGTGTGTCACTGTTGACCTTGCAAAGGAAATTTATCGCAATTTACATTCACACTTCCGCTAAGACCTAAGAGCTGAACGAATTGTAAAATAGCAAGCATACTGATGTCTTTGTTACTAATCTATAAAACATTTTTTACTCAAACTATGATTGAATTGTGATTGTTTGATTGTATACAGAAGTGCGGCCCCGAAGGCGGCGACGCGTGCTCCGCTGGACAAGCAGAGCAAGGACCTCGCCAACAAACGCATCACAGCCAAGGCCGCGCCGCCCAGGACAGCCGCCACTAAGGTACCGCCATCTACACTACTATACTTATTATTCTACTTTATATTAAAACTTCTACTTACTGTTCAAAGAAAACGCAAGATCTAAGTTTCAGAACGAGGTAAGGTAAATTATATTTTTCTTAGAAACAATCTTACTATGAAAAATCCAAGATCCTAAAAGAAATTACGAGTACCTAGTACGTTTCTCGTTCTGAATGAAAATCAAGTGTTAATGATTTTGGTCCATGATGAAATAAATGCGTTTCATGTACGCACAAGTACTTAGTCGTTGCAATTGCATTATTGTGTAATTCGATTTTTGTAAAATTACCCTAGACTATTATTTTAGTCAAGCTTGTACAAATAATACAAACTGGCCGTTTCTGCCTCAAATATATTCTGCTCATTTGCATAATTGTTTATATTGTCACTCGAGTAGTGTAGTGTTTGAGTGAGACATCTGATGTTTTTGTAATGTTCCAGGTTTCCAGCACAAAGACAGCCGTGAGCAAGATAACGAGCAAGAAGTCTGTGGAGTGCGCTAAGGAGAGCGCCGTGAATGGTCTCGCAAACGGCGGCGAGCTCGCCAAGCCGCCGCTGTCGCCGCCCGCGCAAGACAACGCCACGCTGCCTGACGTCATCGCGTAAACAAACAAACAAACGCGCACGCGCAATAAGATTCCTATTATTTCCGCTTGATTTTGTGATTTTCTATAAGTGTACGATAGTTAAAACGCCGCTCGTAGCGGCGAGTCGTTAGGTGCGGGAGTACTTCCCAGTTTTATATTATAGATTCGCTTTTTATAGTGTACGATGCCGGTTCGTTGAAAGCGGCGGCGGCGGCGGCGGGTTCGCGCGGCGCGACGTGCCCGCGGCGCGCGAACCCGCCCTCGAGACGGTTATTATCCATTATTATGATTATAAGTCTGTTTTAGAATTTTATATTACCAACGAATGATTGATATAAATCTGGCTTTTAATTTATTTTCTTTGTATAACCGTATTATTATTTAATAAAATGTGAGTAAGGACTGAGACATTGTTTTATTTATGTGGAATTGAAATTATGAGCTAGTGATGTTATAATTGAAACGCGGTTAGAAGTAATATTGTTTACTTATTTGCTAGAATCTTACTTATAAAGTTCTCATTATATTGATATAAACTTGAATATGGTGTTACAAAGAAATACTTAAAATAGAGCATATTAATCGAATAAATGATTATCACCCCATAATCCGTGCTTTTCTTTCATAGAAATAAATTATCCCTGTAACTTAAACTTTTAAAACATAATCTCTAAAATAGGTTTTCCATGTGTGGGAATCTGAAGTCAGTGTCTTTGAGGTTGTCAGCCATCCAGCGCTCCGCCTGCCGGGTCATGTCGCCGTCAAAGTAATCTCGCCATCCGCCCGCCTTTCCTGCGATAAATAGTTACGTTAGCTTCTGCATGTGGATAGGTAGGTGGTATATCCAATTCAAAATAACAACAGAACCTAGACACGGCCTCCCGAGTTTTTAAATGAGGTCATTGCATGGTTAACGTGTTTAGAAAAAAAATAAAAATATTGTTTTTAGTGTTCTGAATGTTCTGATACAGTTTACGGAACTATTATAAATATGACATTGTTATAATAGGTAGGTACTTATAAGCAGGTAGGTATGTTAGGCAAAATTATGTCAGTATAACCTAAAAATAATTTCAAATGCGGGCGACGTGACTTTCAAACCTTTTCTGATGAAAGCCTGCTCCCCAGGTATCAGTATTCCAAGTTCCTTCATAACGTCATAGTTTACCGACTTGTTTTTCTTGAAGTTATCAATGTTGAGATGATCGCACAGTCCTAGCACTTGCTCATCTGTAAACTGCTTGTCGAAAAATTTTGCTACCTTGCGAACAGCTGTCGGCAAGTCCTGCAAAAATACATGTTGCATGATAAAATCATCATGTTTGATAATTTTATTAATAGGTATGTACCTACCACAGTCTCTCAAGATGGTAGGTATGGTAGCTAGGTACTTACACGAAAAAGTTATCCTAAGGCTCGTACCTTGGTATGATAACACATTAATACCTAGGACTTGCCTAGAAATCAAATTACTGACCTTTGACAGCTCTTCATAGAACAAGAACAGCATGTTCGGGTTATGCCTCTTATCCCAAGCTTCGATCAGATGATCAAAATAGGGTGTCCAATGATCTGTAATCATATCTAAGTTCAAATATCTTCCATCGTTCCAATTGTTTTTAAGACTTCAAAAAAGGAGAAGGTTCTGAAAGGTTTCACACGTAATATAGGTACTCACGTAAATCCTTGATAAAATAGTTCCAATACGTTTTGAAATCTCCAATATAGCCCTGGGTTCTGATCAGCCTGTTCAGATGGTAGAAAGAAACCACGACATCTCTTGGATCCCTCGCAACGTAAACCACTTTGGAAGTTTCGAGCACTTTAGGGGGTAGAAGAGACATTGGCAAATGGGTCTTGATGAACCGAGGGGATGGAGCTTCAGCTAACTGTTCCGTAGCTGGCTGTGTCACCATTTCTAAGAGATCGAGTTTACGTTCGGAGTCCATGTTCTCGATCCTAAATCGCTCTTTCATTATCGGGTGGACGAAGACTGAAAACCTGTAAAGATACAGTAGGTATTATTAGCGCCTCAACATCATAAAACCGTAAGATGTAGTAGGTTTTGCTGGTTAGAAGTCTTATTATCTCTGCCATCCTCCCTAAGACCATGAAAGTCTTCTTTGAGTAAAATTAGGCACTTATTAGTTGTGTCAGTGAGATTCGAACCCGTAAATAATTTTGGTAGAAAATATATCTATACATTGGTAGATAGTGGATATATAGCTCACTCTAAAAAGGGAAATCTTTCGACAAGCGGTGTGGCGTCCGACGCTGCGTAATCTAAGTCGTTCGCCACCATCCACACCAACTCCTGGGTCCATGTCGTTCCTGAAACACAGTCATAAATTTAATACATAAGTAAAACGTTCAAAGACTGTAAGAGCAAGTTCTTATTTCAAACTGTAGGTAGGTAATTTGAAAATACTTGTGATAGAAGTGGCCGAACGTTGTACGGATTTTGAGACTTTTGTCTCAAAATCCCCTTGATTTAGAAAAATTAAAAATCAAGGGGATTTTCACCTTTTTAGTTACAAAGGTTCAGGGATCAAAATAATGATCTGATCCACATAGGTACCCTACTACTTCTGTCTTCTGGCGAGTAAAAGCACTTACCTGACCGAGGATAACTGGCCACAAAGACGTCATCACGCCTCAGCGGCATGCTGTAGATGCGGCTGGCTTCCTGCTTGAACTTATTGGGGAGGAAGTAGCCCTTAGGACCGACCTGAACGAACCCTGTGTGCTCCCCTGGAATCAAAAGAAAACTCATAGTTATGTTTAAATCGGTATTTACTCGGATGTTCTGACCTATATCTACGTAAATAAAACAGAAAACGGGTTTTAAAAATTTACAAAAGGTCTGCGCCCGCCAAATTACATTATGGAAACTTGGAAATCAAAAACTTTAATTGCAATTTTCACAATAATAGTGAAATCTAATGTAATCTAATCTAATGTAACTTGATAAATAATAACCAGCCACTAATAACTATAACATATTTCAGTTTTAAATGATTTTGGTTGTAAAATATACGATTTAAGTTTTGAACTCTATTACCTAGTAACCATTGGTTTCGTTCGCGGCACCTACCTACCTAGTGTTATTAAACCTTGTAGTTTGCATTCCGATTTCTGAGCACCTTGTCATAATCGAACTTGCCTCTATTATTACCACTCGAAATTAGATAAGTAGATATATCAAATAGAAAAAATATTTGAGATACTTACTTAGATACATAAAAACTTTATTGCACACACACAGAAGAAAGAAATTAAGTACATGAAAGAGTGCAAACATAAAAATTAGAGAGTACAATGGGCGGCCTTATCACTTAAAGCGATCTTTTCCAGACAACCTTTGGATAACGAAAAATATAATACGGCGGTGTCCAAAATATTAAACCTAAGTACCTAAGTCATTAAAATAAAAAAAAATATCAAATACCTACATAATCACCTACATATTACATATTTAATTCACAGTTTTACTTCCCTTGGTCAACTTTCTTCAATTATTTTGCTCAAACTTCTCACAACTAATTAAACATAGATACTTACCTACTTAAAACAATGCAAGTGAAATTAGTAGCGTGGGTTTGAGACGTGAGGAAAATTATTTGAAAGGCAAATATTTTGTTGTTCCTATATTAATATTGAAGTTACTTTGCGTTTTTTGGTAATTACGAAATCGACAATAATAGATCATTCGGCTGTGTCGAATTGAATAGGTAACAAATTGGTTCCATTAAAGAAAACCTTGATAGACGCTGCAATCATAAATTCGAAGGTATACCTACTTGGACGTGCACGAGAACCTACTTCCGTGGCGCATGGCCTTTTGTTCGTTTTCGATTTTACTTACCTACGTCTTCTAATGATGATATACCTAGTGCTGTGGGTCGTGGATTCGATTCCCACCGAGAACAAACATTTGTGCGTGGAAAACATAGATGTTTGTTCTATGTCTGGGTGTTAGGTACTATGTATTATAAGTATGTATTTACAAAAAAAAAGTATATAAGTATTCTATCAGCCATCTAGTTCCCATATCACAAGCTTTGCTTAGTTTGGGACTAGAGGGCGTTGTGTGTAAAGTCCATGAATATTTATTTATTTATTTATTACCTACGCTCGTCAGTTTACTTACTTACAGTCCTTTTCATTTTTCCGGTTAAAAGTTAGCCTAAGCATATATTAATTCATGTTGCGAACTATAATTATAGGCATTCTTATGTAGGTATATTCCAAGTTTAATGCAAATCGGCCTAAAACTGTTATTTCAAACATTGATGCCATCACCCAAAGGACTCAAACCCACACCAACGACGGCCACTGCACTGTATGGAATATAAATCAAACACACATTATGTAAACTTATCAGGGGTAATCACGAACAAATGTGACAGTCACCGCGTTACGTAAACCTAACGTATTCGAATCATATTGCGCGTCAACACCAGCTCGACTGCGAAACGTTGTAGCTTCCCCGCGCAGTGTATCTTGGATACACTAGCGTTACGATACGTTTACGATTGTCACATTTATTCGTGATCAAAGCACAGTAATTTACCCAACCCATGAAACTGCGTATTTAGTAACTTGCGTGTATTTAGGATCAATTTATCTTTTATTTTTAATCGCTTCGCATTAAGTACTTAAGTGTTTTCGGCATTTATAAGGTTCATTGCTCTAATGACCGATATACTTGCTTACTTGTAAACTACAAGGTGTGAAAGACAAACTATACTTACATACAAAAATCTTTATCCGACCATTGCATATCAGATCATAATTCGTAAAAATCTCATGTGATCCGACCTGTATATTTTCATATATATGAATAAATAGATTATTTTTGCTAGGATTGTAGCGCTCCTGTGAATGCGATACTTTGCTTTTTCGGTGAGAAGAGAATTGAGAAGCCATCATGGTCAGGTTATGGGAGTAAGTAGTCTTTTTACACCTTGTAGGTAGTTAAAGAATCTTGGGTTTAGAAAAAGAGACCTATTAACTAGGATATAATTTATTGCAGTTAACTGTCAAATCAATATTTTCTCCTGATACTCGTGAATAGGTAGGTATATAGGTAAAGGTATGTATAGAAAGGTACCTACCTATCTCAATCTCAACACAGTTCAAACCCTTATATTTGTTTACGCTAGTATTAATCGGTTTAATAATTAGAGTAGGTATATAAATGTATCTAAGTTTCTAATTATGTTAACTCTGAGGTAAAATAATTAAGTTTTAAGTAAATAAATAATTTAAGTAGGTATTTGAAAAGGGCCATTCAGTCTAATAAGTACCGAGGTAGTTCTCTTCTTACTCTTCACATACCTACTTACCAAGCAGAGCAAACTCTATCAACAATTTTTTTTATCGAACTTTATTTTTAATAAAATAACAAAAATACCTGTGAACTGCTTCATCAGATCCTCAGCCAGCTTCAGTTCCACATCTCTTATTTCCAACGGAAAGTTATTATTTTCCGCGTCTTCCAGCATCTTGATCACAAAAAAGGATAATTTAAAAAGAGAAAATTATATTATGTAGACAAGGGTTTTATAGAAAATAAGTTATGTAAACAAAGTGAAAGTGAGTGCTCCATGCGGCGTTCAAAACTGGTGTGGTGGTGTGGTAAGACGCAACAAATCTTGAACGCAAGTCGCACCGCTGCGCTCGCGCTGGTAGGGTCGATGCAACTTACTTTGCTTTCATACAATACGCCTTTTTAACCGACTTCAAAAAAGGAGGAGATTCTCAATTCGGTTATATTTTTTTAATGTGTGTCAAGTACCTCAGAACTCCGTCATTTAGGAACCGATTCAAAAAATTCTTTTTTTTATCTGAAAGGATGTACTTCCAGGTTGGTCCCATTCAATTTTCATCAAAATCGGTTCAGTAGTTTGGCTTATAAAAAGAAATAACTGAAAAAAAATATGCCAACCACGTGCACGAACTTGCGTATTTTGCTTTCCTGTGACTTTTTAGTGGTGTTTATGGTCACTAGAACATTTCCAACTGTCATCATCATCATCATCATCATCTGTTAATGAAGCTGGTAGTCGGATTGAAGTCGGTTATTCTAGTTTTTTTTAACTTATAATTTTTATTCGAACACAATAAAAGAAAAGAAATCGTGGTGGTTTCCGCGTTAACAATGTTTAATTAACAATAAAGCTAGAACTATTGTTTATAACCAAATTGAAATTGCATAGGAACTAAAACGAGTAGGAAACAAAACACAGCACAGATTTACTTATTTTTTACAGCCACTTAAAAACTAACTATTGGGTATTTATGAACAATACAGGGTGTCCCACTAAATAGTGCCAAGCGGAAGTCTCAAAGTGGAGCAAATGAAAGGGGCATGTCGTAGCCCTATTGTTGTTTATCATTCATTTGAAATGTAGGTAAATTAACACAAAGTGCGATACGCAATAGATCAAATTCCATTTCGTCAATCAAGGGCAGTTTGATGACGACGTACAAACATTCCCTCTTAGTACCTATGTATCTACGTAATACTATATGTAGTTTATATTATCTGTGGTAAGGTAGTCTAAATGAGGCTAGGTAGTAGGAGGTAGTAGTTAGGTACTTAGTTACTCATGTCATACTGACGCTGTATAGGAAAATGCGCATTTAAAGGTAAAGTAGGTAAATACTACTAATCTTTATCACAAAGGTAAAATTTACCTGCTTATTAATTGTTAAGTATTACTTTACTCGTGTTATCTAGTGATATTACTGTAATTAATTAAGTAAATTACTTAGGTACACACATAGGTATTTTTCCTCTGTGTTCTAATATCCTACCTAAGAGATTACATTGTATACCAAATCACACCAGTTCCTATCTATTTGCGAACTCTTGTGACCTTTTTTATACTCGTAGCTTCATCAGTGCACTTTTTAGGTAAGTATTATCAGAGTAGCAAGTAATTTCGCAAAGATTTTTATAACATCCCTAAAGAGTCGAGCGGTATAATTTTTGAGGTGTTATAAAAATCAATAAATACAGTCCATTGCGCTTTCTTCATACAAAAGATTTAAACGCGCTCCGCGATCCACGTCGAAATAAAGAAAGCACTCTACGAAGGAACTCATAAAAAATAGTACATACCTACCGTGGACTGAACAATATACTTTTTTTTCGTACATTGCCATTGATAGAATGTACTTACCCTAATACTCAGTAACACGTTTCTTAGTCTCTATTACAGTATTAATTACAACACAAAAAACATAAAACAGTGATTGGTTACTAAAACTTAAAAGCCCATGTACGGTCCGATTAAACTATTAATTTACTTAAACTTAAAAAAGTCCCATTTTTTAATGTGTACCCTTTTCTATTATATCTGCTCGCTCTCGCTCTAATCTTAATAGCTTGTAACTATAATATATATATATAGCTTGTTGCTTGTTGTTGTCTACTGTAACTATTGTAGCACTGGCATGATTCCTTCCTTGTAATTTTATTCTAGTGTACCTATACAATGTTGGCGACTCAAATAAATAAACGAATAAAAAATTGAAATTCAAAATACGCGGCCCATCTAATTAAACTTTTAATATACTTATAGGTATTATATTTAATAGCTAGGTAGGCCAACACAGAAAAAGAGAGTTTAGTATCCTGTTTATGCCAAGCGCGCTTAAACAGTTTGCTATGAAGACTAGCAAAGGGCTTCCCATCCAATATGCAGTCCATCTCTGCTTATGCGGTAATAATCAATATGCAGGTACCATAACAAAATTTAATATTTTAGAACATAATTTATACAAAAAACGGGATATTTACCATGTTAATAATATTGTGAGTTCTACAAATTATGGTAGAAACCGTTATTCGTGACAAAATAGGTCATTTCGTCAAAAAAAATATATTATTGACGCAGATCGCTACCTAACCTTTACTAAGGGTTACTTAAATATTCGGCAGTCAGTCTTTCACGGTCTTTCACTTGCAACAGTAGTTAACAATGTGATTGTAAATAAACTCAGATGCCAATTCTACTGAGTTAAAGACTATCTCAAGGTGAAATACTAGCAAATAGATAAATAGCAAACTTTAAATCTTACATCTAGTGTGTAGAAAATCAAAGGCGTTTGATATTATAATGTTTGCTGAACATTTTGGTCTCTTACCTAGACCGGCACTTTTTACACACAATTATGTCACTTAATACAGACAGGGTGGCGCTACAAGGGCGACCAGATTGTGCCCTTTTTTTTCTAAAAATTACCCATTAATCGATACGATAGCTAGCTAATAGATAGTTTTATGAAAATTGATTTTTTTTGTGAGCCTGAGCATAAAATCGCAAAAAAAGATATTAATTGACTAGCACGCTCATAATACTAGTATTTCCATAGTGAAATTAAAACAAAAAAGATACATAATTTACAACGACTTATCTACTTACTAAAAAAAAAAATCAGGTTAATTTTTTTCGAAGTTTGACAAAGTCATACCGATTATAAATATTATAATGACCTAGAGATGGTCATTATAATATTGTGTTCATTCCACTGTGTTAATTTTGTTTATTTATAAAAAAAAGATGTGAAGTCATACCCAATCTACAACACGACACAGCACTCGATACCCTAAAAAAATTTGATAAAACCTAAGTACCTAGGTTATTTTTATGCATTCGTTCAAAAAAAAACTAAGTAGGTAGTTATTTTTATGCATTCGTTCATTTATTTTCCATGGTAGGGAACCGCAGGTCAGTATCGCGCAGGTTGTCCGTGATCCAGCGGTGGGCTTCAGCCGTCATCTCTTCATCGAAGTATTCACGCCAACCCCCGGATTTACCTGCGAACAATATGACAAATATTATATTACTAACAGTTACCCGCGACTTTGTCCACGAAAAAATAAACAAAAAAAAATATAACCAAACAAGAGCGAAAAGTAGCCGGTGTTAATCCAGGTTAGGAACTATAATATATACCAAGTTTCATCAAAATCGGACCAGTAGTTACGGTGACTGAAACACAAGCATCTAAACATCCAAACAATTAAACTTTGACATTTTTAATAGTAATGGAATTTAGGCTTAGGTAATTACTTATTTTACTTATTATTATAATCCAAGGTAAAATAAGCAGCAGGGGTATTCCAATCTCAGTTGAACTGCAAAGTTTTAAATCATGGTCAGTTCATACTAACTCATAGTTATTCTGTGACTAAATAGTGACATTATGATGTCATTTAATTTGTTTTCACGCATATTTTGCTGTCAAGTGTCTAAAAAGAATGATCACGTGGTACAAATTTGTACCACGTGACCTGAAGAAATTACACTGGGCAGTGAAATATAACTTGACAGCAAAAGATTGGAATACGGGGGCTATTCCTGGTGGTTACTGGTTGGTTTGTCATTATTATTAGGATAAGACCTCTTTACTCAGAAATATAAGCTTGTCAAGATATCAAAAGTTTTTGCATATTGATAAAAACCTTTTCGAATGAATGACTCTTTATCATTAAGAAACCCAGTGCTCTTCATGTTTTCAAAGTTGATAGACTTGTTGTTTTTGAAGTTTTCGATGCTGAGATGGTCACAGAGACGCTCTATTTGCTCCTGCGTCATCTCTTTGCCTAAGAAGTTTGCGACGCGACGGATTGACCTTGGTAAATCCTAAAAACAAACCATAATAGAAGTTTATTTCTTTTTACATAAAAAAGGTAGACTGACCCGACTGCTTTTAAAATCTGCCATTGACAAGGACGTGTGGTGAAGGAAAATCCCAGTTTAAAAAAAACCTTATTATAGCTTAGAAGGAATGATCCAACAATGGTTACGGTTTCTTCAGAAATTGGTTCAGGGTGCTTAGGAAGTGAAAAAGAATAGAATATTAAAAATCCTGATTTCTAGGAAGTGAACCGGACTGGGGGGAAACTTTTGAATTATACGCTTATATCTCAAAAACATTGAGTTGTAGGAAAAAAAAACTCTACCATATGAAAGCTCACAAAAATATCTACAACTTTAATCCTATACACTTTTCCGAATTACCAATCATTTCCGATCTACACGCTCTGAAAAAATTAATATCTACAAAAAATAGGAGAATTTTTTTTTTCAAAAAAGGATTTTTACCTACATCCTTAGAGTTACTTATTTATTATTACGTTCAGTTTAGAAAAACTATTAAGTACCTAGGTACTTATCTATTATTTAGACCAAGCGAACGAAACGAGCCAAGACTTGGGCAAACCGGCGATGTACGCTTGTATCTATAGTTTATATTACCTGTGCTTGTATGTTTGTTAGCATAACATAACTTTCAAACAGCTTATGCGATCTGCATAATACCTACTATAATAATAATAATAAATAAATAATGATGGACATTTCACACGACGCCCTCTAGTCCCAAACTAAGCAAAGCTTGTAATATGGGAACTAGATGGCTGATAGAATACCTACTTATATACTTTTTTTTTTTGTAAATACATACTTATAATACGTAGTAACACCCAGACATAGAACAAACATCTATGTTTTCAACGCACAAATGTTTGTTCTTGATGGGGATCGAACCCACGACCCACAGCACGGAAGGCAGAGCTAATACCGACTAAGCTGTGACGCCTGTCAAACTATAATAAAAAAAAATAATAAAAAAAAACTATTATAAAGAGTACTATCATAATTTCCTAATGTGATTATAATATTAATGTTAGTATGTGGTTATGGTAGATCGGACAAACTCCTGACTGACTGACTGACTGACTGCTCGACAGTCGAGTAATCTCGGCTACAGATAAGCTAAACGTATCCTACCTTTGATAGGTCTTCATAAAATAAGAACAGCATATTCGGATGATGCCTCAAAGCCCATGCTTCTTTGACGTGTTCGAAGTATGGGGTCAAAGTAACTGAAAAAAAAACCAGGTTTACTTAATACAGTATTAGTTGCACAGTGAAGGCTTCTACACACGAGATTTTGGAGTAGAGTAAACAAAGAGATGGTAACGGTGACACGATAGAAAAGAGATTCCATTTGAAACTTGAATAAAGAACCGACGTATGTCCGATTACTAGTAAGCTTTTTGTGCAAGAACTCGACCGGGGATGTACTACCACCGCGCACCCCGTGACTATTTCGTGCGCCAAGCAGTGATGCTCGCATTGCTGTGTTTCAGATTGAAGGGTATTGCCGGTGCAATTACAGGCACATGAAACTTAACACCTTTATGTCTCTGAGTGGACGCAATGTAATGCATCTCAGGGAACGACCTATGTAAAGCAATGCATAATAGGCTGGGGTTACCGCTTAACATCAGGTGGGCCATCGGCTTGTTCCAGAACTAAAAAAAACTAAGTAAGCACAAGTACCTACTAGAGTAACCCTACTTATTTCTAGTAAATCTGAAAATTTGGTAAAGGTGCTTGGTGTTTGTTTCTAGTTTTCTTTATGTTTCTTTTCTGCTTTGCTGTTGTCTGTAATTGTTGCGAATGCTGTGCATGCCTGTAATTGGCGCACATTCTATAATATAATTATTGTTTATAAGTTATTTTCGAAAGTGTATTATGTGTGCTGTTGGCGATGCCTTATAATAAATAAATAAACATTTCTCTAACGCCTTCTTTAAACATATAAAAGTAGTTAACTCACACATATCCTTTCTAAACATATTCCACAGCTGTTTGAAGTCCGCAGTGGATCTGATAACTCTGAACAGATTCGCATGATGGAAGCTTGAGACTATGACATCTCTCGGATCCCGCGCTACATATACCACTTTCGCTGTATCCAACAGTTTTGGCGATAGCAAGGACATTGGCAAATGCGTTTTCACGAAGCGAGGAGATGGCATCTCAGCGAGGATCTCGGTTCCCGGAGTCGACCAGATGTCTAGGATTTGATGCGTTTGTTCTATTGAGCTGGACGTTTCTAAGGTGCGTTCCACTGATACGTCATCGAAGAACATTGACATCCTGTAGAAATATTCTAATTTTAAACATGACCGGCTGAGACATAATTTCTTTCTACCGATGACAAGACCAATCATACATTGTCCATTTCTTCTGTCGTAGCTTTATTCTAAGTTGTTACCTCGAATAATCCTCGCCTTGAGTCTCCGAGGCATCTTTTTTGGTAGCACTTTTGTTTGATAAAAGTAAGCTAAAGCACGATTTCAAGCTCGAGTCGAGGCGAGGATTATTCGAGGTTAACGTTGTAGACCGCTATACATGCTGATGCTGACTAATGAGTTTTTAGTTTGAACTTGTGTTTAAAAAAGATTACCTACTAATGTATGCTCACTCAGTCACTTACTCAAGAAATGGGTATCTGTGTACAAGGGGTACATCGGCTGCCGTTTCGTAATCAAAGTCATTCGCTACCAGCCACACCAGTTCCTGTGTCAATGTCGTGCCTAAGAACATGAAATACTTCATTTATTATTACTTATCACAGAAATTGGTAAATGTGTTACCTACATAGCTATTCATTTTGTAAACACAGGTTATCTAGTGATCGGAATGACAGGTGTTAATGGTATGGATTAGATTAGGTATAGACCATAAGTAGGTACAATAGTTAATTGTTATCGGCAATCCCGGGATCGTAAAATGTGATACTTTATAAACAAAACTTTTTTCGCTGTAGGTAAGTACCCTATTGTTTTACTTTCTTTTAGCTGCTCAGTGTACACAGGTGTACATTTTACATAAAAAAACTACTTCCACAAAGTGATGTCTTAGTTCCCAAGTAGGTAGGTACAGTCGGCTACACATCAACCTATCAACGGTTCGAACTTTGAACTATAATTTGAATGTTGCGAATCATGCGAGAGGGACGATATGTTTTTATGTGAGACTCGCTGCTTGCGCGCCACGCGCCTACACCTATTGCGATCCCTGATTCGCAACATTCAAATTATAATAGTTCAAAGTTCAAACAGTGGATAGGTTGATGTGTAGCCGACTGCACCTACATAAAGATGCCGCATTATGTAAAAACCAACCTGATCTCTGATAACTCGCAACAAAGATGTCTGTTGGTCTCAACGGCATATTGTAGATATCAGATGCCAGTTCTTTGTACTTCTTAAAGAGGAAGTACCCCTTTGGTCCAACTCTTATTGCTTCAGGTACGAAATCTAAAAATAGGAAACATTATTAAATTCCACTCAAGCACGGCATAGGATCTGCCCTTGTATGTTTATTGTTTAGGTACCTACCTAGATACCTTATTAATTTTATGAGATAATCGCTACCTACCCTACCTAATTTTGACCAAGTAAAACGAAATCTAGACGTGCTTATGATGAGCTTTTAAAAGACTTTTAATCATTAAAAAGTCAGTTTTCCAAGCTTAGTGATCACTAAGCTTGGAAAATTGACTTTTAAAATGACTTTTTTTGAGGTAAAGAAAGAAAGAAAAAGCTTTATTTGACAACACATCAAAGGGAGAACGCAAACCAAAGACAAAACGTCTTGTCGAACAGTTAGTGATGTGAAACTTCTCAGTAAAACTTTTTTAGTTACGATATGCTTCTTTTTATTTGCTGTTTTCGTTACTTGCTTATTTAATGAGAATCATCCTAAGTACTTAATAATAATATTAAGTACACTACATAATTACTCTATATTCTTATTTATTAAAAAACACAGTTCATTCTCTAGGTATGTGCGTATAAAGCAATGTTTAATAGGTAGGTACTAAACAATGCTATAATAGATAGGTAAACATACTTGAGAATAGTCTGTAGTGTCAATTGATGTGAGTTTCGTTGTAACGAAAACAGCATATGACGAGGAAGCATTCGTCATATGCTGTTTTCGTTATGACAGAAAATTTATTTTCACGTCACTAAGTACGCGACAAAACAGTTTTGTCGATAGATGTGCGTTGGCCCTAATACAAACATAAAACAAAAGTACATAGAACTATGTTGCCAAAAAGGTGGTAGCTCAACATTATTGGTAATCACTAATGACGTAATCAGGTAATCGCCTATAATATAATCATTATCAGTTGAGATAATAGTGTGGACTGAAGCTGCCCAGCCCATATAATGTATTACTAGCTTCCGCCCGCAACTTCGTCCGCGTACAGTTTAATTCTGTTGATTTTCCGGGATAAAAAGTAGCCTGTGTAACCAGATTACGAACTATATAAGTATTCAAAGTTTCATACAGCTCGGACCAGTATTTGCAGCGTGATCGAAACACAAACATCCAAACATCTAAGCTTTGATTTATCATGTTAGTAGGATGTTTCAGCACCGCGATTTAGAGCCACGCCAAGAAGCGTTGGGGTACCTATACTTTGTAGGTATCAGGGGTCTACTTTACACCATCGATTGAGGTCGATGTTTTACACCCATACAGGGATACTCAATACATTTATTGTTTTCACATAGTTATTATAGGTGTTACATTGTAGGTAGGTATTTAGGTATCACATATGAACCCTGTTCAGGGGTATTGCAACAGGAAAGTAGGCAGACCGAGGTTTTGTTCTCGTCAACTTCTTGTGTTACATAATTCAGTATATTCAGGATATGGGTGTAAAGTGAACGGGACGCTCTGTAGTGCCTGAGACCTGATTTTAGATGGCTAGATTTAATTTAAGAAGTCTTGCTCAGTACAGCACGTATACCACTCAGCCTAGTCGGCCAATATTTGTAATTAAGAATACTGAGTAGGTAATGTAGGTATTAAGTATTTAAGTAGAGCAGTTTTTTTAAATTGTTTCTATTCCACTTACCGCTGTACAGTTTAGCAATTTCATCCAGTTCGTCCGAACTAAAATCTTTGTACAGAAAAATATCGCTATTTTCAGCCATGTTTTTGCAAAAACAGTTTATATAAGTATTAATTTTTTTAAGAAAAACGGGATAACAGCCTTACAAAGTAGCAGAACTACGACAACAGTGGCAGAATACAATATTTAGTTATTTTGGGTACCTGTACCTATCATAGAAATGATAAACTAATCATTATAAGATAATAATTTAGGTACCTTACCTACCAAAAAAATAATTAGACAACTTCACGATGTTGACTGAATGAATATAATATAAATCATGCAAGTACCTACATGTGGAAAGCAATGCGAAAAAAAAAATGAAATTATAATATTATTCAATGTATGAACTATTACAGATAATAAATAAATAAATATTCATGGACTTTACACACAACGCCCTCTAGTCCCAAACTAAGCAAAGCTTGTAATATGGAAACTAGATGGCTGATAGAATACTTATATACTGTTTTTTTTTGTAAATACATACTTATAATACATAGTAACACCCAGACATAGAACAAACATCTATGTTTTCCACGCACAAATGTTTGTTCTCAGTGGGGATCGAACCCACGACCCACAGCACGGAAGGCAGAGCTGTTACCGACTGAGCTGTGACGCCTGTCAATAATAATAATAATAAATTTGTGGGAGCAAGAACCAATAAAATCATTAAAAGCCGTTTTAATAACTCCCTCACATGGACGAACTAACTTACCTCCCTCATCGAAATTGAACATTTATTTTCACAATTCCAAAAAACTGGTAATCCACGCAAATGGTGTAAAAAACAAATTAATCATTACACAAATACGCAAGCCTTTTCGAATAAATTTGTATTAGTAATTCCTAACCAAACACCAGATATTTGAGATCAACTATTATTATTTTTTCTGTGCTTTAACTAACTACTTATAAATTTAGACGTATTCCTTCGAGATTTCTTGTTTGACTCTCAGTAAATGGTTACAGTATCCTTGATTTAACGGTCAATAACGCAACACAGGTACGTATATTGTAAACATGTTTCCTAATGCTTAGCCAACTAGGTACCTCGTGGGCATTTTAATTAAAATGAGTTGCATTATTTTTTCAGAACCATCGAAAATATTGATGTGGTTCGTCAAAATAAAATAGATTTTGCTATTCGAGAATGATCTCGAATAGCAAAATCTATTTTATTTTTTATTTTTTTTATTTTATTTTTTTTTTTTATTTTATTTTTTACTAATAATGATATTAGTCGCAGAGTCCTTTTGTTAATTTTAATTATTGCTAATACAATAAGGATCAATTTAAATTAGTTTTATCTTACTTATTTTTATTCCTAAAGATTATTGAAATTATATTGTAGGTACCTAAGTAATGTTTACGCTATAAAAATTGCGCTGCTTTTTAGTATACTATCATTCACTGCGATGAACAATAATATTGTGATAGGTGATATTTTATACATTATTATTATGTATATTTTATTGTAGGTTTATGGTAGCGTTAGTCGACAAATTGCTACCTGTGTCTAAGAGAAATTAGAATGTCTGAGTACTCACTCGCAAAGTGTCTATTAATTTTCTCCGTTTCAGAGTGATCTACATCGATCATTTTCCAGGGAAAGTTACGAGTGGCCATCGCGACACATTCTTGGATACGCTTTAAACATCTCAAGTCAATATTTAGAAACAAATGCTTATAAGTTGTGCGTCAACTGCATCGGAATCGGCGCGTACGCAGCGGATGAGGCGTCAGAATTTTCAAAATACGATGTGCATGATCGGATTTGAACCTACGTCCTTAGGCTCGGAAGGCGGGGTGCTAACTACTAGACCGACGACGGTGTGGTGCTCTTACTACGTATAGTAAGCTAACTTAATCTCACTAAGTACTTAGTTATTATTTATTCTCGTAGGTACCTTTTTACTAATAATAGTGTCTGCTTACTAAGTATATAGGTATAAATAAATAAAGGTGAAAATGTGAAAATAAACAATGAAATTAAAATATAAACTAATTTAATTTATAATAATTTATGATGGCGAGATACTTGCGAATAAATAACCTAAATAAAGAGATCAATGATTACGAGGAAATGACTTCAGGGGTGGCTTGTGGTTTTTCTTTTTTCTGATCGGAGTTCGAACTTTCTTTAACTGGCTCTTTTTGTATCGAGTTTGAGTTTTGTGAAGTTGATTTCACTTCCTCAATGTTGAGTTTTTTGAATCGGCACGTTAGTGTATGAGGGTCGCGTTCGCGATCGGGTCCACACTGCTCCATTGCACCGATCAGCTTGATCTCATCGCTGTCTTCCTGAGACTCGGCCTCCAGCCGCCTCCTTCCGGCGATCACCACCTCTACCGCTCTCCCGCCGCCTTCTGCACTCCTGTCACTCCCGATATCAACCTGGTACGGCGTGTTCGGCTCCACGAACGCGTCCATAACGTGATCCGCCCTCTCCTGCGCGTCAGAGTGGCGGGTCTGTCCCTTGTTGTGCTTCAGTAGGTCGAACAGATCGAGCGGGACGGACAACTTGTCTGGGATCGCGACTAGCACGACGATGTTCTGCAGGTCGGCGCTGACGTTTAGCTCTCCATCCTGCCGGCGGTCGTAGAGCACGGACGCGGGGAAGGCCGCGGCGGCGGATACCAGACACACGAGCGTGAGAAACATGATGCGCGTGCGCGTTAGAGATCTCCTCGGAGCTGACTGTGAGCCGTGTACTCCCGCGCCGCTTTTACCGGCCACGCGTGAACCAGTCCTCTCGAATCGGGTACAGTGTAACGGTCCCGGCACGAATGTAGCGCAGACTTACCTACGTATAGGTACTAAACCTAAGCTTTTAATAATCAATTTAAAGATTAACTGCATTCACGGTGAATGCGGTGGCACACTTTTAAAGATGTTAACTAAACAGACGCGATTCTTAATAACTTTCGAGTAGTTTCGAGCAATGCTTAGAGCAACTGTGTTCGAAATTGAATGCAGACAGATTTTGTAGGTAGGTAATGGTTTAAAACACGAATGACTGACAGTGACCCCGGGTGGAGGGGTCAGCGATCACCCGATAACCGAGTTTCGCTTCCCGCTGGCACGCTTTGTGAACGCAGTGGACTCGATAGCACTGGCCGAGATAACACCGGCTAAAAATAACCCAAGCTACACAAATATTCGTCAAAATATTATTGTTTACTTTCTGTATAATATTAGCTGTAGCTAATAAACAATACAAATGTGATCTACCTAACAAGGTCTTCGAACTGCGCGGTACCAATAAATGTAAAGTCTTATAGAACTTTAAATAGGTACTTAGGTAATATTAGAATTAGGTATAGATCATGGATAAGATCATGAATTAGCATCCTACAGGGCTAGATACTCAACCTAATATCCTATATTTCTTAAGTAAGGTAGGTAGCTGTAGCTAGTACCTACTACATATCCATACATAGTAGGACCTAGCAGAATTTATTATGCACTAAAAATGTTATAGCTACTGCAGATTTTCAAACCGCGGTTACATAAGCAATGTCAAACTGATCGAAAGTACAAATTTTTCAATTTTACACCAAGAGTCAAGGCAAGACCTATGGCCTCTACTCCGAAAAATGATTACCAAAGATTCGATAGTGACATTTGTGTACACGACGCGGCCGCCTTGTGCGTTAATGAGGGGTCTTGCAAAGTGACAGCATCACTGAGCAATGTAACCCACAAAACGGTACGACGAACCTCCGAATACTGAATTTAGCAGCCACTCAGACCAGAAAATTGGGAAAGATACTTTGCAGTGTGTAGCGTTGACAAAGTATATTCATAAACTTGGGTAAATTAAAAAAAAAAGTCTTAGGTTCCCTTGCAGCCTTCATCATGTTAGCTAAGCTCCTCAAAATATTATGATGAACTGATTTGCAATTAAATAAACACTACGAGCTCTTTTCCTAAAATGACGAGTTCCAGACGACTTTTTTCAACTTTCTTGCTAGAAATAAGATTGTGATCAACCAAGTTCTCATCCTGTCCATTCCACCTATTTTTTCTATTATCAAGGATTCAGGTATTTATAAAATAAGTGTACCACTCAATGAGGTTTTTCAATAAGAATTATTATTTATTTTCAACAAAAACAATTTACAATCATACAATTGCCTTATTCTAAAACTTATCACTAAGGTTTTTAATAAATGCATTTTTATCACTTAAAAATAAATTAAGATTCATTTTCATATCAATCACAAACTCACAAAATTCTCGCATTTCTTTGTAAACCTAATTTGTCCACGAGGAGCCGGCTTCACTCAGATTTTATTGATGGCGCCTTTTATTCCGAAGAAAGGGGAGGAAGATGCTTGCAATCCGGTGTTTCAGTCTGTAACAAAAATACTTATTAGTGATTATATAATAGCGTTGGTTTTTTGTGTATTCGGGGTTTAAATTCTGGGGTAGAAAGTGAAAAGATCCCACCCGTTCTGAACGTTGAAATATTACCTTTGTGTGGTTTCCTGCTTCCGTAGCTGGGCAGATTTCTTGTGGCTTTTCAAATGGGCAACAGGCTCGACGGAGACGTCGTCGATCTTCGATGGGGCTTCCGGCTTGTCAAGGGACTCCTGGGGCTTCGTATCCACGGGTTTGTCATCAGGCTTGCCTTCTGGTTTCTCGGGTTTGGCGTCCAGCATCGGTTTCTCATCAGGCTTCGAGCCCGTAATGATTTCCGTGGTTGATGATGCAGGCGGTTTGGGCTTCAGTTCTTGCTCCAACGATTCCAAATCGATAAGATCGCTGAAGTCGATGTCTGAGAGCGCGGATAGGAAGGATTCTGCCGGCGCCACGGCGATGACGACGCCGTCGATGTTGAGTCGGTAGTTCTCCGTACCATTTTGCCGCTGGTCGTAAATCAGCTTGTGATCTTTCTCGTCGCAAGCCGGTGCGGCAGCGACGATCGAAAGCGCGCCGAAGAGAAGGGCCACCTCGCACAATACTCGTCTGTAGTTGACCATCGCGGAAGGTGCTTGCAGACCGACTGAACCTCGCTGGCAAGGTTCCGTTGTACCCACTCTCCGGTGCATCTTGTATTTATTCGCCCAGATAGCGGTACCTATACTGGCTCCCGTAGTCGCGCTAGCTAAACTGGAATCGATGCAAGACGTTTCCGATACATAGAGAATACCCGTTACGGATCAATTTCAATAAATATCGACGGGTGGAGCACTGTAACTGACAAGGCAATGCGCCTGAGAAGCGTTTATGAACAAATAATATAAATAGATAGAGGTCGAATAAAATAAAATAAATAGAGAGCTTTAAGCAGAGTAGGTATAGGTGATTTTTTTTCATATGTGAATTCCATGATGATCTACGTAAATAAACTCAAGATAATTTTAAGGTCAGGTCTAATATATGCATGGCCCAAGCACCTGTTGCACTCATTCATTGAAATTCCGTAACCATTAGAATTTCAAAAAATGTTAAAATTAAAATGTAGTGTGAGAATATCACAAAAAGAAATCGAAAATTGTGTCTCATAGAAAGGAAATGGTGAAAGTTGTTTTCAAATGAGACACTTATTAAGTTGGTCAGGATTTAGGAAGCTCTGATTTTATTCATAAACGAGTTTGTTACGATAACCTAAACCGATTTTGGATAACCTAATAAAGTGTAGAGCAACGCACTCACACAGTTATAAAAATATTTAAATCTGTAGGTATGCAAAAATAAAGACATTTTTTATTTTACCTGTAAGTATTATTTATTTTTACTTTTTTATACATAATACTTACTGCTTAATGTGTAATTTTTATTAGGTAAGTACCTACAAAAAAAGTGCTTCCCAGTTTTTGTCAAATTTCGCAATTTTGAAGAGATACTGAAATTGTGGTAGATGAAGCTAACTAAATCTAAACAAAAGTTTAGTTTCCGTAGCTGCATTTTAGTCTATGATAGATATGAGCATCAAAAAGTCATAGAAAGAGGCAGAAAATAAACTTAACTATTCGATATCTAACAGTAAATAAAAAGCTCTACATAGACGCAGTTGACGCAAGCTTAGATATCCATAACTGTTCATCGAAGACTTCTTATAAGTTCTTATACATATGTAAGGAAAAAGCTATGCATTTTGCTGAGCAGTACTTCAGAAAAAACCATCTCAACACAGAGTATAAAATAAACACGCCAGACATTAGTACACCCGACAAATTATTGGCATTGGTCCCCGACACAATTCAAGCACAGAATACTTCACAGTATTAAGTACGGTTTAGCCACAAATTAAAAGTCACTTTACCAGTGAAACGGTTTAAACTACGTGTCACGATGCGCCAGCGCTTTCATTCTATTTACATGCTCTCTGTACAAGGAGTTTTTAGTATAGATGGGTGTGCAAACCGTTAGCGAGACACCCCTAAAAGATTATGTAAGGGATGGCAAGACGACTAACGGAGAAAGCACACTTGTTTATGAGGTCGAAGCCTAACTGTACTTACTGGTTACCTACTTGTCTCAAACGGTAAAGTAGCTTTATCTTATTTTGCCCTTAACCGTTTTACGTACTTAATTGACCCAGATAATTAAGTGGAAATGTGAGTTAGTTGCATTTCTCTTACACTCATCAAACTTACATAAAAACACTATTTTTTACTTTAGACAGGCGTCACAGCTCAGTCGGTAATAGCTACTTTGTGATAATAGCTCTGCTTAATGTGCTGTGGGTCGTGGGTTCGATCTCCACAAAGAACAAACATGTGCGTGTCAAACATGGATGTTCGATCTATGTCTGGATGTTACTAGTATGTTTTAAGTATATATTTACAAAAAAAAGCTACACATATAAGTATTCTATCAGCAATCTAGTTCCTATATTACAAGCTTTGCTTAGTTTGGGACTAGAGGGCGTTGTGTGAATTGTCCAAGACTATTTATTTATTTATTTATTTCGCCAGCCCGTATCTCTTTATTTAAATGCTAGATTGCTCTTTGCGTCAACTTTGTTAAATTAAAAAGAATTTTTCGTCTGAGATTAAAAAGTACAAAATGCTTAGTGTTTTACATTTCGTTCTCGATTTCTAATAATTTATCTCGAAGTTTAGAGCAGCTTTCTAGTTCTAGACTGGAACACGTGTACTGAACAAGTAGGTGGATAGGTCAACCCCACTTTCTTTACTATAAGTACATTGACAGATTTCTAAATAAAATACAATTAGCATTTCTCTATACTTACAAATAATTTTAAAAAATTTTTTGATGTTGTTAAACATCAAATGTCAATTTGAACAAAAAGCCATGGAAACCCCTTTTTAACCCCCCACGCAAAACGACGGAGTGTTATAAGTTTGACGTGTCTGTGTGTGTCTGTCTGAGGCAATGTAGCTCCCGAACGGATGAACCGATTATGATTTCTTTTTTGGGCGGAAAGGAGAATTAATCGGGAGTGTTCTTAGCTATGTTTGATGAAAAACGGTCCAAGATTCGGGGATTTTAAAATTTTTAATTACTTGTAACTAATAGATTACTTTTGCTATATTTTGGTTATATTGAATAACTAGCAGTTACCCGCAACTACGTCCACGAAAAAAATAACAACCTAATGCGGGCAAAGTAGCCTATGTGTTATTCAGGTTACGAACTATAATATATTCCAAGTTTCATCCGAATTGGACCAGTAGTTACAGCGTGATTGAAACACAATCATTCAAACATCTAAACTTTGGCATTTATAATAGTAGTGGGATATTTCAAGTGTATTTTTTTGTAAAAAATATAAAAAAAATGCTAGGAATTTTATTGAATAAAAGAATAATGACTATGTTTTTGACTTTGATCCCTACTATTATTAAAGAGAATCGTCAACCAAAAAAAGTAATCGAAGCGAAACGGGCAATACGGGCATCTTAGGTCGTTAGCATCTGACCAATAAAACTAAGTAGTCTCATTTAGTTTTTATTGAACGTTTTTTGGTTGTTTCACAGAAAATTCCGCAGTCGATATTTTTTATGTTTGTTTTACAGTTATAAAATATATTATGAATTTTGTTGAAAATACATTCAAAAAACGGAACGGCCATTTTATACTTAAAATACCAACATTTGTTTTAAATTCATTAATTCAAGTAACATATTAGCCTATTTCACAATCATGATTATGTTAACTGTAGTTTTAATCTCTACTTTACACTTGTCAAAGACAAAGATGGGTAGGTATATCTTTATTTGCTGGATAACATTACTCAGAGATGGTGAAAAAAGCACTTAGCGTAAAAAAGTTGAGTAACCTAAATTAGTTTTTGTAATATCAAATGTCTACTAAAACAACAAGCAGGAAATAATATCACTATCAATATCTAAATGTCGAGAATTAGGTTGTAAGGCTTAAAAAATACGTAAATATCTAGGTACTTACTCATAAGGCCACAAGTTTTAGTTGTATAGAAGACAATTTCCACATTTTTGTCTCACAAACTCTTAAATTATAATATCTTGTCGTATAATAAACTTACATATAATAAATGTTTCGTATTTCAAAACTTCACTCAAGTTTACGTATTGTTCTAAAAGCCGTAGATAACATTATATGTATTTATTTGGACATAAAGGAGAATATAATACTTAAATACCTTACGATCTAGGCCACAATTAAGTTTTTTTATGATGTCTTAAAACTCTGCTAGAACGCACAGTATTGTGTTAAAAGAAGCAATATGCGTTGGAAATGATTTAAAGAATCAGAAATACCTTACAGACTCTTTCTTAGAACCGGCTCTGGAGACTATTAAATCCCGTCAAAGCCATGTCAATAAAAAAACAGGAATAACCCACGACAACGTGTCTACGTATTTTGGAAAGTATGCATAGAATAAAAATACCTTATAGGTACTTTCTTAATACCAAATAACTAAATTCTAGTTAGTATACTCGTTTACTAGAATATTCAGCACGTGTTCGTAGAAGTTGTCTCCATGTCAGCCGATACAGTGATGCATCAACATATGTAAATGTAACGCATTAAATACTTACAGTATAGCTATGTATCATGGAAAATATTAAAAATAAAGTACCTTACAGCCTCTTTCTTCATGACTAACTGACTAAGTTGTTAGTATACTCCTTAACTATAATGTTTAGCATGTGTTCGTAGAAGCCGTCTCCATATGTCAGGCGGTAGAGCGATGCGTCGAGGTAGCGTTGTACTGCGGTGGCACAAACCGACGGTATAGTTGCGCTTGCGCAGAGATCTCGCGATGCTGCGCATAGAGTTATCGCTTGTTTCCATATTCTGGTACTTACTGAAAAATAATAGTCATTTTTATAAGAAAAAGTGATGGAACAGGCTGATATTGTATAAGTGCTTCCCATTATTATTGACATTCATAGAATAAAGAATAAAATATATTTATTTGTAACGAAAACGATGGGTAGGTACATAAAAAATTTACATTACATTTTACAGTACATTTAGCTTTTAAAATGTTATTTTATTATTTCAAGTAGGTAATTTATAGTACCATTGCTGCGCCCTCATAGGGTACATACATGACTGTTCTATTAGCTAAGACCAAGCTGTTTATTTAAACCATGTATGCAATGAATAAGAGAATATGATGTTATACAGGTACTTCTGCCTGTAACAATGCATTACCTCACAAAGCAAGTCCATTGAGAACATGCCCTGTGGAGTGCGGCAATGCATTGTGTCCATCACTCCGAGACACAAAGCTCTATGTGCCTAGATTAGTACCTAGTACAGGCTGATGTGATGATGATGATGAGAGAAATAAGTAAATACTTGTACAAATTAAAGAAGTATTAAAACCTAGGTAAACAAAAATTTAAAAATACTGCTTGTAAGTATTCAAAGCTAAAATTAGTCTAAAAACAGATAAAGTAAAATAATCATAACAGTTTTAATTTGCGTAATTTGGTAAAGATAAATATCTGATAAATAGAAAAAGTTTTTTTTTAAACATAAAATGTAAATCACCAAAATTGTAATACCAACTACTCGGCATCCTGGCTGAGGGACACTGTGGTACCGTTTAGAAACGATGTGATGATGATGAACTACTGCGAAACTAAGAAGTCCACTACTCGATCTTAGCTTCCAACATAGATGATCAAAAAGAATGATTATAGACCTTCTGCGATCTGAAAAAGCCTAGATTTACTTACAAAACTGTTGCATATCTCCATCGCATTGCGGCATTAGCTGTTGAATAGGTACAGCGCCATCTATCGACGGCAATGTGGTACCGGTGACCAAGGTTGATTCAGGCGTGACAGATTTTGCCACTATGTTCTGAATTTGCGTTATCAACATCTAAAAAATAAAATTGATATGAAATAAATCCTACTATCCTACTAATATTATAAATGCGAAAGTTTAGATGTTTGGATGTTTAGATGTTTGGATGTTTGTGTTTCAATCACGTCAAAACCACTGAACCAACTTGGATGAATCTTGGCATTATATATAGTTCGTAACCTGGATTGACATATAGGCTACTTTTTATCCCGAATAATTAACAGGATCTACAGGATAAAATGAACGAAAAGGATTAGCAGCGCCAATTGGCAAGAGGATTTCATTGTCATGTCATGTCACGTCAGTTTGACAGGGCGTAGTACTACCTCTTTGGTCTAACGACTAGCGTTTGACATTTCAGTACGAGTGCGGTGTAATGAGGTGTAAGGTCAAGTTTCTCAAAGAAGTATCCGCTCGGTACACGCACAGATAATATAATGTACACGGAAACTGTAGACGCGTACGAAGTCGCGGGTAACTGCTAGTGCTAAATAAATGCCTTGCAAGAAATCAAAGCTCTGGTAGCTATATTAGTAGTCACTACGAATCTTTATCCTTCTGAAGTTAGGTACAACAAACAATTGCGCATGTAATGGTGTGCGGAAAAATTAGCTTACCCCCAATTCAACCAAAAATGGGTTCTGCGCAGATACTTCACAGGGACAAAGATATGTTGTGACTACTATATGTATATGTAATTATGTACGGTAGTATGAGATTATTTTTTTAAATATTGTCAACAGTGATGGAAATTGGTGAAGTAAAATATGATCTTCTTATAAGCAGGTAGTAGAAACTTTACAGAGACATGAAAAAAGGTGTTGTATTTTGAGCTTGAAAATTTTTAACAGCATAGGTGCTTACCTGATTTCTATTTAATACATTTGTTTTTTTAGGATCCTCTTTTAACACGAACAAACGGTAGTATGTTGGGATGTGCTGAAAAAAGAAAACAGGAATAAGTAATGAAAAATATTTTCGACAAATTTTTAAACAACTTTCATAATGAAACAAGCGGACATGTCGGAAATAAGGAACAACTATAGATAAGAATCCCCGTCGCTTTATCATCTAAGATAACAGAAGGTATCTGCTAAATGCCTACTGTAATTATTACATTACCAACACAATACATTATTAGTACCTAGTACAGGCGTACATGGCCCATTTTTTTCGGTATGGACTTCAAATGAGATGGAGTCCCAAAGATATGCCAATATTGCCTAGGATATAGAAAAGCCTAAGTTAAAAGTGAGGCTTGAAATGAAATGAAATTTATTTTGCCGAAACCTGATATAAATAAGATCTTTTATAGTAAACTAGCAGTTACCCGCGACTTCGTACGCGTCTACAGTTTCCGTGTACATTATATTATCTGTGCATGTACCGAGCGGATACTTCTTTGAGAAACTTGACATTACACCTCATAACACCGAACTCGTACCTACTGGAATGTCAAACGCTAGTCGTTAGACCAAAGAGGTAGTACTACGCCCTGTCAAACTGACGTGACATGACATGACAATGAAATCCTCTTGCCAATTGGCGCTGCTAATCCTTTTCGTTCATTTTATCTTGTAGATCCTGTTAATTATTAGGGATAAAAAGTAGCCTATATGTCAATCCAGGTTACGAACTATATATATGCCAAGTTTCATCCAAGTTGGTTCATTAGTTTTGACGTGATTGAAACACAAATATCCAAACATCTAAACATCTAAACATCCAAACATCTAAACTTTCGCATTTATAATATTAGTAGGATAGGATAGTCTGTCTTCACCAAATTTTTTTAATGAATTTACCTAATAAATGTTACTTAAATTCCCATAAAATGTCCTGCAATACTCATTAACAAAGTTACTCATACCATGGTTTTTGTGTTGGGGGTTAAAAACTCACTTTAGTATCAGCAAGCATCAGTACCCTGTGAACATGTGGATGGACCGTTGTATCTGGAGACAGTCTGTTCAGGCAGTCAGGGTACAACTCAGCAAGCACCACACTATTGGCCCCACCGAGCAGAGTTCTACCATACTCCTTTATAGCTAGCTCATCTAGCTTGTCATATATTTGATTGGCTACTCTCATCTTCACACCTATAAAAATTCAGATATTTTATTATTTAGCACTAGAGTATACTCTAAAATTGGCTACACAACCCACACCAGAGCAAGAGTTTTATTTAATAGGTTTAAAGATTAATGAATAAAACTTAACACTCATAAACTTACCTTAAAATCTGATTGAAAGCATGAAAAAATAAATGTGTTAGTGATGTTTTGAATGTTAGTAGCACACACACCTACATATTCTATGCTTGCTTAAGAACCTATGCCAAAGTAGTACCTGAATGCCTCAATTTGGTTGTTTTCTGACAGATTTTCATTGAAAACTGTCACCTAAGCAAAGAATTACATGATTCTTATTGAAAACCCATGGAATTGTTCTACTAGTTGTAGATTTATTAATAGTTTCCGAGGCAATCCATATTGAGATTGAATCACAAAGATAAGCTTCTGTTAAATAACGTAAGTAGAAAAACAATAGATAGAAGTAAGTTGGTACCAAAGTGTTCTGCAACAACATTACAATCTGCATCTTCGCACCATGCCAGTATCGTCTGCAATGCTTGATGAAGAGAACACTGAAGCCGGAAGAAAAAGGACCCTTCTCTGACTGGCTGTCTCTTTCCACAGGCCTCACAGGCCCATTGTACCCTGAAATATGATTTAAATAAATGTGTCGTTATAAAACACTTATTATAGAAAACTAACAAACAATATTTGGATTTCATTTATATGTACGAGTTAGTGGCCAACTCTGGTGAGTTTTTAGACCAGCCTCTGTTGTGGCTTAACAACTACTAGAGCTCAGACCAACAGTTTGACGCACCCTCCAAAGGATGGAAGCAAATGTAAATGCCACTAGCACCATATTACACTGGGTGTACTATGCGGGACAGCATAGTACACCCAGTGTCTTGTGCTTAATGTGCATGTTTAGAGATCCAAAAGTGTTACTTAGTTTAAATTGAGTGTTACTAAATATGATTGTCACAGGCACTACAGCATCCCGTTCATCATCAAAGCATGGGTAAAAAGAGGCTCCTAACACTGTATGAATAATCTAGATGCCTGCTTATTATTTACCTAATCCTTAGTATAGTAAACATGATAGAGCTTCAACTTACCGGTCAACGACTCTAGCAGTTCTGCAAATCAATTTACAATCAGGTGTTTTCCCCAAGCATTTGACTTCATTTGGTAGTAAACCAAAGTTTTGCAATCTGTCAATTATTTGGCTTTCAATACTTTTGTCAGTGCTGTTGCGTATAAGCTCAGTATATAGCTTGTAGTTCCTGAAATTGAAATCATTATGCTTTTTGAGCTTAGAGGAGTATAACTGAAAATTTCAAATTGTTAGGGAACTGCGTTGATCTTACCTTGGACACGTATTGAAGGGTAAACACGGTCCATCTACTAACGCTTTGGGATTATTCTCATATGTAGTCGAGTCAGCTTCCATTTTTATAATATTACCAGACAGTAAATAAGGTAGACTAGCAGACTGATTATAATAAACCACTTTTCATTCAGCTCTCAAATAAAAATAGAACATAAACAAAGACAAAAACACAAGAAGAAAAGACAAACAAACAAAACATACAATACAACAAAGCAAGCAAATGTTAGTGTCTTGTATTTAAATGTCAATGTTAGTAATATGCAGTTATATCAATGTCAATATAAATAACTATGTCATTTTCAATTGGGCTTTGTTTGTTCATTCATTCATTCATTCATCCATACTCTCATTTCATTCATTCATTTATTCCCATTCGTTTTGTTTTGTGGTGTGGTGGTGTGCGTGCGTTGAATTTGTTTAGTTTTCAGTCGGAAATTCGTAATTTATTTGTGTCCAGCCAAGTATTCACGTAAATAAACTCACATCTTCAGGAATCATGTAAGTCTCATTATAAACTTTGATTTCTCTCACATTTCTGTTAGAAAACATACTTTTGCTAAGAATTTGTCCCATGCATGGTGATTATGTAGCTGAGTATGTACTAAAGGCAGATGGGCAGAATGCGGCTGGTCTAGCAAGTAAACATTTGATGAGTCTGGTACGGGACCGTGCGGAATGGCACAAGCGAATGAAAGGTTAACCAGCTGTGGTTGTGCTGAATGATGATGATGATAAAGTTGTCTAATTTGAAGACTTGTGAGCGAAATTGGCAAATAGTATTGCTAATTGGAAGCGAAGGTATGGGGTTCTCCGTTTGTTCAGTACATAAGTAAGGGTACCTACCTACAACTTGCTATGTGCATTTCAATTAGTAGGTAGGTAATTAGGATCTTTCTACTAAAGATTCAGTTGCTTAACTCATGTCTCAGTAATCTGTACCTATTTCAGTTATCCTTTATTTTGTAATGTTAACATAGATTTTTAAGTTTCACTTACAAACTATAGGTGTCATGTCTGAAATAAAAAGTTTTGATTTCATTTATTTATACACAAACAATATTAATAAACAATTATTTTCCAAAACATGCTCATCCTTGGGCAACTTCAGTAATCACAAAGAATTTACAGGAGTCTCAGCTCAGTCGGTAATAGCTCTGCCTTCCGTGCTTTGGGTTGTGGGTTCAATCCCCACCAAGAACAAACATTTGTGCATGGAAAACATAGATGTTTGTTTATAAGTCTGGGTGTTGTTATGTATTATAGGTACCTATGTATTTACAAAAAAAGTAACTAAATATAAGTAAATCTATCAGCCATCTAGTTCCCAATAATGAGCTTTGCTTTAGTTTGGGACTAGAGGGCGTTGTGTGAAATGTCCATGAATATTTATTTAAAAAATCTAAAGTAAAATGTTTCATCATTTCATCATCATGTTGGCCTAAGTAGCTACCTACATAAACTGTTTATTTAAGTTTGTGAATAAATTATTCTTATTCTTATCACCTGCCTACATAACTAGACTTTTATGAAAAGATTGGAACACTAAAAATATCATTAAAATATGATGTCCATTCATTCTTTGCTCCTCACAGTAAAGGCGCTTATCTTCATTCCTCTGATTTCTGTATGTCAGAATGCCATCAGCATCATTCGTTCATCATTCAAATGATGATCTATGCTGACTGCCCTCCCTTCGGCAATTTGGTTTCGTAAGCAAAGCGTGTGGACGCTCGTGCCAGGTCTATTACACGGTAAATTAGTCGTGGAGCCGGGTTACGTGCAGGCGTTTAGCTTTATTTTTAGAAGGTTTATCATCATTAACCTGTATCAGTCCACTAGTGGACGTAGGTCTACTAGTAGTAGTAAAGGTAGGGCTACTGAGCCTTCGGCTCTTCTCATCCAGTGTTTGCCAGCTACATTTCGCAGATCGTCAGAGTCGTCGTTTCAGAGATTCGAATAAAAATTGTTGATAATACTGATCTACTTACATATGATGTATTGACTATCACTAGTGTCATCAAGTCATCATCAGTTAGAATTCTTGAAGCCGCGATGTGCTCCCAAGCTGTCACGTACAAACAAACTACCAACTCGAAACGGGCATAGAATGTAAACGATCTTCTGAATGCCCTCATAGGCATCCTCATTTGGATCACCTAATATTTGACAAAAGCCTACCATGAGTATATTAAAAAAACCTGCCGTTAGGTACAAAGTACATCCGGTACCTTGGTATGTGGTTGATGCTGATTGATGTCATCATTATTTACTTGTTAAGTTCAACCTTGATAATTCGTTACGTTTACTTTACAAAAACGAAGTGCAGCTAATTTAAAGGTCATCATGGTAAACAGTTTTTTGTTACGTTAGCTTTGAAAAGTATTATGTGATGACTGTCATGTTTGATTTGATTATCGTCTGGTAGCTTGGACGAATACACTCTGGTAGTCAGTATTCAGTTTCGAGATTTTGTTGAAAATTGCACTTCTTTAGCTGAATCTATTCTGTAGGTAGATCCTTTAAAACCAAGGCTCATAAAAGTCTATACCCAGAGTAGTAACAGAGAAAAGCCTTATAATACAAATGAGTAGGTTTTTTGTCGAATATTTTTTTTAGTTTTAAGAAGTTGGCCATAATGTGGTGTTTCGCAGGGTGCTGGTTAGATTCCTTCCTTTCAATTTGCATAATCGTTGTCTCCATTACCCGCCACAAATTAGTTGTCTGAGCTTCAGTTTAGTCAGAGCTTCTAATAGATCTTAAATTGTTTGATTCCCTTAATTATTTAGTTGCAATCTGTCAATAGCTAAATTGTTTTGCCCACGCAGGCTTGCATTGAGTCGTAGGACTGTCCTTTCGATTGTTCCGTAATTGGATTTGATTGTATCCCGCGTGGGTGTATGTAGTACTAAGTAACAAATCTGAAAGTCTTGAGACAAACAAACACTTTCTAAACGACACCACGCACATTCAAATCACTGAGATAGCATCTAAAATCACTCAAGATACAAGAGAGTACTCGTAACTTAGTTTGCCTGGTGTTTTATCTAACTTTGAAACCTTTGTTACCTTTAAAGGTTTATTTTTAGAAGTTCTTTATTTAGACCCTCCTAAGACCATTATAACGAAGCTATAGAAGCTAAAGAAGGCTACCGTCCAGATTAATAAATATACGCGATTTTCGTGCATTGATTTTACGTGAGTTAAGTATGGCACATCTCCTCAAGGAAAATACATTTCAGGGAAGATACATCGAAGTACTCTGTACTCCTGACCTTGGCTAAATTCGGCAAGTGAAGTCACGCTACACGAAGACATTACTCAAATGGAGACATTCGTGTCTTCTAGCCATCAGCAACATTATGATAAATTGGATTCGTCGCCCAACAACGTCCGCTTTCGCAATTCCTGCGACTCAGACTTACTTTTACAAAAGCCTAGTATTTCGTAAGTGTAACACATCAAAGAACTGCTACATTATCTAAGCTAGGCTTAGGCTGGCTTTTCACCAAATATATGTGGTTTGCGAAGAAAGAATCTACCAATAGTATCACTTCATTTGTCACGTGAAGCTCATCCGCTTCGTACATCTCTTGTGAAAACGCAGCCTTATTCAGCACCTGTGAATGCTCTATTCCGACGTTTACTTCAGTTAATTTACTTTTACACGGTTTTCCTGAAAGTTAATTAACCTCTACCGAACCCACTGCACGCCCGATATAGCTTACTTGACCTGGATTTACAGCTTATTGTTAGAAAACATAAAACTTATAGGGTCGTCGCTCTCGTCGCTCTAAAACGCCCACTTTGACATTTCCTGATGTGAAACAGCGAGCTTTCTATTTTGCTGTAAAATAGAAACAAGTAAACAATTTCCAAATCTTCTGAAGAGTTCTCATAGCCTTATTAATATGTGACCAAAATGTACATCTGTGTCTCTGAATTTGTTTGGTTTAATTCCAAGTATTTCAAGCTTTGTGATTCATTAAACAATAAGATGAGCCCTCGGCAGCAAACGCTGCATACGCTTACATTCTCTCAATAGCTCCCTAAAGTTGAAGCTATAAACGTATACCTTAAAAAGATATATCGTTCACAACTGCCTCTTACTGCCAGAAATATGCGTAGCACTGTGGTATATCATCTGTGGTTGTGCGGCTTTGTTGTGGATAGGTCTGTGTCTGCTGCTTATACAGGGTGTTAAAATCAGCTTCCGCAGAGAAGGAGTATCTAGTCTTTAAAACCAGTATACTATCGACTATAGTTTCTTTACCACTCAGTGAGATTGAGGTCTGCCTAAACTTGATATTTCGAGCTAAATAAGATGCCTTAGGTACGCTCTTTCTTGCGGAGTTGCACTAATATCGCGAAGCCCGTGTTCAGAGTCATATATCATTATTTCAGTAATTTTTGTTATCTTAGCAATACTCAAATACATTGAAACTTAAATATAAATAAATATATTGAGATGTAAGCTTAAATAGTTCTATATTTCGCTTATGTTACAACAAATACAACCAATGTTTATATATACGTTTGGGTTTCGCGGCAAGGCAGCTGTTGGTATAGCTATGCCTGGAACGCGGAGCCAATGGTTATAATTAGCAAGATTTGTCGTAGCGTTTATTCGTTGCTGGAAGCTGGATCTGATGCATGCAGACAAGTGCAAATGAATCGTCAACTGCTAATAGCGTAACGCTTCTTTTTTCTCTAACTTTTTGGTAAAAGTTCAACGTTTTGGACATTAGAATTAGGTGGTCTAATGTTTGCTAGACAAATTGTTCCCTAAGATAATATTCGTCCATTTGCGCCAAATTCTCATATCTAGCTAAATTCTAAGAGTAAGAAAATACTCATTAAGTTGTCATCAATCATGAACAAATTAGGTCGACAAATGTGTCTACTTCAGTCTCATATCAATCCGTCGTAACCCTACCATGCTATCTCCGAGACTTCAGATTCTTAAAAGGCTTCCTCGAATTTAAATGCAGCAGGAACTTTTTGTGAAAGGGAAGACAGGTAGTATAATTACCTTTGACTGCGTTGCTAGGTAGTTCACCCCTTGTTTTAGTCGCAGCAGTAATAATAGGTGGAATAAATTCAAGGGCTCGGTACGAGTACATGACATGCACCATGACTAATCCATATTATTTAAAAGTGAAACTACTTTTGGTTTGGTTCATGATAAAAACGAAAACGTCGAAAAAGGCTCATACATTCAAGGGTTATTTTTCCTTACATTTGACTTGCTTGTCTAATATTGTGTTTATTTAAATTTGTTAGATTTCTTTGTCCGGTTGCAAGTACAGCTGCAGAGTTAAAAATTCTGAGCTCAAGTAGAATGTCTGTCTGTTCCATACTCTACATTTCTTTCTACGTTTAAAAAACGCAATGTTGGTCCATGTCTATATTTTTCTATTGCACACGCAATCATCTCAATTTCTACAGAGCTGAGGTACTGATCAATATAATTTTGTACGTTTAACTGGTTTCACGCGCCCTCAATAAAGCAAGGTTGAATTGAATCATGAGAGTACTCATGCAATAACCACTGTTTGATTTATCACTTTATCGATAAGTAAAGTAATTGCTCTAAATGGTTTATTTTCACAAGTTGAACGCACGGACTCGAATCGAATCGTACGACTTACATAAGTATCGAAGTCTCGAACAATGTCTCCGCAATGAAGGAGTCAATTCGACTTATTCGAATTAAAATAATCGCGTCGTATTTTAACCATGGTAAATAATCAGTAACCGGGAATGAGGATGATGAATAACAACTACTTTATTGTTAAAACTAAGTAAACAACATTATGGTAATAAAATTCTCTGTTGTAGAAGAAGATTTACATTTTTAAACGGACATACAATTATACAAAAGACTGCTATTGAGGATAAAAATACCTAAAATGCAAATGCGATAGATGAAAAATGCATACTTACCCACTTTCAGTAACTGTACTGTTTCAGAATTTCAGTTTTGTGGACATCTGTAGTTAAGTACTAGTACATTAGGTATTCTGTTATACCTATACTGAATGCACTTATTTTAGTTCTTGTGCTGGGTAAAACTAGTCCCTATTTCTATTCGGTGGTAAAAGATAATTCTTCACAATTTCATGAAAAAACAATAGGGCTTGGTCACATTATTCAGAACCTCTTACACAAAAGGAAATACTCATTTCGTTAGGTATGAAACAAATGCAAAACATTTATTTTATATACAAACTACACATTCTGCATGTAGGTAGTTCTTGTTATTGCCATTCCAAAGCTTTAGTAGAAACCGAGGTTCCAATGAGGTTTTCCGACCAAAAATGCATTTTTAGTTTTTTTAACTATTTTTCATGTTTTCTTTTGGACTAACTCGTTCTTTACGTTTTTTCATATCTTCAAAAATATTGAAATTTGCAAGAGAGACAATTTGTTTTTAGAAGAACGAATCTAAATTATAACTTTTTTAATTTTAAATCAAGCTCACTGCCAAAAAGCCTAGCTAAAATTAGGTACATTAAAATTCACCGATGGTTTAAACAAAACCGCTACTAAACTGGTTAAAATTAAAACAGGCGTTACCGCGGCTGACAAGCGACAATTAAGTTCACATGAATATTTTAATTGTTATGCACATGTGCAGCGGTGTGAAACAATATTCCTATAGAATGTGCAATACTCGGGAGAGAGTAATAGTAGCAAACCACAAAGTCTAGAATCGTCTCTCAACAGTCTCAACTTAAGTCTGTTTAAACGATTCCCACTGTCACTGAACAAAACGAGATGGCACTATTTTAAACGGTGATAAACTTTTAACAGAAATTGAGGCAATTCGACGACGTTTCGATTTTTGTTCTTAGTAATATTTAGTCACAATTTCAATGGTTATCCATAACAGTTAAGCTATTATTTGGTCAAACCTGAAATATTTTGTAGAAACCGCCACAGTAGTGCAGAATGAATTGTAAAAAAAAAGAACTTGTTCATAAATCGGATGCTTTGTACTCTGTTGACACACACATGGTTCATAGTTGGAAAGAAGCCAGGTCGCATATTACTATTCTAGAGATGCAATACTGGAGCAAAATGTAAAATTGCATATTCTTACGTGTTATGTAGTGTTGTGCAATGTATTACGCTATACGCATGCAACTATACAAAATGTATGATGAATTGTTTTTAAAACCTCATAATTATAATGAAAAGTGAAGTACAAGAACAAATCAAGCCGGGCTATAATAGTACATTGTTGGCCAAGGGACTTAGGCTACTTATTACACCCGAGATATTTTGGCGTACGAAAACGAACGAATGAATTCGTGGTATAAATATGAGTAGCGTACACCCGAGTATAATACATGACTTTTCATCATGAATGAAAGGATATTAAAAATTATTTCAAAGAAAATGGGAGTTTCCGGTTTTATGCTTTTCGAAACCAGTCTATGGCTATTTAAAAAAAAAAGGAATTCACTACAAAAATGAGCCCCTCTATTTTGTACTTTCGGCCCTTGGCCCGTAAATCGCACTTTCGGCCAGTATTTTGATCTACTTAAAAAAACCATGATACCATAGTGAACAACTTCCTTCTGGTAGAGTGTAGGCGGTAGCAGGAAGATGCGCTCCTTACGTATACCCCACATCCGCACGCCTTAATTGCCTTACAATCGCACCGTGGTAATTGCATCAAATTGCACAGCTTACTCCGGTGAAAGTAAAAAAATGCACAGCCTATTTGCACTTACTTTCTTACGAGACTTCAGACTGCAATCAAACAGTACCTTGGTATTATAAATAGTCCAAGTTTATGTGAAAACTATTCGATTTTGTATTAGGGATTTTAATTACTTCATCTGTGCAGAGCTTTCTCTTTTTATTTATTTTGATAATTAGGTTTTTGAATGATAAGTGAACTCTAGTTTGTTCGAGAAATAAGCTCTTTTAACTGATATAAATGTTTGATTACTAACAAAACGCTATCAAGTGATTATAACAATGTAAGTCTCTATCGAAAAGGTAATTAATATTTGCACCGCCATACTTTCTATCTTTTACAGTGATTAAAAATAAAAAAGTTCGTGGCATGACTTGCTTCTTTCAACAAAATCAATCTAGTCTCGGTATGATTGCGTGCTGTCTTCGTATTCAAATTGCTGTAGACAAATGGGTTAGTATATTTTTATACCGTTGGTGCATTTAGAATATACATTTTTTTGTTTCTTTAGATGCTCTAGCATTCCCACAGTTTTTCTATATTAGGTGTGTAGGTTTGGAAATGCTTATTTCTGATTAATAAAGCATGTCTTGCCTGAACGTTCAAAAAAACCCTCTCGATCGTATCATAATCATGATAAAATCTACGAATAACATCTATCTATGTATTACACAAATCACATCCCATGGTATGATGTACACACGCGGAATCTGTTCTCATTCTGAACTTTCACCTACACAATGGGAATTGTAACAATACGGTTAGGTAAATTTATCGATTTTTTACCATGCCACTTGAGATTATAGTGTACCATCTATAGAGCAAATATCTATAGCAGAAGATAGCTTTTACAGATATGGACATTGAAGATCTGAGTAGTCTTCAACAGAGTCAAAATATCGTTGACCAATCGCATCGAGAGCGTGAACATCAGAGAAAAGATGAATGGTCAAAGTATCATCATTTCCCTATCCTTATCCTACTAGATGGAGTCGCACTTTTTGAAAATTACTATCTTTACTTTTACATGTACAGTACTCGAGGTTAAATACTTTAAAAAGTTGCAACCACATTAGCTAACATAATCTTAAATCTATTACCCTATATCAAATATTTCTTACCAACTTTGCTACGTTTCCTCCAAAACATATTTTATCTTTCACACAAAGTACTGCAAGGAGGACTATGTGCCTTTTATTTATTTTATTTAGAGCGTCCAACAAGGAAATCACAATAATAATTATCAAGTACATTCTTAAATCTAAAGTAGTAGGAAATGCTTTGTGTTTCCCTAATTACAGGACGCCACAGCGTGCGCAAAACAAACTAAACTAAACAAGGCAAATTAATACCTTCTTTATCCTTTGACAAATGCTCTCTTGCTCTGTACCTCGCTTATTCAGAAATCACGTAATTTTACGGAATCCGAGGAGACGGGAATGTCTTTGTAGCTGATCGACATCACGATTTATTACTTCATCTCGTCGGTTCTTGTCACTCAAGTACTGAGCCTGACTGGTTTCAATTATAACGTGTCACCGGAGCTTCTCTTTTAAATAACGGGTATATGCTATAGAAATACTAATAATGCCAACCAAGTAGGTACGTAAGAAAATAACAGCATGAAAATTAATTACAATATAAATTATTGTTTTACAGCCTCATTTGGCCTTAACAAGCCTCATTAAATGTACCGTCTCGAGACAGCATAACAATACATTACATAATGTAATTCTCTTCAATGGCTTTTATGTCGGTCGAGAGGGACCTTTAAAATAAAACGAACAAACCAAATAAATTATTATACTAGACAAATTGAAATAAGTGGTACACTGCAGACGTTTTAATTGGTATACAAAATTGCAAGAATGCGTTGCGTGCCGCCGAGTACTAGATTTTTTCCATACAGGTCTGCAAGTGTTATTTCGATATAATCACCGGCTGTTTTCGTGTCATGGGCTTCAGGCGAGCAAATGCGCTGACCTCTCGATGCGTACTCCGCAGCCTCCGCCGCAGACCTCTCTGAAGTAGGTCACGAGAGCGAGCCGGCGCCATCGCAAAATGTCAAATTCCAAATTAATCGGGTTTTGAAAAGAGCCATCTTTTAGTTACCTCTAATATTTCAGACTAAATTTCAAACGACAGATTTACTTATTTGTTTGGGAGTTCAAATATAATGTGCCGATTTACCTTCCCATTTCTATCATCAATAATATCGTTACGCCAAATCCCCAAAATCGTTTAACGAAAGTCGAAACGAACTTAATTTAGCGATATCGCTTTATGTTGAGAATTGAACCGATTGAGAACCATTTGCATCAAGCTTTGCCAAATTGGTCTTTATTACAATATCGCGCAGTTTACTTTTTCCAATACTCTTGAAAGTCGAATGCGACGTGTCAACGAGGAGATAGCCCATAATCCGTCTTCTTTGTCTCTCCTGAAACACATCCTGCGACGAATGAGATAAATTATTGTAAGCTCAAATGAAATATGTTTTTATCCTACGTAGATTTATCACTATATCGCCTTGAATCTATAAATTATAAGCTTTTGTTCCATAATGTCTTCTTTTCAGTAACATCTTCGCGATTTCCTGTCATGATGCACCACGTGTCTTACTCACTCACCTTATTCACGTTGAGCTTCGTATCATCGTTTTTTTTATCTTTTCTGAAAGTATCAGATGACTTGCCATGTTGGTCACTAGTTCGTACGAACTTGCATAGTTGAGTGCAGTTTAGAAGACAACAGCTATTTCTTGCATGCTAAGTTTCTGTCAAAATTTGGTTTCGTATACATTAATTTTGAATGTATAAGAATAATGTGTATGTTCGTGCATAAACGTTTGCTCTAATTAACCATTGGAATTGTTATTTATAAATGAAACAAGAAGAACAACTCAGTACCTATTACCAAACTATTATTTTTTTCCTCAAAGTAGTTTGCTCGTTTTACACAACATTATGTAACAAAATACTAGCAGCCAAAAAGTTAAAAATACTGTTCTTGTAACAGTCTTAACTAGACCGTTTTACGAAATAACACAATCAACTCCCGCTGTGTGACCAATTCACGGCAATTGATAAATTGGGCATTTCTTTTAGAATTATTTAATACCGGTAATTTAATTACAGAGTACTTCAAAGTTTGATTGGTCTTGCGATTGTGTAAACAATGTGTGTTTGCTTTCGACAACATTTAGAAACTTAAACTTACTGACAAACTATTGTTTGTGAACTGAAGAAAGCAAAAATACCGTTAAATTGAAAACCTATTTATAGCCTAGCTATAGAGAGAGGTAATGAAATAAGCGGTTTAAGCTTATCTGCTGAATACAGGTCCAAAACCAATCAAGATACTATCGGACACCTCGATAAATTCACCCGTACTTATACTGTTTTTGCTTTGATATTGATTTATACATCGATAAACAGTTTGGCAGCAGATCCAGACCAATTTATCTTAGAATCCTGAAAGGTCAACTCTGTTTTCTCAGAATAAATATTGACTCAAACTAATGTGTCAAACACTTCCAAAGCAGCGTCAGCTTCGGTTTCTGTTTTCACTGACTCACAAAAGCTTTTGAATACCCTGTTTTAGAGAAGAATTTTCAAGAAATTCTTCAATTTTCACATGCCCTCATTGGTACTGCCCTTTAGAAAAGCGTCTCGGCTTTTTACGGTTAAAAAGCATGAAAACACAACCTGCAAAAGTTGCAACCGCAGTGCACGAAAATAGTCTAGTGCTTGTCTTGGTCGAGTTTGAATGTCATAGTTGCAGCCTCACGACTGCCATGTCAGTCCAGTCGGCACGGTACAGTCACGTTCACCCCCGCGTCAACGCTGGACGCGTGCCGTGTTCTTCACTTGTGAACTTTGGGTTTATCCCCAATGGTTATCTCTTTCGGTTCAATGTAATTGTGACTTTGATACTTTGATTGGAGATCGGATTTCTGAACTGCGGACATTTTCGTTTTGTTGTGTGCATGTAAGTACCTAGTCTGTTTCCTTTTAATGTCAATGATCCAAACATGATGTGTCTGCTCCATGTAGTTTGTTAGATTTGAACTGCGTTGATACTATAAAGCTTGTTCTGGTGCTTTATTGTACAGCAAAATACAATCATGACTATTTATGAAGCCATTATTCGACGGCGTTCGTTTTGGGACCGGTTCGAAAGTAAGCGTTTTGTTCCTGAAACCGGACCGGTTAATAATTATGCTTGTAGTATGTACTAATGGAAGTTCTGCATTGCAAGTCTTTATATCTATATCTCGTCTGACTAAACTCTACTTATAGCAAATGTTCAACTATACATTAAAAAGTATAAAATTGGAAAATTCAATGATAGTGTGGCGAAATCTAAAACAACACTTTTTCTTTAAAAAAACCTAAATTTGAATTCGAAAATGAGTTTCCTAAACACGACAACCGTCTTCCGGGAATCATTAGACCTGCGTACGGAGATATAAAGCCAGTATAAATAATAAACACGTGCTGAACACGGACCATCGGCCGTCAAATCCGTTAGATCTTATTTAGAACAACGACCTTGCTACAGAGATTAGACAATGCACTTCAGTGATTACCTAGTCGATACCAACAAATAGAAGCAAATAATGTAACTTCATGTTTGTCATAAAGTAACCTTTAAAAAGCCTTCAATAACGTATTCTGAACTTTATTCGTCGACAACATGTTGCTAAACTTCGTGTGCGCGTTAACAAAAAAACTATACACGGAGCGATGACGCCAGTGCCGTGAGCAAGTCTAGATTTAGATCCGTTTGACTCTTTATTGAGCTGTGTCTATGGTTTTGTATCATTTTAATAGCTCTAAGCTTCTATAAATCATCACTCGCCACTCCCAAAATTGCAATAAAAAGTCGAAATAAACCTGCTTTTAATAAAGAGTTCCCGCGCGATCCACGCCTACAAGCTTATTAGCATTCCCGGTTTGCACAGGCTTTTCCTCGTAATTTCCTGCGGAAAAGTATGTTTTCTCCGTGCTCTATTTTCCATTGAGTGTGCTCGACTGCACCACACGAATACTGTCACCGTATGCTCGCTTCTATCTCACATTCTCAAGACACTTTGTAAGATTAGACTCATTTGTCTCATAAATTAATTATACCTCCATGCCTGGCCTGGCCACTCCATCAATGCCACTATTATTAATTTCAGGTCGTAACTTTTGTCATCGCTCCATAAAAGTTTGAATGGTTTACCACTCATCCGAATAGCTTTTCTTTTCGTGAAGTATTATGCCCTTCAATCTTCCGTTATGTTATAATAGCCCTGACCTGATGCCCTACGCTTATTTCTCGGCACTCTTGTTTTACATACAAGTTGATACCGTTAGGTTTATGATAATTCATTGAAACGTGCTAAATGCATAACGTTTCTAAGTCAAGAATTTACCAAACTAGGCATAAACTTAATAGGACTAAGAATGTAAAATTTTGTTTATGCATCAGCAATTGACCGTTCACTCATAATTATCAAAACGTTAAGTTTTGGTATTATTTACTGTGCTAATTCATCAGAAAGCTTTTGTTTATTCCCTGTTTGCACTGGCTTCTAGCCAACACATTTTTATTCAAGCAATGCCATTTTTAACAAGTCTCTAGCTGTGTTTTTAGTAAAATGAATGCGGAGGAAATCAAAGTCGGAGAGCTGTTATTTGTTTGTCGATGGATATTTCTGTGCATCGTTGTTTTCCAGACGTTCGGTCGGACGGACATGTTTATCGACTAGCGATCCGGCACGACCATAAAACTACCGTGGTTTCGGTCAGCCTGCTCCATGTTTGCTTACTCTCTGCGCCCAACGATAATCTTTTATGGAATTGGAATCGCATTAATTCAACTTGTTTTAATACAGCTTAATCTGACCAACAATTTGTCCATTGTGACAGTGCCTTTCTTCAGGCGCCGGGCTGTCGCGATTGCGGGCCTGAGTTGCGAAAAGCCTTGCTTTAAATAGGTTATTGTTACGCGACCTTTTATGAAAGCTCCTGGGAACTGTATTTTGGAGACTTCTATTATGTTATGAGGGTAAAAGTCCAAAGGTTGTGTTGATTTATGAGCTTAGTTGTCTCGTATAAATCGGTTTATATTTAGCTTGGAAGCAATCGACTGCGTCGGTACAAAATGTATTTTGTCCGTTATCGACATGGCTAAATCACAGTCATTGTTTGCAGTTCCATAATGGCCGTAGAGAAGCCAAGCGTTTTCATTGAGTCGTTTCATCGCTACTACTTTCCCGGATGTAATCGTAGTGCATTTCGTGGCTTCAACGGAGAACTAGCATTTCAATTTATAAACAAATGCTCTCACTCTAACATCGATCACTGATGTGCTGTAGTGTAAATAAAGCCGGGACGGTTCGCTAGTATTCTTGATAAAAATAAGGTTCTGCAGTTGCATCTGATGAAATAAACCAATGACATAAGAATAGACCACGATCAGTATGCAGACATCGCCACAATACAATGCAAAACAACAGAGCAACGAACTTCGAGGAAGAGTCCTTGCCTTAACTGGTACACCAACACCATAAGCGATTCAAAAAGTGATTCACGTGAGGATATTCTATTTCGAGAGTCGTAAGCCCACGCAACCTGATTGTAAACGTTAGATAAATGTTGTGGTTTTCGTGGATGTTGTAAATATTGGTGAAACGTTTGTTATAATAGCCGGAAGGCTCAGGCATCCTTGCTCTATCTCTGTTAAGACCGACACGTGTGGTTCTTTCTGTATACAAAACACACGTGCTCTTGACACAGCTGGTGTCGGTTTTCGAGAGGGTAAGGGTACATCATCAACGGACCTTTTTACTCCTATGTAAATAACATTTTGTTTACACAATCAAGGATAATATTAACTGTGTATCTAGATAATATAGATGATTTGTTTTGACTGAAACATACTATTGTCATAGTGGTCCAATTACAATTTGGACGCAACGAATTAACCTTCAAAGATTTGTCCTTGTGAAGCGTATTTCCTTCAATTACCTATGTGTATTGTGTTTTATGTAATGTTTATGAACGATAACGGTCTATATTTAGTTTTGTCGGTTTTCCTATACCGATTACGTCAGAAACCTATTATATTTCAGTGTAAAACTAATCGTTATTTTAATACTTACCGTTTCAATTTCAAACTTGCATACTGTTCATTTGAGGAGATTAATTATATCATCAGATTTATCAACTTAACCAAACCTCAAAATTTTGATTATACGTAGAGATTTGGACTTTTCCAACTTTCGCACTTGTGAAGTTGTGAGTGTAATAAATAGATATTTGCGTGTGGTATCTGCGCTTACACACCAACGGAAGTCGGTTATTTAGCGACTCGTTCGATGCTGGAGCCCTCGTGTGCCTATTGGTAGAGCAGATGTTTTTCAACTTATAATTAAAGAGTAGCTTTATTGTTAGCACTCTTTCTATCGTCATGTAATGTATTACTAATACTTCTTTCGTTTTCTTCATAACCCTAGTCTCTATTCTATACTACATTATCGAAGGTCATCATTATACTGTTTCTTTACATTCTATATCGTCTGCCGCATCTGTACTTGTTTCAGAGGAAAACAAGTATTTCATCTTTTTCATGAAACCTACCGACATTTTCTTAATCAGGTGCAACACATGTCATGTTCTCTACACAGAAGCATATCGTTCACACGGTTGCTGCATCAAACGACGTCTATTATAAAATGTATTACGAGACCTCTAGCCCACTTCGTGCGATCATCATTCACATCACGACATAACCCGGATGTCAGCTCCCACAGGAGTTTATGATAGTGACCGTTACATTATATACTCATTCAATTAGATTCCTTTAAGTTCTAAAGGTATATCTACATTTTAATCTACATCCACCAAGATTTTTAAGAATGTCTAAAAGGGTATTTAGAAACATCCGAACATTGCATCCTCATCCATCTACCTTTGCTTATTTGGTTTCTCTAATATGACATGTATTTATACGGTGTTTCCGTTAAAGTTCAAAGCGTAAAGTATTTATCCGTTACGGGTTAGATATTTTTAATAGGTACAAGTCTCAACATTTATTCCATACGGCAAACGCGTGAATCGTTAACCCCAATCGTAAATCATTTTTCATTTCATCGTCTCTGCGATATTAGTAGAACTTAGATGTAGAACGCTATGCGGAAACGCAGTCAATCCGAGCTCGAACTGTGTGAACATCGGCTTTTTAAAATCCAGCTCGAAGTAGTACACGACCAAATGAAATATCGACTGCTGAAATACTCATAGCTTCCGACCGACCGGCATTATGACATAACATCAGCATAATATTCATACTTTATTAGTCATATATTATGCTATGTTTGCTCTACTAAAAGCTTATCAAACTGAGAGCTGAATGCACGAGTTTTGGCCGTATATTGAGCTAGCTGAAACATTACTTATCGGCCGAACTGTTCAAGAGAATTATCCCGAACAAAGGGTTTAGGAATTAATTTCGGAGTAAAAGAGTCTGTCTGGCTAGCTTTTCTACAAGCTCTCTTTAAGTAGCACAGTGTATTCACAATTATTTAATTAATTCAATGCCCTTTAAAGTATAGGTAATTCTAAAGTAGTTGTTAGCTGTGTTAGCACTTCATTTAAATTACAATAATAATCCATCTTGCTGTAGATATGAAATATAACAAACACTTGAGTAAAAAAATAACTGAGTTGATGATGAATAACTTAGTTATTCCAGATCCAATTAGGTAGGTAAATTATAATCTATTCTACTCGTAGTATCGGTCCAGTTAATATGGCAGCAGCATTGTTCAGAGTGATTGTCTTTTAAAGTTTAAAGTTATTTACTCTATGCTACAAAATTAGTGCGAGGCTCTACATGTAGTACAGAGTCAGTGGCATTCTTGAATGTGGCTCCCTTTGGAACGCTAGGCATGCGACATCAAGAGATATAATTAGCTTACCATATCATGTAAATCTTGTTCCTTTTAGATGAGACGCCCGTCTGAATAAAACTGTTGATTCAAGCGTCTGTGTCACGAATAACATTTTCTTGGGTCTCGTCATCTCTTTGTATAAGGTTCTAGTTAGTAAGTTCAGTAAACTCGAACTTAAGAGATTAAAGTTCATCTACGTGTTTAGTCTGGTCTAGGCAACTTATTAGTTGTATAATAACTGGTTAGGTTAAACACCCATTTAAACTCTTTGGTCCTTTCCTGAGAATATGTTCCAAGAAACCCAAATTCATCTTCTAATCGTGATCCAATCCAATGATTCGAGTTTAACTGTAGATTTCGAACTTAACCAATCCTCAGTAACTAATCAAATCGGTTTCTAAAACTAGTAAACAGTAATTATTGCAAACAGCTACTTAACTAGTTTCTTTGCGAAAGTCGCCTTCAGGCTTCAATACAATAACAAAAGAAATACTCAAATTGCCAAGCGCTTGACAGCAAAGGTAATTATTTTAATAGCTCTATACAATTTCTTCAGTTTGCATAAAACTTCAATTGTCGCCGAGTCGTTCAACTCGCAATAGTTGCCTCAAGATGTTATGAGACAATAGAAAGAGAATACCTCGTGTCAAACCACCAAGTTCAATGTAAAGTTTCCCAGAAGCTAGAGTTATCACGCTTATAGTAAACGATACCCGTGGAGCGCCGTTCCGCTGCTGCCTAGGATCTGATTGCAGCAGGCAGGTCGCTACGCTCAATGACACGGATGCTATCTCGTAGAACTGTAACTGGACTGATAGATACGGTCCAATTGATAGGCTGATATGCGTGCAATTGAGGCGTGTTGGTATTTGCACAGTATTTGTTGATAAGACGTGTTTGTGTGATATTTTTGCTTCCGGAAGAGTTCGTTTGAATTTATTCGATCAGGGATAATACATGAAATACTAAGTAGACTATTGTGTATCATATTTTAACTGGCGGGCTTTCTTCGATCAAAATCGCCATCTAATTTATGTAGAGCTGAACTGTTACTTCCTACATATTGGCTCTCGTTGGTTTTTCATGATCATAATTCTGTTTCAAAGTACAAGTCCTTGGTGAAGTATTCCACCACCTAAATTCTGCGAACAATCAGCTATATTGATGATCCAAACTGCAGCCAACAGGCACTTAGACGAACCATGATCAGATAATCCACTTAAGACGATCTGTCGATGGCATGTTTGAGCGTATATCGGTAGCTCTATTAGGTATACTAGCAATATTAGCGTGTCCGAGCTATTCTGTAGGTAGTAAACATTTGACTGGTTCTGCAAGATTGTAGTTTTACCGGAAACTCAAAACTAGTAGTGGAACTAGGCGATACGAATTTGAAGCATGTCAGCCACCGCCGCGGTCACGGTTGCGTGGACAACGGAGTTGACTGTGACTCACATGTACTAGACTAGAGTTTGTCAAACTGTAATCAGATATTATATTTGCATGGACTCTGTAACTTATGGCTCAAATTATGTTATAATGTCTTTTACATTTTAATATAAGTATTCTAAATTTTAAACAAATCTCTGGCTCGTCGCTTCTTTGTGTCATTTTATCTCTGATCTGATCTGAAAACTCTGCATATTTTATGTGCATAAATATAAATAAATAACACAACATTTACATTTTTATGCAAATCAAATAAATTCAATGTTTTGGGACATAAAAGTAAGCACATTATTGCATTTTGTTTACGAGTTTTGCAAGTCACCTTCGTATTAAAATTATCATAATACGGCTATTAGTTTTTAATCACAGGTTTTGAATAGTCTGTATTTATAATACAAAACGTTCTATTAACACAGATGCTCAGCCTTATGTAAGGCTTTATCTTTTGCGAGTATGGTATAAAAGAACTAATCAGAATGGGTTTTATGTCACTATTTTGAGAACTTGATGTTTTATATTTTTAGTATTCATAAAGATACATGTGCTTTTATTTCCATTCTATTCAGATCACTGGTTGTAATATAAAATTGCATGTAAACAGATGTAAACTGAACGAGACATAGAAACCTGTTGTCTACAGAGGTCGTTCTCGTGGTTACAAAATGTTACAATACAATCATGTTGTCTTCTCGTAACATTTTACTATGCCTGGCCTCATTCCAGCCATTTAGTACAACAGCTCGTTGGCAGGCTGTTGGCCATGGTGGATGCTCTACCATGTAAGGTACTGGTCTCTCGAGTCGAGATTCAAAGCGCATGCAGCACCATATGGCCGCTGGTCAAGGCCGTGCGATCATATCGAGCCACTTGAGAAGTTCAATGGAAAATTATCTCTTTCTTGTAAACGTTTTGACCTAGATTGTCAATGTCAATACCAGGCATGTTTTGATAAATGGTGACTTTGTATATTATTTGAAGATCAGTTCTAATAATAACTTCGTAAACGCAACCACACAAGAGCGTTGTGAAAGTTCCATCTTTTATACTTAGTTGATCTCTTGTTAGAAAAAGTCGACGTCAAGCACGACCGGGCACAATAGAAAAGCCGATCCTTTTGATTTGATGAATACAAGCTGCGTTTCCATGGCCGCTGATTGTATTTCCCACTTGTTAGTAAAGCAAGTGGACTGTGTAGAAAGGTAGCATTTCAAATCCAATCATCAAACCTAACGCGACGCGTAACCCGCTAATAGCTGTGATGGGCAAGGCATAATGTCATTATCGACCTTTACCGACCCTTTGAATGTTTTGACTAGACAGGATATTGCTGCTAAAACCCCTTAATGGATAGAGCGAACGTTACAAAAAGCTTCCCCTATAATCAAGTTGCTTTTGCCTTCTACAAAGTTCTTGAACTATTTTTTAAGTTTTGTAATCATTACGGATCAGGAGATTTTGGAAGCTAAATTTGCTTTCTAAAAATATGAGATACGAATTAAAACATTTCTTTGTTATTGTCTTCTCATATTATAAGAATTTTCGCCAAGTTCAACTCCCACGACAACAACAAAATACCTCTATACAAAATGAGAGAGTGACTCGTATCTTACTTTCATCTCATGCTGACTGGGGTGTGCTATGTGGGTGCTACTGCTGGCAATATGCTTAACGAGCCAGAAAAATACTGTGACTCTAGTTGTAAAACGCAATACTTATCTAGCGGCAAATCTCTTATTGCATCTCCTGGTTCACTGATGCAGACTGATTCTGCGCATCCGATCAATCTTACCTCGTTACACGCAATTGAATCGTCCAAGCGAGACGGATTGCCAATTTGAGATCATTATAGACGGAATAGAATTACAATTTGCGTAATAATATGGCAAGGTTATGGGTCCATTGAATTGCACTGAAATCAATCCTACCCTTGTTTGTAAACATCTTGAATTGCAGCGTGCATCATAGTATTAATGCATCAATTCAGCTAGTTTACGGCTACAAATAGGGCTATCGTATGTCTGGCTCCAGTTTATAAGTTGTAGTCTTGACTGTTTTTATGTTGTCGGCTTTCTTGGCTGCAACTGCAGGGCTGCGTGCTATAAACATGCTATGTTGTGAATGTCGTAAAGAAGTATGAAATTGGTAATGAGGAATGTGAAATGTGAATTGGCGGGTTGTTCTTGTTCCACACATGGCGAGGTGACGATCCTCCCGCTCCCCTCCAGTCCCCAGCGCGGAGCCTTTAGGCAGTTCCATCCGCGTTTGTCTCGGATATAGACGTGTTTACGGAAATTAGTGTTCGAACAATTTGTGTATGTTTTCTATAAGTTAAACAGTTCTATTGCTGGAGGCACTGGTCTGTTTCTGTTCTATAAACTCACAGGTATGCTTAAAGTGTTGTAAGCTTTCGTGCTCAAGTACTTAAATTAATTGCTGCTTGTTGAAAAACAAAAGCTTCACAATAATTAAACCTAATTGGTAAAGCTTTAAGTATTAGCGTTTAATTTTATAATGTATAAGGTTATGGACATTATCTTTATTATTCGAAAGTGGGCATTTTGTGACAATAATGTGAATGCTATGAAACTTGAGTTTTAATCTACCGTTTATCCGATAGCTGATAATTTATCAGCTTTATCTAACAAGGAATAACAGATTACGAAAATAATTTCCCAAGAAAGGTACCTAAGTATCACAATTTCACTCTCATAAACCGATAAAAAAAGGCATGCAATAAATCATCATAAACTTAGTTAGGTATCTACTTCATTTTGTTTCTCTCCAATGTCGTGGCAAGTTTGTGTCCTTGCTTTCCGCAACATTTGGTAACATATCTGAACTTGTTATCCTAAAAGTCATCTACTTTGAGATTTTATTGTTCACATTTCAATTTCACAACACCAATGACTACCTACCATGACTGTATCTAATCAATGTCACAATTTTTCTAATTTGATAATCAATATTTAAACATCTTTCGTATAAAAATATGCCATTCCTGATAACATACAAAACACACTTTGGAAAATCAATGGATATCTTTACATTCCCATCTCGCCTCGACCTAAAGCGAGGGGAGACTTATTGAAGTTATTGAAGTTGGGGTTTGCCAGGGAACGTGTGTTTGTTCGGACAATAAAACTGTTGTCTATAACAACATCACGAGTAGCTCAATCAAAACTTTCTTTCACGATCAGATTACTACTATTGCGGGTAACCTTCACCTTACCTCAAAAGTTATTATCTTGATTGTATTGTACTTTTCGTACCTATCGAGAAATATTTATGTAGCGGTAAAATAAAGAGTAGGTATTTAGATCGGATTCATGTAATAGTGTTACGACTGTGACGAGGGCCGTAATGGCTAGGTCGTTTTTCATAGGGTCGGGGTGCGGTGAGTTACTGGCCTAATAATGTAGGGCGAGTGTCCGAGAAATCTGCGTTCTACGGGATTGGGACCACGCACACTACGCACACACGGTGTAAATCATCTGAGCTCAGCAGATTTTAGTTCAACTCTATCCTTTTTCAACTGATACATCGAAAGTTTGTATAATTCATAATTCTTCATATCGTGGCTGTCAGTTCATCCCGGATTCCCATCACACCCAGTTCTATTCAGCAACAAATAACATATTTGCATTAGCTGCGCAATTTCCTCGAAGCTTTCCCGTCCTATTTAGAACGCTATAGACTGGTCGTCCGTAACGAACTCTACCTCTGTCACTTCAATTCAAATAAGCCATCATTGTAAATTCACCTCTATCTTGCTGCCTTTAAATCTAATTGATCGAATTATTCTGCTTTATTATCCTATATGTTTTTACATTGAGCAGTTTTGTACACTATTATTTTATATTGCTTACAATGTCGCTTGATTTCAAAGTATTTGCCTTTTTAGTAACTTTGTAGTGAGCAAAACTTCTGTACGTTAGTATTAGTACTACAACTTGTTCTGTGCCTACATATCCGGTCGCGCCCTGTCTGCAGCCGCAATGTCCTAATGAAAGGCCAACAATCAGCTGCTACCTGCTATTGACCCCGACAAGCCCAACATTACATATTTATAAACCTCCTTATTATAAAACACAACTCGCAACAGGTTTTATTGAAACTGTTCTTCTGCACGTTGATTAAAGTCTTGTATACTAGTTTTTACCATCCTTGCAACATCTGCCTAGCATTCTTGGGGCTTATTTTAGCACGAGCGACATAAAATTATATGTTACATTCTTTTCATCAAAAACATAGTATTTGCGCTCGTTATCTCTCAGTTCGGGCAGGACAGTTGAAGTATCCGGTAGCCTAAACTTTTGAAAGAGAGGCTGTACAGTCTCTCCCACGTCAACTATACTTTCTGGCTACGAACACCTAGCGATTAATTGTGGAATAAGCTTTAAATCGGCTTTTAAGTTAAATATGCTCATAGCAACATAATAAGAAATGGCCCACTTATTCATGCCAAGCCCACTAAGATGTCACTTAGCCCCGAGTTATTTGACCTAAGTAATTTTATGGTCGGTGGTCAGGGAATGTGAAGTAGGTATATATTTAACATGCCTATATTAATGAATGAGTTCTGCAGAGTAAATATGTATGTAGGCATAAGTTATTGTCAAATTGTAATAACAAGTTGGTGTGAAACCGGGTGCAATAGCCTGTAACAGGAGGTCATTATGTTGAAGGACAGACTGTTGGTATCTAAACAGATTTACAAAATGGCAGACATTAAACAGCTTCAAAACGAAAAGGTTTACGTTTAAGGCTATAAAGTCATTACGGAGAACTACTGTAATTAACTTTTTGTGTTTATTAAGTTCAGTTTAGGATTAATCTGTTGCTCAAATCTTGTTTAAGCAGGATCTCCAAAAATTTTAGTAGCGTTGACTATATTAATAATGCCTCTATCATGTACTGCGTTCTAGTATTCATAATTTTCATATTCATATCGATTGCGAGCTTTTTATTTTGTCAGTTTTTTGTTCGCCCAATCTCGTATGTTTTTTATTTCGGTTCGTTAAATGCCACACACAGCTTATTATTGTTTTTTTCACGGCTAAATCCAACCGTACCTAATTACGGGAAAATTGGACCACTGTTTTTGCACTACCAAACAAGTTGTGAACTGAATGATCGGAATACCCAAGATGCCAGTGATGATGAATTAGAGATATCTTTATACCAAAGCAACCATTAGGTATGCTAATTGAGTAGGGTCGCGCGCGTCGGCTCGCCTTGTCTTCGATTTATATTTCCTGTTAATCCTGTAGGTATTTATACGTATTTTTATGCAAAACTAAACAGGCAGACACCCTAGACATGTTAGCTGACAGCATGGCAGGCGGGTCGTGCCAATCAGCTGGAAAACCCGTCAATTTGTTGACCAACGTAGTTTGTTTAGTCTAGCTAGAGTTACTTCCTTTACCGATGTGATGTCGGAACTGATTTTTTTCCCAGCAATTGTGACAGTGTCGTGATATCAAAACTTGATGTTGCTAATGCATTGTAATCTTAAATTATCAGATTTCTCGGCAAGTTTCTTAAGCCAAACACGTTCGTTTCGTGCGACCTATAAGGGGTTGTAGGTACTGTAAGTCTGTACTTGATAGAGTTACTTTAATAAGTTCACTTCAGAGCATTGGTATCGAGTTCATCGATCCAGTTAGACTTGAAGTTTATTTCCAGTAGATAATAGATAAATATTTACAAATGAGAACTCTCGAGCAATAGATATAGAATTGAACGCGCTTTGCTAAACATTTGCTGAAGTTGTTTATTTAGAGAGGTTCATGAACTTCAAGTTAAAGCCTCCGATGATTCGGTGTGGGTGGGATTATTCTTAAAAGTCTAATTGCTCTATGCGAATTGAAATTGAGAAAACTCACAAAATTGTTTGTACCTCTTGTGGTTCTTCTAATGATATTTTCTATACAATCCAGCTGCGTTCGCTGTTTGTGTTTCAAAATAAAGTACGATCTACTTTGTTAATTCTTTGGTACTTTGTAGGTACAGTAAGGGGTATTACAAAATCGGCGCTTGCAAATAGTAATTTACCTAGATGCCATATAGCACGAAATCACTCGATGCCTACGTATTGTGTGCATTAACCTAGATGCGTTGAAAGTTACAACAATTCAACTATGTCGCTGAACTGGAACTGATGGAGACAAGCCAAATTGCTGAAATGATTCTGGAAGCTATTCTGCATCCAGATTTCATAATCCTCATCCGCAGTGGTACCATTTGTATGGAGGTCCGAAAAGTAAACTAAAAATATAGCACGTGCAATCTCTCTTGATTATATTGAATTTTTCCGCTAGTGTTATTTCTCAACCAATCGGCTCACTTGTTTATTCATAACCATCATTCAACGAGTGAGCAAAGCCTCCAAAAAAGTCGTGAAAGAAATCTAAAAGGTATCATAATGATAAGGCTTTGTTTAGACATTCAAAAACCGTTTTTAGTTTTGTTCTTAGTTTCAATACTTTGTACCTAGTTTAGGTAAGACGTACCTATAGATCGACTGGTGGTTAGAGCGCGGTATCAATGCAACTTACAAAGTTTGCATCCTTTTCTCTTTTTGATCTCAATTCGTGGCAAACTACTAGTACTATTCTCAGTTTATATTCCGTATATCTGCTGTTTATTTAGGTATCAATAAATTGTATCCAACAGTGCAGGCTCCTTGCTCTTCCTTTATTTATGGGAAGTGCTCGATCATAACTCTGCAATAAAGATTATTCTCGTTTACGACTTTAATTTTGAAATGGCCGTCATAAGTAGTAAAATTTATAGCCTTTTATGGCGCGTTTACTGTATCTTATTATTGTTTCATAATCTCCAAAGTAGAGCTGGGTTTCTTTCTAAAAAACTGTTTTGCCCAACCTTAATGTAGCTATGTATGTACGCTGTAACCAATCTATAAAATGACCGTGTAAATTATGCAGAAGCATCAGTAAATATATCAAAACACTATAAAATATGCTGCAGATTGTCTCACGGAATAGAAAGATGCCTTGTAAAAAAGAAATTTATTTTCCCAGCAATCTGATCGAAGATGAGACGTGATTTGTTTGTTAGGCAGCACGTAATGCAATCTTATCGTAGCTAGAATTTAAAGTAACGCCTTAGAAATAATCTTATTTGTATTTACGAGGTTCACGACTTACGAAACTCATTCAAGTAGAAATTCGATGCAGACGTCTCGTAGGTGCTTGTGCGATGAAAGCTTTTCAAGAGTTTCGTCACCCACTCTGGATCGCGTCATCGGTTGAATTACATTAGCACTTGGTAATGCTTAATGTTCATACAAACTGCTAATGTATGTGTTTGAATTGCAATTCTCAACCCGTTTATGAGCGTAGAAATACCGCTTAAAAACTCGCAAGCCTCAAGTGGGGCCTTCGCCGTGGCCTTTGTGTATCAATAATGGTCGACGCTTGGTCTGCTGGCGGTAAAAATAGCATGTGTTAATATGCCTACTCTATGAATACATAGACGGCTTGTCGCTACACTACCCACTGCTTATTCATTGTACTACAGAGGGGCAAATTGATACCGGCAGCTACACGCGCATCCTCATTACTGATACTAAAATGTACGTCTTGGAGTAACCAAGTAGCTATCAAATATAGCTGTTCTCTAGAATGTGGGTACGTGGTACAGGGGCTGTCATCACCTCACGTCCGTACCATGACAAATTGACAGCCTCCTATAATGTAATACACGTGCATAGTGTACATACCAGTACGTACCATATGTTTTGAAATAGCTCAGTGTGCTCCCCCAGCAAATTACAGTGCGATGACCTCCAGACCTTCTTCACATTGCTCTATATTTTACCAAACGTTTTATTATTTGTCTAAAAATCTTGTCGAATGGAATGACGATACGTTATCGGATCCAAGTGTTCCAACGATACGCTCCCCTATTTGAGCAATCCGTTCAGTGTTATCGGTCGACGCTTTCAATAAAACATCAAGTTTGTTTTATTTACGTTCCCTATCAATCTCTCATCAAATTGTTTCAACTCAAGTACTATTTGTTTACTGTAGTTTAAAAATAAGGGCTTAAAAGATAAGATCTTGGCTTAGCGAAAGTGGTATGTCAGGACTTAGTGAAACCCCTTTCTCTTAAACGCCTTCCTTGAAATGAACTTGTTGTAGAATGTAATAAAGTTGTGCAACTATGACACACCCAGGGTTTTTCACATTTCAATAATACATAGCCAAACAGTTGCAACTGACATGAATAGGGAACGTGGGCCCTGCCAGTCATGAGAACACCATTGTTGTTCAGCTATACAGAAACGATGCATTGCAAAACGTCGATAGGTTTTGCTCAGTTCATTGTTATTGGTTTCACCGTTTGACGTTCTAATAGCCTCCTCTTTTGTGTTTATAATGGACAACTTACCTACCTTGTGTTTATTTATAACGATTGTATCTACGTATAGTCGAACACGTATTTACTATGGTGATGCGATTGTAAAGCGAAGCCATAAACTTGCTTTGTAAGTGTTGTAACCGTGAACTTTGATATTGTACTTACATACAAATATAAATCCTCAATTTACTGTAGGTACGTGTATTCCTGCGCTATACGAGATGCATTTAAATAGACACGCCCGGTACCATAATAATAAGCTCCCAAGAGGGCTGTGCGCCGACGCCTGAGGGTTACTCGAACAATAGGCATTTTACTGTCCGCAATTCTGCTGCTACCTACTTACCGATTAACTTAACAGTATTCACATCATCTAGAGGGCTACCGTTTTATCCATACTAAATACTGGTTTTATTTGTTACAGAACATGTAGATCAGACCAGCCATGGAAGAAAATAGCATTGTCGTCGGTGAGGCCGCAGCGTCCACATCGACCGGTACCAACGAAGATGTTCCTAATGTAGAAACAAAATTAGAAAGTGACCCCAGTGACAATACAGATGCGGTTGTAAGTAAAGAAAGTGAGGAAAATAAAGACGATAGTGTAACGAACAAAGATAGCAGTGAAACAAACAAAGACAGTAGTGTAGGCACTAATGATGAAAGTGGAGTGGTTATGAATGGTGTGGAAGTCAGCCCATCGGTTGATAAGGACACGTGTACCGAACATGAGCCCAGTGAAGTGAATGATGACGTGCGATCGTTCGGGGATTTAGATAGTCTTCCAGCGGGCGATGAGCTAGCACTGGGCGCTGCGGGCAGCGACAGTGGAGTGGAAGGATGCGGTCGTGCGCTCAGTAGCGGTGGTGGTTCCAGGTCTTGTGCTTCCAGTGTAGTGTCTTGCGGCTCGGGGTGCGGCTCCGAGAGCTCCTCTCTAGCCGGTGCGCCTCCGCGACCGAGGCGCCGAGTCAACGTCGTTACGGAACCCAAACGAAACTCACCCGTCGGGTCTTCCACGCCTAGGCCGGTCACAGCGCCGCGCGGACCCAACTTAGCCACGCGGGAACGTGCTAGAAGCCGAGAGAAGCCAACACCACCGGAAAAACCACGCCCACTAACACCTAAGCCGCGAATCCGACCTACCACCGACCTACCGAACCTAGTCCGCGAGAGCCCTGCGCTCCGAGCCAAACCCACCAAAACTTCCACCGCTAGATGTCGGACGCCGAGCTCACCGTGCGAGGAGAAGCGATGGCCGACGAATGGGCAAAGATTAGCCGCAACACCGGACACGAATGCAGCTCGGATGGCCGCCGACAAGTACGGAACACTGCCCCGGAGACGACGAGACGAGCCGGATGGGTCTCCAAAGCACGACAGCACCCCACCGACTTCCAGAAGACCGACAGTCACGAGATCAGTTTCGTCGCGTACTGTCAAGACCCGGGTGAGGATTTATGCGGAAAAGACCTCGCAGACGGTGCTACTGGGAACTGATGTGGAGTCGGCTCTCGGAGGCATCGTGCCTAACATTGATACGTAAGTTTCCATAGCTCATTTGATACGCTCGCTGATGATATCTTATTTAAAACACCAAGTTGGGAGCATCATAACAAACGTTCGATGTTACAGACGCGTAGAAGTGACCAAGTGCCATCGCGGAGTGCAAGCCAGCGGACGCGACGCTGAAACTGCTCGGGCAGCTGCGGCGGCCGCGGCACAGGAGCGAGCGAGACGGTTGCATGCCGAAGCCGCTTTGGCAGAGGAGAGGAACGCACGCCATGCTGTTTTAGCGGAGCTGGAACGGAACTCGCAAAGACTTCTAGAACTGGCTGGAGCTGCAGGTGAGTTTTATTGCGACTATTTGCGGCTGGTGATTTTTTACATTGATATTTGAACTAGAGTCAAGATGACCGTTCGTGTTCAGGTACTGTGCGCCAATTTGACCTTGTAGTTCATAAACAAAAGAAACCCGACATTTGCCAGACTTGATGTTGAATTCGAATGCCATCCAATTAACCCCCTGTGGCGAAGTTTTGTTTGTTCATGCAGTGGTGGTTAACAATGACTTCCACCCTAAGCCTCAATGCATCTTTGAAAATCTTGACAACGTTATTTTTCACCGATAGAATGATCGTAGTAAAAATCTTGTATGATAGTAATGTTTGTGTTTCATAGGGGCTGGCGCGGGGGCTGAAGGATGTCTTCGTGCGTTGGAAGACCAGTTGAAATCAGCCGGGGAACTGGCTACGAGACAACGTCTAGAGATCGACACGCTACGGGACCAGTGCAACAAACTACATGCGGTATGCACGTGGTTTTAATCATAATTATTTGGTTAACTGGATTGATTTGTTACACTGTGACTCTTGATTTCGAACTGTTTGTAACTTATGCTTGCCTGGTACTTTTTACGTTTGACGTCTAATTATTCCATCATTCCACGGTCTGCAGTATTGTTCCTTTCGAAATTTCTTGCGCAGTGTACTCAGCGGTGACAATTTTGAGGTAGACAGGAAAACCGCAGCGCACAAAATGATAGCCCGGGAAAATCCAGTTTGACTGTGATTTGTAGCTACCATAATTTTATCTATACTAAAAGTAGGCCTGCATAGGAGCGGGGTTTTGGTAGTTTCCTAAAAAAGCGGATTTAATTTTCCAAACTGCTTGACCAATCGAAAACTATCTGATAGAATAGGATGTTTCAAGATAAAAACAACAGTAAATTATGTTTTTCAGGAATCATGTTTGGAACGCGAAAAGGCGAGACTAGCGGAGGCGAGACTGAGCGAGGCAGAGCAAGAAGCAGCTGAGATGCAAGACTTTCTAGCAGCTGAAACCAACGCGCTCACTCACTCGCTGCGAGACGCCGAGGCAGAGGCAGAGAGACTTCACGCAGACTTGGACAAGAGGTATTCATTCATTCGTTCGTTCGTTCGTATGAGTTAGTGCCCAACTCTAGTGATGGAGTTTTTTCGACTGTTAGAACCGAGACCGAAATTGTAACGTGCCTTCCAGAGCACGAAAGCGCTCAGATGTAAATGCCACTAGCGGTCACCCATCTAACTAACGTGCTCACTCACTCTTTACGAAACGCTGATCCTTATGATTTTATTGAAACAAATATTTTTGATGTATTTAACACAGAAGACGCTAACTTGAAGATCCATTAAGAGGAAATGTGGGTGGTCTTTTCTCCATACAAACGCTCTCGCCTGTTTTCTTTTTGGTTAATGACCCTAGAGCAATGATTTTTCACAGAATAATAAATATTAACTATTTCTATGCCCCTATGTTTTCCTTTTTGGTGATAAATTATTTTTATAAGCACTAGAACCCTCAAAAAATGCTCAAAATTGCTTATTTAGATCGCTGTTAACAGAGTCCTAGTGTACAAATTTGACAACTATTAACGAAAAAAGAAAAACATAGCGGCGTAGTATATATCCTCCTTATTCAGTGTCTAAAATATCTTTTAAATTGGTTCAATATTGGAGGAGGGAATAGGCGAGAGCCAAACCTCGAATTATAACTTTTTACTTAAGCTTTTGAGTCGGATCTGCAGTTGTCCTTATTGCACGAATTTGAGGGCAGGGGGGACGGTAGCGACAGCGATAGTTTCTTCAAATACCTAATTTTCTAAAGTCTCTCCACCCGCATTTCCTCTTAAGGACTCTAATTTTATGTATCTTGTTCCCAGACGCGCAGAATGCCGGCAACTAGTCAGAATGTGCGAGCAACGTCGCCAAGAGAGCCTCGCGCTGGCGGCGCGCGCGCGCGGCGGCGCGGGCGCAGCCAGAGCGCTGGACACGCTGCAGCGGCGCCTCTCGCGCCTCACGCGAGCTTTATTACGCGCCTACAAACTGCCCAAGGACGCACTTGAACCTACCGTCTTCCATAACGACGCATTTAGGTAACAACTAGCTTAGACAGGGCTGTATAATACAAGTAGTCCCTTGTTGTTCAGCATTGTGTGAGGTAGCTGAGCACTATTATTAGCGGCAGCTTTCTATCGTTTTCCATCACGACACATTTAGGTAAGATCTAGTTTACTATATCCCTATTTTTGAGGGGATCTAGTCTCATTATTAGAAGGGATTTTTTCATGTCAAGATAAACCACTGAAAAGGAAAAATCAGAGTCCTTTTTGCAATGTCAACGGGTCAATGGGGAGGTGAGACATGGTAACATCCGCACATGATTTGATCCTTAATATTGTTATAGACCATCCCAAGATTGTCTGGAAGAGATCGCTTCTAGTGATAAGGCCGCCTAATGTATTCCACTGTTGTTTACGTTTCTGTTATTTATGTAAAATTTGATGTGGTGTGCAATAGTCTTATTATCTACATATCTATTGTAATTGTTTCAGTCGCAGCGACAGTGGCGAAGCCCTATCTCCCGAGGAGGAGCCCCGAGCCGGGCTGCTCGGCGCCGTGGTGCGCGCGCTGCGCTCTGCCCCCCCGGCCCCCGCGACGCCGGGCCCGCCGGAGGACGAGCGCTCCCGCGTCTCGGACGACAACGACAACTCCGCCGATCTACTCGACTCGGAGACTGAACCGTGCTTTGTCAATGATCCAGGTAACATAATGTTTACGGTAGTTTGGAGGACATTTGTGATTTGTGTGTAGCCAACTGTCTATCGTCGTTGTTACCTCTCTCTTTAGGGTAGGATAGGAGCATCGTTCTTTTGAACCTTCTGTTTTGGAGTTGGTTAATGGTCAGATGATACCAACTCAGTCGATCTACTTTATTCCAAAACTGAGCCATGCTTTGTCAATGAAAGAGCACTGCCTCTGTCGGTACCCCACTCCCCTCTCCCCGTTTTTAGAATTTTAGGTGGTAGGTCGGTCAACGATTCATCCGTAACTATCTAACCTCATGTCTACCTCTATTGTACTAAGGGATAGTTTGAGTACCCCCTTTCGGGGTGGTGGGTCGTGAACCACAGTCCAAACATAAGCTGCATTAATTTGTTGTTGAATAGTCAACTAGTGTGTTATTGCAGAGTACACGGAGGAATGGTGGTCGGGCGCGGAGAACGCAGGCGCCTGGAGTGCCGACGAACTGTCGCCAGAACGGGACTCTTGCCCTGATATTGATAAAGGTAATCTGCACGTACCACTACTTACTTTTCATTGCTTTAATAACACTTAGCAAACACAAAATAAACATTTATGTTACACAAATTATTTCAAATAAAAATCGGAACTCACAAGTAGCAACACAGACGATAAAACTGTGAAAGGCTTTAGAAGTCGTTAAACGACTTCTAGAATGTCATTAGTACTTTAAAAAGTCACAAAAACGCTTCTGATTTTATCGAATAAATCCGTATAAAATTGGAAACTTCAACCAGCATTGACGATTTCAGAGCCGGAATCAGCATCAGCATCGGAGCGCGAGTCCCTCCGCAACCTGTCCGCCGCCATCGCCCATCGCCAGCGCTCAGAGGCCGAGGACGAACGTGGCTCGTTGATAGCGCGCGTGGCTGCTCTCGACGGAAGACTGTCAGAGTTACTGGCGGCGCTGAGGCTGGCTGCCGCCGCCGCCGCCGCGAGTGACGACGCAACCTCTGTTCAACTGGCGCAGGCTCTCAGGTATGACGTCACCTACTCTATTATTATGACGTCACTGACATCTGTCTAACGTAATAGACTTTAGATGGAAGATGTGAGCTGCCGCCGCCGCGAGTGACGACGCAATCTCGACATGACTGTCTCAGTCTCTCAGGTAACTACATTTTTAGAGACATTACAGAGAGAATGAGCATTTATTTAACAAACCCAAAATAAAATTACACAAGTCATACAAGGCTAAGGCTAGCCGCTAGCGATAACGTAGCGTTTGTACAACTGGCGTAGGCTCTTAGGTATGACGTCACTGACTCCGTAATTATAACGTCAACGACGCTCATTTGTTTATTGTGGTAAATCGGCTTTAGATGGAAGGTAACGGCGGAAACTAAACAGAAAAGAAGAAGATGCATTTATTTCACTGCATGTTGTGTCGAACAACACAGACAGTATAAGAATAATATGCAGACATTAGTAAAAATTAACATGGAGTTATCAAAAAATCTTACCTCAATAATATCAAGATGGCAAAATAAAAATATGATTTTGATCCTATATAGTTCAATTTATATTTTAATATGCAATTTTTTATAATGATGTAGATATTAGCCATTTCATAAACAAATTAGAGCTAAAACATAGCTAGAACTTAGACCAAACAAGCTGCGTAGCATTCCATCCTTACATACATAGTACACAAGTACCATTTGTACTGCGGTAATCATTTCTCACTAAATTCGTTCTAGAACCATATACAGTACACGCAACGGATCTTTATCCTTCTGAAATTAGGTGCAACAAACGATTGCGCATGTACTGTTGCGCTGAATAAATCGCATACCTCCAATTCGACCCACAAATGTGTTCAAATACTTGTGAGGGACAAAGATCCGTTGTGATTTACTATACCATCCTGTATGCTATTTCCAGAGATAAGATAGACGTGACTGAGAAGAACGTGGCAGATGTAGTGGTGAAGAAACTTGCCGAATTGGATGCCAGTAAGAATATGATGGAGCATTACCGACAATCTGTAGAAGTGAGTACATACACTACATTTGAAAATCAAAACTGTGTTGGATCCGAATGTTTTTTGAACTAGCGACTTGTTCTAAAAATGTTGATATTTTGTATTGAAAACCAATTTTTATCACAGCCTATGGTATTTCCTAATGTATGATTGTAATGAATGATGAATAGTGACAGGGCTAGTTTTAAACGATTTTTATGTTTAAAAACACTTATTGAGTGATCGAGACCTGAATTTTACTTCATATCAGTTCGAAGTCTCAGCACTTTAATTTAACTTAAGTTTTAAGTCACAATTCGATTAGTTTGAGACAAAGTTCGAATGAGTTAGTGTCGTAGTGTTTAGGCCGTTTAAGCTCTCCGTCGTGGCTTAACCCGACTGACTGCTTGACCCGGGACCGACAGTTTAACGTGATATGTTTATATGTGAGACTCGCTGCTTGCGCGCCGCGCGCTTACAGCTATTGCGATTCCTGATTCGCAACATTCAAATTATAATAGTTCAAAGTTCAAACACTGGATAGGTTGATGTGTAGCCGACTGTACAACATAAACGCTATAAAATATTGAGTATTATGTCCATCATAATTAGAATGTCGTTGATATTTCAGTATTCACAAACTCTCCAGTAAGTAATGTTAGTGCCGTTAACTGTTTAATATGAAACAGGTATTTACACCATTCAGGGCCTGCTTGGCGATCTCAACTCAAGAATAAAACGCCAAGGTTAATATGACTACATCATCATTTCAGCTTCTAGTTGCACTGGGGTCACTATGTTCTTAAACGTTTATATTTATACCTTGTTAATGTCGTTATAATTGGTATTTTTATATAAAATTATAAAAGAAATTATAAAATATTCACAGTTGAATTTCATCTTTATATATTTGCATTAAGAAAGTCTTATTATATTTTAATGAGTAATAATCCACAGCTCTTAAAAATAATGGTGAAAACTTAATTTTAAAAACGGATTTACATTCTAAGTACAATAACATTAGCAAAAATCTGTCTGTCTGTCTGACTGTCGTCAGTCGCGGGATTACAAACAAACGAATTGAGAACCTCCTTTTTATGAAGTTTAAGAGAGAGAGAGTTATTTTTATTAGTCGCCTTAATTATTATTTTTGTCCGTGATAGAATTCTTTTACCTTAGAATTCGGTTCTATAACTATTTCAAATGGTACCAATATGGTTCCAAAAGCATTGTTTGGTTGGAAATGCCTTTGACTACACTTTTTAGACATACTATCGTTGAGATGAGGTTATGACTACCTGGCTTAGGAATTACAGCTTCTTGTCAAAATCATTACATACGAAATGAAAGATTTTACAAAATTAATTTTAGTAAATATTCTAGAAATATATTCAAAGAACATAATGACACTAAATCTCAGCATTAGCTTCGCAATGCAATGTACTCTGCATCGGGGCCTTACAAGCACAACTTGTAAATAATCACTAATATAAAACATCGGTTAATAATCGCCATAAACAATGTAATAAAATTTAGATTAAAATAAATAGTGATGATAAAAGCAAGGTAATTGGCGCGCCAAACTTTAATACGTGTCTGAGTTTAGCTTACTTATAAATTACATACTGAGTCAAGGTTTCTTCTTCTTCTTATTTATGGTCTTTGTCTGTCATTTCGACAGAGAATAGACAACTTGTTGAAATAATTGATGATAAAAAATACTATTTAAAAGTGTAAATTCTGTAAAATAGATACAAGAATTTTTGTATAGACAACAGAACTTCTATTGTCCGTGATAAAGTAGAGGATCCTCCAGAGGAGAGTCCCAGAGAGATCTCACTTAACCTATGTGTTATCCACATTGGTGACCCCAACATGATTTATACCTGTGGGTTATGTAAGAGTTTTAGCACTACTTTATACGGACCGGTGCAAAGTGGTTTTACGGTCGAGATCCTGTATTAGAAACTCGCCGGGGTCACCAATGTAGACAAGTTTAAAATGTTTGTCTACTAACCATGTCTACATTGCTTTGGTTTCTGATACCCACTGATCCAGACCAACAAAACACAAGTAAAAGCACACTATAAATTATTCTATTCCATTTACTCGACCTTAGTCTTCGCTTGCATTAGATTGCTTGACTTCCGAAAAACATATATTCAGACAGGCCATAAAGTTTGGCGCGCCCTCTAAACGCAAACAGCTGAATAACCATAATGTATAATATCCGCAGTGTAGAACGGTTTTGGTCATCGATCTTCATCTTGGTACTTATTTCTTTTGTATACATGTATTGTGGTTTGTGGACGTACATTAAAACATAATGTTTCTATTGTAGACGCTCAAAAAGCAACTGGAACAAGGTGAAGAGGATGATTTAGAATTTCTGGAGGAGGTGAGTAGAGTATAGAGCTTTTTCAAAATTAGGTTTACATTATCATCAAAAAACTGCTAATTCACGCATTCTTTGTTCTGGCGGTCGGAAGCGCCTCGACGAAGTGCGTGCAATTTCGAACCTTATTCCGACGATCTTATGATCGCAGTTTGAAATCCTCCCAAGTAATAGTAGAGCCAGTTATAGATGGTTCCAAGACTTGGTCTGGGTCCGAGGGCCTTGATCACAAAATAAATAAGTGACAATCGTGAACGTATCGTCACGCTAGCGTATCCGAGATACACTGCGCGGTGACGCTACAGCGTTTGGCAGTCGAGGTGGCGTTGACGCGCAATATGATTCGAATACGTTAAGTTTACACATACACGTTATACGATTACAAGTTAGTGAGATTTGTTCGTGATTCTGTATGTTCTAAATTAATCATGTTTCTAAATTTTTTCTATGTTATCTTTAGACAGCACCCCTTGTTTATTAGTTAAGTTTTGTATGTTGTAGTAGTCCCTAGGTTAAGGTGTGCAATAAAGTATTTCTATCTATCTATCAATTAATAAATTTATTCACAAAGAAAATTATGACTAATAAAGTATTTACAATATTTATAATATGTACAAAATACACATGAAGCAGTTGAGCCATCTACACACCGTTGCAAACGATTTATAGATAGCTCAACTGATCCAAATCAGTACCAATCGGAAGCGTGTCTATCTATCTATGTTCTTTTGTTATAAAGGAGCTAGCAGCGTGTAGCGAAAGCGAGCGGCGCCAGCGCTACGAAGCGCTCGACGCAGCGCTGAGCGCGCTGAGCGGTGCGATGCCACTGCAATGGCCCAGACTGGCCTCGCTGCACTCGAGACTCGAGCGACTTGCCTTCGCGTTGGCTACCTCGCCGCCGCAGTCGCCGATGCATACGCAGATTACTGCGCCGCCTTTACATACCACTGCCTAAAACATTTTAGCCTGCAGAAATCTACAAAGATCACTGTAGATTTTCAAAATAACAGATTATGGAAAAATTTCATCATAAATGCAAATCACTGCCTCGTCTTTGCATACTACTGTGTAGATTGGAAATGGAAAACTGGCCTTTCTCCTTCAAGTCATAAAAAAATTGTGTCAGTTTTTTCAGTTCAATTGTAGTAGAGCTTCTTGTAATAGAACTCATCCGGGGAAGTACTAGCACCGTACCTATTTCTGCCGCCAAGCAGTGATGCCCGCATTACTATGTTACAAGGGTAATTACAAGCACATGTGACTTAACACCTTTATGTCTCAGAGATAGGCGCAATGCAATGTATCACAGGGCAGTGGACGTGCTCAGCGGGGCAATGCATCGTTATATGCATTGGTTACCACTTAACATCAGGTGACCATCGGCTTGTTCCATTATTTAGTTAGATTGTACAAAAAGTCAACTAAATTATCTTCTACAGATTTGCGGTATTCATCTACTCCGTAACAAATCACTCAAAAAGATAGTCATTGGGATGTCTTAGATATGTAATTGACTTAAATCAACAGCCTGAAAATGCCTGTTAGATATCTATATATTAACAGAACGAATCTACATTATTAGTTTAAAATTTAAGCTAAACGAAAAGAGTTGGTAACTCAGTGGACTTATCTATATTGTTTGAGCGGTGCTCAAGCAGTATAAGTACATTCTGTTTTTGCTATTCCTAGTATGAAAGCAATTCTTAAAACTCAGTGGAATCACCTACACTGCTTGAGTGGGACTCAAGCAAGTGCGTTCTTCATTAATTGATTATTCTTCGATTAAGATTTAATTGTAAGGAATTTGATAAGCACACCAAACCAGTGTTTTGATCAATCCTACTAATATTATAAATGTGAAAGTTTAGATGTTTGGATGTTTGGATGTTTAGATGTTTGGATGTTTGTGTTTCAATCACGTCTAAACTACTGAACCAACTTGGATGAATCTTGGCATATATATAGTTCGTAACCTGGATTGACACATAGGCTACTTTTTATCCCGAATAATTAACAGGATCTACAGGATAAAATTAACGAAAAGGATTAGCAGCGCCAATTGGCAAGAGGATTTGATTTTCATGTCATGTCACGTCAGTTTGACAGGGCGTAGTACTACCTCTTTGGTCTAACGAATAGCGTTTGACATTCCAGTAGGTACGAGTTCAGTGTAATGAGGTGTAATGTCAAGTTTCTCAAAAAAGTATCCGCTCGGTACACGCACAGATAATATAATGTACACGGAAACGGTACTCGCGTACGAAGTCGCGGGTAACTGCTAGTAATAAAATATAACTTGGTGTGACAGTGTTTGATGTGTACATAATACCGGGTGTAATAAAAACACTTCCGAAAACTTCGGCGGGTTAAAGTATACGAGAATATACCCTCTGAAGTTTTCGAATGTGATCTTAGGTACTTAGTGGGGATTTCTGGAAAAGAATCCAGAAATCTCCACTGCTACACCGTAGCATGCTACGACATAGCTAGTGGGGATTTCTGAAAAAAAAAACTGAAATCTCCACTGGTAGGGATCTCTCAGTGGGGATTTCTGGAATATATCCTTATTACACCCGGTATGCTTAAAAATTGCATAGTTACTAACAATGAGAAACTTATAATCCAATTAATAAAAACACCAGTGATTGTATAAGTCTGAACGACAATGACACATCGCTTAGAACGAGTCTTGACTCATTTAATTGTGTACAAGTAAATGTTTGTCTAGTTATAATTAGGGTAAATTAAATGGATCGCAGGTCGAAATTAATGTTTTAGAATATAATTTAAATACGAATTATTTTGACAGTTATAATATTAGAGATAGCTAGAAACGAATTGGACTGTAGTTATTTGTCAATAAAAAATTTAGAACGATACATACATCAAATGACAAATATTACAATAATTGCACCTCGCCATTGTACAATAAGTTAAATAAGATCGCTTTCGGATTGCACGGTTGGATTTAATCAAATTAGTTTTATTAGGTTTTAATCTATTCGATTTTGAAAATGAATGTTTTCCAAAATAATGTGTTCAAGTCAACTGGGGCCTTATTCTCACTTCGGCAGAAATTTTACTCTAATAGGGATGACGTCAAAATGACGTTGAAAACTCCTGTCACTAGTGGGTGAAACCAGTTTTCGACCGAGATTTGACGTCATCCCTATTAGAGTAAAATCTCTGCCATACCCAGAATCACCCCCCTGACTATACAAATTATACATTTGAATATTGAATAGATTAAAGAATTGAGTAGACACGTCGCCAATAGTGTCACACAAAGTTCGCGTAATTAGTTAGGAGCTTGTTGAAATGTTTTTGTCATCCGTCCGGTGCGAACTCCGACGGAGAATTCACTAGCAATATTTTACGAGTAGACTTTGATAGCAATAATGTTGTAACCTTCCAATTCTTGTTCTGTCTGGCTAAAGTTTTATCTACTATGTGTACTAAATAATAATAATACTACTGAAATATCAATTTTTTTGGTTCTATAGAAAAAGTTGTTCATATTAATGAGTAATTTAACCCGCCCAAGTTTTTGGAAGTGTTTTTATTATAACCTGTATTTTTTTTTCTGTATTTTTGTTTTGGACTGAAATGTGCGATGGATCTCAAATTGTGTGGAAATAAGAAGGAATGGTACATGGAAACTTTCATTTCGTACGCATAATCCTAGGCATAAGGAAATTTCTAGATTAAGATTAACTTTCTTCATTCCTAAACGCATTTAACGAAACACTTCACTTTAACTGTGTTTTTATTTTCTTTTTATGGTCACATAACATTGAGTACTATTAAATATCTAGTAATTAGTATGTTAAGATTTCAATTCGCGCCAAATGTTCGAGCACGATGACAATTTGTAATATAATTAAGTGCCATTATTGCTAACTTCAAATTAAGTTTAGGCACTGGCTTGTGTTTAGTTTTTTATTTAATTTACATCACAAGTTTAAAGCCTATAGTGGCCCGTTCATAGGGGAAAAGGTGGAATATAAATGATCTAGATTAGATGCAAAGGCCTGTTTATAAAGTCTACAAATATTTAACGAATCAATTTTGTGATCTAGTCAAGTAACATCTGATACTGATGAAAAAAATCATACCTTACTCAATGTTAATGAGATAAGCAGTCGAAGTTGATCCTAGAACATGGTATTAAAATCATGTAATGAACAATTAATTATTGAAATAATGAAATTGCAAGCTAGAAAAAATATTGCTAACATGAGACTGAACGCGTATATCTATTACATACGTATAAATAATTAAAATTCTAAAACCAATTCTATTTTGTTGGGAACCATGATTTACTACATAACGTTTTAAAAATAAATCAGTATTTTTTATTGTATAAAATGCAAAATCATTGAAACAGTTCATCCATCCAGTAGCTTGCTTTATGTGCTAAAGTTAAAAACGTTTACAATCCTTGTAACTGCATACATGTCCAGTCAGATGATTATACATACATGCCTTCATGGAATTTAATAATGTCGAATTATGTGATGTAAATATTGTATGTAAATAAAAATTATTGAGAACCGACATATTGTTTTACTTCTTACTGGCATCATGAGTAGGGCTACCAGTGAAATAGGCACGTGAAAGTACTCACCGGTGAAAAATACTCACCATTTCACCGACCAACCAGTGATGCATTGCTGTGTTCCGGTTTGAAGATGGGTTCCGATGCAACTACAGGCACCTGTGAAATCTCAGACGGAAACTGCGATACTCATACTACTCGTGCACAATGGACGTGCTCGACGAAGTAATTAATAACAGAGGTTACCGCTTTAACATCGGGTGGTGGGAACCTGCTAGTTCCATAACTGATTTTCATTTAAGATATTTCTTTTGCTGCACCTAGTTATACTATTTGTTCTGTCAATGGAAGTTAGGTGAGCATATCTTCCAATAATTGTCCCAAGTAGTTACGAAACTTGGGGAGGATTGAACGTGGATTGATCAATTGGCACAAGTGATCTTTTTGTTCCGTTTTCTCTGAGACTTTCCTAAATAACCTAAGACAGCAATAAAAATGGCGACGTCCTTTATAAACTAAACCGATTTTTAAAATTTTATAAAATCACTGGTTCTAAATATGTGCGACTTCCAAGTGCTCTAATAGCATTGACAGGGGACGCAGTGTTGAAGATCTGCCTTCCGCGCTGCTGTGGGTTGCGAGTTTGAAAGAAAGAAATATTTACTTGTAAAATCACGCTGAAACATACAATACATAATAAATAAATAAATAAATAAATAAATATTCTTGGACTTTACACACAACACCCTCTAGTCCCAAACTAAGCATAGCTTGTGATATGGGAACTAGATGGCTGATAGAATACTTATATACTATTTTTTTTTGTAAATACATACTTATAATACATAGTAACACCCATAATACACAAACAATACATTTACAAATAGGTGACGAACTCAGCATGGTGTTGCGTCAAAATGACACAACGCTGGTCTTCCGCCGGCACCAGGTGGGTACGTCACAGATACTGTTTTGATCCCTACCATTGATAAATGGTAAATAATAAATCAAACAACGATACATATTTTATGATGACGTTTATTTTCATACTTCATAGTAATGTTAAACCCAGATACAATTTTCTATCTATACAGTTTATGATTTATTTATTCTGGAGATCCAAGATTTGTCATTGTATTACCTGATTAAGGCAATTAATTTTACTATATTGCCCAGGATTTTTGTAGATCTTGCCAATTATAAATTGGCAGAAGTCATTCGGATATTTCATAATCATTATCCTATACATTTTACCTTACTGTTGCACATATTATTAGAAACTATCCAATCGTACTACTACTAAGTAATTATTATATTAACAAGAACAGTAGAAAAATATTGCGTTACTTATTTTAATATGCCCAGTAAATCAACAAATGTATTGTTTGTAGAAACATTAATAAATTACGAGTGGGTCGTGTTGAACAATAAACGTAAGTTAAATACTGTCTCAGTAATTCAATTGACTACAAACCGCTGTTCAAGATACAAAGGGATTATCACAAATAAGATATTGGAAAGGTAAGATATTTGTGTTAGACTGCGCGGTTTAGCGGCTACTCTCCGTAATCTAGATATAGTTGCCGCGCGATGTAACACAGGCTACGCTAACTTTATTTTCACAGTACGAATATTAGTGTAGCTCCCTATATATACTTCATTTATAAAAGAAACAAATAGTTGCTTACACAAACAAAATGCATGATCATCATGTTTAATTTTGTATACCTAATATAGTAGTTTTTCTCTTGAATAATGGAAATATCTAATTTCATAAACAGCAGATTGTTCAATTTATTCTATAACATTACCTGCAAACGCTTGTAGATAAAAAGTCTTTAAAACAATATTATCCACGTTCATGCACCAGTAGACCAAATAACGTTTACCTAGCTAGATCGTAGTATCAGAAGCCAGAAACCAGTTCCATCACTATTTAACAATATTGGATAGTAAGAAATGAGCATACATACAGACACATTTAAATTGAGTGGGTTTAGTAAACTTTCTCGGATGTTCTAGCAAATGTATTAGAGTTGCCAGCGTGGCTTACTGTAAGTTTCCACCAAAAACATTACAATCAACATTCACAATGCTATTTATACACACAGTTAATTTCATTTCCACTCAAAGAAACTGTGTGAATCCTATGTAAATATGTGAAGATTTGCACAAGGTTTTGTAATATCAAACATATATCTACAATTAATTGTATTGCCAGTGAAAACCTACAGTTGGACTTTTTCTGATAAGTTGCGTTCGACTTGAACCAAACTGCCACAAAACGCGCTTTCATCATAGGGTTACTCGTTTTGGACTAAACTTGTTCTACAAGTGCTTACATAATTGTTATCACACATAATATATAACTGTTCATTTTCATATACAATCTATCTCAGTAACTTTCGAGTCAACGGGCAAACAACGGAGACATTATCCACTTATTATTAAACATCAAATTCAACCATAATTACAGTCCAAATACTTTGCTGATACGTAAGTATTTATTTAAACGAAATAAACGTTATAATCAGTGGAAATAATACTAAGGCCGTGTTCCGTGATCTGCGTTGACCCTTAAAGTCCGACTCCAGTATCGTACCAACCTATGACAATAATTAGGGCCATAACCATAACGGGACAGGTAAAATTAAATCGGCTACACAATATTAACTACGAAAAATTGTAAAACCGTTCACCAGGGGCTTCGACAGAGATTTTACTCTTAATAAATATGACGTCGAAAATTCGGTTCATACACCGGTGAAACAATTTCGGTCGAAATATTACTTCATCCCTATTAGAGTAAAATCTCTGCCGAACCGAGCATAAGACCCCTGAATTGCCATGTTGTTGGTCGTCAGTCCCCGACAACACCGCTTATGGCGTCTAAGGCGATGGGTAACACCATTCTCGCGCACGCATATCAATATTTTTAAAGATATAAACTCACTGAATCTAATTATGCATAATCGCAAAGCTTCTCAAATGCTCAGCAAATTATTTAGCAAATTGAGATTTCGCATAATTACATTCAGTAAGTTTATATTTTCAAAAATGTTGAATTGTGCGAGCGAGAGGGTTAATTCCCCCATCCCCCTAAGGATCATCCCCATCACCTTATGGAAGGTAATAACGGTCCTATTACGATAATTGGTCGGTACGGCAGAGTGGAGTCAGTCTTTTTGTGAATAGCATGTAATGCATTTTTCCTATCATTTGATCGGCACATAGCGCCATACATAGAAACAATATGACCCTTCAACAAAACCCGTTTAATTACTAATCACCAAAAGGTATGCGCCAAGGTTACCGAGCCAATGATCCAGTTTAAACCTAAATATATAAATATATCAGTCAGAGCGAGTCGTCAAATTACATTTCTCTAGCTAAAGTAGAAAATACATTCTACAACAACTTATACGATCTCAATTATTCCTTCCTATTCCTTATAAATAAATACAGTTTGAGTGCACTTGTTCGATTTCATGATTCTGTTATCTCACTATACAAAGTCAGGTATCTAATGTACAAGATTGCCAAATGCATTTAAATTCATACGTAACTATTGTGTAAAGCGTTTTTTATTTCATTAAAAGACAATACAGATTTACAGTAAAGGAATGAATGTTAAATATTTCAGAGTTGCTGAAGCTTACAGGACTTCAGCAATGGCTTGAAGAATTAAGAAAATACTTGTGATCGCGCAAAGTCTACACATCAAAAAAATTAACCTTATGTTAATTTTAATTAAAAAAAGACAACATTTTGGTTTAGCGCACTGATAATGAAAACGCGCATTAGAAAATATAAGGTGTGGCTTTCTTACAAGCATAAATCCAAGGGCTTTCTAGAGTGACATAAAAACGTGCGTTTTCATTCACAATGCGTACTAAATTTTTCCACAAATAATATTAATATTTACAATGTTGCCATAATTTGTTTGATTAGTTCAAAAATTAGAATCAATGTCAAAAGTTTTCTAATCGCAACATTTACTTTAAGCGCTAGTAAAATTAACATAAATAAAAAGTAACTAGATATCTAGTTGTGGCTACATTTGCTGGCGATTCTGTTGTTGCATTTTTCTAAACTAACCTAATTTGACAGCACTAAAAATGTTGCCGTCACTTTCTCATAAACTGAAACGACAAAGACAGCTATAATTTTAGCGCTGTCAAATTAGGTTAGTTTATAAATACGCAACAACAGAATCGATACCATTATCGGATTGTTACAAAGCGTTATGCCACTTTATGTAGTCTCGGAAAAATCTGTAGTCATTATTAAGATAAGCATCAAACTACCAACTCCCGGCTCGTATGCTCAAGATTCAGGTATAGAATTTTTTACATATCTCAGTGAAAAACTGTCAAAAAAAGTAAACATGCAGAATAAGATATACCTAAGTACATAGAAACTATCTGAAGAATCTATGCTAAGAAATAACCAGTAAAATGTATTCCTCAATACTGAGTACAGCTCCTACAATGTATTGGCTCACAATAGGAAGTGAACATCAGCCGGAGTCCGATAGCATGATCTTAGCGAATAAAGTAATATTGGCCGATTGCCTTACTCCGTCGTAGACCCTCGTGTCAGACGATTTTCACATAATATTGGTGGCTGTTATGTCGCCGGCGGTCAATCGAATCTCGTGTAATTCGTAAGTGCTCACGTTTGCCTCACTGAGACGTTTACTATTGGATTTAATTGAACTGTTTTAAATTCTTGTTGATATCTTGAGGAAAAAGTATAATATTCTCATCACGCACGTTCAACCGACTGTGAACTAAGCGAATTCGTCTCAACACATTTTTCGCAGTACTATGTACACTTCAAGCTTAGACTTTAGACATACCCGCATTGCCGGCGACCAGCGATTCTCGGCCTTATAAACACTGCAATAAGGATCACAGGATGTTTAAGTGGAGAGGTAGAGGCGGTGGTAGTCGTTAGCTCCGAATGCTGCGTTGCATTTCGGACATTTGCGTTGTCGCGTTTCGTAGCGCGTGCGCAGACAGTCCCAGCAGAAAACGTGGAAGCACTTTGTTAGGACAGCGTCTTTGCGTTTCACCTGGAAAAGATACGACGGTCAATCCATTGTTCATCAAGCCTTCTATATACTAGCTCAGAGGGGTAATCACGAACAAATCTGACAGTCGCCGCGTTACGTAAACCTGACGTATTCCAATCATATTGCGCGTCAACGCCGGCTCGACTGCCGAACGTTGTAGCGTCACCGCGCAGTGTATCTCGGATACGCTAGCGTTACGATACGTTTACGATTGTCACGTTTGTTCGTGATCAAGGCACAGGCCTTACAATACACACGAGTCAAGTAGTAACACTTTTTGTTCGTCCAGCAAAGTTCTTTTTCCAAACCTATTTGTGCAGCCAAGCAGTGATGCTCGCATTGTTTTGAAAAGGTATTATTAGGTAGATGCATTAAGTAGATCACTTATTCAGAATTACAAAATTATTTATTATTGGACCTAATCATATTTTTTCATTCTAATACTACTTTTATGATACAGTTTTTGTATTTTAATCATCGTTGGAAAAAGAAAATGATAAGTTTTTGTTTTGAAACTTTGTCTCATCATCACTGATGTTGACAGTACTAAAAGCGTAAAAAAAAAGTAAGCGTAAAGGGGTAAAAGTGGCGAAGTTCTATTCGAACTTTGTCTAGTGTTTGTTGTCACCATTGACACGTAAGAAGAAGAAGAAGTACTAAAAGCAGAAATTAATCCATTTGTGAATGAATAAGATTGGAAAAGTAGTTACCTTGCAGGAAGGACACGTGAGGGTTTCCTTGTATTCTCTGATCTCCTCGAGCAGCACCTCGTCCATGCTGCTTCCCGCTTGTTCCATTTTCTTCATCCTCTCAGCCTTGCGTCTCAATATCGCCAGCTCTTCCTATAATTACAAATTTCAGACCAGTGTGAAACAACTGCGCAGTACGCAATATCTCCCGGACTTAGCGTGAGCGCGCCTGACAATGTTTCTTACCACCGAAGAGAAAATAAATCATACTTCGTCCCATTCTTTTGTTTGGCGGAACAGAGCGACTTAGTCTTCTGGCTCGTGGTTGCCATTGATATTACTCCCGTTTCCGCATTTATGCTCAAAAGTTGGCCCATTATGCGTGGTCGTGATTGCCATTCGAGAACCAGCGGTTGTCAGTTCTGCTGCCTTCGTATTTAAAATATGTTCTTCATATTATCCTATCCTATCCTACTTCCTACTAATCCTACTATCCTACTAATATTATAAATGCGAAAGTTTAGATGTTTGTGTTTCAATCACGTCAAAACCACTGAACCAACTTGGATGAAACTTGGCATATATATAGTTCGTAACCTGGATTGACATATAGGCTACTTTTTATCCCGAATAATTAACAGGATCTACAGGATAAAATGAACGAAAAGGATTAGCAGCGCCAATTGGCAAGAGGATTTCATTGTCATGTCATGTCACGTCAGTTTGACAGGGCGTAGTACTACCTCTTTGGTCTAACGACTAGCGTTTGACATTCCAGTAGGTACGAGTTCGGTGTAATGAGGTGTAATGTCAAGTGTCTCAAAGAAGTAACCGCTCGGTACACGCACAGATAATATAATGTACACGGAAACTGTAGACGCGTACGAAGTCGCGGGTAACTACTAGTCAGTCTATAAAAGTACACTGCTGGACATAAGCCTCTCGATTTCCAGAATGATTTTAGGCCTTTTGCAGCGATCCTAACGTCGTCAGTCCAACGGATCAAACACATGTTACAGTACGCAGAACAGCTTCAATTACCCAAAAATGGGTTCTGCGCAGATACTCCCGAAAGACAAAGATCCGTTGTGACTACTATGTATACTCACGTGTAATCTTTTAGTCTTGTAAGCTTCTGCTTCTAACGCACTTGTCTTCTCAGCGACCACTTGCTGCGCCTCTTTCATTTGCGCGTGGTATTTCTCTGGAATGTACAAAAAAGTTAGAAAGAGATCATTTTATTGTATCAAAAGGATAAAACGGGACGTGGACGAAATGGCGGGCAGATGCTAGTTAATAATATTAGTGAGATTAAAGTACCAAGATGTAGTTTGAGATCGGCGGCCGACTGCGCCGACTCGATCGCTTTCCGTTTGTGCATCTCCATGGCTTGTTGCCGCAACAACAGTTCTTTCTCAACCGCCGAGAGCGTGGCTTGCAGTAACCTCTCCTTCTCTTCCAGCCGCCGCGCCACCGCGCCCATCGACTCTATTTGCTGGTCGCGTGTTAGCACCTACAAACATAAGCCTTTTATTTGCAGTTAACATGGTAGTGGTGCAAGTGTTTTCAAATAATAATGCAGCCATAAAACAGACGTACAAAATCACTTATTTTACATAAAAAAACGGAGATTAGAAGTTTTCTATGACAACCACAGACTGCAAGCATAAAACGCTCCCACCTCTCATGGACCAACGACGACATTGTTAAGATGAAATCGGTGAATGGAGGCCTAGTCTTTCTTGGCCTAAATTCAAATCTATGGCCTAGCATATGGTCTAGGAAATAGATTTCCAAAAGTTAATGTCTTTTAGCCGTAATAGTTAGTAGTCAAAGGTAAACAAAAAACAATTAGCACACGCCCACATTTAACTGCTGCTAGACTCTGCTAGTAATTGGTTCTTGTACGAGACTTACATTCACCACTAGAGCGCGCTGGCATGAGGCGTATATCAAACAAACAGTCCCACAATTTGAATAAGCTCACCTGTTCTTGCAACAGTTGTTTTTCTTCCCTCAACAGTTTGTGCAGCGAATTAGCTTTTATCCGCTCAGACATAAGCTTGAAATTGGCATCATCCTTTTCCCTAAGCTGTTGAATGAGCCGTGAGTTCTGTTCCTGCATGTCTTCGAACGCCTGTCCGGTCACTTCCATCTCATTGAGGAGGGCCTCTTCTTCCTTATATAGAAGCAGATAGCATATTTTAGTTCACCGCTGGAACAATATTGCCAACGTCCAGGATAAAATGCATTTTTTTTCGTGTAAATAGGAATACACTGCTTAGTGGCAGAAATAGGTATGTTTATGACTGCATGCAATTTGCAGTGATTTTTGTAATGTGTCAAAATGTTCAGCATTCGCCTAGAGGATGAATGTTGAATCAATTCACTTTGTTATTACAATCAATGGGGAATTCTTATTCTAACTTAGGGTCCTTACCCTAGAATTAGAAGTCCCGCGTTGCAGTAGGAGTGTATTGTACACTGACCCCGTGCTAGGCTCACTCCGGCCAGCCCAACTCGTTAAATAACGGAATTCCCTAACTGAAGAAAGTTTTATAAAGAAAATGAAATGGTATCACGTAATTGTGGTGTGGTACCGTCTGTGTAGTACCTGTGATCCAGCGAAGGGCCTTGAGAAGCCATGCAGCGGGTCTGCATTGGGCCTCACGCAAGATAACTGCTTCTGAAGCTCGTACTTCTGTTCTTCTAACTGCTTGATCTTTCGAAGCGCGTCCTCGTCTGCTAACCGACGCTCTCTTTTACTCTCCTGGAAATATCGTTGATGCAACATTTGTACGATATGCGCCATTTTGTTTTTCCGAATTAGTTCGAACGAATATGCAACCAATAATATTAATTATTTTTTTGCTAGAATGCCCGAGGTAGTAATGATGCGGTACAAGTATTTGGAAGTGTATAGAGTTAATTCCCCATTTACAAGCAGGAATTCAATTACGCGCATACTAAAATTGAATGTTGTAACAGCTCTAGATTATATACAACAGGATTACAGTACAAAATCGGCCAAACAGAGTAGCATTTAGGATGTTCATTCAACTGACTCAGAGACAGTTAAAAAACCCTATTTTAATCTACTGTCGCTCCACTAACTTATATAACAGGCAAAAGCTATAGTAAATAAATATTCATGGACTTTACACACAACGCCCTCTAGTCCCAAACTAAGCAAAGCTTGTGATATGGGAACTAGATGCTGATAGAATACTTATATACTTTTTTTTGTAAATACATACTTATAATACATAGTAACACCCAGACATAGAACAAACATCTATGTTTTCCACGCACAAATGTTTGTTCTCAGTGGGGATCGAATCCACGACCCACAGCACGGAAGGCAGAGCTATTACCGACTGAGCTGTGACGCCTGTCACAGCAATGTTGTGTACCTGTGCCATTTTAGCTTTCTGTCGATGATCGTCCAACTCCTGGCGAGCCTTCCTCTCGGCAGCCATCAGCTGAACCTTATCACGCTGTTCTTTGCTCACTCCCTTGTACATGTCCAGTAAGAGTTTCAGCTCTTTTTGCTCGTTCACAGCCTTTCTGTAGATACAATTAAAATTATAGGAATGTATGATAATCTTTGCTTTTTAGATAAGATAAGATAGATTTTTATTTGTCCCCAATTACTTAGGTATACAATATGTAGGTACAGTAGGTAGTATAAATACAGTAAGTACAGATAGGAACATAATACTTAGTGGTTGTATGGGGGCAAAATGGTCCCCGTCTCAGCATAATACTGCACTATACCTAAGTAGATACCTACCCAGGTATAATGCAGCGCTGGTTTTCAGACGGGGCCGATGCCGTCAGTGAAGCCACGAACATCGGAAGAACCTTCTCTTACAAGCTTTAGCATCAGTGTTTGAAATACAGCCATTCCTCCGGCAATCAATATGAAGAAAAACTCTAAACAATCGCTCTATTGCACGTTATGAATTAAAAACTGGTCTTTTTTTCGCTCTTTCACGCATCATTGTTGGTTTTTGCGCTATGAAGTGGGTGTAATATCTGAACTTACGCAAGCTGAAAAGATGTGGCATGATTTATAATGAAGTAGTCATTTAAAACTTTCGCACTCTTCAATATAAACTGAGAAGTTTGTTGTGCCAAGAGTTACAGCTGTGAGATGTAGATATTTGTTCTCGACACTCACTTGATCTGTTGCTTGAGATCCTTGATAATCTGATCCTGTTCCTGTATCTTGGCTCTGGCGTGTTCCTTCGCGGCCGCAGCGCACCCGGCCGCTTGTTCACCTTCCACGGCGCCGCCCTGTCACATCACAAAAGTTAAAGCTAAATTAATTTTCTAACAAAGAAATGCACACCACTCCTGAAAATACACAAAAGAGGTTTCTATTGTTGTAAACTTTGATGGTAGTATTTTTGATTTTAGCAGAACCTTCTCTGTAAGAAGATCTAGATCCCCTAATTCAATTTAAAAATAGTTTTTAACGAAATACGAAATCTACCAGACCACAGACACACAGCCAGACTTCAAACTTCACTCATTGAAAAACCATCCCATCGAAATTTTCATGTCTTTAAATATTGTAAAAATGCCCACCAAACAATTTGACGTCCATTAGCTTTGCATTACAAGACCAAGAGTAATGAAATGCTACAACAAACCTCAGGATCGGGTTCTTCCTTCTTGATAGCGAGTGGTTTCTCATCCGTGGGCTCGGCGCCGGCCGCGGCGGGCGCGCCGCCCGCGCGTGTGCTCTCCTCTACTTCCTTACGAGCCTAGACATAAGGTTGCTTTTAACAAAACCCGTACTAAACTTTCTCTGATGGGTGTATTAACCCATATTGATCCATACGAAACTTTTTGTGATGGGTGTGTACAGTTTGGAAGCTGTTGTACATATCTGCCTCAGCCCGTTGACATGTTTCGTTGGAGATTAATGCAACACTGGGCACAGAATGGATACTAAGGGACAATGCCAGTACCTGATGAGGTATTAAGGCAGAACCAGTCTCCTGAATTGTAGCTTATGGATTGATTTTGTGACAGTTTTCATTGACCATCTGTCCCAAAATAAAATCTATGCTGTCTCAATTCAGTTTCTGTTTGGTTTGTAGCGGGTAATTTCTATTGCCAATTCTGTTCCTATTGTAACATCTAGGTCTTATTATAAACCTAGGTGGTATTAAGATGCTATAGCTAGTTTTCACATCCTTATGGTAGGTGAAGTTGATTCTGTTAAAAAATTTTGAAAAGTGGTAATTTTAAATATTTTCATGGTATCAATTTTGTCCCTCGAGTGTTGCTGATATAATCAACATTAGCACTTACCAAGCACCTTACCTGTGCGCCACTGTCGACAGAAAAAAACAGAAATGTAATAGACATATGTAAAAACATACCTTATTGAGTTCCTGGCTCGTGTCTTTGTATTTTCTTTTATACCTATGCACTTCGCCTTTCAATTGTTGGTTGTGGTTTTGCAGTGATGTGATGAGATGTCTCATTTCTCTGTTGATTGGTCCGGTCTGCTCGTTGGCGGCTAGGTTTTGTTCAAACTCTATGCGTAACATTTCGTATTCCTTTCTAAGTTGGCCGAGGACGTCTTCGAGTTGTATCATTTCAGCGCGGAGTGCCTTTTGTCGGGATAGTTCTTCACTCTGGAATGAAAACAAGGTCAGTGTCTTTGGTGGGCCGATGAACCTATTGATACTCTAGTATCTAGTGGTCTACTGCAGTATCTTAAAAGTTAGTGTGACCAAATCACCCTCATTTTTGCTCTGCATAGTCGTAGCCATGACAGCGACGGCATCACAGTTCTGTGAATCGAACCGCGTCCATATATTCACTTCGACAGTATTTGTAGCGACACGAATTTGATTGAATGGATTTTTTAACACGAGATGGACGCTCATAGATCTTTAAAATAGTATAAATTGTTACCTCCATCATCTCAATCTGTCTCATGTGTAGGTTCTTAGCGTTTTGCAGTTGAAGGCGGGTTTCGTCCAAAGCAGTCTTCATTTGCATAGACTCGTTGTACAGCACTGAGAACTGACTTTGCAGACATTTGTACTCGGTTGTTTCTACTATCACAGATTCAGGCAATTGTCGGATCTGTAACAAATATTGATAGATACAACTCCAGGCAGTAGTGTATAAACATTAAACAGGGTTCCTGTTTTCATATGGTCGCGTGGTCGCGTGGAACTGGCACCTAGAATCACCTAGTTATATAAGACGATTCTAAATGATCCTTGTGATTTTATTGAATAAAGAAATTTTGACTTTGACTTTGACTTTGATATGTCTACAACTTTGTTTTCTTTTCCTATGCTTGAGCAAAAACATCGAAACCTGCTCCCGATTGTATACTTTGTGCATACTTTTATGAAATATTTGCTTCTAATGTTTGGCGAAAGTATTTAATGTGCGTCATATCGTAAAATCTAATAAGATCCACTCAAATCGGTATACCTAATACTGCCAACATCAATAAACTAAGCAAATAGATTAAAAAAAATCATACTACCAAGTATAATTTTTCCTAAAGATTCCACAGGGGCGCATGGTTAAATCATGACAATCTAAGAAAATAAACTCACATCCATTTTTAGCTTCTCAACTTCTTTGAGCGTGTCTCTATGCTGTCGATGCAATCTGTCCAGCTCGGCCAGTCTGTTATTGGCTAGTTCTCTTTGCTCCTCTAACTCTGAGGCGATGTCCTCCAGCTTAGCGGCCGCCACAGCGCCACCGGCATGAGCCGTCGAGGCTACGGGACCGGCCACCACCGCTGTGGCTCCGGATTGGTGAAGGCTTTTGAGTTTCTCGATTGCTTCGGCTAGGTGGTTTTCTAACTTGTCGTTGCGCGAGCGAACCTGTTGAGAGGGAAAAAGATCAGTGCATCGTTGAAAAATGTGATTTTCAGTAACAAAATACAGCTCAAGAATTATTTCACCTTGCATAGCATAGATACAAATCTGGAGAAAAATCAAGCGAGATCGCAAAACCGGTGTGGAACCACGCTCAGAATTTTCCTAGATGAATTAACAAAACGGGTACAAGTTATGTGGGACACAGCAAAATCTAGCAGGATTGAATATTACCTTCAATAACTCATATTGCAGATCATCAATCTGGTTCTTCAGCTCTGCGTTCTCCGTATCACGACTGTTGACAGCGTCTTGTAAATGCGCGACTCGCAGCGTCATCTCGTGATGTGATTCGTGGAGGCGCGTGCAAAGGCCTTGCAGCCGCCGGTTCTCGACGGTGACCTCTTCATTTGTGGCGCGCATCACTTCGTCTAAGGACGGAGCTGGCGCGCCTTCTGTATCGATATTCATAACTTTTATTTGAAGCTGTAGAGCTGAGATCATGTTTGACAAAGTAATTGGGGAACTGATTATAAGTATTGGTATCAAATTTATATTTTGTTAAAAATGCTTAAGACTTTCTTTTTAGATTCCCTTGCTAGTTGAAAACACATTGGAGGAAACTCCAGTGAATTTTTATAAAAATGTGGGGAATTGAACCGTGAGTTTGATGCCAGTTTAGGCTTGATTGAATAGGCTTCACATAGCTTATGAAATTTTTCAAGTGATCTTTGTAATTTTACTCTTTATCCAATACATCAAAAGGATCTTTTTGACTTTGACTTAAAAATTTACATACCATCTCCTTCTCCCTTTATAGCACGCCATATCTTGTCGTTCCTCTGCTGAAGCCTGTCAAATGCTTGCAAGACCTTTGCGACCGCTCGTTTGCTCACTTGAACTCGATTTGCAAGCTGGGCGTCTAATTCCTCCTTATCCCATGTAGACAACTGCATGAGAAATGATGTTGTGGCTTCGTTTTCATCTGTTATAGAGAAACAATAAGTTTAGGAGCGTGAAGCTCAATAAAGGTACCATTCCGCAGGTAATGGCAGACATCATCAGTGATGTTACTGCTAATGACAGTCCTTATCTTTTCACTTGTGCTAAAATCTTTGATGACCCTAATATGTTTTAATGTATTTACCTCAATTCGTAAAATACTAACTCAAAAGAAACACAAATTACTGCAAAATGTGGACACAAGTCAAATATAATGTGTGGGCATACCTCTCACTACTCCTAAGACATCCACAAGGAGTCTTGAGTAGATACTAAACCATTTTAACATGTTGACGTTAGGATCCTAAACTGTATTAACAAGCATTTACCACAAAGTTGTGAATTGATTAATTATTTTAATGTAAACTCACTTTTGTTTTCTGATTCGTCAGCAGTCTCCGCATCAAATCTCTGCAGTAGAACCCTGATATCTTCATTCAGCAAGTTCCAATAGCGATTGACTACGCACAGCACTGCATCATCCTGTGTCTGGCGCTTCTCTAACTGTTCTATCCGTGCTCGGAGCTCAGCTTCACACCTGTGTCGTTGCTCTATTCTCTGCAACAGACACAAGGTACAGCTTAGCAGATAAAGTATACATTCAGGGTGTATTCTATGGTGCACACTACAAAACCAATTTCGTGAATGTGTTCCATAGGGAAATATGACTAACTATTGGCCCATTTTAGGCATACCTAGTTTTGGCCTAGTAAAACCGCATGAGTCAATATTAGGTACAAAGTTTATTACTTGTCAAACTGTAATACTGAATTCATTGCAAAGTAGTAAATATACCAATGACAGAGAATAATGTACCTTAAAATATAGATTTAGAGGTTATACCATATAAAAGGGGGTCAAGAGCATAGAAAACAAGGACAACAAAATATGACTGCAACAACAATTACCTACAGCAAAATGACATTCAATTGATTCAATGCAGATAAACAGCTGATTATGACATGTGATGGAATAGGCCATAGCACTTATCCTACAAGTGCCCAGCAGCTAGACAGTTTGGTGCGATTGGGTGGCGATACACAAACCTGAGCTAGTTTTTTGTTCTGGAATTGGAGGACTTTTATGTCCATTTCCTCTAGGGTGGAAACTGGACCTATTAGGTGGGGTTCAAAGTGAACTTTCTTGATGGGCGGCTGGGTGGTGCCATTTCCGCTGTCCTCAGTCGTACGCTTAGACATTCTGACCTAAAACAGACCGACGCTACATACAAATACACTACAAATGCTATTTACAAAATGTCTTACGAAAAAGCATACGTTATTGATTGAGGTTATCCATCTAAAATGAGAAGAAGGATATGGACGGTGCTAAGGTAAGCAGAGACCGCTTTTCAGATAGGTCGGTTTATACATACCTGGCTCACCTAGTGAATATTGATGCTGTTTTAGTGTAAAACTTCAATTACAGTTTGCATGTGAATTTTACTTAGAAAAATTAGCATTTTCTCAGATATTTGGTGAATGTATTTTTTACAACAACGCCCGACCTACCTAGCTCTATCTAGCTCTCACAAAATTTTGTCTGATTGCCTTGATTGAGTGGGGTTCAAGGGAGGAGGAGAGGTAGAAATAACAACTTGTGATTGGCCATTCGCATTACGGATGCCATGTAGTCCCAGGCTGTTTGTTTGCTTGCTACTGATAAAAATTATAGCACTCTGTGTAGGTGTAAATGCTCGGATACTCTGTGGTACAAACAAAATGAACGGGATTTGAGCGAGTTGTCTTGTCATTTTGTCATTTTTGGGAGCAACATAGCCATTGGCATTGTAAGATGATTTTCTTATTTGATGGAATTCGTTTCAATTAAGGTTTCTAAGGGAAAATCCACCATTTTGCCTTCAAAACAAATAACAGCTTATTTGATGAAATACTTCTTTTTTTCATATTTATGGCCTTTGTCAGTTGACTCCAGTTGACTCTCACTGGCATAATTGCACAGACTAGGCCTACATTTCTAATTTTATTAATTATAGTTACATTACAATCACTCATCCAACCATGCGGTCGTTCATTCTTCCTAACGCTCCGTTTACTACCCGAGCAAAAAATGCTGCGGTGAAGAAAAAAACGCTTGATGTTATAGGTATGTAATTTAGATGGACCGATTACGAAATCAACTATTTAGTTCGTTTTGGTGAACCGGCCCGGGCCATTTGCACCATTGATGAATCCACCGTTTAAATATTTATTTTACACAGTCGTTAACTAAAATTTTGTGTGCACCATGAACTAACCAGCCTTTACTTACGGTCGCTCAATCTCGGTTAACAAAAATAAACAGATGTTTAGGTCTCCGATTGGTCAAAATATGAGGACAAAAAAGGCAAGGTCAGGTAGCTGACTGCAGGTAGCTAGGTAAGTGAATTGTCTGTCGAAATGAATGACGTACAGAGGCCATAAGGAACAAATAAACGAACATAAGAATGTAAAGATAATTCCCATCTTCTCCACCGTAGGGAGCATAGGAAAAATCCGTCTAAAATGTATCCTTGAGTCTTCTACCAAACTGCCCACCACGGATTTTAGCCGTCATGTATACTGATTATCCCACTAAAAAACTGCTCTATGGTAGTCTATTTGATAAGTAGGTACTTATCAAATAAAAACATAAGTAAGTACTTATATTATTTTTAGTGTTCCGGTCCAGTTTTGGAAAAACGGAACACTTATGGCCTCACTCCGGTGTCCGTCTGTCCGTCTGTCCGTCTGGCCGTCTGTCCGTCTGTCTGTCACACGCTATCAGAGCTGAACCGTAGAAGCTAGAGAGTTGAAATTTGGAATAGTAATCACACATCACAACCCAATATGAGGGTTTGTATGCGGAAAAAATATTCTGAAAATTAGGGACTATTAAGGGGGGTCAAACGGGATATGAAAGCAAAAATATTTTATACCCCATTGAGTGGGGTATCTAATGAAAGCTTAGATCTTAACAAAGAAACCTCATATTTAGTGTTTTTATTAAAAAACTTTGTTGAAGAAAATAATTATTTAGTGCGAAATATTTCATTAGGTAAGTACCCGGCAAAAATGGGTGATTTTTTCAGGAAACCTGTACCATAATGGTCTCATGAAAGGAAAACTATAGGCAACTTCTAAAAGTTAACTGAATTGGAAAAATTAAATAATAACCAAAATTATTACCTGTCCAGCCTAACCTGAACCGTATCGTCATTAAAAATCCTACAAATGGGAGCTTTTGTTACCTGGTTTTATTTAAAAGTGAAAAGCTGGTTATAAAGCGAATCTTTCACTCGGACCACTACCATGCACAAATAAAACTTGCGTTTTTCCAGTTTATTTAGTTTTGTAATGTAAACCACTTTTGATCCATTTTTGTACGTAAAATTAGTAGATAGGAATAACTACCTACCCAGTACTATCCACATAAAACGAACGTAGGTATTGATAAAAATATTAATGTACATACCTTCTTTTAGTTAAAGGTATGTAAGTAGGTACTTATTCGTTTTAGACATTTTCATTCATTATAGATTTATACTTTAACTGATCCTGAAACATTCTTTGGTATACCCTATATTTCTTATCATGGAATGTTTTGGAGTGAGCATTTGGATTTATAATATCAGCTGAACCACCCATAATCTGAATAGCATCCTGCACATTATTAAAGTATCCAGAAGCACAAGCTCCAAGTATAGCCGATCCAACTAACACTGAGTCTTTTTCATTCGGTTTAAGAATAGGTAAATCCACAGCATCTGCTTGAGTTTGAACGAATAGTGGATCCTTGCTGATTCCTCCGCATATAAGTAAGGATTTAAATGGTTTATAGCCAGCTAGAACTAATGCGTCTATGATATGCCTTGTACCATACTGAAAACAAAAGAAAAATTATTACACCTAAGTAGTTACCTACTATCACCAAAAGTTTCACCTTACCACCTACACATACATTTTTAGTGAACCAAACCCGTTACACCCGTCTTGCTAGTTTTTTAATACCACTACTGCCCTTTATGATAAATTACAACTTTATGATCCCAATGTACACTGCACATTTATTATATTATAAAATGTCAATACTATGGGTACCCGTAGTAAAACCGATAGAGCGAGCGCCTTAGATTTCGTACAAAACCTATCCTATATATGTAGGTACCTATTTTGCAGTAGATAGGTAAATCGACTTACATAAGTACCTACCTATTTCATATAATATGTACTTAGTAAACAATATATATTTTACCGAAAGTGCTTGAAGAGTAGCAAGATACAAGAGAGCCAAGTTTTCTTCAGTACTATTTATAGATAACCCCGTGATCATGCCCCTCATGTTAGGGTCGGCCAAGGGTGATCTATTGCCATGGAAATCTGGCCATACGTGTAAATCTTTTGTCAGGAAACCCACATCTGAGAGACCTTGCACCTTTGCCATGTTCGTTAACAGACCTCTTAAATGACTTCGAACGCTGCAAAAGAATAAATAGCAAAATTAGAATTGCATAAATTACTTACCTAGGTAGATACATAGGAATATAGGTAAGTAATTAAGTAATAAAAAAAGAACTGAGGTGCTCTAATAAAACTCACTCTCCAGTATTCATAGCATTCAGTAGTTCTATACCCGCGGGGTGACTCGATATAATATAGTCTAGTAACATCCCTGAGGCACTTTGACCGGCTTCATTCAACCATAACTCAGGAACCATGGCGCTGAAGTATGGGCCCCATACGCCTTGAACTAGCACAGCTTTTTCATTTACAGCCATATGGCAAGTAGAAGTGCCACAAATAAGCCCAAGGCGAGTAGTTATATTGCTATCGATACCAGTGGCATACGTTCCTATCATTCCAAGGCCACCAGCATGTGCATCAATAATGGAAGTAGCCACTGGTAAGCCTGGAACCAAACCCAGAATGTTTGCGGTTTCTTCAGTCAACCTTCCACAACATTCTCCGGGCATCAATACTTTACTTCCAATTTTTCTAAAGTTATCTTCTAGTAAATCTACAAGCCCAATTTCACACAAGAAATTTTCATTCCAGCCTTGTTTGCCATCTATAGAGCATTCATAATTCCATTTGCAAACCAAAGAACAAAGCGATCTACTGAAAGATCCCGTAGCCTTCCACGTGAGAAAATCCGGCAGGTCAAAAAAGTACCCGTACTCGTTCCATTTATGCGGTAAATGTTTTTTCAACCATAAAAGTTTCGGAATTTCCATTTCTAAACTAACTTTTCCTCCTACATATTTAAGTACTTCATGGTCAGTTTTATTGATCAAATCTGCTTCGGCCTGTGCTCTATGATCCATCCACATAATAATATTTTGCTCGTTGTTGTTTGAGCTATTGACAGATATTGGATTCATATTTCGATCTAAGACCACCAAGGAACAGGTTGCATCAAATCCAATGCCTTTTATCATTGCAGGATTCACGTTTACAACTATGTCCTAAAATAATATAAAATAGTATAGAGATAGTTATGTAATGCAAATATAATAGTTGTTAAGGCGCGTATTACGGTCAAACCGTGAAAATGCCCATTTTTGACGTTCTAGATCTCTGAAACTGAAACTCTTAGATAATTTCGATTTATTGTATGGTGTAGAATAGTTATTCGCATTGACCGTAGCGGCCTCGCTTTTTGCAATTTTTCCTTATATATTTAAATAAAGCCAAAATTCCGAAACAAGTTTTTAATAAAACTCGCGCAGACACTTTTTCAAGCTCCTGGATTGAACTACTCTGCAAAGCAAACGAAATGAAAAATATCAACAAATATCTCTTATATACTGCCATTGACCGTAGCGGCCCCGGAATTTAGAAATAAGTATGGGATATGTACAAAAAAAAATCAATTCAAAACCATAAAATTTCTAAAAACGTTCAGAATTAGCCGTTAATTTCTCCATACTACATTATTATTATTAGGTAAAAATTATACCAAAATAAACGTTAGTTCATAATCAATAAAATTGTATACTTTTTATTTACATAATTTATTATATTAATTTGAATAAACGTAATTTACAACTGCATAAAATGCGATGCGTTGGCCGCTCGAATTCAGACGCGCGCCAGCGCTCGTGGAAGGCGGACCTGTGTCGATTTTCTCCGCGCCAAAAAGATCGAGCATAACCGTGCGTGTACACGTGGAGTGTGACTGACTACCTAGTTTTGATGTTAGTAACTTTTTTATTCATGACAATCATTAACACCTGTACATACCTATTGGGGGCAATTAAAATCTTATCTTATCTTACCATTTATAATATTAGTGGGATGGGATGCAAAAGTTTAGATGTTTGGATGTTTGTGTAGTACATACAAAATCGATTGTTACACCTAACTTCAGAGGGATGAAGATCCGTTGTGCGTACTGTGCCAAACAGTACAATCTGCAGTGCAATGAAGAACGTGTACTTGAATAGAATAGAAATTAATGATGATGAGCTAAAATGAAAAGATATTTTGATAGGCCTCACAGCTCAGTCGGTACCTACTAGCTCTCCCTTCCGTGCCGTGGGTCGTGGGTTCGATCCTCACCAAAAACAAACATAATTATTTTTTGTGTGGCATCATAGACGTTTGTTCTATGAGTCGTCTAAAGGGTGCCGTGTAAAAATGTCAATGTATATATTTTTATTTGTACCTATTTATGAAAAATCATAGCCGCCATTTTTAACTTTCCTGTTTATGGACCGATTGCTTTCAAAATCGATATCTGAAGGTCCCTTTCAACCATTACCATGAATCTAATGTCAAATTTGAAAAATCATGGCCGCCATTTTTAACTTTTCTGTTATTATATTACTAAATGACAGAGACAACTAAAATCTACATTTTTGATGTCAGCTGTCAAATTCAACTTCAAACGGTCATATCTTGGAAACTACTTATCCTAGACTACTCGTTTCATCACTAAATGACAGAGACAACTAAAATCTACATTTTTGATGTCAGCTGTCAAATTCAACTTCAAACGGTCATATCTTGGAAACTACTTATCCTAGACTACTCGTTTCATCACTAAATGACAGAGACAACTAAAATCTACATTTTTGATATCAGCTGTCAAATTCAACTTCAAACGGTCATATCTTGGAAACTACTTATCCTAGACTACTCGTTTCATCACTAAATGACAGAGACAACTAAAATCTAAATTTTTGATGTCAGCTGTCAAATTCAACTTCAAACGGTCATATCTTGGAAACTACTTATCCTAGACTACTCGTTTCATCACTAAATGACAGAGACAACTAAAATCTACATTTTTGATGTCAGCTGTCAAATTCAACTTCAAACGGTCATATCTTGGAAACTACTTATCCTAGACTACTCGTTTCATCACTAAATGACAGAGACAACTAAAATCTACATTTTTGATGTCAGCTGTCAAATTCAACTTCAAACGGTCATATCTTGGAAACTACTTATCCTAGACTACTCGTTTCATCACTAAATGACACAGACAACTAAAATCTACATTTTTGATGTCAGCTGTCAAATTCAACTTCAAACGGTCATATCTTGGAAACTGCTTATCCTAGACTACTCGTTTCATCACTAAATGACAGGGACAACTAAAATCTACATTTTTGATGTCAGCTGTCAAATTCAACTTCAAACGGTCATATCTTGGAAACTACTTATCCTAGACTGCTCGTTTCATCACTAAATGACACAGACAACTAAAATCTACATTTTTGATGTCAGCTGTCAAATTCAACTTCAAACGGTCATATCTTGGAAACTACTTATCCTAGACTGCTCGTTTCATCACTAAATGACAGAGACAACTAAAATCTACATTTTTGATGACAGCTGTTAAATTAAACTTCAAACGGCATTCATTTAAGATTCTTGAGGGTGACCCTCAGATATCGATTTTGAAAGCAATCGGTCTGTAAACAAAAAAAATTAAAAATGGAAGCCATGATTTTTCATCAAACTTGACGTTAGATTCTTGATAATGGCTGAGGGTGACCCTCAGATATCGATTTTGAAAGCAATCGGTTCATAAACAAAAAAGTTAAAAATGTTGGTCATGATTTTTCAAATTTGACATTAGATTCTTGGTAATGGCTAAGGGTGACCCTCAGATATCGATTTTGAAAGCAATCGGTCCATAAACAAAAAAGTTTAAAATGGTGGTCATGATTTTTCAAATTTGACATTAGAATCTTGATAATGGCTGAGGGTGACCCTCAGATATCGATTTTGAAAGCAATCGGTCCATAAACAAAAAAGTTAAAAATGGTGGTCATGATTTTTCAAATTTCACATTAGAATCTTGATAATGGCTGAGGGTGACCCTCAGATATCGATTTTGAAAGCAATCGGTCCATAAACAAAAAAGTTAAAAATGGCGGCCATGCTTTTTCTAATTTTACATAATATTCCTGATAATGGCTAAGGGGGATCCTCAGATATCGATTTTGAAAGCAATCGGTCCATAAACAAAAAAATTTAAAAATGGCGGCTATGATTTTTTCTAATTTGAGATTAGATTCTTGATAATAAATAAATAAATATTTATGGACATTTCACACGACGCCTCTAGTCCCAAACTAAGCAAAGCTTGTAATATGGTAACTAGATGCTGATAGAATACTTATATACCTTTTTTTTTTGTAAATACATACTTATAATACATAGTAACACATAATGGCTGAGAGGGGCCCTCAGATATCGATTTTGAAAGAAATCCGTTTTTAAAATAAGACTGTACTTTATAATATTGTGCGCGCGAGTTGACGACAAAAAAAAATAGGTTTAATTGGAAAGTGCCAAATCACGAGTTTCACGCTCGCGAGTTGACGAATAACTCGGCCGTTTGAAGTTGATTTTGACATAATTACCTAATGTGTGCAATGTACCTAATGTTGATCGGTGCTATAAGCTATCACCATGATACGATTCATCAAAATCTGTTCGGCGGTTTCAGCGTCAACTGTGCTCAAACGACAAACCGACAGACATACTTCAACTCCTTCAAAGAATTTATCAAAAAATAAATCAATGTAAGTACAGATTTGTAAAAGTTTAGATAGAAATTCTATCTAATAAAAGAAATAAATATGAATATTCTTGGGCTTTACACACAACGCCCTCTAGTCCCAAACTAAGCAAAGCTTGTGATATGGGAACTAGATCTGATAGAATACTTATATACTTTTTTTTTGTAAATACATACTTATAATACATAGAAACACCCTAAATAGAAACAGCCATCTAAACTATTATAAATCTTTAGGTACATTGAAAATTTTTATAATTTTAATGGCTTTACTTACCTAACTTCCAAGTACCAAGACTAGTTAGTTAATGTACAAACTCGAGCGGAAAGCGGCTTCAATTTGTGCGTGGGCATTTTTTTTTAATTTGGCGGCTCAGAAACCGGAATTCGAGCGCGGCCAAACTGCGATAGCCCTCTTAAGTGATGAATACTTACATAAGGTACCTTGGTATCGGGTAAATCATTGGTTTTTGATGCTAACTGCAGGTACGTGCGCGTGCGCTTATTTAAAATGATTGATTCAAATTAGTGCTCACCTTTATAACGGAAATGCAGCATGTCCATATATCGTTAGATGATTGTTCATAGAATTCCAATTTAGGATTCCACGTCCGTATTTCTTTAACTGCTACATTTGCAACATGACCTTTCTCATCGACAAGAGCAGCTCTTACACTACCAGAACCAACATCAACGCCAATAAAGTAGACCTTTTCAGCCATAACTTTTTAATTCTGTAAAAACTTTATGGATAAAATCTCAATTCCTTAAAATTAATTCACTACTAAACCTACTTATAGACAAAAACAATACCTTGAAGAAGTGTCTAATAGTCAATGCGACAACACAGTCAATAAATGTTAAGATGTTTATAATACTTTATCGCTAGTTCGCTATCTTATAATACATAAAACACTGAATAAATAATTATTACGTTGCATAAACATGGCGATAATTAGTTACCTTGACTCGTGTTGGCCCGATGATAGCCAGATAGCATTAAGATATTATCAAAGTAGAAAAATATTGTCCTAATACAAACGTTGCCTCACATAAAATTAAACATTTTGGTAACACACTTTTAGAACCTGAGTGGAAACTTTAACTTTTACTGTTTTTAAATTTACCGCCGAAACAGAAAGACCTAAGTACCTAGTTTTCCTCTCTTTCCACAGTTTCCACACAAACAAAACACTACAGAGCCTCGAATGAGAGCAAGCGCGTTGTTATTGACTGTTTCTGATCGTTCGATTCTATACCTGGTTTTAATGAATTTCGACGATTAAGCGTTTACTAAATGACGCGTCGACAACGTCACAGACTACTAGGAATTCTATACTATGAACACTTTATGAACATGAACGTCCGGTCCGGTCCGGTTATTAAAATAAAAGGGAAAAACAACTTTCATTCATTCAATTCATTTTTTTTGCTATTATCATTCGTTCGTGTATAGTGTTTGCTTTGCTAGTTAGTAGGCTAGTTTGTTTCATTCCATTCATTCAACCAATGTATGTTTACTTTACATGTTTGTTTACGAATCCTAGGAGGAATCATGAATTTACGATCGTCGATCACAAAGAATTTATTTTAGTGGGTTTGAGGAAGAAGGAAGGAGCAAGAGCAGTGAATTTATAGAATCTCTAACATAAACGGTGCTACTTTCCAGTTATTCTAACAATGGTTCGATTCAAAAATAGGTAGGTATTTTTCAAATGTCTTGCCAATGGTCATCTTATTTAAGTTCATTAACATTACCAGTTCTCTATTTTCCAGGTACATTACAGTTGAGATAGCGTCTCCAATGGTGCCCGATAATAAGCCACTTTCATTGAAGTCTAGTATATTCCATGACACATTGATAAACAAAATTCAGCAATTGCATGGAGACTTCGGAGTGGCGGCAGTGAAGTTGGGATTTCTAACAAAATACTGCAACGAGAATACCAGGATTGCCATTATAAGATCGAGGCACGGACCTCATAAATTTGTAACAAGTTCCTTACCATTTATTACAAAAATAGGAAAATTAGATGTTAGCCTCCATACATTGCATGTTGGAGCTACATTGAAAAACAGTTTTCAATTCATACAGAGGCATCAAAGAGCATATTTAGACACAATGTGGTCCAAACTTAAGACAGATGAAGAAAGGAGAAACTTGGAAGCAGCAGTGATGGACTTTACCAAAACAGATGTTAAAATAAATATAGAAAACATTTCTTAGCCAGTTACTTTGATTATCTATTAATTACTTACTTTTACAAAACAAGTTAGGTAGTTTGATAATAACAAAGGAGTAAAAAAATATTATGCTTATGAATATCACAATTCACACTGTTGTAGTATGCAGTTTACTCTGGAATTTGTAAATACAACTTTAATCTCAGTGTGGACTCAAATATAGGCACTTGCTGGCATTTTTTAGCAATACAAACTGATTGCACACAGTTGTTGACTAAAGTGAAAATATCAAACAAATGTTCCCTTCTCCCTCGCTTATGAATGGCCATACACAATAGTTGTATGAATATTGATCCTCTTCGCTCATCTCTAAATGCTTCAAACTGTGGTGCAGTGGCCCAGTAGATCAGAAAGTCTGATTTCTTCAAATAATAATTATTAATCTTTACACGAGGTGAATCTGCTACCAGTGTTGACTGGGGCATGTCATCAACCTGGCAGGCCTGTATTATCATGACCTTTGGTATGCCCCACAACTTAGATGATTCATCTGAATCTAAAATGATTTGTATATCTTCAACATTTACTTTGACACAGTCCGCTGCATAAACATGTCCTCGTACTCCATGAGACAATATGCACAACATGAAAATGCTGTCAGTGGCTTTGACCTTATTTCTTATAGTATCTTTTATAAAATCAATCATTTTCTTGTGACAGAGGTTCTCACCAACAACTACATCAAACTTAAAAGACCTCATAGTTGTTTCTAACACCCTTTTGTCTGCAGAAGATCCATTTCTTTTGCCTAAAACTGTAGTGAGTGTATCATCTTCTATACTTTTTTCTGAAAGGCAAAAGTCTTCCTGATTGATTATCAGACAAACACCAATCTTCTGTGTATTTTTTATTGCATATTTATCCCGGCCCATAGGTTTGGTGTCAGCTTTTAAATGATTTTCATCATCAATTTTAAGATCATTCATCATTTCAAAGACTTCAGCAAAATCATCAAGAGTCATGGGAGTAGTATCTTCATCAAGTTTGGACATATCTGATGGGGGCAAAACAGGAGTAGTGGCAGGCTTACTTATTTCTGGTGCAGGATCATCAATGGTTCTACTTTCTAAAAGTCTTAGCTCCTTTGCATAGTTATCAAGACCAGGTAATTTTTCAAGAATTTTCACCAATTTGTCTATTTTGAATGTCCATCCCAGTACTTTTTTGTCATATTGTATTTGAGTCACCGTGATAAACTTTTCAGACATGAGCTTCAGGAATATAAGTTCACAGCTATCAAACTCTCTAGTTTCAATTTTGTAATTCGATAGTGTACTTTTTAATCTAGCTAAGTTATCAGAGTCAATATTTTCGCACACTTTATACAAAGCCTTTTTGATTGGACTAATGTACATGTTGATATGTAAGTTGTCTGGTTGATGTTTCTTTACACTAGGAGTGTGAAAACCTAGTTTTTGAACAATACCGTAAAGCTGGCAGATAAGGAGTGCTTCCAGAAATTCATGTTTCCAGGTGGATTTTGACTTAGCTTGCTGTGCCCACTCCTGGAGAAGATTTAGATTAGTAGCTGTAACGTCGTCGGCCACCCGTTGGTAAACTATAAGCCGCTGCAGAGCTGTATCGGGTACATCATAAAGGAGGAAAACTAGTGAAATCACGTCATACGAACTCTCCTGAAGTTCCTTTTCTATTTCACATATAACATCAGTATTTATAGTGTCGATATTTCCTTCAATATTTCTTGAACTACTTCTGGGATTTTCTTGTTGAGCGTCCGTACGAAACATTATTAGCAATCAAATACTTCCACAACAAAATTAATTTCCCGATTACGATAATCCGATAATTTAATTTAATTTACACAAAGTAGCAGTGAGTACGTGCCAGTGTTGCCAGATGAGAAAACTGATATTACAGTGTTTGATGCTCAAATTTACAGTGTTTGCGACAAAATTACAGTAGAAGTTAAAAAAAAATCTAAAAAAATACAGTGAATTTTACAGTATATCTCAAGAAACTGTTATTGTTTAACTTTAAACTAAAATTCACATTCTAAATAACTAACTAACCACTAATCAATGACTGTCACTATCATTTAGCTCGAAAACCGTTTTTTTTGTAGATTTTATCCCTGAATTAAATAATTTTTTCATTTTCTCAGTTGATTTAAAATTAACACAACTGGTAGCTGTTACGTCGAATGCTTTGTTGCGCTTGTTGCCTTTTATGGTCGACGTCTTTTGTGTTATTGTCTTGAACGAGCCAAACAAATTCGTAATGCGTTGTATACGAAACCAATTTACAATAAAATTGTAGGTACCTAGGTACTAATATAGGTTTGAAAACTTACTTAACACACGGTTGACACGATTTGGGCGGTTAATACTACGAAGATATTTCTAATTTATCAAGCAAGGGTTGTGATTGTGACATATTAGGCAAAAAGGTGGCGCGGGCTCTAGTAGCCGGTTGAATTTCGACAAGTTCATAATCTTTTCTTTTCACAAAAGCTGCGTTCAGTTTACAAACCATGTTATTACAAATATTATCTAGACAGATCCATAGGTTGTTTATTCTGGATCCTAGATCATAAATCATGTCCTACCAAATATTTAGGTCATTTTAGATATAGATAAGCGTTGTATTGGTCTAGATCGCTAAGTAGCCCCCCCCCCCCCCCCCCCCCGACACCTGACAGTGCAGAACTTTTTTCAAGAAGATGGCTTGACAGGTAAAACTAAATTGACTTTTGCCAGTAAAAAAATTACACTGTTCTCCATACACTGTAATCTTAGTATTACAGTGTACAGTAGATCGTGGGAAAAATGTGAAAATACAGTAGATCTGCTGTAATTACAGTGTATTTGGCAACACTGGTGCATGCTCACATTACATCACAGTGCTGCCATATCTTAATTAAAAAAATCAGGAGACGTTTGCGATAAAAACAGGAGATAAAAAAAATTAGAATATTTAATTTATCATCATATTATTTGTCAACATTTGAACCGTAACTTGAAAACCTTAGCAGATTTTATTTGTTTTTAGGTTCTACATTCTCAAAATCAAAGTAGATGACATCTACTTCGATTTTGAGAATGAGAAAAATACATTGTTTAAGTAGACAGTATTTTTCTCGAGTACCTACTTACCAAAGTTTGTAAAGATTTGCAAAGATCCAGGACCTTAGCTTCGTCTTTTACGTCAGAAACCTGGAAAAGAGATCACCCGGTATTCATTATTTTTCATACAACTCGCGCAGAAGTCGTGATTCTGAATTCACTGTTAGGCTATAAAGAGAGAGTTGAGGTTCAGAAATACAGATAATTAGACCTACTGCAGCCGCAACTGGTCACGCAACTACACGCAAGATCAGGAGAATTAAGGCCAAATCAGGAGATCTGGAAAACTAAAAGAGGTAGCAACACTGGAAAGAACGGGACAAGCCAAAAGGGTTGGGGGAGGGGAAGAAGAAGCATAGACTAAAAATACTCTCAAGGGGAATCACAGAACAAGAAAGCCTGGAAAGCCTCTGATTCATGGAAAGCACAACCATAGTCTGTGGCATTCCAAGACTGTACATTCCGTTCCGGGGCTGTGGTTTCCATAATTGTGAAATGAATTGTTTGATTATAACATGTTTTGATGGCATGGTACCTCTGATCATATGGCACGGCCAAAAGAAAAAAAAACCCAAACGAACGAAACAAAAACAAATTCCTAACCTAAAAATAGTTTTATAATTTTATTTCATTATTTTTCATTTTAATATGCAGGTTGCTCGTCCTCAAATCCTCCGTTTATACAAAGACTTGATGCTGTACTCAAGAAGGTTAACACTTACTGACCCTGATTATTTCAAACGAAGAGTCGTGATTGAATTCAAAAATAACAAAACACTCACTAAAGAAGAGGATATTACGTTTGCTTACCAGGTAAATACAATACAATTATGAATCTGTTTATTATAAGGCAAAATAGGTATCATTTTCTTGTCTAAAAACTCAACCTATACTATGCCATACCCTTCTTTTGACTTTCAGAAAGGTGAAGCGTTGCTGCGTCGTGGTACAGTTGTGTAAAACAATGCTATCGATGAATATCGTAAGATTTAAGCCTCTCAGTCTCTTACGTAATGTGGCCATAGCTTTTAAACACACAGTGGACCACTCAAAGGTACCTAAACTCAACGAGCTGGACTTATCGGAGCAGTTTATAAGAGGAAGTGGCCCAGGCGGCTCTGCTGTAAATAAAAATTCAAATTGTGTTGTTCTAACTCATGTACCTACTGGTAAGAAACTTTCTACAGTTTGCCATAATATACAAAACATGTTTAATTTTTTTTAAAACAAGAATATTGTTTTCAGGAATAGTGATAAAATGCCATATAAGTAGAAGTCAAGATGAAAACCGCAAAATGGCCCGAGACCTACTCATCGCTAAATTAGATGAAATTGAAAATAAAGAAAACAGTGTGGCAGCACAGAAAAAGCGTATTGAAGGTATCAAATATAAAAAATCTGAATCTAAGAAGAAGAAGATGGCTCTGTTAAAGAGTGAATGGAAGAAAAGGGAAGGATTGGCATGATTCTTTTATATTAATTCATATTTAGCTAAAGACTATCTTATCGTAAACATCACACTTTCAATTATCCAGTGTACATTACAGTGTTATTTATTTACTCGTAGGTACAACATCTCAAAAATATTTCTGAATCATTTGGGTGTGTGACAAAAGTGTTTTAGGTTTCTGTGTTAAATAGTAAGTCAAGACTCAAGTCTGCACTCAAAAATACACTTTTCAATTATCATCTCTGCTTGAATTAATGATTGAATCATGATGATGACATCTTGATACAGATTTGAGTATATTGTAAGCATACAAGCCTTAGAATAGATATTTTTTAATATGTAGAGTTTTTCAATTAAAATACTTACTAGGTATTATATTTATTTAGTACCAAAATGATTTTCCATTGCATGTAAAAAGACCTAAATTACTCTGTGAGCCAGGTAGGTAAGTATAGAGAGATAGAGAAACATTTATTGGTCACACAACCACAACAAAGGTAAAAAACAATAAGTAGGTACACAATAAAAATACCAAATAGGTAAGTAAGACTGTATAGGTACCTGGGTACCCAAACCTCCTTTTACAGTGACAGGTAGGTGCAACTACCCACCTAACAATCCCGACTTTTGTAGTCAGCTATGGTGGTAAGGTACCTACCTAATGTTGTGTGTAATAATTCTGTTTGATCACGATTTTCAACGATAAAATAGGTATGGTTAGTACTTATAATGATTGTGGGATCGTTGAAACTCGCGGTCACAGAACGCTACAAATAATTGATGGGTATGCAAATACGTACAAACAGAATTGAACATTCATTATTCCGTTTGTATTTGCAAACGAAATTGTCTATTAATTCTCTAAAAATGAAAATTTTCGTTCTAACTAAATCAATTTGCTGTGACAATATTTTCACTACAACACCCATTAGATGGAATAACTGCGAAATATAATATTTAGATAGGTAGTAGCGATTCAAAATAATACCTATCCTGATAGATAAATTATATTTGTATGGGTATCGCGTTCGTGGGACCCGCTACGCCGTAGCATGCTACGATACGACGCATGGAGTCTTTAATATATTATGTAGTCTGAATAGGACATAATATTCTACTTATAAAAATAAAGTCCATGATCCAAAAAATAAAGAAAACCACACCCATTGTGGAAAAAAATGGTGAAGATTTTCTGTCTACCCACAAAACTTTGAATCAAAACGCAGATATGAATCAATATCTTCAGGTTTTACAAATATCGTTGTTCCAGGTACACGCAAACGTTTATTCTAGTCATACTGACTGAACACATACTCATTTATGAAGGCAATTAGAAGTTTTCAAAATCGATTTAACACCCAGCGATCAAGACGAATGCGAGCGTAGGACACAAAATGGTCTGATGCCGGTCAAGTGATTAGACAAGGCCCGAAATCATTTTTAACTGGAAATCTACTTTACCTACAAAATATTGCAATACACGAGCACGGAGTCTTCGAACAAATATTATTACCTTGCTCTGCCTCATTTTTACTGAGACTTTATGTAAGTAAAATAATAACTTTAGGTAGGTACCTACATTTGCATGCAAAAACCGCCCAGACCTTGGTTTGCACCGCGCATCCGTAAAATACGGATATAGGTACCTATGTCTACCTACCCTCACTAAATAGGTCAAGGTTGGCACAATACAACGTGATGGTTACATAGTAACTATTAATTAATCTGTGGTAACGGAGCGAGTTTCGAATACGAAACTTTAGAACCTCTTTCGATTGTATAAAAGCTTGTAATAGTCACGTGACTACCAAGTGAAAATGTTCTTGATACCAACCTTATAAATTAGGTTTACTTTTACAGAGATACATACCTACTAAAGCCAATAGGATTTAGTAGGTATGTATCCCATACCTACCAAATAATTAATAATAATTAATAATAATAATATAATTAATATTATTATTATTAATTAATATTATTATTATTATTATTATTATTAATTAATAGTATAATTTGGTTCATGGAAAATAACTAATTTGAATAAGATTATACATATACCTTGATTTTTTTTGTACAACTAAATGATAAAACAAGCCATGGCCCACCTTATTACCTTGTGTAGTTGACAGGTATGTAATGACCTGCCAACCTATGACATCCTTTGACTGAGCACACAGTTTAGTTGGTTGGTAGGCTGTTTTTTGAGCTCATAGTAGGTACTATAAGAAAGTTGTGGGATCGTTTCCCGGGCACGACAAACACTGAGATGAACCTAAGTTCTGTATCTGGTCAGTAAGTGTTTGAACAATGTCTTGTACGTACGGTACATGGAGGCTGTACTCGCGTACGAAGTCGCGGGTAACTGCTAGGTACGTAATATAAGAAAAAGTAAAAATAAAACATTCTCCTGTAATGAGCGATCACTTTCAGACAAAAGTCCGAAATAGTATTTTTTAAATTGCAAATGAAATAACACAACATGAACAAAGTCGCAGTCTTCACATACTAGTCGCGAATAAGGAAGTTTACGAGCATCGTGTGGCTTTTATTACGTAGATAATATTGAAATAAATGATGTACGTTGCGGCTTCATGAGAACCTCTTGGATGTGGCAAGAGTAACGCGCTTCTGAAAACCTAGTGTGAGTTTTGCACAATATGAAGCGTTTTGGCACAGCCCCCAGGTGTCCGATAACCTATGGAAACAAACAAAATACATTTAGAATTTTGGACCAAAGTATAAAACCGTAAATTTAACGGAAGTTTTTTTTTATAAGAAAGACAATAAATAAAAATTCATGGACATTTCACATAAAGCCCTCTAGTCCCAAACTAAGCAAAGCTATATGAGAACTAGATTGCTGATACAGTACTTATATAGGTACTTAATTTTTTTTGTAAATACATGCTTATAATACATAGTCACAACACCCAGACATAACAAAGATCTTTGTCTACATAATCTAATATTTATGGTAATAAAATTAAAATAGTGTGAACCTTTCGAATGGAGGGTAACACCAATAAAAAAACAGGTACTCGCTATACAAAGAGTGATAGGACGGCGGCGTTGGACATAAAACTGATGGTCTTAATGAGCTCGTTACTATGTAAATGGAGTTGTTTCGTAGCCATTACCCACAGGCTAACTACGAGCTTTGAACTTTGTGGTGTAGTGGTAGTAAACCCGCGTTTTTATCCCAAGTTCGTGGGGTTTGAACTAGGCAATGGATTTTTATATTCCGGCTTACTAATTTCAGTTCTCTCATAACAGAGAAAATTATGAAAAATTAGAAAACCCGTAACTTACCTAGTCAGCCTTCGATTCTTCGATTGATCGATGAAGTCAGCCGATAAAATAATACCTAAAACGTACACGACGAGGGCAATTTCTGCGGCGGCAAAAAATTATAAAGAAATGGGTTCAGCTGAAAATCAGCGTTGAATTGCTTTTTTTTTAGCAACTCAACAATTATGCTGAGCTGCCACCTTTTTGGCAACATATTATTATAGTTCTAGGTACTTTTGTTTTATGTTTGTATTACGATGTGTTGTCAAATAAAGCTTTTTCTTTCTCTCTTTCTTTCTTTCTTTCTATTCAGGAAACGACCGCATCGTCACTTAACATCAGGTGAGATTGCAGTCAAACGCTTGCTTATAAATTTATAAAAAACAGTGTCTATGGCAGTCTGTTCAAACTACTAAAAAAATTCAATTGTATGTAAGTATAAAACTTTATAATATAAGTTATAGTCATTATCAGCGTAGAAAAAAAAAGAAAAAAAAGTTTCCATACAAAAGCGAAAATTATTATTTATTTTTCGAATATTTGATCGTAGCCAAATTACCTCCAACATCGTAGAAAAAACGTAGAAAAAAAACAACACATTACTGCTAGGTCGTCATCTCGAGAGATCAACACGTAGTCACGTAGGTGGAATCAGGCGTAGAGTTCACAGCCTGAAAATAGATATTACCATGTAATGAAACTAAAAGTCAACATAATCAAAATGGAATGGCGCGTCTGGTCTGGAGGGCGACGCGTTCCCTCGTCTCATAAAGTAGACGCTAGGCGTGGGGACAGTTCCATTCGGAGAAAGATTTGAAATAGTCTGTGGCTGAGTCAGACGTAATAATAGCAAAAGTATGGTCCTGTCGAGCTAAAGTATTTTGATTTTATACTTACATCTGGCAGTAATGTACCTATGAAAATCTATATCGCAGATATGCCTACCTACTTAATATTTATACAATCATAACATAAATTGCATTATGCATTTTTTAATCAAACTCCAATCTGCAGAGTCCCTACGGAATACAATGTACTACCTACTAAGATCTAGGTGCCAATATATTTTTTTTTAATTCATAGGACATCCAACAAAAGTGACACGATAACAACAGAAATGTCATGGCTATGGGCTTAAAACTATTGTGTTCCTTCAATTAGAGGAATTTTGTAACGTATGTGAGCAATAAGTAAATCTACACCTAAAAATGCTCACAAAAAGTGCTACACAAACGTCAGTCTGATTGTGACTAGAGCCAATTGTGTGTCTGCTAGCTAATTTTCGCGTTTCACGTCCGAGAAGCTTGTAATGAATCATTCCAGTGTTACTAAGATCGATGTGTAGGTACACGTCCCGAATACTTCGGGAGTGGTCTTTTTATACACTGTATACGTACTTATCTCTTTTTTTGAACCACTGGCACTGTACATAATAACCAGCGGTTTCCCGACTTATTAACGTTGGCCAGTCCAATAAATTAAACCTTGATTTTCTATTTAAATTATGCAATTCGCTAAGCTGCTGCCGCAGACTTCATTTTAAAATAAATTATTTTTCTACTTCGTTTCACGGGAGGATTTTGCAGATTAGGTTTTATCCAGATTACTCCACTCTGTATTATTAATCTACGTTGTAGATGAAGGCTTCTATTTTTACAAGAGTTTGTTTGTATTTTCTTGTGGAAAAATAATAACTAATCTAAGATACTCTATCGTGCTGTACCTACATGTTCTTAAAGTACGCACAACGGAACTTTATCCCTCTGATGTTCGGTGCAACAAAAGATTGTGCATGTATACTGTTGTGCGGAAAAATTAGCTAATTTCCAAATTAGTAAAAAAATAGCCAAAGATGGGTTCTACGCAGATACTTCAGAGGGACAAAGATCCGTTGTGACTACTATACATACTTTGTAGGTTCTTACTTCGTTGACGGACTTGCATAATTTATTTTTGTACAAAATATGATGTTCCTCTACATTTTACACACAAATAAAAGTCTGTTTTTCCAAACGTGACGTTTAATAACTTTTTAATTACGTTTAATTTTCATTTTCGTAATTAAACGGGACATAATGTAACAACACTTGTGTTCAACTTTTAATTAAATCGCCAGCTAGGCTGGAGTTTAATTACTTAGCCGGCGGCGACTAAAAGGCCTATACTATAACTGTATTTGGATATGATTTTCACTAATTATAGGGTACTTAATTCACTTTGCGAGTTTTATTATTTTTGTTATTATTATTTTTGAGGTGTGATCACGAACAAATCTGACAGTCGCCGCGTTAACCTAACGTACTTATTCGAATCACATTGCGCGTCAACACCAGCTTAACTGCCAAGCAATGTGCCATCACCGCGCAGTGTATAACGTATACGCTAGCGTTACGATACGTATACGATTCAAAAGTAAAAAAATTACGGAACTTAATATCAACTTTAAATTTCTCGTATGCACTAGTAGATAGATAGATAAAATATAAAATTAAATTCTATTCGTAATTTCCTACATGTTTATGAATATTTTCAAGTCACTAATGCGCGTAGCTAAAATACTTTTCATAAAATTAGACGTACATTTAAATTTAACTTTATACCTTTCAGGTTAAACTAGTTCTAGGATGACATTCCTCGTTTTAGTTCGTTCGCTTATCATTTTGCTACGCCTCGTAGCTTGTGCTACGCCGCGTAGCCTTCTGCTACGCGGCGTAGCGGAAACTGCGAATTTGTCAAGCGCATATTTTTCCTAGCTCATCTAACAAGCGTTTGAATGATAGTATGAAATTGTGAGTGCAGTGTACCGTTATTTTCTATCATTGAGAATATTTTTGTGAAAAAATTAAAATAAGTACTTTATTTTACAGTATATGCAAAATATTATTAGGTATATTTCGAATTATTAGAACGGCCATTACTGTTATACCGCGAGTGAGTATCTAAATATTCCAGTTTTTTGATGAAAACTTATAAGAAAAAAACTATTAAAGACTGAAAAGTTCTCTAGATCTTTGAATTATTTACGACTAGATCCAATTAGGCAGTTTCTGGAGAATACAGATCCTTAATTAAGGAGGTTGTACAACTTTGATGGTTGTTCTTACTCAGAACATAACCGAGAACAAAGAACAAACACGCGGGAGCCCGTTGTGACTTTGTTACTTCAGTGGTAAATTAAAATATATCGGGTTCCGCATTAATAATAAATAATAAAACAACACACAGTAAAAAAATTTGCAATTTCCCGCAAATTTTTCATATTTTTAAAGAAAATTTAACCAAAACTAAATCGCCTAGTAATTTTCTTTTATACATAGACAAGCACTGACCGACGACTGACGACCGACTGAAGTTTGACCGCAATCTCACCTGATGGTAAGTGACGATTCGGTCGACGATGTAACGATGTTGTCAATTTACTTACTATAATAGCCTGTAATTTATTCAATTCAAACTCACTATTTTACAGTAGTATGATGTAGTAAACTTGAACCGGGATCCCTGACTAAACGTCTAGCTACGACCAAGGCTCTGTTATGATAAAATTGCCTTTTGAATTAATAAAACATTCACTTGAATTCCCTGCAGATTACTTAAATTAATAATTAACTTTTGTTTAATTGACCTACAATTACAAATAGATGTAACTTATGTAAAATAATATTTTGGAATAGGTCAATAGACGATCACTATCATTATCATCACCTCGTAGAAGTTTACTGCAGGCTTCTCAATTAGATTTCCAGAAGTAACGCTTCTGTGCCTGATTCATTCAGCTACTTCAAGAAGCATCATAAGAATCTGAGGCTAGAATCAGAAGAGTGATTCATATTCTACACAATTTTTAACATAAGGAAACTGAAAATACTTTTATACCATCCCCTCCTCTCCTTAGTGCAGGTTAACACTTCAATACAAAAGTCAGATAGGAAACTATTTTTTTTTTTTTCGCACGATACTGGCGACTTTATCGTAACACGGTAACTAACAGGTAGTGTTATCGTTGTCTCAAACAAATAATAATAAATAAATATTCACGGACATTTCACACGACGCCTCTAGTCCCAAACTAAGCAAAGCTTGTAATATGGTAACTAGATGCTGATACAATACTTATATACTTTTTTTTTTTGTAAATACATACTTATAATACATAGTAACACCCAGACATAGAACAAACATCTATATATGGCACACACAAATGTTTGTTCTCAGCGGGGATCGAACCCACGCCCCACAGCACGGCAGGCAGAGCTATTACCGACTGAGCTGTGACGCCTGTCAAATTGTTGCCAACTCTAAACAATAATTGTCAAGGGTGAATTATTCACCCTTGACATGTCGAGCCAACTCCCAAACTCCCAATCCTAAAGCATTCAACCCTATCCCCTTAATAGCAAAATTAAAATTAACCCTTAGGTAATCCCTTAGCGCCCGGTAAACAATGCTAGCAATATCGGTGAGATGTTCTGTTCAAGTCATGTTCCGAGATAGGTACCCACATGTTTGGAGATATATTGAGTTTTTAAATTGTCTAATATAGAAGGTTCTTGAAATCATAATAAAATTTTATCGTTGGTAATCATTACATCCCGTTATTTTATAAAAAATCTACCAGAGTACTGCGTAATGTAAATTAATTAGAATTTAGATTTCTTATGAAGCAAACGCCTTGTCAGCTAAATGTGAACACTGCTGTTACGAACATATAATTTCTTTGATCGGTTTTCTAATGGTTTCTCATTAGGAACCTAATCTCACCTAGGAAGGGGGCCGGCGTGAGGGGTAGGGGGCGTCTTCAAAATCGACAAAATTACCTCACGTTATTAATGGATGCCCCCGAAGTACCAACACTAAAATGTATAACAATTCTAACAACACACCAAACTAGAGAAAAAAAATACATCAAATATAAATGGGTAAAATTCAAGTCAGATTATGAATATTGGGTTGTCTAATACGAGTTTTATGGTGTCAAATGTGACCCCAAAAGATAAGCAAGCGTAAAGTAGCACTGACCCTAAACCCGAGTCTCCACGGGATGCGGATAAATGACTCTTATCTGTAATGTGGCGCTGAGAAATCTCCCCTGCAGTGTTGCTTGTAAACAGTGACTCAACTTGAAATGCGCTAGTCGGGTTTTCTTTCTCCGTTTATTTATAACATTTACCACCCGCTACGTAACGGCAACTGCTAACCGAAAAGACTAGAAAAAATATTCATGTAGGTACATTTCACACAGAATAAGGCGTATTTTCTTTGTTATAATTTTACTTTGTTCTTATTTTATTGAACTATTATTATGGAAGCATACTTAATTGGGTTCAACGTCCGTAAACATTGCTTTGATAAAATACCATTCATTTCTCAAATTCGCCTACATTTTCACATCACCGAACAAACCAATTAGTCTAGCTTTTATTTCAAAAAGTTCGGTATTTTTTTTCGCCACACCCTTGGCGCCGATCATGCTGAGAGCGCCGATCAATTTGATCACATACTTACATCTTTCGTAAAATTATAATTCCACAAGGTTTTGTAGCACTGTATGGGGTTTACTATGCCTTTGCTTACCGCTATCAGTCATCTCCAATATCTCGGAAACTAAATTCTTTGGATTGCCACTTCGATTAATCTGTTGAGGATTAGGTACCTAATGCTAGAGTTATTGCTATCTGTGGTTATTGCTTTGGGTTCTTCGGATGATGGTACCACAGATAATATAATACTATGGTAGAGATGGTAGAGTTTAAATGCAAGGTAGGTAAGTATAAGCATCTGCCGCAGATGTAAATAAATATTACTGAGAGCCATAGCAAAGTTCACGCTGCATTTGCATAGAATACTCGTAGAAAACGGATCAAAATGTATGGAAATGACATTTCCAGACGAAAAGTCACGTGATCATTTCTATATTTTTTGTGGTTCATAAAAAACAATTTTATTCTTCTTTTATCTGTAATGTTTATTAGAATATCTACTTTCCTAGGGGCAAGGAGGTAGGGGTGTCAAAAATGTTTCGCGCAAATACATACTGCCGTAAGTTACATCGCTGACACGTTGCGGCGCCGCGCCGCCTCATTTTAATTTAAACCATGGTCTACCTCCCAATTATTTTGTGTACCCTAATGTTGGAACTTTGTGACGGATAAGTGCTGGTGATGATCATAAACTCTGTGTAGAGTGAAAGAGGACGTGTCAAACCATCAGACAACAAACAGAAGTTGAGCTAGTATTCAAATTTATGTGAAATTGCCCTACCTTGAACCATGAAACTCTGAGGCAGTGCAGATGAAGATATCTGCTAATTGAATTAATACTTCAATGATAGTTGAACCCAGTGCGGTGCTTGGCACAAATCTTGTAATTAATTAAGAACTAGTAACTAACTGTCCTATCGTAGTAGAGCTTCTTGTGAAAAAACTCGTGCGGGGAAGTCCTACCACCGTATTATATTTTCTGTGTAATACTAATCTAAGCTTGTACACAAAATAAAATATTTTGGCCAAACTTGCTGCCTGGAACCGTAGTACCTTTACATTAAGCTGGGACATGAACTGATATAAGTACAATTTCGACAGCCTCCGGAAATCCATTCCTGTCTATTGCATTACTTGTCAGAAACTCGATTTCCCATTCGGCATCTACAAATTGTACCTATTTACGAAATTATATGATACAAAATAGCATTTCATTTCAAGTTATGTTGTTTCCGGCCTAACCTAACCTAAACTAGTTAAATCAAACTAAAACTAGACAGGTAATAAAAAGTGAGGGTTTAAATAACCATTAATACGAGTATGAACAACTTTTTCTGGACTAACAGCGATAAAAAAATCTAGATCTCCATACATTTCTTCGCTGTTGGTCCATAAGAAAATCAAACACTTGCAAATACAAATACAATTTATCCATTTTTGATCCCGAATCCGTTTTTTATTTGCATTTGCTATTTTGTTCGCTCACGGGATCAAAAATAAATGGATAGGCGGCATGATGGATCACAAGATTGGATTGTGGAGCCCTAAAAATAATTGTTTGGTTGATTGCATTGAGACCATATTTATTTATTTGCGTGATCGACCTACGTATCTACTGCCAAACGCTATTTCAATCAATTAATTCTAAGGGCGGCTTGCACCAGCATTGCTAAACGTGTTTAACAGCTAAATAGATTTAAATCTGACGTATTTATATGACTTGACAACTCGCTAAATAATATTTAATAGTTAAACGCGTTCAGCGATTCTGGTGCAAACCGCCCTTAGTGTAGAATTTTTTAGACAAAATTAATACTATTGTTTTACACAAAAGAAATGATTTTAGGTTACTTTTATATGCTTTTACACTGCACTGCAACGTCTGCAACAATCACAAAATCTGCACACGATTTTGGCGCTAAGTATCTGGCATGACATGAGGTACTAGACGTTTTTACCTATTCAAGGCACTGACATTGACATGTCATGTCGTGTCGGCATCGTGTAGACGTATTGGCCAGTGTGCAAACACCCGATCACCTCTATTACCTACTATATTTCGTTGTACTACCTACTACCTATCCGGTTGATTACAAATTATTCTAACAAAATCATTCAGTTACGAAAACCGACTGATAATTCAGATATTTGATATATATTTATTTAACCATTTCGTTATATTCATAACAGTGGCATGTCAATTGTCATGTTCAGTTTTGTTCAATATTATTTATTTGGTATTATAGTCTGCGTATGTGGTTTGTGTTTGGGATCATGATCTTCGTACGAAAGATGAAAGTTCCCAACAAGCTTTTACAAATTGTTTTAGAAATCTCTTTTTCTGACATCAAAGTAATATAAATATTATTTGTTTAAATATTTATAGCCATTGAATAATATTGTGTTATCTTAATTTTGCAAAATAGTAGCTATCTTATTTTGCATAAGTATATTTAATTAATATTGGAAGTCGTTCGGGGGAGACCTTTGCCCAGCAGTGGGACGAGATAGGTTAAGGAAAAAAAAAATTATCCATCCGCACACCTCACACCGCTTCTAAATACTATCTCCTATCTCTTTCTAAGTATGAGTAGGTTACATTTGAAGTTGATAATGTATTTAGCGAAATTCGCATGAACTCCGACCGTCCATCACTTTTCTATTTGCTAAAAGCTGAACATTAGACGCACAAAACTCATCAGCGTAAGTGAAAACCCTGCGCAATTCAATTACTGGTCCTTAATTACACAGCATATTGAAAATAGCATGATCGGTAATTACCCATTACCTAATTCTAAACTATAATAATGCATTGCCGCGTAATATGATTCGAATACGTTAGGTTTACGTAACGCGGTGATTGTCAGATTTGTTAGTGATTACCCCCCAGTTCTATGGAAAATGACAGGCATAACCTAACTATAGCTGCAGATAATTTCTAAGTACTTTATTTTCCGCTTCTCCAAAGTGATTCTTTGAAGACCATATTTTTTTATTTTGGTTGGATCTCCAACTTGAAGCCCGTAGGCTAAACGAGCTGTTTCCTAATTAGCTGTGGGTACTACAGCACTCCAGCTTAGCGCTTAATAAATCTACATCAAACAAACTCCATTTATCATCGCGACTTTAATTGAAAATCGTCGCGATTCAGATTTTTAAAGAAAATCCATTTATCCATGCAACGTGGGGAATTGAAAGTAAACGCTCAATTCATGTCAATTTATTCTAAGATCCATAATCGAGATTGATTAATTTATGTAATGCAAAAAGGCGGGTAAGTAAAATATTTATTAGAAACGTATATTTAGTAGTCACTTGGACGAATAAGTTTACTATAGTATACCTACAGATTTAGAAGCTGACAATGTGCCGGTGGAAAACAGTGGGTTCTATTCCCTTCGTATCAGTTCTTAAAAGCAAATTGAGCCTTTTAGCAATGAGATATGAGTAGTGAATCTTGTTTCCGTGCATATCCGATGTCGATGCACCCATCGACAGCTAACTACTCGACTTGCAATGTCAGTGCTATTCTTGTGTTCTATGTATATTTCTCTGTAAAAGGGATCATACAAAAAAACGCTAGGAACCAGGCCGTAGTTTCTTGCCCGTTCTTCTAGGCTCTGGTCGCGTGGAACTGGCACCTAGAATCACCTAGTTATATAAGACGATTCTAAATGATCCTTGTGATTTTATTGAATAAAGAAATTTTGACTTTGACTTTGACTTTGACTTTTGACTTTGACTTTGATCCACTGTTTTTTTTTAAATTCTTCAGTTAATATACCTTTCATGAAGTGATGTTAATGTTACGATGCATTAAACATGACATTTGAAGAATATGTTTATTCTATGTCTGGGTGTAACCAAAGAGGTAGGAAACCATAAACATGGAGATGCCCCATTCTACTATACAAAATAAATTGACACATAAGCCGTCAAATATAATTGTTTCTTTTTAACCGAACAAATACTGAATGTGTTGAAAGAGATAGACAATATTTTGTCCAGGTCCATTCAAATTTTTTGGTGACGTCATTATTTTATGTTTGCGTAACTAGCGCCGCCATGTTTAGTTCCGAGTTGGTGGTAGATCTGCTGTCAATACTACCTACTATGAGGCAGCCATATTATGTTCCGTAGTATGTACGATCTTATTGTTGGTGGGGCTGCTATTGTAGTATTGTATGTAGCTATTTACAAAAAAGTATATAAGTAATCTATCAGCAACCCAGTTCCCATATTACAAGCTTTGCTCAGGATTAGAGGGATTAGTGTGAAATGTTCATGAATATTTACTTATTTTTATACCTACTCATCATGGTAGTGTGCCATAGTCTCATGTTAACTACTCTTGATACCTAGATAAATAGATAGATAGATAGATAATACTTTATTGTACTAGTTTAATTCTGTAGCTTAAAATAATAAAATGCTTGAGCGTGTCTTGCATAAAACAACCCCATTTATGTAACACGAAAAGGTTAGTTTACTTACATCCGATCCGCTGAAGTGGCTGGGAAAGTATTTAATCGAAGCCGGAGGGTTTCTTGGAAAATGGGGTCGTGGGGACATGGAATTCTTTGGGATTTGCAATCCATTTGTTTTCATCGACAAAAACCAAATTGTTCCGTATTGGCACAGATATTATAGGTATTGAAAATGTTCATCGTGATTTTGTCTAAATAAAATATTTTCATAAAGCGTTTGTTATGTACCTTTTAAGCTTTCTCTTTCCACCTATAAGGGTCACAGAAAATGGTTATGAGAGCGATACGAAGTGAGAAAGAGAAAAGTGAATTTACAGAGTTCTTCGTCACCATTTGATGGATGTAGTCTAATTTTCATCTGACCGCTGCTTGTGGATCGTTCTAAACCGACCGGAAGATTAAAAAATACAGCCTCCTCCTTCGTTTGAAGTTGGTTAAAAATGAGCTTTGTACGTATAGAAAGAAGTATGATTTCATTTTGAATGATTAGTAATTTTTTTTTCGTTTTTGATTTTACTATTTTGTAAAATGTGACTTTTCCCAGTGTACAAAATGTATCTAAGGAATAAATGACTTGAATTGAATTGAATTGGGATGTTCAGTTTTTAATCAATTAGACTTCTCTAGTCTCTAAGGCTACGAACAGTCTACGAAGCGTAGAGGCGCTACGAGTTGGCGGCGTGCCTACGAAATGTGTAGCAAGCAGATATCACCACTTACCTAAGCTACTCGATCTATTACTTTTAGTGGAGACTGAAATATTAATTAATTAGGGCATTGTGGCTGTCACACAGTTTTTATAACTCTCGCAGTCACATCATTTTCTGTTTATAACTTGGTCGTATTATTTTTATACTTACATATTATTATTTAGCTCTAACTAAATGATATCGGATTTAAGTATTTTTTTTTTTAATTAATGTACATTATTTGTATGCAAGCTTAGTGTAGCCAGAATCTAGTACGTAGGTATGATTATCAGAATATTAAACTCTCTGGTAATCTATTATCGTCATTTACCTAAATGCCCATATTTTCAGAGCTTCGATTCTAGGAACCAGTTGGAGAATTGGAGAACCTATTTTTCTAAAAAAGGCATTTAACTTTATTCTATACCCGTGAACGTCGAACACCAAGCTTTGATTTTCCAAGAAACATCAACAGCTTTATGGCGTCCGTAATATTTGCAATTTTGTGCCTTTGGATCGTGAATCTATTTAATTTTTAGAATGAACGCACGGACTATCGGACTATAAAAAATCCCTGTCATGTTGTTTGGCAAAGTGTTGGTAAAATAGTAGTCTTTGTTTGGCATATTGGTTGTTTGTTACGGAAAGGTTGATGCCGATCTCGTCTCCTCATCACTCATGTGCCATTTCAAGGATCCCTTAAAAAAACTTGTTTCTGTCTGGGCAAGTACCGCAGCAGGCACTTTTATAATGAAGAACCTGAGGACGTTGACTCCGTTTAGTTGCCAACCAGAAATTTACCATAAAACCAAGCTATTAACCACTTTATCATAAGTGGACAAGGTCTACTTTCAGAATGGCGTAATGTGCCACTAAAGTGAGTGAACCGTGAAGCACGTTTATGGCTATGTCTATGTACTAGCTATAGCTAAGCTAGAAGTAGTTTATGCGCTAGTTTGGCGGCAGCTTACGTAATAAAATGAGTGTGGCTTTCACCATAAATAAATCCTATCCTATCCTACTAATATTATAAATGCGAAAGTTTAGATGTTTGTGTTTCAATCACGTCTAAACTACTGAACCAACTTGGATGAAAGTTGGCATATATATAGTTCGTAACCTGGATTGACACATAGGCTACTTTTTATCCAGAATAATTAACAGGATCTACAGAATAAAATGAACGAAAAGGATTAGCAGCGCCAATTGGCAAAAGGATTTCATTGTCATGTCATGTCACGTCAGTTAGACAGGGCGTAGTACTACCTCTTTGGTCTAACGACTAGCGTTTGACATTTCAGTACGAGTTCGGTGTAATGAGGTGTAATGTCAAGTTTCTCAAAGAAGTATCCGCTCGGTACACGCACAGATAATATAATGTACACGGAAACTGTAGACGCGTACGAAGTCGCGGGTAACTGCTAGTATAAAATAAATTTACATGCATTACATATGTTTCGCTTCACGCTGCTGCAAACTTAAGTATATATATATTTATATAAGTGTAAGTTGTAAGTATATATTTTTGTCGTCAAATTTAACTGAAATTGAACTAAAATTGGGTTTATACTTGCGTGGTTTTATAGAATTCATAAAAAAATAGTCGTCTAGCTAAAATTATGGATTTTCATAGCTATGAATAAGAATGTGTATTTTGTAGGAATAGAGACAATCCAGTCTTTCCACTTTTACAATGTCTTTTACAACCTTTTCTTAGAGCAAGCCATCACAAAAGTCAAGACAAATGGCAATAAAAGCGCGCCATATCGCTACATACCAAAAGGGTACGCGGATAAGACTTCACATTTCGCTGAATTGTCGATACGTGATTTTGGAGTGGGAATCAGTCCCCTGGCGATGCGATGTCGCGATAGATGGGGCGCCATATTACGCTCTGTTTGTCGCGCAAACAAACCATCTTTAGATAAACGGGTATCGATAACGAAAATTGTCGTAGGTATTTTCAAGTCAATTTGCACTGCAATACAATAGAGATAACTTAAAATAATTGTAGCTAGCTACATAAATAATTTTATATGTATCTGTAAATAAAATAAAAAACAGAGATATTTAACTAAGTTAATATTGGATTTCAGGTATTAAAGTAGTCACAACGGATCTTTGTCTTTCTGAAGTGTCTGCGCAGAATCATCATTGTGTATAATTTTTCCTCACCTGTACATGCGCAATCGTATGTTGCACCTAACTTCAGAGCGATAAAGATCCGTTGTGCGTTCTGTAGGTAGGTACTCTTTTGTGTATTGTAAATGTGTATTTAAAAAACACAGAAAATAGTCTGACTGGCTATCTAGTTCTCATGGTGGTAGTTTGGAGCTAGATGGCGCTGTATATTTACTGAACAAAAAGTAGCTAGTATTCGTAGCGAACAAATATTTATATCTCGTCAATCTTTATCTAGAATGGCGGAATAGTTCCAAATATTTGCTCGCTATTCCGATTTAGCTATCCTTAAGCTACTTACGATGAATGAGAAACTATGAATGAGCTATTAAATTAATCTCTTGAGCTGAAATTGATGTTCATTATTTTGGTACAATAGGCTATTAACTAACTTCAAAGGGTCGATAAACAAGTGACTGAAATAGTGGTTTAGAACTCTGGTGATAGAGTAATTTATGCCTCCCGAAAGCCCGGAATCAAGAACCGGCAGGTACCCAGAACGAACGATTCTACCATTTGAAACTAGATAGACTTCCAGGACAAACACGAACAAATCTGTCAGATGCCGTGTTACATAAACCAAACGTATTCGAATCATATTGCGCGTCGACGCTAGCTCGACTGCCAAACGTTGTAGCGTCACCGCGCAGTGTATCTCGGATACGCTAGTTTATTAGTGAACAAGGCACAGGACAGACGGTAGATTTTTATCATTGTATTGTTATTGTGGCCTGCCGCCGTAGCGAAACGACATTGTGAAGGTCACGAAAAGGGGATAGACTTGTCTTAGTATTGCCTAAGACAGGGGGGCTTACTTATTTATTGCGATCATAAAATGCGGCGTGAAACGCCGTTAAGGGAACCAATTTTACTAAAATAATGTTTCGAAACTGGCTACGTACACAAAGAATAACTTTCTATGACTTGCGAATCTTGCGATCCAATAAAAGTGTGGTCATTTTCCCATCTCGAATTTCGGGTTTTACAAAATTATTAAGAATTTTCCTCTAACCTTGGACGGACTGCCGAGAAGTTCGTTCGATAATTACCTGTCTGTTGCGGGAACGGCAATATAAGATTAAAAAGAAAAATAAAATTCTGTAACAGAAAATATATTCACAAGAATAATAAATTAAGGAAATTACGACAAATACAGTATTTACAATATTTATAATATATACAAAACACTCATGAAGCAGTTGAGCTATCTACACGCCATTGCAAACGATTTATAGATAGCTCAACTGATCCAAATCAGTACCAATCGGAAGCGTGCCCAAGACAAAGATGAGATTCTTGTTTTTTTTAATCTTATTTTTTATTTTCTGGCTGAAATGAGGTTTGTGCTGGTTCGAATCCTTAGGCAGAAAACATATTCAATAGAAGTACTTACCCAAACAGTTGGAGGGGTGTAATGGTTCAAAATAAAGTAATTCTTTTGAGTTTGATTTCTTTGATTAAAATGTTTAAGATGGGTTTGGTACAGACAACCTGGTGCTAGAGCCCGACTAGCTCATAGCTGATTTTTAACCAACTTCAAAAAAAGGAGAAGGTTCTCAACAATATAGTGCTATCGATTCTGTTGTCGCAGTTTTCTAAACTAACCTAATTTGACAGCACTAAAAATGTTGCCGTCCCTATCACATAAACTGAAACGACAAATACAGCTATAATTTTAGCGCTGTCAAATTAGGTCAGTTTAGAAAAATGGTTCTAAATTCAATTGAATGTTTTTTCATGTTTGCTACCCCGGAACTCCGTCATTTATAAACTGATTTGAAAAAGATATTTCATCAAAATCAGTTCAGTGTTTTAAAATCAAAATGTAAAACAAGTAAATTGTAAAAATGTAAAAATTTAATTTAAATTCAAGTAAACGAATTTACGTATTTCACTTTCCGTGACTTTTTAACCCCCGACGAAAAACGACGGGGTGTTATAAGTTTGACGTGTCTGTCTGTGTGTGCGTGTGTCTGTCTGAGGCAACGTAGCTCCCGAACGGATGAACCGATTTTGATTTTGTTTTTTTGTTTGAAAGGTGAATTAGTCGGGAGTGTTCTTAGCTATGTTTGATGAATATCGGTCCAAGATTCGGGGGGTTTTTTTAAATTTTTAATTTAATTAATTGTACTTTCCTTGACTTTTTAGTGGTGTTTAAGGTCACTAGAATAATCCCTATGAACTGATTTTAGCAGTTCAATTATGCTCCTACCTATGGATAGATAGGTATTCGACGCGTGTAAGGTCACCTACCTAGGTAACTACCTGCTACCTAATCCCTTTGTCATAAATAATATTTTATTAAATTCCATTGTCGCCCGGCTGTCGGCACCCTGAAGATGGATAGATTTGGGAGAATCGATCTATCATTCGAGTAAGGTATCGGGTAAAGTTGAAAACTCGATTGACGATCACAGCTGTAGAATATACTCGATGAAATAACTAAATTGATATTGTTTAGTTGATATTCACGCAGCGCTATCTATGTGCCTTCCTACATTGCAAGGCTTGCTTAGTTTGGATCTAAATGGGTAATTCTCATTTCCAGTATCTATGGAAGTGACTTGATAATGTGTCCATAGTGTATTTCATGTGAAATACTGCTGAATATATTTCCTATAGTGAATAAAAGCATTAAAATTAAAATTCATACATGGAAGGGAAGTAAGAGATTGACTAATTGAAAAATTGACGTGAATAAAACCTCGGTCTGCCTACTTTCCTGTTGCAATACCCCTGAACAGGGTTCATGTGTGATACCTACCTACAATGTAACAACTATAGTACCATGTGAAAGCAATAAATGTATTGAGTATTGAGTAACTTTTTATGAGAAATACCCAAATAGCTGTTCAAACTGGCACCGATTTTTCACTTACACCATTGGCGGAGAGATAAAAATTAGTTAAGTACAAACCACTTTTCGTAAATCAACAAAATAAATTCAGACTACGGACAGCTGTGAGGTATTACTGTGATTATTTTATGTACTATCGGCAAAATTTCTGCCTTATCACTTTTGAAACTGTTTCGCTTGCAAGCAGTTAGCTACCTGAACTCACCTTTTTCTTTTGTCTTCTTATTTTGAGCAACCAGAGATTTAAACATTTATTTATTTTTATGACGGCCCATTTTTTTCATAACTTCTACACCCGAAATAATTTGCTTCTATTGGTATTAAAAAATTAACGGCTAGTCAGTTCACAGAAAATGCACCCTTAAGGTGGTAAGGCAGAACTTTTGCTGATGGTACGTTCCTACCAACCAAAACATTTTTCCAGCAGACGTTGCTATGTTAGTTACTTTATGCATAGTTCAGACACCACCTGGAATCACAACACAATCTCTCAGGGACGTGGACTGCAGTTAGGTAGCTTCATTAATATGCAACACTACTTCTTCATAACGTGATGTGAATCATGTAAGTACTGGGGTCATGTGGGTGCAGGGTCTATTCAAGGATGGACCATGATTTAGAATAGAATAGAATAGAAATTATTTATTTTACGCAACACACAAATACATATTTACTTAATAATAAAATATTCAAATGCGTAAAAAAGGAACCCACTCAGCAAATGCTAAAGGTGCACGTGGCTCCTTTAGCCCGAATTTTGTTTGAGAAAACCCTTGCTAAAGTTACAAAATAGTCAGAAGGCATCAAAAGTTCCCAAAACAGTTGGACAATCTCAAATTGTTTATCAACTTATGTCTTCAAGGTTCAAGGCTAGACAGCCTGTAGAACTTAACTGTTTGACTGTCTAGTCAAACAGTTAAGTTCTACAGGCTGTCAGGTTACGATGATGATGATGAGATATCTTTCACAAAAAAATGTATTTGAATAAAAATAAACTAGTTTTATACAGACAAAGAGCGAAGTGTCTATAAACTTGCTTTATTATTAAACGTTAGAAAGAAAACAACTCTCTAGCGTGAAGCTGACAAATTCTCGTTCTAAGACCTTCGCGCCAGTAATCTAAAGATAACATAATAAAAAAAGTGTTGTCACGATTCGGTACAGCCGATACCGACACAAAAAAGATCGTTACAAAAATATCGTTGTCGGCGCCGACACGGAGTTCAAGCGTTTATCCCTCTGAAGTTAGGTGCAACAATGATTGCGCATGTAGGTACTGTTGTGCGGAAAAATTCACTTACCTCCAATTCGATCCAAAAATGTCTTCTGCGCAGATACTTCAGCAGGGGTATGCCAATCAAAGTTGAACTGCAAAGTTGAACTGCAAAGTTTTAAATCATGGTCACTTCATACAAACTCATAGTTATTCTGTGACTAAATAGTGACATTATGACGTCATTTGATGTGTTTTCGCGCATATTTTGCTGTCAAGTGTCTAAAAAGAATGATCACGTGGTACAAAATTGTACCACGTGACCTGAAGAAATTACACTGGGCAGTGAAATATAACTTGACAGCAAAAGATTGGCATACGGGGGCTGATGGACAAAGATCCGTTGTGACTACTATACTACGAGTAAATGCACGCACCAGCTATCCGCCGATATCGTGTAGTTAGCAGTGTGAAACCCCCATTCTGGGTAAAAGCTTCACTCGGATTTACCAACGCAATATCAGACATCAAGCACCCTATTGTTCTATGAACGTGAACGTAGTGATGTGGCCCTTTTCACGGCTTGAATACCATTGAGAAATTTGTGCCTTTCGTAACACAATACTGTCATTTGAAATATGATCGAAGGATTGTAAAGGTTCTGAAAAACGTGGGCATGTGCCAAAAGACGTTATTACTCTAGGGCGGCTTGCATCAGAATCACTAAACGTGTTTAACAGCTAAATAGATTTAAATCTGATGTATTTATATGACTTGACAACTCGCTAAATACTATTTAATTGTTAAACGCGTTCAGCGATTCTGGTGCAAGCCGCTCTTACTATTTAGACATTCTCGCCTCAAAAAGAGAAGTTCTATACCTACCATGCAAGTTATAGTTATAAAAGAGTAGTCTTACCACGAAGCGTAATCATCAATTACGATTTGTGGTAAGGCTGCTATTCATTCATTAGTAATGGACGAATGGATATCGACTTTCAATGATATTTTTTTTTAAATCGGCAATGTTCAAATCTTTTAAAACTATATGTATAGAGAATGGTAAAAATGCCAACCAACGTATTTCATTTTCACTACCACTTGCTTCGAGTTAGGCAGCTGGTAGGCAAATAGTAAGTATATCAAATGTAGGTAAGGTAGCTACTGTGAGAATATAATATTGTATATGAGATTTCACTCATCCAAAACACGAAAAATAAAGATTTTGCAAGTTAGTGACGTAGTTACCACATCACTGGTTCGAAGCCGCATTTATTAGCTAATATCAGGGTAATATCACTTTTTATCGAGGTTTATACACCTGCTACGGAGAACCATAAAGGTAGATGCCTAACCAGGTTCTTTTTACTGCGAATGGGGTACGAAAATGGCTATTCATGCAGTCTAGTAGGTACCTAAGCTTTACCTTGCTTTTTGTTTTGTAAGATTGTGAGATTTAGGGTGGCTTGCACCAGAATCGCTAAACGCGTTTAACTCTTAAATAGTATTTAGCGAGTTGTCAAGTCATACAAATACGTCAGATTTAAATCGATTTAGCTGTTAAATACGTTTAGTGATTCTGGTGCAAGACGCCCTTAAAGTGGTACGAGTTTTGTAGACTTATAAGTAGGCAAGTAAGTATACTTAAACAATAAAGCTTACTGTAGGTGCCTTGCTTTTTACCCATGGATTTCGCTAAAGGAAAGTTCTTTAATAGTACATTTCCCAATATACCCAAGATATAAGTAGCTATCTTGGGTAAAGCCACCGCATGCGGCTATATCTCACCGCAGCGCATTGCAGTTTTTTCCGAATTGTAGTTTTCCAATGTTCAGCCCCACATACACACCTTCTTGCCAACCTACTTGCCAACCGACGCTAAAACGATAAACTTTACATTCCGCAGTATCCTGACTGCAGAATCAGACTGTGACGTCATACATCATTTATCTGCAGTAGGTATTTAAACGTTTATGAATTTACCCTTGTCTATGAAATCTATGAAATCACGTAAAAAAAGTATTTTCGTTTTTATGCTATAAAGCTTTTGTCGAATCGCAGTTCTTTTCAACTTTGTATCGTACCTACTCAAATAATAAACTATCTAAGTTAGCCATAACAACAGAATATTGTGAAAGTTGTGATACAAAATTACTGAAAACATGCCCTTTGTTCTATAACTTTTATAATAACATCGTGTAGCCGCCAGCGGTACACAATACTGTACAAGCACAGTCCGCATTAGGTGTCTGAATTTATTTTTTTTACCAATCTTAAGGCTCATATCACGGTCAAACGTGAAAATGCCCATTTTTGACGTTCTAGATCTCTGAAACTGAAACTCTTAGATAATTTCGATTTATTGTATGATGTAGAATTGTATACTTTTTATTTACTTATGTAATAAAATAAAGTGTTTATTTTATTATATTGAATAAACGTAATTTAAAACTGCATAAAATGCGATCTCAGACTCTCAGACAAACTCAGACGCGCGCCAGCCCTTGTATCGCGGCCAAACTGTGATAGCCCTCTTAATGTAAATGACCATATTTTTTGCATGTGAGGTAGTTTTATTAGGTAGGTACCTAGAGAAGATATTGCTGACTGCATAGTTTTGCCGATGATACCGACGAGTCAAAACTACTGTTGACGCGACAACGATATCGTATCACGTAGTATCGTGTCATGTCGTGACGTGACACTATGCATCGTTTTATACGAGATGGATGTAGGCTTATTCTCACTTCGGCAGAGATTTTAAACACACTCAAACGCCCCCTTAACTTGATCTCTAGTAGAATTACGCCATTTCGTCTAAAAAAACCCAATTTTGTGTTTTCGCTCTCTAACTATGGCGTGGCGCCACCGTAGCGCCGTAGCATTCCGTAGCAACAAGGCTACGCAATGCTACGCCGGCCGTACACAACGCTACGCTTGAGCGCTCTCGTAAATAATGGAATTTCTATCCGAGTGTAAAGGGTAGACCGAGGGAATAGAAATTATTATTTATTCCGGACATGTTCGATATTGGATTGAATGCACACTTAAAAATCCATCGAAGTAAAAAAAAATTTAGTTTGATAGAAATAAATGATACTGTTAGATTAAGGTCCCTAAGTATATAGGTAATGCGTTCTCTTGTTTTGAAACTCAAGTAGGCACATCTCATACACAGGACGATGTAGCAAAGTACAACTTGAACTTTCTTAGAAACTGATAAGTATTTTAGCTGGTTGAAGTTTAGTTCCACACCCGGTATGGCTTTTTTCAAACTACCGGCACGACATCTACACGATATCGCTTTCACACTGTGTTGGTACCTACAAAGATATTTGTGCTCGAACCACTGACATGTCCGAATCGTGTGGGTGTTGGTGCAAACGTCTCTCTACCGTACATTCTCTTGTGTTGCTCAGTAAGCAAACACTGAAAAATAGCGCTCATAATTCCTCGCTTGCGTGTTTTTTCTAGATTACCTGCTAACGAAGATCTAAGCGAACGTGCTGAATTCATTTAGATCGACTTAGGGTGAGAAATGGAAAGGAATATTAGTTTTCCGCGCCTGGGGCTTACCCGTGGCTGTAAATCGAGTTGGTAACCAGCTCTGCTCATGTCTTCAGGGTATGAAACATGAAAGCTATGTATTCCAAGTTTCATCCAAATTGGACCAGTATTTACAGCGTGATTGAAACACAAACATCCAAACATCTAAACTTTGACGTTTATAATATTAGTGGGATGATATTGTTTAGCAAATAAGTCACGTGAACATTCTCATGCATTTGTAGACTTGACGTATGACTCGACTTGACTTAACTTTATTTCAAATAATCCACTTGACATTGGCAAAATTGTCTGTCGAAATGACGGACAGAAGCCATATATAAGAGAAGAAGAAGAAGAAGAATGTGAAATAGAGGATAGTTCTCGTAGCCAAAGAGGAATAACTTACCTGCTAATGCTATTTTGTTTGGTTACCTGCCGATTTTTGTTTCATAACTTTTTTTTTCTCTACTGGACTTAGCGGCACTATTATTTGGGAAAGGAAAAGAATAAATCCGCAAAAGACGCTTATTAAATAAATTAAGAGAACGAAATGAAATAAAATTATGGTTTCAGCCGAAACCGACATAAGAATTAAGGAGATATTCAGGAGAACCGCTTTAGACAAAGCGTTGCCCTATTAATCTTGCCATTGTATTTTACCAGTGAACAATAAAGAACAAACTATAGAATACAATTCTTGTCAAGGTTGACGCTTTTTACCATAATTATATATAGGTTTTTGATGGTCCGTCGAGAAAAAATGCTGTTTTACGGTATTAGTGTTGACTATTATATTTCTCTACTTTTATTTTTCTTTGTTGGTTCTGTTTGTACTTACCTACGTGTGCTGTGTGTTATTTTTTGTGGCAAAAAATGCCTGTCTATGTCTACTATAAAAAAATGTCCAAGCTAATAGTCTCCTGTATATCGGGGCATGGGTAAAAAGTGTCCCCTGGCGATAAAATGATCTCGATAAAATTACTACTTTCGTAAATTATTTTCAAACTATACGCTCTCAAGGATTCGAGGATAAAAAAAAAAGCATATTGTAAACCTGAGGACTAAAGTTTCAACATTTAATTAATAATTTAATTTGCCTTTTTAAGTTCAAAGCAACGTATTCTATTGCTCCGAGGATTTGCCACAGAGACACTTTGAAATATCGTTCTATTTTCCATGGTATTCTCGGTCGATTGGAAACGTGAACGGAAAATCCCACTGAAATGGGGTGGCGTGTTTACGAGAGTATTTTATTTTACAGCCGCATGTCTGCAGAAAAATATAAAAGCTTACGTGCAAAATTACCAAATGTTTTTAAGATGTGACTATTAATTTAAATTCTTTTAGACTAACGAATAAGAGCAGTTCATTTTTTTTTTATTTAGAGCATCCAACAAAGAAATCATAATTGTCAAGTACATTCTTAAATCTAAAGTAATAGGAAATGCTTTGTGTTTCCATAATTACAGGATGCCACAGCGTGCGCAAAATAAACTCAACTAAACTAAACAAGATTTGCAAGAGCTGGTAAATCGCTGCATTATACGTAGCTGGTCGCAATATACACACGTGTGGAAACCATTTACCTAAAAACCTAATTTAAAACGACCAAGTTAGACTTAATTTCTGTTTGGCAAAGTAATCATGGTCATTAACGTCCCGCTGCTGTACCGCCCGTAAGGAAAGGACTGCTCGTTAAGTTGAACCAAATTAAATTTGCTTCAAGACCCACGTCAAGGGTACGAATCAAGCACAACTGCCCGAGTGCTCATGTTCAGTCATTCGAGAAGTTTCTGCAAGAGGAAGGCCCATTCAATTTTATACTACGTTTCAGGCTACGTACTAAAATTAATAAAATTCATCACTTACTTAGGTGAAATTGCGGTCAAACGTTTGTTTGTTATAATCTATAAAAAATGCGCATTCTACAAAAACTTGCATTTAATACGATTATAAAAGGATATTGCAATACCACTGGGCATCGTAAATATGGAATGATATTTCATGCAAACGATCCTTGGCATTCGGTCGTATTCATAAACCACGTGACGACCGTAGAATAACGATCTCTTCAGAATACGTAATGCATCAGGTTTCGGTTTTCATACGGAAGTAGAATTTCTTGACTGATACTCGGAATACAGAACCGTAACTATTCAATTTTTAGGCTTCCAAAGCCCCTCAAATAACCCTTTATTAATTAATTCTACTAAGTAGGTACTACCGCCAAAATTGCCGCCTTACCACTCTTGAAACTGTTTCGTTTGCAGTTAGCTATCTGACCCCGCCTTTTTCTTTTGTACTCTTATTTTGACCAACCGGAGACCTAGACATTTGTTTATTTTTGAGAAAGGTATTTGTTTTGATAACTTTTACAACCAAAATAATTTGCTGCATCAAATTAATTAATTAATTTAATTTTTGTATTCAAAAATTAACCGGCTAGTCGGTTCGCAGAAGGTGGAACTTTTGGTGATAGTAGGTAATCATCGTCATCACGTGAGATATGTATATTCATATCTCAAGTTATAGTGCTAAAACATTTACCGAAATTGTGTAAAAAAAAATCATACTCAAGTGTAGCCAAGACGACTTGAGTACTGTTTCAGAATATACGATTTTGCCTACGATTGCTTTGAGCATTTCCGTTATTCAAGCAATTATTTAACTAGTAGGTAACTTCAAAGTACCTATGTAGATGCTAAGCTACGGCAGCGCCGTCAAGAGGCAAAATAACATTGTACCTATAAAATTGTACCCCTGAAAACCAGCGCTAAAGGAGCCACCGTGCATCCTTAGCATTTACTGAGTGGGTTCCTTTTTTACGCATTTTAATGTTTTATTATTTAATATGTATTTGTATGTATAAATCTCCTTGTAAGAGAACTATTATGTTTTTATTTAAACCTAGAGATAGTCTAGAGGTACCTAAGACGACTTAGCAGCGTCCTACGCTTTATAAAGAGCCTCGGTCAGAAAAGCTGAAATAAAGCTTATTTTAACCGAGTTAACAATGCATAATTCCTTATAATGCACCACAAAGCACCAGCAACATTGTAGAGTTTATAAAAGCGATTGCGAATGTTGAGAAAAATATAAAACGTATTCTAAAGGATTTAACCGGGCGCTGGGTCACGATTACGAGAAATGCTTTATTTTGTAAGTGCTTTTAGTATTGTGCTTTGCTAGAACTGTTAACGTTGAAAAAAAAATAAGATTTTTCAATGCTTTTTAATAAATTACATTAAAACCTAAGTACTTCGTAAAGTACTTATCAAAGAATTTTTTTTTATATATAAAAATAAAAACCAACACGGATAAATTATCTATAGGGTATTCTTCGTAAAACGATGTATACTTAGTAATAGAAAAAAGGGTTTTACTAAGTTGACGCTGATATTCGTAGTAAACGTTTTTGATGCCTTTAAACATCTTTGAAGCAAAATATACACACGTTTCTGTAGAATGAAATTCCAGACTTAGGTATCTGTGTGATCCATTTATACGACGTAGAACGACTTGGGTACATAACAACTAAAATGTCTATCAATTTAATAAAGATGTGCATATTGTATTAGGTAGACTCTTTCTAGATTCTTCGCGTCAGTGACCAATGTAGCTATAGATGATAGGTAGGTATTAGTAGTCAATAACAGATCTTTATCCCTCTGAAGTATCTGCGCAGAACCCATTGTTGGTCGAACCGAAGGTAAGCGAATTTTTCCGCACAACAGTACATGCGCAATCGTCTGTTGCACCTAACTTCAGAGGGATAAAGATCCGTTGTGCGTACTGTACAGTTATTTATTTATTATATAATAACTTAGCTTTAATCATCATCATTTCAGCCAGTTTGCACCCACTGGTAAGCTTTAAAATTTTCGTTCTAGATATTTTTACTCTCTATGAAATAAATATATCTACCTAAGTATAAAAGTAATTAGATGTACGAGTTTAAAAAAATTAAAACAAACAAAGCATCACAGCTTTACCCTAATTTAATGCAGTTACATTTTATGAATAAAACAACCACCAGTTTTTAAAATTGAGTTATGAACAAAAAATAGCGGGAAATTTTTCAGGCGCCATTTTGCTAAAGCCAAGCCTTGGGGCGAAAACGTATATTCAATTACTCTAATTGCCTCTTTTGTTATACCTGAAATCATCATCAGCGAGACATACATTGCTGGACATTACAAAATGGCATTGCATCCATTCCAAGACTATACACTCTGCAGGGGCTCAATTCTACTTTACAACGGATAACGTACTATTCAGTTCGAATCCAACTAGGATACGATCGATCTTTTACTTAGCTGAAACGTCACTGAGAAACTGGATCGTTGCCTAAAAACCCGATGAAAAGCTACGCTTCAAATGGATTTTAACAAGCTTTTTAGTAGAATTGAGCCCTAAAATGAACTACGATTAACGATCTTAATTTCTAGTGTATAAAGTTCACTGCTAGTTTAAACTAAATATATTTTGATATAAATAAAAAACACTTACCCGTTATGTTCCAAGCACCGTTCTGTAGGCTTCACTGGGTACTTCACAAGTCGCCTACTAAATATTTTTTATAACTCTACTGTTAAACAACTATGGTCAAAAACAATATATGCAGTAGGCTCGGTCTACTCCTCTGGCACCTTTCATTAAAGGCAAGTTAGCATCGATATGAGGAATAGTTTTGTCATTCTAAATGATCCTTGTGATTTTATTGAATAAAGAAATTTTTACTTTGGCTTTATAACTGCTGGATAGGATAAATCGTAGAAATGTAAACAACATCTTGTGTAGAATGAAATCCTTAGTATGCTTCTCAAAGATTGAAATCGGTCGTTCACTAACGCTACAGCAAATTCCCCCCCCCCCCCCCCCCCCCCCAATTTTTTCCCCGATCAAAAATCGCGATCGATAAAAAAATGTAAATAAGTCAAGGAACTTGTGTGCCAATTTTCATCAAAATCGGTTGTAAAATGCAACCTGTAGGCGAGAACTGACTTGACAGACAGACGAAAGCATTTTTTGGCCAATTCGAAACAGACGCTTCGCTCGCTGGGTCAAAAAGGTAATCTAAAAAAATGCTGGCCAGTTCTGATGATTTGTAAGCCGATTGTGCCTACGTAATCGCTTGAACTGTGGATCCTGAAGAAATAAGTCTCAAGGGATATTTTATTTATCTGAATAAATGGTATTATCAGACAGTTGATTTAATCAGCCCGTCGGTAGTCGATTACTCACGACGACCCCCAGGATACCGATCAATTAGTTTAAAAGCATTTTCTTGTTCTAAACCAATACATTTTCCGCTTTAAAACCGTTTGCTAGCGTACGGTTTTATGAGGTAATCATTTGCTTTCCCACGAAATATTATAAAATTTATACGAAACTAGGATTAGTAATTCAATTACTCAAATTACATTTTCTTAAGAGATTACAAATTGGCGGAGACTTTATACAGATGTATTTTGGAGAACTTAATGCTAAAATCCTAAAAGGAGTTAATTAAAAAGACAATTAAATCTTTCGACTTGTTTTATTTTTGTAATATTCAACTGTTGACAGATAACAAATGATCTTACAATATCCAATTTGTACATAATGACTTAAGAGAATATGGCAACACTCGTATATTAACAGTAAAATAGATGGTAGTGTTACTAATAAGGATGGGTTTACACCATGCCAGTAACTTTTAGAATAGTTGCAAGCTAGCGCTGTGGTATAATGAATACACGCATGAGAACGCAATCTGACGTTCGGAGTGGGTCTTGCTACATTGATTTGATTTTGTCTCCAGCGACACGTATCGTGTAAACCCGCCCTGAAGCACTCGAATTAAGATCGAAAGTCTTGAGTTATAAGCGCCAGGAATCTCGGATTAATTAACAAATCCAGCTTATTGTTGAAACTTGGCTCAAGAGAATATCGTTTAGTGAACAGAGGGTTAAGATTTTGCCTTAGAAAATGAAGACAATGGTTATTTCAAATGCCGATCTAATAGACTATTATGAAATACAAATATAATACCTAGCAAAGCCGTTTTTAATTCACAATACAATTCCCAGCAAAATGCTATCCATTTTATAACTTTCCGCGAATTTTTTAATAAAAATCTATCACTTTAACGGCATGAGATATTTTCCTGAAAACTAGGAATTATTTTGTAGAACTGGTATTACTTTTAATTCAGCAGTCGTTTGTAAATTATCCGACTTCAAATATTGAAAAATATTGCATGTAGTTAATATAATTATCGACAATCAAAAAAATTAGATGAAGTTAGCTTATTTCTCTTAAAAGCTGAAATAAATCCTGTTTAACCATATAATTAAATGCATTTAGTGTTACCATTTTAGAAATAATTTTTTTAACTGTTTGGATGGCTTAAAAGATAACATGCGGAAAATGAACTACAATTTCAATACTCTATTACCTACTGAGAATGAGGTTAAACAGGCTAAAATATTTCTATAAAAATATTACATGATTTTTTTAAGAATATCGATTCATACATCATTGAACAGAACTGTACAAGCTACAAGTTTTATTTTAAAACTTTAATATGAAAAAACACGTCGATGAAATAACGAATGATGTTTAACACTTACAAATTAAATCTATTTCATAAACATTAAATTGTAGTTACTTAGAATAATTCAGCAGACAGAAATGCTAATTTTTTTGACGTAGAATTAGTTTTTTTTTATGTACTTTAATCTCGATTTGCACGCTTATGAACTACCTAGACAGCGACTTGCCTACGGAGGAGTTCAAACTCCGTCTCTTTTTCTGTTAAACAAAAGAAAGGGACGATGTATTAGTTTTTTCTTCGGTAGAAAGAAACATTGTCTAGGGCGCTCATGATAAACGTGCTGATTTCAAACGTTTAAAGGGACTAAAACCCGGTGTAGTATGCTAGTTGACTCTACTTTTTACTCTACCGATGTACACGTCCAGCCTTAATGACTATTTAAACTGGTTTTTATAACCAATACAGAAATAGGGAAAACACTGAAACGAATTTTGAAACAAACGAGACTATGAAGTCTCGGTCTGTTTGCAAAGTTCGCTCGTTCAAAGCATCGCGTACAGTGCCACATATTTCTTTGCCCCTCTATAACAAAGAAGTTATCGAGTCATTAATAATTTCTTGGTTCTTCTTAAAAAAAAATTCACCAGACTAAGAAATTTTCCCGTTACGAAAAGTGACGCAATGCAAATATTTTCTTATTTGTACGACGATTTTTATCGAAATCTGTGAATTTATTTATCAATTCCAGTGAAAACATATCAAATATACACAATGATGCAAGAGTCTTCGAATGTTGTGGCACTGTACAGTTGCAATTTCAAATAGACCTTCGAAACGTTAGCTTTGCCGGAATCCAAGCTCAAAGGGTTGTTTCAGAGTAGTCGAAATTGAGTTTGCCGGAAATATTGTGTAAATATTTGTGTGACACATTTTTCAGGACATTTAATTTGATACCTGATTTTGCTGAAAATGTTTGCTAAATCGTAGGGTTTGTACGTTTTCATGAAACTGAATGTTTTCAAATGTTTTAATTTATTTGATTCAATTAGTATTGAATAAAACATCGATTATGTTAAAACAGAGCGATCCATGTTGCCAACTAAAATTACGACATAATATGCACTGCGTTAAAATATAGCAAGACAAATTGTTTATATCTAAAATTCTCCCTAAATACTTTCAACAACAACGTTATTTAAGTCTTAATATAGAAATAGAGCAATGATCGCCCTCATACAGAGTGCAAAAAATCTTTTGAAAACCTGCTACATACTCTCTTTGCAAAAGAGCTCGTCCGGGGAAATACCTATTTTTGCCGCAAAGCAGTGACGCTGGCATTGCTGTTTCATAAAAAAATACTGGGATATGTTAGAGATCTACAAAAAAGCTTGCGTACTAAGCACATTACGTTTGGAATTTTCACAGCACCACATTTTGGCGTTATCACAAAACGCACGTCATATTTGGATGCCAGCCACAACGCTGAAGCTCAACTTATAGAAGTTTAACCACTTTTCTTCAATATAGTATACAATAAAAATATGAAACTCAAAGGCAATATAGCCATAAACTCAACCAGACAGCACTTGCAATAGACATCTACAGACCAAAGAGATAAATACAAAAGATAAATTAAATGATTTGGAAACGTGTGATATACTGTGTTTTTTATTAGTTTTTTAGCACTCTGTAATATATTTTTGAAAATCACAATTTAATGGGAACTTGGGTACACCATTCTAACAACATCTTATAGACATATGAAGTGTAACAACAGATTTAGATCCAACTCTGTCCTAATCTATCTCATCCTTTCGTATTACGACAGTCAATGTTTACCTACCCTTAGTTCGTTGAAAAACTTGAAACTACTAATCGCACAAGCACAACAAATTCAACATTAACTTTTAAACGTCTGATATGAAGAACAACTATTCTAAACATTTCTTGTGCGTCAACATGAAGATATAAGGAAGACGAGAATTATTAAAAACCATTATAAAACAAGTTTTTCAACGAACACAACTCGCACAGTGCGAAATACTATACGTAAAATCACATCAGAATTAATGAATAAAAGTTAGCAGTGCTAGATTGTTACACGGTGACACTTTAAACACATATTCGTAATGTAAAAATATTTACATCTTTTTCGAGACACATTTTTAAAATGGTTCGTTTAACCGCAAATGCGTGGCGTAAGCTGATTACAATTTTCAAGTCGAGCGTATTTTTTTGGTGAACGTAGAAGGTTATGGGAAGATTTTTGCTGTTTATCGATTCACATTGCTTAGTGTGGTTTTCGATATATTCAAATTCCGCGTCTACATGACCTACGCAGTAACTTCCAAAAGAGCTATTTAGATATTTTATTACTATCAACATCGGCAGCTAAACGAACGTACAATCAAACGTATTTCAATGTGCCTTAATGTTTTACATCAAAATATATTCATATAAACATCGACTACAGCTTACTTAAACCATTCCCATGCGTAAATCCCGCGTGAAACCATTTTTAAAACCACACCGAGATCGCAACACTATGAATTTGAATTCGACTTGTAATACTGTAAAATAGCTAAGATCTTCATACGTCGACGAACACTTCAAACATATCCAATAGACTGTAAAACTAGGTACCTATTAACGTTTATAAATTTCTGAAAAGTCCTATCTATGACGCTACGAGTAACTACGAGTTATGCTCTACATTCCGATCCAATCGTGCCACACCATTTTCCAACCGAAATTAAATAAAACTAATTTTTAATGCACAAATAATTATGTCGAATAAAATAATATAGTCTACTCGTTTTGACAGTAATTTAAGAGTCCATTATTATGCATTGTTCGATACACAAAGGGATTCTTGTCACCGGAGCTCGACATTCATGGAACTAAAAGTCGATTTTGCCCCGAAGGCATCACGCCCCGGTGACTGACAATACCGTTCCTACCCCTTCGGAGGGCAATAACAAAACAAGCGCCGAAAAAAAACGCGATATTTCCAAAACGTCGAATACTTTATTAATACAACATGATGGTTAACGAGTAGCTTTGGTTAACCGAAGAATATCTTCGACATTCGCCATATTTGCCAACATAAATTGCGTCAAACATTCACGCGAGCTCCGTGCGTTTTCCTTATTATTTTTCTGGATACATATGGGAGTGTCACAAACTTATTTGGCCCAAAAAAGAAACTCACGATGCTATAGACTATTCTTCGGCGCCAGCGCATTCCGGCCCAAATAGGTGAGCGTGTGATACTCAAAATGTTACATCCAATAGCTTGAGACATTAGCGTGGCATATTTCTTTATTCCCCTAAACCTTTACAATGACGGATTTGAATTTTGAACATCTTTATGTGGTACAATCGGAACATCGTTCGATATTCTTGTAAATTGCTCGAGTAATTTCGATGATTAGATAATGAGATAAGGGTTCGGTTAAATGATTACGTCAGTGTTGTAAACACGGAGCTCGCGAGTATTAGTTACAAATTACGCACACGTGGCCAGAAAACACTTGTAATATGACAGTTTCTTCTAACAATGATTTTCATATTATATCTATCTTTACTCAAAGATCCGCTAAAAAACTATAGTTTGGAATCAAGACAGATTGAAGGATAGAAAAAAAATTAAAGTTCTGTTTCACTTTCCATTTGCGAAGCCAAAGAGATAAAAAATACGACATAACGTTTTTAGCAATTATAAAAACAGATATTCCAATTTCTCGTCTGTTTTGTGAAAGTATTTTTGTCATTGTCACTTTCATATGAACTAGTGGCAAGGGATGACCTCATAGATGCCACAGACGAGGGGGTAAAGGTGGCGAAGTTCTACTCGAACTTCGTCTAGTCATACCATTGACACGCAAAGAAGAGAAGTGGCGATCACAATAGGCCAGAAGGCCGCAGTGATATCATAGCCGCAAAAAGCTAATAATTCATATGAACTAAAAGATATACAGCAATCGAACTAGATCACTACAAATGAGAACTTCACGTCACGTGTACGTAATTTATAGCTCTACCAATGGCGAATGTAAACTTTACCGGTCAATCTACGCGTCTTCGTTCATCTGCTTGAACAGGTATGTCTCGTCGAAGATGTACTTCTTGAGGGTCTCCTTCGGAAGGTCATCCAGCTCCATTGCGAAACGGAACGGTTCCTCGGCCACAGGCTGCGAACAAACATACCATTTAATAATATATACATGTACATCTTGTGTCAAATGTCCATGAACATTTATTTATTAACCCTTTAAACAACAAATCAGGCATATTAAACTCGACATAGTTTATTACGTATTTTGTGTCTTTTGATCTAAATTGAAATTACGCGTTAAAACAAACGACAACAGTGTCTAACTACTATGAACCCGAAAACCGCTAATAAAATCACTTTAAGTAATAAGTGGAATATCAGCTTTATTCTTTGAGTCGCTTCTGTAAACTGATTAACAGTTTACAGAAGCGACATTTTATTTCAATATTGTAATTATAATGTAGACTAAAAAAATGTGTAACACTATATAAATAGACTATTAAAATTTATAAGTTTTTGCACTGTTCCTTGATAGGCAATGTAGTTATTTTCTATTTTAGCAGAACTTTTCTTTCGCCCGTGCTCGAGTAATAGCTAGGAAGATTAATGCAAATTGCAAGCACTTTATTCATGAATCTAATTTGGCATAACAAATTATGTTTATCTGAAAATAACCCGAGTGATCGGGCTGACGGATAAAATAATAAGGTTTTATGGAATTTTGGAAGGTACAACGTGAAAATAATGAACAAAAAATCACATATTTTGTAACGAGTATGTGTCGCCCGAATAATGAAAGGCCACTAATATTTAAACATCGTTATTATTAACCAGCCTGGTCGGTTCGTTCATTTATTCACAGGTAAGAAATGGCGATAGATTAACCATTGCTGAAATCCAAAGAGGTTTTTAGTAGTTTGAAGTTGCAAATGAGAATACCTATTTGAACACGGCAATTTTCTAAAGTCAGTCAGCCGACCCAGATACCGGTGGAAGGATGAAGTGGAGAAGGACCTCCGCTATCTCCAAGTACCGGACTGGAGAGAAGGGGTGCAAGACAGAGACCGTTGGCAGTATATCGTGTCGGAGGCCAACACCCACTTTGAGGTTGGAGTTGATGGTTGATTTCCCAATAGCGTGCCAACATCACTACTCCAGTTTATGGAAAAGGGCAAAAACACATACGTTACGACATCGCAGCGTGTGTGTGAAAATATGAATTCTAACTGAACTGATAGATAGAACTAAATAGATAACTGAACGGCAGTGAAAGGTTAAACTAAAAACAAAGAATGACATCTTAACCCCAAGCCCTCGACTGAGCTAGCTGTTTTTATTCAGCTGCTACAATACTTGCTTTACACTTCACCCACTCGCAGTACTCATGCAATGAGTAAATTGAAGTGAGTCCATCCATAGTGCGAACTTTATAATCCAACTTAAAGCATTTACTCTGAATGTTGCGAAGAACCAGGTCAAGTCTCTGGGGTAAGTTGGTAATTAAATGGGTTTGCGTTGAACTACACTTCGATCCTCATAGTTTTAAAAATCTATCATTTATGAATTGGCATACTAAATTTATTTTATTTTTACTACTTAAGCCGTAAAAACATATCGAGCATCGTCGACCGACGACATAGGTAGTTATTTAGTCTCTTTCGCAGACTAATTGGTACCGCAGTGACGTCATTACACTGATTGGAGGCAGCATATAATATGATACCTACTGAGTTGTAAGGACTATGTACTCGTGAAGTATATAATACCGAGAGGTCTCATACGCGTTGCCGACCGAAGTCATACTTTCTCATTCGCTCGGTGGTCAGCAACATCTTGTACAAACTTACTAATGCTGATTATGTGGTACAACACTGCAGTTTACTCGTCAACGAAACTGTTATTTTAATTTAGTTTAACAAAAGTGAAATTTTCCGAGCTCCGAGTATACTAGAGAGCAATGAATCCGGGACACTGGCAAAACCTTGATATCTCAAGAGAACCATAATGTTAGTGTTTTTATATGGTAACGTCTAATACGTAAAATGGTTTATGTTGGGGTACTAATTCAACAAACTTCGGGGTGTTTTAAGCTTACCATCAGGTGAGATTGGGATCAAACGTAAAATAAAAAATAAGCCAACATACGAATATGACTGCAGTTCCACTTTGGTGGTTGTCAGAAGATTACACTCTGTTGGGCTCTGAATTTAGGAGCGTGATTTTAGAAATCAAACAGCTGAATTACAATGTAACCCAATCTACCCTATCCATTCCTAGACTGTACAGTAAAAGCATCTTTCAGGATTTCTTTCAACTTTAATGTGTTCTTCCGGATTCGGCCGAACTATACATTCTTAGGGTTTGTGTAGGTAACCGGAATTCGTTGCTTTCGAGTGTAAATAGAACGCTTAAGCAATCTGACTGTAAAATACCCGTCTGTCCAATTAGGACTTGAGAAATGAGCGTCGACTTTTTACGGCGCAAATTCGTCTTAATGAAGGAAGAATTTTTCACTCATTACGGGTCTAATGCACCAAATCTTCGTTATATTTTTTTACTGTATACTGATGAAGTTGACCAAAATAAGGATTTTTCTATTTACTGTGGGAGTCGACACGACAAGATGGTGTGAACATAAAATCATTGTAATGTTTTTGGTGAATTAATCATATTGATTAGATGTAAACGCATACGAGTTTGATCTCACGGCCGCGCTATAAAACAAATATAACTTCCCTTGACATCGTGGCCGTCATTTGTCCACGGATATTTTTCAGTTTTGTAATTTGATTATTCTATAGGTACTTTGTTTTCAGGCTAAAGAGGCATGCATTCGTTATTTGTGACGCAACGCCCAAGCATCGCCTCAGTCACGTTCCATATCGATCAATCAACCGAACACTTTGCATGAGCGTGACCAGTTTGTCGTTTTCTGTCTTCAAAATGTCCTAATTTTAGACGAGAAAGCGAAATATACTTGGTAAATGAAATGCGCAGTAGGTATAAACCAAACTTAGTTTTTGTATAGCTCTTGTCTGGATGCAAAGGGATGATTATTTAATAGGTATTTTAATGTATTTTGTATGTAATCCTCGTCTTACGACTCGGGTTAGCAATAGTATTTTTTTTGATACCTATTTATGATACGCAATCCGATATCCTAGTATGTAAAGCCTAAGCCATCAGCGTTTGTAAGTATTACAGTGTTTGGTTAAGTCTGGGTACTGTAGTAAGTGAAATGACTATAGATTAACCTTAGCTACTTACCAATAGCTGGGCCTTAAACTTGTTAGACTGCTTGAAATTATAAAAAAAACTCCAAAGGAACAAAAAAAGGTAGTAGGTATTTTAAATCTAGGTTAGGTTGAACAAAGGAAATTACGGGCAGGACAGCTAAATAAATGGTTATTGCATTCTACATGTTTTTTTTAACTACGATTCATTTTAATTGTTTGGACCTCGTAGAGTGGCAATCATTCAAAGTCAAAGTCATAATTCTTATTCAATAAAATCACAAGGATCATTTAGAATCGTCTTATATAACTAGGTGATTCTAGGTGCCAGTTCCACGCGACCAGAGCCTAGAAGAACGGGCAAGAAACTACTTCCTGGTTCCTAGCGTTTTTTGTATTGATCCTTTTTACAAAGAAATATACTTTCTCTATATAGCAGTCAAAAACCTAAAAAATCCGACAAACTAAACGAAGTATTCGTTCGTTAATCGTTGTTCATATGTAATTATCATAACCAAGATAAGTAAATACTTACCTAATAAACCCCTTTTATTTGAAGTCGGTGAAAAATTCAATTTACGCTTCGACTATTCAAATTTGAACGAACAATTGCAAATCAAAAAAACAATACTATATAAGCTAATGAATACGCTGGTATTTCAATATAAATTGTTAAGGGGAGGCAGCACGAACACATCCGAATAAATCTTGCGTTACGTGTATAGGTAGGTACGTATTCGAGGTACGTTGGAACGTGTTCTGCAGTCGAAGAACTGTTTTAATACGCACTCGGATACGTTAGGTTTACGTAAAGCGTCGGATGGCAAATTTGTTCGTGTTGACTAGTTTGATCTATAAATAAATAAATAAATATTCATGGACTTTACACACAACGCCCTCTAGTTCCAAACTAAGCAAAGCTTGTGATATGGGAACTAGATGGCTGATAGAATACTTATATACTTTTTTTTTGTAAATACATACTTATGATACATAGTAACACTCAGACAAAGAACAAACGTCTATGTTTTCCACGCACAAATGTTTGTTCTCAGTAGGGATCGAACCCACGACCCACAGCACGGAAGGCAGAGCCATTACCGACTGAGCTGTGACGCCTGTCAATGGTAAAGGTAACTGACCTCATCATTAGGATCGTAGTACTGCTCGAGGTAGGGATGCGCCAGCGCCTCCTCGACCGTGATCCGCTTGTGAGGGTTGAAGGTCAGCATGCGATGCAGCAGGTCCAAGGCCCTGGCGTCGGCTCCCGGGAACAGGTCCACCCAGGGAACGCGGGGCTTGTATGGTAGGGATTCGAGGTAGCCGCGGGCCTGGGGGCAAACAATTAGTTAGGTCTGTATTCGCATTTACTGCTCAAACACTGATCTAGACTCAAGCATATCTTTTTTGACAGTTTTGTATGAGATCTCTACTCAAATCTTGAGTCACGCTAAGTCTGAGTTGTTTATGAGAATATGAATCTTAGCGCACCTACTATTTAATACCATCCTCTTGAGAAAGTATTATTTTCATCTGAATATTTGCTTAGGTTGGTTTGGTTACACATAATGAGACTATAGATCTCAATAAACTAGTCAGGTAAACAGTTAAATGGTATGTCAAATCTATACTCTCAAAAAAGTTTTAATAACAAAATGTAATGTTCTCATAACGAAGAATTATTCCCGCAAAGTATTATTTAGTCATAATAAATGAACCATCACATTAAAAGTTCCCCAAATCTTTTATGAGATGGATGGAATACAATCCTAAACACACACAACTACGGTCGATGAAGGAAAACTTAACGCGAACCAATTTACGGTATCAGGGGTATTGGGAAAGTTTTAGATACCTAACTTAAATAAAATTGCCCAAGCGCGAGTCGGACAGGGATATGTTTTTTATTAATCTATAAGTACAACAGTATCAGAACAAACCCTTTCTGGCGTTTAAAATCTTCAGTCGCATTATTATTTAGTTTTACAAAATTGGCTAACTCGTAAATATTGACCTGTGATTCGCCTAAAAATCGCCTAAAAATGACCATATCTATGCTACTATTTTGAACTCTTTGGGTACCATACTTTAAAGCTTTATACAAACGGATATCTGTATCGAACAATAGTTTTTAGAATTAGATCATTTCAAATATCATATCGCAGTAGTTCTACAAATTAGTTTTAGGTACCTATATTCGTATAAACCACGCTTCAATATATTCCGACGAAAACTTTGATCTTAAAAAAATATCCAACAAAAATATTCTAATAAAAGTGAGTGAAGTTTTAATTTATGAGTATCGGTTTTATTTATATGACATTGGGGTCGTATCAAGTCGACTGAACAGTGAATACCTACTTATCGTATCGAGTCGGGCAAGTTTCAATCGTATATCTACTGAATGTTGATTTTTGCGTCTGCCGTACCGTATCTATCTTGTTCAGCAGTGTTTTTGAAGTTAGAATTTAACTTCGCACTCGAATATTTTTGTTTGAAAATGTAAATTAAGGTACATTTTGTTTTTTTTTGTAGAAATGACGAGCAAGATAATATTGGTTTAACCAAAAACTCAGCCTTACGCTTAACTAGTTCCAAGGTAAGCAAAACTTGTAGGTACTATCAGTATCAGATAACTGATTAAATATCTATTGTAAAGTATCATATAAAAATAATACAGTTAAAGCCAGCATTCTTTCATCACCGTTTCAAAAATTCCAGGAAAAAACGATTGGGAATAACTTCAAATACTTCCCAGAATGTCATACACTACCTGATATTAGAGTGACCTTGAACGTGTGCGTCAGAAATCAGTGATGCAAGAGGAATACTTGAAAATTGTGGAGTTAATGTCTAGACATGACCACGAATTTATCAACAGTGCTACGACTAATCTAGTCACACAGGATTGCGTCACGCAGGTTAGAAAAAATACGCATCTCTGTGTATGTACTATCGGCAAAATTTCCGCCTTACCACTTTTGAAACTGTTTCGCTTGCAAGCAGTTAGCTACCTGACCTCGCCTTTTTCTTTTGTCTTCTTATTTTGACCAACCAGAGACCTAAACATCTATTTATTTTTATGACTGCCCATTGTTTTCATAACTTTTACACCCGAAATAATTTGTTTCTATTGGTATTCAAAAATTAACGGCTAGTCGGTTTACAGGAAATGCACCCTTAAGGTGGTAAGGTAGAACATTTGCTGATGGTACACGAACATTTCGAGCAACTTTTGATATTATAGGTTACACATACCTTCTCATTAATGATGCACTCGAGGTCATCCTGGCTCGGGGAGCCTAACACCCCGAGGATATGGTTCAGCTGGTCCAGGTAATGCTTCCCGGGGAATATGGGCCGGTTGGAGAGCATCTCCGCCAGGATGCAGCCCACTGACCAGATGTCTATTGATTTGGTGTAGCCCTGGGTCAAGAAAATTGAATATGAGTTGTGAACATTGATCGTAGTAACAACAACAACAACAAAAAGTTTATTTATAAAGGTTGTACACGGGGACTAAAAAACATAAAATAAAACTAAACAAACATGCAACACGGAGAGTAACTGTATTATGATATTTATGATACTAAAAGATCCTTATGATTTTATTGAATAAAATACACAAGAGACTGTTGATGTTTTCATATCATTTAACCCGTTCCTAAAAAAGCAATCTTATCGATACGCAGACAGACATCAATTTAACGCAAGGGGTTCTATTATATTATCGAGGGTTTGGGTAAACCCAAACCCTCGATTTTGTAATTCTAACCTAGAACTAGTTGAATACTAATATCCTTAGACTACGATGATAGTAGTTAAACATCCCAAAACAATAAAATAAAGCTTCAATAGTCTAAACATCACTCAACATTTAATTTCATCTCATTTACAGTTACTTTTTGGTAGTAAAAAAATTGTAAACGAAAAAGGCTTTTCGGCTGGTTCAAAACATTTTACCAAAATAGGGTTCGGTCCCCGTAGACTCGTGACACGCCAAGTTATAGAACAGCGACCTAGCACTCGTAAATACACAAAATAGTTGTCAGGAGACTAAACAAAGATTTTGTATACCATTTACTAAGTGGACCGATGACATTGAGCGATCGCGGGTTCCCGTAGCGGTCAGAACGGACTGAGATAAATAGAGGTTATGCGTACCATGGCTACCAGTTATTAATGATGATAAAAATATGTCATGGTACAGCTGGGTGATTTCACTTTATTATGGAAATCAGTCAAGCCTTGGGAATTTTCGAGGGTTAGAAAAATATGAAAGTACAGCAGAATGTTATTTTAACGGTTTATTTTAAAAACCCCTGTTCGTTTGAAGTTCATCCATAGCTTACGTCATTACGACAAGCCCGCTATGCAGATGTCGCGTTTGGAAAAGCCCAACATACAAAACCGTGCTCTTTGAGCAGCGAAACTGCACTTTCCTATCCTGAATTCTTTTTCAGAGTTCAAATGACGTCGCCTACGTTCTTTTCATTTCCTGAATAAAAACCTCGTCCTACTCTCTTATAGGTACACGATGTCTCCGAGGGATTTTTTCTAGCTTTAGAATGGAAATTCAAAGGCTTCAATCCCGGCGGACCAGATCCAATAATGATCACTTTAGTGCGCTACGTCTGTTTATGGAGGGGATAGAAAAGTCGTTTTAGAAATGTATGGGTTTAATTAACCTCTCATCCGCTTTATCAGGGATCCGTCCAAACACAATAGAAACTCTACTGTGGAGAAATACGCGTTTTATTTCTTTTAGAGTTGGTCGCGTGGAACTGTCGAGGTTTTCTTCAATAAAGTTTCAATTCTGGCAATGTACGCTACCAAAAAATGAAGAAAAAAAACTTTGCTAAAACAATAACATTAAACTTTTTTCAAGCAACTTAAAAGAAGTAAAAGATGGTAAATAAAGTATCTATGACCCATATCAATGCGTTATAGTGGCATACCTACTAGCCTAGAGTTTTCCTTCCCCAAGGAGTGTGAATGACATACCTTTGAAACCAAGATCCCAAGATTATTAGATGTTGATTACACTTCAAATGTCAAAAGCCTTAAAGCTCACAATTATCAGGAGAGACAGTAAAGATATCGCATGAGGTAATAACCCAGCCTTTTGTAAGCCTGGGATTATCAAAGTGCCGCAAACAGGCAGCCCTGATGAATTTCTAAATATCGTGAACAATATTGCGAATATTCACTCAGATAAATTATATTTTGTGGAGTCCTATTACATTTTAGGCGCGTTTTGTTCGAATTTAGAATCAACAGTGATTCAGTTCAGATTACGTGAATTGTTATAACTTTCATGTTTGTATTTCATACTGCTAGCTATAACTGAAATTGGAAAGATGGTGGAAAGCTTTTAAGTTGTTCAGAGCTTGTAGCATGTGCAAGTTTCTGTGTGAAGTGGAATCGCGCCTATATACGCGCTTTTCAAAGGACGTCTCGAATTTAATTTGAGTTTATGAAAAGGAACCTATAATCCTATAGTGAGGAATACAGTCATGGAAAAGGAGACGTTACGTTACCTTGGAATTGAGCATAATCTCCGGCGCGCGGTACCAACGCGTGGCAACATACTCCGTCAGGAAACCAGTGTGGTCGTGATCAGGGTCGGCAACTCGCGCCAATCCAAAGTCGCATATCTGATGACAAGAACAATTTATTACGTACAGAAGCCTAAGGGGAAGACTGGAGAGAAGGAAGGGAGGTCTTTGCCCTGCAGTGAGACACCACAAGCTCTTAATAATTATAATAATAAGGGGCCTAATTTTCACTTCGGCAGAGATTTTACTCTAATAGGTATGACGTCATATATCAGCCAAAAACTCGTCAAAAACAAAAGCACCCTAAGCACTAGTTAAAGGAGTTTTCGTTGTCATTTCTATCTGTCGAAGTGAGAATAAGACCCTAGGTTCCAGAATCACATGTTTTAATTTACAGGCTGTCCAAAAGATTCTGTCCCATTGAAAATGATACGGTTTTTTTTAATACGACTAAATGAGGAAAGAAACCGATGGCCCACCTGATGTTAAGCGGTAACCACTGCCTATAACGGTGTTTATAACGGTTTTAACTATTAATCTGTTCAGGTGAATGTTTTTTCAGTCGGTTAAAATGCTGGTCGACGACTCTTATCAGCGCTACTGAACAATAGTCTCCAAAATATGCTACGTGGTTGTAATACCAAGCTCGAACTTTCTATAGAAATATTTTCATTTATCATCGAAAAACCTATGATTTCTAAAGCATAAAAAATTCTTCGTCGAACGAAATTAATGGTACGAAAGAGGAAATTCATGTCCCAATCTAAGCAATACCAGATAACCTCGAAAGTTGTCTTGCCCACCTGTTTACTTTACTAAAATATATAGCGTTATTAGCGTTATGCCTACTTCGATGTTATTAGCCGAAATAAGTAATCATTACTCTTATCTTTTCCTTAAAAATACTATTTTACTTAACGTGGTATTACTTTCTTTTGATTCTTATTCATAAAAGGCTGGATTCGGCCAACTTCGAATAACGGTACTCGTCCTTTATTCTTCAAATAAAATGCTATACTTTAGGCTTGTCAAAAACCAGGACGGAAATTGCAATAAGATAATTTATAAGTTTAAAGAATTTGAAAAACCGACTTCAATTCGACTACCAGCTTCATCATCAGATGATGATGATGATGACAGTTCATTGGGAATGTTCTAGTGACTATAAACACCACTTAAAAGTCACATAAAAGCAAAATACACCATTTCGTGCACGTGGCTAGCATATATTTTTTTCAGTTATTTCTATTTATAACCCAAACTACTGAACCGATTTTGATGAAAATTAAATGGGACCAACTGGAAGTATATCCTTTTAGATAAAAAAAGAATTTTTGAAATCGGTTCATAAATGACGGAGTTCTGATGTGACAAACATAAAAAAACAATTGAGAACGAGAACGAGAATGAGAACCTCCTCCTTTTTTGAAGTCGGTTAAAAATGACTGTACGAGATAGACATAATATACATAAAAATATATATATTGCAAGATGGGCTGAGGCTATTATTGATTAACCAGCGAATTTCTTCTTTTCCTCACCGTTTGTGAGCATACCAACGCACATATTTTTTCGAATCAATAGATCTACCTGTGTGTATGACCAGATTCTACACCACAAGCTTAGAATCGGAAAGTTTGGTATCCTTAGCTCTACCAAAGCCGTCAACAGCGGTATATCTCGATTCAGTGTTCAAGTTACACGTCTGTTTCCAAGTATCTTCAAAGTGGGAAGTGACAAGTTACTACGGCAAAGTATTTTTGGCGATAAGAGAGACCGCACTCGAGATGTAAATTCACGACCCTCTCAACTTACCATCGACTACTCAGAGGGCCATCAAGGAACGATTTCAAAGTTAATTATGATGTTCAATGATAACATCAAAGTGGTGGCAACAGGGAGTGTTGAATTCAAAGTTACGCAGAAATTGCTTTTAAAAAATTTTCGTGCCATGGCTAAATATCACCCAATAATTTTTTTATGACATTTCGTTATCCTTTTATTATCCAATAATCACGAAAAAACGGTATAATGGTAACTGACTGGTTACGACGAAAATATTGAACGTGACTGAGGTACCGTCAAAAATCTCAATAAAGCGGCAAAAAGGTATATTTGATTTTATTGAAAGCCTGATAATACTGCGGGGATCCTCGTGGTTTAATATTACGAGAAACCATTATAAGAATAAAATACAAAAGGTTATTTTTTATAAGAGATAAAATTCCACGATTGGTATTAAATAAAATCTAATAGAAAGTATGAGCCGACGAAATAAGATCTGAAGGCCAATCAGACGTTCATCATCATTATTAGCCTGAAGAAGTTCACAAGACCTTCTGGGGTAATGAATGTTGCTTACGGCTAAAGCCTTTAAATAAATACACAAAGGATAGAACAACTAGGTATTCCATTTCGTTAGTACAAAGAAAAATTCATTTATTAACGTTTCGCTAAACGGGATAGTTTGTGTCAACTTTGTCGCGTGGAAGGATCTAATTGGAACTAAGCACCTTATTAATTAAGTTAGCGCGAGAACCACCTATAAGATTTATCTAAATTACGGAAGAGACGTCTCAAAAAGGACGTCATTGGGTATGAGAAATTGAAATACGGTTGCATAATTGGATCAATTTGCAATTATTACAAGTGCCTACTGTAATGATACCCAATCAGACTAAAGTAAAGATTAGAGTCTAGTTTCGTGACAATAAAGAAAAGGGTTGCTGTGTCAAATGAGACAGTTGTGCAACGAGAATGGAACAAGATCACTTCGCATCTTAAATATACCACAACCACATTACATCTTTGCGACAAAAGTCGATGTCGTCCTCAGACTTTTCGTCGGCTCCAATTTGTTTTTCTCTAACTTATCTCGTTACATTTCGCTGAATAAAGATCTCCACATCTTTCCAGTCGTTCCTCTCAACATGTCAACTCCGTTTTAATAAGACTATTATACTTTTCGCCCGCCCACGTATATGTCCTTGCGGTGTGATTGTGGTACCTCTGAATGGACCATTAGAGCGTGTGGATTACTGTGAATGGCTATTGAAACCTGTCGGATAATATAAAACAGGTACAACCGCTATTACACGTCGCGCACGTGACAGCTCATTTCTGTTTTTGTCGGATATCAGTATTTATTTTACATGTGGGAAAAAAATGACGGTGATAATGTCAGGGCGAGGGTATTGTTTTGACAGAAGTTTACTCATCTTTATGTCCTTATCGTATGAGTTCTAGTAATACTATACATCAAGTATGGGACAAATATTCTAAATCCATCAAAACGTATTTTTAGTTAGTGATGAAACAAGCAGAGAGAGAGAGAGAGATATATAGAGATATATTTATTTGAAACACAATCACAACACAGGTACAGCACAGCACAAGCAGAAAAAGGAAAACAATAAGCCAAACCAAAATAAACAAATAGCCCACCTAATGTTAAGAATAAAACAACCCCTGCTCATGATAAAGCATTGTATTCTGACATAAAGGTGTTGTCTCATGTGGTTGTAAGTGCCGGTACTCTTCAAATCAAACCGAATCACAAGCAATGCAACTTAATGCAAGCACCACTTGGTGATAGGAATAGCTGGTAGTAGCACGTCCCGGAAAAACTCTTACTCAAAGAGCCCAAGACGTACTTGAAAAAAAAAAACACCAAATGCTGTCCACACAGATAAGACCAAGAGCCCTATCAATGTAGACATTTTGAATATAATAGCGCGCCGTCAGAAGGCCTCCTAGTCGCCGAAATGAAACGAAAACGAACATTATTGTTCGATGTTTGCCATCGTATAATAGGCTGGTGGTATTTTGTGTATATTCCAGCAAGATAAACACAAAGCCTCATAAATATATATTAACGGGACACATAATTTAACTCTGGTATAATTTTGGGTTCCGGGGCTTATTTAATTTAATAACAGTATATTATGTAGCTGACACGATTTCTAACGTTCTCTCGCGAGCCAACTAGTATATAAGACAATTCTAAAATGACCCTTGTGATTTTACGGAATAAAAAGTAATTAACTTTGACTCTAACAAATACTTTGCTTATTAAGATAATTTAACCCGGCAGATCAGATAATAGTTATTTATCATTTTTATATGACTTAAAGTTCGAACAAAAGTATTCCCACTTTGGTACCTCATTCAGCACCGATTTTAGGAAAGTTGCTAATTCAAATCCCAATGGTTCGCCAAAGGAAAAGTTTAGTACTTAAATATCTGAGAGGAGGTGTGCCTGCCGCACCGGGGAATTAGGTACAACCTTGGAGTCTATTTCATCAGATTTTTAGACCAAGAACATGATCCCAAAAAGTTCCAACCTATTATTGTTATACCTAAGTCACCAAAACTTGAAAGCATATTTTTTTTACATTTGATAGACCAACAAAATTAATTTGTTTCTTTTCGAACTCGGTTTCACGGCAGTTTTAGAGGTGTCAGTAGAGAACACAGAACAGAGAAATAGAGAATATGGAGACGGTTTCACCTAAAACTGAACGACCGACGACGGTGGGTTTCCTTCACGTTGACGCACGGTCGGATGTTTTAAAATGATTGTCACTTTGAACGCCAGTGATGGGGCGTTCGGTTTTACACTAGACAAGTCTCTACTAACTTCTAACTAAATCAATTCGAATACAAAACACGTGTTACTTCATGCGGTTTAATGTAGTTATTAGCACTGCGGCGGACTCGGCTGTGGTCAATGGTTCTGTCAACAGAACAGGGTGGACTGGACATACTAGTGGGGATATTGCCGAGTGCTAATTTATAGAAGTTAGGGCTATAAGGAAAAGTGAAAGTTATTTCCTTACGAGCGTTGCGACCGCTAGCTAAATGAACATTATGTTACAGGAAAAAAACTTGCTAGGAATTACCTGCTGGATTGTTTTTGTATTTCTTGTAAATACCTTCTATTTAATTCAAACTTCAAAAGAGGTCTTGTACATTTATATTTTTTTTTCTCTGTCATTTTCTTTTTCCTTTGTTATTAATTTGTAAGGTGTACAGCAAATAGTTTCATTCATTCATTCATCTTCGAATAGTCCATCACCATAAAATATATTTTCAAAAGATATACATTGTATCAAGAAAGTAAAGATAGTAGGCCTCGATGCAGGCGCAATAAGTAAATGGAAATTCGCTTTACCCTCTGCTTATCTCTATTGAAAAACACACCAGGACCATCAACCCAACGTGCTCTGCAAAGTACAAGAGCACTCTGAAAATGACAAAAAGGATACGTTGTACGTTCAATATCAATACTGACAGCGCAAGCCACAAGAGATTCGAACATTCGAACTCAACAATATTGTATTGTAGCTCAATGTTCGAACTCAATATTGCAATAGTTTGTGTGAACACAGAAAATAGAACTTTCGAACCAATGACGTCATTTACCACAGAAAGTTATTTCGCGCAGGAAAAGTGACTTCCTGTGCTGAAAGTTCAACTAATCAACATAAAGTTGGACGTTGACCGATGTAGCGTCCGCTATTTCACGACTTATTATTTAAAGTGTGCATTGTCTATAGCTTCTCTGTTAGGCTTATTTTATTTCATAATGCAAAAAAGTCAACATTACGTTTGAACTTGACGAAATGCCTAAGTAAATAAATTATAAATGAATCCTACACTGGAAAAGTCTTTTTTCGGAGACCCTTTTCTTTTTCTAGTTTACAAATATTTAAAGTCAAAGATGTCGGTGACTTCTCTTAAAAACATCAACCTCAAACTGCAACTATTTAGTTTAGCTTCAGAGTTGCTTTTTATAATGCAAATAGGTATTTGGGTCGAACAGATTAATTGGTACGCGGTTTTATTAATAAAAAATCGCGCACTAATGTAAATTGAACTCATAATCCACCGTTTCGCTCTGCGTAGTCAGAAAACTGTAGAGATAACCGAGTATTTTTAAAATTCGATTCATCTTAAAAGAGTTCTCTTGTTCCGCCAAACAAAAGAAAGAGATAAAGTATGAAGTCTTGTCTTTGGTGGACAGAAAAGTTGTCTGGGGCTAAGCGTTCTCTGATCGCAATATGTAGTTTATTTAGAATACGAATTTAGTATCCTGAGCCATTTTTATTTGAAATCGATCACGCCTCCGTTGTTGCATATTTTGTAAGCAAGAAATAACCTTGCTCTATCATAAGAGGTTTCTGACAAAATAGCACCTCCTTTGACATAAAATAGGGATGGTTTATTACAGAAAACCTCTCGTCAAAGTAAACAGTTCCGGGAACAAACTCATGTTTACCGAAGAATGTTAGCTACGAGAAAATTCCATGAAGGTTTTTGGGTATAACAAAAAAGCAATAGTAGAATAGAATACCCTTTTTTCAAAGTAAACAAAATATATTAGTATTGCCATACAAAGAGGTAACGTATGGCAGCCATAGCCCAGCCTTTTGGGCACACTGCCTACGGTCCGTGATTTGAACTATGTTTTCTATGTGTAATCACTAACAGGTAGAAATCAGAATTGATTTTAATAAAAAGTTGTTAAGAATTTAGTTTTTACAAAGAATAAATATATCCAGTGAACCACTTGCTAAAAAAAATTGACCAAAATGCTTTCCGAAGAATGATATCAACGAGAAAATTAAAATCCTAACTCAAAGTACAAGATACAGTTGGAAACTAACTTTATGAAAGACTGGCGCACTGAATCGCAGTCTAAATGCGCTTATTAAATAAAATCTTACTTTGAATTAATTTTTCATTTTTTACATGTCTCTAAACCCTCAAATAGTTTAGCAAAATATTTTCCGCCGACTCGCACATCATTGCCGCAAACTCCTAGTAAACCTTATTAAATTAGTACATCTGGATAAAAAAACATTGGAAAAAACTTATAAAACTCCTTACCTTTAAATCACATGTAGTGTTGAGGAGTAAGTTGGAAGGCTTCAGATCCCTATGGAGAACGTTGGCTGAGTGGATGTACTTCAGCCCTCGTAGGATTTGATACAAAAAGTAACAGATGTGATCGTTACTTAATTTCTGTAACAAATAATACTCAATATATTTATTGCTTTAATATAGTTTCTCAGTTTACATAGGACTTATCAGAAGAAGCCGTCTGGATAAGGGTGTAAGGCTTACACCCTTATCCAGACGGCTTCTTCGGCTTCCTTCTTCTTTTCTTAGTGATTGATAATACTCAAATTAAACGACAGGCTTAGATGAGGTTAGGTGCTGTTGCTGCAAAATAAACTGATTACCGAATCTGAAAATTGAATAGCTCTTTTATAAAAAGGTTTTAGATGGTGTCGCCAATTACCTGTGTTTTTAACAATTTGTATAGATCCGTTTCCATTAAGCACTGTACGATGTAGACATCCTTCATTTGATCAATTGTTTCCGCTCTAAGAATGTCCCGGATATCGATTATCTGCGAACAAAAAGTGCCATCAAAATCTATCGTGCCGAAAACTTCGTGCCTATAAAGGTTAAGTTCTGACACTTGCGACAGAGACACGCGACCAACTTCGTGCTTCATTCTGAGGCCAGCGACGGTCGCGACTGAGATTATGTCAATAGTACGTCTAATTCTGTGTTCAACTTCAACTTCTTGGTTTATGGATTTTGCGACTTGTTGTCACAATTCTGCCAGTGTCTCTCTAGTGAGCAGGGATGTTACGAATGTCACATTTTGCACATTCGCAAATGCGAATGCGAATGCAAATGTCGGGCATGCGAATGTACCTACCGCAGCGTCGAAGTAGTTTTTCTGTGTAGATGCGTGTGTTAAGAGGGAACAGACTTATTTACTGCGGGATGACGTATGTTAAGGGACTGTTTCTGATTTCTGCCGCTCGTCTTGAAATCCAGCGTAAAAGATATAAAAAGTCTTACGTTTTCATGCTTAAACCGCGTTAAGATTTTTATTTCTCGTAGCGTCCTCTGGCAGTATGTCTGATGTTCGAAGGGTGATATTTTCTTGATGGCAACCTTGGCTTTCTTCACATTGTCGATGGCGGACCTGCGGAGGCGAAACCGTAAATCACATTCGTGTGACGTGCATTATGCTTACCAGGAGTTCTGATTCCACACCATGTGATTCGGCTGAATCATAACGTATCGCTTTTATAAAGTAGAACCTTCGGAATTAAAAAAAAATTGCGTTCAATACTTAACCGTAAAATGAACTGTATTATTTCATATTCTAATGTCAACACCCTAAAAACTGAACACGAGGTTCCAGAATTAAGTCAGCCGAATCATATGTGTTGGAATTAGAAAGCTCCACTCAAAAGCTTACTGTCACGATGATATGGCGCACAACGCTAAGGGATAAAGGCAATAAATTATGTCTTCTTCCTGTAAGATATTTATTTAGGCTTCAGTCCTCTTATTTTCCCATCGCTCTTTACTCAATTTAACTGTGGAAATATTACAAATGTTTTGTTCATAAAACATTATGTCAGACGTTGAATACCTACCAAATCTACCGGTGAATTGATTATCAGTCACGACAAATACTTGTTAGGAACGATACGTTCACGTAATGATATATGAAACAATGAGATATGTTTAAGCGAATATTGATTATTCAATTGTGGGAAAATTACACAAGAACACCAAAGGGCAAGTAGATACACGTTCACAGAAAACCAATATCCTAAGGAACTCTATTCTTAGATGAATAATAGGCTGAGAATACTAATATTATAAGACGGAGCGAAATGTTTCATAATAATAGAGCAATAATTTTGTTTCGCCGACTAAAATGCCTAATAACTCTACTCGCGATTTGTACACTTTCATGAATTAAGGTTTTAAAATTAGTACGAGGAAGTTTTTGGTGACGCGCATTGCGACAAAATTAACACGAATTCGATTCGTCGCATCCACCAGTACCTACCTGTGTTTTCCACTGCATGGAATGTATTACCTACACCAAATATGAACTACCGATTTCCATCGTACCAAAATACCAAACATAGCTATTATAATGTAGTACAAAAACCAGACGGTCGACTCTACCAAACATTGGGATTATACGTAAGCATAAGTGTTTAATTCTACCAAGTACCTACGGTTCATAAATTTTAAGTACCTCGGTACATTTTGGTCCCTCCGTTACGCGAATCAACTTGCAGTTAACTTCCCGTAGTTTAATTATCCCAAAGCTAACGCTCGATATTGTCCTCGACGATAAACATTTCAAACACTTTAGCAAAACAACGTCAGTAAAATATATTTTTACAACATCGTTTATGGTTTTGGGTATTATTATGGAGCATAATTTGATGTTTTTATATCTATGCTCATCTCCGCGTAAATTTTAGAACCAACTCAGCAATTTTCGTACGTATTGTTAGAGAAATAGGATTCAGATTGGAGTTAGGTGCAATTTATACTTCATATACTACGGTCGTAAGTGGAATACCGACCTTGGGTGGAGATTTTTGGGGCGCCTAGATGCGAAAATTGAAGTGAGATCGAAATGTTTGCACGAGATAACATGTTTCTGACATTAGACGAGCAGAGTCGAGTACTGTTTACTTTTCCTAGGGCGAGATTGAATCCCCTATAGTAAAAGAAAGTGCTCGTATAATATCTGCATAAGATAGTGAGGAAATAGTGTGTTTCTCAACTCTGATAGTGTTCTGTTTATGTTGCACCACCCATCACTAGAATATTTTATTCAGTTGGTAACTTTTAGGGCAATGATTTCGACCCGCCAAACACATAATGAAAGGTAATACGAAAGAGCTTTTTGAAGTATTCAGTTCTAAATACGAGTGTAGCTATATGAAATATTTCATTCCCTCGACAGTTCCGTTTTGGCAATATCGACTCTAAACCCAATTAGCCAGCACCACAAACGTCATGATTTGCAACACATAAATGTATAATCCAAAGCTTATTGAAATGGTGCTTTCGAAGCGACAGGATATTGTCAGCTACAGGTTAGCTTGTTCAATAACTGTAAGTGCAGTAAGCAGCTGAATTTAATAATAAATAAATAAATAATATAGGCATAAAGAGAATTATGATGCGAACAGGGAACACAAAAACTAGCAAGGTACAACTCTTGTAAGCCCGAGTTCCTACAATCGATATATGGGCGGATTATGCAATCGATATTATACCAAATAACTGGATAACGAGGCTCTAATGTGTGAAAACCTTAGTTGAATATCCATCACGCCACCGTAAGTGCTTGGTTTATGCAAGAAGCTTCGAAGTAATCTACTTAGAAACTTTAGCCATTACAGGCGCTTATAAAAAGTTCCTAAAAGCGTCCTAAGCAAATGTTTGAGTATGTGAGGACCAAGTTAAATTAGTTTAGTTTATAATTAGGCGCCTAAAACCTAGCCTAAGTGACCTAAGCCACAGCTATGACTTTTAAGGTAAAAATATTTAAGTTTTTGAGAAAACAGCAAAAAACTAAATTAACACTAAACAAACAAATCATTTCGGATTATTCCCTTCTGTCACCCAGATCTGTCATCCTGAGCAACAGATTGGACATAAATGTCCAATCTAATCTAATCAATAAAAAAAATTGTGCATGAAGAAATTCCGTAAGCTCTTCATTGTGAAACTTTTATGTTCGTGATTTTATATCATCTGTGGCAGCCAGCCCGGTAGAAGAAGCGTTAATTAAAGTAATATTTTAAGAGCAAAGATTTAGAGCTCTTTAAACAGAGTACTGGCATATTTTAGACACCCATTATAGAGAAACATAATTTTGTAAAAGCTCTACTAATGTTTTAATGCCAAATCTTAGGTCAGCGGAGAGCAGGCACTATTTCGTCTGATCTTCGCTGACCCTTGAGTATTCCAAATCAATGCTTATGTATGAATAGAGAAACTACTGAAATATCTAGAAGATAATATCATTGTTTTAATCAATAACTATTAGGTAATAAATTTCATTTTAGTTTCTAGCGAACGCTTTCATTTGGGTTTTGATTCTGAGACTACACAAAGATCTATGTCACGGATCTCGGGCTTTTTGACATCTTTTCACTGAAAAGTATCAAAATCTATGGATGAATCTGGATTGAGATTTGAGCTCTATATTTGTAACAGATAATCTAAGCTGATTTGTACACACTGGCCTAACTTATATTTCAGAACATAGTCCCTAAATTTTTCAACAACTTTTCAATCTAGATGAAATATTAATTTTTCACATTCTATGTAGGTATAACTTTGCAGGGTCAATGAAAAAACTTGTGTTTCGCCAAGTAATCACAGAAAACAGCAAAGTTACTCAAACAAAAATTGGCCTCGAAACAAGAAAGTTGGAATTGTTTCATTAACCGACTTCCAAATAAGGAGGTTATTTTAGTTCCACATTTGCTTTCATTTTCCAAACTCAATTAGGCAGAACTAGACTTTTTTAAATAATTATACCCCATCACAATTTTTTATCTAAATTACCCGACTTCTGTTGTTGCATAATTGATATGTACCGCATGATTACCTACTTATCTGATTTTAACACCACTTTCGACAATTTCACCTAACTATAAACCATTTATCATTCAACAAATTGTGATGAAACTGTAATTTTTAGCGTGGGCCGTGCAGAGTAAGCCCTGTTTGTTTTCTTTGGTCTATAAAAGTATTCATTTCGGCGGCACTTAATGACGTCATAAAAATACCGTAAACCTGAACTCCTTAACGGGCGGTTATATTCATCAGCCACACCTCTGCTTGCTAGCCATTTAGCCAACCACGCTATACCGAAATTACTAGTATCATAGTATACGTTGTTACCAATCAAACGGAAATAAAGAACATAGGTCTTTGGCAGACTTTATATTAAATTAATTAATGACTCAGTGGTCTCGGCAACGCGTCTCGAAAAGTATTGAACAGATTTGTTTACAGTTTAGTGTCCTTGTGACCAGGATATTTATTTACAGTTTGGTGTCCTTGTGACCAGGATATTTTATCTAACTAAACGAGTCTTTATGTAGAGACACCTGTCCTGTCTTAAGAGACATCTTCAAAGATCTTTAGATAGATATATCAAAAGGATTTATCTTTTTTTTTTACTCGAACGATTGATTTCGCTGAATATATTGGTTTATTCGATAAACAACGTGTACGAAGAGGGTTGGTTACCATGCAAGCTAGCATGCGAGTGGCTTAGTCAGTTACTGCAGTGCAGCTACTTGCACGGTGTGACCACATCGTACGAGTTAGTGTCACATGCAAGTCGGTCAGTACCTCGCTCGAGCTACTGTCATGCGAGCACACAGGTGCAGTCCAATGTCAGAACAAGAACCCGGATTGGGTGACCAGCCCATTACCTAGCTCACTCGTAAAGTAAATCTAATAACGTCAGTATTCCATCAGGGCTCATCTATAAGTAAGCGATCTAATGAAAATAAAAGAACGTTTATGGGTCAGTAATGTTTATGATCTCAGTAAAAGTATAAAAGCGATTTTATAGCGCTTTAATGTACTGGTAATATTTAGTTGGTTACGATAATTCCTTCATGAATAGTGTACATAATTTACTTATTATATTTACATTCTTTTTCCTCTATTGTGGTTTAGTTGGTCTTTAAGATACCAGGATCTCATTCTTGGCTCTCTAGAACCAAATCCTGTACCCATCCAATGCTGCAATAGTGCAGCTTATTATTGTTCAATCGATTCTTTCAGTAACCACAGGATTTTCCTGGCTTTCAACCAGTTCCTGAACCGATTCATCTAAATACCGCTGACCATCCAACGCTGAACGCTGTCCATGTTGATTTTAGTTGCGAACTGCCCCTACGACTGCGTCAATAAGAACCATAACGAAGGTCATGCTACATAAGCTTGCTCTCAATAATACCCAATAAGGAAAACACATTGTTTGTCGATCAATTCTCCACTTTGTCAGCACAGAAAAGATGCAATGTCTGCTGAATATCAGGAATAATAGAAGGAAATAGGATTTGCGAAAATTAATTAAAGAACCCACTGATATAGGTAGGTATACGATACGTACAGTTTACTTATGTAAGTATACGACAGTAATTTTAATCAGTCATCTATATTTCTATTTTGTTTATTTGTTGTTTGTTTATATATAAGGGGAGGTCTAATTGTCGAATTGAATTCCCATGCACTTCCCAATACTAGTCATGAGCCTATTTTGTACCTTAGGAATATATGTCCTAAAAGAGTCTGTTATTTCGCTTGCGCAGTATCTAAACGGATTCGAATCATTCACGCAAGATGAAGACAAATGTAGAAGCGTTTCGATCCAAAAATAAAACATTAAGTTGCTACGGAGAGCTGCGTGTCCAGCCTGAGTTTCATTCTCGTTAATCGAGTACACTTTAGTATGAAGTCACGATAAGTGCTCCTAGAGGGTATGCTCTACATAAAAATCCTCGGTCCTCGATTTACGATTAGAGAACAGAACTCAGACTTGCCGCTCTGGCTGGGCGTATCCGATACAAACGAGCAAATAAATAACTAATGTTCTGTAAACCTTATAAATAAGACATCGTGAAGTAAATGAAGCGAGGAGTCCTCGCAATCGGTGATTTATGACTTTGGAAATAAAAGTTAAACCAATGAAAGATAAATGCTATATTCATAACTACTATGTAATACACGAAACCCGTGTCACACCCTTGTCGGGTCTCAAGAGTATCAGCTGGTATTTTTGATATCATAACTAGGTGTGTCGCGTTGCCGTTACAAGCTAAATTAATTAATTTACTAGAAATCCAGACCCTTGCTATTACCTTACACTGAAAGGGAATTTCAAACCGCATAACACCATGCTCGGATTTCTAATTGAAATACCAAACCGTCTTCTTGCTCAGGATAAACTGGGAGTATGATATGGGTTCTTGGTGAACAAGCATTCTATCAGCATGCTGGACAAAAGCCTCAAAGAATTCCAGAAGGCTTTCGCCATCCATAGACTTTCCACGATTCTAACAATGTCGAAGGGGCCTCGGATGGTGGGGGACTTCCTACGCTGGGAAGGCATATTCCATCCAAAATCACATCCTAAAGGACACCGTCCTAGTGCGAGAGTTTCGCCGGGTTCTAGGCACGTAGTCCATATCCGCACGAAAAACTCCCGCAGACTGTCAATTGGAGATCCGCAACGCTAGATGAGTCAGATGACTCAACTGTTGTAAATCAAGCGAATCAAATAGCTCGTAGGTTAGTACCTACTAAGAACAGTATCAACAGACGCGGCGAAAATATGACCTCATTGTAAACACGTGCATTTACCCAACTGATCCACGTTATCATTTAAAACTATGGAATTCGTACTAACGTGTAATGTAAAATAATGTAATGTATATCTTAAAAGTATGAAGAGATTATGCAGAAAAATGTAAACAAACCTGTGATTTAAGAACCTTTGGTTATTTTTTAAAAGGCAGAGTCTAGGCACACCCAAAGAATATGTAATACTACGGCACACCCATGTCCTTTCGTTCTTTGCCTGGTCTGGTGCACGAGACTACGGGTATGTTATGTAATCATGACTGAACTCGTGGTCAGAAGTACATTTTTTATGGGTTTTTTTCTGGACTTTGCACTGCACTTTGTGCCATCGGCAAAAACATGAAAACTGGACTCGGAAAAGTAACCTGTCACATGGTTGTACTGTACATGTGTTTTAATTAGTCATATTATTATGATTGATCGTGTTACACGTGAATTTGTATGTATCTAGAACTATTACAAGTAAGAATACAAAGGAAAGTCTAGTGTAAAAGACACAATAATCAAACAAGATTCTCGTAACAGCGAAAACAAAAACAGGAATGAATACAAGCTTATTAGAGTCCTGTGTCGTATTGTTTCATACTTCAGATCGGAAGCTGGGAATTGTATTAATTATATCTCTCATTGTGTCATTTAATTTCTATGTTATAGCTACGCAGTTGTAGATTTTGATAATAGTGTTTCAGAATATTAACGAGAAATCTGAAGAGTTTTATCAGAAATCAGAAAAATTGACGTCTTACTTCGCCATTATGGGCACAAAAATTGATCCAACGACCTATGGATCGAAGTACCCACAGGGCCAGCAGAGTATTGAATCTCAGCAAAATTTATACCGTAGTTAGTACATGTCAGTCATCAATTACAAGCAAGCCTAGCTCTATAGCCCTGAGATGAGACAGGGCTATTCCATTCCGCCTGAACAATAGCTAGGCTCATCGTCGCCCCAGCCTTTCATAGGTTTAATAACAAGTCATCAGCGCCCCAAATGGCAGGCGGCAGCCATTTGACGTCAACCCAGGGGTGAGCCCTATAGTCTCATGATTAGTGGAATTTAGGCCAATTGTTATCGCGTATTGCCGCAACACTGGCCATTTGTTTGAAACTAAGGTCATTTCGTTAAAACAATAGGTCTGCACGTGGAATTTTCCGGTTGATTTATTTCAATAAAAGGCCTCAGCGATTTGAAATGTCTATTGAAATGTTATTTCAAACCAAGAGCTATACTAAAGCAGCGAAAGAATAACAAAAATGTTTCAAGAAGTAATTAAATTAAAAATTAAAAAAAACCCCGAATCTTGGACCGATTTTTATCAAACATAGGTACTTAGCTAAGAACACTCCCGACTAATTCACCTTTCAAACAAAAAAACAAAATCAAAATCCGTTCATCCGTTCGGGAACTTATAACACCCCGTCGTTTTTGCGTCGGGGGTTAAAAATACTGAGGGTTGAAAAGAAACAAGATTTACTCCAGTTATCCCATGAGCCCAAAGTTTCTAAATTGAAAAAACTCGAAGTAAACCTTATCTGTAGAAAGAGTAGGTACTAGGTAGCCTGAGAAGTACCTACACTGAAGATAAAACATCCAACTAAGTCGATGTTGTTTTAATATTTGCAAGTTTCACGAAACAATGAATTTCTGAGTAAAGTAAAGTGAAGCTTTACTCGCCGAAAATTTAATATTAATAAAATTAAAGTTCGCTTCAGTAAACATTGTGCAAAAGTTTGAATATCAAGGCTGACTCACGCGATAGGATATTGAAAGGGAACTTAGTAACCTAACTGGGCTCTTAAAACCAGCTAATCATGGTCTTTGGAATAGACCACTGCGACTTTTATCTTTGTCTGACCTAATTAGTAATTCTTAGACTGGTTGACCTTGATACAGTATTTCTGAGTAAGTTTGATTTTATGTGTACGTTTCGGTTTTACGTACGCAAGTAATCGGACTGTATCCCATCTGGCCCGGTGACTTGGCCCGGCGCCGGGCCAGATGAGACAAAAAAGTTCTATCTGGCCCGCTGATATGTTTACCGGGCCAGATGACACGACTGTATCCCGACTGTATCCCATCTGGCCCGGTGACTTGGCCCGGCGCCGGGCCACATGGGAAGCCGGGCCACATGGGAAAAAAAAGTTCAATCTGGCCCGCTGATATGTTTACCGGGCCAGATGACACAAATCAAGTCCCAACGTCCACGGTCAGGGGAGAAAAGAGGATACGCCTCGTAGTAATTTGTGAAATACTAACCACTTGCATCTATTAAAGGGTTTGAACTTATTAATCAAACTACTTCGTATTTAATAATCAGTTTTTATTGTTAATGACTCGATATCAATTTGTGCCATAAAACTCAACCTGAAATAGACTTCTCATAGGTAGATCTTTTAAATTTGAACACAATAACAATATTTTTGGAATAATAATCAACGAATCCCAAATGCTACGAATTAACTACTTATAACATACAAACAGTCTTCAGTACTTATTATGATTTTTGTTTCATAAACAATCAACAATAAACGTGTAAAATAATCAAAATTTTGAACATAATAACAATATTTTTGAAATATTCAAGGAAGCCATGAATTAACTACTTATAACATACAGTCTTCAATATTATGATCTAATTTTTATAAACAATCAACAAATATATATATATATAACATCATATATCAACTATAACATATTCTAGTTGAGTAAAAATAATTATATAATTTACTTTTTTTTAAATCACAGCTTCGAACATTGATAAGTCTTAAATTCCGGAATTTACTATCGCATTTTTTCTAAAAAATGGCCGACAGTTATTTGACCTGTCACTAGCTCCATGGTTGCCTCCTGAATAAAATCCTCTCGAAGCATGGCTTCCTTAGAAGGGCGTCGAGTACTTAGCATCTTATTTTCAATTTGTACTGATCTTGTTTTGTAATAAGAGGCGTCAGTATACAGTGCTTTTAACAGCTCGATAATATTGGGCTGCTTTTTTTTAATTGCTTTGTTAAGCTTGCTGTGCCACACTTCCAGCGCATTTGTCGTACGGTGGCGTTGTCCGGAAACGCACCACACGTTTATAAACTCGTCACGTAACCACTGTTTTAACATGTAATTACGAAATATCTCGCTATTTTTATCATCGGGACTTTGAGCAGCTACATAATACCAGCCATTAAAAATTTCGTTTTGAGGCAGAAGGGGTAGTACAGCGCTGAGTGCTACTTGTCTGCGGGTTGTTTTTGACTTGGTGAGTTGTAACTCCTTTCCTTTCTTCCACACCGCTTGCGAATAATGGAAGTAGCAACCTCTTGTGATTACATTAGGGAATACTGATACAATAGCCTTCATGACGGCCATCTCAAAATCAGTTTTAAAAGTTTCTGGGGTCCAGTCTGGTACTTGAGCTTTCAATAAATGAAAAAGAACCTCATATGTGTTCTTACTTTTGTCGCTTAATAACGCGTACGCCACTGGCACAATATTTGTCTCTTCTTCGCCAATGGCACAATGAATACTATAAAGCTGTTTAAAAGGCTCTGAGCAACTCTTGAATGTGCCATCTCCAAAGAAAAGCTTACCCTCAGACAAATGTTGTTTGCCCTTTTGACTGGCGAATATTAAAATTCTCTTTCCTTCGTCTGAGTAGTCAGCCATCAAAAAATCTGAATATTTTTCGGGTACCTTCACTTCGGCCAGATTTTTGCAGACGATCTTTTTCAATCCAACAGAAGCATTTCTTGCCCTATATAACGTACTTTTAACATGGTGTAGTTCTGGGATTTTTTTTATTAAATCGAGACCAGAGTTTTGGTATGAAGCTAATGTAGCATTATATACCGAAGTAACAGTAGGAAATTCTGTTGCTGATACTTCTATTTTACATTTGTATAATGTTTCGTCTATTTCATTTTTAGCAAAATCTGGCAGGCACCCATGATTTTTCTCTCCTACTTTATCACTGCCCTAAAAAAGATATATTGAAATTAATTACTATTACTTAGATCACAGATAAGTCAGTACGAAAAAAAGTTCGGTATGCATGATGCCGACAGTCGAGTTTATTCAGGAGGCAACCATGGAGCTAGTGACAGGTCAAATAACTGTCGGCCATTTTTTAGAAAAAATGCGATAGTAAATTCCGGAATTTAAGACTTATCAATGTTCGAAGCTGTGATTTAAAAAAAAGTAAATTATATAATTATTTTTACTCAACTAGAATATGTTATAGTTGATATATGATGTTATATATATATATATTTGTTGATTGTTTATAAAAATTAGATCATAATATTGAAGACTGTATGTTATAAGTAGTTAATTCATGGCTTCCTTGAATATTTCAAAAATATTGTTATTATGTTCAAAATTTTGATTATTTTACACGTTTATTGTTGATTGTTTATGAAACAAAAATCATAATAAGTACTGAAGACTGTTTGTATGTTATAAGTAGTTAATTCGTAGCATTTGGGATTCGTTGATTATTATTCCAAAAATATTGTTATTGTGTTCAAATTTAAAAGATCTACCTATGAGAAGTCTATTTCAGGTTGAGTTTTATGGCACAAATTGATATCGAGTCATTAACAATAAAAACTGATTATTAAATACGAAGTAGTTTGATTAATAAGTTCAAACCCTTTAATAGATGCAAGTGGTTAGTATTTCACAAATTACTACGAGGCGTATCCTCTTTTCTCCCCTGACCGTGGACGTTGGTACTTGATTTGTGTCATCTGGCCCGGTAAACATATCAGCGGGCCAGATAGAACTTTTTTTTCCCATGTGGCCCGGCTTCCCATGTGGCCCGGCGCCGGGCCAAGTCACCGGGCCAGATGGGATACAGTCGGGATACAGTCGTGTCATCTGGCCCGGTAAACATATCAGCGGGCCAGCTAGAACTTTTTTGTCTCATCTGGCCCGGCGCCGGGCCAAGTCACCGGGCAAGATGGGATACAGTCAGTAATCGCACGTATTATTTACATTACATGATGAGATCAGAAATGATGACAGCTTACAAATCTGTACGGTGTAAGCGATAGCTTCACTACGTCAATGTTTTTGTATCTGACAAAATTTTGTTATTATCAGCGCTCTATTGTAAAAACAGATCATTTAAGTAGGATCGAATCTCGACATCGTTAGTGAAAAACTTCCTTCACACGCTCCCCGCCACAAAGTGCCGACTACTGCCGACCGCAGACAGGATCAGATCAGAGATCACAAGCTATGAGTTTTTATTTTTATAGGGCTGCCATTACAAATAAGTAATCGCCGGAACGCTAAGTCAATTGACCTCTACTGGGGTATTGGTTCATATACACAGAATAGGAGATTTCAGAAATCTGCTATCTTCTTCAGATAAATGAGTACTCATTTGCGTAGAAGCCATGTGATTTTTATGCTAATCCGCATTTGCAATATAAACATAGTGACAAACGTAAAATAATTCGATTTCTAGCTATTTTTAAGTTCACATGCTGGCAGCCCTAGTCGCCATATTCCATCCAAATTTTAAGGGTTTCTCGTGTGCTCTATTAGTCTCTTGGCAATAAAGCACATTCTTGTCATAAGATTTTTTTTACAGTTTCCTAATGAAAATTCCTACATGTTTCTTAGATTCTAACAAGACAATTTAACTATCAGATACGTTGATCAAAACCGGATTAAATGCGATAGCTTAGTTTGCGGTATATAAACCTGACACAGGGTAACCAGACTAACAAGTAACCACCACGTTCCGATTTCCTTCGGATATCGGCAAATCCGGTGTTTCGATTACGTGTTGTCTCATGTTGCTCACGTTGTATCTCATAACCTCACCTTAATGTTTGTCTAAGACTAGTTTATTTATTGTTCATTAGTTGTTATGCCAGACTATTACTAATATATAATACCTACTTTTATTTTTAAGAATCTTTGTCCCTCTGCAGAGCCCATTTTGGGTCGAATTGGAGGTAAGCTAATTTTTCCGCACAACAACATGCGCATTCGTTTGTTAACCGACTTCAAAAAAGGAGGAGGTTCTCAATTCGGTTGTATGTTTTTTTTTTATTTTTTTTTTTATGTTTTTTATTTTTTTTATTATTTTTAATGTTTGTTACCTCAGAACTCCGTCATTTATGAACCGATTTCAAAAATTCTTTTTTTATCTGAAAGGATATACTTCCAGATTGGTCCCATTTAATTTTCATCAAAATCGGTTCAGTAGTTTGGGTTATAAATAGAAATAACTGAAAAATATGGCAAGTTGCGGCGTAGCGCCTGCCATTTAACTGCTAGCAACGATGCAATATGCCAAGTTGCGGCGTAGCGCCTACCATTTTACTGCTAGCAACAATGACCCTTTGTGGTGCTAACCTAAATTTTAACATTTTTCTAAATTTGTCAATAAACCCAGTTTGTACATTCAAACCGCATTTAATTGGAGAAAAGCAAATATACACCAGTTGTTCCTCTAAAGAATCAACACCAACCACGTGCACGAAATTGCGTATTTTGCTTTCCTGTGACTTTTATGTGGTGTTTATAGTGACTAGAACATTCCCAATGAACTGTCATCATCATCATCATCATCTGATGATGAAGCTGGTAGTCAAATTGAAGTCGGTTTTTCCAGTTTTTTAACTTATAAATTATTGCAATTAACTTCAGAGGGATAAAGATCCGTTGTGCGTACTGTAAATAGTTATATTTCTTAAAAACGTTTTTATAATATTCCAAAAGTTATGAGCCTAGCGGGATTCTTATTTCTTAAACGTTGACCACTGCATTTAGAGATTTTAATTTTATATATAAGTACCTGTCTTAGTGCACTCCCTACCCTACATTACAAGTAAAATAGGTGCGTAGATTGTTGTTACAAAAACAGGTTTATGTTTATACATTATAAATCTTCAAACTGTTGTCTTAAATGGCAATGCCTTCGCAGTTACCACTAAACTATGACTGGTGAAGGTCTGCTATAAGCCTGACACGATAACCGTTATATTCCGATATCGACAGGCGAGGTAACTTACTAATCTCTTGTCTACATTTATTTAGGCATCGACTCTGTACGGCCGCTTACAACCGCCTTTTGTTATTTCTTTCTCATAGTTTAATTTTAATAGATCAAAAATACTTCATGCGGCTATAGCAGTCGCCGTTACGGAGGCTTACAGGTATATTTATGAATTCACGCTTTATCGCGTGTGTGTAATTTGTTTGCAAAGGTAACGCGCTCTCACACGTGAAATCTCTCAAGTCTCAACCACAAAAAGAATCAATTTGATCACCTCGAAGAGATAACGAGTACTTTACTGGCAGGGCTGACCCTAAGCAAGCGGTCAAACGTGTGGATTCGATTAGTATCGAATATCGAATGACACGTCGAAAATTGAATCGTGTGGGCGATAAACTATATGTCGTCTGCAGAATGTATTTGTAATAGATTGTTCACACTAAGGTTTAAGAGGTGACCTAGGTAATTTATTAGGTAGGTCGTATTATGTTTAATCTAGGTAGGAGTACAATAAAGTGGACTAGTGAGTGGTTTTACTTTCGATCAAACAGTTTTTCGCTTTGGATTCATTATATTTCACCATCGTCGAAAAACATACACATTAACCCGTTGTAATACCACCTACTACGAGTATTGTGTAATCTAATCTCCATCGAGAACGTAGCTAATCAATGTTTACTCGACTCAGCGCAATAACTGCTTCTCCTTGAGGATGTGTCATGTTTCATTTTCTGAGTGATTCATAACGGTTCTAAAAATATAACTCGTACCTTTCTCTAGTAATTATCGTAAAAATGCAAACGATAAAAATACTAACTTTTTTCTGCGACTCCATCGATTTTCCGAGGGACCAAGAGAATTCATGAGCGATAAAAAGTACTCTACATTTCTACTACGCCACCTGAGCTCTGTGTAAAATAATCGAGATCAGTTTACCGGTACCAGCATCACATAATATCCGAATGACAAAATCAATGCGTGGGCTGAGACACGCAACAATCTGCATATTAGCATTCTTTAACAAAGTGAAAAGCGGTGATATTTACAAAAAGTTTGTTAGCAGTAAGAAAACCAGTGAAGTGGTTAATGAGCAGATTGAGCAGACATGGTCGGATTGATGCATCTCGAAGGTCAATGCTCAACCCAGTGCAGTGGAGGGAAACGCTCGGCGCAATGAGAGAAATGACGGCCAACTAGAAAAGCTAGCGAGGTGAAATATAAATGCTATACCCACCAGCACTTTCTGAAAAGCTTAATATTCTTTCTGATAAGTTTATTTAGATATTTACACAAATAACTATTCCCTATTCTAGAGTGTTAATGAAGATCACGGCATTAATTAATTATACAGGCAAATTCATTAAACCTAGGTATATCAAAAATGAGATCAAATGATTCGCATAAAACCTCTGAATATTCTGAATCCCTATACCCAAAAGATATATCAATTCAATGTTATAACATTTAGCTTCTTGATAACGAGTACTAATAATTGAACAAGGAAGGCATTCGAGCATTCGTCTTTGCCAAAATTTCTCGTCCTGAGGCGCCTTGGTAAGATTGTTTCCCATTCAAGAAATTCCATTTCCCTGCAGACATTTCAAGGTTCAGTAATTCAGTAATCTTTAAAAGGAAAAATGGATTAAAGGTTACGTCTCTGAGAAAAGGGATTAACAAATCTAAGGTCTTTTTTCAGGATCCTAAACTATTAACCCGATTTATACGATTAGGGAGTTGAATGAAACTAATATCAATGAGTAGTTGACGTTTCAATAGAGAAAACATGTTTTCTTTATTTAAAAATATATTTTCAAATTCAATTTCATCATGAAAAAGTAGGCACGGAACCCTTTGAACATTGAAATGACTCGCCCTTATACGTTTTCATTATGTATTCATATAAAAGAATCATGGCTGGTGCGAGGCTATTGAATAAATCACCAGGGGGTACTTTTGAAAAACGCAGGCAAGTCAATTACCGCTTCGTAAGCGAGGGGAGTTCAGACGACAAGTAATGAAACTTTATGGATTCTGTTTGTTTGGGGTGCTATGAAGGGCTGGTTACCAAGAAATGCCATAACTCTAAAATCAAAAGAAAAACAGAATTTTTTATATATTTCAGTCTATTAAGTCTACTCTCTTTTCATTTTATGCCAATTTTCTATTTGCATTATTATTTTATAATATTACATAATTTAGTGCTATGTAAATTTCCCTTTTCAGACCCTTAATAACTTTACAACCCCTACAACTTACCAGTAGGTAAAACTTAAGTATAATACTATCCGTAGACCTACCAAATTCTTTGACGATCAGACAAGCAGTCCAAATTGCCTAAGATGATACTAAGGTACAACAAGAGATTACCTAAAGTAAGTAAGGTACCTACTAGGTAGAGTGAATTATTTTCGCAGCCAGGACTTCTGAATATAACATTTTTATAACTAGTAAGGAATTACTGGGAAAGCTTGCCCCAGGGTTTAGACTCAAAGAAAATACTTGAAACAAAATCTCACACACAGCTGTCTGGTACGTTACAAGTCAGTAACTAAGTTCGTAAATTGTTTATCAAAACAATGATTTCCCTCATTTGTGTAACAATAATAAAATACCCTAAATTAGTATTTATCTAGGTAAGGTATGTATTAATTAATAAAGGAAATGTATTATTTTTATTGAATTGGAAGGATATGGGGAAGACCTTTGCCCAGCAGTGGGAAAGTGTAGGTTAAATAAAAAAAAAATTTTTTTTAGACAGGTCGTCTGCATGGTTTACAAACACTACGAACTACGAGTACCTACTTGTTTAGAACTACCTAGAGTTGTAAATGCTTATTTTGTAGACTTTTTTACGTTTTTCAGTTCGTAATTAGGTTGTGGTAAAATGTTCTGCCGTCCAGACAATGGAGAGAATACTGAGATAACGAATGATAGGGCAGAATAAAAGACAAAAAGATGCTGTGCGGACTGCCGACCCCACCAAGTGGGATATGGGCAGGAATTCTATATTTCAAGTTTAACTTTCCCCACCATGATCTGCCAATTTGAAGTTCAGCCTGGCGCCTAAATATGCATATTCAGTTAGCAATTCCTGGGCTGGATGGACTGATGTTGTTAATTACTTCCCTTGTGGAATATTAAAAGCTCATCAAATAATTTATAAATAATTAATCGCATAAGCGCCTATTACCTACCACTTTTAGGTATTAGCTTTACGTAATAAGAATATTTATTGTTATCTACAGAACCCCTAAAATATAAATCGTTGTCTTTATACTTTTTATAGCTTAGTATACTTCTGAAACGTCCCTAGCTAAAGCTTGGCAATTAGCTTAATTGCTAAAGCCTTTGCGATCTGCTAAGCCGTAAGCCTTTGATGGTATAGAGCGATCTATTGCTGTTCTTCTTAATACTTTTAAAGATCAGACTGTAGTGGATGTGAGAGGTAGGTATGTACAGGCAGATTCGCCAAGGGACTTTACTTTAATACTCAGGGCAACTCTTCTAAAAAATTAACAATATTTACCAACAATCCGATCGCGACTTTGCAACCGAGATTGCTATTATTACTTTATCTCTAGGTACTCGATCATTGTTTGTTACCCACAAGCCACAAATTACACAATAAATTGTATATCTATGCTTGAACAATAGAACTCAATACCGAATGGGGTGACGCGGAGGAGCGGTATACGTGATCAAAATGGTATACTTTCCTCGTCATAATTGCCAACTTTGACATTGTGTACGTAATATATTTTGGTAAGGGTTTAGCAGAATCACGTGTCACGTGTTTTTTAGGGCCGTAAGATCAAAAGCAGTTAAAACTACGGATTTCCTAAACTACGATCACATTTGATCGATGGTTTAATCTACTGTCATAAGATCAAGTCAAAAATAGAAGCAGATTAGATAAACTTCGATTAGTCCTAAACACATGGCAACATTCTCGTATTTCGTTCATTCGTTTATGAAAAAAATGGTTATAATTAGTCAGTTTGACATATTCGACCACATTGACATTGACATACAGACGCAGTTTTTGTCAAAGCCTTATTACACTATGCAATCTCAAGTCAGGCTTACTGATAATGATGTAACGTGACGAGTTGAGTTATTTCGAACTCAAGTTATTTGAATTGACTCGCATCGAGGACTTGCATGCATATAAAGTCATACAAGTGAAAATCAAACACCAATTTCTCTAACCACTTACGTTGCATACGGACCTAGTTGAGTCAAGCCAATTGGCGGCTCGAATCAAGGTTCAGTTTAACTAAAATAATTAATTCGAGTTCGAAATAATTCAACTCGTTACGTTACATCACTGTCAGTAAGCCTGACTTGAAATTACGTAGTGTAAGAAGGCCTTTTGGTTGTTTGTTTTGAATTTGAACTCTTGTTGTAAGTATGTAATGTTTTCAGCCCATGAAATAATTCGATATCCGAATAATTTTCCATTGCAATAGCGTTTTTGTATTTATAATCTCAAAACTACAAACTACAACAAACGAATTACAATACAAATAGAAAGTTTACTTCAAACAAACATCTGGTAGCCAGGCAACCATATTGAAAAAACGTCAAAAATGAGCGTTTAATCTTTGATTGGCAGTTTAACCGTACCCTCGGCCGAGTTTAAACTAATCGTTAGTTTAAGCTACCCATGGTCGATTAACTACCATTGATCTTATGAAATAATCGGAGACTGGAGATTAAACTCTCTTTTGTCGTTTAAACCACTATTGATCTTACGGCCCTTTTAGAGAATAATTTAATCGTCGATTTAACCAGTAAAATATAAGCGCGCCCGAAGTTCATAAGGCTATACTGTAGGGCGAAAAGTTTAATATTTATTGACTTGTAGATTGTAGCAGATTTTACGACTGTTCCGGAGATTGACCTAGTCATTAAAGTGGCGTCAGTTCTAATTCATCAAATCTTTCAGTTCTTAATTGCTGCAGGGATGTCTCATTACCCTGGCAACCAATTTAGAAACAGAAGATAGCTCATCTGGGCTGAGTGAGAGCAGTGAGTTTGTTTTCCTAGATTTAGATGCTGCGTTTTTGCATTAGTAGTCCAGTTTTGCTTAGAAAGAAGAACCATACAGTATACATAAAAACCCTACTTACGAAGAATAGAAGCATTGAGACGTCATCGAAGCCTACTACAAAAGGGATTCTTATGAAAGCACTCAAGTATCATAATAGAAGACAATATGAAGGCTTTTACTTCGTCGAAGAACCTAGATGTAGGTAGATGGGTTAGGTACCTAATGTTGTAAAAATGATAACAAAAACTACTATCACCTAGCAACAAAACGCCCCGGGGCAAGGCTGCCGCAGCGGCGACGCGGCGGCGGCGGCGTCGTCGCCACGTAAAAAAGGGACCAGAGAATTGACCCATTTAGATACCTATACGTAGCTTAGCTACCTATCTAGTGATACAAACTTGAGCCATCGTATTACAAACTTCGGAAAAGGGTGACATTGCCCATTAACCTATCCTGTTACGGTCACAACCTTACTAGCTCGACCTAATCACACTCTGGGTTTTTGGCAATGCAAACTATTTTTTATCACTGTAGGTGGTACATTCTATATTATGTTACAAGGTGGCAAGCACAATATCGCCATTTACAAAAATTAAATAATGCAACCAATGGCAAACATTATAAATTATTAATTCCAGGTAAAAATCTAGGTAGAGGTAGGGAAAAATACCTACCAAAAATAAAAAAATTGCAAAATCAAGCTCTATTATGTAGACTGTAGAGTAGAGTGCTTGATTTTTTGGAAACAAGTACTTGTGTGGCTTCAAGCATTTTGTACCTTCATTTTGAACCTACCTAGTACCTACCTTAGGTACTGCAATCAATATTACAAAGGTATAGTGCAAAATTCATCTATCATAAGATTACCAATTACCACCTATTATTAGCCCTTATACCCAAGTGAACAGTCATTATAATAGCCTACTATACTAGTGTATAGTATTCACAGCCATTCTATGTCTCTCCGAAGTTAAACACTCTAAGAATAGAGTATGTATGTATGTATGTATACTTGCATTGCAGCTAAGTTCCGAGAAACAAAGAATGAGTATGACTATTAAATCTACCTATTTGATTGTTCAGTTTTAGATTAGACAATAACCTTAGTCTTATCTCTCTTAGGATGGGTTCGACCAACTGCAAATAATGCTGTTCATTCGATTAAAGTAGTTCTATCCTTGATTTTTTCAAAGTAGAGATTGTATTTTATCTAATGAATGGTGTTATTTGAAGTTGGTTGAACGGGGCCTCTGGTATCTAGTAATTCAGTTACCAAGCTATGTTTATTATTACAAGCAGAATATGCCTATAATTTTTTTTTATTTGAAGAGATATTTTAACGGGTATAAGGTGCCATATAAGATTATTAGGTATATTTTCCTCAATTAACTAGGTTTACAAGTTTATAAGTCAACATTTTGTACCTAAATAATAACAGCCTAATAAGGAACATTGACATTTATTGGTGTATTTTCCTACCAAACTTGTAAACATCATAATTAAATGCAAGTTTTTGTTAATTGCAAGTTTTTAAGTAGCGACCAATGTTTATTGCTAGCGTTATGAACTCTATTATATTCAAATCAATTGTTCTGGAATGCCGTGCCACTCAAGTGGCTACCATTGTGAGTACAATTATTGATATGATACCGTACAATTTGATGGGTGCTATGATGATGATGTCATTGATAGTATGAAACAATGACAGATAATGTTTCCTTGTAGGAAAGAATAATTTCTAAACGAAGACCTTCGTTTCAGTTCATCGTGACAGTACAGCGATTGAGCATATTCCCACATTATACTTTTTTGATTCCGAACAAGCTTGAAAGTAGCTTTGCTTGAATGTAAACAATTAGTTGATTGACTTACACCACCATTCCATAGGCTCCTTCGCCGATGTACTGCAGGCCGGTGTACCTCGGGCCTACTTCGAACACCTGCCCGCGAATTATCTCTGCATTGGGGTTCGTGGACACAACACCTGCTGCCTCTGCCATCGCGACCAACCACTTTACTCACAAGAATGTTCCGACAGGATCCGTGAACAGTCCGACGCACGGTGGCACTCTCCAAATATTATATTTCCCAGTGACAAATCACATCAATAACCAAAACAAACTAAACAGCCGAGCCGACCTACATTATCTACAGAATAATCGCACTTGTCACTCGCTTATCATCTCGTTGTTGGTCCAATTTCCCACGGAGTTACGGACACTCCCGTATAGACGCAGTACCGTTACAAAAATGCACAAAAAATGAAGACCAGTGAATGAAGTGAATGAAATGAAGTCGGTCACAGTCACAGTATACTGAACTGAACCAGTGTTGCCAGATCAATTTTTATAAAATCAGAGGATGCGACTAGAAAAAATCAGGAGATGTATGGGAAAATTTTTCAAAAAATCAGTAGATGCAATTTCGGTAAACAAAACAATGTCAGGCATTAAAATAACATTACACTTTAGTAGTTATATATTGTCCTTGAAATACATTTTACTGTTATGCTTGCCTAACATTTCAGCGCTTATATTAAAGTCGTAGCTATCATCATCAATCATATTAGGTGATATTTACTTTAGTCACATGTCATTATCACTTAAGCGGGGTGTGTGTCAAGTCAAACCGGTTTATTTCGCTCTCGTCCAGTTTACGATGACAATTGTATAATGTATAGTGCCAACCTATTCACGATAATTTTGTGTTTCATTTCACGCAGATTTTGATTACTATCATGTTTGAAAGTAAAGCTAGGATTTGAAAAAAAATCAGTAGATTTTCAGTTAACATTAGTAGATCAGTAAAATTCTGGGAAAATCAGTAGATCCCCCGAAAAATCAGGAGATATTTTGGCAACTCTGAACTGAACTGACGTACTACTGTACTGACAGACGTAAAATAGTACGCCTCCGCCAGATCAGTCTTTGTCACAGATAATACATGTCATGTTATGCCATGCAACTTCTTTTTCTCTTATATAGTGCCTCTGTCCGTCATTTCGACAGACAGTTTTGCCGTTGTCTAGTGGATTATTTGAAATAAGTTTAGTCAAGTCGACTTAAGTCGAGTCATACGTTAAGTCGTTAAGTAGTAAATAACTAAAAAAATAAAGTCGTTTGTTTTGAAGACAAAATGGTGGATTTTCCCTTCAAAACTTGAAAACGAATTCCATCAAATAATAAAAACACTTAAAATTTCCAGCAAAATTAAAAAACAATACTCACTATAACACCAAGAACAACAATTAAAATAAATGTGCCAGGTTGCTTTTACAAATGACAGAACTCGAATCCGCCTTGCAACTTGCAATGCAACTCAGATAGATAGGTACGTCATTTTACATTTAACTGACATTGTCATCGAACGGCAGTGTGTTTTTGTCATATTTGACTTTGACAGTATCTTGATTGGAACCTATATTTATTTAATTTCATTCATTCATTCACCTATGATAGATAAGAAGAAGAAGATAGCTACGTTCCCACAGCATCTGTAGTTTGTGGTTCCCACAAACTAATAGATGGCATTACGTTCCGTTCGTGAATTTCGTGATGGTGGATTGCTTAATTTTTGTAAAATGCTATTTCCAATCTAACTAAAAACTAAAGGTCTTTGCAAGTATAAGCTAGCTGATATTCAATAAATTCTAAATTCCAAGCATATTTGCATTGGATAACAAGTAAACTTTAAATGGTAAAATAGTGGCTGAAGTGACCTCGCCTCTTCAAATCGAAGGACTGTCGTGCATTTTATTTAGGTATGTCGGTTTGGTCAGCCAGTACAGCTGGAAATAATTACCACTGTGCATTGCCGAGTAGTCGTTACGACTCCTCTAATAGCTGGTGTCCAAAACTGAGCAAGGTATGACCTATTACATACAAGCTTATTTTGCTCTGTTGTTTTGTTGATCCTGACAATAACTAATTCAAAATTGTTTTGTACTTGCTACAAATGATTATATTTTACATAAACATACCTATTTGTTATCTATCATCTATCTATTGATGATAAAATTGCTTAGTTAGTTGCGAGACAAAATGATAACTCATTACATTGCAAGTCCGCAATGAGTAGCAAAGCTGATTAATATTGTTTCCTATGAACATACTGCACGTTTTGTGTGCACTTTTATTATAAGCCTTCATGTTTATGGTATTGTGTGGTGACTTACAGATAACTTGAAATTATTATTCTAAATTTTTAAAAAACTTCATCTTGGTGATTTTTTTATCTAGTAAGCATGCAGTTATAATATATTTATGTATGTTTTTTATTTTCACAACACAGTTGACTGCAGTTTTTTAGTTCCTACAAAGAATTTGGAGGGTTTCTGTTTTCTTCGATATATTTACAGTGAGTTCTATATGACGTGCCAAAGGGGTTGGGTTTATCAGTTTGTATCATGAATCTATGTGCTAAGGTGGATGGGTCTACAGCTTGTAATAGTTAACTGCTGTGGTAAAAACATAGTTGGTGAGATCTGGCAGTGGAAGTGTTTAAACAGATACATGCTTTATTCATATTATGTATTTTATTTGAATAGCCTTTGAGCTTTTTGTTTGAAATGGTAATTTTTAGAAATGAGACTTAAGTGTAATTTTTGCACCTAGATAAGACTAACACGGTAACTTCGAACACTAACACTTCTGAACTTTTTTTCTGGATTTAATATACATAAAACTATAATTTTTCGCATTAAGTGTAAGACTTTTTCAATAAATCCTTAGTAAACCATCTTTTGTACACATCAACTGTTTGCAATAACAAATCTATGATGCTTGTATCATAATGTGCCTACTATCATTTTGATCATGATTGGTGGTGGTTTTGTAATTGTTAGTTTAGTGTCACTATTTTAATACCATATTTTGATCAGCACTGTTGGCTACCATTATTCCAATACTTTTGAGTGTGCATGAATGATACAATCATTCTTGGAACAAGCCCCTAGTTTTCAAGTCATATTACTGCACTGTTACCTACCTTTCTAATAATGCAACTCACATTCTTACTTTCAAAGCTCTTATTTTACACCATGTTATTATGTGTCAGCCAAGAGATGCTGACTCAGACAGCCGACAAACAGACTTTACCTCCTAACTTATTTAATTTTTATCCTCAGTACCTCAAGACATGTGATATCTTCTTTTAAGCCCTTATTGTACCTGTCCAGTTGTATGATTGCAGCACAGTAAGATGTCGGGAGAGACGCCAATACAGTCTGCGGATGGACTTCATACACCAGCATATCTGTCGTGGAGGAAGATGCAGCTCTCACGCGCTAAGCTGAAGGCGTCCAGTAAAACCTCGGCATTACTGTCTGGGTTTGCCATGGTAAGTGATATTACAGAGCTATACGCCGATTACACGGAACGAGTGCAATGGCAAGTCAGTGCTCTGACTTTAACAGAGGGTATCACTACCTATAGTCATTGTTCTTGTATTCTTTCCTTTATTAAACCTTTTATACAAACTCTTTAACGGTGTTGTCCGATTTAAGAGTCCCAAACGGTCACCCTGTATATAGTGACTCCTCCCGTTAAAGTGGCGCCCAACGTGGGTCCGAGCACTCGGCACGTGTAAACACATCAACGAGTGCACGGCCAAAGAGACGCCAACGTTACTCTGTGGGCTGACTATCATTTTACTGGACTCTGGGGCCTTATGCTCCGTTCGGTAGAGATTTTACTCTAATAAGAATGACGTCAAAATGATGTTGAAAACTCCTGTCACCAATGGGTGAAACGAGTTTTCGGCCGAGATATGACGTCATCCCTAATAGTGTAAAATCTCTGCCAAAGTGAGAATAAGGCCCCTGAAGGGTACCTACTTGTAATAGATTGATACGACTTAACGAGTAAAGTGGCGCGACAGTCTCTTGGCCAAATGCTCGGTTCGTTTTCGTATGAACAACAATGTGACGAGTGCTTCCCCGAGCACCCGCCGAACAAGTTGCGGGAGAGCTACTAGAATCACGATTTGTTTCCTAGGTCGAGTAATGTCTCACCACTGTACTTGTTAGGTGTACCTAATCAACACATAGCGATTGAGTTGGCGATGCCAGTTTTATGGACTGTGCATATCTGGACAATATATAGCAGGTACTTTAACAGCCAATACCCTACCTCAAAAACCTTGTCAAGGATCTTTAGCACAATGTCATTTGCTGTTTACCGTAAATAAAACAATGTCATTGCGTACAAAGGCATATAACAATACGGAAATTGATAATTTGAATGTCATGCTAACTGGAAAAGGATAATCCGAAATTCAACCTTCGCTTAAAGTTACTATAAAACTGGCTTATCTTTTGCTAGCTTTGTGTGCAGCTGTATCAATATTAACCATCCTGCTCTGTTTATAGTTAGCCACGTGAATTTTTATAGTTAACTATTGGATGGAATATTCTTGATATTTCCGTATCGGTTTAACCTTTTTGCTGTCATCTTTGGTTTAACCCGAGATTAACATACATTGTCCTGCCATTTGTATTAAGTATTGTAGGTACCTATATTTTTTTTTTCTACAAGTGTGTCTAATCTACTACATCCGCTACCTGATTTAGTACTTAATTCAAAGCGTTCAAAGTAAATATGTTTTTACACATATTTACTGCGCTGGTTTAGCTACCAAAGTCCTTACTCTCCGATAAGACAACTCGCCAGTCTTTCCTGCCTTCGTAGATCCTGCCAGTTCTCGGTTTATAGAGCCAAACATACAGTAATCAACATCCAGCCACCATCCAGCTGAACGTCAATATGATAAAATCGCGGTTTATGGGCATTCATATTTTACACGGTACCTACTCTTAACTTGTCATTTTAGTGCGGCTTTAAAAAATGCTGTCTGTCACTTGCATTGCATATTGCATGACAAGGAAAAGAGATGACAACAGATTTAGAGCCATTTTAGCTAGAGGAGACCAATATGAATAAAACCATTAGTTTTTGCAAATAAAACTCGCGGGTACAATGTCGAGAATAATATCCAAGATTTGTATTCTATATTTACCTTTGTTATATAAAATATCAAGGCAATTATACAACTAGTAGTAGTAGTAGTATACTACTAGTAGTGTAATACCTACACGAAAGCACAATGGTCAGCTTTTGTACACCGAATACACTAAAGCTATTACACACCCATCTATTTTTGTTCTAGGTAGCCATGGTAGAAGTCCAGTTAAACCCCCCCGAAACCACAAAGGTGCCAAGCTACATGCTCGTAGCATTCACCGTTTGCACCACCCTCCTCGTCGCAGTACACATGCTGGCTCTCATGATCAGCACCTGCATCCTCCCGAACATCGAGGCAGTAGGTAACCTCCACAGCATCGCTCTAGTCCACGAATCGCCACACGAAAGACTCCACTGGTACATCGAGATCGCCTGGGCGTTCTCCACCCTGCTAGGTCTAATTCTATTCCTAATAGAAATAGCTATACTCTGCTGGGTGAAGTTCTATGATCTGAGCACGACGGCCGCATGGTCAGCTTGCGTTGTCCTGATACCCGTAATGATAATATTCCTAGCTTTTGCGATACATTTCTACATGTCTCTCGCTACGCATAAGTATGAGGTCACGGTGACAGGTATAAAGGAATTAGAGTTGCTGAAGGAACAAATAGAGTTGGGAGATCATGATGCGAGGATGAACAACCTTACGCTGTTAGATCAGAGCCGTATTGTGTGATGGCTGACTGATTTGTGCTGTTATTTGGAATGTTTTATCAATTGTTATTTTAGTGTAAGTACTTAATATATTGTATTGTACTTATTATGTGCCAATTTAGTTGCACATCATTGATTGGATGCAATGCAGCTGGATTGATATCCCATTGTTAGACTGTTTTTATCGACGACTCCTAATATAAAAGGTTTTATTATTCACCATCTATCAGATTTATCACTAATATTTTATCAAAATCACTGTTTTGTACAAAACTGGAAATCTCAAATTGTGATAATAAGTCTTTACAAATTGGTGTCGTTAATGAAAACAAGTTTTAGGCCCAAATTCACTGAACTGTCGCGTTTTTTTTTGTTCATGAAGCCACCAAAACAGGCGACAGCAAGGAGATATTTCTTCTACCGTCGACCACGTGGTCGCTTGTCTTATTCCCCATACTTTGTTTACAAAGCCTACGACGACGTGTTTCAGTCGCGTAGGTACCTACTTCAAATCCCAAGTCCTTACGCGATATTTTAATGATATTTCTCAAAAGATGCGACGCAGTTGTTTCAATGGAAACTGGGCCTTACATTCGCAATGATAAAGATGCTATTTTAAAATGATGAGTGCAAAAAAACCCAGGTAGAATGACGGCATGAATGATAGGTACTTAATCATGACAGACGAATCTCCGAATTACCAGTTATTATGTTTTGTCGTTTCCTTTCCAATGATCACGGTTTTCCTGTTGTAGCTCTAAGTATTTGACTTCAATTAAATATTGTAGGGCAAATTATTGTAATCAGACAATTAAAAAAAATGTTTTGGATGTAAATGCGTTCAAAACATTTATACATTATTTTTTTGCTACAATTTGCGTATAGTATTTAATTCTAAAAACACTCGTGAGGTACCTAGGTATTGGATGACAATCACAAAAGCCGATTACATATACATACGTGTGCATGTCTGGTTGAATCCAAACGCTTCCATTTTACACCTATTACCAATCCAACCTACAAATTCCAAAGAAATTTAAATTATTTTGTCTCGTCCATTATAAATATTATAAATAAGTATTATAAATCACAATTTTTTTTTTTAATAAAATTAAATGGGATTTGTTTTATTTGGGATGTTATAAAAATCTGTGTGGTTTTCCTTAGTGCAGGATAGCACTTTAATAAAAATTTTTTGGAGATAATTGTTATGTTAGATTGTTATACTTAGAGTTGAGTTAACTTCATTACAAAATAATCAGTATTTTCAAAATAATTTGAATCTAAACAATCTGTGTTCATCCATATTGTTGTCGCCAATTTTTTTCTATAAGTCTTCCTTATGGAAGAGAATTTAAAGTAATCAAGGCAATAATAAGATATTTGACTGTAAATACTTATATTTATAAGTACTGTGATATCATAGAATGACATTGTAATGGTTTTAGCGTAAGACATTTTATTCTCCCTATTATAAACAAGTAGAATTTTATAAAATTAAATATTTATTTTTAAGCGTTTACAGACATAATATTGACCTCTAAAAACGAACATGGATTACACTCATGCCCCAGTGCGGTTTAGTCATATGCTGAAAATTAGCATATTCGATAGTTCTAACGAAAATCGAAGATAGACGATCACTTATCTTCTCGAAAGTGTTGTCGTATTACGCTTTTTTGTACATCGTTTGTCTACACAAAGTACCTACGAGTACCTATATATTTGGACACATTGACTATTTTCATTGTCTTTTTATGCCTGTACACGCCAAAGTTGACTATGTATTTGTACTTCAAAATATTGCTCATGAAAAATACATTTGGTCAATTCAGTACTGCAGTTGTTTTAATTGTTTTTTTTGTATCTGCATTTGTTATACCTATATCGAATAATAATAAATGAGTAGAATATTAAGAGGTTAGAAACCTACGCTAAATCCATAACCTACCTAAAGCTAGATGAGCAGAGATTTAGGGTTGACAACAAAGTTTGGCAAATGTAAAAGGTTTTATGAGACCTAGGGAAAATAAAAGTCATCAATTATGTTTAAATATGATTCTTTATTTAAACTGAATCGCTTGAACTTGAAAAATGTTGTTGACTATTTCTACCATAGACTTTTTCTATCAAAGTTTTATGAAAAGCTGCGATAGCGGGCTGATTACGTCTTTGGACTGAAAATGCGTCTCCCACGCCTTACTTTTAGCAAAGCAATTTAATTTGGTATTTTGGCACTGCCGCCGTAGGTACTCGCTCTTGAAGAAGTTCATACTACGTACTCGTTCTTTGTCTGAAAACATGTTTTCAGGCAAAGAACGAGTGTCAGTTCGTCATGGGCTGGTCCATTTGATCAATACAGTATTTTAGCTGCTTGTCAATGTCCCCTATCTTCTGTAGAAGCCAGAATTCCCTTTCTTCCAGGATTTTTCTGGAGTCTTGCAACCGCTCCTGTTAATATTTTTAAGTTAATGTAGGTACCTAAAGACAAAAGTAGGTACCTACAGTAGGCGACATAAGCTTATGACCAATTTAGGATTGTTCAACTGTGGAAGGACCCCTAATGGTTTAGGAGCTTTTGACTATTTGTTTTGTAACTTTTGCAAGAGTTTATGTAGATCTTTGTAAGTACTAATTTACAACTATAGAATTGTTGATAACATTTTGCGACTTTGAAAACCCAACCTGTTAATTGACTTAAGTAGGTATATTGCTAACTGTAATGCACCTAGCTGTCAAAAATGAAGTAGGTACCTACCTATATTAGAAAATCCTTCCTAGGCGGATCTACCTCTATTTTATTGTAGTAATTTTCAAAACAAAATAAAACATTTGTTTAAACAATTTTATCGCAAATACAGCAGTAACCCATTTCACGTGGATCACGATTAGGTAGTTGGTACATCCTTAGTAGTTTTATCGTTTTATGCAAACACCTACCTAGGTGTTATCTCTACGACTCTACTAAACAAAGTTTAACCATATCTACCTATGCAGGAATTGGCATAAGGTTGTGAAAAACAAATAGCTAATCCTACAATACCTCGGTACTCAGGTCGAGGTCAAGCTATGAATGTACATAGACCTACAGTCAGTATCACAACTTGATATTATTTTCACAATTTAGAGATACTTACTGGAGGGACAGGATACCGCGTGGGCACATCGCAGAACTGGCGAATGATGATGTCGGACATCTTGGACTTGACGCAGATGTTCTGCACCCAGCATCCTTCCTGCAGTTGGCCGGTGTGCATGTGGTAGAAGCGACCGAGGCCATGCTTTATGTCGTTCTCCCAGTGACCTTCGTAACGGTTGCCGTTGGCTGTGTAGGTAGGTAATTAAATTCGTATATGGCTAGGCATAAAGGATGGTACCTAGTGCTGAAGGTACCTAAAGGTCTTCTGACAGCCAGCTGTTGGCTAAATTTATGTTGCCAACGTAAAGTATATCTAAAGAGCAATAGGTACTTAAAAAGTCCATATTTTAATTATACTCTTTTTGCCGGGTGGGAACGGAGTCGTGGTCTACTCCATCTAATGTCCCCATGCTGTCAGTGCCGTACTACATAGAGGATTGAGTGAAATGAGGTCCCTGACGCTGCAAAGTCGTCTTGAATTAGCTAGCCTAGATCTATAATAGTAACGGAGCTTTATAGTCACTCGAAGTCGACTTCAAAAACCGCGGCGTGCCGATAGAAAAAATCACTAACGGTCACCAATCCAAATAGGAAGCTATGTCGCTGGCGAAAATTGGACTGTAGTGGACTTGGGTAATGACTTGACTTGGGACTTGGATTTCTTTAAAAGTTCGATATGTGGTCCAACAAGACCTAAAGGGTATTTTGAAGAACCTATGGGAAATCAGCTGTTCATTACCTACCTTGCACGAACATGCCCAACCCTTCCTTCTTGCTCATGTTCCAATACCCGACGTATAGCGTGCCATCCGCGTACCACATCTTCCCATACCCGTGTCTTTGGCCTCGTTTCCAGAACCCGAAGTACACGTCTCCATTGGCGTAGTACCACCAGCCGATGCCTTCGGGCTTGCCTCGGACCCAGTCGCCACGGTATTCGAGGTTGTAAGTTCCGTTTGAGAGGCGGTGGCTTAGCGTACCGGATCCGTGTCTGATATTAAAGAGAATTGGACAGGATTGTCGTTTAGTTGGCGAAAAGGGAAGGGCCATTTTACAGATTCAATCGTCCTCTCTTTTGATGCTCGCCTGATACGTCTCATTAATAATGTAAATAGGTACCGGAGTGTATAGGAACTTAAAAAGTTTCGAAACCAGTTATTGATCTCCAGAAAATCCTCCCTAAGTTAAATAAATGTTCATGGACTTTAAACACAAGGCCCTTGTGTACCTACCTGAATCCTTTGTACCAGTCTCCTTCATAAAGCTTCCCGGTGATGGTTAAAAATAAACCTTTTCCTGGAAAAATAAGGTACCTACTTGAATATTTTTAAGAATTTCAGATTCTGAAGTAGGTAGGTAGGTAGGTAGGTAGGTAGGTAGGTAGGTAGGTAGGTGGGTAGGTAGGCGTCTGTGTTTCCGAACACTTACAATTTGAATGTTTTCAAGAGGAGAGTGAATAGGTTTCTTCTAGGCAAATGTGCTACATCGTCGACCACATCGTCACTTACCATCAGGTGAGATTGCGGTCAAACGTTTGTCTATAATGTATAAAAAGAAAAAGAAAAGGTAGGTACTAAGACGTATTCCTTTTTTTTAAAGCTCTGAAAAAAACGTAGAATTTGAATCGTGCGAAAACTTGCGAAAAGGATCTCTACGGACCTAGTATTATTTATTCTGTAACGGAGAGCAGATTAAACCCGAGGTGAGGGGTGAATTTAAGCCTACCTACTGCACCCATATTGTACACAACCCATGCAAGGTCTGTACAAACCTTCCTTGAGATCCTGCTTCCAATCTCCTACATATCGATCGAATCTGGAGGTGAATATAGAATGATGTAAACCGTTTTTTACTGCTTTTTTCTCGGCTGCTATCAATAAAGGTGTAAATGTTTTCGGCTTATGGTAAAGAGGCATAGTTTGAAAAATTACATAAAAGTAAATAACTAAATAAAATTAGTTGCTAAAATAATATTGTAGTGACAGATAGCCTTGATTTATTGACATCTTCAAAATGGCTTACTTGTGTCAAATTGATATAAACAATTAGGCAGGCAGCTACAAGGAGTATTTCACGATATTAATAGACTAATGCCTATCTTGTGCTACATACAAGACTCACGCTCTCGTGTAAAAGTGCATTGCTGGACATGGCTTCCCCTGTTAATTTCTAGAAATAACGTTTTTGAGCCTTTGCTATTCTACGATTTTCCGCGATCATTTAATGTCGTCGGTCCATCGGGTGGGGGGCCAACTTAGCTAAAATAAAACGCCAAATCTTTATCTAAACATTATTATTCATATTTTTATCCTAGATTTTCCCATGCGCCTTCTGAAGCCCCCTACTAAGCTCTACCATCTGTCTGTAGTGTTCCCTGAACCCTTGCAGCGCTAACTCGTGTTGACTCTTCATGGCTGAGTTAGAGAGGATGTACTTCTCGATGCATTCCACGCATTTGTTGTCGAGGGTAATGTCATCTTCGGTGAGGTTTTCCGCCTTTGTGAGCTGCGCTGGGGTTGAAAGAATCTGAAATAATATTAAAGTAGAGATGCTATAAGATTGGCTAGCGGTTCTTTTTATCCAGTGTTTGCCAGCCACACTTATATCGTCATCCTAACCTGCAACAATACATCTAATAATTATTATGCAGCTTATAAGCCATACCTGTTGTGTCAAAGTCTGTGCAAGGTCCCTATTGGCCACATCATTGTGGATGTTCTGTCTCAATGTAGTCAGCAGGACAGCTTCTCTCACAACCCCTGACTGAATCAGCTCCAGCATTAGGTTATCAATGCTCTGGTGCCAGGTGAGGTAGAAGGTCAGAGGGCCGAAGTGTCTTGTAGACCTGGGGAAATGTTGACGATCGTAGCAACGTCTTTGGACTATCAGGTGGAGGGCCTATGCTTTCTGCTATATGCAGCTCAACTAAATACCTCATAATCATTTCAGCCTTAGAATGTCCTGATTGTTACCTCAGCAAGTCAAATTTCCTCACAGAATCCACATGCTGATAAGCAATGCTGGTGATCCTCTGATAAGACGGCTCATCTGGCTCATACTGAATGCAAGCCCGATCCAGCACAAACTCATATTCTTCGCGTTCCAAGAGGCTGTTCAGTTTGTCCAGATCTGAAAACATCATCGGCTCACGGATTTTACGCCCGTTTATTGGGAAGTACACCTGGAAAAAAATATATAATTAATAGGCGAAAATAACAGTAGTTTAGTGGTACCTATAGGTAGAATAGAAAATACTTTATTGCACACCTTAACCTAGGGACTACTATAACATACAAAACAAAACTTAACTAATTGTACAATGGGCGGTCTTATCGCTAATGAGCGATCTCTACCAGACAACCTCGGACGGAATGGACTACGAGGTAACTATGTGCGTATAGCTTTCCAATTTTAAAGTCGAAACTGGAAAATGTAAGGAATTGCGTAGTTTAGCCAGTTAGGTATTGTCATGTATCTCTTGTGGATTCATGAGCCTGTTTGATTATTAACTAAATCCAGTATACTAGTAGAATCGGTGTGTAGATAGCTCAACTGCTTCATGTGTATTTTGTACATATTATAAATATTGTAAATACTGTATTAGTCATAACTTTCTTTGTGAATAAATTTTATTAGTATACTAGTATTATTTTACGAATAATATTGTTGTTAAACAGAACTACCAACAACAGTAATTGTAAATTTTTCTAACAAAGACTATGTTTAAACATACCTGATTAAGTCTTTTCCTGGTATCATGGTCACAGCTCTGTAGAGTACCATCGGGATCTCTAAAATATACAAACAATAATGAGGAAGATGAGTTAGGCATTTTTTCCTGTTTTTATAGCTTAAATCAAAAGTCTAGAAGATTGTAAGGACAACTGTGAAAGAATTTTGGCGATAGCTCAAAAACTGAATTTTCTACGATTTTTTAAAGTTTGGATTTTCAAAATCTGTTTTTAGCCCGGCGATTTCGCGTGTGACGTCAGCCAGGTCCGATCGCTCACCCGCGCGTTTTAAGCGTTTTCTGCCTTTACGTTTCTATTTATATTTCTGATAAATAGGGAGAAAAGTACCAATATTTTTATGTAATATTGTGCCTCTAAGTCCTAAGGACACGTTTAACGCTTCAGATAAACTTTTTAACCACCGACTGAAGAAGAAAGGTGTTCTAAGTTTGAGGCTTTTTTGTGTCTATGTGTCTGTACCTTTCAAGGCTCGTAGCTCCAAAAAATCACTCGTAATTTTTTTATAACTATTCTTGAAATGGAAAGCAGATAAATCTGGCATAGTTCTAAGCCAAGTTTGGTAGAAATCGGTGCAGCGGTTTCCAAGTTATGAGGAGGTTTATCAGCCCTCGACACGCATTTTGAAGGGTTCTCAGGCATATATTGATTGTAGTTTGAAACATTTGGTTCTTATACCAGTATAACGTGAGCTACTATTTCTTAGTGTTTCATTGATTTTGTATATCAGGTAAGACTGGTAATGAGCAAGATTGTGTTATCGACGTGATTAGCAATGTTTTTAACCCCCGACGCAAAAACGATGGGGTGGTAAAGTTTGACGTGTGTGTGTGTCAGTGCGTGTGCGTGTGTGTCAGTGCGTGTGCGTGTGTCTGTGCGTGTATGTGTGTGTGTGTCTGTCGAATGCGCGCGTTGGTGCGCGTGCGGATGCGGATGGTAGTAGTCTAAGTCACATTGTCTACTAAGGACGTGCCTAGTGAGACATTGTACTGTCAAGTACAATGCCTCACTAGGCACGTCCTTAGTAGACAATGTGACTCGCTAAGAAGAAGAAGAATGTGACTTACACTAGGACGTGCCTAGTGAGACATTGTACTGTCAAGTACAATGTCTCACTAGGCACGTCCTCAGAAACTCAGGACGTGCCTAGTGAAGCATTGTCTACTGAGGACGTGCCTAGTGAGGCATTGTCTACTAAAGACGTGCCTAGTGAGGCATTGTCTACTAAGGACGTGCACGTGCGGATGCGGATGGTAGTAGTCTAAGTCACATGACAATGACAATGTGACTCGCTAAGAAGAAGAAGAATGTGACTTACACTAGGACGTGCCTAGTGAGACATTGTACTGTCAAGTACAATGTCTCACTAGGCACGTCCTTAGTAGACAATGCCTACACATACATATAGTGCAATGCCTCACTAGGCACGTCCTTAGTTACGAAGGACGTGCTTAGTGAGGCATTAGCAATGCATTGCTTAAGGACGTGCCTAGTGAGGCATTGTACCTACTGTACAATGTCCTTCGTAACTAAGGACGTGCCTAGTGAGACATTGTACTTGACAGTACAATGTCTCACTAGGCACGTCCTAGTGTAAGTCACATTCTTCTTCTTCTTAGCGAGTCACATTGTCTACTAAGGACGTGCCTATTGAGGCATTGTACTTGACAGTACAATGTCTCACTAGGCACGTCCTCAGAAACTAAGGACGTGCCTAGTGAAGCATTGTCTACTGAGGACGTGCCTAGTGAGGCATTGTCTACTAAGGACGTGCCTAGTGAGGCATTGTCTACTAAGGACGTGCACGTGCGGATGCGGATGGTAGTAGTCTAAGTCACATGACAATGACAACGTGACTCGCTAAGAAGAAGAAGAATGTGACTTACACTAGGACGTGCCTAGTGAGGCATTGTACTGTACAAGTACAATGTCTCACTAGGCACGTCCTTAGTAGACAATGCCTACTCATACATATAGTGCAATGCCTCACTAGGCACGTCCTTAGTTACGAAGGACGTGCTTAGTGAGGCATTAGCAATGCATTGCTTAAGGACGTGCCTAGTGAGGCATTGTACCTACTGTACAATGTCCTTCGTAACTAAGGACGTGCCTAGTGAGGCATTGCACTATATGTATGTGTAGGCATTGTCTACTAAGGACGTGCCTAGTGAGACATTGTACTTGACAGTACAATGTCTCACTAGGCACGTCCTAGTGTAAGTCACATTCTTCTTCTTCTTCTTAGCGAGTCACATTGTCTACTAAGGACGTGCCTAGTGAGGCATTGTACTTGACAGTACAATGTCTCACTAGGCACGTCCTTAGTAGCCAATGTGACTTAGACTACTACCATCCGCATCCGCACGCGCACCAACGCGCGCATTCGACAGACACACACACACATACACGCACAGACACACACACACGTCAAACTTTACCACCCCATCGTTTTTGCGTCGGGGGTTAAAAACATTGCTAATCACGTCGATAACACAATCTTGCTCATTACCAGTCTTACCTGATATACAAAATCAATGAAACACTAAGAAATAGTAGCTCAAGTTATACTGGTATAAGAACCAAATGTTTCAAACTACAATCAATATATGCCTGAGAACCCTTCAAAATGCGTGTCGAGGGCTGATAAACATCCTCATAACTTGGAAACCGCTGCACCGATTTCTACCAAACTTGGCTTAGAACTATGCCAGATTTATCTGCTTTCCATTTCAAGAATAGTTATAAAAAAATTACGAGTGATTTTTTGGAGCTACGAGCCTTGAAAGGTACAGACACATAGACACAAAAAAGCCTCAAACTTAGAACACCTTTCTTCTTCAGTCGGTGGTTAAAAAGTTTATCTGAAGCGTTAAACGTGTCCTTAGGACTTAAAGGCACAATATTACATAAAAATATTGGTACTTTTCTCCCAATTTTTCAGAAATATAAATAGAAACGTAAAGGCAGAAAACGCTTAGAAAGCGCGGGTGAGCGGTCGGACCGGCTGACGTCACACGCGAAATCGCCGGGCTCAAAACACATTTTGAAAATCTAAACTTTAAAAAATCGTAGAAAATTCAGTTTTTGAGCTATCGCCAAAATTCTTTCACTGTTGTGTTTTGGACGTAAAAATCTATCGATCTACATTAAAAAAAAAATACGCTCATCTTCCTCATTAAAAAAAAATACACTCTAAAGAACAATTTGAACCTTCCTAGGAATTCCATCGAGTGGAATTACAATCCGGTAGCATAATTTAGGTAACATATCTCCATGTAAAGGCGTAATTTGCAGGTTTAAATCCCGCTCAAGTCAATGGGATGTTATAAAATCTTAGTAATTTGAAACAAGGTATTTTATTGCTGCCCTTGCTTAGCTATTGCTGCTAAATAAAATAGACCTAAGTAATGTTACCTTTGAACAATGATTCTGTGCTGGTTATCAACTCCGAATGTGATGTCAGTGAAGAGGTATTTAGCGGTATCATAACCCCTCAGTGCCGGGTCCTCGGATAGTACATCCGTTATTGGTCTGTGTGTCTGAAACGAGATTAGATTCATGGTAAGAAATGGTGAGGTTTGTATGCACCAAAGTTACTAAAGTATGATAAGATTTTCTGACAGACTTTCAGCAGTGACCACTTGTGTCTAGAATCAAAACACATAATGTTGTATACATTCTGTTATACATACTGTTCAACTGTTTTAATAATAACAAGTATAAATGGTTGGAGCCCTAGGTACTCAAGATATTTGAGAGACATAGGTACCTTGACTACTGGAGGCATCTGAAGCAATCGTTCGGCGGTTTCATCGGCCTTTGCAATCTCCGCTTGTAATTCTTCGTTTGTTAAGAATTTGTAAGTAGGAGTTTTGAGAACGGGCAAGCCGCTGTTGGTCCTCTTACGAAATACTTTACTGAGGTCGGGGCGAGTCAGGCGTTTCAGTAGAACTTGTACGTCGGAGGAGAAAAACTTAGGCGCTGGATCTTCTATACCATCTGTAAATCGAATTAGAGTAGGCAATGAAGATAGGCAAGAACTTCAGTATAATTCTAATTTGTTTACGCTCACTTACCATACAGAGAAGGAACAACAGCTAACTTTCGGCTAGATATTACAAGCGCATGCGTTTCATTATGCCTAAGAATTAAATTTCTAACGTTTTTATGACCTAAATTACGAAAAAACAACGACATTTTACCACTTTTTGTATTGGAAATTATTTATATTATAAACATAACCTCAAAACAAACAAGAGGAACCATAAAAAAAACTCTTTGACAGATAGAAGCGAAATAGAGAAATGTCAATGTCTTGTCAAACAGACAGATACCAGAGACATCAGACATTTTAGTTTAACCTCTTTAGTTTCTATCTGGGTAGATACCATATTCAAGAATGACAACAATCATAGTTCTTTTTTTAATTTAGTATGTTTCAATTTATTTAAATATAAAATAAATAATCGGCATTTATATATTCAAAACAATAACTATAGACAAATATTTAAGAAAACTGCATTTTTTACAAAAAAAAAAATTAAAATTTTTGTTCATTCTTTTCTTTGGTTATTATAGTAGGTACCTACCTATGTCAAACTCCTGATAGAAAAAAAATACGGGCTGTCTTGTCTGCTGTCATACTTAGAAAAAATTACGTAAGACAAACGCATAAACAAAATAACAATGGAAAAAATATAACGTCTGACTAGGCGGTATGGTTGAAAAACTATAGCCTGCTCTCAGGAGCGAACAAAAAAAAAAAAATTGTCTGCTGTCAGCACAGTGTCTCCAACCACACCGTAATTACGGTAGACCTACCGTAATTTTTCTAGATCTACCACCTACCGTAGACATGTTATTACGGTGTCACATTCTACCGTAATTTCGTCCGTGTCCTTATTTCTATAATGGTAGCACTTGATTTAGTTAAATATTACTAGTTTATTGCGGCAACACTGCAATGGGGAATAAAATAAGGGATTCCCTGGATTTAACTTGTGTTCATAGACAAAATGACAAAGTTTATACGACCAAATTACAAAGTTCATAAATATTTAGGATATACACTGTAACTGCATGGTAATTAGATTAAGCCATACTGCCATCTACAAGCTCTATTCTGCGTTTGATGTTACTATTTTGAAAAAGTTTGTTGCGGATTTATTACTATTAATATAAAAATTTGTTATTTTAGGTGCCATATAAAGAGTTATATAGTGATTCCAATTATTCAAGTGAGGCGAGTGGTGGAGGGCCATCAAAGAAAAGTAAGGTCACTAAAAAGACTCGTACAAGCAAAAATTTAGAGCAGAGTGGCTAAAACACAAGGACTTCTCTTCCTGGTTACGTGAAAACCCAAAAGACCCCTATAAAGCAATGTGTTCCTTTTGTGATACTATAATTCAGGCTGACAGATAAGCGTTTTGCAACTTTATAGTGCGGGTAAGAAGTTAGTAAGTTGCCTACCGTAATTTTCTACCATTTTTATACCATTTACCGTATTTTTAGACCAGCAACACCGTAATTTTGACAGAGAGAGTTGGAGACACTGTGTCAGCAGCTGTCTGTCTGCCTGCCTGCCTGCCACTGCCTGCGCCTACTGCTGTATTATTTTTTGATTTCAGCATTTTTACGTTTTTGCTGTTGTGTTGTGTGAACTTGTGTGGTGTACTTTTGGCTTTGCGAAAGTAGAACTTTGATGTTGTTACTGAAACAATGGCAAAAAGAAAATCCGTTGTTACCGATATAATTTATGAATTGGACAATGACGATATAACTTTGAGCAGCGATGAAGAGGCCACCCTGCCTAAAATTCAGCGTACAAAAATAACTAAAAGTTCAGTCAGAGTCCAAAGTGACTCTAATTCGCAGGATAGTGCTACAGAAGTCATCGATGTGGATAGTTCGCTTGATATTATAAACTGTGATGCGCCATCACCACTCGTTGAGAATGGAGGGAAAAGTTTGGATGACATAGTTTTAATTGAGGACGATGTAAACAAAGCGAGTCCTGAGTGTTCCTCAGTAAAGGTTGTTCGAGATAATATTAGTGCTATGAAAGGTACAGATGGTAATAAAACGACAATATTCCATGAGGACATTGACATAGATTCTCCTGGTAATAGTGACCTGGGTGTAGTGGGCTGTGAAAACAGGACTCCTTTAGTCACAGTGCGATTCAAAGATAACAAGTTAGCTATGAACTACAAGAAGAAGTTGAAAGCATTTATGTTGAGTCTGATAAAGCTTCATGAGAGCAAGGACTTGGATTCTGGTAGCGATACTGATTTAGAGCTGGACATTTGGCCCGAAGACTTGGAAGATCCTGTAGAGCCCGAAAAGGAAGACAATAATCTTTTCTTTGTTGACACTGCTCCTTGTGAGCAACGGGAATTCATTCCTGCATATAATACACTCAAAGTGAGATTGGAAACTTTATTCTACCTATTAACTTACGGCATGTTTACATTAGGTTGGTTTGGCTGTGTAAAAATGCTGCAGATGCATTTCATCACCAACTGAATGTAAACCCATCCTTATGGTTTCATCATTTAACATAATTTAAAAAATTGAGATTACTTGTAAACTTTAGTTTACCTGCAAATCATCTAAATAATTAAATTTTCAGGATGAGTCCCTTATATCAAATACTCCAGATATGCCAGCCCCATCACAATCATATATTAAAAGAGGCCCAACATGTTTCAACTGTGATGGTGACCATGCTTTGAGAGATTGCAAGAAACCTAAAAACTTTCCTCGGATCAATGAAATGAGAGCTAAAAGGACCAATAAAAAAACTGAGTTAGTATAATTCTTTAATCTTCAAATAACCAATAAAATTGCCAACCATGAGAAACTTCTTAGATCCTCTTCATCATTGACTTCAGTTCTTCAAATTTAAAGACATTGGAATGAACTAAATGTTTCAAACTGCAATTACCTATGTCTGAGCTACATACATAATTATAATGGACCAACTTTTGAGTCGAAATGTGGAAACGGGAGTCCGATCAATATCAATACCTATGTCTGAGATTCCTCAAAATTAGTTTTTGGAGCTGATGAATTCGTCATAACTTTACCAAATTAATTGTGCTCATTAATTATTATGTTCCTAATAAATTCCAGACGGTACCACATGGAAGATGACCAAAGATTCGGCCACATGGTGCCTGGCAGGATATCAGGAAAGCTCCGAGATGCTCTCGGCCTGAAGAGATATGAGCTGCCATTGCACATCTATAGAATGAGGGTGATGGGGTACCCACCTGCATGGTTAGAGGAGGCCAGGATATCTCATTCTGGAATCTCGTTGTTTGATTCTTCAGTAAGTTAAATACTTACATCAGTAGAGATGATCTTCTTCTTCTTCTTCTTCTCTTCTAAATGGCTTCTGTTCATCATTTCGACAGACAATTTTGCCAATGTCAAGTGGATTATTTGACATTGGCAAAACTGTCTGTCATATTAGTTTAGGTCAAATCGAGTCAGTTGACTATACTGGTTTTACTTCATGATGACATTAAATGACATATGACTAGAAGTTATGACTTGACATATGACTCAACTTGACTAAACTAAATTCAAATAATTCACTTGACACTCGCAAAATTGTCTGGACAGACAGAAGCCATAAAAAAAACGTTTTGAATGACTCTAGTAAGGCATATATTTTTAGAATGTACTACAGTTCTGATTATTACATTGAAAGTTATGCATCAATGAAATATGAAAGCGCGGACTTTTTTATACAACTAAATGATAGAACAAGCCGATGGCCCACCTGATGTTAAGCGGTAACTACTGCCTATAACACTGCATTGCCTCACTGAACACGTCCACTGAAGACATACCCTGTGATGCATTGCATTGCCCCCATCACTCTTGAAACACAAAGATGTTAAGTTTCATGTGCCTGTAATTACACCTTGTAAGGTTTAATAACTGTAAGGAATGACATAAATCTTATAATTCCCCATTATATTGATTTCAGGGCAGAGCCACCTTGGAGCCTGATGAGGAAGAAGGAGAGGTTTCAGAGCCAGGATCCAAAGATAAATTTGACATCAAGAAAATCTGGGACTTTCCTGGTTTCAACATACCTGCTAGCAAGCGTTATATAGATGTAAGTACTTTTAGGCTGCTTAAATGTCCAAGAAAAATGCGTGTTGCGCGAGAAAAAGTCCTATCTCTTTTTTCAATGGTGGATTCAGGATTTAAATTGGGAGGGAGCTTGGCCCAGCTGTTAGGGTTCGCCCTGACACATCCTGGTCCGCCACTGCGTAAGCCTGCACGCTTAGTATGAGCGCCAGAAACGACGTTTCTACTGAAGAGAAGACAAATCATACTTCGTCAGCAGAGGTTACTATGAACCAAACAAACTTTCCAGGAGTCAGAGTTCCACATCGTGCCTCCAATGTCGGAAAAGGACAGTAAACTCGCAATGCTGCAAGCCCTAGCACCTAATGCGATGAAGGCATACAAACGGAAGAAGTTGACTTATTTCCCTTCTGCTACTGCTGACGCGTCGCAAGGAGGCCAGGCTGAGATGGAGATTGACAGCGGAGATGGTAAATACTGCACTGATCTAATATAATAATAGTCTGATAAATACCTCTTACTGCCATAACAAGGCCTCATTCGTTTGTTGCACATAACTTCAGAGGGATGAAGATACAAGATACATTTATTTGCCAAAATAAGTGTTACAATTTGGTCTTATGCTAAAGTCAGAGGCACTTTAAAACTTATTCACCCTTTTCAGGTATCGCAAAAATGTTATATTTGGGCGCTTAAAACTTATCTTAAGTAGGTACATATAATAGTATTATTCTTTGTGCGTACTGTACATTTAATGAAGATATCGTTTTATTTGTAATATTCCAGAAGTGCTAGATTTCCCATCAGCGCCGCCACTGCCCGACGAAGCTCCGCCCCCTCCACCGCCGCCCCCTACTTCACCACCACCTTCCGTCTCGCTCCAACGCGTACCACCTATCTCACTCTCTATGCCATCACCTGCCTCGCTCCCACCCGTGCTACCATCTAAATCCGTCTCGCTTCCTCCCTTACCGCCCGGATCACCGCCTGATACTGAAGCCGTGGATGATGCAGAGTCGTTGAGCGATATTCCGATAGCATTGTCGGATTTGATTGTTTTGGATGAGGAAGGGGTAAGTTTGTCATTTTTGTTCTAGGAGGAATAACGTTATAAATTGACAATTACAATATCGTGTCTTATCTAACAACACCGCTCAAGTCGATTTTTGGCGGTATTGACTTTTTGATACCATTGGATAGATTTTAAATTCGCGCGTCGAACTGTGTAACAGATTCAAGGATATCAACCAATCACAGGCCAGTATTCAAATAACAGTGACAGCGCCTAAGTCGGTTTCCGCGCCAACACCGCTCAAATCGTCATTACGCCATACTGCGCGCGAAAACTACTTCTACGACTACTGACTTTCGCGGTTTTATAGTGTTATTTTTGGTTGAATATGGTTTTTGAAGTGTAATTATCAAAGATTAAGAGGTAAGTTACTGAATACACTAAAAGATTTATTGATTCAAGTGCCGTAATGAACTTCAAATTGAATAAGTTTGTCGCCGTCTACTTTAGGCGGTGTTACTTAGCATTTTGCTATTGCATCGAGTATGACTTGTGCGGTGTTACAAACGTTATTTCTTGTAGGGTACCTGATAAAGTGGTAGTATAGACCATGGATGGAGAAGAATTTGAGTCATCGAGTGACCAGAGTCAACATCATCATCATCATCATTAATCTATATATCAGTCCAATACTAGACGTAGGTCTTTCCCAAGACGCGCCACTGAGCCTGGTCTTCGGCTTTTCTTATTCAGTCCTTGCCAGCTACATTTCGCAGTTCGTCGTCCCACCTTACCAGAGAGCATCCTAAACTATGCTTGCCTTAACGCGGTCCCCACTCAAGTATAGTTTGCTCAAACGATTGTCGGTAAACATGGCCGGCTCACTGCTATTCCACCTTGCTAATCCCCTGAGTTCTATTGACCACCTTAGTTCTTTGTCGGATAACTTCGTTTAGGATTCTATCCATTTAACCTATGCTGCCGAAACGTGAACACTGACTGTAGGGTCGGTCCATAAGCTGAAAGTCGCGCAACCAGCTTTGGAGAGAGCTAGTGTACCTACAAATGAAAAATTAATTAGGAATGTCAACAGTTGCGAGTCCATCATGACTGAAATTGAGCCGTAAACGGCGTAAGAGCTTTAGAGAGCCAAAGAAAAGGAGTAAGCTTGATTTCAATCAAAGTTTGGACATGGATACGTTAGACATCACGACGGTTTGGTTTCTGAAAAGTTGGTAAAACTTCATAGAACTCGATGCAAGCACTTCGGTTTCTTCAAATAGAGGTTTTGCTGAAACGATACCAATAGACGTCGAGTATACTACAGCAAATAGCCAAGACAAAAACGCTGGAAAACCCAATGCAGTCATGTCTTCCTTGCAAACTATATCATCTACTATCATGACACTTCGCTAAGTACACGATCGCAGTGATTTGGTAAATCAAAACGGCGAAGGCTTTATTTATTGAACTCTTAATTAACGATTGGTCAGATAAGTGCTAGGCACTAGCGTCACGGAAGACCAGCGTTATAGTAGTCACAAGTTACTAACTATGTCACATGCTGAGTGGCAGCCGTTTTAGTAGGTACTCACGTAATTAATTTATTATTAAGCCAACTTATAACTTTGTAGTTTAAATTGTAATCATTAATAAACTTTTCTTATCATAAGTTTTGCGACTGGCTGTGCAAACGCTCCGCAACATTCAACATTCACAACATTCTGGAAGACCACGAATTGGGAACAGCGAAAATCATTTTTCTCAATGCATGCCATGTTGTTGAAAAGAAAATTACCAAAATCCTGAATCGAAGAAAACTGAAAGCCGCGCTTATATTTTTACGTGTGAAAACAGTTACGAAGTACCTATGTAAAAGAATGTTTATGGATACCCTTGGAATAAAAGACTCGTTGAAGAAAACTGACTGCAATACCGGCAGATAGGGCCAAATCAGCAGTCAACTTGGAACAGCGTTTGTAGGCATATTTATGCCTAAAAATGCTATTCTAAGTTTAATAAACAAAAAATCCTATAGTATAAGAAAAAAACTAAATTTTTATCGATTTTTGATTCACTACAAATTATATTTTCTCATACATTTTCTTGTTATAACCGCCTAAGTCTAGTAAAATTATCACGTAACACCGCGTAAGTCAATTTAAAACGTGTACATCAATATAAATGATATAATAGGCTAAACAAAACATTTGTTATATATATTAAAGCACCTGTTAATAATTTCAGCCTGAAAGCTTTTGAATTGAATAAAATACACAGTTTTTAGTCTCTCCTGAAAAGTGAGCAAAAATGACTTGAGCGGTGTTGTTAGATAAGACACGATATGTAAATTTTGTAAATATCGCTTATACTTGACATGTATTAAGTGATGGAACAAGCCACGCCATGAGAGACATGTCATGTTGGAATTTTTTGTAATGCATAAAACAATTGTCTTTCGTTCCAGTAAAACCGTTTTCATTAAATAGAAACACTTAGTTTATAATAATTGTAATTTTTTTGTGCAGGAATCTGAGCCAGGCAGTGGACGAACGAGTCCAAGTCTCGATGACCTGGAAGTTAAGAAAAGGCTCCTTTTGGAAGCTCTTTTTACTGAGAATTCACAAGAAGATACAGAAGTCAGTGAACCCACTGACATTACAAGCAATGTAACCGAGATACCTGAACCAAATGAAGATAAAATTGAGAGTACACAAAATAACGGAAATGAGGCTTCTCAAACCGAAACCGAAGACCTAGCTAAAGATATTAACGAAGCTACTGACGTAGCAGATGAAGAAAAACCATGTTCAATAGAAAATATGGACGACGATAGTCAAGAAACTTTGGCGCCCAGTAGCACCAACACACAAGCCGCAGAAATCGATACAGATAATACAGTTCTAAACACACCAGAATCCAAACTTAAAACAGTACGCACGGAATACGGCACGCCTATTGTTGATAGCGTTACAAACTACACGAAGCTACCGAGCGACGACAAGTTCGCCAAAAACATATGCGACGTTATAAACTTTGAGAACCTACCAAACTCTACCGGTAAGTACAAACAAATAAGTACATTATTGAAGAAAGTCAAGGATCAAGTAGATAGGATACAAGACTCATGATATCAAGCCGCCCTTCATGATGAAGTGGCGTAACTATCACTATTTGACTAAGAATTTGTATATGTTTACTAAGTCATATTGAATTTTTTATTATTACTTTTAGGGCCGTAAGATCAATAGTGGTTTAAACGACAAAAGAGAGTTTAATCTCCAGTCTCCGATTATTTCATAAGATCAATGGTAGTTAATCGATCATGGGTAGCTTAAACTATCGATTAGTTTAAACTCGGCCGAGGGTACGGTTAAACTGCCAATCAAAGATTAAACGCTCATTTTTGACGTTTTTTCAATATGGTTGCCTGGCTACCAGATGGTTCTTTGAACTAAACTTTCTATTTGTATTGTAATTCGTTTGTTGTAGTTTGTAGTTTTGAGATTATAAATACAAAAACTCTATTGCAATGGAAAATTATTCGGATATCGAATTATTTCATGGGCTGAAAACATTACACATACAACAAGAGTTCAAATTCAAAACAAACAACCAAAAGGCCTTCTTACACTATGTAATTTCAAGTCAGGCTTACTGACAGTGATGTAACGTAACGAGTTGAATTATTTCAAACTCGAATTAATAATTTTAGTTAAACTGAACCTTGATTCGAGCCGCCAATTGGCTTGACTCAACTAGGTCCGTATGCAACGTAAGTGGTTAGAGAAATTGGTGCTTGATTTTCACTTGTATGACTTTATATGCATGCAAGTCCTCGATGCGAGTCAATTCAAATAACTTGAGTTCAAATTAACTCAACTCGTCACGTTACATCATTATCAGTAAGCCTGACTTGAGATTGCATAGTGTAATAAGGCTTTGGCAAAAACTGCGTCTGTATGTCAATGTCAATGTGGTCGAATATGTCAAACTGACTAATTATAACCGTTTTTTTCATAAACGAATGAACGAAATACGAGAATGTTGCCATGTGTTTAGAACTAATCGAAGTTTATCTAATCTGCTTTTATTTTTGACTTGATCTTACGACAGTAGATTAAACCATCGATCAAATGTGATCGTAGTTTGGGAAATCCGTAGTTTTAACTGCTTTTGATCTTACGGCCCTTAGTGATAGCCGTCCGTTTTTGGATGTCATGCAATAGTAGTTCATAAAATGTGTGGATGTCGATATGAAGCATTATCTACCTTCCCTCCCCTCAGCTAAAAGATTATTACCACTCTTAAAAATTATCGTCACAAAAAAAAAATAATTAGGCTTAGTTTAAAATCATACTGCTCAAGTCTTTATCTGAGAAAGTAAAATGTCCCATCTGATGTTAGGCGGTACAAATACTAGTACACCAACATTTTGACGTGTAATATTGTCCAACTTTATCTTACCATTTCTATTTCGCAGTATGGCAAAATGGTCTTAAAATCATTTTAAATTAGGTTTATAGAATAAGTTAGGGGTAGGATCTAAACTAAATTAATAGCACTAAAATGTGGCTCATACATCGCTAAGACTGAAATAAAAAGGACTGCTATAATTTTAGCGCCATAAGTATTAGTGTCAGTCAGGTTAGAAGGCGTATATCGGAATGTACTTCATAATTTGGTACAGTTATCTTTTTGAGCAGCTTAAATGTTGGCGTAAAGCAAAACCGCGCATAATAGTTAGGTAATAGTACACATACTTATATGTAATACCCGCGGGTATTGTCCCTTTGACACCTAAAATGGCATACTGCGTAGTTGCTTTACACTGACCAAAATGATTCGCCTACTTTGAGTAAAATTCGAGCCCTGACACTAATATAAAATTTAGTTTAGCTATAGAAAATGCTGCACAGACTCTTCACCAGCATGTGCTACGCTAATCTATTATTTCTTACAAATAAGTACATTATTGAAGAAAGTAAAGGATCATGTTCCTTTTCAAGAATAGTTTGTGTTTTGTTTATCCATTATATCTATCTACTTCTAGGACTTTAGATAGGTAGGTATTATTCTATACTGCACTGGTTTTCTCTATGTTCCAAGCTTTTATTTAATATTATTTCTATTTGCATTTATTTGTTGAAAATTTTTATTGTTCTCACCTTTGTTAAGGTGCTTCCGTCAAGCACCTAATATTTTTATTAATAAAAAAACCCACTACAGTTGTAAGTACATAAATAGATACTTACTTTTAATGATTTTATCTTTTTACAGACAAAATAAAAAAATGTTATAATTGATAATATTTTATTCAGGATAAATAAATAAAATCTCGATTGGTTGTCTTTTAAATAAATAGAAAAGTATTATAGAGTTAAGATAATATTCGAAATCCCATCCCAAATGTACTAATACTAATGGAATTGCATATGATCAGAAAAATAACATAATTACAAATCTTACACGGAACACAAGATTTTTTAATCGTATGTATTTAGAATAATGAAGCCGTACTAACAAATTATTTTTCTGAAGAAATGATTTATATCTAGGTGCAAGCAAACAAAAACAGTGATAAACAAAAAATAATCATTTTTTGTAGTAACGTCCATTTTATTGTAACGTGCCTTCTATTTTCCGTCGGAATGCAAACGTTAAACATAATGATTTCAAGCAGCACTTATACAGTGACGAGGAATTGTCATAAAATAATGGATCATAAGACGACGGAATAAGTTATCGAATCTGTCAAACGGATACGATATTTCGTCACCTCAAGAGAATCTGCGTGATGATCGACTTTCAAGTAGTTTTGTAATAAGCATACAAGCATGACTTATAACCAGGACCATAAATTGAAGCTGCCAATTACTGATCAGAAAATTCATGCTGTAATTTCAAAACTTATTTTCACAATAACTTCAGATCTAGTTCAGTTCCAATCGTTTAGGCATTTTTTATCGACGCTATATATATATATATTGAAATTAGCGCCAAATAGTATTTGGAAGAAATAAACATCACAGGTTAACGAATCTAAGATTCACAAAAAATAATCGATGAAAGGACGTAAGCTCGTATTCCAACACACCGCGGCATCTATTATTGTAAAGGTTCTCCAATCTAAAACCTAAAGCTGTACCCTACGAGTGCCTAGGCGACGTTTCTTTCTACCGAAAAACGAATCATACTTTGTCCCTTTCTATTGTTTTACGGAAAAAGAAACTAACCGAAATAGTTTTCCGTAGACAAATCGCTGGCTGTTGCGCTTGTGCTAACGCTGTTAAACACCCAACACTGTCATTCAAAGTGTAATGATTTATTCATAAGACTGTACCCAATAGTTAACCGACAGTCAAGGTTAGATAGATTTCAGAGTAGCAAAGATCTGCAGATATGTATTTGTTTGTGAAATCTAAAAGAATTTCAATTCTGTTTTGGAATACGAGCGGTATTGTCATTTGAACGGCAATGCGACAGTAAATTACAACTATACCTATACATATACATTTCAGACATCAACAGATATTTACTTATAGTATTTAATACACAAGATCTTGCGTCGTCAGATTGCGAGGAAATAACTGATTATGGGTCAACGTAGGTAGACAAAGCAGGAAATTGCTTGAACCGTTTTTCATTAAAATGGCGCTTACGCTTTTATCCTATCCATGTCATTTGTAGTTTTATAAACAAATGCAAGGGTATTTTTTTTTTTTTCAATTAAAAAAGTATTCAACCTCTTTCCTGCTCTAGCCTCCGTTGGACCTTTTTTCAGCGTTTTACAGTGTCCTCAAGGGTTGGTTTATCTGACGGCGGCATCCCTATCCGTTCAATTCGGTTGCAGTCTCAACTAGCAACGCTTTCTAAATATAATACAATAAACTGGAATTGTTGGCATGTTCCTCTGATTGTTATTCGTCGCTTAGATTCTCGGAGGAGTTGGAGGAGCTCCGTCACGGTCCTGAAAAAAAAAACACTTAGAATAAATACGTACGACTGGTCGGATTCGACCAAAATCGAATAAGTTATTCTTTAGATTAAAATGTTTCCGTCTTTGTTTTTGACAACTTTAATATAGAGACGGATAGTATTTTATCTGACGAATAGCGTTATTCGGAGTTGGTCGAACATGGCCAAATGGGTACGGCTAAAAATCACCTAAATGGAGAAGGAGACACCTACAAGACAATACTGTCGATTCTGTTGTTGCATTTTTCTAAACTAACCTAATTTGACAGTAGATAGGTAGTCGATGAAACTAATTGATAAAATAGTAATATGTTTCATAGTGTAACTTTAAAAAGATGTTAAAAACCAAACACACAGTATGTTCGTGGCTGACAATCTGTAGACAGGTAGGTAATTATAAATGTATGGTTTTTGTTTATTTAGTATAAATTACTGTGTTTTGAATGCTATTCCATAATGAGATTCATTCGTCCAAGTGAGATTCTCATATTCATGAATGTATGTAATTGTATAACCCAATTCAGTTATCTAAACTAGAAGATAACAAGTGAACGATGGCACTATGTAACTAGGTACACAGTTATTGGTTTAGTATGGGTTAGCTTCATCTTTGCATAACGGAGTTGAACGAAAAAGAGTAAAGAGCGAGCGAGCTAGCTATAGATTACTAAGTATACGTGTATACACACACACACAGAGCGTCTCAGCCCGGCTATGAATATAAAACACTGGTCATTGACGACTACCTTTATAACTTCTATACCAAATGCAAAAATCAAGGTAAGATTTAGATTTTTTGTAAAAGTTATCAAAATGTCAAAGTGCGCTGGAGTGCCGGTGTTTGGGTCGCAGCTAGCAAGTACCTACATACTTTCATCTAATGGAACTACTTACAGATTTACTGAAACCACGAGTTAAATCTATTCTATCTATGAATACAAAAGAAAAGATCACTTCATAACTAGATAATACGAGACATGATTGCCATCTTCCGCCAATCAGCACAGTGAACGCTACACTACAGTAGTACGTGGTGCTACATTAGAATGCACCCTACCTACACAGTTTAGGTAAGAATGATAAACATTTCAGTGCTTGGAAACTTGTTTACAAATTTTAATGATGTAGAATGCGATAGGTACCTACGGTGGGCGAAGCGAGCGAGCGAATAGGTATTTTAGAGCCTACGGACATGATGACTTTTTTTACGCAGTAGGTACTTATTAGATGCGCTGCAATCTGCAATACTTTCGTAACAAATAGGTATATTTAGGCACTTAAAGCAGCAACGCTGTGGAAAATGGAGGTAGCCTTCCACTATTTTGTTTTACGATTGTCACATTTATTCGTGATCAAGCCAAATCAGAAAAAAAACTTAGTTTCATCTCCAGTCAACTAATGAATATCTGAGAACAAAGCTGTTTATTAATGGAATCATCAAATTACCTGAGAGTTGGCAGCACTCGGCTTGGCCACGTCCTCGATCTGCGTGCGTCGCGGGCGCATTGCGTACATGAGCACCGCTAGAGCCATCATTATGAACATCGTGATGAAGCTGCTGCCAGCTGACTCAGGGCGCGGCAGAGTTGGGTCATCAAGGCATTCGCCGTCCGTGCAGTATGTCTGGCTTTGACGGAGCTGGTGGGAAACAGGTCAAGTCACAGTAGATCAAGTCACAGTACTTTTAAATGTACAGAAGCCCTTTGCATCTAATATAGATGATTTATACAGCATCAGGAGCCACTTTACCAATGCCTTGGATGTTTTCAAGAGGAGAGTGAATAGGTTTTGTCTACGCAAATGTGCTACATCGTCGACCGCATCGTCACTTAACATCAGGTGAGATTGCGGTCAAATGTTTGGTTATGATGTAAAAAAAAATGCGATGAGCAGGATGCTACAGTAACTGGGACAAGATATAGATGGAATAGGCTTGTCCAGCACCTATATCATGCTCTCAGCCTAATCTACAGAAGGAAGATCATAATTCAGCTCGTGGTAGTCCACTGCAGGACATAGATCTCCTCAGACTTCCAGACAGAACGGTTTTCATCCCTCTTCATCCAACAACTTTCCTTGATTTAACAAGAGATATTGGGGATATAAGTTGATATTACCAATGTATTGTTCAACAATCACTCACATTTATGATCTTGTTTATAAACAAAAGTGTGTTTATTGCTTACACATCACTCAAGTACCCTAGGTATGCAGAAAATTGCCTTAACCAATTCTTTCATAGGCTTTTTTAGTAAAAATACTTGAGTTGACAATAAAAAGGCTTACATTATGGAATGTTCAGCTATGTGTTGTGTGTAAGTAGAACAAAACTTTCACTTGCAAAATTATTATTTGTCTGAATGCTCACAGAGAATGTTTTTGCATAAAAAGAACATAATGGTATAGAAAAAATAAAAATAAATAAATGTAGGTATATAGAAAAAATCCCCATTAATTTTACTTCCATTTTCGTTATCAACCAACTAGCCTGATTTAAAGAAACCGTTTACCTACAGATATGGTTGTTTCATGCAAGATCGAACTGAGATAGTAGTTTTCCAAGTTAGATTACAAAATTAAAATGTTTGATACAAATGGAATTTTACATGCATGTAACATTGGTTGTTTTCAATGTTTGTTAAAATCGTAGGCAGCTGATTGCCAATCTACATGTATATGTAGTTAATAGGCACACCGTTTAGCTTGATAACAATAAATAAAAACTTTCCGTAGCTAGCACGTATTTGAATATGTATAATATCCAGCTCCGTCCATGTAAAATGTCCAGCAGGATTTCTAAAATAATCTTACTATGACATGACTAAGGACATATAAAATATAGAGCTAAAGCAAGTGTTTAAACTATCATATTCATCAACTTGATGATTATGAGTTCTAAAATAATAGGATAGCAAAAAAATAATCTCTATCTATAGGTAAACATACCAAATAAGGATAAAATTATTACCTAACCAGTTTTGTTGGACATTTACCTTGTGCTGTGCATTGACAATGCAAGGTGATATAATCCTTGCAATGTTCTAGACTAGGTGCCAGCTAGTCTAGAACACTACTGTAGGTACCCCAAACTGCCAGTTAGTAGCAGCTGGCAGCTACTTGTTGAACAATGTTCTAGCTAGTGGAGATTGACCCTATTCATGATAAGTAGGTACCTATGTATCTAGCTAGTAGGTGGATACTGCGTACGTGGATCACCCACAAAATAATGCAAAGCAAGGTCATAATAAACATACTACTCACAAGCGAGATCAGACGGCGCATCGCCAGCTCGTGATTCCACAGGCATTCGCAAGGATCCATCTCGTCTCCCATACTGCACCAAAACAATGAAATATCACTCAAGTGCTGTTTCACAAAAAAAAACCTTCGCTCGGCGACACTTCGGTGTGAGATTCACGAAACTAATTACGATTACATTACAACACAACCAAACACTAGTAATAAAAACCAATTAGCAAAGAATGGTCTATGCGAAAACGTAATCATTAAATTCGTGTGCAATATCAACTCTCAATGTTTTTATTTACAAATACAAAAAAACATTGGGCAAGAATCATCTGGGATGGAACCGAAGGCAAATCGATTGATTTCTACACGAAATTCATACCTGTTTGCTAGCAAATGAATTGAAATACCGAATTGGTATATTTTTATTGAATTTTATACGTAATGCACCCGCGCCTGCACGAAAAAATCAGCTCACAAATAAAAAATTAAAGTTATCTACGCTCACGACGACATTTTTTCAATGATTGATTGAATTGAAGAGCGCTTGCTTGGAGCTCTGCTATTGGTCGATGTCAAAGGCAAATGGCGATCGATGACCAATCAGAGCTTTGGGGCTGCCAGTAATCTGGTATCAAATGTTGTTATTGCACAAAAATTAATAAGACATGGTAGAATAATGAAACCCGTGTAGGTAGTATGGTTTCACCTTTATTTTCTTTGCCGTGGACAGGGCACGTCCAGCAGAGCGTTCGTCAAAGCAATCCATACCTATTCTATTTCATTAGTAGGTACGTAGGTACCAAGGTACCTCATACAATTTCAATACTTACTAACGGAAGGTAAATAGATACTTAATGTACCTATAAGTGTGAGGCGATTTCTTGAATAACCGTCAGCGAGGTAGCTAGCTACCTTAGCTAGCTAAACCTACCAAGTTTTCCAGCAAGAATAATAATTTTAGGCTTTCTTCGTTCACCAACTTCGGGACAATCAGCAACATAAAGTCCAGACCTAAATTACATAGTAAGTAGGTACATACATTACTGACAGGCGTCACAGCTCAGTTGGTAATAGCTCTGCCTTCCGTGCTGTGGGTCGTGGGTTCGATCCCCACCAAGAACAAACATTTGTGCGTGGAAAACATAGATATTTGTTCTATGTCTGGGTGTTACTATGTATTATAAGTATGTATTTACAAAAAAAAAGTATATAAGTATTCTATCAGCCATCTGGTTCCCATATTACAAGCATTGCTTAGTTTGGGACTAGAGGGTGTTGTGTGAAATGTCCCTGAAAAATATTTATACATTGTAAGATAGTTGCGAAGAAATTGTACCATAAAACTAACGGTACAACGTCTTAGGTACCTAACTCAACCACTAGGTATATTTTGAAAAGTAAAATGTTTTTCATAGTAGGTAGGTAGTTAATTAAGTACCTACCTAGGTTTGTCATCTAATGTTTGTCATGAGTACTAACTATACGGGATTGTCGTTGCATGCAGCCATTTGAGAACCTTATGGACACATGGACTAAAGTCCTTTTGAACCTACCTTCATCTCTTCCCATGCAAGTCTTACTTCAAAATCTCAGATTACCTACCATTCTAAATGTTCTACATTTTATTATATTTGTAGCTATTTGGTTTTATCGTAAAGTGAAACTCCCAGCATACACACAGTTTCAGAGTTCGTAGGTTCTTCGTAGGTTTTTTGGTACCAAAATTTTGACCTAGTATTTCAGATTGCACTAATTTAGTACCAAATGATGGCATATTCAAAAATCTACAATGTTCTATGTGTATGCTTGGGACATACACATTATCTTAAGACCTATTATAGGCACGAAGTACGAACCTAATAAACTTCATTTGGTGATATTACATACCTACCTACGTAGGCTATATGGATATAGTCTGACTTACTTACCGAGAGGCTTTGAAATGTTATTAAAGGATCAGCATCGCTGAGAGCTTGGGTGGGGCTTCGTTTTCATGTGACAGTGGACGTGTCAGGCAGAGGCCACGCCCACCGCTAATTGATTTTGTAAAAATCTATGTAAAGCCCGTGACTTCATCTGCGTGGTTTTATAAAAATCCTTTATCTTACCCCTCTGATCCTTTTATTCATAATCTGCTGTCATGATAGCATAGCTTTCGAAAAATGTTCTGTCATTGTTACTAGGCATGACAACAAAAAGAGATGGTAACAGATTTAGCAGCCATTTTAGCTAGCGTAGCTTTAAAATACCAATAGGAATAAGACCATAACATCAGTCTGAGCGAAATCTTTGAAATAAAAAAAAATATAGGAACTAGATCTATGTTGGAGGCGCATAATATATCTACTCTGTTGCCGAAAGATGAACCAACTTTAAAAACGATTTGAGGACTGCCTCTAGATTTTTTCAAAACCCTCCTGCTCGTCTGCCATCTATGGTATGAATGAACAAGTAATTAAATTAAAAATAAAAAAACCTCCGAATCTTGGACCGATTTTTATCAAACATTGCTAAGAACACTCCCGACTAATTCACCTTTCAAACAAAATCAAAATCGGTTCATCCGTTCGGAAGCTAAGTACGTTGCCTCAGACAGACACACACACACACCGACACGTCAAACTTATAACACCCCGTCGTTTTTGCGTCGGGGGTTAAAAAAAGATAATAGAAAATAGAAAGAAAAATGAGCTTGATTCTCAACTAAGTACTTATTGGTTAGAGGTTAGAAGGTCAATCTACATTCTTGTAGCTAACAGAGCCCTGAAATTGTATGGTCCATTCATTGATATAACTATAGTGGGAATTTTTCCCAGTACTTAGTTACATCATATAAAGCCAGCGGTTCCTTCCTCTCTAAGTACTCTTGATTCAAACTGACAATCCGACATACATTATTTTGAAGCTATATTTTCAGTAGCATCTCCAAAGCGGCTGTGCAGTGGGCGTGTCAACAGCCCGACTCCGCCCAGCGCGCCTGACTTCACCGTCATTGTGGCTGGAGCGGCGCGCTTCGCGGACATGGAGCGAATCCTGCGTCCGCCGAGCCGCACGTAAGTACCTAATGCTTTTACAATAACGGCGCTTATTAGATTGTGCAATCTCAAGTCAGACTTACTGATAGAGATGAACGTGATGAGTTGAATTTTTTCGAACTCAAGTTATTTGAATTGACTCGCATCGAGGACTTGCATGCATATAAAGTCATACAAGTGAAAATTTAGCACCAATTTCTCTAACCACTTACGTTGCATACGGACCTAGTTGAGTCAACCCAATTGGCGGCTAGAGTCAAGGTTCAGTTTAACTAAAATAATTCGAGTTCGAAAAAATTCAACTCTACGTTACATCTCTATCAGTAAGTCTGACTTGAGATTGCACAATCTAATAAGCGCTTAAGGGCGTCTTGCACCAGAATCACTAAACGTATTTAACAGCTAAATAGATTTAAATTCTGACGTATTTGTATGACTTGACAACTCGCTAAATACTATTTAAGAGTTAAACGCGTTTAGCGATTCTGGTGCAAGCCGCCCTAAGTAACATTTCTGAAGAGTGCTGAGTCTGAGTCATCAAAATAAAACAGAATCAAGGATCGAATTTCCAGTTTTGTGTGTAGAAAATGGTTCTCGATTCAAGATTCTTGGTTTGTTATTTCTTGTAAGTAAAAACGTTTTCGATTTTCGAGAATAAAAAAAAACTAGCTAAGACTCGCCATTCTGTTTCTTTTATTTTATTACAGAACTTTTCCCATATATTAGTAGCTAGTAACCTTTATCTATGTTCTCTAATAATTTTATGAAAAAAAAAATATATATTGTGTGTTATTGATAGCATTATCGGTAATCGATATACCCAGGTCTGCCTCACAAAAATGCGTAAATGAGACATAACTCATCCTTTATTTTGAATATTAAATTAGAAATATTATAAAAATTGCTAAATGTTTTTATATTTTTCCATTTTGGATTATTGGTCCAGGTGCCTTATTGCAAAACCAATATTTTTGGGTTTGCAATAAGCACCTGTTAGTTATACCATTTTAAAAATCAAACTGTCTAGGCTACCAAGGACGGACTACGCAGTTGCTTTTTTCAACGAGAAAAAAATGATGAACTTGTGAACCGATGTAGTACGTATGTAACGGCAAAATGCAGACAAATAAATTATCTTATGACCGACCATCAAAAGTCTAGAATCGCCTGATGTTAAGTCGATGTTCTTCCATTACGTAGTCTTAGAGTATCGTTTTTATTAATATATTAAAACGCTATACTACTATAGCTACTAACAGACCTAAGATGACCTAAATCTAAGTAATTTATCGCGATTTTCAAGCAAGATAAATCAAATGGATTCTGCACCACCGTAGCAAGCTCGTAGCGTAGTGTAGCGACGTAGACTGCTACGCTGTTGCTACGGCGCTGGCGTAGCGGTGTACGTAGCTACGCTTTTTTTGTAATACTTTTGAAATAATTCACGCCAAAAATATGGAGCATAAACTTTGTGTATTTCGGTCTTTATGATTTCAATGATGGTCAATGTATGAGATTGATAACATATTTTTTACGACACAAAGTACCTAAATTACTTTTTTTTAAAGTTAGGCGGTGCGACCCGACGGCGGCGGCTGAAGACACGAAATTAAAAAAAACTCTTTTTTGACTGTACTTATTACGTTTTAATTTACGATATCTTCTGCATTCCGTGATTAGAACATTTTTTTGGCATTTACTACTATAGGTATAGTATAGCAACGTATAAAAATTGTTTTGTAGGTTTGATATACATACTTATTAATAAAGAGGGCACTTTGGTTGTATACCAATTCAATTGCCTATAATTAACTTCCCATTAACCAACTGACACGTGACCTCTCGGTTCTTCGTTACCACACATCGACATCAAACGAAGTGACAAAATTAAATGCGTCCGATAACTAGGGTTGCCAATAAGCTGACCGTGTATAGTCAACTCTTTTAAACATTGAATATCTCTACTAAGTTTTAATCAAAATAATTTGTCACCAAAATAAATCTATGTGACTGTTTGACTGAAATACTGTCAACGCTTATTCTCTATCGTTGCAACAATGCAAAAAGTTTTTAGACTTTCTTATGATTTTTTTTTCAAATGAATGAGATACACAAACTAATTTACACGATTGTTAATAAAAAACAACAAAACTTTGATACCTACAAAATTACCAAACAACATGCCAGTCACCCTTAGGTAAAGTGAAGTTCAGATCGTTCGTTCATGCGTATGAGTTAGTGGCAAAATCTGGTGACGGAGTTTTTAGCCCGTCTCAAGCCACAGCTTTAAATGCCGCTAGTGGTCACCTATCCAATTAGTGACTGCGCAGAACGTCGCTTAAGTTAGATAATCGGTGAAGATTGACTAAGAAAGCCACGAGCGAGTGAATTGCGGCGATATCACGTATTTCTATACCAACTATCGCCATGATAACATCGTCGTGTGGAGATCTATAAGAGTTTATAGAATAAAAACCGGTTTTCTAGGCGATGCCTTAAAGTATACTTTTTTCACAAGATTTGTTATAAACAAATTATAGTTCCCATCTTACAAGCTTTGCTTAGTTTGGGACTAGAGAGCGTCGTGTGAAATGTCCATGAATATTTATTTATTTAAACAACAGTCCGAATGCAAGTAAAAAGAAATAAATCCCAATGCGTGCCAGCCCTAGAAGCCGGCCCTCAAATCGAGCGGTCACGCCGAGTGGCTGTCACGTCCAGCGATTGCCGAAAAACCACGTCACAGCCCCGCAGCTCAACACTAGTCTAGGCGATAAATTGGATTTTACAACTCTCCGTTATGGAGAGTACTGAATATTGAATTGAGTATTGAATGACGGAGAGTACTGGAGTATCCGTATCGAGAATTAGTTATCTCTGGCTTCATGCATTGTGGATGATTACAACTTTTGAGCGCTTCTGTTTTATAATAGCTATCTTTCAAATTTTCTTACATATGTATTGGCCTTATTTTGGAATATTATTAGCTATTATTCTTTAGGTATTAATTTATGTGCCCTATTTAAAAAAAATTAAAAGACTGCATCTTGAGTCTCTATTCACGATTATACAGTTGTGATTTTTCGAAACTTCAATATTGCTAATAAAATTATATTTCCAGCAGGTCGTGGCGGCTTCGTGTGGTGTAGAATGGCGGTGAAGACCGCGACGCCGGCGGTCGCCGAGCGCGAGACTTGGGGGAAGAAGGTGGACTTCTTGCTGTCTGTCATTGGCTTTGCGGTGGACCTCGCTAACGTGTGGAGGTTCCCTTATCTCTGCTACAAGAATGGAGGAGGTAAGTGTCTAGCTGTGACGGGTGGTGTGAGACTTGGAGCAAGAAGGTGGACTTCTTGCTGTCATCATCGGTTTTTCGGTTGGCCGTGATAACGTGTGGCGGGCGGCGGCTCCTTTATCTCTGCTACACGAGTTCGCCCATTAAGATCTCGTAAGGTTCGCAAAAAAGAAAAAAAACACCAGTGTTACTTGAACTACAAAATCAATGAAACGCTAAGAAATGGAAGCTTATAATACGTTATTCTGGTGACTAGCACTAAAACAAAAAGTTTTTTGGAATATCTAATCTAAACTAAGCTCTACCATATGATATTCCCACTAGTATTTTTACACAACTTCTATATGCAGTGAACTGCTATTTTATCAGGCTGAGGATGATAATAATGTGCATATATGCACCTTGCGTTGCGGTGAAGGCTTGATGGCTCACACCGCGGCACTACGAGAGGCGCTAAGTGCCACTTCCCTCCCTAATTACAAAACGTCTCATTTTCTAAAGGTACAGCTGGTAAAATAGGCATCTTGAACGTAATGTAACCCTGGTTGTACAATATACATACATCGTGCAATGCAAGACTTTGAAATAAAATAAACTAGTAGATGCTATTTTTACATGAGACCATTTATCTACGAGGAAAAAAAATTCCTATGAGATAACCAGTTATCTCAGAGGAAAAAAATTCCTCTGAGGTAACCAGTTTTCTGGTATTGGTTATCTGTCAGGAATAAGCCCATTTATCGTATCTTGGTACGTGCAAGTTTTTTCGAAATATAAAACAAAAAAGTTGTTTTTCTTTTTTGGTTATTTCTTCCTTAGTATTAGGGTTTGGTGAAGTAAATTCTAGAAAACGATTAGTTCTAATACTAGGTACCTAAGCACTAACAAAAAGGCCTACGTAGACCCGATTTCACCGTTGCATTTGAACGCGATTAATTCAAGCTAAACTCAGTTCTGGCGCTTAAACGAGTTCAGCGGATTTCACCGGCACAAAATTTATCCAGATCAAGCTAAACTAAGTTCAGATTCTAAACGGCCGATTTTCGGCGTTTAGCCGTTTAGTAGCTTTATTATCAATATTAACTGCGCTGCAAAATGTACCCGACTCACTCACAATACCAACCTAGATTCCTATATTTCATTTGAAGCTGTATGTAACATCCTGAAATTCCAGCTCCGTTGATTGCGGCCTCGCACCGCCTCTTGAACCATAATGGTCGGTTAACAATCGTCTTGTGCTGCTCAAGAGCTTACAAGAGCTGAACGGCGCTCTAATTGAGCTCCGTGCAATGCATGTGTAATTGAATACGTTGTGAGGGTTTTTAGGAGTGTATTAGTGTGATAGAGGTTATATTCGATGCGAGAAATTGTCACGACTATCCTTTACGTTCGAAGGTCAGAAGAATATAGAACATCGTGTCCGGAGAGCAAAATTCTTGAGATTCTGAGCATGTGTCAAACTTACACCTGGGTGTGCTTGTGGACCGATAGTTTTTTTTGTCACGAATCAGGGGGCGATTCTAGTCTTGTGATTGTGATACTAGAACTGAATTTGCTAGCTACAGATCACAGAAAGCTTGCTTGTATGACCTCGAATCCCACTGCTATTATAAATGTCAAAGTTTAGATGTTTGGATGTTTGTGTTTCAATCACGCTGTTACTACTAGTCCGATTTAGATGAAACTTGGAATATAATTATAAGTAGTTCGTATCCTGGATTAACACAAAGGCTACTTTTCCCGGTTTTTTTTTTGTTATTTATAATAATAAATAATAAGAATATCGACGAACGTCATAGGTTCTAGAGACACAAACTATAAATAACTATCTACAAGTTTAGTATGCTAAACTGTCAAAATTTCTTTATTCAATAAAATCACAAGGATCATTTAGGATCGTCTTATATATCTAGGTGATTCTAGGTGCCAGTTCGTTCGTATAAGTTCGTTGGGTCGGATATAATTTGGCCAAGCGTCAAGATTCAGCATTCCTGATATTACCATCGGTGCAAGTGACAAGACAAAGACGTGAAAGCGGAAATATCTCGCCTGTGGCGCGTGGCCAGCGCGCGGGCGTCCCGGAAACTAAGCAAATTGGACTCGTTTGAAGTTCATATAACTTTCACTCAACTGTATAGTTTAGAGATTCTAAAAGGACTTGGAATAAAAAGTGAATTACGGTTTTAGAATCAAGTATATTTCACTAAAGGACAGTTATAAATAACTTAAAAAACACAAGTACTTAGTAACAAAAATACTAAAAATAAATTTCTGAAAGAATATGACTAAAAATAAGATTAAGTAAGTATAAAAATAAATAAGTATATTTAAAAAATAAATTATCTCAAATACAAGTGATCTAAAACTATTTCTTTCCTTTCTTGCCCTTTTTGGGTGCCGGTTCGGGTTCCGGGATCGGTTCGGGTTCTGGCTCCGGTGGTGGAGTAGGAGGTAGCTTCTTCGATGGCCAGATACGATGCATGAACTCACACATAGTCTGCAAGTTAATCGTTTTTAACTTGGATGATTTCGGACCGGGGAAGACCACGGACAGTTCAGCTATCAACCCATCGTCGATAGGCAGCAAATCAGCATCACGCCTGTCCACCATGTCCTTTACAGAAATTGGCTTTGGTTTCTCTTTTGCCAACGCCATAAAGTATAGCGCCAGGTCGACTTTGTTCTTTTTGCTTAAATTACAGAGATACTCCGCTCTTCTTATGACAACCTCTCTAGCATCTGCGCCCTGAATGGTCCAGTTCTCAAGCACCCCAGCGAAAGTGACAACAAAGTTTTTTCGGGATTTCATCCTTTTCACACGATCCAGAAGAACCATGAATTTTGTGCTTACCCACACATCCGCCATGAGGAGGTTCTCCAACTTGACCCGTGGTCGCAACATCTTTTCAAGTGCAACGAAAGCATCGCTAGGAGACAACGGATTGTACGACAAATCTAGGGTGATGAGTTTCTTAGCTTTCATGAGGTTTGCGATGATTATTGCAATAGCGTCTCCTGATAATCTGTTATTGCTAAGATCAAGAATCTTCAGTGTGGGGATGTTCAGCATAGTTTTGATAGCTTCCGCAACGCGCTCCCCTTCCAACGCGTTCCATGCAAGGTTCACTTCTTGAAGCACGTCGCTTTGCGCCATCTGTTCAAGCAGTTTTGAAGTGGTTGGAGCGTGAAAGAAGTTATTCAATGAAAGATCCAAATGAGTGATTTTATCCTTATATTCGAAAGCTTCACAAATCGCAAGAGCCGTCGGTCTCCCTAGCTCGTTCTTGCTTAGGTTTACGCGTTTGACTGTAATACCGTTGAATATCATTTTAGCAAAATGTAACCCGCCTTGATCTCCTATGTTATTTCTAGCGAGATTCAGTTTATTTAGCGATTTATTCACGTGTAGTTTTTCACCTAAGCGAAAAAGTCCTGTTGGACCAATGCGACAGCCAGCTAGGTTCAATTCCTTCAAAGTCACGTTGGAGTTCAGCATCTGTCCCAAGTGATAGCAAGCATCGTCGTTGAGATGATTGTCAGTAAGGTTGAATGTTTTGACGAACTTGTTGTATTGCAGCGCCATGGCCATCGGTCGCACTCCATACGGGCTGACGCCGTAGTAACTCAGGTTGATGTTATCCGACAACAAGCTTCTGTGAAACATTCTGACGGGACAGCTGTTCATTTCTTCACATAGAGCTAGGTAGAGCGATTGGCCATCGTCACCGTGTATGATCGGTTTTTCAGGACTGAGAATGGCTTCTTTGATTCCAGGATCGTGCACTGCGGGGTAGTTGTAGTACAAGTGACGCAATACGTCACTATCTGACTGAGTAATGTATTTAGCGCATACTTCTCCGCTGCCTGGAGAGTAGAGTCCTTTTGATTCGAGGACTCTTTTCCAATTTTCTTCAGCGATAGAGACTATGAGAGAGGACCACTCGCTCATCGGCGGGTCTTCGCCTGAGCTTTGCTCTTCTATTTGGTAAATAACCTGGGTCTCTTCTTCCTCCGTACTACTACTGGTCGACATTGCTGATGAATTTGTGGGCAAAATAAATAGGAAAAGAAAGATTTATTACCTACCTAGTAAAATATACGCAGATTTACAAAAATATTGATATAAAAATCAAGATTAAAATACAGATGTCAAAAACATGACTCTAGGATCTGTCATCTGTCTATCATTCTGTCACCTTGATTTTAGTTTTTATTCATTCTCTATGATGGTGGTATGCAGTGTGTTATTCAAAGACATGTTTCCATGATAGTATAGGCAGAACTAGCCATATCACAGGCCTATTACAAACGGCGGTTACGCCACTAAAAGCTGTCCTCAACAAACTTTTTCTCCTTGCAAAGTTTCTCCACACGATAATTGCATCCGATCTTTGCTTTGAGCGTCCCTTTGAGCGAGGCATAATTGACTATCAGAACGCCCTTTGGCACATAAACTAAGTTAGCTCCTCGATGCAGGAAAATTAGTAACGTAATAATGGGAGAGGGTAATAAGCTAATGGAGGAGGAAGGGGGGAGGTCATCCTATCGGCAACTGATTTAATTAAACAGCAATTCTCGTTGAAATATGATCGTCTTCGGCCTCAGTGAGATTGCCTTGCAAATGTATTTAGCTTGCAGCCCCCGTATGCCAATCTTTTGCTGTCAAGTTATATTTCACTGCCCAGTGTAATTTCTTCGTGGTACAAAATTGTACCACGTGATCATTATTTTTAGACACTTGACAGCTAAATATGCGCGAAAACACATCAAATGACGTCATAATGTCACTATTTAGTCACAGAATAACTATGAGTTAGTATGAACTGACCATGATTTAAAACTTTGCAGTTCAACTTTGCAGTTCAACTTTGACCTGCAGAAGGCGTTTTGTAGCATTTTCTTTGTGTTACGTTCCTAATATTGAGCGAGGTCGTGCTCAATAAATTGTTGGAGTTTGTAACAATTCCTTGACGAACAAAGCCTTAAAGAGTAGACAGGAAATACAGCTTGAATTCTAGCGGTTTATGTTGTAGATTTTTAATAGTACCATTTTAAGACAGAGGCGAGGCCTCAAACCTCTACCATGAAACTTGCCAGCTATTACCAACTTATTAATACAAAGATGGATGTCTAAAATCACTTCAGCTTCACACGACACAGCAGACCGTTGCTAATTGATTGGTGGCACTTCATCACGGGTCACCCTTCACATTCATCATGTCCGGGACTAGCCTGACCATTGGCAGTGACGCTCAAAACCTTTTACGTACAATTATAATACGTTTATATAGTTATACTATTTTAATAGAAAAAGTCTTAGAAATTTGTGAAAAAAAATATTGTAAATTACTTTGTAATGCTAAAAAAAGACTTAAATACTACAGGAAGAATGATTTACTGATTTTGAAAAGTTATGTAAGTACTATAAGCATTTTTAGATGTTTGTGTTATGTCTGGGTATACTATCCTACTAATATTATAAATGCGAAAGTTTAGATGTTTAGATGTTTGGATGTTTGGATGTTTAGATGTTTGGATGTTTGTGTTTCAATCACGTCTAAACTACTGAACCAACTTGGATGAAACTTGGCATATATATAGTTCGTAACCTGGATTGACACATAGGCTACTTTTTATTTCGAATAATTAACAGGATCTACAGGATAAAATGAACGAAAAGGATTGGCTAGAGGATTTCATTGTCATGCCACGTCACGTCAGTTTGACAGGGCGTAGTACTACCTTTTTGGTCTAACAACTAGCGTTTGACATTCCAGTAGGTACGAGTTCGGTGTAATGAGGTGTAATGTCAAGTTTCTCAAAGTTTCCGCTCGGTACACGCACAGATAATATAATGTACGCGGAAACTGTAGACGCGTACGAAGTTGCGGGTAACTGCTAGTGTATTATAAGTATGTACTTATTTACAAAAAAAAGTATATAGGTAAGTATTCTATCAGCATCTAGTTCCCATATTACAAGCTTTGCTTGGTTTGGGATTAGAGGGAGTCGTATGAAATGTTCATGAATATTTATATTATTTCAATCTCTGTACTTTAAAAAATTCTTATTTGGAACAGTAATTTATTAGCTCTACAAATTAAATAGTGATATAGATGATTATTTATTTGTTTTGTGACTTTAAATAATAATCATATTTATTTTTATCTAAAGTCAACCGGACCAAAGTAAAATGTCGTTGAAATCTAAATACCTACTATCATAATCAAATTCTCTGCAATTTCCTATCTCGAAACAATACGATTCGACCCTCGATGATTTAATACGTAATCTTGTAATACCCAATCACGCTACGTCCGCTGAGACCGGATCCATCTGGTTCCGAACTCGATTCAATTGTCTGCATCTTATCGATCTTGTATTGCGATTTTATAATTTAAAAACAAAGATCTTTTTAAAAATCGAAGCTTTTCACTGCTTCTTCTTTTTTTAATTTTACCTGTTCGGTGGCTAGGGCTGCCACAAACTTTTTTCACTGCTTAGTTTCGTTCCTTTGTTCCTAACAGACTTGACTTGACAGACTTGACAGATTCCTAATTCGGCAGATTCACTACTCGACAGATTTTGTGAATTGGGCGGATTCTTGGATTCGACAGATTAGCTATACGGCAGAAAATGAACACTTGTGCACAGGGCCTTAAGCCCTTAGCTACCTTTCGTTCGGTCAGTCTGTACCCACCATAACACTCCTTCATATTCAGCAATTACATATCATGTCATAATCATAACGCTTCCGATTGGTACCGATTTGGATCAGTTGAGCTATCTATAAATCGTTTGTAACGGTTTGAAGATAGCTCAACTGTTTCTATGTATAAAATCGTTATTATTATTCACATATTTATTTATTTTCTTAATTTTTAATTTTTTTACAATATAAGTATAAAAAAACATATATTATAAAAAACTTTATTATTATTATTATTATTTTTTAAATTCTTTATCTTGTTTTTAATTTTTAATTGTTTATTATCTCCGTTATTGTATATTCTTTTTTGTAAATATGTGTACCTTTAGTGACGGTTTAGATGTACCTACTTCCTGTAGATACTAAATTCTGTGATGTTACTTTTAAGGCTGAATAAATAAATACTAAAATACTAAATGTGTATTTTGTAAATATTTTTCTTTATGACACATAACTAAGTAGTGAATTAATATCTCGTCACTTACAGTTCTGAATTTTATTATTTTAATTTACTTTTATTCATCTGGATAATATATTATTCAGCTCATGAGCCCCCATGCGTCCGGAAGTCCTAGTCTCGTGATTTCGTAACTTTTCACATGTGCACGGTTGCCTCATCGCTAGAACCATAATTAGGATAACGGATTTTTTTTTATTAGGTAGCTACCGACTATCTTGCACTACTTAGAGTTGAATGTGCGCAAAAAAATAATTTTATAAGTTTGACGGCGTTGTGTGTCCGCCTGTATGTCTGTTTGTCTGCCTACTTTAGAGCTACGAGAGTCACATAAGTACTCTCCTAGCTCTGAAAGTGCAGTTTCGATTTGAAAGGTGATTTATCTGGTATGATTCTGAGCCATGTTTGGTGAAAATTGGTGTAGCTGTCTCCAGGTTATGAGGATATTTATCAGCTAAACCAGTAAGTATTTATGTATCCTATAGGCATGATTGCGGCTTGAAACATTTATCTAGTTCATCTCAATGTATCGAGATTTGATGAGTTGGAGTCCATAATCCAAGAATATATATATACATAGTCGAATGGTGAAGAAAATCTAAGGAGATTTTACGGTCGGGAGTTTTTTTTTAATTTTTGTAAATAAGACGTGTTGAATAAACTTGTCTAACCCTGCCTTTGATTCGACGACCGTGTTCACGTAAGAAGGCACTAAAGCTTTTATCCCCTAAGCGGCTGGAACTCCATAAGTGAGTTCCCACTTCAGTCGACTTACTCCTTAAGACGCCTCCCTGACCTGTTGCATCCGGCAATAAAGTAAATCCCTTTCCCCCTCTTAATATCACCCATATTTTATCTTGAAATAAAGGAATGATATTTTTATTTTATTGTGAGCCTTGGTGATATTTTGATCCTACTTTCTACCTCCCAGCCTCGGACGGAAATCGTCCTTGCTCCCAGCTTGCAAGTTCAAATAAATTTTTACGTGTATCTAACCAGAATAAAAACTTTTCAATGAAACTTATACAGCTTAGAAGCCCTTTTTAACCGACTTCAAAAAAGGAGGAGGTTCTCAATTCCGTTGTATGTATTTTTTTAATGAACGCCGTCATTTATGAACCGATTTCAAAAAATCTTTTTTTAAAAGATGTACTTCCAGGTTGGTCCCATTCAATTTTCATCTAAATCCCTTCAGTAGGTTGGCTTAGTGGTGTTTATAGACATTAGAACATTCCCAATGAACTGCCATAATCATCATCATCTGATGATGAAGCCGGTAGTCGAAATTAAGTCGGTTTTTCTAGTTTTTTAAACTTATGATTATTACGGATCAAAATATAGGCCATTTTTTATTGTAAAGTACCATATTGAAAATATACGGTACACGCGTACGAAGTTGCGTATTTCAATACAAATCGGTCAAGACATCTTCCGTTTACAATAGCGTAACTAATAAGGATCTAATAGGGCGACAGCGCGTGGGTAAAGTCTTACAAATTAGCGGAAACTACTCATTTAACAATTCCGTTCAATTTGCACTCATTAGTTCACTAGGCCTCTGGAACTTGCTTGACAATCAGCTAAGTTAAGCAATGATCAGCGTGCTTATTTTTTGGATGGGTGACCGTGTGTTTTAAGCTAAATGAGGTCAGCATGGTTATTTGGTTGGTGATTATATTTCTTAGAAAGAAAACATGTTTTACGTAGACGTGCTACGAGCGCTACGCAAGCTCTACGAAATTGTGTAGAGATGCCGCTTTCTTTCGTAGGTCACTTATAATGACGTCATGTCACATTCTAAATAAGCCCAAATAAAGATTTGTGTTTACTTTGTCTTCGCCTTCTTGTTTTACTGCTTGTAGTTCTTCAGTCACTCATTTTTAACTAAAGTACAAAACGTCCTACCAACCAAAAAGTAAAAAAAATCTTATTTAAATAGCTATATTTCTACGTTCTGAATTCATAAAACCTTGAGCTTCGACTTAAGTAACTTCCAATTGTCTCAACAAAGGCAGAAGTTTCGATAAAAGAGTCGTAAGTGGCGTCTTAAAAGGGCAATTACTTGACAATTCGCGTAGTCGTCGCCTCTGGGGAACGATATGAAATTATTGCCGGAATGTAAGTACCTACTCGTCAGCCTGCTATACTTTCAGATCTAGGCAATTGAAAGAATAATTGAATGAGTAAGTTGTGCCTTTTCAATCTAGATAAATAAAATAAAGTGTGTAATTTTTTTTACTTATAAAACGGGTGTTAAACAGACCACTTTCGAAACTCAGAGGTACTTAACGGAAAAATTAAAAAAAAAATTTAGCTAGTTCTGTTTTTAAAATTCTGGTGAATACATGTTTATTCAAAAACCTCCATCCTACTAATATTATAAATGCGAAAGTTTAGATGTTTAGATGTTTGGATGTTTGTGTTTCAATCACGTCAAAACTAATGAACCAACTTGGATGAAACTTGGCATATATGTAGTTCGTAACCTGGATTAACATATAGGCTACTTTTTATCCCGAATAATTAACAGGATCTACAGGATAAAATGAACGAAAAGGATTAGCAGCGCCAATTGGCAAGAGGATTTCATTGTCATGTCATGTCACGTCAGTTTGACATTTCAGTACGAGTTCGGTGTAATGAGGTGTAATGTCAAGTTTCTCAAAGAAGTATCCGCTCGGTAAATGCACAGATAATATAATGTACACGGAAACTGTAGACGCGTACGAAGTCGCGGGTAACTGCTAGTTTACAATAAAGTATGACATCTGTCGATTAAAGCGACAGTTTTAGAATCTGTAAAGAGATTCGAATTTATTGTTCTGTGGATTCGAAGATGGATCCAATTATAAAGAGCTAAGTACCTAGCTATAATCATTTATGATCTTTTTCGACGTGATTATGTCTATATATTTTATAGCTAGCTAATATTTAGAAAAATAATTCAAATAATAAATAATTTATGAATCATTTTAATCCTAAATCACATTGATTTTAAGATAGCATCCCAAAAAAAATTAAGAACGGAGTGCGCCGTTGGCGTACCTAGAGGACGGCTTTGGGTTCGAATCCCAGTCGATTCATTTAAAATATTATAAAAATCTAAGTAATAATTTTATTGACAGGTGCGTTTCTGGTGCCGTACTGCATTATGCTGGTGGTGGGCGGCATCCCGCTGTTCTACATGGAGCTGGCGCTGGGTCAGTTCCACAGGAAGGGCGCCATCACCTGCTGGGGGCGATTAGTACCTTTGTTCAAAGGTATGATCTAGAAAATCTTTTATTTTGTAACGGTTAAAAAATAAAAGTATTTTTTACACCTATTATATTATTACAGGTTGTGTAGTTAGACGTAAGCGCATCGAAATTGTAATAACGTCCTTAACTATGACGTAGTAATTACCAGTCCGTGGTTCACGTACATAGTACACCTGGCTGTACCAGGGGCAACTTTTCTTCCTTTGTTCTACCTACTCTACATTAGACAACTTTTCTTAATTTTTATAAGTATTACCACCGTTGTATCAAGCAATAGTAAATAATAATCTCTCATAGAGTTTTTTTATTAAAGTTTACGTATTTTGGGCAGTTTATAAAGATCTTACCAAACAAAGGATTAAAACCACAGAACTAGTTGGTATGATAACAATAGATAGATAGATAAAAACTTTAATGCACACACAGAAAATAGAAATTACAGAAAGAGATAAACATAAAAATAGAGAAAATAACAATAGAGTGTCAACTCTATGACAGGCGTCACAGCTCAGTCGGTAATAGCTCTGCATTCCGTGCTGTGGGTCGTGGGTTCGATCCCCACCAAGAACAAACATTTGTGCGTGGAAAACATAGATGTTTGTTCTATGTCTGGGTGTTACTATGTATTATAAGTATGTATTAACTAAAAAAAAAAAAGTATATAAGTATTCTATCAGCCATCTAGTTGCCATATTACAAGCTTTGCTTAGTTTGGGACTAGAGGGCGTCGTGTGTAAAGTCCATGAATATTTATTTATTTATTTAACTCGTAAATTCATCTGCCGGTCACGTAGCAAAGCTATCAAGCGCCGGGTTGCGTATGAGCTTGAATTATTGCATTTAGCACTTTGCTGAAGCAAGTGTTATGGCTGTGCTGGGATTTCCCATCGTTTTCCACCACTTATCAGTTGGAACTAGCCAATCTTGGTAACGCGCAGCGTGCTCTGAATTTTCAGAGGTTGCTTAATTCTTATTTAAAAAAATACATATTGGACTTTTTAACCGACTTCAAAAACGAGGAGGTTCTCAATTCGGTTGTATGTTTTTTAATGTGTGTTACCTAAGAAATCCGTCATTTATAAACCAATTTGAAAAAATCCTTTTTTATCTGAAAGGATGTATTTCCAGGTTGGTCCCATTTTTTCATCAAAATCGGTGCATTAGTTTGGCTTATAAATAAAAATAACTGAAAACCAATATGCCACCCACGTGTACGAAATTTCGTATTCTACTTTTCTGTGACTGTGATGTTTACGGTCACTAGAACATTCCCAATGAACTGCCATCATCATCATCATCTGATGATGAAGCTGGTACCTAGTCGAATTGAAGTCGGTTTTTCTAGTTCTTTAAACTTATAAATTATTAACAGGACATACTCTTGGCCAACTTCTAGCTAGTCTTTGTTTTCAGAAGATAGATATTTATAAACTACAAAAAACAGCCGCATATCAAGGTTAAAAATAAAACCCTTTCATCCACGGACAGCCTCTCGTCCGAACAACTCAAGATCCATGCAAAACAGGTCGTGACGCCCTCCGCACTTAACACCCATAATTGACACCATTTCCACGCTCCCCTTAGGACCTTAAGTGCTGCCATACGACCTCTCTTCGTAGATTTGTGAGGCTTATGCTCTCTGATTTAATTTCAAGCGATTGTTGGCACCCCTGAGTGGCTCTCCGATATGATTTTTGAGCAGGAATAAAATTGGTAATGGTGTGGAAAGGTGCCGGGAAATCCGGAGCATATTTTTTATTGAAATGGATTTGAAGTGGTCTTGGGTTGATCAATAAAATATTGAGCTTGCGGTCATCTTTATTTTTATTTTTGATTTTAGGTCTTAGTAGAACCAGTTTATGGCTCGGTTCAATCATAATAATTTTAGGAGACCACTGTATTTCTTATGCAAGGTTCTCCTCCACTATGTTTTATGATAGTGTGAAAAGGTGTGTTGACACAATTTTGTATTGTCTAGGTATTGGCTACGCAGTGGTTCTGATCGCATTCTACGTGGACTTCTACTACAACGTGATCATCGCTTGGGCTTTGCGTTTCTTCTTCGCATCTTTCACCACCATGCTTCCTTGGACCAACTGTGACAACGAGTGGAATACTCCTGCTTGTCGACCGGTAAGCTTTATTTTATAAGCCATAGAGTTCTTTGTTGTTTGTATTTTCTGTTATATTATTATCGTTTTGTTTTAGTTTGAAGCGATTTGGGTGTCGTCGGCAAATCGGTCTCGATCGCGAAATAGTTCATCTGCCCTCGGTCCAGCTCAAACGACTCAATTCACCTCTGCTGCTTCTGAGTATTTTAAGTAAGTATTTATTGTACGATGTTCACCATATATTATACTAGGTATTAGGTAGGTTTCTTTATTTTTTTAAATCTTTCAATCTTTTTATTTATTTATTTCAGCCGCGCGATCTTGGAACTTCAAGGAAGTGAGGGTCTGCACGATTTAGGATCCATAAAATGGGATATGGCCTTATGTTTGCTTGCTGTCTACATCATTTGCTACTTCTCCCTTTGGAAAGGCATCAGTACATCTGGAAAAGTATGTCAATTTCTTATTTCACGACTAAAGCTATCAGATCGAGATTGTAAAATTTGAAATTTTTCAGGTGGTCTGGTTCACGGCTCTGTTCCCTTATGCTGTTCTTCTCATTCTCTTGGTTCGAGGAATCACGCTTCCTGGTTCCGCAACTGGTATTGCTTATTATCTGAGCCCTAACTTCGAGGCTATTACACAACCCCAGGTAGGATTTACACTACCGAGTAAAATGAGTTCATCATTATCTCTTTTGTTTACGTGTTTAATTATATATTTTTGTTACCAGGTATGGGTGGACGCAGCTACCCAAGTTTTCTTTTCTCTTGGACCCGGATTCGGTGTTTTGCTGGCTTATGCTTCCTACAATAAATACCATAACAACGTTTACCAGTTAGTCAATTTTCTATACATTTTATCAGCATCAACTTTTTATTTCCTTGTCATCGTAATGAGTCAGCCTTTCCTAACTTTGTCTATCAGTTTCGGAGCTGGTATATCTGCTTTATTGTAAGTTTCTTGTACATTAGACATTAGCAGAATATTTTTCGTTTCGACAGGGACGCTATCTTGACCAGCGTCATCAACTCAGCAACCTCCTTCATTGCTGGCTTCGTCATCTTTAGCGTGCTTGGATACATGGCACACGCGACCGGCAGAGATGTCCAAGACGTGGCCACCGAAGGTCCGGGGCTTGTCTTTGTGGTTTACCCAGCTGCGATCGCAACAATGCCGGGGTCTACTTTCTGGGCGCTGATATTTTTTATGATGCTGCTGACACTTGGGTTGGATAGTTCGGTGAGTAGTATCAATATATTTTTACGAATACTTTATGTTATGGTATCCTGAAAGGGATTATTGTACCACAAGGTGTGATCAACTTTTGTTTTTTGAGATTTTGTTACCTATTTTCAGAGTATTTTATTTTTAACCTAAAGATTACAAAAGTATATCTTCTTCTGCAGCAACCCCGCATGATGTAAATCCTTTAGCTAACGCGTTCTCGACGTATGTTGTAAAATATGTTCTTTTCAGTTTGGCGGTTCCGAAGCTATTATCACGGCACTGAGTGACGAGTTTCCCCCTATCGGTCGTCACCGTGAAATCTTCGTCGCCTGCCTCTTCACGCTTTACTTCTTCGTCGGCCTGGCATCCTGTACTAAGGGCGGCTTCTACTTCTTTCAACTGCTGGACCGTTACGCTGCTGGATACTCTATATTGGTTGCTGTATTCTTTGAGGCGATCGCTGTTTCTTGGATCTATGGTAAGTAGTTTTTATATTTTTATTATCTCTAATACCATAGCTTTTTCTTCATATTTTTTTTGATTAAACAATTTAGAGACAAATCTCTTGTTATATTAAGGCACACTGTCACTGTCAGTTAATCCAAAATGTTCGTTTTATTTTTTTCTAATTTCCATGCTTCTTGGCTTGTGTGGGACGGAAACTGATATATGATTGTTCTATCTAGGTACCGAACGGTTCTGCGAAGATATCCGCGACATGATCGGCTTCAGTCCTGGATTGTACTGGCGCGTCTGCTGGCGTTACATCGCTCCAATCTTTCTCCTCTTTATCACTGCATACGGCCTTCTTGACTACGCACCTCTGCAGTATGAGAACTACGTGTATCCGTGGTGGGCGAATGTACTGGGGTGGTGCATAGCAGGCTCCAGTGTTATGTGTATCCCGACGGTGGCGATTTACAAACTGCTAACGACTAAGGGCACTTTCTTTGAGGTGATTATAACTTTTGTATTGGCTTTGATCTTGCTTTCCTTTTATGTCCACTTTAATAACCACTTTACTTAAAATGTTGGTTAATTTTCTCATCATCATCATTTGCATACTCGTTTGCACAGATGAGTTGAATGAGTAGGTATAGGCCTAGCAACTATTCAGCGAAAACGAATTATTATAACAACGTGACGCTTTCTCAAAGTTCAAATCAATGTTTAATTACAGCGCCTCACAATCTTGACAACCCCATACGCAGACACAGTACACAACGGCACAGTTCACAACGGGATGGTGGTATCAGAAAGTGGTGGTGTCCGACTAACCTCCGCTGTCCACACTCCGACTACCCCCCCGCCCTCGGCCCCCGCACCCGCGTCCGGTCCTGCGCTCGTCTGAGCATCGCTCTCTTTTGACGTCTACTATGTCTAGTCTAACGCTTGCGTGAAATCGAAGTTTTGCGTAAACGTTCTGGGCGTTATACTAGGACCTATTTTTAATATGCTTGTCGGTTTTGCTTAACACTATCTTATAGAGGTAAAAACTTACATAATGTAATAGTTTTTAATCATTTATAAAGGGAAGGTAACGTAGCTTATAAATGATAGTTATTTTGCGAAATTTTTGGTAGACGTCGAAAATGTAGAGTAGCAGGATGACTTTATAATAGTGAAAGTGCAAAAGTATAATGGACTTCTGATAATATTATGTTTTAAACTTGAACATTTAATTATAATATCATAGCTTAAGTAGAATATAAAATATTCGTAGATGCTTCATTTAACAGTTCTAGTCTCGATGTCAAGCTTCGTAGGTTCTATATTAATATTAAGTGGTTACCACTCCCAAGTTATAGACTATAATAATATAGTTTTCATATTAGAATTTAATTTATGCAGGCTGTGTGTAGAATGTTTAAGAATATGTATAACCATAGGTGAAAGTTTGTATTTTAGGGGTTTATTATAATAAAAAGTAGGGATAAAGTATATATTTTTATGATTATGATTATTCAGAAAACCGTCGATGTTTTAGGTGTAGTTTTGATCGCGCTTAGTATTCTTATTAATAAATAAATGTATTATAAAAGTATTAAGGTTGATGCTGGAACAAAATTTACTTTGGCAACCCCATATAGTAAGAATATACATTATAAATACATATATATATATATAAGTATTTATTGTTTATTTTTATAAAACATATGATATATTATGGTTTTGATTTTATACCATAGTTATAAATTACATGCCGCAGTTGTCATACTGAATATTAGTAGGTAATTAAGAATTTAAATTATCTATATAATATAAAACGTGTATCGAATAGCATTAACTTTTTAGTAAACATAAGAAAACACAAGATGCTGTGTAGATAATAGAAAACGTAGTGAGTAGATTAGGTATAATGCAAAAATATCTTCATTACATTTTCAAAATTCGGTTAGTAGAATATGTCTAACTAGTGTAGCTAATAATGTTCATACACCCACGCATCTGGCTTAAATTAGATAAGTAGTTTTGCTTTCAATATAACCTAAAGACATCTCGATGTATTAGATTAAAAGTCTCAATATTAGAAGCATTTTAAATCTTCTTTATAATCATATTAATCTTTAGAATTCTTAGAATCTCTAAATGTTGTGATTAGATTTTTGGGTGCTCCATATAATTTTAATATTTTGAACACCATTTCATCACTCCGTCATGGGCAATGCGGATTGATGATTTGAAAATGTTTGTCTTCTTCTTTTCTTTAGTTTTAAAATAAGTTACCTACTTATGGTAAAGTCAATGGTACCTAAGGTTTTGAATGGTAGGAAGCGTTCCATACACACACACACGAACAGTCTTATGTAGGGTTGTATTGTAGGTGTAATCAGTAGTGTTGTTGTGTATAGAATGACGAGCGGGCCTTAAAAAGTGCTGAACCATAAAAATATGTCGTTTACTCATATATTATACCTACGTAGGGCGGTACCTAGGTTTTTTAGAATAAGTCATTATATCTCTTTGATGTTTATCTGTGTTTAGAAATAAATAACTACTTATAATAATCACATAATGTAGTAATCACACATTTATTCATAGCTGTTGATAAATCAAAAGTCATGCCAGCCATTGTGACTCTTGATTTTTAAATAAATTTATACTTACCGTATATTTGGACTTTTATTTCACCGACCTATACATATTCTCCTTATCGTGTAGATGCTTTACTAAAATGATCTATTAGACGCAAGATATTACGGTCATTCTAAAAAATTCCGGTTTCGCAGAGTTATTTATTTTTTTTTGCTGAATTTCATTTTGCTTTGTTCTTGTAGTATTCTAGTAGGTCAAAATACTTATCCGGTAAGGTAATTTCATAGAAAAAGATGACTGATAATTGATGATAAAGATAATCTGAGGGTCATTTGTTATTTTTAAATTTCCCGGCAGTTGTGATGGTAGACTTATTCAAGACAGATAACACATTTTACCAAATTCTACCAAATACAAGTATGTTTTGGCTTTATTTTTCAGGACATTTCGCGGACTAATTTGACATTGACAGTTGACAGAAGATCATGATTGATGGCACTTTACTTTGCGGGGCGGGCCACAAAATGCAGAGATTCATTATTTTGTAGGTTGTTTGAGTTTGCTTTGCTTGTCGGAGAAGAGTTATTTAATTCTATTAGATTCAAAATCGATATGGAGGTGAAAAGTGAGGAAAATCCCACTGCTGAAAAGACAATTTTTGATGCCATTGCCGCAAATGACTTGGACACATTCACATTGTTACTGGGCCAACACAAGGATAGCGTCGATTTCTTCGACGAAAATGGTATGTCCGTGCTCCAGCACGCTGCCTATAAAGGGAACAAGGATATGGTGCAACTTCTGCTCGATAGGGTATGTAAAATCCATTAGATTTGACCTCGTACATACTTGAATTGGAGTGCTTCTAATTGCTTTGTTGACCATTTCAGGGTGCGGACGTAAATTCGGGAAAACATGAGTATAATTACACTGCGCTGCATTTCGGGGCCTTGGCCGGCAGCTCTGAGGTGTGTAAGCTGCTACTTGACGCTGGAGCCAAGCCCACAGCCACAAACTCTGTTGGTCGGACCGCCTCCCAAATGGCAGCATTTGTGGGCAACCACCACACAGTCGCCACTATCAACAACTTTATCCCGCGCGCTGAGATAGCATACTACACCATTCCACAGGGACAGCAAACAGAACCATACCTACCACAAGTCCTAGTAGATCCACTTCATAAATTTGTTTTGGGTGTCAACATCCACCCAGTCCGACTAGCCCTGAACCTACAAAGTTCACCACTACTTCTAGATAATGCTGACAAAGCCAGCAAGGTCTTGGAACTGCTTAGTAAAAAGGAAATGACTCGGGGCACTGAAACAAATGAAGTGATGTCTTTCAAGTTTCACTACCTAGCTTACATTATTAAAGAAATCCATAACATCAGAGACAAGCAGAGACCCGGAAACAAGGATGAGAAGAAGTATGATGTAGTGGAGTTGTTTTCAAAAAAGCTGCTGAAGCCTGGAAAGGATGGAGCGTTGGATTTGATGGATTCCTTCCTGAAAGATTGTGTGAGAGAATTCCCATACAGGGAGTGTACAACATTCCACCAGATGGTATCTTCCTTGACCAGCAAAGACCCTCCTTCTGCTCTGTCTGTGATCAACTGCACAATTAACGGGCAGAGAGGGTTTGTTGATGCTATACCTTATTGTAGCACTTGCGGGGAGGAGAAACCAGCTAAGAAGTGCTCTAAGTGCCGATCTGTGCAGTACTGTGACCGGGAATGCCAGAGATTGCACTGGTTTGTCCATAAAAAGGCTTGCAACCGTGAGGCGAGCACACCTGTTACCACCAATAGCTCTACTCGGGTCATCGACACCAATGAGCTTAGCAATGAGCTTCAAAACCTGATAGCAGGTTAGGATCTGAAAGATGGCTAAATTAGACATTGGCATGTTTATGTAATGACACTACCTATTATTGTTTCCTCGATGTTGTGAAATGCTTTAATATATCAAGTGTATTTCCTTATCTAATAAGATTTAAATGTGACAATTATGTAGTTTTATTTAGTTACCATTTTGTCAGTTTCATTTTATGTCTATTGGTAAGCTTGCAGTCAGTATGTAGTTATATTCTTAGTAAAAGTAGGTAGGTATTACTAAACATATTGAGCTACCATGAGACTTTAAAACTACCATAGGTTAATCTTTGTGACAAAAAATAATAATTAAGCTTGATATGCTACGTAGTAAGCTAAGAGATGGCGCCACTCTCCTTGCATGTCATGGCGGGCTTTAAATAGTGCGATGCAGACCGTAGATTACGTGCCGTAGTCTCTTGTGTGATTGTATCGGTATGCGTTATATTTGTTGTGTACCTTACCTACTAATACTATTCATAATACGATTTCATATTGTAGGATAGGCTACGATCTCTAAGTCACATTATATTATAATAGCTACTAGTTCTCTAAATAAAATAAGTGTGGTGAATGAAGACTATAAATGAAAAATAAGGGTAGGTAGGTACAATCGAATAAAATGACCGTGTATATTAATAGATTTAATGTCATTGAATAATATTAAAACAGTTATTAAATACAATAATAAAATACATAACTTCATAGTGATAAAAATATAGGTTTTAAAAAATAATGCAGTTCTTAAAAACTTCAAAATAAAATTTACTAGTTAGATCCAACCATGTAATAGTGGTTAAAATTACAATACTTATCATTAAGTATAAAAATATTCGAAATAGAGAGAGGTTGTACCAACCGACTTGGCTCATACCTAAACATATAAAAGAAAATAAACATTCTTTGCACTTTCTTAATTGTGACGGCTAAGGTTATAGGCATTATTATAGGTACTTACATACATAGGACTGTACAGCTTAAACCAAGTTAATTTATCGTAAAAACATAAAAGGCACATCCTTTATCACAAATCATTCACAAACTTATTCTACCTAATCCTACGAGGTAGATCAGTAAATCAACGGCTAACATTACATAGTTTCTTTATAATTATTTAAACTATAAAACTACTGGTAGGTTAATATTGCGAAGTATGCTCGTGGCATAAATCCAAAATCTATACAACTCTGACATAATTTCAATAAATATTTTTCCCTGTTTTTGGATCAGCCTTCGCCGAGTAGAGCGCTTATTGTAAAACTCTTGACTCGTCTGCATGGAGGGGCTGGGGGGGCGGCGACTTCAGGCGGGGGTGGGGGGAGTGGTTGACCCCACGCGAAGCCAGGCATGGGGCTACTGGGCCATAGACCCAACGGCATTGGCATATGGAGCGGCATGTAAGGAAGGCTCGGTAGATCCTGCGGGTAGAACGGAGGCATTCGTTCTTGGACGTTGTCTGACACTACTATAGGCGCCGGCGACTCCACCAGTGGCGGAGATCTCGGAGACGAAGATCTCAGGCTCCCCTCCTCGGAGCAGGACGAAGCGGCATCAGAACAAGGCCGCTTAGGTTCACTGGACTCGCCGCTAGATGGCTCTGAGCCATCGGTTTCGATGCTCTTTCTCTTGCATTTGGACTGGCCACACGCGCGGAATCCTTTTGCGAATGGGTTGTTGTCGATTTTCAGCTTTGTTATGCGGTCATTCTGCGGACAAAAGAAAAACTTAGATTACTTATTGAATCTTAAGAAAAATAATTCCAAGAATGCGGACTAAGTTAGTAGATTAAAATCTTAATGACATTTTACCGTAAAATAGTTGCCTGAGATATAATTGACCACATTTATATTCAGGTTTTAATTTTTAAATTCATAAAAATATCGTAAAACACGTGAAACCACCGATAATTGGTTGAATGTTTTGTCCATGACGCCTCACGGATTTCTTATCTCGTTTAGTGAGTGCAATTTAAACATCCGTTTCCGCATACATCCCCTTCGTTAATAGCTTGTAAGGCATAATTGTTGCACATGTGCGTGACATGGCGACAGGGCAATTAGTAGCTAGTCGAAGGAATCATGCAGTGTCCCCGCGACGCGACGACCGGGTACCGCCGGCGGCGGCGATGCTGGCGCCGACTCCTTCAGTACACCGTAACATGAAACTGAATATCTACCGATCCGGTTGCAGTTTGCATAAGTGACGGTGACATTTTTGGGCAACGTCGCATAACATTTTTTGCAGTAGACACTGCAATCGCAATGTTTTCTATCAGGCTTATCACTCTAGCGAAATCACGAACGCAAATACGAGAGTCCCTGTAAATGAGTGTTTACACGCGATAAGGCGGCGCCGGCGGGTGCTGTGTGCTAGGCAGCAGATAACCACCTCTCCAGATAGCGAGGAGTGCTAATAGCCTGTGTGAGTCGTGCCAAGTGCATTTTTTAGCCGGCTGGAGCTCAGGGCGCCTCCCCTGGGCCCGGACCCGCCCTGTCGCCCGTGACGTCAGCCCTCAAACTTGCCGTCAATTTAGTTTTTGCGTGACTATTTCACATAATAATATTGGCGACTGTCGCCGCTTTTTTAGAAATGTGTAATTAGGGTCTGGGTAAGTTTGTTTTATTTATCTAGCAGATAACCCAAAATTATCAGGCGGGGCTAAAGCAAATTGTTGGCGAGACGGGCATCGAATACTCTACCTAAATGAAGAGTCTTTGTAGAGGGCTTTTGTGATGTTATATAATTGAACTGTCGTGCCACCTAGTTACGCTCCCGAATAAAGCGCCGGCTTCTTTAAAAGCAGAGTCTAATTTGTCGGTAATTCGCAACAATGGCAGAGCCGGCGAACGGTCGCCGAGTCGGGATAATGCGCAACGATACGTGCCGGTGACCATTGTCCGGCTGGATCCCGTTACCCGAACAATATCCGGCTAATCCCTCAAACCCGCCGATGAGATCGACGCGAGAAAACTTTCGCGCCTCGATGCAGGCGACATGCAAAGCTGCACTCCCAAAGGAGCCGCCTCGGCCTCATTACGACGCGGTGGATTACGTAAGGAAACGTCACGCTGCGCTGCCGCTCAAAGGATGCTTTTCAATGTCGGAAAACAAACAGCGGGCGGCCTCTGCAGCGATCAGCATAATAGCTGAACTGGCGACGCCGGGTACATTTAATATAGGATTAAAGTTTACGGTCTAGTGTTAATTGCCAGTTGCAACGTGTATATGATCAATGCATTTTGACTATCATTGTTGACAAAATTCCAAAAAAATTAGATCGAGCGCTCCAAATTTAGTTTCATTTCATACACTTCCAAGAGTTGCCGAAGGAACAGTAATTGAGCAAATGATACGCACTGCCGGAACAAAAGCTCTAAATTATATCTACTTTTTGCTAAGGAGGCAAACACACAGGCTTACACAATGGACATTTGTGACGCCAGTCGCAAGTTTTGTCGCGTTTTTTTTTTGCGGGCGTAGTCTCCAATGCATAAGTTCGTAAAAGCTTTGGCGCCTGGTGGTTTGAAAAAAATGTGGTCGCTATAGGTAAGTGCGAATCGCCGCATGTTCTCGGAAACGTACTACGGTTTCGTGGAATCTATAAGGTGTGATCATATCGCACGGGATTTCCTTAGATCTCATCAGTTATCTATCAGAAGATAATCTAACATGATTGAAAAAAGCAGCCCTTTTTGACTCAGTACCTAGCAAAAAAATCTGTTGCGCCGAGAAGATTTATTACGTAAAATCATGGTCACTGCTTGATTACCAAACGATTTTCTTTCTGAGGAGAAAATTATTTAACACAGCTTTCGCGTCTAATCAGCTTTTCTATACAGCCAGACAGATGCATGTTTGCACTTTATCTATTCTGACGTCCGGATATCTGGCAAAACCATTTGGAATTCGTTAACATCCCTACCAAAACTAACACAAAAATGTCATGATAGGTACTATTCAGCTGTCTACCATACCGTTTACTATGAGGATTCTCAGGTGAAAAGGTGAAAGGTACCTGATAAGCAGTAACAGCAATGAACTCAGTCTCTGGGAAGGAGAAGGCTGCGTGAGGAGCTCCCCACGCCAGCGCGGCAGCATCTCTGGCTCTGACCACCAGCGCTCGCGGCCGGTACTTGTGCATGGAGGTCAGCACCATCTGGGACAAGAGACAAATTGATATAGAAACTATTTAGTGAGCGAACCTACTCAGCTTATCGTATCGCACGCACAGCGCACCGTGTCTCGATGGATCATGAGAAAACTGTTGGAAGAAATTAGATTCGTTAACTAGCCTCTTTTCATCAAGTAAACTTTTGAATTTGTGCTACGTACCTAAATGAGATGTAGGTATATCAGTCACAAACAACAGATCTTCTTCCATTTGAAGTATCTGCGCAGAATCGATTTTCGGGTCGAATTAGAAGTCAGCTAATTTTTCCGCACAACAGTACCTACATGCGCAATCGTTGTTGTATCTAACTTCAGAGGGATAAAGATCCGTTGTACGTTGTACATAATTATGACAGTAGAAATACTAATGACTCAAACATCCCACAAAACCAACAGTAAAGCCGAATGCAGATTGGCGACATAGCTGTCGCGTCGTCTCCGTCTGTGTGCAGTGCACAAAGCCTATCGGTATTTGACGTGACCCGCTACCTGCGTCCTGCAGACTGCAGCTAAGTGCAGCCTCTTCACATCGAACGGGGTTTATTATTGTTTTTTGGGCGTAAAATGTTAAAAACAACAGGCTACTTACTAGCTATGTTTCTAACTTATTTTTACCTTCATGAGATCATGAGTCTTTAGTAGTAATTTTTCTTTGATTAGGCAATTAAAATTATTTAATAAAAATTACCTAAGTAGGTACTTAATATTATGTTGCTAGAACTTTACAGATCAATGCTAAGACGTCTACAATTAGAATTAATAGATTAGCTTGCTACTTTGTAGCGATTTGTCTGTTTGTCGGCGACAAATTAGCATAAAATCCATGATAAATTACATTCTACAGTAGACACTAGACATCGCTCGATAAGCTGCTCTAGTACAATTACTGTATTGCGTGTGGCGCGATAAAGTTGTAAGCGCTGACATTTAGCTAATTGTAGGTTGTATTCCTTGCAGGAAGCTCAAGAGTTACGAACAAGGTAATTTGCCAACATCATTAAGACAATCTTCAGATTATTGCAAAATGTCGACTTTCTGCAGTATGCTTAGGTACTTTTTTTTAAACTCTGATCGGACTCGTCCACTTTTAAAAATAACAAACAAGCCTGTAACATCTTGACAAGCGTCACAGCTCAGTCGGTAATAGCTCTGGCTTCCGCGCCGTGGTTTGTGGGTTCGATCCACACCAAGAGCCAACATTTTTGTTATGTCAAAACGTAAATGTTTGTTCTGCCTGGGTGTTACGATATATTAAACTCAAAAGTATGTATTACATCAGCAATATAGTTCACATAGTACAAGCTTTGCTTAGTTTGGGACTAGAAGGCGTGTTGTGAAATGTCCATGAAATATTTATTATTATTTATTTATTATTTGTCTAGATGTTGAAAGAAAAGATTGCGAGCTACGGCTGCACAGTTTTCCCTGAGTGTTTTTGTACTATCACAGCGTTTGCTAATACAAAGTAAGTGAGCATATTTCGTAGGCATTCATCAATTTCAGTTGCTATCCTACCTAATAGTGACACAGGCTAGTTGCATTAATCATTATCCAAGATTATAAACTAATGTATTGAAAGTTAAATACACTGATACTTCACACAGCGTAAAGTCCCAGAAGCAGTTAATTGTATTGTATTTATATAAATAGGCCTGTAGTCGGCAGTGCATGCCAAATTATGAAATATTACAACAGCCACGCCTTCTTAACGGATGATTTATGTGCAAGGTGTTTGTTTGTTTAAAGGGTTATTTTTAAGTGATTTCTATCAGAACAATAAAAACAAATAAATAAAACAATTAAAAAGAGCTTAGTTTCTGAACGAAAGTTTTCATCATGTATTTTTTTTTAATATTTTTATGATCAAGAAATACCACGTTTTAAATCGTGATATTGGTATTTGGATTGACAGATAGACAATGTGAAGGAACATTTCGGAAGCTCGTCCATCATATAGATGTGTCTTCGATCAAATTAGATTGAATTTGTGATTAGGAAGGCTGGGAATATTTTTTGCGATTACTTATTTTATTAGTACTAAAGTACAACTTATTAGTGTTGCTAAGTATATAGATATTTACAGACGTATAAGCTGTATCCTTCCAAGTATTTGTTTAAGCCCATAAAATAAATCTTTCCACCAAAACTGCAATTAAAATGTAGTCTGAACTTCTTAGAATATATAATTTTGCATAATATTATTAGTATTTTGGATGTTCCATACAAAAGACATCAACGCGCTTCCAACGTTTGGGTCAAATTTTATTTGTTTTTTTTTACGTAGAGCGTACTAATTAAGATTTAATGAAGTAATTTTATATTTTTAGTAAGTGTTTATCTCTACTTGATTACCAAATAGTCTTGTATTTACTTAAAATTTTAAAATAAAAAGTAATAAGGTATATGTCACTATAACCTTTACCTTTTTACTTTTACCTACCTAGCAGGGGGTCAAAGTTTACACATACTTAGGGCGGCTTGCACCAGAATCGCTAAACGCGTTTAACTCTTAAATAGTATTTAGCGAGTTGTCAAGTCATACAAATACGTCAGATTTAAATTGATTTAGCCGTTAAACACGTTTAGTGATTCTGGTGCAAGCCGCACTTAATTTAGTTTACTTAAATCGTGATCACATTGACGGTGGTCAAATGTCGTAACAAACATTTGAAACCACCGTCGAAATTTTTCCATGTTTAGTGAAAAAACTACAACAAATACAGATATATGTCGCTTCCATGTTCAAAATTACAAAACTGTAACAAGATTTCTGATAACAAGGGTTAGAGGGTTGCTTACTACCGAACCACCAAGTTTTTTACACCTCGAGCCCCGTGTATTTTCCACGTGGCGTCACAACACGATTAAATTCTGTCTTACATGTGTTTTAACTACTTCTGTTATTTAAATAGTTCACTTACAAGAAATACCTGTGAATTTACCATTGGTAAATTAACTTTTAAGGCACAATGACTTTATACAATTTAGCTAATACTTTTTTAATCCTTTTCCAATATTGAGTAGTTCTCACTTACATATAATCTTTTCTGTGTAATTACTACATAGCTATTTCTTACATTGCCTTTCACACCCAAGCTTTTCTAATTAGTCACCTTCAGTGTAGCCGTTACTTCTAAACCTTTGAAGGGTGCGTTAAAGAAGTAAAAAAGGCTCAAAAGGCGACACAAAAGAAGGTTTTAGCCTTTTTTATCAAGTGGTAAATTCAAGTGCACAACAAGTGATGTGAAATTTTTCCGTGCGAATTGACATCCCAGTAGCAAAGATCTATTGTAAAACCACGGACACAATAGATGAAAAAGACGCCGCCGCCTCAGTCGATACTGAATCCGGTCGACGCAGTGAAGCATGCGTAAGGTTTTTCAACCTAGCTGTCATAATAATATATGTTATGACGTTTTGGGCTGCGTGATACCCATGAAACGATGTTTGTTTTGATAGGTAAACGATTGTGTTACAATAATCTGTTATTGTAATTATGTATTAAATTATCTGTAAGAATAATAGTGCCCATGTTTTACTCAGTTAATTATTGTCAAGATTAATCATGTATATAATCATAAATAATAGGCAGATGATAAATAAACAGGCACTTTTTAAGTAATAATGCCAGGTTTAATCGCAGTCATGTGAAGAGTAAGCATATGCTTACTTTTACAACATGACTGCGACACCTACTTTGTTAGTAGACCGTAAGTACATAGGTGTTGTAAGTTTGTTTGTATGCAAAAGAACTGTTGTTTATATTAATTCCACAACCTAACTCAGTATACGCGGTAATGCCACATAAATTTTCATGAGTTTCTTAACCATACACACAAACTCAAAAATATTAAAATGCAGTAGGTAGTCATTAAACATCGTACTCGTAAACGTAAACATTGTATAAAACTTAGGTCGAGGCGTCAACCGTCTTGGTTAAACAGGAATAAAGAAGTACAGTTACCCAGTCACTACAAAGCCTTCATATAATGCCTTTCAGCGTATTTGTTCAAGTGACGAAATGCTTAAAGACGCCTTTGTGTGCGGCGACTCCCGCGGCGTTTACCAAGCGGCAAAATATGCAATGTAACCTCAGCTTTTTATACACCGAATAAGTTTGATAATTCTTTGAGAACGCGAGGGCAACATACTAGTTTACGCTACAATGTTGCTTGCACTCTTATTAAAACATGAACAGAGTTCAAAATTGTTTTTTCTTTACCTGTGTACTTGTTTAAGAAAAGTGAATCGTGGTAGGCGTTTCCACTGAAGCTGAGATACTGGCAACCATGGGATGAATAAAGTCACGACTGTCTCAGATTAAGAATGGATGTCGATGCTATAAACATGTAAAAGTAACGTACAATTTTTACTGTATCGAAAGGTAAATGATGGTTCTCTCCCATATTTAGTTTTATCGACTTCTATGTAGGTATTCTCTGACGTAATAACATTATTATAGATTAGGTAGATAGTCTCTATAATTAACTTATCATTTTAAATTATAGGAAACACTGATTATTTCATTGTTTTCTGATTCCAATTACTTAGAATACTTAAGTCTACATTGCTTGTTAACTTAATTATCGTAGTGCCAGTAAAAGTTTCGTTTACGAAATGACTCACAGGTAAAAAAAATGTTTTAGATAACACAAATTAGTTTTGCATTCCGAGACATGACGAACCCGCAAATCACCTTCTTCCTTTATCGTGGCAGGACGCGCGTTAAACGCGATGTGTCACTGACAATGTGCACATACCCTTATTGTCGTAATTACTTTTAACGCATAAACAAAGATTAGGGCATTTTTTGTACATTTTTTTGAGCCTCATACAGCGTCTTGGGTAACTTTTTGTTCATGCCCTTATTTATGAGGTGTTTTAGCACCTAAAATATTATTTATTGTGCCTTACTTAAATAAATCGCAGTAAAAACTAAGTAAAAAGACTTTCCCTGTAAACTGTTACTCAATTCATCTTAGTAGGTACCTAAGTGATTGAGACCAAATGTTTTCTATCGATTCTACCAGTGTAACAATGTCTTTATTTCCCACAATCTCAGCCAATTATACAATTGATTGAGCAGTTCTAAGTAAATGGTTACTGTAAATAAATACAGCATACGACAATTACGGCTATGTTCGTTTATAAAGTTTTCTTCTTGGAAATTGAGAAAGAAGATATACCAAAGAACTTCTTGATATAAAAAGAAACCAATGAACTTCGATAAAAAAGTGATCTAGACCCCACTGTGGGTTTCCTAGTACCATGACCATACGAGTGTGTGTTGCACACTCACCGATAACGATACAATACTGGAAATCGTATCGTACCGTACAAAAATATCGTTGTCGGCGCCGACATGGTGTAAAAGCGTAGTATTACGTAACCTAACCTACCCGATATCAGGTAGACGATATCGGGTAGTAGACTATACCGACTTACCGAGATTCAAATTGACTAGAATACCTACATAATAAATAGATACTTAATAAGTACCTAGGTACTAATTATAGTTAATTTATGTAACCGATAAGTCTCGTGTTAGTAGACTAAAAAACGCCCTACCATGGTAATAGAGTACCTACTTCTAGATGATCTAGACTAGAAATAAATATTTGCAGCAGGGGTATGCCAATCAAAGTTGAACTGCAAAGTTTTAAATCATGGTCAGTTCATACTAACTCATAGTTATTCTGTGACTAAATAGTGACATTATGACGTCATTTGATCTGTTTTCGCGCATATTTTGCTGTCAAGTGTCTAAAAAGAATGATCACGGTACAATTTACAATTGGTACAATGGTACAATTTTGTACCACGTGACCTGAAGAAATTACACTGGGCAGTGAAATATAACTTGACAGCAAAAGATTGGCATACGGGGGCAGATCGTGCAAATATTTTTTGTCTCCACCACGAAATCAAGCCTGCACTTTTACCTTTTTCAAATAGTTAATAAGTAAGCAACACTTAAATTTTTGTAATCTTCAGCTGTATAAGTAACAATTTGCAAAAACACTTACATGACCCTGCGCATCCATAGTATTATTCGTCAGCTTCAGCTTGCTAAACGACACCGGGTTTGCCGTCCAATGGTGCCCAGGAGCAGGTGAGTCAGGATGCAGCATCAGCCGTCTCGGAGACTGGGGCTCAGCGCCGCCAGCCGCCGCCCACGCGCCGCCCGCCCAGCGCCAGCGACGACGGCCGACGAGAGACATCTCCAGCAGAACGCAGTACTCCTCGCGAGGGTCCAGCCCGGAGAGGGAGATGCGGAGGGAGGGGAACATGCGGCTGTAACAAACAAAATATATTAGTACTGAAGCCAAATAGTTTATTCTTTCGTTCGTTTGTATGAGTCAGTGGCCAACTTGACAGGCGTCACAGCTCAGTCGGTAACGGCTCTGCCTTCCGTGCTGTGGGTCGTGGGTTCGATCCCCACTGAGAACAAACATTTGTGCGTGGAAAACATAGATGTTTGTTCTATGTCTGGGTGTTACTATGTATTATAAGTATGTATTTACAAAAAAAAAGTATTTAAGTATTCTATCAGCCATCTAGTTCCCATATTACAAGCTTTGCTTAGTTTGGGACTAGAAGGCGTTGTGTGTAAAGTCCATGAATATTTTTTTTTTTTTTTTTTATTTAACTCTGGTGACGGAGTTATTAGGCCGTTTTAAGGCCTCTCTTAACTATTTAATTAACTATTTAATAACATTTTATTAAATTATATTTAGTAGTCACTAACCCGCAATAATGATACACGCAAATATTTATGCTTATGGGAAAATGATCTATCTTTTTAATAAGAGACTAAAAAATCTTCACTAAAAGCACAATATTTACCATGATTTGTGAAAATTATGTTCATAGTTTCAAAAAAAAACTCCTACTAAAATGACCACTGACAAATGAAAATAAAATGAAAAAATGAAATGACATAGCTTGTTTTCTTTGTTTTAAATCTTATTTTATTTCAGAGGGTTTGTTCACAATTGAACATGCCACCCTCGAACGGGCCACCTTATAATTAAATAATTTAACAAAACATTATATTCTTCATCTACTGCTAGTATTGATGTAAAGTTGGAATTTGTTGTCCTAGTAGGTTAATTTGTAACTTTCATAGATTTTTTTAAGCAAGTCTAACTACACCAACATGTTTAATATTACAAATATTGAAGGGTAAGTAAATAACTGTAGATAAAGGACATAAGAATGCACTTTTGCTTTTTTTTTCAGAGATGAAAAGCTACTTGTCTAAAGAATTTATTATCATTCCATTATACGTAGCTTCTAAAGCCATTTCTCATATCTTTACTTATAGAAACAAAGAAGGTGATAATAAAATTACGGCTCCCACACGATAGACCACAAAAGTTGTAATTCAGAAAGGTCTGTTCATATTTTAACGGGACGGAGGAGAGTCGAAACTACTTTGTAGCACTGAGACGTAACTCTCAACTGTAGTAACTCTCAGACATCAGAAAAGCACATTCTTAGATAGATAGATTTTTTTAACCACATTTAATACATGAAAAATGAACTATCAAGTAAAACAAACAGAAAAAAGAGAAAAAAAAATAAAAAAAACTTAAAATTAAATTATTGCAATGTTATTTCTTTGCTATTTCTTTGGTGATTTTTAAGGATGAGCTTTTTTAACGCAATTGACTTTTTAATATTTTCAAGTAATCTGTACCACAATGCCAACTATTTTACAACCACCGTAGATAATCGTATGCAAAGAAGCAAATCTAAAATTTTTTGCTACAAATCGATACCAAATTCACAGTATAATTATTCGATTACCGATAAAAAGTGCTCTAGCAAGACTTTATCAATATTTTCTTTCTTTCTTTACGAAGTCCTTTTTACTTGTCACGACTACGTGATCCATCTATCCCGTCCCGCCGTCGTCACGTGTCAGCATCACAATATAAATTATCAGGATTATAAAGCCAGTGATAGCAGTAATGTGTCGACCAACGAGCTTTTGGCACCCGTTTGTTCGACGGCGGTGTCGTAAACGAACGATACTGTGGCGCCGCCTTATCAGCCCGTCGGTCGCGTTGGCTTCGGGGTGGCTTTGGCCACAGATACACTAGCAGTTACTCATCACCTCCGGAGAATGTGACAAGTCTTTGATCGGTTGGAATTTAATGGGCGATATGGGCATTTTACTACTTACAGTAGTAAAATGTTATTTCTTTGCAATTTCATTTATCTTCATTTAATGGCACCTGTAATTTTATAACCACTTAGCTATAATGAAGCGCTCGTAGTGCAACTTGCTTAGTCAATCTTCACCGATTTATCTAAGTGATGTTCTGCGCGGTCACTATTTGGATGGGTGACCGTTAGTGGTATTTACATCTGAGCGCTTCCGTGCTTCGGAGGGCACGTTAAACTGTCGGTTCCGGCTTTAAAACTTTATAACCAGACCCCGTATGCCAATCTTTTGCTGTCAAGTTATATTTCACTGCCCGTTGTAATTTCTTCAGGTCACGTGGCACAATTTTGTACCACGTGATCATTCTTTTTAGACACTTGACAGCAAAATATGCGCGAAAACAGATCAAATGACGTCATAATGTCACTATTTAGTCACAGAATAACTATGAGTTAGTATGAACTGACCATGATTTAAAACTTTGCTGTCCAACTTTGCAGTTCAACTTTAATTGGCATACCCCTGCTGAAAATGTAAAGCCTCATGTGTTTGTCAACGGAACCAAAACGTGTTAAAAGCTCTCCCTACATTCCAAAACAGAATTCCTTCCACAATCAGAATTCGCCGGCAAGCGAGACCATCAGTCATAACAGCTCTTATCAGACCCCGAGCCCTGGTCCGGCTAATGCAGCCTACAGATAAGACGCCGACACAAGCTCAATTAACAACAAACTGAATTAGCCTCCATTTAAAGTTTACGATGACCGCTACTGCCTTACGTGGTCAGGATAGTACCGACAGAAGATTAAAATTAGTGCACTGAATCGGCATCACATTATTCGAATGACCCCGATCGTTAAAAATAATAAATCATCGACTCATCCACATCATACAGGAATAGGTGTTGGTTGGTGCGGGAACTCACTATTTGAATGTGTCATGTCAAGTATGCTTGGAACACGTTGCCTTGAAAAATAATGTTTGAAAACTTTAAAAGAGAAAAGCTTTGTCATTTCTTGCTCATTACGCGTTCACAAGAGCCCTGTCCAAACATACGTACAAGCTTAATCTGAACACAAATAAGTGGTCGTAGCTTGTTGACCGTACATTGACAAATCCCTTCACTCGACTACCGTTCCGGCAAGACGCTCTTATCACCCGCTCGACCACTTATCGGCCCGTTTGAGAGCTGCGTCTGCGCCGACAAAGAGGTGACGACCAGCGCGAAATATATTACACAAGTCTGCTCTCCGCGTTATCCCACTAGGATAAATCCACCATCAAACAAAGCGGTTGGATACCGATACGATAACGATAAGCGAAAAGCCATGTCTAATATCAAACTTTCGGAATTTTAAATCATCCGTTCAAGATTTTGTTTACGGTATAAGTAGTTGATGAAATGAAGACACAATAAAAAGAGGGCCATAAAAGAGCTCGAGGGCGCGCTAAGCCGCAGGCTTTGCCGGTGGGAAGGGACTTAGCGAACACAATGGGACCACCAAAATCGCGTCAATTGAACTTTAGAGTGGGTCGTAAATCGGTAACAACTCGCCAATTGCCACACGGAGGCGCTAAACGTCGGAGAAACCAACATATCCGCTCTAGCATCCGCACTCGAAAACTTGAAACGGTCCGAATCCATTGCCAAATATTTTTACACGTTTCCTTTCGGTCTCTTTAAACACCGTATAATAAAGCACTCAATACTCACGCGTATTGTTTATTCATCATTATTTTAAGCTCACGATTCAATCATTGACAGAAGATAAGTTGAGGAAAAAAGTTCAGTCTTTAAAAACCATATGCCTCGACAGGGATTGGAGGGTGCAATGAGATCTACTCCTGTGAACAGTAGTTAACGCCTAATGTGGTCGTCAAGCCGTAACCTACCCTTATCTTTACTGCTAATTTCACTGCTTTTTTATCGACCAAGTTCAATGTTAAGAGGTCTAAGACAGTGGCTCCGTTGTCCTGCGACATCTGTTCCTACAGCTTTTAATAAACAAGTTGGTTACAAGAATGCTTGTGTATCCTTCTATTCATTAGCGTTCATACGAGAGGTCCGGCAAGTTTTTTCGTCCGCCCAGATGTGGGCCTGGGTAAATAATACTGCCATTGTGGAGGTGGATAAAAAATCATACACCTGGATATGTCTAATTGTTCAGTCGGTCTGTGAGAGCGGACCGTGAGAAGCACGGGAACTTTGTTAGTATACTATGTGCTAATATTTGTAGATGCTTCAGGGTCGAGGACTGAAGATTAAAAAAAACTTTAGAGGGTCAAAATTAGGATAAGTAACTTAAAAGTTGTCTGTTTTTGGTCATCAGCAAAAGTCAAAAAGTATTAAATGAAAGGAAGATATAAGTAATATAAGTAATCAGTGTCTTGGGCACGCTTCCGATTGGTACTGATTTGGATCAGTTGAGCTATCTATAAATCGTTTGCAACGGTGTGTAGATAGCTCAACTGCTTCATGTGTATTTTGTACATATTATAAATATTGTATTAGTCATAATTTTCTTTGTGAATAAAATACGTTTATTAAGTAATATGTGTGAATGTTAAAACAAGTTTTCCTGTTGTAAATCTTGTTCACAATTGCGTAAGCGCACACAAATATGGTCGATATCATTGTTTCGGCAAGTGGGCTGATATAGAACCTGCCCATTACAAAGATTGATACACATTTAAGGCGGATCAGGATGTCGATAAATCAATACGCAACGGAAAGCCGACGACAATGACAAAGCTCTTACAACCTTTATTGCAGTACAAATAAACTGAATAAAAAGAGTACCCTTCATGGCCCACAACTTGCCTCCGCAAACCAAACAAAAATACACTTATAAAATAAAGAAACACGCTCGTAACAAAACAAATAAACCAATTTGGGCCTCGCTCACAAAAAACGGTCAGAATCAGCTCGGGATGCACCTACATCGGCATTAGCATATTGATGGACCGACTATCTGTGTCCTTTGTTTAAAATCAGCGACACAACCTTCAATCATAAAGATTGCAACAAAAAATTTATTTCATTGGCTAGTTTTTGCCAAGTGCCACTACACTGCAGGTGGTAAAGTCTCAGTTCTTTAAGAACCGGCACCGCTATTTGATAGCCGTCATTATCATGATGGCAGTTTTTAAACCTCAACATTGAATGAATAGTTAGAGATTTCTGCTACAGTTTGGAAGTTTTGAGATAATGGTCACCGTTTTCAATAAAACAAAACAGCATACAATGCAAGGGACGGGCTGTAACGGGTACACGCAAAAACAGAACGATTTCATAAACGTGATTAATTTATAATAAATCAAAATTCAACACGGTTTTTAGCTTTAGACTATTTAGATTTTATGATGAATCAGTTTATGTTCTTGCTGGAATTTTATGATGGACCAAGAATAAGTTTAAGCTTTACAAAGGAATAAAAAGAATTTCAGACAGAAGAATAGCAAATGCTTCAAGTGTTAAAAAACCTTGACTTGTAGCCATCATAATAAAAATTATAAACGGTGACACTTAAAGAATGCAAAAAAGGGTCAGCAATAAAAATATTTAGTGTAAATCAAAATGCATGGTCGAGAGAGGTGAAATGCGGCGTCTTAAATAGTAGCAAGTATCAGTAGAAAAACCAATAGTATTGATAGGTCGATAGGCGGGCGGGTCGTGCACAAAGCACGCCTGGGGGAGAACACCTGCCAACGACATGTTTATGCACTGTTATAACCATTCGCCAAATTTATCTACCATTCGCAACCCTCAGGGCGCCCCTCACAAGACACAAGGAAATTGGAAATTTTTAATCACCAAGGCGGTACCTTTGCGATTAATTTATTTACAAGACGCAATTGCAGTCGATTTACATAATTTTTACATAGTAGCCTTTATGGGTACCGCACATAGTTTTCAGCGCTGTTAATTGGTTTTTATAAAGATAAATCAGATATGTATTAAATGGATTTCGAGAGTTTAATGAGAAATTTAATTATCAGAAAATTGCAAATGGAAAATTTACATTTACAAGTGGAAGAGTAAAAAGCGTAAACCACACCATTGAACACCTTGATAATGTTTTAGGTAAAAAGTTGCAAATTGAATGAATATGGATGCCGCCTCGCTGAAAGTGTGGAATTAATTCGGAGCCTTTTTAGGCACCGGCGCCTGCGCATGTTATTGGTTTCTCGGTGCTCGTAAATTGCGAATGGAAGGGCCGACAAACGGAGAAGTAATTTAGTTGACAGTCGGACAGGGCAGTCGGGCTGGCCCGCCGCGCACAAAGCATATCTACCGGCATCATCTCAACACTGTTATGAGCTTGACACCGAACCCAGAAGACAACAGATCTTTAAGATTGTGTTGCAATAAAAAAAAACGTTAACATGTGGTTTGCCGATAATTATATACACTTTACCAGTTACAATAATTTGCTAATTGGCATTTTTCCCATGAACCAAGGGCAATAAGTGCTTTACATAGCTAGCTAAATACTTAGGCATGACTTTGACATCTCTAGGTGTTTTGATGGCACTTATGTATGAAAATATGAGCTAATGCAACGCTGATACCTATTAGGATTTAAAACACGAGGCAAATTAAACAGAGATCAGTTTAATTGCTTTGTATGGGAGTTGATTGTTCGATCAAAACTCCCAGAACAAACAGGCGATTTTAAACTTTCATAGGAAGGAATACAGGTGATCCTTGATAAAGGTGTAATGTCGCTGGCGCTTGGAACCGGTGGCGATCGGTCGCCGGCTCCCAACCCTGTATAAATCACACCGTTTTATGAGAACTCACATTTTTTCAACATTAGTTAATGAAATGCGAGCGCAGTATGAGACCAGACTAGCGACATTAAAAACGACAAGCCATAAGGATGGACAGTTTTTAATTATAATCCTGTCAAAGCTCAAATAACGGATGAATTGATGATAGCCTGAAACGCGGCCATTCCTAAGCTATCTAAGATAAGCGATCTTGAAGATAGCGCTGATGAATTTTGATACAACATTTGTCACGCGGTAAACTTTGTGACAAGATTAAAAACAAGATTCACAACATCGCCTTCACAAATATAGCAGATGAAAACGATAGCCATTTATCTAACAGCTAACTGAAGTAGCTGAAGTCGGTCGATCAATCAAGCACAGGATCTGCGCTCGTCGTACCGTGGTGCCGTACCTAGAAATTATGCTAATTGCAATCATATGCCGCCGCATTACAGATCATTATTGCGCAGCGGAAATGGCGCTAATTTTAGGAAGCTTTTCGCGGAAGGAGTAAGATCATCAGAAAATTCCACGAGAACGTTTTGCTGCCCACCGTCTTCAAGTATTGTATTGCTTTGTAGTAATTATCGAATCATGATGGTATGGCCCATCGCCAAAGACAAAGGGATACTTAGCGATTCAGTATTAAGAGTAGAGTATAATTGTATAGACTGTAGGTAGAAAATGGTAAGATGGATCGTCTTGAAAAAATCTCTTAGGTTTTTAGCCTGAGTTCTTGCATTTTAAGATACTGGCGCCAAGATTCACCTCATATATAAAACACTTCGAAATTATCTTTGTGATTTTACGCACATTCATTCATTCAGCTCTCATTGGTACGAATGTGATAAAAATCTTAGTAAGTGTAAGTTCTCTTATTTCCGCATGGAAGTAACGCTACATTACATGTGACTGATGCAAATCACGGGAGCTTCGATTCTCTGAAGAAGCACGTCCGCTACAGTATCAGTACACTCACTGTTGCGAATTAATGCTGCGCGGGCGCAGGAGCTCACTAGCACCGACAAAGGAGCCGCCGCACGCGATCCGCGCCCGATTCACAATTAAGCCAGTGTGTGTTAATTGATATTAATTCTATGGCCGTGGTACAAGGGAACAATCGCTCGCGAACACAGAATGTATTGAGCACTGTCTAAGAGGCATTGATTTCCTATAGTTTTTAACCCCCGACGCAAAAACGACGGGGTATTATAAGTTTGACGTGTCTGTGTGTGTGTGTGTTTTTCATTTTGTTTTGTTTGAAAGGTGAATTAGTCGAGTCGAGAGTGCTCTTAGCTATGTTTGATGGACAGGAGACCGACATTTAGTATAGACGCATTCACACCGTGCCGGTACTGACAACATGACAACAATATTTTTGAACGCTGACATAATATATTGTACAGTGTGCAAATCCCAATGGCAACTTCAAAACAGGAGATCAGCCACCATGCAGGTTTCAAAAAACCTCTGTAGATTTTTTCTGAAGTGTGTGATCCCTTCTATGATACTAGCGTAATATTTTAATAGGTCCGTAGAGGCGCACTTACCTATCTAAGTGCGTTTTACTTGGTAATCAAGAAGGCGGAAATCTACGGTTATAACTAATCAATGGTTTTTGTAGAGACCTGATTGAGAATGATATCATAACAATCATTTTATTAGCAATTTTCTATTAATTGAAAATAAAATTATTTCCGCTTCATTACCAGAACGATTTAGATGAATTTGACCGCTTTAATTTTGAGTAATTTTCCTATTTTATGACAGTAAAAAAATATTTGAAATATTGAAGCATCTGTCTGTTGAATGTAGGGTTAAGTTTCAATAAATCCGTTTTATAATCATACAGTGGACTATTATCCAAATGTCATTTTCAGGAATTTTAACCCTTTCCTGGCAAGTTTATCAATCGCTATCCGCGATAAGGCCGCCCATTGTATTAAAATAAGTTAGGTTTTACGATTCGTATCTATCTATTACTTGTGTACAATAAAGAAATATCTATCCATCTAGATTTTCATTTATTGGCTGGAGCCGGCGTCGGCTCGTCATCCGTTGGTCCTCTTTGCTCTACTATCTATCTGGTTCTAGATCTGGTAAATGTCAAGTGACTTATAAAACAAAACACACTCAAAACTGTCATCAGTGGTTTCGAAAATGGTTGGAAATAAAACGGTTTTCAAACTAGGCTATGGAATACCATATCTTTGCTCAGAAGCACAATTGACGACTGGCAACATGAAAGTTCCCATGTCTGCGTCTGCACCTGCCAATGCCCGCGCCCGCTGCTGCCGGCTACCAGGAATCGCGTCAAGGCTGCGGAGACTGTTGACAAGTCTGTGGTAATGTGTCGAGTTCAAACGCGCCGCGGTCGCGTCATCAACGCAATTAGTGGGCGTTGCGACACTGTCCAGAACCGGACCCAGGAGTCCAGACAGGAAAGTGGGAACGTTGGAGGGAAATTAGAAGTGTCGATTGTTTACTTTAAGATCCAAATTGGAAATTCCAAAATATCAGTCGTTTCAGTAGCCAAAATGTGGGGCACAACCAGTTTAGACGCAGGAGCAAAGCTCGAACTACATGCAAGCTAAGAAGAAAAAACAATGGGAGAGAATTACGTTTGCAGACATGGTGATGACAGGTGGAGTAAGGGGACAGCTGAATGGTTACCATGAAGTGCATATGTGGACATTATCAAAGTCGCGGGCTGCAAATAGTCTCCCATAGCGCAAGATGGTGGTGGACGGCACAAAACGGAGACTTATACCCAAACAAGTATGGGTAAATTCAGGTTATGGATAACGATAATACAGAAAAAAGCGGAATTTAAGTATGGCTATTTAATCAGCCTCAGCATGAGAAATTGTGACAATCGTAAGCGTACCGTAATGTATCCGAGATACACTTCGCGGTGACGCTACAACGTTCGACAGTCGAGCTTGCGTTGACGCACAGTGTGAATCAAACACGTTAATGTTTAGGTGACGCGACGACGACTAGGCAACAGTCAGATTTGTTTGTGCTTTTCTCCCTGTTCGAAAGTTAATTCTTCTGATAAAGCTCTCCCCCTTGTTTTGCGTCCTGACTACGTCCACTCGTCTCCTATTGACATTGAACCCATGTTACATATTTCACAGAAGTGTGTTTTGATGTCGCATGCATGGAAACGTCTCGGCCAATTTGTGCGCGCTTTAATCTTGCACAACTCTGTCAGCTTATAATTGTTCGTTATTATTCCAATGTGTGGCAAACTGCATGCAGACTAATAAAAAAAAGTTATTATCACATACTAGTCCTTAGTGAGACACTTTGGTTTGCCTGCCGTGGGGGTCAATAACTACAGCACTCAGCCCGGAAAAAATATTAGCAGATTACCTATACTAATAATTTGTCATGTCGTGGTAACCGAACCCGAACATCCTAGGTCTAGTTCGTCGTAAGTTGCACAATAAAATTCCACCATTTCTTACTACCTCAAGATCCCCTTGATTCAAAAATTTTAAAATAAAGGGGATTTTGAGACTAAAAGTCTCAAAATCCCCTTAAAGGGAAAAACTCAAAGGGGATTTTGAGACTAACCCCATGCTACTGGGAACTTGCATCACTTGCATTTAATATAAATTACTACAGAAAATAGTTTATCGATAACCATTTACGTCAGTGTTTATTTATACTGGGTGGGTTGGGTACACTGGGTACCAATCATTGCTATTATACTGGCAACGTTACGTTCTTTCAATATTTTTTGCACAAGTAAATGCCATGAAATTTTATTTTTACTCGAACCAAAAAAAAAACTGCAATATCAGGATAATTTTTTCAAACAACCCTGAATAAAAGTTAAGACTTGGTTCCCACTCAGATTCTAAAGTTCTCATATCTGATCCTGTCAACGAAATGTCCTCTCAAACCTACTAAACCTCGAACTCTGGCGATTTGGCGAACTTTTCAGCCTCTTCATGAATTTGGGGGTTAGTAACCTAAAGTTTATGATGATTTTACTTATATGCAGAGAAAGTATTTATCATGATGTTCAAGAGTTTCTCACAAAGCTGTAGCGAGTGGGCAATGACGCCGCAGCGACATTTTTATTAGAAAATCGTGCGTCATGTTGCACCCTGACCACCGGTGGCGTAAGGATGTGAAGTTATATAAAAATTCAAGACTACAATAAAACATGTGTTACTTCAGACTTCACTGCATAATAATTTTGTTTTGATATTGAAGAGTGAAAAACTGCAGTAGTGACGTATCTTGGTCATTGTTGATTTTTCGGAATACCTTTCGGACTACATTTTTCACTTTAGGAAAAGGACCCAATGTGAGTAAGTTACTACTTTGTTTTACTAGACTATTTTGTTCAGTCATCCAGACTTATCTTATTATTAATTATACTTTGTGGATTGGTGACACCGTTACTCCCTTTTGAGAAGACGTAATTATTGTTTTTTTTTAATTCGTTCAGCTTTTTTTGTTGGTTTTGATACATCCTGTAAAACTTTAAACCAGTTGTCGTGTTGCCATGACATCCCTAGTTGTTATCGTGGGTTTCGGTAGCGAGGCACGATAGGATCGGAGCGTGATGCCTGGATGCGCGGGCGCAGCCCCGGGCGATGCGCGATGCTATCGGCGCACGAGCATGGGAGGCTAGGGACTGGGAGCAAGGCAGTGTGTCATCACACGGACAACTACTTTGTTCGATTTTATTAACCTTTAGCATGCCAGAACACAGGTCCACGCGAGATACAAAAGATTTTCTATTGTAGAATTTTTTGTAATTCGGACATACCTACCTACTAGAGGTTAAAAGGATATTGGTCCTTGGGTATCAGGGCGGAAGGTAGATTACTAACATGCAGGTTCTTTACCAAAAATTAACCACTTAGGTGTTTACAGAGGTTTGTTATAAAAATAAATTAATTTTATGTCTTGTCACTATAAAGATACTAATATAATATGTTGATGACCAAAGTGGTAAACTTATACTGGCAAAAATAAGTTCCAGCAGAAAAAAAGGCTGAAAATAATTATATAACAAACTAATGTTACCTAATAACGCAAAAACTTCAAGAACAATATCAACCAATTATGTAACAAGTTCCAATGAAACCAACGATGAAGAGTAATTAAAGGTTTCTTTACACGAATACCTACATGTTGTTTACCGGTAATGGTGAGCACAAAAAACTCTTACGGCTCGTTAGTGACAAATCTTGCGTGAAATGTAACAAATCTGACCGACTAGATGTTGCAACTGGTTGTTTGTAACGGGCCTGTATCACAGAGCTTATGAGTGATAGTATGTTAACCGGCTTTGACAAGGTTTTTGGATTTAGCTTTATCAATTTGATGAAGTATAACAGCAGGGGTATTCCAACCGCAGTTGAACTGCAAATTTGAACTGCAAAGTTTTAAATCATGGTCAGTCAAATAGTGACATTATGATGTCATTTAATTTGTTTTCGCGCATATTTTGCTGTCAAGTGTCTAAAAAGAATGAAAGACCTGAAGAAATTACACTGGGCAGTGAAATATAACTTGACAGCAAAAGATTGGAATACGGAGGCAGCAAAATAGTTCTTCCTATTAAATCGTCTGCCTTAGCGTTTTTGGCTGTGTGTGACGTATCCTAATAATAAATTATCCGATAGTCTTAAAAGTTAGACGAATTTAAACTAGGTATTGCATATTCAACTTTAGTACCCGTGCGACCGTGCTACAAATCTTTAGTAAGCTCGCATGACTAAAGTGCCAAACTGGTGCTGACTGCTGATGCAGTTTATAGTGCCTACGAACTAAGGCCTCTGGCATGGCCCAGCTCAACCGCTCCTCCGAAGTGTGTTAAGCTCAGATAAAAACAAACATGCAGTCACTCATCCAAATAGAACAGCGACATAGAACGTTGTCGTCAGGAAGCACGCCAGAAACAGTTCAAAGTTTCGTGAAGTGATTTAGCTGTACTGTATGTAAGTATCATCTACTCTGTGGTAGTACGTGCGCGCCGTGTTTTTACGATCTGTATGATTGACGACGCACCCTGCACTGTCTCCGGATAATGACCGCACTTCTAGGACCGCATTATGAACACGTACTCGCTCGAATATAAACACGTACGCGTCGGATCTCCAAGACTTTAAGTGCCAGATCAGATGGAGACAGAAATTAATGTGTAGATAGGTGGCATTTCGTATCAGGTTACACATCTCGATAAACCGCTAAAACTCACTCTTCGTACGTCACTTTAATTTTATGCTCAAAAACACTGGTACAAGCAAGTTTTTGCATCATGACAACGCGAGGAATGAGGAGACGATTCACATTACAATTTGTTAGGTAGCTCAGTCGGACTCGTGAGAATAATTCCCGGGTTCCGAGTAACATGGGTTAAATGCTTGTATCGGGAGATACCGATCTAACCCGAACTGCTGGTTGGCGCCATAAAAACAAAACATCTTCAACACGACCACTTTCTTTACTAAATTATTCGTGGAATTTACGACGTTTCAACCGACAAAATGCTATAACCTAATGAGAATTAACAGAACCTCTGTCGTCAGGCAAAAAACGAATCATGCTTCGATGATGCTCGGGTGCATTTTTTTAATTCCACATTCTAAATTATTGTTTTGTTTTTTCCATTCGTCAATTGTTTTAGCTTGTGGCGAGACAAAAAGCCGCAGGAGCCAACGATGACTTTGCGATTCGCTCCACGAACTTTGTCGTAGACGTGTCTACGTCGTAGCACGAGCACATCGACGGGTTCGCACTGGGCTGTGAGCGTCGATCGTGTTTGATGACAGCATTGAAAATCGTGTTGTGTCCTGTGACATATTCCAGGTATCGTGGGATGTCCTCCCTGGAGATCGCGATATGATCGGCCGGAGGCGACTCTTTGGCGCGTGTTTCGAATGCCGTCCTGCTCGGTGAAATTGCCCATTAAGTTCAATGACGCTACATTTTCAATCGCACCACAATTTCTTCTAAGCCTTCATTACTGTAAACGTTTTCTATCAAGTGAAATTGTAAGCAAGTTTACTCTCCGATATTAAGTGCTTTCAAATAAATAGTAGTGTACTTTATAGTAATTTTGTTAGTCAACACACTAAACGGCAACTTTCACACTTGCTGTAATGGCTCTAAGTATTTTTACCACTGTGGGAAATGCTCGAGAAAAATAATTAAGATTTGATGTTGGACAGATGCATAAAGAAGGCTATATATTTATCATTATTAGTTTATTACCCACGTTTACCGTCAGGCATCATGAATATACCACCCGCTGTCGGCGGCTCTTGAAACAAAGAGCTTTATGTCAGTTGATAAAGTCTACATCGTGCTGCAGGTATCTCTCGATCTTCTCGTGTAGAAGATAAGGAAATGCTGTCAACTTTTCAGGACGCATTGACGAGTGAGGCTTTCACAGCTCACTGGGATATTGCACTCCGGAGATACGAAACCTGACAATATGTATGAATCTGTAAAACACTCGTAAGTAATATTGAAACTTAAAGCAAGCTTTTTAAAGTTCATATTCTATCTACTAATGTTTCGACAATCAGCGCCGTTGGATTCATGCTTCATTATCCCAACCATTATTCAGATAAAATATTTTTTAAGCCAACGTGATAAAGTTCATTTTACGATGAAAGTACATTCGTAGTGACACATGCCTTGTAGGAAGACGATCGGCTGTCATAATCTGATTATTGCTGCGTGCTTAGGGCGGGGCACGCGGCGGGCGGCCGGCGGCGCGGCGGGCGGTCGGCGCCCGCGCACCTCTCACTCCCTCTTCCACAGATCCCACTCCGACAGACAAGGAGAGAAACACTCCCGGCCAGCAAGCAGGCGACAAACGACCCGTGGTAAAACAAAAGGAATGTTGCCGGCGACGCTTTGAAAATGAATGTTGCTGGCGCCGGTCCCCGCGCCCTAATCACCCATTTTAATTACGACACAGATCAAATCAATTAATCGGCATTTCTGTTAAAACAAGCGCCGAATGAGCTTCTCGATTATTTGATATGATTTCGTGGATGTCTCCGATCCGGCGAGATTACGTTGGACGGGAACTGTTAATCGCCCTATAAAATGTAAAAGGAAACTCTGCGTTGTGGATAATAAGATGACTACGATTAGTTCCAGCACACCGTGATTGAGAGATTAAGAAAGAACCAGTGGGACGAGAGGAAAGTAAAATGATTGCATGAATCACGCTGATAATG